>CM067845.1:588031306-589366306 GCA_034509565.1 Triticum monococcum | reverse complement strand
TGTATAGGGTTTTCCCAAGTAGTGTTACCGGACATAACTTCCTCATCCTTATCGATTGTTGCACCGTTTTTCCATTCTCCTTAGCCATGAACTTGACGACAGAAGATGGACAAATGTCTATGTCCAATGAAGGTGCTTGAGTACAATTACAAGCGACCCAAGGTTTTTTCGGTGTAGCCCCACATTCATCATTACGCTTAATAGGTGAAGCTTCGTTGTGTCCATTCATCTTTGGTGGGGTTTTCTATTTGGCAAACAAAATCGTGTGAACATTTCAGCACGTAAAAAAATTAAACGAGAAACGTATAGACCGAAACGTAATTACATAGTACCTCAGGTATGGTTTTATGGTTGGGAACCACTTCATCAGGCAGCGTCATGTCAATGACCGGCTCTCCGTCACTGTCTACGTCTTCCTTGTACACGAATTCCTTCTTTTCATATGGACCATTCTCGAACGAACCCACTTCATCCACATCATTCTCTGCGGATGGCACGGCAGCAGCCGGCTTGTACATGACACCTGCTTTTTTCAACTTCTCCATCAATCTCTGCAATAGAAAATATAAAGTTCATACTGCCTACATGGTTTTTAAAACAATAAACATACTTTAAACTATAAAGTTATGGTGTGACACCTCAGCAACTAGAACAGGGATTTGCCTCATCTGGTGTGTATGAAGTCCATACACCGCTTCATTAGAACCTGCATCACCTCATCCGATTTTGGGGCTGTCTTCGCCATCTTTGCGGTTCCATTGGTGGGCTTGGTTTTTGGCTTCTATGTAGGCGCATTATTCGGGATTTGGGGCTCGCGCGCCCTATATTCTTGCGTTATATTGTTTTCGATCTGCATGCAATATTGAAGTACATGTGACGAATTAAAAATAAATATTATTTAGTTGCAAAACATTTAAGAAAGACAGAACACAATGACTTACCATGACGTTACCATGGCCGCGCCCATTGTCATAGTCAAACCGATCTCTCCTAGAGGCTGCACCTTCGGTCCAATTCCTCATCAGAGGTTGTATGGACATGTTGGGATTGAAAGCGCAATCACCTTCCAAAGGTTGCACCTTCTCCCAGTATAAGTACTACAAAAAAAGATTTAGAGTTAGTACAATACATCACATAAAATTGCAATGATATAATAATTGACATTATACAACAGGTCTCATATGTGTACCTATAAAAGAGCCAAATTGCATTTCGGCCATTGGCGGACGTGTTTGCCTTTCTTGACTATGCGAAGGCAATCGAGGAGAACACGGAGGGTGAACGCATTCCAGTTAATCTTTGAAATATGTTTCACATCATCGACCAAAGCATAGTATTGTTTTGGCATAATCTTGCTCGACATGGGAGCAATAATTGTTCCTAACAGGACAAGGACTAGTTTCCGAAGGAAATCGTCATCGGTGGATTTATATGTCCCCAATGAGATCATCTATCACTATGTTTCCTGTTGTCTTACAGAGAAACTGTGACGGTACCCGCTCCTTAATGTCCTCGCCTTCTTCAATCAGAATGTCTGAAGCGGACAGTCCTTGGTTCTCTAGGTTAAAGATGCACTCGACATCGACCGCACCGAGAGTCACCTCCCCAATCTGCTCTTGTATCATCAATCTGGCCGTGCTAGCCTCAATTCTCAACCATATACCTAATCAGTAGGGTACGCATCTTAATAGATGGTATCTGAAGCATGTTGCGCAATGTTGTATCGGCGACTCTTATGTGTTGACCGCTCGATAGAAGATTAACAAG
The DNA here is from genome assembly GCA_034509565.1 of Triticum monococcum. Taxonomy (NCBI): domain Eukaryota; kingdom Viridiplantae; phylum Streptophyta; class Magnoliopsida; order Poales; family Poaceae; genus Triticum; species Triticum monococcum. The sequence goes on along the minus strand of CM067845.1, from coordinate 589,364,539 downwards.
CTTGCACCATTTTTCAACGGCGCATACAATTTCTCCATTCAGCTCGTCCATCCCGTTGAAACAAAATATAAAACTTCGTGACATGATCGAACACTAATGCAAAAATTACAATAGACATGCAAAAAATATAAAACTCTCTGACAGTAGCTAACACTAATGCAAAAATAACACTAATGCAAATATAAAACTAGCAACATGTATACCGCAACATGCAGCCAAGTGTGTGCTGATATGAGGCTATGAAAAAATAACTACAGTTGGTAATTGAATTTACTTGCATCTGATCAAGTTCTTTGAGTATCAGATAAATTATATAATCAATTAATTTAATATGGTAAACGGTTAGAAATTCGTCCGGTTGTCTTATTAACACGGTGACAAATTGATCAGCTGTAAATAACTACAGTCTATAGCAATGGTACCTATTGAGGTTCATCAACATCTAATGCATAACTCTTTAATGTTCTATGTGCACAAGAATATAATTGGATCATGTGAGAAAATATAATTGGATCATGTGACAAAAAATCTATTGCATCATGGTTCTCGGGAAACATCTTATTCTACCATGCTATGAAAGAACCTAAGATTGAGTTCATCTACGCCATCTGGTCAGAACGCATATAGTCAAGTTGATACTATTTGAAATTTTTTGCTAAACCTAAGTCCATTAAAGCAATGACATGGAGGAACTAGCTTCCTATGAAGGCGCTAAGGAGGACAACTTACTTGATCGGTCGATGAAGACGAAAGAAGTCGGCGATGCGGTGTCGACGTAGTTCGTCGAGGGCGGCCACCACGTGCGGATGACCTTGATCTTCTCGGGTTTTTGTGGTGTGTGGGATGCGGCGCACGGAGCTGTCGACGAATCGTCAGCAGTAGGCGATCTAGTCGATGACATGTGCGAGCAGGTGCAGATTATATACAAGGTCGACTCCTAGGTCGTCGTAACTTCACTAAGGCGAACCGCGGGATCTATATTTTCCTCGGTTGAAGCGAGGCTGAACGTGCTCCTCAATCGTAGGGATAAGAAAAATATGGATTAGCACGATCTCGGAATTGTGTAACAGAACGACAAGTACTCCCGTGATCGACGTGCATGTGATCGACATGCATGTGATCGACGTGCATGGAAAGTGCACCGTTGTGGGCCCGCGCAAAATGGATCCGAGAGGTATTTGTGGTCTGGGCCGGCCCACCAACCCCCGCATGTAATCTTTGTTTTCACCTATTAGTTATTGTATATTTGTATATGTTTAACAATATTTATAGTATCTCTCTCATATCTGCAATATTATAAATTCAAATGTATTGTTCCTCTTTCCTTTTTGGTTTTCTGTTATTTTATGTTTTCTCCTTCTTATTCCTAATTGTTTTTTCATGTTTCATAATTCCATATCATTTATTCTCATAGTTTTCAATTTCAAATATGTATGATTAAATGTTGTCCTATTTATGACTTCCAAATTGGTGGGACCGGCAAGGAAAACCACTTTCTGACCTGCCCTCCAGCAGTCTCGAATGGTCGTGATTGTACATGGTGCATGTGGAGGCATGCATGAGATGACCCCAACTTTTGGGACCATGTGGGCATGGCCAATGTGGTCCCGCAGGCAAGGTCTGCACGAATTCAAACACAAAACGCACATTGCATCACGTCCGGACAGCGTTCAAGGGTTTTTTCGCTGGAAAAACCATAGAAAATGCATCGAGTGTAGGAAATGAATGATACTTGTCAAGCATGCCTGCCATGGTCATCCTAGGGTCTGCATAAATTTTGGGATCAATTGGTGGGCCCGGGAAGGAAAACCTCTTTCAGACTTGCCCTCCGGCAGACTCGAATGGTACTGCCTGTCCATGGTGCATGTGCAGGCTTGCATGGGACGACTCCAACTTTTGGGACCATGTGGGCTTGGCCAATGTGGTCCCCCAAGCAAGTTGTGCACGAATTCGGACACAAAACGCACGTTGCGTCAGGTCGGTGCAGTGTTCTAGGGTTTTGTCACCGGAAAAACCCTAGAAAATGCAACGCGTGTCGAAAATGAACGATACTTGTCATGCATGCATGCCATGGTCATGCTAGTGTGTGCATAAAGTTTGGGATCATTTGGTGGGACCGGCAAGGAAAACCTCTTTTAGACTTGCCCTCCGACAGACCCAAATGGTCCGGCATGTACATGGTTCATGTGGAGGCATGCATGAGATGAGCCCAACTTTTGGGACCATGTGGGCATGGCCGATGCGGTCCCCAAGCAAGGTGTGCACGAATGTCGGGACCCCGATTCTATGTCACACCAATCAAGCCTATAACACCTCATATCACTTTGCGGCCTCACACACGGTATCCCCACGAGTGTCGCCTTACCATGGCCCGTGATCGTTTGCGTCTTTTGGCTCACGTATATGATGGTGTCGCTAGCATCCATATGACAGAGAACCCGGGCCGACATGACTAGTCATGAACCCAAAGTGGCACTAACTTACGGGGACAGGCATACATGAATCAACATCAGGCATGTCGGTCAACAGCGTATGAATCCGGGATGTAGCAACTGGGCTAACAGGACTCCGGATGTCTCAGCGTGACATTTCCCCGAAGGGACAGACACAGGAACGAAGTGAATCACATGCCGGCCAGTCTAAGTGTTCCAGAGCAGTAGTGCTGGGTTAGTAGGACTGTGGTAAACCGGGCTATAGCAGACTACCATAAGAGAGGCTACCAAGGATAAACAACTAGGTTGTCGGATCCCACACGTACCAAGCATTTCAATCATACACACACTATGCCCGATATGTGTAAATACAACATGGCATCACAACAAAACTATACAACTCAAAGTATTCATTCAATAGGCTTCGAAGAGCCAGATATTACAAACATGGGTCTCATGACCCAACATACAGAGCATACAAGCAACAAGCACATGCAGAAGGTTAACTTGTCTAAGTACAGACAACTACAAATGAAAAAGGCTGAGAAGCCTGACTAACTACAAGACCCTGCCTAGGGCACAAGATCGTAGCTGAGATAACAAGCTAAATGTCGAAGTCCTCGCGGAGCTACTAGCGAGACTGAAGTCTCTCTACAAAACATAAATTAAGAAAACATGAGTACAAATGTACCCAGGAAGACATACATTAGAACTAGCTACATATGCATCGGTATCAACAAAGGGGTCGTGGAGTTTGACTGCAGCAAGCCAGCTTTGACTCAGTGGCTATCCTGAACTACGACTACAAGTAACTCTTTTGAGGTGGCGCACACGAGTCCACATTTTCACCATAACAGTACACCACTATGGATCCGCTCCCGTCTCCCTACGAGAACGCTATCCATAGCACTCACGCTTATCTTGTGCATTTTAGAGTATCCACTTTCACTTGTCTATGAACTGTACAGGCAACCTAGAAGTCCTTTACCATGGACGTGGCTATTCGAATAGATCATTTATAACCCTGCAGGAGTGTACTTCTTCACACATGTTTCCCCCACTTAGCGGCTGCACACGACATGTGCTCCGCAGACTTCAAGCGAAAGCCGACGTGGGTGTAGACCACGACCTAACTAACCACACAAGTCTCTAGTCCAGGTTTATCACCTATTCGGGTTCCATCCGTGAGGAGATCCGGCTGGGGTTTCTCTCACAGCCCCAAACGATGTGTGCAGGGTTCTGATACGTCTCCGTCGTATCTACTTTTCCAAACACTTTTGCCCTTGTTTTGGACTCTAACTTGCATGATTTGAATGGAACAAACCGGACTGACACTGTTTTCAGTAGAATTGACATGGTGTTAATTATTTATGTGCAGAAACAAAAGTTTGCGGAATGACCTGAAACTTCACGGAACATCTTTTCGGAAATAATAAAAAATCCTTGCAAAAGATGAAGACCAGGGGGCCCACACCCTAGCAACGAGGGTGGGGGCGCGCCTGCCCCCCTAGGGCGCGCCCCCCTACCTCGTGGGCCCCCTGCAGCTCCTCCGACCTCGACTCCAACTCTATATATTTGCTTTCGGGGAGAAAAAATAAGAGAGAAGGATTCATCGTGTTTTACGATACGGAGCCACCGCCAAGCCCTAAAACCTCTCGGGAGGGTTGATCTGGAGTCCGTTCGGGGCTCCGGAGAGGGGATCCGTCGCCATCGTCATCATCAACCATCCTCCATCACCAATTTCATGATGCTCACCACCGTGCGTGAGTAATTCCATCGTAGGCTTGTTGGGCAGTGATGGGTTGGATGAGATTTATCATGTAATCGAGTTAGTTTTGTTAGGGTTTGATCCCTAGTATGCACTATGTTCTGAGATTGATGTTGCTATGACTTTGCTATGCTTAATGCTTGTCACTAGGGCCCGAGTGCCATGATTTCAGATCTGACCTATTATGTTTTCATCAATATATTAGATTTCTTGATCCTATCTTGCAAGTCTATAGTCACCTATTATGTGTTATGATCCGTTAACCTCGAAGTGATACTTACCGGTGATGACCATAGTTTGAGGAGTTCATGTATTCACTATGTGTTAATGCTTTGGTCTGGTACTCTATTAAAAGAAGGCCTTAATATCCCTTAGTTTCCATTAGGACCCCGCTGCCACGGGAGGGTAGGACAAAAGATGTCATGCAAGTTCTTTTCCATAAGCACGTATGACTATATTTGGAATAGAGAGGCGAATTTATGTGCATGGTGGTAGCTGTGCACCGGGGGGTGGCAGCTACGCATGCAGCAGCTGCCGTTCGATTCGCCCCATCGTGCACTGCACTTTTTGGCAGAGTCCTGCCTGCTCCTGTGATTGCCAGGCTATCATATTCCTGCCACAACCTAGCTACTAGCTCACCTGTAAAGTTCCCCTTGGGCTTGAACATGATGGTGGGCTGATAGTTGGGCTTGTGGGCTTTTGGGATGAATTTGTTGCTGGACAGCGATGCACATATGGCTGGTAGTTTATTCAGTCTACCCATCCCTAGCCCTATATAACCTCCCCAATCCACACACTCTTCCATTCACTCTTTGCGCTCCTTCTCTTCTTTGCATGCACAAATGGCCCCTCCCTCTAGAGAAGCTTTGAAGGTTTGCTTCCTTCGTGTGTGCCAACACTTTATTTTCACCCCGTCCAACAAAAAAATCGTTTACTTAATTTTGTTCCTTGTTTTTTCGTTGCTCCAGCGCCCCATGGACAGCGATGAAGACAATGTTGTTCTCACCAGGTTTGTCCTTACTACCATTGGAGATGTTTTTCACGCAACCTTTTTTTGCTAACTTTATAGTTTGTCACTAATGCAGGTCGGCTAGAGCTAAGAAGGCAAGGAACTCGTCAACTCCTTCAGCGCCTGTCCCCCTGCCGCTCCTAGGTCATCCTCACCCCCCTGCGGACGATGATGTCATTGTCGATGCAGCCAAAGCATTGCGCATCTTCTTCAACGTCGTTGATTCTGTCCCAGCTCAGAATCTCCTAAGGCTCCACTTCGCTTCTGAGACAGCTATTTGTGGCAAGCTCTTCACGGCTACGACTGCTCTCATGGCTTTGCTCAGCCACAAGCGCTACGACATATCAGAGAGCCCCGCCGGTGTTATGTATGTTTCTACTAGAAGCATCGAGGACGTCCCGATGCTTGAATCGCAAGTGCATGCTGCGTTCGATGTCATACTGTCCTTCCATCGCGTGTCTACGGTCGACTGCGAGTTTCGTTATGCACGCGACGACGCTGCTGCGTTCAAGCTGTATGAGCACGATCGTTTCTGATGTGCGCCTGCTGATGTGGCTTGTGGGTTCGGCATTTTGTATCCTGTTTCCATTTCTGAAGTGTGCCTGCTGATGTGGCTTTGGTAATCTGTATCGTGTTTTTATTTCCATGTTATGTTTCGAAGAGCTTGTCTCTAAAAATAATATTATCTCGTGTTCTATCTCATTACCTTGTCTGTTATGGCTTGTATATTGTATGACTGTTGCAAGAAATGTGTTGCCGAAATTAGCGTTGCAAGTAGTGCGTCTTTTCGCACAGTCCTTCGGTTTTTTATGTTTTAAGATAGTACCTTTCTGCGCTTGTGAAAAAATCATCTGCTTTCTCGCCTAGTCTGTGCCACCTAGCCCATTTTCTCTTTGACGGTGTTGGCTGCTGCGTGCAAACTATCTGTTTTCCTTTGCTAAACGCTACTGTCTCCGTCGTAATAGATTAGACGGGGCAGTGTATCATTCATTTGGGTCGTGCCAGCTGCCACTTGTCAAAGCGGTATTTGTCATTTTTCATATCGTAACATTTGCCTTTGCCCAATGTTTCCGGATGGCCTATCTTATTTCTCTACGTAGCTTCCTATAGCTGCATGGCCAAATGGTGCGTGTCGATTCTTCGGTGGTCTGCATGTCATGCGTCTCCCCTTTCTATTTTTATATAAGCACGTTCGAATCTCTGGCTTGTCCGTGCACACCCCTAGGCACTAGGCACGTACTCTGCATGGGCTACGCATGCCTAGTAAAAATGTAGGCTGCATGCCTACTGCCACTTGTCGACACATCATTGGCGTGCCCCCCTGCGTATGGGTTTCCATACGTACCGTAGCACTAGTTGCATGGCTATTGCCATGTGGCAAAACTTCATTGGCCTTCATGTCCAATTCATTGGCTGCATGGGTCCCATACATCATCTTGTCTCGTTTCCTGGTAGTCTTGTCGTCCTTTCTTCTCTCCCCAGCAACCACCTCATTTGCATTACGTATGTGTTCTTCGACCTCTCTTCGCGCCAAATAGTAATGTGCGCGCCTTTATTGCGCAGGAGCAAAGTTTCCCGCCATCTCTTCCCGCCAAGTTCGGTTTTCCCTCCCCCTATATAATCGCCACCTTTGTATGCTAGCTCGAATCATCCATTTCTAGCTCGGTGCCTGCATCCAAGTCCCAAACTCGAGATAGCCTTTCAGTCTAGGAGCATCCCCGACAGGTATTTTTTTGCTCCCTGGGCAACTGTGCATGTTATTTTCGCGGATAGCATTGTTTTTATCTATACCTAGATAACGTTTAGTATTTTTTTAATTGTCCCTCTAGGCGCGTAGTTGGTCCTCGCTTACCCACAACTTGGAACTATGGTGCTGTCGAACGCGCATTGCGTGAAGCTTCTGGTCGTGGCGAGCGTTGCATATTCGAGCCTACTGAGGGGTTCGTATTTGAGTCTGCTGAAGAAGCGTACGAGTTCTACAACATGTTTTCCTGGGAGCAGGGCTTCCATTACCGGACTCGCGGGCTATGCCTATGGCCACGGGCCGTCGGCATAGGCCCCTAGGCCGTCGGCATAGATCTATGCCTACGACTGCCGTCGGCATAGCCCCGTCGGCGTAGATGTCATCAGCATAGTCTTGTCAGACCGTCGGCATAGTATAGCCGTCGGCATAGGGGCCTATGCCGACGGCCTGACGTCAGCCGTTGGCATAGTATAGCCATCGGCAGTGTTTTCCGTCTGACGGCAACGGACGTCGCCGTTAAAAGCAGTGACGAATCACGCAATTCCACGTCGCAGGGCTATGCCTACAGCAAAGCCATTGGCATAGATGAATCTATGCCGACGGCTTTGCCGTCGGCATATCTCTGCCACGTGGCAAAAGCGCTGACGAATCTTGCAATGCCACGTCGCAGGGCTATGCCTAGAGCAAAGCCGTAGGCATAGATGAATCTATGCCGACGGCAAATATCTCTTCCACGTGGTAGCTCCTGGTTTCTCCTGGCAGCAGGGCTATGCCTACGGCTTTGCCGTAGGCATAGCTGTGCCACGTGGCAAGCCCTGGTAACTCCTGGGCGTATATATGCCGACGGCTTTGCCATAGGCATAGTTTTTTCCCTGTTTTCTCTTTTCCAATTCATTTGACAGCATTTCAACACAGAACAATATGAAATTATGCAGAAATATGACAATTCATCATGTAAACATACTCAAGTTCACCATCATCATCTAAACATACTCAAGTTCATCACATCATCTAAAGATCATCACCGACGGAAGTTCATGAACATAAAAGTAGTGCAAGACATGAAACATGATAAAAGTAGGAATATGAAAGGCATGGCACGATGGCCACATGCACGGAATCATCAAGCAAGAGCGCCTCCTCCAAAACCACCACCTCCGCCATAACCACCACCACCTCCGCCAAAAGCACCACCTCCGCCAAAAGCACCACCACCACCTTCGCCAAAACCGCCATCGCGACCACCACCACTCTGCCAGATCGGAGTGACTGGGGTCGACGGAGCAGGAGTCGAGCCACCGGTCCCCTAGATGTTTCAGAAAAGATTCTAACGGTAAATATGATATGATAGTGTTTCATGAACGAGAACTAGTTTGCTAGTAGTTAGGCAAATGTACTAACCGGACCATCACTGCCTAGTGCCACCCATTCATCGAACGTGGGATCGTGTGGGGGTTCTCCCGCAGGTGGTGGTGGGGGTCCCATTTGTGGTGGATCCGTGCGGTTAGTCCAAGACGCCAACATAGCCTGAATGTTAGTTAAACAAGCAAACTAGAAGATCAGAAGGAAATGAAAGTGCAAAAATTTAGCTTGGTTTTAAGAGGCCAAAACTAACCGTCATCATCTGACGGTTGTAATCATCGTTTGCCTTCACTTGTTTCAAGTACTCCCGCACCTCAAGATTCCTATGCTCGACAAACCCCTTATATGCCTACATTATTTCGGTTGTTTCTAAGTGAGCAATGCTGAAAATAAACTGAGAATGCAAGATAGAAAAAGATAAAGAGGAAGTACTTACAGCATGCTGGCGGGCTAAGGGAGTCTGTGAATGCCCCATACTCTCTAACTGGCTCGGGTTGGTAGCCCGAAGCTGTGTGTATGAGATCGAAGGAGTGATCAAGCCATCGAAACACGGATACTGGCCATTCTTCTTCCCCTGGATGGCCACCACCGCCGTGTCATCGATCTGAGACTGGGCGACCTCAGCAACAGGAACATCCGGATGCAACTCCTGATAGTGATGAATGTAAGACCCCAGGTGCTCCTCGGTCTTGCCGTAGTACTGGCTCTCGCCCTCCTTGCGATGACTCTGCTCGCGGGCCAGCTTCCACGACTCCATGTCTGAGAGCGGCCTCTTCAACATGTCCTCCTACAACGTCAAATAGAAGTCAGCCATACATAAGAACATGACGTAAAGAAGAACAAAAATGCATCATGCACATAGATATACCTTCATGGCCTTGAAGCCCCAGTGGTTCCTGTTTCCTTGGCCGCGTGTCCCGTCGTCTCCACGGTTAGCCAGGGCCTTGATGCTCCTGGCAGCAAACTCTGCATCGGCGCCGAGCCACCTATCCACCAAACTCGCCCATCTGTCATGCCTTCCATAGCACCAACGAGGAACAACCTATGCAAATTTTGGAAGCATGACATGTGAGCACGAAACATATAGTTGACTGCTTGAAACAATGAAAAGTTAGTAATAGTTACCATCATGAACTGCTCCTTGCTCAAGGTAAGTCGTAGCTTCTGCGCTTGAGTTTTGGTCATCTTTTGGTGTAGGTAGTAGTGGTAGTACTGCGAGATGGCAACCCAGCGCACCTCGTACTGCAACTGACGAGCTTTCTTCTTCGCAGCCGCAAGCAAGACCACGTCGGCTCTGGCCTTGTGCTCGTCAAGAACTCTATAGAGTTGCTGCAATCATGCAAAAACCAGAAGCAAACAAGGCATGAGTTGAGTGATTCAATGATAAACTATGAACGAAACTGAAGACAAGTGATTCAGAAGAGAACTTACCCAAAATTTGGTGATCACGGCCTTAGCGGTCATCCCGTACTCCGCGTTGCTGCAAGCCTCGTAGTGGGCCCAACTCGTGGCCAAAACCCGCTGCTGCGGGTCCCTGTCTGGCCGCGGGCAGAATAGGCCAGGCCAAAACTCCTTCAACAGGACAGTGATAAGGCCGTTCGGTTTACGGCCCTTTTTGCGAAGGATCCAGTTTCTGCACAAGAATCAAATGATTGCCATGTGTACAATAAGAAAATGTTGTCATGTGTTGAAAATATGATTGAGAGGCACTTACTCTATCCCCACAGGTTCAATAAGCCACTTGTGCTCCTCGATAGAAGGTGGTGTAGGTAGTCCGGCATTACCACGCAGCCACCCCTGCGAAGAACCCGGTGGCAAGTCACCCCACAACGCGGGATCAACCTCCCCTCCACCCTCCTCGCCCTCCTCCTCACCCTCCTCCTCGGCCTCCTCCTCCTCACCCTCCTCCTCGGCCTCCTCCTCCTCGCCATCAGGAACATACTCCTCCTCCTCAGACTCAGAAGGTGCCTTTGTATAGGAGGGCATCGAAGAAGACCCTCCTATTTCAGACAAGGCCCGGAGTTTTTTGCCCCGGTTGTCTCTCCCCCACCTCCTCCTCCTCTAGGGGCTCTCCCCCCACTGCCTCCTCCTCTAGGGTCTCCTCCCCCGACCCCTCCACCTCCCTGTGAGGTGTCATCCTCGCGTAGTCGGGAGGGAACCTTGTGGGCTCGTCCACTCCGAGTAAGTCCTTTAAATTTACTGAGGAAACTAGTGCCGCTGGACTTGCCCATGATTAGCAAACCTGCATTGAGAAGAGAATAAACAATTAGTAAGGATATCAATTAAACAAGCATACAGGAAAAACATTAATACCAGAAGAGCACATTAAGCATACTATTGTATTGATCATTAAAAGAACTTACATTTTCTAGAACCCCCTTACATTAAGCATAGTGGAAAAACATTAATACCAGAAGATCACTCTGCCCGTTGAAAGGTTGACCCCCTTACTTATATTCGACGCATAACCATCAGGGAATTCACGACGTGTTTCAGCCACTTGAATGTCTCCATCTTATGATCCTTTTTAAGTACGAAGTCAGCATCTGGCTTGAACCAAGATTTTCGACTGCCTGTGGGAGGCTGCATGTGTAGACGTGGTCTATCGCAAATATTCTGTTGATCAACTCTAGCATTAACATTATGCTTTGTCTTATCAGGAATGTTGAGGATCGTGTGAAAAAGGGACTCTGTGACATTCTTTTCGGTGTGCATCACGTCTATGTTGTATGGAAGTTTGAGGTCCTTAAAATAGGGAAGCTGCGTGAAGGGGGTAATGTGAGTCCAGTTGTGCATCTCACCATATCCTTCAAAAAATTTCCCTTTACTTTTTCCTTTGCCCTCGCCCTCGTCTTCGCCTGTGGCTTTGCCTTTGCCTTTGTCTTTGCCTTTGCCTTTCCCCTCACCGGCAGGCTTAAGAGCTTTCAGCTGAGCAAGCACATCCGCACCAGAAAACGTTGGAATCTCGTTTACTTCATGGACAACTTTGCCTTTTGTGAATTTCTTCTTGTCTTCCCTATAAGGATGGTCTGGAGGGAGGAACTGTCGATGCAGGTCAAATGCAACATACTTGCCACCCTTCTTCAGCCAAATGAAAATCAAGGCCTGCATGCACACTAGGCAAGGCATCTTTCCACTTGTACACCATCCACAGAGAAAGGCATAACCGGGAAAGTCATGCATGCAATATTGTAGCCAAACTTTCATCAAGAAATTTTTCTGCAGATGTCGGTCGTATGTCAACCTCGGGAAGTACCAAGAATGGTGCAAATCATCCACCAACGGCTGCATAAACACACTCAAATTCTTCCCCGGATATTTAGGCCCTGGAATTATAAGCGACAGGAACATGGTCTTGCGTTGCATTATGGCGCCGGGAGGGAGATTCAGCGGAATAACAAATACAGGCCAATAGCTGTATGGATTAGACGACATACCATATGGATTGAACCCATCACCTTTTATAGCAATTCTGACATTCCCAGCCTCGGCTGCTTCCTCCGGGTACTCTATATCGAATGACTTCCATGCTTCACCTCCTGATGGATGTACAATTTTTTTTGGATTGTACCTTTTCCCTTCCTTGTGCCACTTCATCATTTTGGCAGACTCCTCGGTGATGAAAAGGTGCTGCAGCCTTTTTATAAAATCAAGATACCGAAGAACCTTCACAGGGATTTTTAGCTGCTGCTTCTGACCATGCTTATCGACCACCTCAATATACCGAGAGGAACCGCACTTCCTACAGTACTTGGCATCCGCATAATCATGCCTAAACAAAAGGCAATTCTTTGGACAAACATGTATTTTCTCATAGTCCATCGAGAGCGCCTTCATGATTTTCTTCGTACCGTACATGGTTTTCGGCAGTTCATGGCCCTCAGGCAGGCTGTTAGCCCATACTCCCAGAAATGCTTCGAAGCAACCTCGGCTACAGCCATACTCAGCCTTGACTGCCATCAGTTGCGAGATGGCATCCAGCACAGACAGCTTGGCACCCTCATAGAGAGGTTTCTTTGACGAGGCCAAGATTTCCAGGAAGGCCTTTGCGGTTTCCTCCGGCTCCTCCGGTTCATTCGCTGAATGTGACGGAGGTGTCGGCTGTGCAGCAAAGACATCATCTAGCATGTCTCTAACCCCATCGTCCTCATAACCAGCGACGCGTTGTCGTATCACATCCTCTCTACCACGGTCCCGCTGGGCAAAGTTTATCGGCATATTAAAGTTGGGCATAAATCCATGCGTGCGAAGGCGCTTAGTCATCTCACTCTTATCTCTGCGGATACGCCTCTTACATCTGGCACACGGGCATTCTGGCACCATCCTCATTGGACTACGGAATATCTCTTTCAAAAGCACATCAGTTTTCTCGACCCACTCTGTTGTTACTTGATTCCGACGGAAAAACCCACTATACATCCACTGATTATCTGCCATCTCTGCTTTATAGGAAGCCACACAACAAAATTAAGGATTCATTTAAATTACTCACATCAATATTTTATTTTTTACAAGGTTGACGAGAAATGACATTTAATCCACCTACATCTCTAATAGGTAAAGATGGGTCCTAATCCCACCCGAGAATGTGTAGATTGAGTACGTTGTCCATGCTCTACCCCATTCCGAGACAAAATTTCGGCAGCACCTCCCCGCTGTTCTCCAAATACACGTCTCGGCAAAATGCCGAGAGAATGTGCATCCGGAGAACAACAGGGAGGCGCCGCCGAAATCCTATCTCGGAACGGGGTAGAGCATGAACAACGTACCCAATCTACACATCCTCGGGCTGTCCGTGGAAAGCGCTGGACAATCCGAAAGAGCTGCGGTGATAAATATGTAATTGAATGCATATTTATCGATGCAACCCTTTCGGACAGGAGACCTAGGTTACGCGACTTGATGTGAAAATTTAATCTAGTGACATGGAAAAAAGTGGACGAGGTCATGGAATTGTTGCTCACCCTCCGGTGTAGTCGATCAAAGGAGACGGACGATCATGGACCAACACCACCAACATCGACAATCACTCCACGAAGATGGAACACCACAAATCCTGTTAATGACAACGAGTGAAAAAAATTAGGTCATCACCTCACCTTAAGCATTGATACTTTTAACTATGAAAAAAAATCATGTTTCGTCAAGTGACAAATTTTGTCCTTCAATTTTTTTAGCAAGATCATCATGATTAAATAACCACTCATCATATCATAATTTTGCAGCACATCTCACATAGCTACTTAACATTAAGCACTCACACTTAAAACTATGAAAAAAAATCTTATTTTGTCAAGTGTCAAATTTTGTCCGGTTCAATTTTTTTGACAAGATCATCATGATAAAAATAATCACTCATCTTATACCAATTTTAGAGCACATCTCAAATGACAAGATCATCATGATAAAAAAATGCAAACTAACAATCTAACATCCTAACATCCAACATTCAACTATATATCAACCTAACAACCTAACATCTAACATCTAACCTAACAATCTAACATCCAACATCCATCCATGCATTCATCCATCCAACAGTAGAAAAAATGCAAAAAAATGAAAAAAACGTAGCTCACCGAGAGGGGCGTGGCAGGGGGCGAGGCGGTGGAGGAGATGGTGAGGCAGGGGCGGTCGGGGACGGGAGGGACGGGGCCGGACGGAGCCGCGGCCGGCGGGGTCGGGAGAGGCCGGGGCGCCGGGGTCGGGGGAGGCCGGCACAGTGGCGGGGTCGGGGGAGGTCGGTGCAGCGCGTCGTCGGGGGAGGCCGTTGCGACGGCGGGTGGAGACGGTGGCGCCGGCGGGTGTGGAGGCGGGTGCGCCGACGCGGCTGTGGAGGCGGGGAGGGCAGCGGGCGTGGTGGAGGCGGGGAGGGCGGCGGCGGCAGGGGGAGGTTGGGGGTGCGGGGCGGCGGCAGGTCGGGGTGGGGGGTGCGGCATTGGCGGCAGGTCGGGGTGGGGGGTGCGGCGGCGGCAGCTCGGGGTGTGGGGGAGACAGTGAGTGGATGGGGGAGAACGCGATTGGATAAGGTCAACTATGCCGACGGCTAAGCCGTCGGCATAGCTTAGGGCGCCACGTGGCACCTATGCCGACGGCTTAGCCGTAGGCATACTTTTTTTTTCCTTTTTATTAACCACGTCACCGATCCACGTATAAGCTTTCCTATGGCCGCACCTATGCCGATGTCGGCATATTTTTATTTTTACTTTTCTTATTTTGTATAAATTTTGTAATGTTTTCTTATTTTTTATAAATATTTTAATGTTTTCTTATACATATTTTTTACATGCAGAACATTATTTAAAATGTACCATACATTTTCTTTAATGATTTGAAACATTATTTTTAATGGCATGATCTTTTTTTATATTGTACAACAATTTTCTAAAATATCACCTATATTTTTTCTATGGTCTCGCGAAAGGTGATACATAGGAGAGCTACTGACTGAGGGGTACCGTTACCGAGTGCCTGATCCGGTAACTATGCGAGTGCCTGATCCGTCTACTACCATGTCATCGCCGTCCGTGAGGGGGCCAAACCCCGGAGACGCGTGCCGCCTCTTCGGATATGCCACCACACCACCCCGCATGTATGAGGGCCCGGTGTGACGCTCCGGTGGCATTGCTACCCCCCCCCCCCCAGGGCCCCCATCCCGCCTAACCCTATAGCGTTTGACCACGGGATCTAGCCCTTTGACTTTGCATGGACGGGCTTTAATCAGCGGACCTCCCCACCCGGTTGTGTTAGGTCAGCCCATAGGAACACTTTGGAGCAACATCCGGGCCGGACCCACAGCAAGATCCCCTCCGTGTAGACCCGACGCGTCCGTTTCCCCCCTCCAGGTGACGGCGGTGGCGCCGTCCGTGAGGGGGGCCAAACCCCGGAGACACGTGCCGCCTCTTCGGACATGCCACCACACCGCCCCGCATGTATGAGGGCCCGGTGCGACGCTCCGGTGGCATTGCTACCCCCAGGGCCCCCGTCCCGCCTAGCCCTGTAGCGTTTGACCACGGGATCTAGCCCTTTGACTTTGTACGGACGGGCTTTGACCAGTGGACCTCCCCACCCGATTGTGTTAGGTCAGTCCATAGGAACACTTTGGAGCAACATCCGGGCCAGACCCACAACAAGATCCCCTCCGTGTAGACCCGACGCGTCCGTTTCCCCCCTCCAAGTGCCGGTGGCGGCGCCGTCCGTGAGGGGGGGGCACACCCCGGACACGCGTGCCGGGCGTTTGCAACCACCACAACACTTCCAAACTCGTGAGAGGCCGCCTACGCAAGATTTGGCGGCATGCTAGCCCCCGGAGGCCGCCGGCCACAGTCGTAGACGCGCGAAGGGCAATCCGCGTAGAGGGAATTTTTTGGATACTTCTCCATCACCAAAAATTATGAAAAAATATTATCGTTCCTATAGCACATGTGCCCACGTCGTGCAAAAAAACTCATGATTTTATCGCGCTCCGAGTATTTAATAATATTCACGCCGCATCGTTACCGCAGAATGGCTACTACCGTGTCATCGCCGTCCGTGAGGAGGGCCACGCCCCGGAGACACGTGCCACCTCTTCGGACATGCCACCACACCACCCCGCATGTATGAGGGCCCGGTGCGACGCTCCGGTGGCATTGCTACCCCCCCCCCCCCAGGGCCCCTGTCCCGCCTAACCCTGTAGCGTTTGACCAAGGGATCTAGCCCTTTGACTTTGCACGGACGGGATTTGACCAGCGGACCTCTCCACACGGTTGTGTTAGGTCAGCCCATAGGAACACTTTGGAGCAACATCCTGGCCAGACCCACAGCAAGATCCCCTCTGTGTAGACCCGACGCGTCCGTTTCCCCCCTCCAAGTGGCGGCGGTGGCGCCGTCCGTGAGGGGGGCCAAACCCCGGAGACGCGTGCCGCCTCTTCGGACATGCCACCACACCACCCCGCATGTATGAGGGCCCAGTGCGACGTTCCGGTGGCATTGCTACCCCCCAGGGCCCATGTCCTCCCTAACCCTAGAGCTGTTGACCACGAGATCTTGCCCTTTGACTTTCCACGGACAGGCTTTGAACAGTGGACCTCTCCACCCGGTTGTGTTAGGTCAGCTCAGAGGGACACCTGGGAGCAACATTCGGGCCAGACCGACAGCTACATCTCCTCCGTGTAGACCCGACGCAGCCATTTCCCCCCTCCAGGTGCCGGCGGCGCCGCCGTCCGTGAGGGGGGGCACACCCGAACACGCGTGCCGGGCGTTTGCAACCACCACAACACTTCCAAACTCGTGAGAGGCCGCCTACGCAAGATTTGGCGGCATGCTAGCCCCCGGAGGCCGCCGGCCACAGCCGTAGACGCGCGAAGGGCAATCCGCGTAGAGGGGATTTTTTGGATACTTCTCCATCACCAAAAATTATGAAAAAATATTATCGTTCCTATAGCACATGTGCACATGTCGTGCAAAAAAAACTCATGATTTTATCGCGCTCCGAGTATTTAATAATATTCACGCCGCATCGTTACCGCAGAATGGCTACTACCGTGTCATCGCCGTCCGTTAGGGGGGGGGCCACGCCCCGGAGACGCGTGCCGCCTCTTCGGACATGCCACCACACTACCATGCATGTATGAGGGCCCGGTGCGACACTCAGGTGGCATTGCTACCCCCCCCCCCAGGGCCCCCGACCCGCCTAACCCTGTAGCGTTTGACCACGGGATCTCGTCCTTTGACTTTGCACGGACGGGATTTGACCAGTGGACCTCTCCACCCGGTTGTGTTAGGTCAGCCCATAGGAACACTTTGGAGCAACATCCGGGCCAGACCCACAGCAAGATCCCCTCCGTGTAGACCCGACGCGTCCGTTTCCCCCCTCCAGGTGCCGGCTGTGGCGCCGTCCGTGAGGGGGGCCAAACCCCGGAGACGCGTGCCGCCTCTTCGGACATGCCACCACACCACCCCGCATGTATGAGGGCCCGGTGCGACGCTCCGGTGGCATTGCTTCCCCCAGGGCCCCCGTCCCGCCTAGCCCTGTAGCGTTTGACCACGGGATCTAGCCCTTTAACTTTGCACGGACGGGCTTTGACCAGCGGACCTCCCCACCCGGTTGTGTTAGGTCAGTCCATAGGAACACTTTGGAGCAACATCCGGGCCAGACCCACAACAAGATCCCCTCCGTGTAGACCCGATGCGTCCGTTTCCCCCCTCCAAGTGCCGGCGGCGGCGCCGTCCGTGAGGGGGGGGCACACCCCGGACACGTGTGCCTTGTGTTTGCAACCACCACAACACTTCCAAACTCCTGAGAGGCCGCCTACGCAAGATTTGGCGGCATGCTAGCCCCCGGAAACCGCCGGCCACAGCCGTAGACGCGCGAAGGGCAATCCGCGTAGAGGGAATTTTTCGGATACTTCTCCATCACCAAAAATTATGAAAAAAATATTATCGTTCCTATAGCACATGTGCCCACGTCGTGCAAAAAAACTCATGATATTATCGCGTTCCGAGTATTTAATAATATTCATGCCGCATCGTTACCGCAGAATGGCTACTACCGTGTCATCGCCGTCCGTGAGGGGGGCCACGCCCCGGAGACACGTGCTGCCTCTTCGGACATGCCACCACACCACCCCGCATGTATGAGGGCCCGGTGCGACGCTCCGGTGGCATTGCTACCCCCCAGGGCCCCCGTCCCGCCTAACCCTGTAGCGTTTGACCAAGGGATCTAGCCCTTTGACTTTGCACGGACGGGTTTTGACCAGTGGACCTCTCCACCCGGTTGTGTTAGGTCAGCCCATAGGAACACTTTGGAGCAACATCCGGGCCAGACGCACAGCAAGATCCCCTCCGTGTAGACCCGACGCGTCCGTTTCCCCCCTCCAAGTGCCGGCGGTGGCGCCGTCCGTGAGGGGGGCCAAACCCTGGAGACATGTGCGGCCTCTTCGGACATGCCACCACACCACCCCGCATGTATGAGGGCCCGGTGCGACGCTCCGGTGGCATTGCTACCCCCAGGGCCCCCGTCCCGCCTAGCCCTGTAGCGTTTGACCACGGGATCTAGCCCTTTGACTTTTCACGGACGGGCTTTGACCAGCGGACCTCCCCACCCGGTTGTGTTAGGTCAGTCCATAGGAACACTTTGGAGCAACATCCGGGCCAGACCCACAACAAGATCCCCTCCGTGTAGACCCGACGCGTCCGTTTCCCCCCTCCAAGTGCCGGCGGTGGCGCCGTCCGTGAGGGGGGGGGCACACCCCGGACACGCGTGCCTGGTGTTTGCAACCACCACAACACTTCCAAACTCCTGAGAGGCCGCCTACGCAAGATTTGGAGGCATGCTAGCCCCCGGAGACCGCCGGCCACAGCCGTAGACGCGCGAAGGGCAATCCGCGTAGAGGGAATTTTTCGGATACTTCTCCATCACCAAAAATTATGAAAATAATATTATCGTTCCTATAGCACATGTGCCCACGTCGTGCAAAAAAACTCATGATTTTATCGCGCTCCAAGTATTTAATAATATTCACGCTGCATCGTTACCGCAGAATGGCTACTACCGTGTCATCGCCGTCCGTGAGGGGGGCCACGCCCCAGAGACACGTGCCGCCTCTTTGGACATGCCACCACACCACCCCGCATGTATGAGGGCCCGGTGCGACGCTCCGGTGGCATTGCTACCCCCAGGGCCCCCGTCCCGCCTAACCCTGTAGCGTTTGACCAAGGGATCTAGCCCTTTGATTTTGCACGGACGGGATTTGACCAGCGGACCTCTCCACACGATTGTGTTAGGTCAGCCCATAGGAACACTTTGGAGCAACATCCTGGCCAGACCCACAGCAAGATCCCCTCTGTGTAGACCCGACGCGTCCGTTTCCCCCCTCCAAGTGGCGGCGGTGGCGCCGTCCGTGAGGGGGGCCAAACCCCGGAGACGCGTGCCGCCTCTTCGGACATGCCACCACACCACCCCGCATGTATGAGGGCCCGGTGCGACGCTCCGGTGGCATTGCTACCCCCCCCAGGGCCCCTGTCCCGCCTAACCCTGTAGCGTTTGACCAAGGGATCTAGCCCTTTGACTTTGCACGGACGGGATTTGACCAGCGGACCTCTCCACACGGTTGTGTTAGGTCAGCCCATAGGAACACTTTGGAGCAACATCCTGGCCAGACCCACAGCAAGATCCCCTCTGTGTAGACCCGACGCGTCCGTTTCCCCCCTCCAAGTGGCGGCGGTGGCGCCGTCCGTGAGGGGGGCCAAACCCCGGAGATGCGTGCCGCCTCTTCGGACATGCCACCACACCACCCCGCATGTATGAGGGCCCAGTGCGACGTTCCGGTGGCATTGCTACCCCCAGGGCCCATGTCCTCCCTAACCCTAGAGCTGTTGACCACGAGATCTTGCCCTTTGACTTTCCACGGACAGGCTTTGAACAGTGGACCTCTCCACCCGGTTGTGTTAGGTCAGCTCAGAGGGACACCTGGGAGCAACATTCGGGCCAAACCGACAGCTACATCTCCTCCGTGTAGACCCGACGCAGCCATTTCCCCCCTCCAGGTGCCGGCGGCGGCGCCGTCCGTGAGGGGGGGCACACCCGAACACGCGTGCCGGGCGTTTGCAACCACCACAACATTTCCAAACTCGTGAGAGGCCGCCTACGCAAGATTTGGCGGCATGCTAGCCCCCGGAGGCCGCCGGCCACAGCCGTAGACGCGCGAAGGGCAATCCGCGTAGAGGGGATTTTTCGGATACTTCTCCATCACCAAAAATTATGAAAAAATATTATCGTTCCTATAGCACATGTGCACATGTCGTGCAAAAAAACTCATGATTTTATCGCGCTACGAGTATTTAATAATATTCACGCCGCATCGTTACCGCAGAATGGCTACTACCGTGTCATCGCCGTCCGTTAGGGGGGGCCACGCCCCGGAGACGCGTGCCGCCTCTTCGGACATGCCACCACACCACCACGCATGTATGAGGGCCCGGTGCGACACTCAGGTGGCATTGCTACCCCCCCCCCCCCCCAGGGCCCCCGACCCGCCTAACCCTGTAGCGTTTGACCACGGGATCTCGCCCTTTGACTTTGCACGGACGGGATTTGACCAGTGGACCTCTCCACCCGGTTGTGTTAGGTCAGCCCATAGGAACACTTTGGAGCAACATCCGGGCCAGACCCACAGCAAGATCCCCTCCGTGTAGACCCGACACGTCCGTTTCCCCCCTCCAGGTGCCGGCTGTGGCGCCGTCCGTGAGGGGGGCCAAACCCCGGAGACGCGTGCCGCCTCTTCGGACATGCCACCACACCACCCCGCATGTATGAGGGCCCGGTGCGACGCTCCGGTGGCATTGCTTCCCCCAGGGCCCCCGTCCCGCCTAGCCCTGTAGCGTTTGACCACGGGATCTAGCCCTTTAACTTTGCACGGACGGGCTTTGACCAGCGGACCTCCCCACCCGGTTGTGTTAGGTCAGTCCATAGGAACACTTTGGAGCAACATCCGGGCCAGACCCACAACAAGATCCCCTCCGTGTAGACCCGATGCGTCCGTTTCCCCCCTCCAAGTGCCGGCGGCGGCGCCGTCCGTGAGGGGGGGGCACACCCCGGACACGCGTGCCTGGTGTTTGCAACCACCACAACACTTCCAAACTCCTGAGAGGCCGCCAACGCAAGATTTGGCGGCATGCTAGCCCCCGGAAACCGCCGGCCACAGCCGTAGACGCGCGAAGGGCAATCCGCGTAGAGGGAATTTTTCGGATACTTCTCCATCACCAAAAATTATGAAAAAAATATTATCGTTCCTATAGCACATGTGCCCACATCGTGCAAAAAAACTCATGATATTATCGCGTTCCGAGTATTTAATAATATTCATGCCGCATCGTTACCGCAGAATGGCTACTACCGTGTCATCGCCGTCCGTGAGGGGGGCCACGCCCCGGAGACACGTGCTGCCTCTTCGGACATGCCACCACACCACCGCGCATGTATGAGGGCCCGGTGCGACGCTCCGGTGGCATTGCTACCCCCCAGGGCCCCCGTCCCGCCTAACCCTGTAGCGTTTGACCAAGGGATCTAGCCCTTTGACTTTGCACGGACGGGATTTAACCAGTGGACCTCTCCACCCGGTTGTGTTAGGTCAGCCCATAGGAACACTTTGGAGCAACATCCGGGCCAGACGCACAGCAAGATCCCCTCCGTGTAGACCCGACGTGTCCGTTTCCCCCCTCCAAGTGTCGGCGGTGGCGCCGTCCGTGAGGGGGGCCAAACCCCGGAGACACGTGCGGCCTCTTCGGACATGCCACCACACCACCCCGCATGTATTAGGGCCCGGTGCGACGCTCCGGTGGCATTGCTACCCCCCAGGGCCCCCGTCCCGCCTAACCCTGTAGCATTTGACCAAGGGATCTAGCCCTTTGACTTTGCACGGACGGGTTTTGACCAGTGGACCTCTCCACCCGGTTGTGTTAGGTCAGCCCAGAGGAACACTTTGGAGCAACATCCGGGCCAGACGCACAGCAAGATCCCCTCCGTGTAGACCCGACGCGTCCGTTTCCCCCCTCCAAGTGCCGGCGGTGGCGCCGTCCGTGAGGGGGGCCAAACCCTGGAGACACGTGCGGCCTCTTCGGACATGCCACCACACCACCCCGCATGTATGAGGGCCCGGTGCGACGCTCCGGTGGCATTGCTACCCCCAGGGCCCCCGTCCCGCCTAGCCCTGTAGCGTTTGACCACGGGATCTAGCCCTTTGACTTTTCACGGACGGGCTTTGACCAGCGGACCTCCCCACCCGGTTGTGTTAGGTCAGTCCATAGGAACACTTTGGAGCAACATCCGGGCCAGACCCACAACAAGATCCCCTCCGTGTAGACCCGACGCGTCCGTTTCCCCCCTCCAAGTGCCGGCGGTGGCGCCGTCCGTGAGGGGGGGGCACACCCCGGACACGCGTGCCTGGTGTTTGCAACCACCACAACACTTCCAAACTCCTGAGAGGCCGCCTACGCAAGATTTGGAGGCATGCTAGCCCCCGGAGACCGCCGGCCACAGCCGTAGACGCGCGAAGGGCAATCCGCGTAGAGGGAATTTTTCGGATACTTCTCCATCACCAAATATTATGAAAATAATATTATCGTTCCTATAGCACATGTGCCCACGTCGTGCAAAAAAACTCATGATTTTATCGCGCTCCAAGTATTTAATAATATTCACGCTGCATCGTTACCGCAGAATGGCTACTACCGTGTCATCGCCGTCCGTGAGGGGGGCCACGCCCCAGAGACACGTGCCGCCTCTTTGGACATGCCACCACACCACCCCGCATGTATGAGGGCCCGGTGCGACGCTCCGGTGGCATTGCTACCCCCAGGGCCCCCGTCCCGCCTAACCCTGTAGCGTTTGACCAAGGGATCTAGCCCTTTGATTTTGCACGGACGGGATTTGACCAGCGGACCTCTCCACACGGTTGTGTTAGGTCAGCCCATAGGAACACTTTGGAGCAACATCCTGGCCAGACCCATAGCAAGATCCCCTCTATGTAGACCCGACGCGTCCGTTTCCCCCCTCCAAGTGGCGGCGGTGGCGCCGTCCGTGAGGGGGGCCAAACCCCGGAGACGCGTGCCGCCTCTTCGGACATGCCACCACACCATCCCGCATGTATGATGGCCCGGTGCGACGCTCCGGTGGCATTGCTACCCCCCCCCCCAGGGCCCCTGTCCCGCCTAACCCTGTAGCGTTTGACCAAGGGATCTAGCCCTTTGACTTTGCACGGACGGGATTTGACCAGCGGACCTCTCCACACGGTTGTGTTAGGTCAGCCCATAGGAACACTTTGGAGCAACATCCTGGCCAGACCCACAGCAAGATCCCCTCTGTGTAGACCCGACGCGTCCGTTTCCCCCCTCCAAGTGGCGGCGGTGCCGCCGTCCGTGAGGGGGGCCAAACCCCGGAGATGCGTGCCGCCTCTTCGGACATGCCACCACACCACCCCGCATGTATGAGGGCCCAGTGCGACGTTCCGGTGGCATTGCTACCCCCCAGGGCCCATGTCCTCCCTAACCCTAGAGCTGTTGACCACGAGATCTTGCCCTTTGACTTTCCACGGACAGGCTTTGAACAGTGGACCTCTCCACCCGGTTGTGTTAGGTCAGCTCAGAGGGACACCTGGGAGCAACATTCGGGCCAAACCGACAGCTACATCTCCTCCGTGTAGACCCGACGCAGCCATTTCCCCCCTCCAGGTGCCGGCGGCGGCGCCGTCCGTGAGGGGGGGCACACCCGAACACGCGTGCCGGGCGTTTGCAACCACCACAACACTTCCAAACTCGTGAGAGGCCGCCTACGCAAGATTTGGCGGCATGCTAGCCCCCGGAGGCCGCCGGCCACAGCCGTAGACGCGCGAAGGGCAATCCGCGTAGAGGGGATTTTTCGGATACTTCTCCAACACCAAAAATTATGAAAAAATATTATCGTTCCTATAGCACATGTGCACATGTCGTGCAAAAAAACTCATGATTTTATCGCGCTACGAGTATTTAATAATATTCACGCCGCATCGTTACCGAAGAATGGCTACTACCGTGTCATCGCCGTCCGTTAGGGGGGGCCACGCCCCGGAGACGCGTGCCGCCTCTTCGGACATGCCACCACACCACCACGCATGTATGAGGGCCCGGTGCGACACTCAGGTGGCATTGCTACCCCCCCCCCCCCCCAGGGCCCCCGACCCGCCTAACCCTGTAGCGTTTGACCACGGGATCTCGCCCTTTGACTTTGCACGGACGGGATTTGACCAGTGGACCTCTCCACCCGGTTGTGTTAGGTCAGCCCATAGGAACACTTTGGAGCAACATCCGGGCCAGACCCACAGCAAGATCCCCTCCGTGTAGACCTGACACGTCCGTTTCCCCCCTCCAAGTGCCGGCTGTGGCGCCGTCCGTGAGGGGGGCCAAACCCCGGAGACGCGTGCCGCCTCTTCGGACATGCCACCACACCACCCCGCATGTATGAGGGCCTGGTGCGACGCTCCGGTGGCATTGCTTCCCCCAGGGCCCCCGTCCCGCCTAGCCCTGTAGCGTTTGACCACGGGATCTAGCCCTTTAACTTTGCACAGACGGGCTTTGACCAGCGGACCTCCCCACCCGGTTGTGTTAGGTCAGTCCATAGGAACACTTTGGAGCAACATCCGGGCCAGACCCACAACAAGATCCCCTCCGTGTAGACCCGATGCGTCCGTTTCCCCCCTCCAAGTGCCGGCGGCGGCGCCGTCCGTGAGGGGGGGGCACACCCCGGACACGCGTGCCTGGTGTTTGCAACCACCACAACACTTCCAAACTCCTGAGAGGCCGCCAACGCAAGATTTGGCGGCATGCTAGCCCCCGGAAACCGCCGGCCACAGCCGTAGACGCGCGAAGGGCAATCCGCGTAGAGGGAATTTTTCGGATACTTCTCCATCACCAAAAATTATGAAAAAAATATTATCGTTCCTATAGCACATGTGCCCACATCGTGCAAAAAAACTCATGATATTATCGCGTTCCGAGTATTTAATAATATTCATGCCGCATCGTTACCGCAGAATGGCTACTACCGTGTCATCGCCGTCCGTGAGGGGGGCCACGCCCCGGAGACACGTGCTGCCTCTTCGGACATGCCACCACACCACCGCGCATGTATGAGGGCCCGGTGCGACGCTCCGGTGGCATTGCTACCCCCCAGGGCCCCCGTCCCGCCTAACCCTGTAGCGTTTGACCAAGGGATCTAGCCCTTTGACTTTGCACGGACGGGATTTAACCAGTGGACCTCTCCACCCGGTTGTGTTAGGTCAGCCCATAGGAACACTTTGGAGCAACATCCGGGCCAGACGCACAGCAAGATCCCCTCCGTGTAGACCCGACGTGTCCGTTTCCCCCCTCCAAGTGTCGGCGGTGGCGCCGTCCGTGAGGGGGGCCAAACCCCGGAGACACGTGCGGCCTCTTCGGACATGCCACCACACCACCCCGCATGTATTAGGGCCCGGTGCGACGCTCCGGTGGCATTGCTACCCCCCAGGGCCCCCGTCCCGCCTAACCCTGTAGCGTTTGACCAAGGGATCTAGCCCTTTGACTTTGCACGGACGGGTTTTGACCAGTGGACCTCTCCACCCGGTTGTGTTAGGTCAGCCCATAGGAACACTTTGGAGCAACATCCGGGCCAGACGCACAGCAAGATCCCCTCCGTGTAGACCCGACGCGTCCGTTTCCCCCCTCCAAGTGCCGGCGGTGGCGCCGTCCGTGAGGGGGGCCAAACCCTGGAGACACGTGCGGCCTCTTCGGACATGCCACCACACCACCCCGCATGTATGAGGGCCCGGTGCGACGCTCCGGTGGCATTGCTACCCCCAGGGCCCCCGTCCCGCCTAGCCCTGTAGCGTTTGACCACGGGATCTAGCCCTTTGACTTTTCACGGACGGGCTTTGACCAGCGGACCTCCCCACCCGGTTGTGTTAGGTCAGTCCATAGGAACACTTTGGAGCAACATCCGGGCCAGACCCACAACAAGATCCCCTCCGTGTAGACCCGACGCGTCCGTTTCCCCCCTCCAAGTGCCGGCGGTGGCGCCGTCCGTGAGGGGGGGGGCACACCCCGGACACGCGTGCCTGGTGTTTGCAACCACCACAACACTTCCAAACTCCTGAGAGGCCGCCTACGCAAGATTTGGAGGCATGCTAGCCCCCGGAGACCGCCGGCCACAGCCGTAGACGCGTGAAGGGCAATCCGCGTAGAGGGAATTTTTCGGATACTTCTCCATCACCAAAAATTATGAAAATAATATTATCGTTCCTATAGCACATGTGCCCACGTCGTGCAAAAAAACTCATGATTTTATCGCGCTCCAAGTATTTAATAATATTCACGCTGCATCGTTACCGCAGAATGGCTACTACCGTGTCATCGCCGTCCGTGAGGGGGGCCACGCCCCAGAGACACGTGCCGCCTCTTTGGACATGCCACCACACCACCCCGCATGTATGAGGGCCCGGTGCGATGCTCCGGTGGCATTGCTACCCCCAGGGCCCCCGTCCCGCCTAACCCTGTAGCGTTTGACCAAGGGATCTAGCCCTTTGATTTTGCACGGACGGGATTTGACCAGCGGACCTCTCCACACGGTTGTGTTAGGTCAGCCCATAGGAACACTTTGGAGCAACATCCTGGCCAGACCCACAGCAAGATCCCCTCTGTGTAGACCCGACGCGTCCGTTTCCCCCCTCCAAGTGGCGGCGGTGGCGCCGTCCGTGAGGGGGGCCAAACCCCGGAGACGCGTGCCGCCTCTTCGGACATGCCACCACACCACCCCGCATGTATGATGGCCCGGTGCGACGCTCCGGTGGCATTGCTACCCCCCCCCCCCCAGGGCCCCTGTCCCGCCTAACCCTGTAGCGTTTGACCAAGGGATCTAGCCCTTTGACTTTGCACGGACGGGATTTGACCAGCGGACCTCTCCACACGGTTGTGTTAGGTCAGCCCATAGGAACACTTTGGAGCAACATCCTGGCCAGACCCACAGCAAGATCCCCTCTGTGTAGACCCGACGCGTCCGTTTCCCCCCTCCAAGTGGCGGCGGTGGCGCCGTCCGTGAGGGGGGCCAAACCCCGGAGATGCGTGCCGCCTCTTCGGACATGCCACCACACCACCCCGCATGTATGAGGGCCCAGTGCGACGTTCCGGTGGCATAGCTACCCCCCAGGGCCCATGTCCTCCCTAACCCTAGAGCTGTTGACCACGAGATCTTGCCCTTTGACTTTCCACGGACAGGCTTTGAACAGTGGACCTCTCCACCCGGTTGTGTTAGGTCAGCTCAGAGGGACACCTGGGAGCAACATTCGGGCCAAACCGACAGCTACATCTCCTCCGTGTAGACCCGACGCAGCCATTTCCCCCCTCCAGGTGCCGGCGGCGGCGCCGTCTGTGAGGGGGGGCACACCCGAACACGCGTGCCGGGCGTTTGCAACCACCACAACACTTCCAAACTCGTGAGAGGCCGCCTACGCAAGATTTGGCGGCATGCTAGCCCCCAGAGGCCGCCGGCCACAGCCGTAGACGCGCGAAGGGCAATCCGCGTAGAGGGGATTTTTCGGATACTTCTCCATCACCAAAAATTATGAAAAAATATTATCGTTCCTATAGCACATGTGCACATGTCGTGCAAAAAAACTCATGATTTTATCGCGCTACGAGTATTTAATAATATTCACGCCGCATCGTTACCGCAGAATGGCTACTACCGTGTCATCGCCGTCCGTTAGGGGGGGCCACGCCCCGGAGACGCGTGCCGCCTCTTCGGACATGCCACCACACCACCACGCATGTATGAGGGCCCGGTGCGACACTCAGGTGGCATTGCTACCCCCCCCCCCCAGGGCCCCCGACCCGCCTAACCCTGTAGCGTTTGACCACGGGATCTCGCCCTTTGACTTTGCACGGACGGGATTTGACCAGTGGACCTCTCCACCCGGTTGTGTTAGGTCAGCCCATAGGAACACTTTGGAGCAACATCCGGGCCAGACCCACAGCAAGATCCCCTCTGTGTAGACCCGACACGTCCGTTTCCCCCCTCCAGGTGCCGGCTGTGGCGCCGTCCGTGAGGGGGGCCAAACCCCGGAGACGCGTGCCGCCTCTTCGGACATGCCACCACACCACCCCGCATGTATGAGGGCCCGGTGCGACGCTCCGGTGGCATTGCTTCCCCCAGGGCCCCCGTCCCGCCTAGCCCTGTAGCGTTTGACCACGGGATCTAGCCCTTTAACTTTGCACGGACGGGCTTTGACCAGCGGACCTCCCCACCCGGTTGTGTTAGGTCAGTCCATAGGAACACTTTGGAGCAACATCCGGGCCAGACCCACAACAAGATCCCCTCCGTGTAGACCCGATGCGTCCGTTTCCCCCCTCCAAGTGCCGGCGGCGGCGCCGTCCGTGAGGGGGGGGCACACCCCGGACACGCGTGCCTGGTGTTTGCAACCACCACAACACTTCCAAACTCCTGAGAGGCCGCCAACGCAAGATTTGGCGGCATGCTAGCCCCCGGAAACCGCCGGCCACAGCCGTAGACGCGCGAAGGGCAATCCGCGTAGAGGGAATTTTTCGGATACTTCTCCATCACCAAAAATTATGAAAAAAATATTATCGTTCCTATAGCACATGTGCCCACATCGTGCAAAAAAACTCATGATATTATCGCGTTCCGAGTATTTAATAATATTCATGCCGCATCGTTACCGCAGAATGGCTACTACCGTGTCATCGCCGTCCGTGAGGGGGGCCACGCCCCGGAGACACGTGCTGCCTCTTCGGACATGCCACCACACCACCGCGCATGTATGAGGGCCCGGTGCGACGCTCCGGTGGCATTGCTACCCCCCAGGGCCCCCGTCCCGCCTAACCCTGTAGCGTTTGACCAAGGGATCTAGCCCTTTGACTTTGCACGGACGGGATTTAACCAGTGGACCTCTCCACCCGGTTGTGTTAGGTCAGCCCATAGGAACACTTTGGAGCAACATCCGGGCCAGACGCACAGCAAGATCCCCTCCGTGTAGACCCGACGTGTCCGTTTCCCCCTCCAAGTGTCGGCGGTGGCGCCGTCCGTGAGGGGGGCCAAACCCCGGAGACACGTGCGGCCTCTTCGGACATGCCACCACACCACCCCGCATGTATTAGGGCCCGGTGCGACGCTCCGGTGGCATTGCTACCCCCAGGGCCCCCGTCCCGCCTAGCCCTGTAGTGTTTGACCACGGGATCTAGCCCTTTGAGTTTTCACGGACGGGCTTTGACCAGCGGACCTCCCCACCCGGTTGTGTTAGGTCAGTCCATAGGAACACTTTGGAGCAACATCCGGGCCAGACCCACAACAAGATCCCCTCCGTGTAGACCCGACGCGTCCGTTTCCCCCCTCCAAGTGCCGGCGGTGGCGCCGTCTGTGAGGAGGGGGGCACACCCCGGACACGCGTGCCTGGTGTTTGCAACCACCACAACACTTCCAAACTCCTGAGAGGCCGCCTACGCAAGATTTGGAGGCATGCTAGCCCTCGGAGACCGCCGGCCACAGCCGTAGACGCGCGAAGGGCAATCCGCGTAGAGGGAATTTTTCGGATACTTCTCCATCACAAAAAATTATGAAAATAATATTATCGTTCCTATAGCACATGTGCCCACGTCGTGCAAAAAAACTCATGATTTTATCGCGCTCCGAGTATTTAATAATATTCACGCTGCATCGTTACCGCAGAATGGCTACTACCGTGTCATCACCGTCCGTGAGGGGGGCCACGCCCCAGAGACACGTGCCGCCTCTTTGGACATGCCACCACACCACCCAGCATGTATGAGGGCCCGGTGCGACGCTCCGGTGGCATTGCTACCCCCAGGGCCCCCGTCCCGCCTAACCCTGTAGCGTTTGACCAAGGGATCTAGCCCTTTGACTTTGCACGGACGGGATTTGACCAGTGGACCTCTCCACCCGGTTGTGTTAGGTCAGCCCATAGGAACACTTTGGAGCAACATACGGGCCAGACCCACAGCAAGATCCCCTCCGTGTAGACCCGACGCGTCCGTTTCCCCCCTCTAAGTGCCGGCGGTGGCGCCGTCCGTGAGGGGGGCCAAACCCCGGAGACGCGTGCCGCCTCTTCGGACATGCCAGCACACCACCCCGCATGTATGAGGGCCCGGTGCGACGCTCCGGTGGCATTGCTACCCCCCCAGGGCCCCTGTCCTGCCTAACCCTAGAGCGGTTGACCACGAGATCTTGCCCTTTGACTTTCCACGGACAGGCTTTGAACAGTGGACCTCTCGACCCGGTTGTGTTAGGTCAGCTCAGAGGGACACCTGGGAGCAACATCCGGGCCAAACCGACAGCTACATCCCCTCTGTGTAGACCCGACGCGTCCGTTTCCCCCCTCCAGGTGCCGGTGGCGGCGCCGTCCGTGAGGGGGGGCACACCCGGGCACGCGTGCCGGGCGTTTGCAACCACCACAACACTTCCAAACTCGTGAGAGGCCGCCTACGCAAGATTTGGTGGCATGCTAGCCACCGGAGGCCGCCGGCCACAGCCGTAGAGGCGCGAAGGGCAATCCGCGTTGAGGGGATTTTTCGGATACTTCTCCATCACCAAAAATTATGAAAAAAAATATTATCGTTCCTATAGCACATGTACACACGTCGTGCAAAAAAACTCATGATTTTATCGCGCTCCGAGTATTTAATAATATTCACGCCGCCTCGTTACCGCAGAATGGCAACTACCGTGTCATCACCGTCCGTTAGGGGGGGGGCCACGCCCCGGAGACGCGTGCCTCCTCTTCAGACATGCCACCACACCACCCGGCATGTATGAGCGCCCAGTGCGACGCTCCGGTGGCATTGCTACCCCCCAGGGCCCCGACCCGCCTAACCCTGTAGCGTTTGACCACGGGATCTAGCCCTTTGACTTTGCACGGACGGGATTTGACTAGTGGACCTCTCCACCCGGTTGTGTTAGGTCAGCCCATAGGAACACTTTGGAGCAACATCCGGGCCAGACCCACAGCAAGATCCCCTCCGTGTAGACCCGACGCGTCCGTTTCCCCCCTCCAGGTGCCGACGGTGGCGCCGTTCGAGAGGGGGGCCGAACCCCGGAGACGTGTGCCACATCTTCGGACATGCCACCACACCACCCCGCATGTATGAGGGCCCGGTGCGACGCTCCTGTGGCATTGCTACCCCCAGGGCCCCCGTCCCGCCTAGCCCTGTAGCGTTTGACCACGGGATCTAGCCCTTTGGCTTTGCACGGACGGGCTTTGACCAGCGGACCTCCCCACCCGGTTGTGTTAGGTCAGTCCATAGGAACACTTTGGAGCAACATCTGGGCCAGACCCACAACAAGATCACCTCCGTGTAGACCCGACGCGTCCGTTTCCCCCCTCCAAGTGCCGGCGGCGGCACCGTCCGTGAGGGGGGGCACACCCCGGACACGCGTGTCGGGCGTTTGCAACCACCACAACACTTCCAAACTCGTGAGAGGCCGCCTACGTAAGATTTGGCGGCATGCTAGCCCCCGAAGGCCGCCGGCCATAGCCGTAACGAGCGAAGGGCAATCCGCGTAGAGGGAATTTTTCGGATACTTCTCCATCCCCAAAAATTATGAAAAAAATATTATCGTTCCTATAGCACATGTGCCCACGCCGTGCAAAAAAACTCATGATTTTATCACGCTCCGATTATTTTATAATATTCACGCCGCATTGTTACCGCAGAATGCCTACTACCGTGTCATCGCCGTCCGTGAGGGGGGCCAAACCTCGGAGACGCGTGCCGCCTCTTCGGATATGCCACCACACCATCCCGCATGTATGAGGGCCCGGTGCGACGCTCCGGTGGCATTGCTACCCCCCCCCCCCCCAGGGCCCCCATCCCGCCTAACCCTATAGCGTTTGACCACGGGATCTAGCCCTTTGACTTTGCAAGGACGGGCTTTAATCAGCGGACCTCCCCACCCGGTTGTGTTAGGTCAGCCCATAGGAACACTTTGGAGCAACATCCGGGCCAGACCCACAGCAAGATCCCCTCCGTGTAGACCCGACGCGTCCGTGAGGGGGGGCCAAACCCCGGAGACACGTGCCACCTCTTCGGACATGCCACCACACCACCCCGCATGTATGAGGGCCCGGTGCGACGCTCCGGTGGCATTGCTACCCCCAGGGGCCCCGTCCCGCCTAGCCCTGTAGCGTTTGACCACGGGATCTAGCCCTTTGACTTTGTACGGACGGGCTTTGACCAGTGGACCTCCCCACCCGATTGTGTTAGGTCAGTCCATAGGAACACTTTGGAGCAACATCCGGGCCAGACCCACAACAAGATCCCCTCCGTGTAGATCCGACGCGTCCGTTTCCCCCCTCCAAGTGCCGGTGGCGGCGTCGTCCGTGAGGGGGGGCACACCCCGGACACGCGTGCCGGGCGTTTGCAACCACCACAACACTTCCAAACTTGTGAGAGGCCGCCTACGCAAGATTTGGCGGCATGCTAGCCCCCGGAGGCCGCCGGCCACAGTCGTAGACGCGCGAAGGGCAATCCGCGTAGAGGGAATTTTTTGGATACTTCTCCATCACCAAAAATTATGAAAAAATATTATCGTTCCTATAGCACATGTGCCCACGTCGTGCAAAAAAACTCATGATTTTATCGCGCTCCGAGTATTTAATAATATTCACGCCGCATCGTTACCGCAGAATGGCTACTACCCTGTCATCGCCGTCCGTGAGGGGGGCCACGCCCCGGAGACACGTGCCACCTCTTCGGACATACCACCACACCACCCCGCATGTATGAGGGCCCAGTACGACGCTCCGGTGGCATTGCTACCCCCCCCCCCCCCAGGGCCCCTGTCCCGCCTAACCCTGTAGGGTTTGACCAAGGGATCTAGCCCTTTGACTTTGCACGGACGGGATTTGACCAGCGGACCTCTCCACCCGGTTGTGTTAGGTCAGCCCATAGGAACACTTTGGAGCAACATCCTGGCCAGACCCACAGCAAGATCCCCTCTGTGTAGACCCGACATGTCCGTTTCCCCCCTCCAAGTGCCGGCGGTGGCGCCGTCCGTGAGGGGGGCCAAACCCCGGAGACGCGTGCCGCCTCTTCGGACATGCCACCACACCACCCCGCATGTATGAGGGCCCGGTGCGACGTTCCGGTGGCATTGCTACCCCCCAGGGCCCATGTCCTCCCTCACCCTAGAGCGTTTACCACGAGATCTTGCCCTTTGACTTTCCACGGACAGGCTTTGAACAGTGGACCTCTCCACCTGGTTGTGTTAGGTCAGCTCAGAGGGACACCTGGGAGCAACATTCGGGCCAAACCGACAGCTACATCTCCTCCGTGTAGACCCGACGCAGCCATTTCCCCCCTCCAGGTGCCGGCGGCGGCGCCGTCCGTGAGGGGGGGCACACCCGAACACGCGTGCCGGGCGTTTGCAACCACCACAACACTTCCAAACTCTCGAGAGGCCGCCTACGCAAGATTTGGCGGCATGCTAGCCCCCGGAGGCCGCCGGCCACAGCCGTAGACGCGCGAAGGGCAATCCGCGTAGAGGGGATTTTTCGGATACTTCTCCATCACCAAAAATTATGAAAAAAATATTATCGTTCCTATAGCACATGTGCCCACGCCGTGCAAAAAAACTCATGATTTTATCACGCTCCGAGTATTTAATAATATTCACGCCGCATTGTTACCGCAGAATGCCTACTACCGTGTCATCGCCGTCCGTGAGGGGGGCCACGCCCTGGAGACACGTGCCGCCTCTTCGGACATGCCACCACACCACCCCGCATGTATGAGGGCCCGGTGCGATGCTCCGGTGGCATTGCTACCCCCCAGGGCCCCTGTCCCGCCTAACCCTGTAGTGTTTGACCAAGGGATCTAGCCCTTTGACTTTGCACGGACGGGATTTGACCAGTGGACCTCTCCACCCGGTTGTGTTAGGTCAGCCCATAGGAACACTTTGGAGCAACATCCGGGCCAGACCCACAGCAAGATCCCCTCCGTGTAGACCCGACGCGTCCGTTTCCCCCCTCCAAGTGCCGGCGGTGGCGCCGTCCGTGAGCGGAGCCAAACCCCGGAGACTCGTGCCGCCTCTTCGGACATGCTACCACACCACCCCGCATGTATGAGGGCCCGGTGTGACGCTCCTGTGGTATTGCTACCCCCCAGGGCCCCTGTCCTCCCTAACCCTAGAGCGGTTGACCAAGAGATCTTGCCCTTTGACTTTCCACAGACAGGCTTTGAACAGTGGACCTCTCCACCCGGTTGTGTCAGGTCAGCTCAGAGGGACACCTGGGAGCAACATCCGGGCCAAACCGACAGCTACATCCCCT
This sequence comes from Triticum monococcum, assembly GCA_034509565.1. NCBI lineage: Eukaryota > Viridiplantae > Streptophyta > Magnoliopsida > Poales > Poaceae > Triticum > Triticum monococcum. The sequence continues at coordinate 589,330,377 of CM067845.1, read as the reverse complement.
CCATGTAGACCCGATGCGTCTGTTTTCCCCCTCCAGGTGCCGGCGGCGGCGCCGTCCGTTAGGGGGGCCACGGCCCTGAGATGCGTGGCGCCTCTTTGAACATGCCACTACACCACCTCGCATGTATGAGGGTCCAGTACGATGCTCCCGTGGCATTGCTACCCCCCCCCCCAGGGCCCCCCGTCCCGCCTAACCGTGGAGCGGTTGACCACGAGATCTAGCCTTTTGACTTCCCACGGACGGGCTTTGACCAGTGGACCTCTGCACCCGGTTGTGTCAGGTCGCCCGTAGGGACACCCGGGAGCAACATCCGGGCCAAACCCACAGCTACATCCACCATGTAGACCCGACGCGTCCGTTTCCCCACTCTAAGTGCCGGCGGTGGCACCGTCCGTGAGGGGGCCAAACCCCGGAGACGCGTGCCGCCTCTTCGGACATGCCACCACACCACCCCGCATGTATGAGGGCCCGGTGCGACGCTCCGGTGGCGTTGCTACCCCCCCCCCCCCCCCCCAGGGCCCCTGTCCTGCCTAACCCTAGAGCGGTTGACCACGAGATCTTGCCCTTTGACTTTCCACGGACAGGCTTTGAACAATGGACCTCTCGACCCGGTTGTGTTAGGTCAGCTCAGAGGGACACCTGGGAGCAACATCCAGGCCAAACCGACAGCTACATCCCCTCTGTGTAGACCCGACGCGTCCGTTTCCCCCCTCCAGGTGCCGGTGGCGGCGCCGTCCGTGAGGGGGGGCACACCCAGGCACGCGTGCCGGGCGTTTGCAACCACCACAACACTTCCAAACTCGTGAGAGGCCGCCTACGCAAGATTTGGCGGCATGCTAGCCACCGGAGGCCACCGGCCACAGCCGTAGAGGCGCGAAGGGCAATCCGCGTTGAGGGGATTTTTCGGATACTTCTCCATCACCAAAAATTATGAAAAAAAATATTATCGTTCCTATAGCACATGTACACACGTCGTGCAAAAAAACTCATGATTTTATCGCGCTCCGAGTATTTAATAATATTCACGCCGCATCGTTACCGCAGAATGGCTACTACCGTGTCATCACCGTCCGTTAGGGGGGGCCACGCCCCGGAGACGCGTGCCTCCTCTTCAGACATGCCACCACACCACCCGGCATGTATGAGGGCCCAGTGCGACGCTCCGGTGGCATTGCTACCCCCCAGGGCTCCCGACCCGCCTAACCCTGTAGCGTTTGACCACGGGATCAAGCCCTTTGACTTTGCACGGACGGGATTTGACTAGTGGACCTCTCCACCCGGTTGTGTTAGGTCAGCCCATAGGAACACTTTGGAGCAACATCCGGGCCAGACCCACAGCAAGATCCCCTCCGTGTAGACCCGACGCGTCCGTTTCCCGCCTCCAGGTGCCGGCGGTGGCGCCGTTCGAGAGGGAGGCCAAACCCCGGAGATGTGTGCCACCTCTTCGGACATGCCACCACACCACCCCGCATGTATGAGGGCCCGGTGCGACGCTCCGGTGGCATTGCTACCCCCAGGGCCCCCGTCCCGCCTAGCCCTATAGCGTTTGACCACGGGATCTAGCCCTTTGACTTTGCACGGACGGGCTTTGACCAGCGGACCTCCCCACCCGGTTGTGTTAGGTCAGTCCATAGGAACACTTTGGAGCAACATCTGGGCCAGACCCACAACAAGATCCCCTCCGTGTAGACCCGACGCGTCCATTTCGCCCCTCCAAGTGCCGGCGGCGGCACCGTCCGTGAGGGGGGGGCAGACCCCGGACACGCGTGTCGGGCGTTTGCAACCACCACAACACTTCCAAACTCGTGAGAGGCCGCCTACGCAAGATTTGGCGGCATGCTAGCCCCCGGAGGCTGCCGGCCACAGCCGTAACGCGCGAAGGGCAATCCGCGTAGAGGGAATTTTTCGGATACTTCTCCATCACCAAAAATTATGAAAAAAAATATTATCGTTCCTATAGCACATGTGCCCACGCCGTGCAAAAAAACTCATGATTTTATCACGCTCCGAGTATTTAATAATATTCACGCCGCATTGTTACCGCAGAATGCCTACTACCGTGTCATCGCCGTCCGTGAGGGGGGCCACGCCCTGGAGACACGTGCCGCCTCTTCGGACATGCCACCACACCACCCCGCATGTATGAGGGCCCGGTGCGATGCTCCGGTGGCATTGCTACCCCCCAGGGCCCCTGTCCCGCCTAACCCTGTAGCGTTTGACCAAGGGATCTAGCCCTTTGACTTTGCACGGACGGGATTTGACCAGTGGACCTCTCCACCCGGTTGTGTTAGGTTAGCCCATAGGAACACTTTGGAGCAACATCCGGGCCAGACCCACAGCAAGATCCCCTCCGTGTAGACTCGACGCCTCCGTTTCCCCCCTCCAAGTGCCGGCGGTGGCGCCGTCCGTGAGCGGAGCCAAACCCCGGAGACGCGTGCCGCCTCTTCGGACATGCCACCACACCACCCCGCATGTATGAGGGCCCGGTGTGACGCTCCTGTGGTATTGCTACCCCCTAGGGCCCCTGTCCTCCCTAACCCTAGAGCGGTTGACCAAGAGATCTTGCCCTTTGACTTTCCACAGACAGGCTTTGAACAGTGGACCTCTCCACCCGGTTGTGTCAGGTCAGCTCAGAGGGACACCTGGGAGCAACATCCGGGCCAAACCGACAGCTACATCCCCTCTGTGTAGACCCGATGCGTCTGTTTTCCCCCTCCAGGTGCCGGCGGCGGCGCCGTCCGTTAGGGGGGCCACGGCCCTGAGATGCGTGGCGCCTCTTTGAACATGCCACAACACCACCTCGCATGTATGAGGGTCTAGTATGATGCTCCGGTGGCATTGCTACCCCCCAGGGCCCCCCGTCCCGCCTAACCGTGGAGCGGTTGACCACGAGATCTAGCCTTTTGACTTCCCACGGACGGGCTTTGACCAGTGGACCTCTGCACCCGGTTGTGTCAGGTCGCCCGTAGGGACACCCGGGAGCAACATCCGGGCCAAACCCACAGCTACATCCACCATGTAGACCCGACGCGTCCGTTTCCCCCCTCCAGGTGCTGGCGCCGTCCATGAGGGGGGCACACCGCGGACGTGAGGGGGGTCACACTCTGGAGACGGGTGTCGGGCGTTTGCAACTGCCACAAAACTTTTGTCGGCATAGCTGTTTTTGATTTTAATAAAATATAATGATCTATATTCAAAAGAACATGACCGCACATTATTAACGTGCTTGAAAAAATACAAACCATATATATATATATATTCATAATATATGAAAAAAATACAAACTACATATATATTCATATGTATGTTGATATTTAACATGCTACATGTTAGTTTATATAATAATACATAAAAAAGCTTAAAAATACATATGAAAAAAAATCTACCTATGCCGACGGCTATGCCGTCGGCATAGAGACGGCCAGGTTTTAGGTGGCGGGCGGCGTGCTGCGGATCGCTGACGTGGCAGGTATGCCGACGGCAGCCGTCGGCTTAGCTCGTGGACGGTGCGCCGCGGATCTGTGACGTGGCATGACAATATATGCCGACGGCCGGCCGTCCAGGCCGTCGGCATAGATTTGACGACGTTAGCCGCTGGTCACGGGTGGGGTCGCCGGGCCCACGGGTATGCCGACGACTGCTGTCGCCATGTTAGCAGCTGGGCCGACGACATATGTATGCCGACGGGTGCCGTCGGCTTAGCTCGTGGTAGCCCGACGGCCAAGATACGCCGACGGCCAAGACCGCCATCACCTCCGCCAAAACAACCACCACCACCTCCGCCAAAAGCACCACCTCCGCCAAAACCACCACCTCCGCCAAAACCGCCATCGCGACCACCACCACTCTGCCAGATCGGAGTGACTGGGGTCGACGGAGCAGGAGTCGAGCCACCGGTCCCCTACATGTTTCAGAAAAGATTCTAACGGTAAATATGATATGATAGTGTTTCATGAACGAGAACTAGTTTGCTAGTAGTTACGCAAATGTACTAACCGGACCATCACTGCCTAGTGCCACCCATTCATCGAACGTGGGCACGTGTGGGGGTTCTCCCGCAGGTGGTGGTGGGGGTCCCATTTGTGGTGGATCCGTGCGGTTAGTCCAAGACGCCAACATAGCCTGAATGTTAGTTAAACAAGCAAACTAGAAGATCAGAAGGAAATGAAAGTGCAAAAATTTAGCTTGGTTTTAAGAGGGCAAAACTAACCGTCATCATCTGACGGTTGTAATCATCGTTTGCCTTCACTCGTTTCAAGTACTCCCGCACCTCAAGATTCCTATGCTCGACAAACTCCTTATATGCCTACATAATTTAGGTTGTTTCTAAGTGAGCAATGCTGAAAATAAACTGAGAATGCAAGATAGAAAAAGATAAAGAGGAAGTACTTATAGCATGCTGGCGGGCTAAGGGAGTCTGTGAACGCCCCGTACTCTCTAACTGGCTCGGGTTGGTAGCCCGAAGCTGTGTGTACGAGATCGAAGGAGTGATCCAGCCATCGAAACACGGATACTGGCCATTCTTCTTCCCCTGGATGGCCACCACCGCCGTGTCGTCGATCTGAGACTGGGCGACCTCAGCAATAGGAACATCCGGATGCAACTCCTGATAGTGATGAATGTAAGACCCCAGGTGCTCCTCGGTCTTGCCGTAGTACTGGCTCTCGCCCTCCTTGCGATGACTCTGCTCGCGGGCCAGCTTCCATGACTCCATGTATGAGAGCGGCCTCTTCAACTTGTCCTCCTACAACGTCAAATAGAAGTCAGCCATACATAAGAACATGACGTAAAGAAGAACAAAAATGCATCATGCACATAGATATACCTTCATGGCCTTGAAGCCCCAGTGGTTCCTGTTTCCTTGGCCGCGTGTTCCGTCGTCTCCACGGTTAGCCAGGGCCTTGATGCTCCTGGCAGCAAACTCTGCATCGGCGCCGAGCCACCTATCCACCAAACTCGCCCATCTGTCATGCCTTCCATAGCACCAACGAGGAACAACCTATGCAAATTTTGGAAGCATGACATGTGAGCACGAAACATATAGTTGACTGCTTGAAACAATGAAAAGTTAGTAATAGTTACCATCATGAACTGCTCCTTGCTCAAGGTAAGTCGTAGCTTCTGCGCTTGAGTTTTGGTCATCTTTTGGTGTAGGTAGTAGTGGTAGTACTGCGAGATGGCAACCCAGCGCACCTCGTACTGCAACTGACGAGCTTTCTTCTTCGCAGCCGCAAGCAAGACCACGTCGGCTCTGGCCTTGTGCTCGTCAAGAACTCTATAGAGTTGCTGCAATCATGCAAAAACCAGAAGCAAACAAGGCATGAGTTGAGTGATTCAATGATAAACTATGAACGAAACTGAAGACAAGTGATTCAGAAGAGAACTTACCCAAAATTTGGTGATCACGGCCTTAGCGGTCATCCCGTACTCCGCGTTGCTGCAAGCCTCGTAGTGGGCCCAACTCGTGGCCAAAACCCGCTGCTGCGGGTCCCTGTCTGGCCGCGGGCAGAATAGGCCAGGCCAAAACTCCTTCAACAGGACAGTGATAAGGCCGTTCGGTTTACGGCCCTTTCCGCGAAGGATCCAGTTTCTGCACAAGAATCAAATGATTGCCATGTGTACAATAAGAAAATGTTGTCATGTGTTGAAAATATGATTGAGAGGCACTTACTCTGTCCCCACAGGTTCAATGAGCCACTTGTGCTCCTCGATAGAAGGTGGTGTAGGTAGTCCGGCATTACCACGCAGCCACCCCTGCGAAGAACCCAGTGGCAAGTCACCCCACAACGCGGGATCAACCTCCCCTCCACCCTCCTCGCCCTCCTCCTCACCCTCCTCCTCGGCCTCCTCCTCCTCGCCATCAGGAACATACTCCTCCTCCTCAGACTCAGAAGGTGCCTTTGTATAGGAGGGCATCGAAGAAGACCCTCCTATTTCAGACAAGGCCCGGATTTTTTTTGCCCCGGTTGCCTCTCCCCCCACCTCCTCCTCCTCCTCTAGGGGCTCTCCCCCCACTGCCTCCTCCTCTAGGGTCTCCTCCCCCGACCCCTCCACCTCCCTGTTAGGTGTCATCCTCGCGTAGTCGGGAGGGAACCTTGTGGGCTCGTCCACTCCGAGTAAGTCCTTTAAATTTACTGAGGAAACTAGTGCCGCTGGACTTGCCCATGATTAGCAAACCTGCATTGAGAAGAGAATAAACAATTAATAAGGATATCAATTAAACAAGCATACATGAAAAACATTAATACCAGAAGAGCACATTAAGCATACTATTGTAATGATCATTAAAAGAACTTACATTTTCTAGAACCCCCTTACATTAAGCATAGTGGAAAAACATTAATACCAGAAGATCACTCTGCCCGTTGAAAGGTTGACCCCGTTACTTATATTCGACGCATAACCATCAGGGAATTCACGACGTGTTTCAGCCACTTGAATGTCTCCATCTTATGATCCTTTTTAAGTACAAAGTCAGCATCTGGCTTGAACCAAGATTTTCGACTGCCTGTGGGAGGCTGCATGTGTAGACGTGGTCTATCGCAAATATTCTGTTGATCAACTCTAGCATTAACATTATGCTTTGTCTTATCAGGAATGTTGAGGATCATGTGAAAAAGGGACTCTGTGACATTCTTTTCGGTGTGCATCACGTCTATGTTGTATGGAAGTTTGAGGTCCTTAAAATAGGGAAGCTGCGTGAAGGGGGTAATGTGAGTCCAGTTGTGCATCTCACCATATCCTTCAAAAAAATTCCCTTTACTTTTTCCTTTGCCCTCGCCCTCGTCTTCGCCTGTGGCTTTGCCTTTGCCTTTGCCTTTCCCCTCACCGGCAGGCTTAAGAGCTTTCAGCTGAGCAAGCACATCCGCACCAGAAAACGTTGGAATCTCGTTTACTTCATGGACAATTTGCCTTTTGTGAATTTCTTCTTGTCTTCCCTATAAGGATGGTCTGGAGGGAGGAACTGTCGATGCAGGTCAAATGCAACATACTAGCCACCCTTCTTCAGCCAAATGAAAATCAAGGCCTGCATGCACACTAGGCAAGGCATCTTTCCACTTGTACACCATCCACAGAACAAGGCATAACCGGGAAAGTCATGCATGCAATATTGTAGCCAAATTTTCATCAAGAAATTTTTCTGCAGATGTCGGTCGTATGTCAACCTCGGGAAGTACCAAGAATGGTGCAAATCATCCACCAATGGCTGCATAAACACACTCAAATTCTTCCCCGGATATTCAGGCCCTGGAATTATAAGCGACAGGAACATGGTCTTGCGTTGCATTATGGCGCCGGGAGGGAGATTCAGCGGAATAACAAATACAGGCCAATAGCTGTATGGATTAGACGACATACCATATGGATTGAACCCATCACCTTTTATAGCAATTCTGACATTCCCAGCCTCGGCTGCTTCCTCCGGGTACTCTATATCGAATGACTTCCATGCTTCACCTCCTGATGGATGTACAATTTTTTTTGGATTGTACCTTTTCCCTTCCTTGTGCCACTTCATCATTTTGGCAGACTCCTCGGTGATGAAAAGGTGCTGCAGCCTTTTTATAAAATCAAGATACCGAAGAACCTTCACAGGGATTTTTAGCTGCTGCTTCTGACCATGCTTATCGACCACCTCAATATACCGAGAGGAACCGCACTTCCTACAGTACTTGTCATCCGCATAATCATGCCTAAACAAAAGGCAATTCTTTGGACAAACATGTATTTTCTCATAGTCCATCGAGAGCGCCTTCATGATTTTCTTCGTACCGTACATGGTTTTCGGCAGTTCATGGCCCTCAGGCAGGCTGTTAGCCCATACTCCCAGAAATGCTTCGAAGCAACCTCGGCTACAGCCATACTCAGCCTTGACTGCCATCAGTTGCGAGATGGCATCCAGCACAGACAGCTTGGCACCCTCATAGAGAGGTTTCTTTGACGAGGCCAAGATTTCCAGGAAGGCCTTTGCGGTTTCCTCCGGCTCCTCCGGTTCATTCGCTGAATGTGACGGAGGTGTCGGCTGTGCAGCAAAGACATCATCTAGCATGTCTCTAACCCCATCGTCCTCATAACCAGCGACGCGTTGTCGTATCACATCCTCTCTACCACGGTCCCGCTGGGCAAAGTTTATCGGCATATTAAAGTTGGGCATAAATCCATGCGTGCGAAGACGCTTAGTCATCTCACTCTTATCTCTGCGGATACGCCTCTTACATCTGGCACACGGGCATTCTGGCACCATCCTCATTGGACTACGGAATATCTCTTTCAAAAACACATCAGTTTTCTCGACCCACTCTGTTGTTACTTGATTCCGACGGAAAAACCCACTATACATCCACCGATTATCTGCCATCTCTGCTTTATTGGAAGCCACACAACAAAATTAAGGATTCATTTAAATTACTCACATCAATATTTTATTTTTTACAAGGTTGACGAGAAATGACATTTAATCCACCTACATCTCTAATAGGTAAAGATGGGTCCTAATCCCACCCGAGAATGTGTAGATTGAGTACGTTGTCCATGCTCTACCCCATTCCGAGACAAAATTTCGGCAGCACCTCCCCGCTGTTCTCCAAATACACGTCTCGGCAAAATGCCGAGAGAATGTGCATCCGGAGAACAACAGGGAGGCGCCGCCGAAATCCTGTCTCAGAACGGGGTAGAGCATGAACAACGTACCCAATCTACACATCCTCGGGCTGTCCGTGGAAAGCGCTGGACAATCCGAAAGAGCTGCGGTGATAAATATGCAATTGAATGCATATTTATCGATGCAACCCTTTCGGACGGGAGACCTAGGTTACGCGACTTGATGTGAAAATTTAATCTAGTGACATGGAAAAAAAGTGGACGAGGTCATGGAATTGTTGCTCACCCTCCGATGTAGTCGATCAAAGGAGACGGACGATCGTGGACCAACACCTCCAACGTCGACAATCACTCCACGAAGATGGAACACCACAAATCCTGTTAATTACACCGAGTGAAAAAAAATTAGGTCATCACCTCACATTAAGCATTGATACTTTTAACTATGAAAAAAAATCATGTTTCGTCAAGTGTCAAATTTTGTCCTTCAATTTTTTTAGCAAGATCATCATGATTAAATAACCACTCATCATATCATAATTTTGCAGCACATCTCACATAGCTACTTAACATTAAGCACTGACACTTAAAACTATGAAAAAAAATATTATTTTGTCAAGTGTCAAATTTTGTCCGGTTCAATTTTTTTGACAAGATCATCATGATAAAAATAATCACTCATCTTATACCAATTTTAGAGCACATCTCAAATGACAAGATCATCATGATAAAAATAATTCAAACTAACAATCTAACATCCTAACATCCAACATTCAACTATATATCAACCTAACAACCTAACATCTAACATCTAACCTAACAATCTAACATCCAACATCCATCCATGCATTCATTCATCCATCCAACAGTAGAAAAAATGCAAAAAAATGAAAAAAAACGTAGCTCACCGATAGGGGCGTGGCAGGGGGCGAGGCGGTGGAGGGGATGGTGAGGCAGGGGCGGTCGGGGACGGGAGGGACGGGGCCGGATGGAGCCGCGAACGGCTCTAGGAACCGCGGCCGGCGGGGTCGGGAAAGGCCGGGGCGCTGGGGTCGGGGGAGGCCGGCGCAGTGGCGCGGTCGGGGGAGGCCGGTGCAGCGCGTCGTCGGGGGAGGCCGGGGCGACGGCGGGTGGAGACGGCGGCGCCGGCGGGTGTGGAGGCGGGGGCGGCGACGCGGCTGTGGAGGCGGGGAGGGCAGCGGGCGTGGTGGAGACGGGGAGGGCGGCGGCGGTAGGGGGAGGTGGAGGGTGCGGCGGCGGCGGCAGGTCGGGGTGGGGGGTACGGCGGCGGCGGCAGGTCGGGGTGGGGGTGCGGCGGCGGCGCATGTCGGGGTCGGGGGGTGCGGCGGCGACAGCTCGGGGTGTGGGGGAGACAGTGAGTGGATGGGGGAGAACGCGAGTGGATAAGGTCAACTATGCCGATGGCTAAGCCGTCGGCATAGCTTAGGGCGCCATGTGGCACCTATGCCGACGGCTTAGCCGTAGGCATACTTTCTTTTTCTTTTTTATTAACCACGTCACCGATCCGCGTATAAGCTTTCCTATGGCCGCAGCTATGCCGACGGCTTTGCCGTCGGCATATTTTTATTTTTACTTTTCTTATTTTGTATAAATTTTGTAATGTTTTCTTATTTTTTATAAATATTTTAATGTTTTCTTATACATATTTTTTACATGCAGAACATTATTTAAAATGTACCATACATTTTCTTTAATGATTTGAAACATTATTTTTAATGGCATGATCTTTTTTTATATTGTACAACAATTTTCTAAAATATCACCTATATTTTTTCTATGGTCTCGCGAAAGGTGATACATAGGAGAGCTACTAACTGAGGGGTACCGTTACCGAGTGCCTGATCCGGTAACTATGCGAGTGCCTGATCCGTCTACTACCATGTCATCGCCGTCCGTGAGGGGGCCAAACCCCGGAGACGCGTGCCGCCTCTTCGGACATGCCACCACACCACCCCGCATGTATGAGGGCCCGGTGCGACGCTCCGGTGGCATTGCTACCCCCCAGGGCCCCCGTCCCGCCTAACCCTGTAGCGTTTGACCACGGGATCTAGCCCTTTGACTTTGCACGGACGGGCTTTAACCAGCGGACCTCCCCACTCGGTTGTGTTAGGTCAGCCCATAGGAACACTTTGGAGCAACATCCGGGCCAGACCCACAGCAAGATCCCCTCCGTGTAGACCCGACGCGTCCGTTTCCCCCCTCCAGGTGCCGGCGGCGGCGCCGTCCGTGAGGGGGGCCAAACCCCGGAGACGCGTGCCGCCTCTTCGGACATGCCACCACACCACCCCGCATGTATGAGGGCCCAGTGCGACGCTCCGGTGGCATTGCTACCCCCAGGGCCCCCGTCCCGCCTAGCCCTGTAGCGTTTGACCACGGGATCTAGCCCTTTGACTTTGCACAGACGGGCTTTGACCAGCGGACCTCCCCACCCAGTTGTGTTAGGTCAGTCCATAGGAACACTTTGGAGCAACATCTGGGCCAGACCCACAACAAGATCCCCTCCGTGTAGACCCGACGCGTCCGTTTCCCCCTCCAAGTGCCGGCGGCGGGGCCGTCCGTGAGGGGGGGCACACCCCGGACACGCGTGCCGGGTGTTTGCAACCACCACAACACTTCCAAACTTGTGAGAGGCCGCCTACGCATGATTTGGCAGCATGCTAGCCCCCGGAGGCCGCCGGCCACAGCCATAGACGCGCGAAGGGCAATACGCGTAGAGGGATTTTTTCGGATACTTCTCCATCACCAAAAATTATGAAAAAAATATTATCATTCCTATAGCACATGTGCCCACGTCGTGCAAAAAAACTCATAATTTTATCGCGCTCCAAGTATGTAATAATATTCACGACGCATCGTTACCGCAGAATGGCTACTACTGTGTCATCGCCGTCCGTGAGGGGGGCCACGCCCCGGAGACACGTGCCGCCTCTTCGGACATACCACCACACCACCCCGCTTGTATGAGGGCCCGGTGCGATGCTCTGGTGGCATTGCTACCCCCCCCCCCCCTAGGGCCCCCGTCCCGCCTAACACTGTAGCGTTTGACCAAGGGATCTAGCCTTTGACTTTGCACGGACGGGAGTTGACCAGTGGACCTCTCCACCCGGTTGTGTTAGGTCAGCCCATAGGAACACTTTGGAGCAATATCCGGGCCAGACCCACAGCAAGATCCCCTCCGTGTAGACCCGACGCGTCCGTTTCCCCCCTCCAAGTGCCGGCGGTGGCGCCGTCCGTGAGGGGGGCCAAACCCCGGAGACGCGTGCCGCCTCTTCGGACATGCCACCACACCACCCCGCATGTATGAGGGCCCGGTGCGACGCTCCGGTGGCATTGCTACCCCCCAGGGCCCATGTCCTCCCTAACCCTAGAGCGGTTGACCACGATATCTTGCCCTTTGACTTTCCACGAACAGGCTTTGAACAGTGGACCTCTCCACCCGGTTGTGTTAGGTCAGCTCAGAGGGACACCTGGGAGCAACATCCGGGCCAAACCGACAGCTACATCCCCTCCGTGTAGACCCGACGCGTCCGTCTCCCCCCTCCAGCTACCGGCGGTGGCGCCGTCCGTGAGGGGGGCACACCCGGACACGCGTGCCGGGCGTTTGCAACCACCAGAACACTTCCAAACTCGTGAGAGGCCGCCTACGCAAGATTTGGCGGCATGCTAGCCCCCGGAGGCCGCCGGCCACAGCCGTAGACGCGCGAAGGGCAATCCGCGTAGAGGGGATTTTTCGGATACTTCTCCATCACCAAAAATTATGAAAACAATATTATCGTTCCTATAGCACATGTGCACACGTCGTGCAAAAAAACTCATGATTTTATCGCGCTCCGAGTATTTAATAATATTCATGCCGCATCGTTACCGCAGAATGGCTACTACTGTGTCATCGCCGTCCGTTAGGGGGGGGGCACGCCCCGGAGACGCGTGCCGCCTCTTCGGACATGCCACCACACCACCCCGCATGCACGAGGGCCCGGTGCGACCCTCCGGTGGCATTGCTACCCCCCCCCCCCTCCCCCAGGCCCCCCGACCCGCCTAACCTTGTAGCGTTTGACCACGGGATCTAGCCCTTTGACTTTGCACGGACGGGATTTGACCAGTGGACCTCTCCACCCGGTTGTGTTAGGTCAGCCCATAGGAACACTTTGGAGCAAAATCTGGGCCAGACCCACGGCAAGATCCCCTCCATGTAGATCCGACGCGTCCGTTTCCCCCCTCCAGGTGCCGGCGGAGGCGCCGTCCGTGAGGGGGGCCAAACCCCGGAGACGCGTGCCGCCTCTTCGGACAATGCACCACACCACCCCGCATGTATGAGGGCCCGGTGCGACGCTCCGGTGGCATTGCTACCCCCAGGGCCCCCGTCCCGCCTAGCCCTGTAGCGTTTGACCACGGGATCTAGCCCTTTGACTTTGCATGGACGGGCTTTGACCAACGGACCTTCCCACCCGGTTGTGTTAGGTCAGTCCATAGGAACACTTTGGAGCAACATCCGTGCCAGACCCACAACAATATCCCCTCCGTGTAGAGCCGACGCGTCCGTTTCCCCCCTCCAAGTGTCGGCGGCAGCGCCGTATGTGAGGGGGGGCACACCCCGGACACGCGTGCTGGGCGTTTGCAACCACCACAACACTTCCAAACTCGTGAGAGGCCGCCTACGCAAGATTTGGCGGCATGCTAGCCCCCGGAGGCCGGCGGCCACAGCCGTAGACGCGCGAAGGGCAATCCACGTAGAGGGAATTTTTCAGATACTTCTCCATCACCAAAAATTATGAAAAAAATATTATCGTTCCTATAGCACATGTGCCCACGTCGTGCAAAAAAACTCATGATTTTATCGTGCTCCGAGTATTTAATAATATTCACGCCACATCGTTACCTCAGAATGGCTACTACCGTGTCATCGCCGTCCGTGAGGGAGGCCACGCCCCGGAGACACGTGCCGCCTCTTCGGACATGCGACCACACCACCCCGCATGTATGAGGGCCCGGTGCGACGCTTCGGTGGCATTGCTACCCCCCCATGGCCCCCGTCCCGCCTAACCCTGTAGCGTTTGACCAAGGGATCTAGCCCTTTGACTTTGCACGGACGGGATTTGACCAGTGGACCTCTCCACCCGGTTGTGTTAGGTCAGCCCATAGGAACACTTTGGAGCAACATCCGGGCCAGACCCACAGCAAGATCCCCTCCGTGTAGACCCAATGCGTCCGTTCCCCCCTCCAAGTGCCGGCGGTGGCGCCGTCCGTGAGGGGGGCCAAACCCCGAAGATGCGTGCTGCCTCTTCGGACATGCCACCACACCACCCCGCATGTATGAGGGCCCGGTGCGATGCTCCGGTGGCATTGCTACCCCCCAAGGGCCCCTGTCCAGCCTAACCCTAGAGTGGTTGACCAAGAGATCTTGCCCTTTGACTTTCCACGGACAGGCTTTGAACAGTGGACCTCTCCACCCGGTTGTGTTAGGTCAGCTCAGAGGGACACCTAGGAGCAACATCCGGGCCAAACCGACAGCTACATCCCCTCCGTGTAGACCCGACGCGTCCGTTTCCCCCCTCCAGGTGCCGCCGGCGGCGCCGTCCGTGAGGGGGGGCACACCCGGACACGCGTGCCGGGCGTTTGCAACCACCACAACACTTCCAAACTTGTGAGAGGCCGCCTACGCAAGATTTGGCGGCAATGCTAGCCCCCGGAGGCGCCGGCCACAGCCGTAGACGCGCGAAGGGCAATCCGCGTAGAGGGGATTTTTCGTATACTTCTCCATCACCAAAAATTATGAAAAAAATATTATCGTTCCTATAGCACATGTGCACACGTCGTGCAAAAAACTCATGATTTTATCGCGCTCTGTGTATTTAATAATATTCACGCCGCATCGTTACCGCAGAATAGCTACTACCGTGTCATCTCCGTCCGTTAGGGGGGGGGCACGCCCCGGAGACGCGTGCCGCCTCTTCGGACATGCCACCACACCACCCCGCATGTATGAGGGCCCGGTGCGACGCTCCGGTGGCATTGCTACCCCCCCAGGGCCCCCGACCCGCCTAACCCTGTAGCGTTTGACCACGGGATCTAGCCCTTTGACTTTGCACGGACGGGATTTGACCAGTGGACCTCTCCACCGGGTTGTGTTAGGTCAGCCCATAGGAACACTTTGGAGCAACATCCGGGCCAGACCCACAGCAAGATCCCCTCCGTGTAGACCCGACGCGTCCGTTTCCCCCCTCCAGGTGTCGGCGGTGGCGCCGTCCGTGAGGGGGGCCAAACCCCAGAGACGCGTGCCGCCTCTTCGGACATGCCACCACACCACCCCACATGTATCATGGCCCAGTGCGACGCCCCGGTGGCATTGCTACCCCCAGGGCCCCCGCCCCGCCTAGCCCTGTAGCGTTTGACCACGTGATCTAGCCCTTTGACTTTGCACGGACGGGCTTTGACCAGCGGACCTCCCCACCCGGTTGTGTTAGGTCAGTCCATAGGAACACTTTGGAGCAACATCCGGGCCAGACCCACAACAAGATCCCCTCCGTGTAGACCCGACGCGTCCGTTTCCCCCCTCCAAGTGCCGGCGGCGGCGCCGTCCGTGAGGGGGGGCACACCCCGGACACGTGTGCCGGGCGTTTGGAACCACCACAACACTTCCAAACTCGTCAGAGGCCGCCTACGCAAGATTTGGCGGCATGCTAGCCCCCGGAGGCCGCCGGCCACAGCCGTGGACGTGCGAAGGGCAATCCGCGTAGAGGGAATTTTTCGGATACTTCTCCATCACCAAAATTTATGAAAAAATATTATCGTTCCTATAGCACATGTGCCCACGTCGTGCAAAAAAACTCATGATTTTATCGCGCTCCGAGTATTTAATAATATTCACGCCGCATCGTTACCGCAGAATGGCTACTACCGTGTCATCGCCGTCCGTGAGTGGGGCCACGCCCCGGAGACACGCGCCGCCTCTTCGGACATGCCACCACACCACCCCGCATGTATGAGGGCCCGGTGCGACGCTCCGGTGGCATTGCTACCCCCCAGGGCCCCCGACCCGCCTAACCCTGTAGCGTTTGACCAAGGGATCTAGCCCTTTGACATTGCATGGACGGGATTTGACCAGTGGACCTCTCCACCCGGTTGTGTTAGGTCAGCCCATAGGAACACTTTGGAGCAACATCCGGGCCAGACCCACAGCAAGATCCCCTCCGTGTAGACCCGACGCGTCCGTTTCCCCCCTCCAAGTGCCGGCGGTGGCGCCGTCCGTGAGGGGCGCCAAACCTTGGAGACGCGTGCCGCCTCTTCGGACATGCCACCACACCACCCCGCATGTATGAGGGCCCGGTGCGATGCTCCGGTGGCATTACTACCCCCCCCCCCCTCCCAGGGCCCCTGTCCTCCCTAACCCTAGAGCGGTTGACCACGAGATCTTGCCCTTTGACTTTCCACAGACAGGCTTTGAACAGTGGACCTCTCCACCCGGTTGTGTAAGGTCAGCTCAGAAGGACACCTGGGAACAACATCCGGGCCAAACCGACAGCTACATCCCCTCCGTGTAGACCCGATGCGTCCGTTTTCCCCCTCGAGGCGCCGGCGGAGGCGCCGTCCGTTAGGGGGGCCACGCCCCTGAGATGCATGCCGCCTCTTTGAACATGCCACAACACCACCTCGCATGTATGAGGGTCCGGTACGATGCTCCGGTGGCATTGCTACCCCCCCCCCCCAGGGCCCCTGTCCCGCCTAACCGTGGAGCGGTTGACCACGAGATCTAGCCTTTTGACTTCCCGCGGACGGGCTTTGACCAGTGGACCTCTGCACCCGGTTGTGTCAGGTCGCCCGTAGGGACACCCGGGAGCAACATCCGGGCCAAACCCACAGCTACATCCACCGTGTAGACCCGACGCGTCCGTTTCCCCCCTCCAGGTGCCGGCGCCGTCCATGAGGGGGGCACACCGCGGACGTGAGGGGGGTCACACTCTGGAGACGGGTGTCGGGCGTTTGCAACCGCCACAAAACTTTTGTCGGCATAGCTGTTTTTGATTTTAATAAAATATAATGATCTATATTCAATAGAACATGACCGCACATTATTAACGTGCTCGGAAAAATACAAACCATATATATATATTCATAATATATGAAAAAAATACAAACTACATATATATTCATATGTATGTTTATATTTAACATGCTACATGTTAGTTTATATAATAATACATAAAAAAGCTTAAAAAATACATATGAAAAAAAAGTCTACCTATGCCGACGGCTATGCCGTCGGCATAGAGACGGCCAGGCTTTAGGCGGCGGGCGGCGTGCCGCGGATCGCTGACGTGGCAGGTATGCCGACGGCAGCCGTCGGCTTAGCTCGTGGACGGTGCGCCGCAGATCTGTGACGTGGCATGACGATATATCCCGACGGCCGCCCTTCGAGGCCGTCGGCATAGATTTGACGACGTTAGCCGCTGGTCACGGGCGGGGTCGCCGGGCCCACGGGTATGCCGACGGCCTGGGTATGCCGACGGCTGCTGTCGCCATGTTCGCAGCTGGGCCGACGACATATGTATGCCGACGGGTGCCGTCGGCTTAGCTCGTGGTAGCCCGCCAGCCAAGATACGCCGACGGCCAAGACGTGGCTGTCGGCATAGCGCAAAGTAGGCCGACGGCAGCCATCGGCATTGATTTGGCCGTCGGGGTAGGGCCAGTTTCCGGTAGTGTTCGGGATACGGCACGGACGAAGTCGATGCGGCAAGTTTGGCCGCAAAACAAGACAGGACATCGTATGCACTTGCGAGGTTTTTTCTAACTGCTGTGCGATTTGCTTTAGTTTGTTTAACATATTTTTGTTGTGTCTTGCCTTTTTATTTCTTTCACATTTTGTGTTGAACCAGGGTCGGGACTCTAGCGATTGTTCACGTACCGCTCGTACTGGGTGCTTGTCGCGCTTGACCTTGTTGCGCGCGGATGATGATTCTTGGTATGTCCGTAAGTTTATTGACGACCACAACCATGCTCTTTCTGTTAGTTGCGGTGAGAAAAGACAGTGGAACTCCCATAGTCGCATAGATCAGATGACTAGAGAGCTAGTGCGCCATCTTAGACTTAACAATGTCCAAATATCTCGTGTGTGTTCCATTGTTGGTTCCATGCACGGCGATACTGGATATGTTCCATTTAGCAGACAGTCTATTAGATCTTTATGCGGCCGTTTGGCGCAAGAATATATAGTCGAAGATATGTCTAAAACTTTGGAGATCTTCGCTAACATGAAGAATAGCGAGGCCTGGGCTTGTTATTGAGATGGACTTGGATGAGCAGGGGCGTATAAAGTCTTTGTTTTGGGTGCACGGGTCTAGCCGTGCTGATTACGAAGCTTTTGGCGATGTTGTAACTTTCGACACCACTTATCGCACCAATTTGTACAATCTTCTGTTCGGGCTTTTTGTGGGAGTCAATAACCATTTCCAAAGTATTATGTTTGGGGCTGTTCTTCTCACAGAAGAGACCATAGAAGCTTTCCGTTGGTGCTTCAGGGTTTTTGCTCACTCTATGGGTGGGAAGAAACCTGTTACTGTGCTTACAGGTATTTTGTCTTTTAATATTTTTACCTAATTTACATATTTTGTTGCCCTGTGTTTGATCATTTTTTGTACACTTTTTTAGATCAATGCCATCAGATGAGGGTTGCCATTGAGCAAGAGTACCCCGACACCCGGCACCGCTGGTGCAAGTGGCACGTCCTTAAGAAGGCCAAGGAGTCTTTGGGCCCTGTGTAGACCAAGGATAATGCATTCAAGGCTCAGCTCCATCGCCTGCTCGATGAGATTGTTTCTGTTGAAGAGTTTGAGATGCGTTGGGCTGAACTTATATCCTCTTATTCCTTGACTGATAATGAGTTCCTCCAGCGAGCTTATGATAATAGGGAAATGTGGGCAAAGCCATACTTCACCGAGACTTTTTGTGCTGGGATGACTAGCACACAGCGTAGCAAAAGCGCTAACCATCTTCTGAAGACGTATATTGCTCCTTGGTCCCCAATGCACCACTTTGTTTCGCACTACAATAGGCTCATCGCGGACCGTGTCGCCGACGAGGCAAAAGAATCACATGCGACTAAGCAGGTATCAACCTGAAAACCATTATGTTTGCTATTTTTGGTATGTTAATTAGAATCTGAAGAAGTTTTTTCCACTTTCAGACCTTGCGCCACCTGAACGTTGGTGTCCCTCTAGAAAGGCATGCTGCTAAGATATACACTCGTGCCCTTTTTTCCCGGTTTGATCGGGAGCTATACCGGGCTGGCTCGTTTGTGTGTCGTCGTGATGATGAGAAGAATGGCATATTTTCTGCTGTTCTCCTTAGTCGTCCAGGTTATTCAGATGGTGGGACAACAGAATTCCAGGTCACTCGTAGTGAATCTGGTGAAACTTATTTTTGCGCATGCAAGATGTTTGAGCATCCAGGCATGCCTTGTCGTCACATCCTCGCTCTGCGTTTCTCTGCCCGCGTGTAATTCTTTTTTTATTTTTTAAGACTTCATATTCGTTGCCTAATTTTGTGTACTTCACCCATCGTAGGTTCTTGTTGGCCTTGGAGTCGTTCAACTCCCATCTGGTTTGGTGCTGAAGAGGTGGACCAGGGAAGCTCGAGACGGCATACCCATCGGGTCTGATGCTTATGTTCAGGCCCACGGTGATTCGTCAAACAAAGCTGCTATGCATTGCTTTATATATGCTTCTGCCATGGAGTTGGTTGCCATCGCCACCAAATCTCATCCAGCTTTTGAGCTTGCAAGCGATTATGTTAATCGTGCAAAGCTGGCCGTTTCTGCGATGACTGTTGTACCTTCAACCATGACTGATTAGGACACACATGACGATGCTCCAGCTCTGGAAGCATCTCCTGATTTGGCTATTGGTGTTGTACTCGCGCCTCCACGTGTTCGTTCCCGTGGGCATCCCAAGAAAACAAGATTCAAGTCGCCCATCGAGAGCCCTGGGGCTCGCAAGAAGCGCAAGACAACGAAGCCGCTGGCCGGTGCTCCTCCTCCCCGCAGATCGCGCAGGAATCCCGGGACAGAACCTGTTTCTAACGCTGCTCCTAAGTGTCGTACTTTCGGTTCTTTGGAGCACTACGCTAATAAATGCCCTCTGAACAACATTGCTCAGCCTCGTGGATCGTCAGCGCGCAAGTGCACCAGCTGCGGCTGCACTGGACACAACAGGAGTACGTGTGGGCGTAAGTCATCCTACGGCCGGGTTCACCCTTGAAACGGTGCCCTGCGTGGCCTATCACCGCCCCACCCCCTGGCGCACGTTTTAGACCGGTAGTTGTCGTAATCTCTTTTTTATAAGTTGATCAGTTGTTGTTGTGCTTCCTATCAGTTTGTCGATGTACTTTCCTCTAGGGCGAGTGTGTGTTTTAATAAAATAAAGTTAAGCTTGTATTGGTATGTTGCCTATCACTTTCTCTGTTTTTACAAGCGCATGTGTAACTTCCCTACTCGCCATGTGTTGCATGCCCATCAGTACACAAACATCCCTTTATCCTGCGTTCCGTTCCAATTTTTGTGCTTTGTCCTTCGGGTAATGTCCATTTGTTTTGTCCACCATGTTAAAAGAATCTCTTACAGCTGTCTCCCTCTTGTTTCGTTCCAATTCCTCGGCTCGGCAAAAGCCCATCCTCTCTGGCTTTGCCTTTAAATATGGCACTATGCTCCTGTAGGTTGTTCACACTTCATCTCATGGCTCTATCTTATCCTTCTCGGCTTGGTACTTAGTCTCTTCACTCTTTTCTCCATGTCTCAGTCTTCTTGTGCCTGGCGTTCAAAGTCTAAGCGTTCTGCTCGTGATCTCTCCGTCCCAAATATTACTACTCGTTTGCTTTCCGAAGATGTTCGATATCCTTCAATATCTGGTTTCAACTCTCTTGTATCTCGTTTTTCGGACGAACATAGGGATGTTATCACTTCTTGTGGATTTGGTTCTTTCTCGTGCGGCATAGATATTCTTGCGGTTGATAATTGTTTTACCCTGTGGGTTGTTTCCAAGCTGGACGTGATGTAGCGTTCTCTCAAATTGTCTACCGATGTTCGTATTTCTCTGTTCCCCGAGTACGTTAACACTGTTTTTGGTCTTCCATGTTCTGGTAAAAAAGTTTGGGACTCGTCCTTGGACAAATCTTAGTCCGCTTATGATCGTCTGGGGCAAGATTTGTCTTTCAGTGCAGGGGCCGAAAACCCGGCAGATGCTGCCGGTCGTGTCATGGAGTCCATTATTACGAATTCCGATGGGGGTTGGCTCCATTATTAAAAAGCATCCCCGTCCTACCCCCCATCATCCTCCCCCCGGCTCCCCCCCCCCCCCCCCCCCCCCCCCGGCTCTTCTTCCTTGCTCTCCCTCTCTCTCTCATCGCCTTCTCATGAAAAAAAATGGTATCCGATTTGAACCGTGCTGGATCTCCCTTAGCTACCGTTAGCGGTACTGGTAGCGAGCATATTGAGGTCTTTTTCTCTTCTTTTTCATCCCTTTTACTGATTTTTCGTCGCTCCCTAGCTATTAGCAATGACGTTTTTATCTGTTGCTTCTTTTAGTATCACTTCTTTATCTGGCAAAAACTGATATTTTTACTATTTGTAGGGAGACCCTGTCGATGCTGTTGTTCCACCTCTACGTGAGTCTGCGCCTGAAATCGTTGCTGCTAAGGGTTCTGAAGGTGTCAACGAGATTGCTATCTTAGAGATCCGTGGCGACATTGCTGATATCCGTGCCACCGTGTCGAGACTGAGCAGTGACATTGCCGAGATTGCTAAGCTGCTGAAGGGTGGCTCTGCTCCGCCTGCAAACTTTCTTAGGTCGTGCATGGAAGCAAAAGCCGCGTGTTCTGTTGCGCGTGGTGTCGTCAAGCTCCCTATCACTAGGTGTGTGTTTTCACCTTGAAAATTTAGGTTGTTCCTCCCTGCCTTCTTATTCTTATTGAAAACTGACATTTTTTGTTACTTATATCTACAGTTTTGAGGGCTTTGAGGCTGCGCTTGATGCTGCTATCTTGGCTGGTAGGGCGCCCGTGCAGTCGTTCCAACCCAACCAAGTCAATCATCAGCTATCTTCTGGGCCAGGCTCGTCTTTGCCTATTTTCCGTGCTAATTTCAAACGCAGCGCTGTTGAGATTTCTGCCTTTGAGCGTCCTGGCTTCTCTCTTGATGGTCATATGTCTACTACGGCTAACATCACTGTTGCGTGGCTTGTGAATGACGTGCCCAAAACCTTGCTGTCAACGTAAAAATCTATGCACGAATATTTATTCTTCATTTTTTTTCATTCTTATTTATGTGACATGTTTCGGTTTAGTTGGTAAAAAATGTTAAGAAAAATATTTGAAAAATGCATATATGGCATGCTTTTAATCACGTCGTCTTTAACAAAAAATGTAGGTATTGGGTTGAGATGAAAGGTCATCCTGTTGTCCGTATTTCTGGGACAGCCTTGAGTGATTTTTGTATGCTTCAAGTTGACCTTGATAAGGATATTTGTGACGGAGTGAAACGTTCCCTTAATCAAGCCGAAGCCGTTAGGGTGGAAACTCATCGTTCGCCGCGCCATTACTTATCAGCCTCGTTTGTGGTATGATGACATTGTTAGATTTCCTATCCATTGCTTCATTTCTTCTTACGTTTTTGGTTCATTGTTCTCACCTTGTTTGTTTCTTGTTTAACTCAGCTTGCTTGCCTTGGGAAAAACACCTCTGTTGCTTCTTTGGTTGAGATGCTTTCGACTGCAAATGTTGGGTATGACGTCCGCGAAAGCCATGAGATGTGTTTTTCCGCAGAAACGGTGTGTGCCATTGTGTTCTTTCTCTTGAAAAAAACACTTATATATATCTCTATCTTTTTTAGTTTGTTGCTGTGGTGCCAGTCAACAACTCTTGGGCATGCTATTCTTGGGATTTCTATAAGACGCATTTTACCATTGCTGATCCAGTGGAGTATGGTAGTAGTGTCCAGCGCATAGAGGACAAGCACAAAAATCCCTCTTTTGCCATAAACTCACATCTCAGGGACGCTCTTTGCCAGATACACAATAATAAGTTATATGGCTTTGGCCATTGGACTACCTTGGCGCATGATTGCCTCGGGATCAACATCCAAGGGTGTGTTTTCCTGATTGTTTTTTACAAAAATCTTCTTATATCCTAGTATTTGAGTGATGTTTACTAGCAGGGCTGATGATTTTTTTGGTTTGTGTCTTAGGAACTCGAGCGGAGTCTACTCACTTACTTGCGCTCGCGTGGTTGATTGCGCGTCAGGGTCAACTGCTCCCGACTCTTTCTGCATGTACCAGACCGCCAAGGATCTCGTTTACAAGGTTCTCACTAGCCCACTGAACATTGGCTACTACAAGGCTTGTGTCGATGCATCCAATGCCAAGAAGAGGTGCAGGGCCATCGCTCCCAAGCCCCAGTGATTGCTGCCGTGTGGAAACGACGGATGTCACGCTGTTGCTTACCTATATGTCTTTAGCTTGCGTGACCTGTTGGTGCTTACTTTTGGGTTGCTATCGGTATTTTTCTATTTGTGGCCAAAACTATCAATTTGTAGTGTGTTGCTCCTTGAACTATTCTCTTGTATCGTGATGCTTGACTTTAGCTGCTTATGTAATCCCCCCCCCCCCCCCCCCCCCTATCATAGTTGCACTTTGGAGTGATCTTTCTTTTGCTGTTGTGTGATCACGCATCACCGCCCCCCTCCCGCCCCGGTTCCCTGTTTGGTCTTCCTCGGCTTTCTTGGACACCAAGTCTAGCGTGTTAAAAACGGGTTTCAAACTACTTGGCATACTGTGTTCAGTTATTGTCTCATGTTGGTTTGCATTGTAGTAGGTTTCTATCCTAGAACCGGCACGTCGGGCGACGGGGTTTGTGTCGTTCATGCGCGAGAGGGGGGGGGGGGGGGGTTCTATCCTACTTGGATGTATTTTGCCATGGCCCGTGTGGCCGTCGTGGTTGTCGTTGATCGGCGAGAGAGGGGGGTTTCGGTTGCGTTTCCCCCTCCTCCTAGTCGTTCGTCCCGGTTTTACATTTCTGAGCTTTCCGCACGCGTGCCGACTCCATGGTAGGGTAGGAAAAATAGCCATCCTCGCTTTGCGGGCACGTAGATATGGTCCGATGTGGAAGTTTGGGGTGGGGGTGGGGGGTGGCGCCTCCTACATATGGTAACCGACCACCATTCCGGATTCGCCTGGGACATGGGCTTGTTTTTGGTGTGTGTGTGTGTGGGGGGGGGGGGGGAGGGGGCATTCTACCCTGCATTTAGATCGATTTAAAGGTTCCGACATATGGTTGTTTCAGATGCAGATGGTTAGTGTTCTCTATCTGGCTTGGTACATGGCGGCTATGGCTGGAGGCCGCGCGCATCGTTCCCCTTCATGAAAATGGTGTGTCGCTAAAAATGGTTCCCCTTTGTGAAAAGTTATGTCACAACGGCGGGCTGGCGGGCTAGGGTTTACAAACTCCCCTCCCAGCACCACCAGATAGTCAACCCCCCCCCCCCCCTGGTGGGGGGCTGATCCTCTCCAGCTGCCACTTTTGCGGCGTTTGCGAGTAGGAGAATGCCAGGTGCGCCTTCTCTGGCTTATAGATTAGATGTGGTGTCAATTACTTAAGATCGATTTAAGGTTCAACGGTGACGATCGATTGCGTCTCCAAGGGTGTTGGTCCTTGACAGGGCGTGCACGGAGACTTCTCAACTGTCAGCGAGATTGTGTCTCCAAGGGTGCTGGTCCTTGACAGGGTGTGCACGGGGACTTCTCAACTGTCAGCGAGAAAAATCAGGCGGGCTCCGGTAAAGAGAAGGAACTGGCGTGTCCGCCGCACGATTTAAATTTTTATTTATGCTTGTGATGCTTTGCACTTCAGGTGAACTTGGGTGTAGAACGTTCTGTTTGGTTTTTTCGCAAAAAAAGTTGTGTGTTCGTGTATTCCTCATCGGTTTGAGACTTGTTCTTTTTGTGTAATCCTTGGCTTTTTGAAAGCGCTCGGAAGTACATGTGGCGTAAAAAAAATATAATACTGGTTATGTCGAAAAAGATGATGTGGAAATTCTGGTATTGCCATGCTAATTAAGCTCGTGAAGAAAAACATTCTATTTTTATGAAGAATAAAAATTCTACTTATGAAATAAGATGCAAAAATGATACTTGTTTCCGCTGAGGGAAACAGAAAATGACTGCTATCCCACAAGACTCTTATTTATTCGTGCGATGTCGTTCATTCCTAGTCTTCTCCCATGGTGAACCTGCCGATTTCGATTCCTAGTAGAGATGCCCTGAGGTCTGCATCAGAAAGCTTGTTCACTTCAAAAACATCCTTGGTGAACTGGTCTATAACCTCCGCCAACACCCACACATCACATGCCAAGTGCTGGGAAAAATGTTTTTCAGTGGATAACAATTAGTATAAAACATCATAGAAAAGAAAGCCACTATAAAAACTGTTGAATGGGTTAGGGGAAAATGAAACATTACTCTTTCCCAGCTGGGATCCTCCGTGTCGGTGTCCAAGTCGGTTATGCTGTTCTTCACATAGCCAACGTCGGAACGGTAGAACTGCTTCCCTTCATGTTTCCCGGAGCAAGACACCCTCTTCGCCGCTGGCATGCCGCATGCGCACTTGAACACCGGGGTCACCAAGGCAAGGTCGTTTAGGCCGACCTCGATGTTCAGTATCACTCCCATTTTCTTTGCAAACGAAAAACAGGTTGATTGACGTAAGAGTGTGTGTGCTCTTGTGTGTGCTTGGCTGCTTGCTTCCTGCTTCCGAATGGTGGTTATAACATGTCCTGAGAGCTTGCGTGCGTGTCCGCGACAGCCTCTATAAAAGATTGTCTAGATTTATTATTTACTTTTCTTGGGATTCCTTTCTTCTTGTGTTGCTTATCAGTTTGTGTTGGTGTTCAGCTGTCGTTTGTATGGGGAATGGTTGGTTTTCAGTTCCTCCAGTCTCGTCATGTCTCTCTCGTGTGCGACCATTGGTTCTTGGGATGGCCTCCTTTCCATTGGTCGACCTGGTTTTGTACAATGGATACTCCGAGGCACCTGCCTATAGTATACTCCCTCCGTCCATGAATAAGTGTACTTTTAGCTTTTGTCTTAAGTCAAAGTTTTAAAACTTTGACTATCTTTATAGGGAAAAGTAGCAGCATTTATGACACTAAATTAGTATCACTAGATTGTTTTGAGTTGTAATTTCATAATATATCAATTTTATGTCATATATATTAATACTCTTTTGTATATATTTGGTCAAAATTTTAAAATTTTGATTTAAAATAAAGACTAGAAGTATACTTATTCGCGGACGAAGGGAGTAGCTGTTGCAGCATAGGATGGCGCCTAGGGTATAGCTGTATGGATGGGGCACGATGGACAGTTCGGCAGGTTCGTATTTTCTACCCCGCATAGAAAATGTTAGATTCTCCTTTCCCATCATGCTGAGCAGCTTTGTAACCCAGCCAATGGGGGTGGGTGTGTTAGTACGATCAGCTTCTTCTTCCCGTATCTCCCGTACCATCAGCTAATGGGGGGTGGGTGTGTTAGTACTATCTTTTTTACTTGCTAAAAGCTACTGTCTCCATCGTAATAGATGAGACGGGGCAGCTGCCACTTGTCAAAGCGGTATTTGTCATTTTCGTATCGTAACATCTGCCTTTGCCCATTGTTTCCGGATGGCCTATCTTATTTCTCTACGTAGCTTCCTATAGCTGCATGGCCAAATGGTGCGTGTCGATTCTTCAGTGGTCTGCGTGTCATGCGTCTTCCCTTTATATTTTTATATAACGAGCGTTCCAATCTCTGGCTTGTCTGTGCTTTCCATTGATCCACCTGACCCTAGGCAGCTACTAACAATTGTATATGGACTCTAGATGGGCTACGCGTGCCTAATAAAACTGTAGGCTGCATGTCTACTGCATGAGTGACTTCACAAAACAAAAGCAAAAAAAGGACGGGGTTGTGCGTCCCATCTATATAGCTGTTGCAGCGTTGTAAAAAACAAATCGGCCAATGGGTGCAGCTTTGTAACCCAGCCAATGGGAGTGGGGTGTTAGTACGATCGGCTTCTTTTTCCCATGTCTCGCGTGCTACCCGTTACTAGTCAGCTGGTTTGCGAGATGGGTCCGATGTGTGCTTTAAAAAAGCAACGGTTTGTTCGTGAAAAATACCCCACTCCTCCGGTCCTCCCCCTCCTCCCCTAGCCTCCATCAACAACGTACCAAGCCTCTAGCCTCCATGTCGAAGAGCGCTCACGGCGGATGACACTGACGGCCATGTGTGCTTGTCGGAGGAGGCGGTTGGGGGGTCCGAGCTTCAGCGGAAGCTGGATGGAGGAGGTGTGGATGATGCCGTGGCGGATTCATCTGCAGCTGCCAGCTGGGTGGCGAAGGAGGCCACCAATAGTGACGAGAAGTGTTGGGAAGCGCAAGAAAAGGAGTGGGAGGTGGTGTTCGCCGAGGCAAGGGAACAGCTGGCCGGCGAGGCTAAAGCAGCGAGAGAGCTGCTCGCGGGCGGGGCTAAAGTCGCTGGAGAGCTGCTCGCGGGCGATGCTAAAGCTGTTGGAGAGCTGCTGGCGGGCGAGGCTAAAGATGCGGAGGAGCTTCTCACCGGCGAGCCTAAGCAGGCGAGGGAGATGCTCACCGGCGGGGCCAAGCTCGATGGGGCGGTGCTGCCGATGGTGGGCGGTGGTGGAAAGGTCGACGGCGTCTCCGGTGAGCCAACGGTGGCCTGCCTGCCACCGTGTGCCTCCAACGCGCCGGGATCCGGAGAGATTCCAATAATCTACCTGTCATCCGATGAGGAATGAGATTCCTGCACGGATTTACCTTGAACTTGGCTAGTTCTTTGTTGTTGGTTTTATGTTGAGCTAAACTAGTGACTAGACGTGTAGTCGCACGCCTTTACGTTTCCAATGTCTGTGTGTTTCATGTTTTTCAAGTTGAAATAAAAAAATGGTCTAGCCATGTGAAAACGAGAGATTTAGTAGAAAGATATGATTTGTGCGTCCGTACGTCGTTCTTGGCCAATCCTTGCCCGGACATTCCATGCATGTGTATAGCTTGTGTTGATCCTTGCGCTTTGACATTTAGGCTGTGTTTGACAACAAGGTATTGCAAAAACTGTAGTATTGGAAAACTGCGGTATTTTAAACTATAGGTACTAGATACCACAGTTTTCACATATCAAAGTATTTTGAAGTGTTGAGAATACTTTGACGTGTTTGGTTGGTACTCATTTACAACGACACAAATTAGCTGCATAGCTGTTTCATAGAAGTTGCAACATGGACGTTCTTAGCTGGCCTTGCAAAATGAATGGCCATGCTCGCACAAACAGACCAGGTGGCATGCCTGGGCACAGCGGCGGCTGGAGCGCAGCAACGCGAAACAGAATATTGGCCGACGCTATGGCTTGGCTACTGCTTGGCTAACATAGGCGCATAGTGGCGAGCCGGCTAGGACGGTGAGCGGAGGCACGGGCGACGGTCGGGAGAAGTGCATGCGTAGACAACAGTACCTTGTGGACTCGCGTTGCAGCCATCAGCACAACCATGGCTGGCCAGCTTACTGACCAGATGCATGCACGGGGCGTAGGAGGAGAGAAGGAGGAGTGCAAGCGGAAGTATGACGGGGCGTAGATGTCAAACAAGCAGCGGCAGCGGCGCTTGCAGCGAGGAAGCTGACGAACATATTTGTTTTCTTCGCCAGCTCTGTTTTTAAAAAAGAGGTCGGAGGTTCTTTTTTTAATACAGAGGAAATATTGCGGTTTTGGCAATACTGCAGTTATAAATACCATAGTTTTTTGGGTTGCCAAACAGGTCACAGTAATTAAAACCGTAGTAATTGAGAAAACTGCAGTATTCCTATAATACTTAGAAAAAAGGGATAAGTATATTTTTCGTCCTCGAACTTTTCCGGGAGTTTAGAAATCGTCCCTCAACTCAAAACCGGATAGTTTTCGTCCCTTAACTATCAAAACCGAATAGTTTTCGTCCCTTATACCGCTTCGGGCGGTTTTCGTCCGCATGAACAGTAAACCGATGAACAGTAAATTTAAAAAAAATAGCAAAAATGTCAAAAACATCTGGAAATTTGTGGGATCAAAGTTCCTCGGGTGCACAAGGTGCGTATTTTTTTTCTATTTAGACATTCAAGGAGCTCGTGACAACGGAAGAGCCATAAATATGTACGCCGGTGAACAGTAAATTCGGAAAAAATAGAAAAGAAATTAAAAAAATATGAAAAATGTTGACATACAAGATGCTCGGGTGCTCAATGTGTCTGCAAAATTTTATTGTGTTTGGACATTGTGGGATCTCGTGGCAAAAAAAAAATTGGCTGCGAAAGAAACTTTGAAAAACTGCACTATTTTGTTTTTTTTTGCGAGAGCTCCTCCTATGTCATTTGAGCACGAAAATATGCACGGACCTTGCACACCCATGCATCTTTGATGCCAAAAAATTTCATATTTTTTGCTATTGTTTAATTTACTGTTCACAGACGTACATATTTACAATTTTTCTTTCTCATGAGCACCTGGAATGTCCAATCAATATGAAAAAATTTACGCACCTTGCGCACCCAAGGAACTTTGATCCCACAATTTTTTAGTTTTTTTTTCTGCTATTTTTTCGAATTTACTGTTCATGACGGACGAAAACTGCCCAAAACGGCATGAGGGACGAAAACTATCCGGTTTTGATAGTTGAGGGACAAAAACTATCCGGTTTTGAGTTGAGGGATGATTTCTAAACTCTCAGAAGAATTCGAGGACGA
The DNA here is from genome assembly GCA_034509565.1 of Triticum monococcum. Lineage (NCBI taxonomy): Eukaryota > Viridiplantae > Streptophyta > Magnoliopsida > Poales > Poaceae > Triticum > Triticum monococcum. The sequence continues at coordinate 589,300,955 of CM067845.1, read as the reverse complement.
AAAATATACTTATCCCTAGAAAAAACTGAGCTACCAAACGGGGCCTTAGGCTGCACCGTGTGGTTTGCTGCCGTTCATGAGTGCTAAAACAAAAAAAAGAGCGAACACAAAAATTAAAAATAAGAGTGCCTCGGTGCCCTTTTTATTCCAAAGAAGTTGCTAAACATCATGATCTGTTCGGGGTTACAAGTCAGATAGGAGATAGGGCTAGCCTAGCTACAACTAGGAACATCAAAAATGCACAAAACATCCTTATTTTCCGAATGCTTTTCTTTGCTTCATTTATATGGTGTGCCATAGTGGCGCTGGACTCTTCAAGTGACGCTATTTTGTTCCTGGCCTCTATGAGCTCGATCTGTGTCAAGGCCAACTCTTCCTCTACTCTGCACTGTCGTTGCTCCGCGGCTTCTGCAGCCTCTCTTTGCTGTATTGCCTGCTGTTTGCTCTTGTAAGCCACCATTGAGCTCGCATACTTCTCGAGTAGATCCTGCCAGATCCAGAGGAAGCAACTCTGTGTTTGGAGTGGGATTATATGCCGTAATAGGTGGGAAAATTGGAGAGCTTTTTAGCGAGCAAGATAAATGCGCACCTGAACCCCCCTGTAGCATTGGCATCTGACCGTCTGCCTCGATGGGTTTTCGCATCTAAGGAAGCGACGAGCACGGTTGTTCGGCGTGTTTGCGGTGAAGACAGTAGACGGCAGACTACACACGCACAACAGCGTGGGTGGGGCTTCGCTCTACTGCTCCGGCGAGCTCTGTGTGGCGAATGATGCCGGGCTTGTCAAGGCGGTGGTGGAGCTGAAGCTTTGGTTGCTACTCTTCAGCTGGCTGTTTGTAGCCATTGTGTTCTTGGTGTGCTAGCTTTTTCCTTTCCTATTTTGAGGAATGGTGTGCTAGATATGGCTTACGTCTTGGGGTCACATGCTTATTTATAGCATCAGCCTCTCAGATGTTGGGTGCTTGTTTGATTAATGGGCCTGGCCTGTTAAGATGATGGGTTTGAGTATCCTGGATGGGAGATGGTTTGGGCCTTGCGTCTAGCTAGGCTTGTGGGCTCAATTTGTTACTCCTGGTTCCTAGGTTGTACCCGTTCTGACATATCTATGACACACTGTACTTTGTGTCAATAGCCACCAGGTAAGTACATGTGTGTCACGGCCATGTGTCGGCCGGTGCATGCATGCGTAGCTACCACCATGGGTAGCAAATTATTTTCGATTCGAAATACATGGCTACATTATATTGATGAATTGGAGCTAGTTAGGTTATGACTGTTACATGATGAACCACATCCGGCATAATTCTCCATCATTGATCCATTGCCTACGAGCTTTCCATATATTGTTCTTCGCTTATTTAGTTTTCCGTTGCTATTGCTATCATCACTAAAAAATACCAAAAACACTACTTTTGTTACCGTTACCTTTTGCTATCGCTACCACTACTATCATATTACTTTACTACTAAATACTTTGCTGCAGATATTAAGTTTCCAGGTGTGGTTGAATTGACAACTCAAATGCTAATACTTGAGAATATTCTTTGGCTCCCCTTGTGTCGAATCAATAAATTTGGGTTGAATACTCTACCCTGAAAAATTGTTGTGATCCCCTATACTTGTGGGTTATCAAGACTATTTTTTGGCGCCGTTGCCGGGGAGCATAGCTCTATTCTTTGAGTCACTTGGGATTTATATCTGCTTATCATTATGAAGAACTTGAGAGATCCAAAAATCAAGATTTATCCCTCAACTACGAGGGGAGGTAAGGAACTGCCATCTAGCTCTGCACTTGATTCACCTTCTGTTTTGAGTAAGCTTGCGACACCTAAACCTGCTTCTGCTATTCATTCTGATATGTCGCATGTTATTGATGATGCCACTTCTGCTATGCATGATACTTATGATGAAACTACTTCTATGCTTGATACTACTGTGCCACTTGGTGAATTTCTTGATGAACAACTTGCTAGGGTTAGAGAGAATGAAAATACTGAATCTGATAATATTGATGAAAGTGATGATGAAGACTCTCCCTCTAATGAATATGAATCACCTGTTATTCCTGAGGGTTATGTTTTTGAAAAAGAAGCTGCTCTAGCTATTTTAGCATGCAAAGATAGCTACGACCCCAAGAGGTTATTAGCTAAATGGAAGCAGCAATCTCTTAATGCTAGAATGAAACATGACCCTGCTTTTGCTACTTCACCTATCTGTGTTACAGATAAGGATTATGAATTCTCTGTTGATCCTGATATAATTACTTTGATTGAATCTGATCCTTTTCATGGCTATGAATCTGAAACTGTTGTGGCACATCTTACTAAATTAAATGATATAGCCACCCTATTCACTAATGATGAGAGAACTCGCTACTTTTATATCCTTAAAATATTCCCGTTCTCATTAAAGGGTGATGCTAAGATATGGTTTAATTCTCTTGATCCTGGTTGTGTGCGTAGTCCCCAGGATATGATTTATTACTTCTCTCCTAAATAGCATAAGAAACAAGCTGCCTTAAGGGATATATATAATTTTGTGCAAATTGAAGAAGAGAGTCTCCCACAAGCTTGGGGGAGGCTTCTCAAGTTACTTAATGCTTTGCCTGATCATCCTCTTAAGAAAAATGAAATACTTTATATCTTTTATAATGGACTAACCGATGCTTCTAGAGATTACCTGGATAGTTGTGTTGGTTCTGTTTTCAGGGAAAGAACACCAGATGAAGCTGAAATTCTATTGAATAATATGTTGAAAAATGAAAATAATTGGGCACTTCCTGAGCCTATTCCTAAACCAACTCCGAAGAAAAGAGGTGTTCTATTTCTCAGTCCTGAAGATATGCAAGAGGCAAAGAAATCTATGAAAGAAAAAGGTATTAAAGCTGAAGATGTTAAGAATTTACCTCTTATTGAAGAAATACACGGTCTTAATTTATTGCCTGTTGAAGAAACATATTATCTTAATCCTTCACCTATTTGACAAACTCATGGTCTTGATAACCCGACACAGGTAGTAAAGGTAAATTCTCTCTATAGATATGATAAAGCTGAAATCCCATTTACTAAGTTTGCTAGCCCATGCTTAGATGAGTTTGATAAATTTATGGTTAAGCAAGAATAGTTCAATGCTTATTTTGGTAGACAATTGAAATACAATTCAAATATGCTTGAATACTTGGGTGATTATATGGCTAATTAATGTCAAAGGTGAACTTAAACTTATTAGTAAACATGCTTCTATGGTTACCACTCTAGTAGAACAACTACTTAAAGCTCAAAATGATTTACTCAGTGAATTGAATAGTAAGGATAATGATAATGCTGTTAGAGTTATGACTAGAGGTGGTAAAATGACTCAGGAACCTTTGTATCTTGAAGGCCATCCTAAGAGGATTGAGCAAGATTCCCAGAGAAATAATATAGATGCACCTAGTCCTTCTAAAAGGAAAAAAAAGAAAAATGATAGGACTTTGCATGCTTCTAGTGAACCTATTGTTGATACACCTGAGAATCCAAATGATATTTCTATTTCTGATGCTGAAACACAATCTGGTAATGAACCTAAAACTAGTGCTAATGATAAGGTTCATGATGATGCTTAACCTAGCAATGATAATGATATAGAAATTGAACCTACTGTTGATCTTGATAACCCACAATCAAAGAATCAACGTTATGATAAGAAAGACTTTGTTTCTAGGAAACATGGTAAAGAAAGAGAACCATGGGTTCAGAAACCCATGCCTTTTCCTCCCAAACCATCCAAGAAAAAGGATGATGAGGATTTTGAGCGCTTTGCTGAAATGATTAGACCTACCTTTTTGCGTATGCGATTAACTGATATGCTTAAAATGAATTCTTATGCTAAGTATATGAAAGAAAGTGTTACTAATAAAAGAAAGATATCGGAAGCTAAAATTTCCACCATGCTTGCTAATTATACTTTTAAAGGTGGAATACCAAAGAAACTTGGAGTTCCAGGAGTACCCACTATACCATGCTCCATTAAAAGAAACTATGTTAAAACTGCTTTATGTGATCTTGGAGCCGGTGTTAGTGTTATGCCTCTCTCTTTATATCGTAGACTTGATTTGAATAAGTTGACACCTACTGAAATATCTTTGCAAATGGCTGATAAATCAACGGTTATACCTGTCGATATTTGTGAAGATATGCCTGTTGTAGTTGCAAACATTACTATTTTAACGGACTTTGTTATTCTTGATATTCCTGAGGACGATAGTATGTCTATTATTCTTGGAAGACCCTTTTTGAATACTGCAGGAGCTGTTATTGATTGCACCAAAGGCAATGTCACTTTTCATGTTAATGGTAATGAGCATACGGTACACTTTCCGAGGAAACAACCTCAAGTCCACAGTATCAACTCTAGTGGAAAAATTCCATCGATTATATTTGGAGGTTTTGAGAATTTCCTCTTCCTACTGTCAAGAAGAAATATGATATTCTTATTATTGGGGACGTGCATATCCCCGTTGAGGTAACGTAGTGTTATTCAAAATTCTCCGGTTCCATGTTATTTGGAATGAGTTCGTTAACAAGACTTGATCAACCTTGTTAGTGGATTCCTTTTGATAAGCATGAGATGGATGAAACTAGAAGGCACAACCTTTTGTAACCTCCTTTTACTTTCTGTTATTTATATTAAATAAACTAGAAATAGTATTTCTCTATCTGTAACTGAATTATACGTGCAATATAAAAATAACCCGAAAATAAAAGTTCTCCAAATGCCCTGAAATTTAAATATGATTTTTTTCTGGAATATTTGAGAATATTTGGCACTGAAAACACAGCAGGAGGCGCATCCACCTGGCCACGAGGGTGGAGGGCGCACCCTACCCCCCTGAGCATGCCCCCCTGCCTCGTGGGCCCATGGTGGCCCTCCTCCACTTATTCCTGCACCCACACACTTCTTCTTCCTCCCACAAACACAAATATCCAGCTCAAGCACGAATTCTAGCTCATTGTGCTGCCATTTTCGATCTCCTTGCTCAAAGAACCTCTCACAAAACAGTTTGGGGAGATTGTTCCTTGGTATGTGACTCCTCCATTGGTCCAATTAGTTTTTGTTCTAGTGCTTTATTCATTGCAAATTTGTGCTGCCTAGGTGACCATGTTCTTGAGCTTGCATGTCAAATTTATATGGTCAAAAGTAGTTCTAATGCATGATATAGGCTCTAGGCACTTGTAGGAGTTTATGCTATCAATTTTGTTTGAAGTTACTAAAAATTTCAGATTTTTCAAAAAATAATGAAGAGTTTTTTGAGGGTCTCATCGAGCCGAAGCTCGAAGGAAAAGTAAAATGAAAAAGCAGAGAAGCCCAAGTATAATATGCCTCGCACCACGGAGGTTCCGCCGTGTGAATGGCCTTCCGATGATTTCTTGAGAGTGGCCGGGATTTATGATGATTTTTATGAATTGGCTGAGAATGCAGGCCTCACCGCCTTCCTGCACGACCAACGCGACCAGTATCTCTTACTCACCAATATCTTTGTGCAAAACTTTCTTTTCCATTCTAGGAGCTCACCACCTACGGTGGAGTTTTATTTATATGGTGAGCATAAGGAGATGTCACTTTATGATTTTTGTCAGGTTTGTTTGGTCCCTTTCGAGGGCACGACAGAGGAACCACATCGCGGCGATGTGGATGGGTTTATTGATACCATCACTGTAGGGGAAACGAGGAAGGTTTCTGATGCACGAATCACTAGCACACATTTTCCTGTTTTACGCTACTTTGCAATATTTGCTAGTCATTGCTTAATTGGTCGTGGAAACTGTGGAAACCTTAGTGTTCCTGATATTATTATTTTGTTCCACGGTTTATTCAGTGATAACTCTGTTAGTATGGGCAGTATTATTGCTAAACGGTTAAGTTTGAACCATACAAAGGGCCCCATCTTTGGAGGCATCTATGATTCACGCCTAGCTGCACATTTTAACATACCTATTAGGCATTATGAGAAGGAAGAAAAATTGATGCCTCGTGTTTATTTAGATTATAAGAGTATGGTGCCACACGATTTTATTGTTAAGAATAGGGAAGGAGAGCTTAAATACAAATTGTTCTTTCATAAACATCATCCTGAGAGTATTACCCTGCCTGCTCCTTCCTTGTTTGATTTATCTGCAGGCCAGTACCTTGTTCCGTTAGAGGCTATTCACGCCTATCGGAACCATACATCAGCCACAGAGCCAGAGTCGGAACCACAAGTTGATCCTCCACGACAGTCTAATTACCATTGGGATCCGGAGATGATTGCGAACCAGTGACAATCAGAGTCTTCTTCATCACAGTACGACCCCAACTATTATTATGGATATCCACCAGGCCAGCCGTGGCCATAGACCAACTTAGGCCAAAAGCCTAATCTTGGGGGAGTACGTATTTCCCACCGACATTATATTCATGTTCACACACTCATTGCTAGTTGTCGGTGCTCATACTTTTCATTGTATCATCAACGCTAGTTTATTTTCCTTTTTATGCTTTCTTCTTGTGTGTTTAATAAACCTTAAGAAAAACCAAAAAAATTACTTGTAGCTTTTAATTAGTTTACTTTCCATGCTTGTAGTAGTAATTAAAAAGAAAACCCAAGAAGATTTCATGTTCTTCTTTTACTTGTTGGGAGCTTTCCCGTGTAAATAGTTTTATTCCTTTTCTTTTCTTTGGGGGTCGATAGGAGAAGACCATAATTAAATTGTTGATGCGGCTCTTATTTGCATTATTGTTGATCTGACAAAAGAGCTCATATTGCCTTGTCTTCTCCTGTTTATTGAATGCTTGCAGATTCCAACTTAGTCCAATGCACGTGCACTATTATTATTATCCACATCATTCGGTCGTGCAAGTGAAAGGCAATTATGACAATATATGATGGACTGACTGAGATGAGAAAAGCTAGTATGAACTCGACCTCTCTTGTGTTTGTAAATATGATTAGTTCATCGTTCCTGATTCAGCCTATTATGAATAAACATGTTTGCAATGACAACTAGAAATCATAGTTTCTTGTGCCATGCTTGATTAGCTATGAGCTTATAATGGTTTACCTTGCATGCCAGCATGCTATTAAAATGGTTGTGATGTGGTATGATAGGGTGGTATCCTCCTCTGAATGATTTAAGTGACTTGACTTGGCGCATGTTCACGCATGTAGTTGAAACAAAATCAACATAGCCTTCACAATATTTATGTTCATGGTGGATTATATCCTACCCATGCTTGCATTCGGCGTTGATTAATTTTAATGCATGTTCATGATTGTTGTCACTCTCTAGCTAGTCACTTCCTAGTCTTTTGCTAGCCTTCACCTGTACTAAGCGGGAATACTGATTGTGCATCCAACTCCATAAACCCCAAAGTTATTCCATATGAGTCCATCATACCTACCAATATACGGTATCTACCTGCCGTTCCAAGTAAATTTGTATGTGCCAAACTCTAAACCTTCAAATAAATATCCTATTTTGTATGCTCAAATAGCTCATGTATCAACTAGGGTTGTCCGTATCTTCCATGTTAGGCAGGTTATTCTCAAGAGGAATGGACTCCGCTCCTCACTCACGAGAAGTGACTGGTCACCGGGATGCCCATTCCCATGCTTTATGCAAATCAAATCAAAATAATTGCAAACAAAACTCCCCCTGGGACTCTTGTTAGTTGGAGGCACTCGTTGTTTCGAGCAAGCCATGGATTGACGCTTGTTCGTGGAGGGGGAGTATAAACTTTACCATTCTGTTTGGGAACCGCCTATAATGTGTGTAGCATGGAAGATATCGCCATCTCGTGGTTGTTATGTTGACAATGAAAGTATACCGCTCAAAATATAATTCACCTCTAATTCAAAACCAAGCTCTGGCACCTCTACAAATCCCTGCTTCCCTCTGCGAAGGGCCTATCTATTTACTTTCATGTTGAGTCATCATCCTCTTATTAAAAAGCACCAGTTGGAGAGCACCACTGTCATTTGCATTCATTACTGTTATTTACATTGAGTATGACTTGACTGGATCTCTTTTACCATGAATTACAATGTCTAGTCAGTCCTTGATCTTTAAAGGTGCTCTGCATTTATGTTTTGCGGTCTCAGAAAGGGCTAGCGAGATACCATCTTGTTATATCATATTATGATTGTTTTAAGAAAGTGTTGCCATCCGAGATTTATTATTATTGCTCGCTAGTTGATTATGCCATTGATATGAGTAAACATGAGACCTATGCATTATTGTGAATATGGTTAGTTCATAATCTTTGCTGACAACTTGAATGTTGGCTTTACATATTTACAACAACAAGAGCAAACAAAGTTTGTAAAAGTTTTTCTTTATCACTTTCAGTTTGTCAACTGAATTGCTTGAGGACAAGCAAAGGTTTAAGCTTGGGGGATTTGATACGTCTCCGTCGTATCTAATTTTCCAAACACTTTTGCCCTTGTTTTGGACTCTAACTTGCATGATTTGAATGGAACTAACCCGGACTGACACTGTTTTCAGCAGAATTGCCATGGTGTTATTTATGTGCAGAAACAAAAGTTCTCGGAATGACCTGAAACTTCACGGAACATCTTTTCGAAAATAATAAAAAATCCTTGCAAAAGATGAAGACCAGGGGGCCCACACCCTAGCCACGAGGGTGGGGGCGCACCTGGCCCCCTAGGGCACGCCCCCCTACCTCGTGGGCCCCCTAGAGCTCCTCCGACCTCGACTCTAACTCTATATATTTGCTTTCAGGGAGAAAAAAATAAGAGAGAAGGATTCATCGCGTTTTACGATACGGAGCCGCCGCCAAGCCCTAAAACCTCTCGGGACGGTTGATCTAGAGTCCGATCGGGGCTCCGGAGAGGGGAATCCGTCGCCATCGTCATCATCAACCATCCTCCATCACCAATTTCATGATGCTCACCGCCGTGCGTGAGTAATTCCATCGTAGGCTTGCTGGACGGTGATGGGTTGGATGAGATTTATCATGTAATCGAGTTAGTTTTGTTAGGGTTTGATCCCTAGTATCCACTATGTTATGAGATTGATGTTGCTATGAATTTGCTATGCTTAATGCTTGTCACTAGAGCCCGAGTGCCATGATTTCAGATCTGAACCTATTATGTTTTCATCAATATATGAGAGTTCTTGATCCTATCTTGCAAGTCTATAGTCACCTATTATGTGTTATGATCTGTTAACCCCGAAGTGACAATAATCGGGATACTTACCGGTGATGACCGTAGTTTGAGGAGTTCATGTATTCATTATGTGTTAATGCTTTGGTCCGGTACTCTATTAAAAGGAGGCCTTAATATCCCCTAGTTTCCATTAGGACCCCGCTGCCACAGGAGGGTAGGACAAAAGATGTCATGCAAGTTCTTTTCCATAAGCACGTATGACTATATTCGGAATACATGCCTACATTACATTGATGAATTGGAGCTAGTTCTGTGTCACCCTAGGTTATGATTGTTACATGATGAACCGCATCCGGCATAATTCTCCATCATTGATCCATTGCCTACGAGATTTCCATATATTGTTCTTCGCTTATTTATTTTTCCGTTGCTATTGCTATCATCACTACAAAATACCAAAACACTACTTTTGTTACCGTTACCTTTTGCTATTGGTGCCACTACTATCATATTACTTTGCTACTAAATACTTTGCTGCAGATATTAAGTTTCCAGGTGTGGTTGAATTGACAACTTAGTTGTTTATACTTGAGACTATTCTTTGGCTCCCCTTGTGTCGAATCAATAAATTTGGGTTGAATACAGTACCCTCGAAAACTGTTGCGATCCCCTATACTTGTGGGTTATCAGGTTCCCGAGACACCAAACGGGCGCCCGGTATACCGTGCCACGGTGTATCTACCGCATCATAGCCCACCCCTAGGGTCAGCGCTACGCACGGCCTCCAACACATATCCTACAATCACCAGAAACTAGTTGCAACTCCTGGACAGAGGACAGCGGCGGTTAATAAGTCGAGCAGGGTCATATTTCAGGGCCCAACATGTGGTAGTAGCTGTTCATGGATCACAAACACAGAACTTAGTTCCCGAGGATGGTTTCAATGAGACAACTCACCATGTACTCCTACATGGCCTCTCACCGCTACCTTTACCACACCGTGTTCACACATAGTAGGACATGTTCATCACCATTCCAATTCATCCCCGATGAATCAGACCTGACTCAACTCTAAGCAGTAGCAGGCATGACAAACAAGCATGAATGTGTAGGCACATTAGGGCTCGAGCAACTCCTACTCATACTAGTGGGTTTCATCTATTTACTGTGGCAATGACAGATCATGCAGAGGAAAAGGGGTTCAACTACCGCGGCATGTAAAAGTTGAATCGTTATTGTCCTAATGCAGTAAAATTAGAGCAGGAGCGAGAGAGTGGGATTGTATCAGAATGAACAAGGGGGTTTGCTTGCCTGGCACTTCTGAAGATGGTATAGTTCTTCATTGGTGTCATCGATCTCGTCGTCGGAACCACGTCTACTGAGAGGGGACAAACACCAGCAACGGAGAAGGAAACACAATCAATGCAATGCACAATATGATGCATGATCATGACATGTCAATATGCTGTGTGTTGGGCTAATGCAACTAAAACCAGGGTGGTTTGAGCTTATTTGAATCAAAGATTCAAATACAAGCCTAAACCATGAACTCATATAAGTTCACTATCATGTTTCATCTAAACAGCAAGGTTAGGTTGCTCTAACATGCATGAAACTAGTACAGATGGAAAGATTGGATTTTTCTGATCATTTTTCATATATAACTTATTTCCTTCTGAGTTACGGTTGATTTTACATGATTTTTAGAAGTTCATAACATTTTTTGAAATAAATAAAACATTTAAGATTTATTTAAATTCCAGAAAGAATTACTGCGTCAGCATGATGTCACTATGATGTCAGTGGTCAACAGGGCCGGTCCAGGTCAACCTGGCCAATGGGGCATCGTGTCAGTGGCTAGCTAAGCTAACCTAGTTTAATTAGCACTAACCTAGGTTAAACTTATTAAGTTTAAACTTAAACTAGATTAATTAGCCGGGCGGGGCCCGCATGTTAGTGTGAGAGAGGGTTCAAACCCCTAGGCAGACGGGGTCAAACCCTTTCGGTCAAAACGGTCAACCCGCCGGCGTTTAGCCGCCAGCGAGGCCGGACGCCACGGAGCGCGTCGGGATCCACCTACAGGGGCTCTTTTGGCGCGCAGGGAGCAGCTAAGGGAAGAGAGACCAAAATGGTCACCGGAGCATCACCGGTGACGAGCGCGGGCGGCGGCGCGTTCGGTTGTAGCCGAGGCGACGGCTACGGAGCATGAGGGGAAAACGGAGAGGGGGAGCAGGAGCAGGAGCTCACGGCGGGTGCGACAAGATGCTCAGCGGGCTCGGGGACGCGCTGAGGTCGAAGGGGCAACGAAGGCGATCTCCGACGGCTGGAGGTGAAGACGATAGCGATGGCGGCTCTCCAGGGCTTCCCGCATCACGTGGCTCGACGGAGAGGCGTAGGCGATGGTGGCGCGGCTCGTGGATGATGTCTACTACACAACCTTCTTCTTGTAGACGTTGTTGGGCCTCCAAGTGTAGTGGTTTGTAGGACAGTAGCAAATTTCCCTCCAGTGGATGACCTAAGATTTATCAATCAGTAGGAGGCGTAGGATGAAGATGGTCTCTCTCAAGCAACCCTGCAACCAAATAACAAAGAGTCTCTTGTGTCCCCAACACACCCAATACAATGGTAAATTGTATAGGTGCACTATTTCGGCGAAGAGATGGTGATACAAGTGGCATATGGATGGTAGATAAAGGTATTTGTAATCTGAAATTATAAAAAAAGCAAGGTAACTAATGATAAAAGTGAGCGTAAACAGTATTGTAATGATAGGAAATAAGGCCTAGGGTTCATACTTTCACTAGTGTAAGTCCTCTCAACAATACTAACATAATTGGATCACATAACCATCCCTCAACATGCAACAAAGAGTCACTCCAAAGTCACTAATAGCGGAGAACAAACGAAGAGATTATGGTAGGGTACGAAACCACCTCAAAGTTATTCTTTCCAGTCAATCCGTTGGGCTATTCCTATAAGTGTCACAAACAGCCCTAGAGTTCGTGCTAGAATAACACCTTAAGACACAAATCAACCAAAACCCTAATGTCACCTAGATACTCCAATGTCACCTCAAGTATCCGTGGGTATGATTATACGATATGCGTCACACAATCTCAGATTCATCTATTCAACCAACACAAAGGACCTCAAAGAGTGCCCCAAAGTTCTACCGGAGAATCACGACGAAAACGTGTTCCAACCCCTATGCATAGGTTCATGGGCGGAACCCGCAAGTTGATCACCAAAACATACATCAAGTGAATCACGTGATATCCCATTGTCACCACAGATATCCACGGCAAGACATACATCAAGTGTTCTCAAATCTTTAAAGACTCAATCCGATAAGATAACTCCAAAGGGGAAACTCAATTCATTACAAGAGAGTAGAGGGCGAGGAGAAACATAAGATCCAACTATAATAGCAAAGCTCGCGATACATCAAGATCGTATCACCTCAAGAACATGAGAGAGAGAGAGAGAGATCAAACACATAGCTACTGGTACATACCCTCAGCCCCGAGGGTGAACTACTCCCTCCTCGTCATGGAGAGCACCGGGATGATGAACATGGCCACCGAAGAAGGATTCCCCCTCCGGCAGTGTGCTGGAATGGGTCTAGATTGGCTTTCGGTGGCTACGGAGGCTTCTGGCGGTGGAACTCCCGATCTATTGTCCGTTCTGGAAGTTTTAGGTTACGTAGGTATATATGGGTGCAGGAGGTACGTCGAAGGAGCTACGGGGGCCCCACGAGGCAGGGGGCGCGCCCTAGGGGGACGCCCCCCACCCTCATGAGCACCTCCCGTATCTCCTAACGTGGAGTCCAAGTCTGTCTAGTGGCTTTCGTTCCAAAAATAACTTCTCCAGTTGATTTCGTTCCGTTTCGACTCCGTTTGATATTCCTTTTCTTCGAAACACTGAAATAGGCATAAAACAACAAATCTGGGCTGGGCCTCCGGTTAATAGGTTAGTCCCAAAAATAACATAAAAGTGGAAAATAAAGCCCAATATTGCCCAAAACAGTAGATAATATAGCATGGAGCAATCAAAAATTATAGATACGTTCGAGACATATCAAGCATCCCCAAGCTTAATTCCTGCTCGTCCTCGAGTAGGTAAATGATAAAAAGATAATTTTTGATGTGGAATGCTAGTTGGCATAATTTCAATGTAATTCTTCTTGCTTGTGGCATGAGTATTCAGATCCATAAGATTCAAGACAAAAGTTCATATTGACATAAAAATAATAATACTTCAAGCATACTAATAAAGCAATTATGCCGTCTCAAAATAACATGGCCAAAGAATGCTATCCCTACAAAATCATATAGTCTGGCTATGCTCCATCTTCACCGCACAAAATATTTAGATCATGCACAACCCCAATGACAAGCCAAGCAATTGTTTCATACTTTTGATGTTCTCAAACTTTTTCAATCTTCACGCAATACATGAGCGTGAGCCATGGATATAGCACTATAGGTGCAATAGAGTGGTGGTTGTGGAGAAGACAAAAAGGGAGAAGAAAGTCTCACATCGACTAGGCGTATCAACGAGATATGGAGATGCCCATCAATAGATATCAATGTGAGTGAGTAGGGATTGCCATGCAACGGATGCACTAGAGCAATAAATGTATGAAAGCTCAACAAAAGAAACTAGTGGGTGTGCATCCAACTCGCTTGCTCACGAAGACCTAGGGTATTTTGAGGAAGCCCATCATTGGAATATACAAGCCAAGTTCTATAATGAAAGATTCCCACTAGTATATGAAAGTGACAACATAGGAGACTCTCTATCATGAAGATCATGGTGCAACTTTGAAGCACAAGTGTGGTAAAAGGATAGTAGCATTGCCCCTTTTTATTTTCTTTTATTTATTTATATTTTATATTTTTTGGGCCTTCCTTTTTTCTTTGGCCTTTTTTTGGGACAATGCTCTATTAAATGATGATCATCACACTTTTATTTATTTACAACTCAATGATTACAAGTCGATTCTAAAACAAAGTATGACTCTATATGGATGCCTCTAGCGGTGTACCGTGATATGCAATGAATCAAGAGTGACAAGTATGAAGAAATTATGAACGGTGGCTTTGCCACAAATACTATGTCAACTACATGATCATGCTAAGCAATATGACAATGATGAATGTGTCATTATGAACTAGATGGTGGAAAGTTGCATGGCAATATATCTCGGAATGGCTATGGAAATGCCATAATAGGTAGGTATGGTGGCTGTTTTGAGGAAGGTATATGGTAGGTGTATGATACCCACGAAAGGTGCGCGGTATTAGAGAGGCTAGCAAAGGTGGAAGGGTGAGAGTGTGTATAATCCATGGACTCAACATTCGTCATAAAGAACTCATATACTTATTGCAAAAATCTACAAGTTATCAAAGCAAAATATTACGCGCATGCTCCTAGGGGGATAGATTGGTAGGAAAAGATCATCGCTCGTCCCCGACCGCCACTCATAAGGAAGACAATCAATAAATAAATCATGCTCCGACTTCATCACATAACGGTTCACCATACATGCATGCTATGGGAATCACAAACTTTGACACAAGTATTTCTCAAATTCACAACTAATCAACTAGCATGACTCTAATATCACCTTATTCATATCTCAAAACAATTATCAAGTATCAAACTTCTCATAGTATTCAACACACTCATAAGAGAATTTTATTATTCTTGAGTACCTAGAATATTAGGATTTTAAGAAAATTACCATGCTATTTAAGACTCTCTAAATAATCTAAGTGAAGCATGCGAGTTCATCTATTTCTTCAAAATAAAACTACCACCATGCTCTAAAAGATATAAGTGAAGCACTAGAGCAACAACAAACTACTCCGAAAGATATAAGTGAAGATCAATGAGTAGTTTAATAATTATGCAACTATGTGAAGACTCTCTAACATTTAATAATTTCAGATCTTGGTACTCTATTCAAACAGCAAGCAAAGCAAAATAAAATGACATCTAAGAATAGCAAACATCATGTGAAGAAGCAAAACTTAGGATCAACCGATACTAACCGATAATTGTTGAAGAAGAAAGGTGGGATGCCAACCGGGGCATCCCCAAGTTTAGACGCTTGAGACTTCTTGAAATATTATCTTGGGGTGCCTTGGGAATCCCCAAGCTTGAGCTTTTGTGTCTCCTTAATTCCTCTCATATCACGGTCTCCCTAAATCTCAAAAGCTTCATCCACACAAAACTCAACAAGGACTCGTGAGAAAAGTTAGTATAAACCATTGCAAAAACCTTATCATATTATACTGTAGAAAATAACTAAAATTATTATTCAACATTTTATACTAAATTCCTCTGCATATTTAATAGTCCTATCCTCAAATAGATTCATTAAAGAAGCAAACATATGCAAACAATGCAAACATAACAGCAATCTGCCTAAACAGGATAGTCTGTAAAGAATGCTGCAACATCCATACTTCCCTAGCTCCAAAAATTATGAAAGAAAATTCCCACTGTAGCAAATTTATCATAGCTTAATATGCAAAAGGTTTAAATATTTTATCACATTCTGACTTTTCTAGGGAATTATTGCAACAGCGGTAAACTTTCTGTTTTCAAACAGCAACATGTATACTTGTAACATAGGTATAGTAAAGGCTATCAATGCCACTTTTATTGAAATAAAAGATGCAAAACATTGTTATAAATAACAGAAAGCAAATACTAACAAAATAAATTGACCCTCCAAGCAAAACACATATCATGTGGTGAATAAAAATATAGCTCCAAGTAAAGTTACCGATGAACGAAGACGAAGGAGGGGATGCCTTCCGGGGCATCCCCAAGCTTAGGCTCTTGGTTGTCCTTGAATATTACCTTGGGGAGCCTTGGGAATCCCCAAGTCTTAGGCTCTTGCCACTCCTTATTCCATAGTCCATCAAATCCTTACCCAAAACTTGAAAACTTCACAACACAAAACATAACAGAAAACTCGTAAGCTCCGTTAGTATAAGAAAGCAAATTACCATCATAAGGTACTGTAATGAACTCATTCTAAATTCATACTGGTGTTAAACCTAATGTACTCCAACTTCTATATGGTTTATAAAAGATTTTACTAGCCATAGATTCATCAAAATAAGTAAACAACACATGAAAAACAGAATCTGTCAAAAACAGAACAGTGTGTAGTAATCTGAATCAAATGTATACTTCTGGAACTCATAAAATTCTCAAATAAATTTCTGGACCTGAGGAGTTTATCTATTAATCATCTGCAAAAAGAATTAGCTAAATAGCACTCTCCAAATAAAAATGGCAGTAATTTTTGTGAGCGCTAAAGTTTCTGTTTTTTTACAGCATGATCAACAAGACTTTCCCCAAGTCTTCCCAAAGGTTCTACTTGGGACAAACACTAATTAAAAGCATAAAACCACATCTAAGCAGAGTCTAGATGAATTATTTATTACTAAACAGGGACAAAAAGCAAGGAACAAAGATAAAATTGGGTTGCCTCCCAACAAGCGCTATCGTTTAACGCCCCTAGGTAGGCATGATGATTTCAATGATGCTCACATAAAAGATAAGAATTGAAACATAAAGAGAGCATCATAGCACATTTAAGTCTAACATACTTCCTATGAATAGGGATTTTGTGAGCAAACAACTTATGGGAACAAGAATCAACTTGCATAGGAAGGTAAAACAAGCATAACTTCAAAACTTTAAGCACATAGAGAGGAAACTTGATATTATTGCAATTCCTACAAGCATATGTTCCTCCCTCATAATAATTTTCAGTGGCATCATGAATGAATTCAACAATATAACCAGCACCTAAAGCATTTTTTTCATGATCTACAACCATATAAATTTTATTACTCTCCACATAAGCGAACTTCTTCTCATGAATAGTAGTGGGAGCAAACTCAACAAAGTAACTATCATGGGATTGAAATTTGAAATCAAGATGACAAGTTTCATGGTTATCATTATTATTTAAAGCATACGTGTCATCACAATAATCATCATAGATAGGAGGCATGCTTTCATCATAATAAATTTGCTCATCAAAACTTGGGGGACAAAAAATATCATCTTCATCAAACATAGCTTCCCCAAGCTTGTGGCTTTGCATATCATTAGCATCATGGATATTCAAGGAATTCATACTAACAACATTGCAATCATGCTCATCATTCAAATATTTAGTGCCAAACATTTTATAGATTTCTTCTTCTAACACTTGAGCATAATTTTCCTTTCCATCATACTCCCGAAAGATATTTAAAAGGTGAAGCGTATGAGACAAACTCAATTCCATATTTTTTGTAGTTTTCTTTTATAAACTAAACTTGTGATAAAACAAGAAACTAAAAGACTCGATTGCAAGATCTAAAGATATACCTTCAAGCAATCACCTCCCCGGCAACGGCGCCAGAAAAGAGCTTGATGTCTACTACACAAACTTCTTCTTCTAGACGTTGTGGGGCCTCCAAGTGCAGAGGTTTGTAGGACAGTAGCAAATTTCCCTCAAGTGGATGACCTAAGGTTTATCAATCCATAGGAGGGATAGGATGAAGATGGTCTCTCTCAAGAAACCCTGCAACCAAATAACAAAGAGTCTCTTGTGTCCCCAACACACCCAATACAGTGGTAAATTGCATAGGTGCACTAGTTCGGCGAAGAGATGGTGATACAAGTGGTATATGGATGGTAGATAAAGGTATTTGTAATCTGAAATTATAAAAACAGAAAGGTAACTAATGATAAAAGTGGGCGTAAACGGTATTGCAATGATAGGAAATAAGGCCTAGGGTTCATACTTTCACTAGTGTAAGTCCTCTCAAGAATACTAACATAATTGGATCACATAACCATCCCTCAAAATGCAACAAAGAGTCACTCCAAAGTCACTAATAGCGGAGAACAAACGAAGAGATTATGGTAAGGTACGAAACCACCTCAAAGTTATTCTTTCCAATCAATCCGTTGGGCTATTCCTATAAGTGTCACAAACAGCCCTAGAGTTCGTACTAGAATAACACCTTAAGACACAAATCAACCAAAACCCTAATGTCACCTAGATACTCCAATGTCACCTCAAGTATCCATGGGTATGATTATACGATATGCGTGACACAATCTCAGATTCATCTATTCAACCAACACAAATGACCTCCTATGCATAGGTTCATGGGCGGAACCCGCAAGTTGATCACCAAAACATACATCAAGTGAATCACGTGATATCCCATTGTCACCACAGATATCCACGGCAAGACATACATCAAGTGTTCTCAAATCTTTAAAGACTCAATCCGATAAGATAACTCCAAAGAGGAAACTCAATTCATTACAAGAGAGTAGAGGGGGAGGAGAAACATAAGATCCAACTATAATAGCAAAGCTCGCGATACATCAAGATCGTATCACCTCAAGAACACGAGAGAGATCAAACACATAGCTACTGGTACATACCCTCAGCCCCGAGGGAGAACTACTCCCTCCTCGTCATGGAGAGCACCGGGATGATGAAGATGGCCACCGGAGAAGGATTCCTCCTCCGGCAGGGTGCCGGAACGGGTCTAGAGTAGCTTTCGATGGCTACGGAGGCTTCTGGCGGCGGAACTCCCGATCTATTGTCCGTTCTAGAAGTTTTAGGTTACGTAGGTATATATGGGTGCAGAAGGTACGTCGGAGGTGCTACGGGGGCCCCACGAGGCAGGGGGCGCCCCCCACCCTCGTGAGCACCTCCCGTATCTCCTGACGTGGAGTCCAAGTCTATCTGGTGGCTTTCATTCCAAAAATAACTTCTCCCGTTGATTTCGTTCCGTTTCAACTCCGTTTGATATTCCTTTTTTCGGAACACTGAAATAGGCATAAAACAGCAAATCTGGGCTGGGCCTCCGGTTAATAGGTTTGTCCCAAAAATAATATAAAAGTGGAAAATAAAGCCCATATTACCCAAAATAGTAGATAATATAGCATGGAGCAATGAAAAATTATAGATACGTTGGCGACGTATCAGTGGACAGTTCAGTGAGGCGAGGGGGTGGCAGTGGACGCGGTGGCAGCGAACTGCGGTGACGAGCTTCGCTTGGGCGCGTGCGGGGAGAGAGCAGAGGAGGGGGAGTAGCGCAGGGAGAGCGAGGGAGTGAGCCATGGTGCTGCGTGGCAACGCCCGGAGCCTCAAGGGCAGCGAGGCAGGCAGGAGGTGGCCGGGCACGTGGTTGCGCGCGCCGGGCATGCGCCCTCGCCTACTAGTGCGAGGAGGAAGGCGACAGGGGAGGCGGAGGTGGGCTGGGCCGGCACAGGCTACGATGCTGCGCCGCATAGTAGGGTGCCAGGTGAGTTGCTCTCTGCATTTATTTTCTGTTTTTCTTTTTCTATTTTTCTGCAACTTTAGGGCTTTATTAGAAATACTAAAACTAACTCAAAAATCATGAAACTTCTCATGCCCATTCTTTGGAATATATCCAACAGTAAACATTTCAGTTTATGATTGTTTGGACATTTAAAATATTATATAGCATTTAAATGCCCAGATGCAAATGGAGTATGATTTAATTCAGTGACCCTATGATCTCCTAGAAATATGTGCACCATTTTTGTCAGAGGCTCCAGACCAAGGCAAAGATGATGAACATTTTAGAAGGGCATTTCAGGTTCATTGAAAAAAGATTTTAGTAATCCCTAGTTGGATTAAGGGAGTGTTGGGGGTTTTTTGTCATCCACATTTCATATTCATTTGAATTTGAACATGATGCACACATGAAGCTAGCCTAGTGCATTGCCAGAAGATAGGGATGTGACAACTCGCCCCCACTAAACAAGAATCTCGTCCCAAGATTCAAGCGTAGGGTAAGATGAAGGGGGAACGCAAACTAACACAATTTCACGATCCAAGTTGCATCTCATAAGAACGTTGATTCAATCACCATCTTTGTCTCGATGTCTTGCTATGAGAACTCCAACTAACATGACAAAGAGAGGAAAGGGAAAACTCTAGAAGAATCAATCTTCTCAAGGATCGAACAACTCAAGATCAACTAACGGAATGAGACGTTGAAACATCTCTCGAGCTGAGACATGAAGCACACATCCAAAGGGATGGAGTGAAGCAGACAACGTAGGTTCACTAGGTAGACAACAATTCCACGCTTAAGAGGGTGGTGAACGGTTATCAACATAGCGAGGAGTTGAGTTGCCATGATACCATAACGAGACACCTTAGGGGAGGTGACTCGTAGAATTATTCCCTTGAGTGGCAAAAAGAATTACTTTTGATTCAGAGATCAATAATATTCTCTAAACCAGCCTAGGGAAAATATCGATCAATTGTTTGGAGGAGTTCGAAAGAATGACGTACCCTGACTAGAATGGATGATGTGGACTACCTTGTTGAAGACAACGTAATGGATGATCTCCACTGATCATCGGAAATAGATGGAACTCGTGGTAGTGCCACTTGAAGATGATCCTGATCAGTAATTACTGAGAAGGGTAGTCCATAGTAGGATGACACAATGGCGGTGCAAGCTGGGAACTAAATGTAAATGCTAGGAATGATTCTAGTAACTAGGGAGAAACCCAACAGTAGAGAGTGAGCCCACTGTTTGGAAAGGTTATAACATAACCGAGGAAACCGAGAGCACAAGGATCCCTAAGGATCAACTTCTAGAATGAGTCACATGAAATCCTCACGGAGAAGATAGTCAAATAGCTCAATCAAGATACTATAATGATAGATCTTCCGGCTAGGTGTGTCGGCCAGACCATCAACCTTGTCGGGGCCTACATCATAGGTCTTGGAAAAGTTCCAGCCATCATATCTGCCTGAGATTCAGATCTGGTTGGTAACAGGATATTTTAGACAACATGTCCGGAAAAGAAAGTTTGCAACACAAACCGACGAGATGACGTTGCGAAAATCTCAGGAAATGAACTACGGTAGCATGCTCCAAAACATGAGCTGGTTCTGCTAAACACATGTGAACACGATGTCCCAGACAACACTACTAGGGAAAAGCTTAGCAGTAGCGCGGGTTTTGGGTGTATCAGTAGCGCGGGCGCCCGCGCTACTGATACGGCTCCTCTTCCCGACCATGCCAGATATGGTCGTCCATGGCGACTACATGCACGGGCATGGACATGGGATTGTCAGTCAAACCAGAGGGAGAGAGAGAGAGAAAAAAAGAAAATCGACGAAGAGAGGAAGGAGATGGAGGGAGTAGCGGGGCTGGTCACTGGTGGTTAGGTCTCCGGCATGGTGGCGCGAGGCGGCGGCCTCCTAGACGCCGGTGGAAGACCGGCGAGCTCCTAGACGCCGGTGGCGCGAGGCGGCGCCTTCTTACGGTGCCATGGAGGAGGAGGGGCGCATGGGCAAGGGGTCAATGTGAGAACGTATGGAGAGAGAGGAGGGAGTGGCGGAAGAGAGGAGGGATTTGGGGGAGGGGGACGACGGGTGGGGAAAAGGTGGTGGGTGCGGATT
The DNA here is from genome assembly GCA_034509565.1 of Triticum monococcum. Lineage (NCBI taxonomy): Eukaryota > Viridiplantae > Streptophyta > Magnoliopsida > Poales > Poaceae > Triticum > Triticum monococcum. Next base: position 589,279,317 of record CM067845.1, on the reverse strand, counting down.
AGCAGTAGCGCAGTACGTAAAACGCGCTGCTGCTAAGAAAGTAGCAGCAACGCGCTTTCGGTACAAGCGCTACTACTAACCGGGACCAAAAGTGTGCCCGATTTGAAAATTAGCAGCAGCGACCTCAGAAAAACCGCGCTACTGCTATAGCTATAGCAATAGCGCGGCTCGCGGCACCGCGCTGCTGCTAAATGGAGTTGGGTGGGCACTGTCGGTTGATATTTGTAGCAGCGCGGGTTACGCCGAGCGCGCTACTGCTAAGCACTTGTTAGTAGCGGGTTTTCCACACCCGCGCTACTGCTAATTAGCAGCAACGCTCCTTTTTGAGCCGTGCTGCTGCTAAGATTCTGTGTATAGGGTTTTCCCTAGTAGTGCAAGCATGACCACATGGTAGTCTTACAGTGAAACACTACCGACTCCTAGTTGGGAACCATCATCAAGGATAGCAAAGTCCTTGCATAAGTCATATGATTAGCTCTTATGAAGAAACTTATTTTCCTTGAACAAATCAGCCAGTGGCTTGGTGTGCTAGGGAATACATATGGAATGGAGGTAATTAATCTACCAAACCACAGAATACTTCGCACATGCATGACTGACTTGGGACGATTCCAGGGGAACCAAAACTAACTTTTTCAAATTCACAGCGGCAACTTTTACCTAATGCACGTGAACTTGGAGAAAGTCACTTCTTACACCAAACATGTATCTCATAAACGGGACATGAAGATAATGCTTACAAAATTTTTCAACACTAGCTTGATGTTCAACATGAATCAAGGAGGAGACAAGATGCTGTTGATGTGCTCAATAGCAACTCATCGGAATTTCCATATCACTGGACTTCCACCATCATGTGCACACGGTGATAGTATAGGTCAGACCAAAATATGTAATGGTGTATGTTCGAGGGATCAACCACGAGTAAGACAACATTACGAACATCCTTGGTTCTGATTTGACTTAACGATAGCCCATACTCAAGTCAAAGTTTTGACAAGACAATATATCCAACAACTGATCATGAGGACCAACTGGTGAAGCTATCATCTTTCTTCAACACACACACACACACACACACACACACACACACACACACACACACAAAGATATCCCTTCAGAAAGAACCAAATTCGGCAAGCTTTTTATCTTCCAACTCTCCAAGTTATTGTTTAGCTTAACCAACTAGCTCAGGGGCATCCAACATAGATTCTTGGAGAAGGAGTGGTTTAGAGGAAAACCAACTTGATCACGAACTCAACATAGCGGTCAGGTGACAACCTAGTAACACTTCCGAGAAGATATTCGGAAAATCACGAACCACCGATATGTTACTAAGCTCGAGAACAATCTTTCTTTTCAAGGCAAGGCGATGTGATCAAAAGAGCAAAGGTTTGAAAAAATCCTAACTCATCGATCGAAGAGTGCACCAACAAAATGGACTAGGTAACACGATCAGTCCTAGGATGGTGATTCAATAACCAACATGCTAAGGATGAGAATATTGTCCTTTAACTACCAAGCAACGCAGTTGCTAGGAGTATTGATTTCATGCATCATGATTCACTTGTCGGTATTCCGGTTGGAGCAACACGGGAACGGAGGAATGAACAACGATGGCGAGAGGTATCACTGTATCAAGAATTCATAAGATGGTGTGCAATTCCCATGACATTCTTGACATAAGATGATAATACTTCAGGGTAGAACATAATCAAAAGCTGGATTGGCATTTTGATCTGCGATACACACCTATTTTGACCCAACCCTGGATATGGATGAGGTACTGGAGTTTGTTTCTCCTAGTCATTCTGAAATAGAATGGCTTGACGGACCACAAGAATAATAAGCATTGGTAACACAGATGCACAATTACTCCTGACTATCAATTGATAGACGATGGTTGGAATACAAATGAAGAGGGACAACTCAAGGGGACATATATCTTACTGAGTTGTGGATGCATAGATTAATATGTCGAACCAAGTTCAATATGTTTCTTCCAGATAACCCATGTAGAAAGGTAGAACTTGCAGAGTCACAATATAGAATGGAGAACTCATCGAGAGCACTCCTGTTGTGATCTTTTGATCCAACAAACTTCGGCCATAAGTGTTCATAGTATTTGGAAGAAGGAAATACCACGGACCTCGTGGACTAATGCAAAGGTTACTAATAACCTAAAGGAACGAGCAAACACTATCAACATGAAGTAAATAGGGTGAATCTCGGGTTCAAGAACCCAGAAATAGAATACCTACATACTAAATGGCATCACATGATGCTTTCAAGAATGATGGCCAGAATGATTACATTGGGAACACAAAACATGGCTAGATTACTAGGTGATACTCTAGACACCTAGGGTCATAATAATAGCTCCAACATAAATGCCGAGGCAGTAAATTACCTCAACACACTAATTAGTGTGGTTGATCTGGCACAAAGGAACTTCGAAACGGTAGGAAGGAATTTGCAAATGCATCAGACTATTTAGAAACCTAGGATGACTCAGACAGCATAACGGCTGTAAATGCTCAAAAAGATTTGAGACATCCTGCAAAATAGTGGCGTAACCACTTAACATCACCATAACAAGGTTCTGGTTCAACTGACAACATACTAAAAGTAGTAGAAACTGAATTGAGGCCTGGAACCAACAATCCTATAAGTCTCCATCATGGTAACTCGTCATCCTAACAGATAGATGAGAAAGCCTAGTTCTTAATCCCCGTAGAAAAGAAGAGGTTGACTCAGATCAAAAGGACATAAGGTAAAGGAGTAAAAAGAGCCTTACGTTCCCTTCCACAATCAATTCCCTTATATAACTAAAGCATTTCTAGACTCAACTTCGACCAGTTTGGCTTGGTAATCCTACGGGCAGTCAGGCTCTGATATCAACGTTGTCAGGACCCCGATTCTAAGTCACATCGATCTAGCCTGTAACACCTCATATCACTTTGCGGCCTCACGCATGGTATCCCCACGGGTGTCGCCTTACCATGGCCCAGGACCATTTGCGCCTTTTGGCTCACGTATATGATAGTGTCGCTAGAATCCATAAGACAGAGAACCCGGGCCGACATGAATAGTCGTGAACCCAAAGTGGCACTAACTTACGGGGACAGGCATACATGAATCGACATCGAGCATGTCGGTCAACAGCGTATGAATCCGGGCTATAGCAACTGGGCTAACAGGACCCCGGATGTCTCCGCGTGACATTTCCCTGAAGGGACATACACAGGAACGAAGTGAATCACATGCCGGTCAGTCTAAGTGTTCCGGAGCAGTAGTGCTGGGCTAGCAGGACTGCGGTAAACCGGGCTGTAGCAGACTACCATGGCTTAGTGAAAGCACTAGACTACATTTCCCCGTAAGAGAGGCTACCAAGATAAACAACTAGGTTGTTGGATCCCACACATACCATGCATTTCAATCATACACACGATATGCCCGATATGTGTAAATACAACATGGCATCACAACAAAACTCTACAACTCAAAGTATTTATTCATTAGGCTCCGAAGAGCCAGGTATTACAAACATGGGTCTCATGACCCAACATACAGAGCATACAAGCAACAAGCACATGCGGAAGCTTAACTTGTCTGAGTACGGACAACTACAAATGAAAAAGGCTGAGAACCCTGACTAACTACAAGACCCTGCCGAGGGCACAATATCATAGCTGAGGTAACAAGCTAAATGTCGAAGTCCACGCGGAGCTACTAGCGAGGCTGAAGTCTCTCTGCAATACATAAATTAAGCAAACATGATTACAAATGTATCCAGCAAGACTTACATCAGAACTAGCTACATATCCATCGGTATCAAGAAAGGGGTCGTGGAATTTGACTGCAGCAAGCCATCTTTGACTTAGTGGCTATCCTGAACTACGACTGCAAGTAACTCTTTTGAGGTGGCGCACACGAGTCCACATATTCACCATAACAATACACCACTATGGATCTGCTCCCGTCTCCCTACGAGAACGTCATCCATAGCACTCACGCTTATCTTGCGCATTTTAGAGTATCCACTTTCACTTGTCTATGAACTGTACAGGCAACCCAGAAGTCCTTTACCGCGGACGCGGCTATTTGAATAGATCATTTATAACACTTCAGGGGTGTACTTCTTCACACATGTTTCCACCACTTAGCGTATGCACACGACATGTGCTTGGCAGACTTCAAGAGAAAGCTGACGTGGGTGTAGACCACGACTAACTAACCACACAAGTCTCTAGTCCAGGTTTATCGCCTATTCGGGTTCCATCCGCGAGGAGATCAGGCCGGGGTTTCGCTCACAACCCCAAACGATGTATGCAGGGTTCCCGAGACACCAAACGGGCTCTTGGTACACCATGCCACGGTGTATCTACCACATCATAGCCCACCCCTAGGGTCAGCGCTACGCACGGCCTCCAACACATATCCTACAAACAACAGAAACTAGTTGCAACTCCTGGACAGAGGACAGGGGCGGTTAATAAGTCGTTTGGGGTCATATTTCAGGGTCCAACATGTGGTAGTAGCTGTTCATGGATCACAAACACAGAACTCAGTTCCTGAGGACGATTTCAATGAGACAACTCACCATGTACTCCTACATGGCCTCTCACCGCTACCTTTACCAAATCGTGTTCACACACAGTAGGATATGTTCATCACCATTCCAATTCATCCCCGATGAATCAGACCTGACTCAACTCTAAGCAGTAGCAGGCATGACAAACAAGCATGAATGAGTAGGCAGTCAGGGCTCAAACAACTCCTACTCATGCTAGTGGGTTTCATCTATTTAATGTGGCAATGATAGGTCATGCAGAGGAAAAGGGTTCAACTACCGCAGCTTGTAAAAGTTGAATCGTTGTTGTCCTAATGCAGTAAAAGAGAGCAGGAGAGAGAGATAGTGGGATTATATCGGAATGAACAAGGGGGTTTGCTTGCCTGGCACTTCTGAAGATAGTATAGTTCTTCATCGGTGTCATCGATCTCGTCGTCGGAACCACGTCTACTAAGATGGGACAAACACCAGCAAGAGAGATGGAAACACAATCAATGCAATGCACAATATGATGCATGATCATGACATGTCAATATGCTCTGTGTTGGGCTAATACAACTAAAACCAGGGTGGTTTGAGCTTATTTGAATCAAAGATTCAAATACAAGCCTAAACTACGCACTCATATAAGTGCACTATTATGTTTCATCTAAACAGCAATGTTAGGTTGCTCTAACATGCATGAAACTAGTACAGATGAAAAGATTGGATTTTTCTGATCATTTTTCGTATATAACTTATTTCATTCTGAGTTATGGTTGATTTTATATGATTTTTAGAAGTTTATAACATTTTCTGAAATAAATAAAGTATTTAAGATTTATTTAAATTCCAGAAAGAATTAATGCGTCAGCATGACGTCACTGTGATGTCAGCGGTCAACACGGCCTGTCCAGGTCAAACCTGACCAGTGGGGCCCGTGTGTCAGTGGCTAGCTAAACTAACCTAGTTTAAACTAATTAAGTTTAAACTTAAACTAGATTAATTAGCCGGGCGAGGCCCGCATGTCAGTGTGAGAGAGGGTTCAAACCCCTGGGCAGACGGGATCAAACCCTGCCGGTCAAAGCGGTCAACCCGACGGCGAGGCCGGACGCGGCGGAGCGCGTCGGGATCCACCTACAGGGGCTCTTTTGGCGCGCAAGGAGCAGCTACGGGAAGAGGGTGGAGTGGTGCATCCAACGGTGGCGGTGGCGGAGGCTGTGGTGGCCAGGAGCAGCGCCGGCGACGAGGTTTGCGGCGACCGGAGTCAGGAGCGAATGGGGACGTGGTTGCGGCGGCCATGGCGATGTGCGTTTAGCACCTACGGCGCCTACGTGGTGCGGTGAGTACGATGGGTGCATGATCGGGACCAAATGGTCACCGGAGCATCACCGGTGACGAGCGCGAGCGGCGGCACGTTCGGTTGCAGGCGAGGCGACGGCTACGGCGCACGAGGGAAAAACGGAGAGGGGGAGCAGGAGCAGGACCTCACGGCGGGTGCGACGAGATGCTCAGCAGGCTCGGGGACGTGCTGAGTTCGACGGGGCAGCGAAGGCGATCTCCGGCGGCCGGAGATGAAGACGACGGCGATGGCGGCTCTCCAGGGCTTCCCGCGTCACGTGGTTCGATAGAGAGGCGTATGCGATGGTGGCGGGGCTCGTGGACAGGTCAGTGAGGCGAGGGGGAGGTGGTGGATGCGGTGGTAACGAACGGCGGCGATGAGCTTCGCTCGGGCGCGTGCGGGGAGAGAGCAAAGGAGGGGAAGGAGTGTGGGGAAAGCGAGGGAGTGAGCCAGGGTGCTGCGTGGCGACGCCCCGAGCCTCCAGGGCATCGAGGGGGTAGCGAGGCAGGTAGGAGGTGGCCGGGCGCGTGGCTGCGCGCGCCGGGCACGCGCCCTCGCCTAGTGGCGCGAGGAGGAAGGCGACAGGGGAGGTGGAGGTGGGGTCGGCTGGCACAGGCTACTGTGCTGGGCCACACAGTAGGTTGCAAGGTGAGTTGCTCTCTGCATTTTATTTTCTGTTTATCTTTTTCTATTTTTCTACAACTTTAGGGCTTTATTAGAAATACTAAAACTAACTCAAAAATCATGAAACTTCTCATGCCCACTATTTGGAATATATCCAACAGTAAACATTTCAGTTTATGATTATTTGGACATTTAAAATATTATATAGCATTTAAATGCCCAGATGCAAATAGAGTACGATTTAATTCAGTGACCATATGATCTCCTAGAAATATGTGCATCATTTTTATCAGAGGTTCCAGACCAAGGCAAAGATGATGAACATTTTAGATGGGCATTTCAGGTTCATTGAAAAAGATTTTAGTAATCCCTAGTTGGATTAAGGGGGGTGCTGGGAGTTTTCTGTCATCCCCATTTCATATTCATTTGAATTTAAACATGATGCACAGATGAAGCTAGCCTAGTGCATATGCGAGAAGCTAGGGATGTGACAACGAATTCGGACACAATACACACGTTGCGTCACGTCGGGGCACTATTCTACGGTTTTATCACTGCAAACCCCCCACAAAATGCATCGAGTGTCGGAAATGAATGATACTTTTCGTGCATGCTTGCCATGGTCATGGTAGGGTGTGCATAAAGTTTGGTCTCAGTTGGTGAGATCGAGAAGAAAAACCTGCTTCTAGTACATGGTGCATGTGGAGGCATGCATGCGATTGTCCCAACTAGTTTTGATTTAATAATATTTCAAGTATCAAACAGAAAAGAAAATTTATAATTAGGAAGGACAACCATGAAAAGTGAAATAAAAGACAACATTATATCGTACATTATTTAAATTTATAACTGTCAGAACAAAAAAACGAGGAGAATATAGAAAACGGAAAAAAAATTGAATGAATAAGTGCAATAAAAGGCAACATATTATCTTACATTTAAAAAATAATTCCAATATAAAAAAGATAAGATCTATTAGAATGAAGAAGTGAAATAAAACAGAACATTTTATCTTACAAAGTAAAAATATTTCAAATATAATAAAGATAAGAAATATTAGAATGAAGAAGTGAAATAAAACACACCATTTTATTTTATGTTTCGTAAATATTACCAATATAAAAAGAGAACGAACAAATGAAATAAAAAACAATAGATTTGGCATATTTTTTAATTTTATAAACACTGTTAGGAATAATATGGAAAAGGAGATTTATTTTTAACTATTAGAAATATAAAAAAGAAAATAAATTTTGGAGTTAAGAAGTGAAAGCAAAGAGAATATAAAACAGAAACAAATTTAATAATTTATAAAAGCAAGTTATTTCAACGCGCGGGTCAGGCTGCACTGGGCCAGCCCGCCCGAATTGGGCCCAAGGCAGAGTCGCGCAGGGCACAGCCGTGAGGTGGTGGGAGTTTTGTCCCACCTCGCCAAGCGAGAGAGCACCGCACCGGTTTTATATACTCGGCTGTGACTTCCCTCTCAAGCTCCTATCATATGCAGACAGTACATTGCCTAACTCTCACCCCCTCTGCTCCGTGGGGCCTACTAGCATCAGAGAAATTCTGCACCACGGGCCTGCATCCTGGCCCATGAACTGCTGGGTTCCTAGTCGTATGCAGGCCATGGTGTATGAATTCTCCTGCTCGGTAGGTGGGCATTTTTTGGCATATTTCCATGTGGTTTGATCTTCAAATCACGTACTAAATTATAAACATGCTCACTTGCATGCAATACACATTTTTTGCATATATGAAAAGTTAATGTTTTGACCTTTAAATCACCTAATAGATTTTACACATGCTCATTTATATGTAATACACATGGCTATTAATGGGATTTCAACAAAAATGAGGCCGTGGTGTATGAATTCTCCTCCCACGTGCATGCCATGGTCATGGTAGGGTGTGCATAAAGTTTAGGATCATTTGGTGGGACCGGCAAGGAAAACCTCTTTCAGACTTGCCCTCCGGCAGACCCGAATGGTCCGGCTTGTACATGGTTCATGTGGAGGCATAAATGCGATGACCCCAACTTTTGGGACCATGTGGGCATGGCTAATGCGGTCCCCTAGGAAAAGCGTGCACGGATTCGGACACAAAACGCACATTGTATCCGGAGCAGTGTTCTAGGTTTTTTTCGACCACCTCCAAATCACCCCAACTTTTGCACAGATCATCTCTTGCACAAACGAAGCTAGGTTTCTAATGTTTTATATTTTTTTAAATTTTTTATTAATTTATAATGCCCTCTAGACTGACTGGTCAAAACATCGGTCTATACCTCAAGGGGGCATTGTAAAATATTTTTTCAAATTTTCTTTGATACACACATTTGGCACATGTAGGTCACCATGTACAAGAAAATTTGGGTGATTTTGTGGTGGTGGAAAAAATCACCTTTGTTCAAAAACTGGCTTAATTTGACCAAATGGTCCTTCCAGAATGCGGTCATTTTTTCGTCCACCTCCAAATCATCTCAATTTTTGCACACATGATTTCTTGCACAAACAAATCTAGGTTTCCAAGGTTTTATTTTTTTTGAATTTTTTTATTAATTTATAATGCACTCTAGACTGACTGGTCAAAATATCGGTCTATACCTCAAGGGGGTATTGTAAAATATTTTTTTTCAAATTGTCTATGAAATTTCTAATGCCCTCTTATATTTTCTTTGAAGTTAATAATGCCCTCTTACATATTCTTTTTATTTTTTGAATTTTTTAAATTAATAATGCCCTCTTATATTTGTTCATTTTTTAATGCCCCCTTATATTTGTTTATTTTTTAATGCCCTCTTATTTTTTTTAATTTTTTTAATTTATAAAGCTAGGTTTCCAAGATGGCTAGGCTGGCCCATGCTTTTCCTTTTGTTAATTTTGTTCTTTCCCTTTTGTTTACATTAAAATTACCTGACCACTCATAAAATAACATAAAAAATACATGACCCTTCAAATAATAACATACCAAAAATTCAAAAGGTATTTTTATCAAACACATCTTTTTGAATATTTATATTTTTTTCTTATAAATAAGTGACATTTTCAAAATTCTAATAAGTAGGGTAATATAACTTTATTAAAAAAATAAAGTACATCTTATTTCAAATTCCTTTTTTACACACACTATTTTTAACTAGTATCACATTACTTGTCTAAATTTACATTTTAATTCCTTCACACTTTGATGATGGAATATTTGCTCTGTTATTGCAACATATGTTCAAATGATGTAACATTTGATCTTTTTGCTTATTCAAATTATGCATTGATGGAATGTGTGAGGATGAACAATTATCAGTAACTTTACTAAACCCCATGTACTATAATTCATGACAGCTAATTTGGAACATTGCTAGATTCTAAATTTGGTATGATTTGCACATGGACACATCATGTTGCACTTGCCCACAGCATAGACAAGTGTTGCAGCTTGTCTAAAGCAACACTGAAGCGCCATTTGTGATCATTGCATCATCGAAACAACAATTAAACATAAAGGAAGCATTCACCACCAATAAAGTTAAGGCCACACAAATATTGATAGCATTCTAGATTACCACCACAGGTACCACCAGTTCACAATAGATCCAGTTCACACACATAATACATTACATTATATTACTAAAGCTAGTTTCCGACCAGTTCAGACCGAGATGCTGCTTTCTAAAAGTAAAACTCATCAAATATACTGATGATGAGTAGGGCTTCCAGCTTCTGATGATCAGCATGATGTATGACTAGATGTTAGGGCTTCTCAGGACCTTCAGGACGGCAGCATGCTAAGCCCTCATCTTGTAGTCATCACCGCAGATCGCTGTAGCCCGACAATGTTCCATAAGATGCTCCATTAACCCAGACCTAGGCTTGGGCCTGCTGCAGTAGGGGCAGCGGAACTTGTCCGTCCTCGCGTTGTGGTACATACCAGATCCTTGGGCCCTGATCTTCTCCACCACCTTCTCTCCAAAGGACTCGATGTTTCCCTCGACCACATCATCTCCGAATTCATACTGCACACATTAATGACTTACATTAATGCATTATGCATTCAAATACTATAAACATGTAAGACTAATTCAATGCACAAATAACATTTCAACTAGGCCTTATCTCGTACGGCTCATCTTCATCACTGTCATATGGGTAGAACCCAGTCTTGTCCCACTTCCTCTTGTTGCCCACAAGATCCTCCTCCTGCTATATTCTCAAACAAGCACATCAATTACAAAGAATTGAATTGCAGTTCAAAGAATGTCATTACAAACAAAACTGTGAATGTGAACCTCAAAGGTATGTTGCAAGTGACCAATATTGTCAATATATTTTCCAATGCAAAATAATTTAATATGAAACCTACAGATAAAAAATAAAGCTACCTAAACAATTTGTTTTTGCATACTGATGGAAAGCTCCAAACTATATTGAAAAAGTGCACTGGTTACACATGGTATGTACATTTCAACAACTAATTGATAGACTATATATTAAGCTATCTACATATTAAACAGTAGGGTTACAACATACAAGTTCATTGATATGTACATACAAATAAATGCTTTCTTTATAAATACAGAATATAAGCAATCAATCAACAGATAAATGCTTTCCTTCATAAATGCTAATGAAAATCCAAGCTGGATTCTTGACATTCTCTGGATTAACCCAACACTTTTCTTTTGAGGGAATTTCCCCCACACTACTTAATGGAAACATATAGTATATTTTGTTGCTAGGATTCTGCCTTGGAATGTTTACTTCATACTTATACAATGGTGACATCCTAGATGCATATTTTTGTAATTCACCATAAGTATTTGCATAAGAGGAAAATCTCTGGCCAGGTTAATTTTATGAGGCTGGACAATAGGCTTGCCTACAACATTTGGTTTATAAAATTTTGTACAAGGACAATATTTCAAGGCCATGTTAATGTTTTTGAGGCCACCCTTCTGCAATTGTACAATGAGTTATCTCTTAGCCCCCCTAAATATAAAATTACATCCATTGCTACTAATTACAGAAGCCAACTACAAATTTTAATATGCACACATGACACATTGATCAGCTTATCCAAACTATGATAATACTTGCATTTTTCATTTTCATGTACACAATCTGAACAACATAGCTAATGTAACTACATATTCTGGAAAACTTTCTAATTACAAGAAACCTACAAAAAATAATAATTAAAATGTATCTGAGCATTTTTTGAGATAATGCAGCAAAGCTCCTACACATATTAACATAATGCGGTAGTTAATTAGGTACAACTTCAACTATAAATGCTTACATCTTCAACAAACATCTAAAATTTCATTACTTACCTAAAAAACAACAAATTATACTATAGATGAATCTTGTATCATCTAAATCAATTCATTGGCACATCAAAATTAATGCATTCCAAATCAAATATGTTTCCATCCAGTAGCATTGAACCACAGATCAAATCAAATAATCATATATGTCTGCATCATTGAACTACAGATATAATAATCATATATGGTCTATCTGACCTTAAAGTCCCCCTTAAATAAGGTGTTCAACCTCATACTAATTAAAATCTAACAAGCAAAAAATCCACTACTAATCTAATAAGCATCTGAAAATCCCATCCCTGAATCCGACTACTTCTAACCTAATCTAATAATCATATGTGGTCCACCATTCTTGCACGAATCAAATACAAAAAAACCCTAATGCAGATAAAACCCTACATCCAACAAATCTAACCCAAGAAACTTCTGGCCAAAAACCCTAGAATCTAAAAACTATCAAATAAAAAGGGTTAAGCAGATACCTTCTGCTTCACCTGCTCCTCACCGGAGCCGGCCACCACCTTCTCCACCTCGTGCGCCTTGCCAGAGGCCGTCTCCACCTTCTGCGCCTCGCCGGAGATCGCCAGAGCGGGCGCATCCGGCTGGACTGCGTCGCTCGACCCCGCGTCCACCTTCTCTGGATCTGCAGCATCTGCTGCATCGCCCTGGACACCGGCACCTCCCCTCACCTATGTGCCTGCCGCGACCTGCTGCGCCTGCGTCACAGATCTGCGCCCCAATCGGGGCGCTCGCTTCCTGCGTCCTCCATGGCGATGGAGAGGATGCGGTTGGAGAGACGGAGACGAGGAGGTTGGAGAGGAGAGGGAGTGGAGAGTGGAGAGAGGGAGACGATGCGGCAGGGGGAAATGGTGGGCGATGCGGCTGGAGGTGGTTGCCATCCACATTTATATGATGGGACAGTTTTGGAAACTACCCGTGACACGTGCTGCCCCACGCACGGGCGGCTGCACGCGTGAACGAAACGCCGCCGTTTACAAATACGTATATGGCCGGTACCGGGCCCGTACCGGCCTCCCAGGGGTCCTCGACAGGTATACACGGGGGCAACAAAGACGATCGTGCCCCTCATTATGAACCGTTTTTGGTTCATCCTGGCCATCGATGTGTTTCTCCACCTCGTGTTCAGTCAGGGGGGCGGGAGCACCGGAGCATAAACGCTACCTGTAGCGCAGACATCCAATGACGCCGCGCCGCCGGCAGCGAACCATCCTCCTTTCTCAGCTTGAGCCTCACCTCCATGGGAGTTTGGCTTGGGATGCAACCGGACATGCGCCTGATACAAGCTTAGACCCTCCAGCATCCTCCCATCCTTGTGCCATGTCTTGTCTACTCTCTCCAGTGTTTTTCTCTTTTGCTATCTGCATGTTGCTTCCACGTTCTCAATATGTCGATGCAATTCCAAAGTTTTTTCTAACATACTACCTATGTTTAAGGACCATGGGTGTTGCCTCAAGATTCGTGCTTGATGGATACCCAAAGTGGATACAAATTTCTTCTTGTGATCCTGATTGAATACATATGTCTACATGGTCGTATGCTTCACATCAAGCAGCGGAGGACTGACTCCTTGGTCTTGATGCTACAGGGACTCTAGCGTGCATATATGTGATGTGAGGGTTGGGTTTTTCATCTGCAACTCAAGTCTCTCGACATTATTGCGCCATTGCCGAGAGCAAGTCTGGGCGATACATCATTGACTTTTGTCTCCTCCGTGCCATCTGCTGGCCATGGCGCACCAGTAGGGCTGGACACGAGCCGAGCCGAGCCGAGCTTGATCCGAGCCTGGCTTTGGCTCGCTCTGGAGCGGCTCGGCTCGGCTCGGCTCGGTCAGCCAACGAGCCTACTTCAAGCGGCTCGGCTCGTTTTGGGTATGGCTCGGCTCAGACCGAGCCGGCTCAAAAGCCGGCTGCTGTCAGTCTTCATTTTTACTTACAGAAGACAGAACCTCTGTATATAGTCCACAATCTTGATTGTTTTGCAGCAATTAAATCCATATTTTGAAAGAAAAACAGTTTATACTGCTTAAAATGAAACATCCAGCAGTATATTGTTTTAAGAAATGGTCATAGTAATGAGAAACTAGCTTTCTTCTATGAATTCTTCTACAAAAATTGTAACAATGGAACAGATATGAGAGAAAGAATTGGGCAGCATTTCTATTGAATTTTGGACAGTACATCGTTTGAACTTTACACAGCAAAAACATCAAATATTGACAGCGAAACAAAGAAATTTTCACTATCCGCAAATTCATCTAAATCTGATTTGTCACCAACCCTAGACGGCACCTCAAACAAAGTATCTTGCTCTTCCTCGTCCTCCTCCTCATCCTCTTTCACCTCTTTATGATCCTCCTCCACTTGCTACATGCTCCATTGCCTAGCACACAAAACAAAACACACATGAGCTTGGACACACATATATTTGACTTTTGGATAGCAAAAACAGCACACACATGAGCTTGCACAAACATATATTTGAGAGTTGGACACCAAAAAAAAGCACACACATGAGCTTGCACAAACATATATTTGACATTTGGATACCAAAAACAGCACATATGAGCTTGGGCACACATAAATTTGACTTCCAAAAAGCAAAAACAGCACATACATGAGCTTGCACAGATGACTCAACTTTATACTAATTTTAATACAAAATTAGATCATCTATTTTGGAACAGAGGGAGTATTTTGCACGCACATACCTGGGAAGATGTAGCCTCCCTCTCGTAGTCCTTTGCGGAGCCGGAGGCAGCGGCGATTCCGGCACGCACGCCACTGTCGGTGGGGTTAGGGGGACGTCGAGGCGGAGGTCCCCGAGACCGGCAACTTACTCTTCATAATGGAGTCCAAGGTCCTCTCTTTCTTCTTCTCCTTCCCATTCGGCTTCCCCTTTTCCTTGTCTATTTTTGCGATGATAGGCCTCTGCACACATCAGCAAACAACAAACGGTCAATCATCAACAGAAGTAAACTAATTACACATGGAATCAATGTAATTTCCCAGCAAGTAGTTTTTTCAAGCTGCTATGCTACCGCAAGTAGATCATCAACATCAGAAAACTAATTACACGTGGAATCAATGAAAATTTCGATCAACCAATCCATTCTGCCCTATAACTCCATCCATCCGTTCGGCTCTTCTAGATCTAACCCTACAGGCTACAATACATCCATCCATGATCCATCCATCTAGCCCTACATCTACATGACTACATCCATCGATCCATCCATCCATCCATGAGATGCATGCTAGTTTAGACACCTACGGCTAGGGATTGGGAAGGAAGAACTACATGAGTACATCCATCGATCCATCCATCCATTGATCCATCACATGCGTACTGGTTTGGTTCAGAGAGTTGCGGCTAGGGATTGGAAAGGAAGGAGGTACCTGCTCCTGCTCGTCACGTTCGGCGAGAAACCAGGGAGGCGCATCCGTCTGCATCCGGTGTGGTGAGGAAAGGTGGCGTCGCCTGTCGCCGTCGAGCCCGTTGCTGTCGGTGCGGTTAGGAAGCGCGGCGTCGCCCGTCGCCGTCGATCCAGCTTGGCGGCGCAGAGCAGAGAAAGGGGCGAGGGCGCGAGGCAGCACGGAGCAGAGAAAGGGGGAG
Organism: Triticum monococcum; assembly: GCA_034509565.1. Taxonomy (NCBI): domain Eukaryota; kingdom Viridiplantae; phylum Streptophyta; class Magnoliopsida; order Poales; family Poaceae; genus Triticum; species Triticum monococcum. The sequence goes on along the minus strand of CM067845.1, from coordinate 589,263,846 downwards.
GCGGCGCTCTCTCTGCGTCTCGCGTGCCCTAATGTGTTGCGTGCGATGGAGCTGGACGAATTGGGCTGGGCCTCGAGCGAGTCACCGAGTTGGACCGGGCGAAACTCGGCTCGGCTCGGTCGGGAATCGGGCCTCTTTTCGCAACTGGGCTCGCTCGTTTATTGTAGCGGGCCGAGCTGTAACGGGCCGAGCTGGAGCGAGCTTCGGGCCGAGCCGAAAAACTCGCTCGGACGTCCAGTCCTGCGCACCAGGCTGATGTCCTGGTGAAGTGGGTGAATCACCCAATGTTCCGCTGGCCATGGCGCACCTGGCTGTTTTCCCGGCAAATCACCCCATGCTCCGGCCCGCATTGCCATCTCCAAGGGCGAGGATTCGGACATGAGGGGCGCGGGAATAATAATAATGGCTTAAGGGACACAATAGAAGTATTTAGCCTTAAAAGTAGCATTGATATGACTGTCCGGCAATATATATCTGATAATACCAACAAGATATTTTTTTCTTGGTTTAATATTAGCTTTAGAATGTTTTAGCATGTACATCAGATGGATTTGTACTTTTGGTAGCATGATGTTGGAGCTGAAAGTACGCCTCCCAAGAAAAAAAATCTATTTTAGTTGTTTTCCTCGTCTTCATATATACTCCAATCATTGAAATATTAAACAAAGAGCGAAATTAGGTTTCGTAATTGTAATGTTCCACATCTAATCAGCAGATTAAACCACTAATTCACCAAGAATTTAAATTTGTTATGTGTGTTAGATCTGACCAATCCACCGGCAGTTTGTTGTTGTACTACTATTATTATATCAGTAGCATACCTTGAAGTTGATGTAGTATGATGCCAAAATCGGTTGAGAAGCAGCCGAAGATTAAATCACCTGAGTAGAAGCATGGAATGCTTTGTGCTCCAGCGGCGGCGAAAGAAGCAGCGACGAAGCCACGAACAAAAACAGGAAGGAAACTAACTACGAGATTGACGGCTGCAGCCGTTCCTATTTTCACGATTTGGCTAGTACAATTAGCGATTATCTTTGTTGGGCCTTTGGACTGGAATATTGGTCCATTGTAGCTTAAAACGGGAATACAATAAAAACTAGTAGGGCGTCGCTACTTTGGTATGCAAAAACAAATACTTACGAGCATTCACAGGGGTGCAAGATGATGGGGTCTGTGTCTCACCCTTGCTCGCACCCTCCGCCTCCACCTCTGGCCATCTCTACACATGTTCTAGCTCCGTCGTGTCTAGGGTCTACTCAAATTAAATACCTAACAAGTTTTTTTTGCTTTGCAGAATGGTATTTTTTTTCCGGAGAGGGAAACGCCCTCGACCTATGCGTCGAGTGATGGACACGTCCATGTTCTATTGATTGCACCTTGGCATGAACAAATGACTATTTACGAGAGATTCAACTAGATAGAAACGTGTTTTTGAAGCTTAATTATGCAAAGGAATCCATAGTAAACTTGCGATGACATTCAATCCTGCAAACGAAACAACCCACGCAAAAGAATTTCTAGGATTCCGATCCTCTAAGTTTCGTACAAGAATCCTTGGACTCAAACAAGCCCTAGACAATATTTCTTCTAGGAAAGTTGTGGTCACAACCAGGAATGCTGCACCCAACATGAACAGTGAAATAAAAAAAAGAGCAATTTTTTTATAGAAATTACGAAACTTTGTGGCTGTGATTTTGACCAAATTTTGTAGGCGATTGCAAAATTTGGTGTTCAAACAGCATCCAATCGTAACTATGTGAGCTTGGCAATTCGCCCATACTATTAAGTTGACACCCCATAATTTTACAGCTATCAGCGCTCCTCCAATTCAGGGTAGATACTCAATTTAAAATCATGCTAAATATTTTTTGTTATAAATTTTTCCAATGGGTTCTACAAAATTTGACCTTTTGGTTTGAATGTTCATCGATTGGGTGTTTCCTAATGTTTTTCCCTTGTCTATTCATAAGCTGGCCGGCATTCCACGATTCTGAGTCCTTTTTTTTTACATTTCGTGGCATTTCACGATTCTGATTTTTGGTTCCACATCAAACCCAAATTCAATTCCCTCATTAAATATTTTTATTTAAAAATAATTAACTCCATATATAACCTTTAGTCTTACCAATGAAAATATAAAGCCGTTAAATACTGAAATAATCCGGAAAATTATAAGCACCCATGCATGCCAAATATAGGACTTGAACATGTGAGTTACACTCAGTTCACATTGGAACTGCACAACTTTCAAGAGTACAATTGTATTACACAGAAAAGACTAAAGCCACTCACTGCGACACTAAATTAATTAAAACCACAAATTTTGAACTCACTGCGACAGTGAAGTAATTAGACCACATATTTCAAGACATGACCACATCGGAATTAAGATCTTCAAATCCCACAATGCATCCTAGTTACTAAAATGGTTTTCTTTTATCCTTTTGTTTGAAGCTTCAAGCCTTTCTCTAATTTCTTGAATCGGAACAATGGTAGGCTGGGGCTGGAGCCACAGATGAACTACGCTGCCCCATTCGGGGTCCAGCTCCTTCACAAGCTTGGCCTCACCATTCAAGAGGTTATACCTGTACAGGTCGCTGACAAACACGAAGTAGGCACACCGGCCAGCCATGCCTATCTCCGTGGCATCCACGGCGAAGCTGGCCGGGGAACCAAGGAAGAACACGCGGTCGCCCAAGCTTTGTACTTCTTTATCCACCCATCGCCGTTTGCTATCCCCGTTCGCTCCTTCCCGCGTTTTCATCTTAACCAAGAGAGCGCCCAATGGTGGGTCACCATAGACCTGCCAGCCGTGCTGACGCAGGATGGATGTCCATATAAGCTCGCCACGTGATTCCACAAGGTAGTTATAATCACGGACATACTTTCTTCCATCGATTGTGATCAACTCGTACACGAACCGATCGCCTGCGCATAGAAAAACAGCGCGGTTGTGATACGCTACGACCAAATGTCTGCTACGTGGCACATCCACACTCTTTTGCTGGATCCTCCACGTGACATCACCGGGACGCAACATGGCCGCCGTTATGATTGACGTGTCTGGGTCTCGAAGACGGTTGTACAGAAAAACGGTGCCATCGCCATAGACAATACCAACGGGGTTCTTCAAAAGCTCCTTCACCGCATCCTCAATCTCCTCTGGGGGTCCAGGCAGCGGGGTGATATCGCCCGTGAGAACATTGACGAGTCTTGGCTGGGTACTCCAGGTGAAGAGCCAAGCGGCCCTACCATCCGTGCTGGCCACCCAGTTTCTGAAATCGATGGATGATGCGCCGGGCGGCTCCGCGAGGATAATGTCTTTGCAGTCATGGCGGTGTTCGGACGTTGAGCTACCGACTGAGTGCAAGATCATGCACTTATGTGGCCTGAGGAGACGGGGAGGGAACCTAAGACGCGCCACCGGGGTGTTCAGTAGCGCTTGTAGAGAGATGATTTACAATACAATAATCGTTGTATTGATGGGGTGCTGGTGTACGTATATATATTACAAGGGAAGGCGTCTACCTCAACAATACAAGACTAGGAGGTGGGCCACAACTCCAATACACGTGCAATACAAAACACATACTCAACACCCCCCGCAGTCGAAGCGTCGCCGGAGACACAGAGACTGGACCGAAACTCCTCGAAGACGGGAGTAGGCAATCCCTTAGTCATCACATCAACAAACTGTTGCGACGTCGGCACGTGGAGAACTCGAACACGGCCAAGGGCAACCTACTCGCGCACGAAGTGAATGTCGAGCTCAATATGCTTCATCCGTCGATGATGCACCGGGTTGGCGGAGAGGTAGACCGCGCTGACATTATCGCAGTAGACAAGAGTGGCCTTGTGAACATCACAAAGCAACTCTTGGAGCAGCTGACGTATCCAAGAGCACTCGGCCACGACGTTGGCCACGGCGCGATACTCTGCCTCAGCGCTGGAGCGGAAGACCGTGGGCTGCCGCTTCGAGGACCAAGAGATCAACGAGGGCCCAAGGTAGACGCAGTAGCCTGACGTAGAGCGTCGCGTGTCGGGGCAGCCAGCCCAGTCAGCATCCGAGTAGGCCACGAGGTCGGTGGAGGCGGAGGCCGTCAGGGTGAGTCCCAAGGACATGGTGCCGCTTTTGTAACGGAGAATACGCTTCACCAGAGTCCAGTGAGAGTCACGCGGGGCGTGCATATGGAGGCACACCTGCTGAACAGCGTACTGCAGGTCGGGGCGAGTCAGCGTCAAGTACTGTAAAGCACCGACAATAGAGCGATAAAATGCTCCATCGGACGCGAGAGACCCCTCCAGAGCAGAGACCTTCGCCTTCATGTCGACGAGAGTGGGCGCCGGCTTGCAGTTAAGCATACCGGCATGCTCAAGGAGCTCGTGGGCGTACTTCTGCTGATGCAGAAAGAAATCGTCAGCCCGGCGGATCACCTCGATGCCGAGAAAGTAGTGCAGGGGCCCCAAGTCCTTGAGAGCGAACTCATCACGAAGACGAGCAGTCAGCCGCTGAAGGAGATCAGGGGTGGATGCTGTGAGGATGATGTCGTTGACGTAGAGCAGCAGATATTCAGTGGCAGCGCCCTGATGATACACAAAAAGTGAGGCATCAGAGCGAGTGGACCGAAAGCCCAGAGACTGCAGGAAGGCGCCGATACGCTGGTACCAAGCCCGAGGCGCCTGCTTCAACCCGTACAGAGAGCGGGAGAGCAAGCACACGAAATCGGGGTGCTCGGTGTCGACGAAACCAGTAGGCTGCTCACAGAACACCTGCTCGGCGAGATGACCGTGCAAGAAGGCGTTGAAAACGTCCAACTGATGCACAGGCCAGGCGCGCGAGACGGCCAGCTGAAGGATGGCGCGGATCGTGCCCGGTTTCACAACCAGGGCGAAAGTGTCGGTGAAATCCACGCCCGCGCGCTGCCGAAAACCACGAACCACCCATCGAGCCTTGTAGCGCTCGAGAGAACTGTCTGGGCGAGTCTTGTGGCGAAACACCCACTTGCCAGAGATGATGTTGGCACGAGGGGGTCGCGGAACAAGCTGCCACGTGCGGTTGCGCCGTAAGGCATCGAACTCCTCCTGCATCGCAGCTAGCCAGTGGGGATCCCGAAGGGAAGCATGAGCGGAGGTGGGGACGGGTGATGGCGTCGACGTCGGGGCGGTGCACACATAATCGTCGGCGGAGTAGCGCGTACTGGGCCGAAGCACTCCTGCTCGGGCACGGGTAGTAACGCCAAGTGACGGGGCAGTAGGGCCGACGGGTGCCGCGGCGGAAGGGGGCACGGCGGCAGTGGCACCCGGTGCGGCGGCGAGGGCCGCGGTGGTGGGGGCACCCGGTGTGCTGGCGGGGGCCGCCGCGGCGGCGGCGGAGGCCGCAGCGGCGGGGGCGGAGGGGGCCGCGGCGGCCGATCCCGCGGCGGTGGAAGCGACGGGCAAGGTCGAGGTCGAGCCTGTCGCAGGGGTGGCGGTGCCAGCCGGGGTGGCGGGCGGTGCCAGCAGGGGTGGCGGGCGGTGTGCCCACCGACTCGACCTCGTAAGAGGGAGTCGAGAACCCGGGAGGTGGCGGCAGAAGGTGCCGGGCCGGGTGGGCCGCCAGGGGGTGCCGCTGTGCATCGCTCCAGTTAGGGGGCGCGGGGGCCGGCGCCATAGACTCCGCAGCCGGAGGGACCTGAAAAAGGGAACACCGTCTCGACAAAATACACGTGCCTCGAGGTGTACACACGATGAGTGACAGGATCATAGCACTGGTAACCTTTGGTTTTGGGAGGGTAGTCAAGGAAGATGCATGGGATGGATCGGGGTGCGAGCTTGTGTGGCGTGGTGGACGCGGTGCTGGGATAACAGAGACACCCAAAGATGCGGAGACCATCATAGGACGGTGGTGTACCGACGAGAAGGTGGTGAGGAGCGTAGTTCCACCGAGAACGACACGGACGAATGTTAACTAAGAGGTGGCGGTGGCGAGGGCATTGGGCCAAAACCGAGCGGGCACGTTTGAGTGAAAGAGTAATGTGCGAACGCATTCATTAAGAGTGCGGAGGATGCGCTCGGCGCGGCCGTTCTGCTGTGAAGTGTAGGGGCAAGTCAGACGGAAGATGGTGCCGTGAGAGGCGAGAAGTGTGCGAAGACCAATGTTGTCAAACTCTTTTCTGTTATCAGTTTGGAGTGCAATTATGGAGCGACCGAACTGGGTGGTGACATAGGTATAAAAGGCGGTGAGTGTGGCTAAAGTATCGGATTTACGACCAAGAGGAAAAATCCATATATAATGAGAATAATCATCTAAAATCACCAAGTAGTAGAGATAGCCCGTGTTACTCGCAACGGGAGATGTCCAAACATCACTACGAAGTAATTGAAACGGAAATGTGGAAACTTAGGAGGACGCACCAAAGGGAAGACGAACATGCTTGCCTAAGCAACATGCCTCACAAGAGTGCTCGTCGAGCTTATTACATGAGAAAGAGAAACTCCGAAGAATTTGACGTAACACGGTGTGGTTGGGATGACCCAAGCAAGCGTGCCAAAGGTCGACGCCGGCGGCAAAGGCGACAGGTGTGGAGGTGGAGGCGCCGGCGTGCACGGGGTAGAGCTCATCGGGACTGTCACAACGGTGAAGAACCATCCGGGTACGGGCGTCTTTCACAGAAAAGCCAACGCCGTCAAATTCAACAGTGAGTGGGTTCTCACGAGCAAGACGACGAACGGAAACTAGGTTCGTGACTAAGTCTGGTGAAACAAGAACATTAGACATATTGATGGGTGTGGAAGTGGAGGGAAAACTAGCGCTACCAATATGAGTAATAGGTAGGGAGGAGCCGTTACCGACGGTGATACGAGTGGGTGTGTGAACGAGAAGGGAGGAGGTTAGGTTACCGGGATGAGCTGTCATGTGCACGATGTCAGTCCCGAGCTGTCATGGATCAATGAGAAACCGTCATGGATGTGCACATGTGGCGGATTTGAAATCCGTCATGTATATTGCGTCATAATTTGGCACATCACCTTCCTTGACGGTTTTTGGCCGTCATAGATCTGTCCCCAGGCCTGCTGGGCCCAAGATTCCATGACAGACTAATCCGTCACAGATTTACGTGACCTGGTAGCAGCATGGACCTGAGGTGGCGTCTATGTGGATCTGACGTGGCAGCTAACATGGCCCATCTAGTATCCAGCCCAATTAAGGTTTTAGCCCAATAATTTTGGTCCAGTCCAACCCATTAGCCACTTATTTCAGTTCTACCCATCAGAATACCTATTCTTTTAGTCCAACCATTAGGCCATTTTTTGTCCAGCGTGTTTTTCATGCAACCCAATTGCAACAAGACAAATTCATTCACACAATAGCATCTGGCCACAAGAAAATACAAACTTCCAACAATCTAGTCTGATTTCTGAAAACAAATATTTGTATCACAACATATATAGAAAGCGCTATAAGCATTTTTTTTTATTTCGAGTAAACTATAGTACTAGCTGGATTTAATCTCCAACACTGCACCACTAATGCTTCCAGGTAGTTATTCGAAGCCAAGTAATTCCTGCTAAAAACTTCAATCTCCAGCTGAGTGCCAACCTGCATAGAATCCAAAACATATACAAAAATATAGTAAGTAATAACAGCCAGCCCCCAAATGAATCTACAGAGTAATAGTATACTCCCTCCGTAAAGAAATATAAGACCGGTTAGATCACTAAAGTTGTGATCTAAACGCTCTTATATTTGTTTACAGAGGGAGTAGTTGATTTTCCAAACAATTTTTAAGCAAAGGATGGAGAGATCATTTCTTATTCATCAAGTACCACAAAAAATGAAGTTTATATACACTGACAGGGCTTGGTCTATCAAAACAGATTGTTCATACAATACAGGATGGTCCATACAATACAATGTTCTGTAGTTTGTAGTTAGAAAACCAGAAAAAGTAATACTGGAGGCATACTTTCTTCACCAATTAAAGCCAATTCCTATCAAACTTGCTTTTTTCATGTAAAATAAAAAACACTTAAAAGCAAAACATTTTAGGCAATTAAATGATCCACCTAGTGATCTCATTATTCTAATAGTAGAATTCTTTAAAAAGACCAAATATTCACGAGCATGAGAGAACTTCAGTTAACCAATTTAGAACAAGGGAAAAGCTTGGGAGCAGCCGGCTGATCCAGCACGGGCGTCCGTCGCCTCCGGAGCGTGACACGTGTCCCATTTGTAGCTCGCACACCACACTATTCTAACTACCTGCCACACATGTTTTCAGCTTTGGCATACTGAAACACACGCAATAGAGACTCATCATGTTCCAAACTACATGAAAGTATTGACCACAATAAAGAAATGCAATATTACTTCAGGTTTTAACAAAAATCTGAAGTGGATACACCACCACAACTGTCTGAACATTCACAGCTGACCAAACCTGACGGATATATAAGGCGCTCTTCATAGTGCCACCATCACCTGTCTCTGTTTGCTCAGTAATAATTGCCAATTGGCATAATATTACTAATAATAAACACAAGTGTTTTTTTTGCCCAAACAATGAGTCCATGGTGAGATTTACCATTCCTAAAAGAACCAAGAAGTGGTCTAACATAGATAGACAGTACACTGTATAACAAGTGAGCAATAGTAAACGCTAACTGAACTCCAATTGGATTGGGGTAATCATTGTCTTCCAAAATTAAAATGTTTGAAGTTATATCAACATTTTTTACATTTACACCTAGTAGTTAAATACTGTTGCATACATAAATTGATATTGAGTAATTTCAGATTTACATGACAATGTAAAAGAAGAAGAGAAAGCCAAAATTCACCTGCACAGGAATGTAATCCAACTTGCCATGTGAGCCATTTCGAGATATAACAGCTGAATGTGGGTTGTCACTCCAAGATACGTGATCCAGGTTGAAACTGAACAAATACCTTGCAGTAGAAAGAAATAAGTAATTAAGGTTCCTAAGATATAGTATAATGAACAACACTAGGGAGCAAGGAAGCACCGGTGGAGCTTCGCGACAGCAAAAGCGTGCCATGGCCCGCCCAGCCGCTGAGGTAAAAATTAACTATATACGCGCAGGCCAGCCCACGACAGCCTCGCTCGCATGCTGTCTCGCCTCGTCAAGCTTCTCTCCTTGCATCCAGCCTCGGTCGCCCTCGATGCTAGGGCACGAGCCACGCGAACAGCTGCACGGAGGGAAAGAGAGAGGTGGGCCGGAGCAGCAAATTAAGGTCCGGCTGCCGGTCGCAGCGAGTAGCAGCGCAGAGCGGTGCGGACTGCGAATGCTCGAGGGCGACCCATGCCGCGGTGGCTTGGCCATACCCCAGGCGGCAGCTAGCAGCGGCTGCGCCCAGCCAGGCGACGGCAAGTGCAGACCTAGGCGACGAGCGCTGCTGCACTAACACAGGCACATGCACACCCCGCAAACTCTCATCTCCCAGGCAGTCTAATTTCCCTATAAAAAGTAGGCTATAGCACTCTGAGATTCAGTGAATTGATAATACACATGCTAATTTGGGTAGTAGATAATTGCCATGGGCACTGGGTAGCAACGCTAATCAACGCAAAATCGATTTGGTTTTCAAGTGAAAAAAGAGATGTACGTTACGGATGGAGTTGAGGAAGACTTTTCAGCAGCAGCTCATCATCCTTTCCTTGGGTTGATTTTTTCATGTTTTTTAGATTGGCCTGCCCAGGCTTTTCTTTGTAGCTCCGCCACTGCAAGGAAAGCAAGAAATAGATAAACTGACCAGAAGCCATTGTCGCAGATGGACACACAAGCAGTTCTGACAGAGAAATCCAGAATAAACAAGCATGAGAACCCATAAAAATCATCAATAAATAAGATGGAGTATGGTGCCTCGACAGTATTCTGGGAAGAACAAGTATTATGTACCAAGTGAAAAGCAAGCAAGCCATTCCCCTGGACGTAGGAAGACCAAAGGCAAGACAAAGGGGTGGATAGAGAGATGAATCTTGCGACATGTAAATTGGAAAATCTGTCTTAGTCGCGCGCAACTTGTATCCTAAAACACATCTAGAACTCAATTACTGAACTAATCAGAGATGGTTAAGAATCTGTAGGTTTTATTCCCATATTACTGGATTTTCTTGCACTGTCGTACTAATAGCCAACATCATCGATGCTGTCTGTGCTCTGCACTCACCATCTGATGAAATCGATGAGGTCGGTGCCGTGGTCGAGCGTGAAGGACTCGTTTGTGTTCTGCTCCGCCTTGCAGCTAACCATCCCCATGAGACCGACCTGCAGATCCCCATCCCGAATACGAAACTATGTAAGCACTCAATCCCTGACGAACAACCAAGATGGGTGACTCCTTACTCACAAGGGCTCTCCGTCGGATGGAGCTGGATCCGTGCCCGCCGCCGGTGACCTCGGGGACTTCCAAATTTGGCTGCCTGCCCCACTGCGGTGACCTCGGGGGCTTCCAAGTCCGGCCGTCAGTCCCGCTGCCGCCACTGCCGCCTCGGCTTGAGGGGTAGGACTAGGGGAGATCTGAATGGCGATGGGAGGGGAATGGTGGGGAGCGGCCCGGCGCGGGGTGGTTCAACGCCGGCGACGGTGGAGCGGCACGGGGTGGTTCAGCGCCGGCGCCGGTGGAGTGGCACCAGGAGGATAGGTGGAGTGGCGGCGGCTGAAGGTTGGTAGGGAGGAGCTGGGAGAAGGGTAATTAGGGTTAGGTTGGTGTGGACTCTGCAGTTAAACGGGTCGGCTCCAAAATTTCAACACCCGCTCGCGACTTAAAATTTTCTTTCGCCGCGCGCTCTCAGTTTTGGTTTCTTTAGGGTTGATTGCATTCGACTGACCCGTGGGCCAAACAAATAGCACATCAGCTAGAACCATCCATGACGGTCCAAATGGTATATGAAGAAAAAAAAGTTTAGGCCCGACTAGGCACAGCTGGTCGATCCGTAACAGTTTTTGTGACGGTCCCTCAAAGTTTGTCATAAAGGGGATACTGTTTTCAAGCCCATTCGTATCTTGCTTATATGTGACGGTTTTCATGACGGATCTCGTGAACGTCACCAGAAATCCTTCATGAATTAACAGATTTCTTGTAGTAGGGCCAAGTGACGGGGCAGTAGGGCCGACGAGTGCCGCGGCAGAAGGGGGCACGGCGGCGGTGGCACCCGGTGCGGCGGCAGGGGCCGCGGTTGCGGTGGCGGGGGCGGCGGGGGCCGCGGCGGCCGATCCCGCGGCGGTGGAAGCGACGGGCGAGGTCGAGGTCGAGCCCGTCGCAGGGGTGGCGGTGCTAGCCGGGGTGGCGGGCGGTGTGCCCACCGACTCGACCTCGTAAGAGGGAGTCGAGAACCCGGGAGGTGGCGGCAGAAGGTGCGGGGCCGGGTGGGCCGCCGGGGGGTGCCGCTGTGCATCGCTCCAGTTAGGGGGCGCGGGGGCCGGCGCCGAAGAATCCGCAGCCGGAGGGACCTGAAAAAAAGGGAACACCGTCTCGACAAAATACACGTGCCTCGAGGTGTACACACGATGAGTGACAGGATCATAGCACCGGTAACCTTTGGTGTTGGTAGGGTAGTCAAGGAAGATGCATGGGACGGATCGGGGTGCGAGCTTGTGTGGCGTGGTGGACGCGGTGCTGGGATAACAGAGACACCCAAAGATGCGGAGACCATCATAGGACGGTGGTGTACCGACGAGAAGGTGGTGAGGAGCGTAGTTCCACCGAGGACGACACGGACGAATGTTAACTAAGAGGGTGGCGGTGGCGAGCGCATCGGGCCAAAACCGAGCGGGCACGTTTGAGTGAAAGAGTAATGTGCGAACGCATTCATTAAGAGTGCGGAGGGTGCGCTTGGTGCGGCCGTTCTGCTGTGAAGTGTAGGGGCAAGTCGGACGGAAGATGGTGCCGTGAGAGGCGAGAAGTGTGCGAAGACCAATGTTGTCAAACTCTTTTCTGTTATCAGTTTGGAGTGCAAGTATGGAGCGACCGAACTGGGTGGTGACATAGGTATAAAAGGCGGTGAGTGTGGCTAAAGTATCGGATTTACGACGAAGAGAAAAAATCCACACATAATGAGAATAATCATCTAAAATCACCAAGTAGTAGAGATAGCCCGTGTTACTCGCAACGGGAGATGTCCAAACATCACTACGAAGTAATTGAAACGGAAACGTGGAAACTGAGGAGGTCGCACTAAAGGGAAGACGAACATGCTTGCCTAAGCGACATACCTCACAAGAGTGCTCGTCGAGCTTATTACATGAGAAAGAGAAACTCCGAAGAATTTGACGTAACACGGTGTGGTTGGGTGACCCAAGCGAGCGTGCCAAAGGTCGACGTCGGCGGCCAAGGCGACAGGTGTGGAGGTGGAGGCACCGGCGTGCACGGGGTTGAGCTCATCGGGACTGTCACAACGGTGAAGAACCATCCGGGTACGGGCGTCTTTCAAAGAAAAGCCAACACCGTCAAATTCAACAGTGAGTGGGTTCTCACGAGTAAGACGACGAACGAAAACTAGGTACGTGACTAAGTCTGGTGAAACAAGAACATTAGACATATTGATGGGTGTGGAAGTGGAGGGAAAACTAGCGCTACCGATATGAGTAATACGCAAGGAGGAGCCATTACTGACGGTGATACGAGTGGGTGTGTGAATGGGAGTGGAGGAGGTTAGGTTATCGGGATGAGCTGTCATGTGCACGGTAGCACCTGAGTCCATGTACCAGTCGCATCCGCCGATAGAGCTACTCGGCGACGGCGCGGAGTGCTGGGCGGCGAGGAGGGCGGGGTCCCATGGCGCAGGTACCGGCGGCGGTGAGAGGCCCCTGTAGGGCGGCGCCGAAGCGGGCGGGCCATAACCACCGAGGGGCGGCGGCACAAGGAGGGTGCCGTAGCCGGTGCCGGTCGACTGGTAAGGCGCGCCGATGAACCTCCGGTGGCCCGCGGGGAGAGCCTGCGCATAGTGCGGGGCCCAGCCGGCGCCCTGAGCCGGCGGCGGCACAAGGAAGGTGCCATAGCCGGTGCCGGTCGACGGGTAACACTAGGCCGGACAGGCCATCGTTGGGGCGGGCGGAACAGGGCCGCCGGCCATTGGCGGGGACGGCTGCATGTGGGTGACGCCGGATGCGCCGTAGGCGGCGACCACGCCGTATGGCGCCGGGGCCGCACCGGAGGGCGCTGGTGGCAGGACGACAGAGGCTGCGGCGGACAGGCCGGTGAACGCCATCGGCGGCAGCGCGGAGGAGTCGCGCGGCGGCGGGGTAGGGACGGCGCAGAGGAGTCGTGCGGCGGCGGCACGGAGGAGGCGCGCGGCGGCGGCGGCACGGGAGGAGTCGCGCGGCAGCGGCGGCGGTGCTAGGTCGCGGCGGCGGCGTGGGAGGAGCGCATAGCGGCGGCAGTGGTGGGGTGGCGACGGCGGTGGCGCGGGAGGAGTCACGCGGCGACGGCGGCAGCGGAAGGCGAGGATTAAAACCTAAAAACGGATACCATATAGAGAGATGATTTACAATACAATAATCGTTGTATTGATGGGTGCTGGTGCATGTATATATATTACAAGCGAAGGCTATGGGATACTGGTGCATGTATATATATTACAAGGAAAGGCTTCCACCTGAACTATACAAGACTAAGAGATGAGCTATAACTCCAATACACGTGCAATACAAAACACATACTCAACAACACTGTGTCGCGCCATGGCATGTACATCGTGTGAAAGCGAACGAAGTCGACGGGGTCATGTAGGCGGCCGGAGACGTCGAGAAGCAGGTCCGACGGCAGGTCGGCCCAGGCGGACATGCCGGCGGAGCACGATGGCCTAGACTTTCGAGTCGAGGGATCGAAAGAGATTTACAACTCTATCGTAGTAGTATCGTATTCATGTAGAGCTACTTTTTTTTTCCTTTTTGGAGAACAGTAGAGCTACCGGATCCTTTCCTAACTCGTCTCATTCTTTTCGATGGACCTGGCAGCCTATATTAACCAAGCCGACCCAAATTTTTTTTTCGAGAATACCTCGAAAGGGGCAGGGAGTTCCTGCATTTCATTAAAAAGAAGAGAGTTGGTCCAGTTTATAAGGAAAACCGGACCCAAAAACCTGACATTCTCGGCTAATCAAAGAAAACCGAATGAAAACCCAAAAAGAAAGAAAAAAAAAGAAAACGAGAAAAAAGGCACTAGAACTTGGGGACGGGGACAAGACAACTACAGCATCAATGGACATCATCAGAGCCAGACACCAAAGCACCCAAGCCCAAGGCAATTAGGCCAGGCTCAAGTGCAACCAAAATAACTGCCACTCGTCGAAGGGAAACTGTCCATATCGAAAGACTATTCTGACTCGGCCTCAAAGAATCATGTGCTAACATTATGAGGTGGAAAACATCCTGACAGGTCCAACTTTGACTTCCCAGCGATCCTCGCCAAAGAGCTCAACGCCTCGATCACTTGCGGTGAGAGCGGTTTTTTGTATATGTCCGTATGCTTGCATCTTTTGCTCTGGCCCCTCTGCTTTGCTGACCTCCGGCAACTCATCAAAAGCCTCCAACATTCTATACTCTGCATGCTTGGATGTCGGAATGTTGCATGCCTTGTTCTTCTTATCCAGATGCCCGCTCCGTCGCCCGCCATTCTTCTCCCCATGCGAAGGCACTGGGGTCCCAAGAAAAGGTTGTGGGAGCGAACAAGTAACCTTGCTGAGAAAATCCTCGAGAGATAGTGGTGCCACTTTAGTTTGCGCCACCTTCGCAACAACATTGCACACCTCATCCATAGGCTCAACCAGAACATCAGGCGCGTTGAAACCGAGCGGCTCCTCTGGACTCGGCATCAGACGTACAAGGGAGTGCACCACAGAAGACGAGGAGGAGCCTCCATGGCGTGGCGATAGAAGAGTAGCCTCCGAGCACATAGGATCAACATATTCCTCACTCCCTACGGACGAGGCATCATGGCTGAACCACATGTCATCGCCCCAAGCGGAGCATTCCCTAGGACCAAGGATCACAGGCAAAACCTGAGGGGAAGGCGCCATTGCTTCATCAAGCATAGGATCATTAGGTCATGGATCGATGCCCACCGGCCTAGCCGAGAGCATAGCAGCAAGGAGATCCTGCTCAACCGGAGCGAGAGGGAAGACACAGCCGTCCACACTACGAGCCAAGCGATCTCCAAGGGGTAGCGCTAAGAGAGCCTCGGCGTATGAGCACTGTTGGAAATATGCCCTAGAGGCAATAATAAATTGGTTATTATTATATTTCCTTGTTCATGATAATCGTTTATTATCCATGCTAGAATTGTATTGATAGGAAACTCAGATACATGTGTGGATACATAGACAACACCATGTCCCTAGTAAGCCTCTGGTTGACTAGCTCGTTGATCAATAGATGGTTACGGTTTCCTGACCATGAACATTGGATGTCGTTGATAACGGGATCACATCACTAGGAGAATGATGCGATGGACAAGACCCAATCCTAAGCCTAGCACAAGATCATGTAGTTCGTATGCTAAAGCTTTTCTAATATCAAGTATCATTTCCTTAGTGAAGGAAATATGCCCTAGAGGCAATAATAAAGTTATTATTTATTTCCTTATATCATGATAAATGTTTATTATTCATGCTAGAATTGTATTAACCGGAAACATAATACATGTGTGAATACATAGACAAACTTAGTGTCACTAGTATGCCTCTACTTGACTAGCTCGTTAATCAAAGATGGTTATGTTTCCTAACCATGAACAAGGTGTTGTTATTTGATTAACGAGGTCACATCATTAGTTGAATGATCTGATTGACATGACCCATTTCATTAGCTTAGCACCCGATCGTGTAGTATGTTGCTATTGCTTTCTTCATGACTTATACATGTTCCTATGACTATGAGATTATGCAACTCCCGTTTACCGGAGGAACACTTTGTGTGCTACTAAACGTCACAACGTAACTGGGTGATTATAAAGGAGCTCTACAGGTGTCTCCAAAGGTAGATGTTGGGTTGACGTATTTCAAGATTAGGATTTGTCACTCCGATTGTCGGAGAGGTATCTCTGGGCCCTCTCGGTAATGCACATCACATAAGCCTTGCAAGCATTGCATCTAATGAGTTAGTTGCGAGATAATGTATTACGAAACAAGTAAAGAGACTTGCCGGTAACGAGATTGAACTAGGTATTGGATACCGACGATCGAATCTCGGGCAAGTAAGATACCGATGACAAAGGGAACAACGTATGTTGTTATGCGGTCTGACCGATAAAGATCTTCGTAGAATATGTAGGAGCCAATATGGGCATCCAGGTCCCACTATTGGTTATTGACCGGAGATCTGTCTCAGTCATGTCTACATTGTTCTCGAACCGTAGGATCCGCACGCTTAACGTTACGATGACAGTTATTATGAGTTTATGCATTTTGATGTACCGAAGTTAGTTCGGAGTCCCGGATATGATCACGGACATGACGAGGAGTCTCGAAATGGTCGAGACATAAAGATTGATATATTGGACAGCTATATTCGGACACCGGAAGGGTTCCGGGTGATTTCGGAGAAAACCGGAGTGCCGGAGGGGTTACCGGAACCCTCCGGGGAAGTAATGGGCCTTATTGGGCCTTAGGGGAGAGAGGGCTGCGGCCCCTCTTTCCCTCTCCCTCTCCTTCTCTTTCCTTCCCCCTTAGGTTTCCTAATTGGATTAGGAAAGGGGAGTCCTACTCCCACTAGGAGGAGGACTCCCCCTCCCCTTGGCGCGCCCCATAGGGCCGGCCGGCCTCCCCCTTGCTCCTTTATATACGGGGGCAGGGGGACACCCTAGGAGACACAAGTTGATCCACGTGATCGTTCCTTAGCCATGTGCGGTGCCCCCTGCCACCATATTCCACCTCGATCATATCATTGTAGTGCTTAGGCGAAGCCCTGCGTCGGTAGAACATCATCATCGTCACCACGCCATCGTGCTGACGGAACTCATCCCTGAAGCTTTGCTGGATCGGAGCCCGGGGAGCGTCATCGAGCTGTACGTGTGCTAAGAACTCGGAGGTGCCGGAGTAACGGTGCTTGGATCGGTCGGATCGGGAAGACGTACGACTACTTCCTCTACGTTGTGTCAACGCTTCCGCAGTCGGTCTGCGTGGGTACGTAGACAACACTCTCCCCTCTCGTTGCTGTGCATCACCATGATCTTGCGTGTGCGTAGGAAAATTTTGAAATTACTACGTTCCCCAACAGTGGCATCCGAGCCTAGGTTTTATGGTTTGATGTTATATGCACGAGTAGAACACAAGTGAGTTGTGGGCGATATAAGTCATACTGCCTACCAGCATGTCATACTTTGGTTCGGCGGTGTTGTTGGATGAAGCGGCCCGGACCGACATTACGCGTACGCTTACGCGAGACCGGTTCTCCCGACGTGCTTTGCACAAAGGTGGCTTGCGGGTGACTGTTTCTCCAACTTTAGTTGAACCAAGTGTGGCTACGCCCGGTCCTTGCGAAGGTTAAAACGGAGTCTATTTGACAAACTATCGTTGTGGTTTTGATGCATAGGTGAGATTAGTTCTTACTTAAGCCCGTAGCAGCCACGTAAAACTTGCAACAACAAAGGAGAGGACGTCTAACTTGTCCTCCCTGAGTATGCACCGTTGCCAAAGTTCGTCGTGCCCAGACACCACGTGATGATCGGGTGTGATAAGCTCTACGTCCATCTACAACGGGTGCAAGCCAGTTTTGCACACCCAGAATACTCAGGTTAAACTTGACGAGCCTAGCATATGCAGATATGGCCTCGGAACACGGAGACCGAAAGGTCAAGCGTGAATCATATAGTAGATATGATCAACATAGCGATGTTCACCATTGAAAACTACTCCATCTCACGTGATGATCGGTTATGGTTTAGTTGATTTGGATCACGTGATCACTTAGAGGATTAGAGGGATGTCTATCTAAGTGGGAGTTCTTAAGTAATTTGATTAATTGAACTTAAACTTATCATGAACTTAGTACCTGATAGTATCTTGCTTGTTTATGTTGATTGTAGATAGATGGCTCGTGCTGTTGTTCCATTGAATTTTAATGCGTTCCTTGAGAAAGCAAAGTTGAAAGATGATGGTAGCAATTACACGGACTGGGTCCGTAACTTGAGGATTATCCTCATTGCTGCTCAGAAGAATTACGTCCTGGAAGCACCGCTGGGTGCCAGGCCTGCTGCTGGAGCAACACCAGATGTTATGAACGTCTGGCAGAGCAAAGCTGATGACTACTCGATAGTTCAGTGTGCCATGCTTTACGTCTTAGAATCGGGACTTCAATGACGTTTTGAACGTCATGGAGCATATGAGATGTTCCAGGAGTTGAAGTTAATATTTCAAGCAAATGTCCAGATTGAGAGATATGAAGTCTCCAATAAGTTTTATAGCTGCAAGATGGAGGAGAACAGTTCTGTCAGTGAGCATATACTCAAAATGTCTGGGTATAATAATCACTTGATTCAGATGGGAGTTAATCTTCCAGATGATTGCGTCATTGACAGAATTCTCCAATCACTGCCACCAAGCTACAAGAGCTTCGTGATGAACTATAATATGCAAGGGATGAACAAGACTATTCCCAAGCTCTTCGCAATGCTAAAAGCTGCGGAGGTAGAAATCAAAAAGGAGCATCAAGTGTTGATGGTCAGCAAGACCACTAGTTTCAAGAAAAAGGGCAAAGGGAAGAAGAAGGGGAACTTCAAGAAGAACAACAAGCAAGTTGCTTCTCAAGAGAAGAAACCCAAGTCTGGACCTAAGCCTGAAACTGAGTGCTTGTACTGCAAGCAGACTGGTCACTGGAAGCGGAACTGCCCCAAGTATTTGGCGGATAAGAAGGATGGCAAGGTGAACAAAGGTATATGTGATATACATGTTATTGATGTGTACCTTACTAGAGCTCGCAGTAGCACCTGGGTATTTGATACTGGTTCTGTTGCTAATATTTGCAACTCGAAACAGGGACTACGGATTAAGCGAACACGCGCAAAGGACGAGGTGACGATGCGCGTGGGAAACGGTTCCAAAGTCGATGTGATCGCGGTCGGCACGCTACCTCTACATCTACCTTCGGGATTAATATTAGACCTAAATAATTGTTATTTGGTGCCAGCGTTGAGCATGAACATTATATCTGGATCTTGTTTGATGCGAGACGGTTATTCATTTAAATCAGAGAATAATGGTTGTTCTATTTATATGAGTAATATCTTTTATGGTCATGCACCTTTGAGAAGTGGTCTATTTTTGATGAATCTCGATAGTAGTAACACACATATTCATAATGTTGAAGCCAAAAGATGCAGAGTTGATAATGACAGTGCAACTTATTTGTGGCACTGCCGTTTAGGTCATATCGGTATAAAGCGCATGAAGAAACTCCATACTGATGGACTTTTGGAACCACTTAATTATGAATCACTTGGTACTTGCGAACCGTGCCTCATGGGCAAGATGACTAAAACACCGTTCTCCGGTACTATGGAGAGAGCAACAGATTTGTTGGAAATCATACATACCGATGTTTGTGGTCCGATGAATATTGAGGCTCGTGGCGGATATCGTTATTTTCTCACCTTCACAGATGACTTAAGCAGATATGGGTATATCTACTTGATGAAACATAAGTCTAAAACATTTGAAAAGTTCAAAGAATTTCAGAGTGAAGTTGAAAATCATCATAACAAAAAAACATAAATTTTCTACGATCTGATCGTGGAGGAGAATATTTGAGTTACGAGTTTGGTGTACATTTGAAAAATTGTGGAATAGTTCCGCAACTCACGCCACCCGGAACACCACAGCGTAATGGTGTGTCCGAACGTCGTAATCGTAATTTACTAGATATGGTGCGATCTATGATGTCTCTTACTGATTTACCGCTATTGTTTTGGGGTTATGCTTTAGAGACGACCGCATTCACGTTAAATAGGGCACCATCAAAATCCGTTGAGACGACGCCTTATGAACTATGGTTTGGCAAGAAACCAAAGTTGTCGTTTCTTAAAGTTTGGGGCTGCGATGCTTATGTGAAAAAGCTTCAACCTGATAAGCTCAAACCCAAATCGGAGAAATGTGTCTTCATATGATACCCAAAGGAGACTGTTGGGTACACCTTCTATCACAGATCCGTAGGCAAGACATTCGTTGCTAAGAATGGATCCTTTCTAGAGAAGGAGTTTCTCTCGAAAGAAGTGAGTGGAAGGAAAGTAGAACTTGACGAGGTAATTGTACCTGCTCCCTTATTGGAAAGTAGTACATCACAGAAAACTGTTTCTGCGACACCTATACCAATTAGTGAGGAAGCTAATGATAATGATCATCATACTTCAGGACAAGATACTACTGAACCTTGTAGATCAACCAGAGCGAGATCCGCACCAGAGTGGTACGGTAATCCTGTCCTGGAAATCATGCTGCTAGATCATGATGAACCTACGAACTATGAAGAAGCGATGGTGAGCCCAGATTCCGCAAAATGGCTTGAAGCCATGAAATCTGAGATGGGATCCATGTATGAGAACAAAGTATGGACTTTGGTTGACTTGCCCGATGATCGGCAAGCAATTGAGAATAAATGGATTTTCAAGAAGAAGACAGACGCTGATGGTAATGTTACTGTCTACAAAGCTCGACTTGTCGCAAAAGGTTTTCGACAAGTTCAAGGGGTTGACTACGATGAGACCTTCTCACCCGTAGCAATGCTTAAGTCTGTCCGAATCATGTTAGCAATTGCCGCATTTTATGATTATGAAATTTGGCAGATGGATGTCAAAACTGCATTCCTGAATGGATTTCTGGAAGAAGAGTTGTATATGATGCAACCGGAAGGTTTTGTCGATCCAAAGGGAGCTAACAAAGTGTGCAAGCTCCAGCGATCCATTTATGGACTGGTGCAAGCCTCTCGGAGTTGGAATAAATGCTTTGATAGTGTGATCAAAGCATTTGGTTTTATACAGACTTTCGGAGAAGCCTGTATTTACAAGAAAGTGAGTGGGAGCTCTGTAGCATTTCTGATATTATATGTGGATGACATATTGCTGATTGGAAATGATATAGAATTTCTGGATAGCATAAAGGGATACTTGAATAAGAGTTTTTTAATGAAAGACCTCGGTGAAGCTGCTTACATATTAGGTATAAAGATCTATAGAGATAGATCAAGACGCTTAATTGGACTTTCACAAAGCACATACCTTGACAAGATTTTGAAGAAGTTCAAAATGGATCAAGCAAAGAAAGGGTTCTTGCCTGTGTTACAAGGTGTGAAGTTGAGTCAGACTCAATGCCTGACCACTGCAGAAGATAGAGAGAAAATGAAAGATGTTCCCTATGCTTCAGCCATAGGCTCTATCATGTATGCAATGCTGTGTACCAGACCTGATGTGTGCCTTGCTATAAGTTTAGCAGGGAGGTACCAAAGTAATCCAGGAGTGGATCACAGGACAGCGGTCAAGAACATCCTGAAATACCTGAAAATGACTAAGGATATGTTTCTCGTATATGGAGGTGACAAAGAGCTCACCGTAAGAGCTTACGTTGATGCAAGCTTTGACACTGATCCGGACGATTCTAAATCGCAAACCGGATACGTGTTTACATTAAACGGTGGAGCTGTCAGTTGGTGCAGTTCTAAACAAAGCGTCGTAGCGGGATCTACATGTGAAGCGGAGTACATAGCTGCTTTGGAAGCAGCGAACGAAGGAGTCTGGATGAAGGAGTTCGTATCCGATCTAGGTGTCATACCTAGTGCATCGGGTCCAATGAAAATCTTTTGTGACAATACTGGTGCAATTGCCTTGGCAAAGGAATCCAGATTTCACAAGAGGACCAAGCACATCAAGAGACGCTTCAATTCCATCCGGGATCTAGTCCAGGTGGGAGACATAGAGATTTGCAAGATACATACGGATCTGAATGTTGCAGACCCGTTGACTAAGCCTCTTCCACGAGCAAAACATGATCAGCACCAGGGCTCCATGGGTGTTAGAATCATTACTGTGTAATCTAGATTATTGACTCTAGTGCAAGTGGGAGACTGAAGGAAATATGCCCTAGAGGCAATAATAAAGTTATTATTTATTTCCTTATATCATGATAAATGTTTATTATTCATGCTAGAATTGTATTAACCGGAAACATAATACATGTGTGAATACATAGACAAACTTAGTGTCACTAGTATGCCTCTACTTGACTAGCTCATTAATCAAAGATGGTTATGTTTCCTAACCATGAACAAGGTGTTGTTATTTGATTAACGAGGTCACATCATTAGTTGAATGATCTGATTGACATGACCCATTTCATTAGCTTAGCACCCGATCGTTTAGTATGTTGCTATTGCTTTCTTCATGACATATACATGTTCCTATGACTATGAGATTATGCAACTCCCGTTTATCGGAGGAACACTTTGTGTTCTACCAAACGTCACAACGTAACTGGGTGATTATAAAGGAGCTCTACAGGTGTCTCCAAAGGTAGATGTTGGGTTGGCGTATTTCGAGATTAGGATTTGTCACTCCGATTGTCGGAGAGGTATCTCTGGGCCCTCTCGGTAATGCACATCACATAAGCCTTGCAAGCATTGCAACTGATGAGTTAGTTGCGAGATGATGTATTACGGAACGAGTAAAGAGACTTGCCGGTAACGAGATTGAACTAGGTATTGGATACCAACGATCGAATCTCGGGCAAGTAACATACCGATGACAAAGGGAACAACGTACATTGTTATGCGGCCTGATCGATAAAGATCTTCATAGAATATGTAGGAGCCAATATGGGCATCCAGGTCCTGCTATTGGTTATTGACCGGAGATCTGTCTCAGTCATGTCTACATTGTTCTCAAACCGTAGGGTCTGCACGCTTAATGTTACGATGACAGTTATTATGAGTTTATGCATTTTGATGTACCGAAGTTAGTTCAGAGTCCCGGATATGATCACGGACATGACGAGGAGTCTCGAAATGGTCGAGACATAAAGATTGATATATTGGACGGCTATATTCGGATACCGGAAGGGTTCCGGGTGATTTCGGAGAAAACCGGAGTGCCGGAGGGGTTACCGGAGCCCCCCGGGGAAGTAATGGGCCTTATTGGGCCTTAGGGGAGAGAGAGGGCTGCGGCCCCTCTTTCCCTCTCCCTCTCCTTTTCTTTCCTTCCCCCCTTAGGTTTCCTAATTGGATTAGGAAAGGGGAGTCCTACTCCCACTAGGAGGAGGACTCCCCCTCCCCTTGGCGCGCCCCATAGGGCCGGCCGGCCTCCCCCTTGCTCCTTTATATACAGGGGCAGGGGGGCACCCTAGGAGACACAAGTTGATCCACGTGATCGTTCCTTATGAAGGAAATATGCCCTAGAGGCAATAATAAAGTTATTATTTATTTCCTTATATCATGATAAATGTTTATTATTCATGCTAGAATTGTATTAACCGGAAACATAATACATGTGTGAATACATAGACCAACGGAGTGTCACTAGTATGCCTCTACTTGACTAGCTCGTTAATCAAAGATGGTTATGTTTCCTAACCATGAACAAAGAGTTGTTATTTGATTAACGAGGTCACATCATTAGTTGAATGATCTGATTGACATGACCCATTCCATTAGCTTAGCACCCGATCGTTTAGTATGTTGCTATTGCTTTCTTCATGACTTATACATGTTCC
Source organism: Triticum monococcum (assembly GCA_034509565.1). Classification (NCBI taxonomy): domain Eukaryota; kingdom Viridiplantae; phylum Streptophyta; class Magnoliopsida; order Poales; family Poaceae; genus Triticum; species Triticum monococcum. The sequence continues at coordinate 589,240,156 of CM067845.1, read as the reverse complement.
TATAACTATGAGATTATGCAACTCCCGTTTACCGGAGGAACACTTTGGGTACTACCAAACGTCACAACGTAACTGGGTGATTATAAAGGAGTACTACAGGTGTCTCCAATGGTAGATGTTGGGTTGGCGTATTTCGAGATTAGGGTTTGTCACTCCGATTGTCGGAGAGGTATCTCTGGGCCCTCTCGGTAATGCACATCACATAAGCCTTGCAAGCACTGCAACTAATATGTTAGTTGTGAGATGATGTATTACGGAACGAGTAAAGAGACTTGCTGGTAACGAGATTGAACTAGGTATTGGATACCGACGATCGAATCTCGGGCAAGTAACATACCGATGACAAAGGGAACAACGTATGTTGTTATGCGGTCTGACCGATAAAGATCTTCGTAGAATATGTAGGAGCCAATATGGGCATCCAGGTCCCACTATTGGTTATTGACCGGAGACGTGTCTCGGTCATGTCTACATTGTTCTCGAACCGTAGGGTCCGCACGCTTAATGTTACGATGACAGTTATTATGAGTTTATGCATTTTGATGTACCGAAGGTTGTTCGGAGTCCCGGATGAGATCACGGACATGACGAGGAGTCTCGAAATGGTCGAGACGTAAAGATTGATATATTGGAAGCCTATGTTTGGACATCGGAAGTGTTCCGGGTGAAATCGGGATTTTACCGGAATACCGGGAGGGTTACCGGAACCCCCCGGGAGACTAATGGGCCTATGGGCCTTAGTGGAAAAGAGAAAAGGGAAGCCCACTAGCTGGCCGGCCCCCCCCCAAGTCCTATTAGGAATAGGATAAGGGGCCGGCCCCCCTTCTCTCTCTTTTCCCCCCGGGAGTCCTAATTGGATTAGGATTGGGGGGAGGAGTCCTACTCCCGGTGGGAGTAGGACTCCCCTGCGCCTCCTCTCCCTTGGCCGGCCGGCTCCCCTCCTCCAACCTTTATATACGGGGGCAGGGGGCACCCCAAGACACACAAGTTGATCCTTGAGATCGTTCCTTAGCCGTGTGTGGTGCCCCCTGCCACCAAATTCCACCTCGATCATATCGTTGTAGAGCTTAGGCGAAGCCCTGCGTCGGTAGTACATCAAGATCGTCACCACGCCGTCATGCTGACGGAACTCTTCCTCGACGCTTTGCTGGATCGGAGCCCGAGGATCATCATCGAGCTGAACGTGTGCTAAGAACTCGGAGGTGCCGGAGTAACGGTGCTTGGATCGGTCGGATCGGGAAGAAGACGTACGACTACTTCCTCTACGTTGTGTGATCGCTTCCGCAGTCGGTCTGCGTTGGTACGTAGACAACACTCTCCCCTCTCGTTGCTATGCATCACCATGATCTTGCGTGTGCGTAGGAAAATTTTCGAAATACTACGTTCCCCAACACCTTAGCCATGTGCGGTGCCCCCTGCCACCATATTCCACCTCGATCATGTCGTTGTAGTGCTTAGGCGAAGCCCTGCGTCGGTAGAACATCATCATCATCACCACGCCATCGTGCTGACGGAACTCATCCCCGAAGCTTTGCTGGATCGGAGCCCGGGGAGCGTCATCGAGCTGTACGTGTGCTAAGAACTCGGAGGTGCCGGAGTAACGGTGCTTGGATCGGTCGGATCGGGAAGACATACGACTACTTCCTCTACGTTGTGTCAACGCTTCCGTAGTCGGTCTGCGTGGGTACGTAGACAACACTCTCCCCTCTCGTTGCTGTGCATCACCATGATCTTGCGTGTGCGTAGGAAAATTTTGAAATTACTACATTCCCCAACACTTAGACCATGAGATTGTGCAACTCCCGGATACCATAGGAGTGCTTTGGGTGTGCCAAACGTCACAACGTAACTGGGTGGCTATAAAGGTACACTACAGGTATCTCCGAAAGTGTCTGTTGGGTTGGCACGAATCGAGACTGGGATTTGTCACTCCGTGTAAACGGAAAGGTATCTCTGGGCCCACTCGGTACGACATCATCATAATGTGCACAATGTGATCAAGGAGTTGATCACGGGATGATGTGTTACGGAACGAGTTAAGAGACTTGCTGGTAACAAGATTGAACAAGGTATCGGGATACCGACGATCAAATCTCGGGTAAGTATCGTACCGCTAGACAAAGGGAATTGTATACGGGATTGATTAAGTCCTTGACATCATGGTTCATCCGATGAGATCATCGTGGAGCATGTGGGAGCCAACATGGGTATCCAGATCCCGCTGTTGGTTATTGACCAGAGAATGTCTCGGTCATTTCTGCATGGTTCCCGAACCCGTAGGGTCTACACACTTAAGGTTCGATGATGCTAGGGTTATAGGGAATAGATATACGTGGTTACCGAATGTTGTTCGGAGTCCCGGATGAGATCCCGGGCGTCACGAGGAGTTCCGGATTGGTCCGGAGGTAAAGATTTATATATGGGAAGTCCTGTTTTGGTTACCGGAAAAGTTTCGGGTTTTATCGGTAACGTACCGGGACCACCGAGAGGGTCCCGGGGGTCCACCAAGTGGGGCCACCAGCCCTGGAGGGCTGCATGGGCCAAGTGTGGGAGGGGACTAGCCCCAAGTGGGCTGGTGCGCCCCCCCACAAGTGCCCAAGGCGCCTAGGGTTTGGGGAGGGGGCGCACCCACCTAACTTGGGGGGCAAGTTTCCCCTCTCCCCCACTTGGCCGCCACCCAGATGGGCTTTGGGGCTGCCGCACCCCTTGGGGTGGGAACCCTAGAGGGGGCGCAGCCCCCTCCCTCTCCCCTATATATAGTTGAGGTCTTTGGGGCTGCCAACACATGAGTTTTGACCTCTCCATGGCGCAGCCCTGCTTCTCTCCCTCCTCCTCTCCCGCGGTGCTTGGCGAAGCCCTGCAGGATTGCCATGCTCCTCCACCACCACCACGCCGTCGTGCTGCTGCTGGACGGAGTCTTCCCCAACCTCTCCCTCTCTCCTTGCTGGATCAAGGCATGGGAGACGTCATTGGGCTATACGTGTGTTGAACGCGGAGGTGCCGTCCGTTCGGCACTAGGATCTCCGGTGATTTGAATCACGACGAGTACGACTCCATCAACCCCGTTCACTTGAATGCTTCCGCTTAGCGATCTACAAGGGTATGTAGATGCACTCTCCTTCCCTCATTGCTAGATTACTCCATAGATTGATCTTGGTGATGCGTAGAAAATTTTGAATTTCTGCTACGTTCCCCATTAGGCACTGCCTAGAAGCATGGCTGGCCGGCGCGTCATGGCGATCCCCAACATCAAGTCGAGGACCATGGGAAGGCACCGTCGAGGAGAGCTTCGACGAAGGGCCTGGGCACTGACTGGCAAGATGGAAATCTTTGTAGCAACGCCAGCACTTTAGCGGCTCCTCGCAATCCTTGGCGAAATGCTTGCGGCTGAGACACCGAAAGCATCGTCCATCCATCCATCTGAGGTAGGCGGCGCGCTCATACGGACTAACCACCGGCCGCGCCTTCGGCGGCATAGCCCGACCGCTGCTGGAAGCATTTGCACATCCCTTGCTCCCATGCACTTCAATCCATCCTCCATGGTCTGAGGCAGGAGAGGAATCCCCTCCCCCCGGAGCCAAGGCTGCGTCCCGGATTACCACAGATTTGGGGCGAGTCTGCGAAGAAGAGGGCGGAGCAGCAACAGCAGCATCAACCTCCGGGAAAGCCCGCACGCAGCAGGCAGACCACGGCACTCCAGTAGCGACCCGTGCAACATCGGAACGACCGTCAGCACAAATCCTGGCGGCGGGCTCCCGGACCACAATGGATCGAAGACGAGGCGGGGGCGGAGAGGCTTCGGTCGATGGAGCCGAGTCGCCGGACGGTGGGGGCAAACCGGCGACCATCCCGGGGGACGAGCGGGAGAGCCCCGGATGCGGCGACGGCGATGACGCATCTGGATCGGGAACCAGCCCCGATGCCGACGCGGAGGAGAGGCGCCGCGGCGCGGACGGACCGGATGCAGGGGTGGCAAGGGTGGTGGGCTTGAACAGAGGCGAAGGGACGGCAAGCGGCGGGGGCGGCAGATGTTAGAGTTAATCTTGACATGTGTGTATGTGCATGTGTGCATTGCATTTTAGTGGTCTAGAGATGGCCGGGTCGATGCGTCTGTTCAGTGCTGGAGTGAGTCCAGCAGTTTGTTTTGGTCAGGTCGTGGTGGCTAGAGCCATTCTAGGAGAGGATCAAGTCAAGTTGTTAGCTGAACTCGGCTGGGTAGTGTTTGGCCGTTGAGGATAGGCTGTACTAGTGGTGGGCATGGCCGTGCATATAGTTAGCGATTAGTTAGTGCCTGGTGGTTAGTGAAGTTAGTGGAGCATGATGTGAGTGCGTGGGTCATGGCTGAATGCCAGACTTTGTATAAATTGTCATCTGAGTCAATGAGAAAATGAAAGGCCGTGAGGGCTGGGTAGGAAAAGATGTAGGATATGTGTGTCTCACTGGGAGAACAAAGCAAAGCTGGTTCCTCCACGGTGAGGTGTGTGTGTGTGTGTGTGTGTGTTCATTCCATGTGTGTGTTCTTGTTCTTTGTGTTGTGTGACACAAACCAAAGAGAGAGTTGTGTGAGATAGAGCAAGAAGAAGAGCGGCGCTGTGAGGAGGCGGTGCCAGCAATTGGTATAGAGGGCCAGGTTGATCCGCGGCAGCGACGGCGGCGGTGACGACGACGCGGCGGACTCCATGTGACGTGGAGGACGTCGGCGCAAGGTGGAGGCCGTTGGCAGCGCGATGCCGCTGGTGACCGGTTGCGGTGCAATGCCGCAAGATGATGATGGTGTGGTGGTCGGCGTCGCGAGGAGGTCATCCACGACAAGATGGTCCATGGTGACCGGCGCTGCGACGGCGCCGGTTGTGGCGCGACGGACTCCATGCGAGATGGAGGCCGATGGTGCATGAAGGAAGATGGTGGTCATGCGGTGCCGCTATGTGAAGATGGTAGTGCGAACCTACCACAAGAAGAGTCGGTGCGATGCCGATGATGGTGGTGTGATGCCATCGTCATCATGGAAAGTTGGTGTGAAGCCAACAAAAGTTACGGTGCGATGCCGCTTGGCAAAGACGGCGTGGTGATCGGCGTTGCGACAACGTCGTCCACGTCAAGAGGTGGCCGCCGCGTGCGGCAAGAGGACATGGTGATGGACGCCGGCGCTGCGATGGCGTCGGTCCACGACAAGGTGTGCAGCGCCGCGATGGCGTCGTCAAGTGATCGCTGGTGATCCGTGTCGAGGATTGAAGAATCAAGATTAAGGGGGAGATTGTTAGGCTTTTTAATCCTGATTATGTATCTGCATATTTGTTTTGAGTCCTACTTGTAACTTAGATGTCTAGGGAGTAGCGAGTCCGGCGAAGCTTCAATAAAGATGTGTGGAGAAGGCGAGATGCCAGACCGCTGTGAGAAGCGGCAAGACGTGATGAAGCTGGAGCATGACCGGCTGCACGACGAGGAGGAGCTGGGTGATCCGGCAAGGTAGTTAGCTGCGTGTGTTCGGCGCTGAGACGGTGTTGACGACGAGATGGAGTGGAGCTCGGCGCTATGAAGGAGTCATCCATGAAAAGTCTGGTGAGCCACCATGTCAAGATTAGGAGGAAAAATGTTAGAGTTAATCTTGACATGTGTGTATGTGCATGTGTGCATTGCATGTTAGTGGTCTAGAGATGGCCGGGTCGATGCGTCTGTTCAGTGCTGGAGTGAGTCCAGCAGTTTGTTTTGGTCAGGTCGTGGTGGCTAGAGCCATTCTAGGAGAGGATCAAGTCAAGTTGTTAGCTGAACTCGGCTAGGTAGTGTTTGGCCGTTGAGGATAGGCTGTACTAGTGGTGGGCATGGCCGTGCATATAGCTAGCGATTAGTTAGTGCCTGGTGGTTAGTGAAGTTAGTGGAGCATGATGTGAGTGCGTGGGTCATGGCTGAATGCCAGACTTTGTATAAATTGTCATCTGAGTCAATGAGAAAATGAAAGGCCGTGAGGGCTGGGTAGGAAAAGATGTAGCATATGTGTGTCTCACCGGGAGAACAAAGCAAAGCTGGTTCCTCCACGGTGAGGTGTGTGTGTGTGTGTTCATTCCATGTGTGTATTCTTGTTCTTTGTGTTGTGTGACACAAACCAAAGAAAGAGTTGTGTGAGATAGAGCTGGCGATCATAGATCCATCCAAAGACTATTCCAAAACTGTTTGAGAAACTAGCACAAACTGCAAGCATCCAGAGATATTTCTGCGCTATAGATTCGTGATCATATCCTCCTGTGCCTCAGATCAAATTTTCACATAAATACATCGTATATAGTTAAATATTTCAAATAACCGGCAACAATGTCATCTCAAAACAGTCTGCAATGCTCCTATCTGTTGTAGGGAACATCTTCATTTACCCAAGCTCCATCCCAAGAATTTAGATTACACAACATGATACACCGATGACATACACACAAAACTGCAAAAATAATTTATATGAGCTGAATATAAATCTATTAATGAGTTGGCATAGATGGGTATGCCTAAGATACATGACAATTGTATTCTCTACAAAGGTATGGATTGGTCATGGCTCATAACAAGCAGGTGAAACGTGAGGGATATGTCTCGTAACAGTCACTACCAAAATAAACCTAGACGCCGACGGCCTTTTCTATGCCGACGACTTTTTGTCCGGATCGTCGGCATAGACAGAGATATGCTGACGACCTAGGAAAAGCCGTAGGCGTAGAAAGGCCGTCGGCATACCTCAGACTATGTCGATGGTGGCCGTAGGCATAGAAATGCCATCGGCATACCTCCGCCTACGTCGATGGCAGCTGTCGGTACAGTGAAGCCGCTGGCATATAGGTGGCCCTGGCGAGCCGGCCTCAGACTGCAGCCTAACACCGTCAAATCTATGCTGACGACCCTAACACATGGCGTTAATATGCCAATGGCCTTGCCATCGGCATAGATTCATGGTTATGCCGACGGCTATACCACGTGTCGCCTACTGACTGGGTGGACTTAGCGACGGCGCCTTCAGCTACCGACGGAGAAGATATGCCGACGGCATAGGCGTCTATGCCAACGGTTGACAGGGATACACCGACGCAAATGATGCCGACAGGCCTATGCCGACAAAAGCCGTCGGCATATCCCTTTGCCGGCGGGGTTTGGGCCTATGCCGACAGCCCCGGGGTCTGGGCCGTCGGCATAGTAGGTCATTCCGGTAGTGAGTGCTTTTATTACGAGGTAAGGTCGATGGGAATGTTTATGGTGATGAGGCCAATGAGGTTGGCCTTGATGGCATTGCAGACACAGACGGCGGCTTTGAGGTCAGCCAGCCCACCAAGTAGCTGGTAACATTGCTCGGTGTCCGACACTTTAATCTTGAGCTTGAGTAGCATCAGCATGTTGCTGCACATAGTTATCTTCAGAAGTTTGAATCTTCAGAAGGTTGATTGGGCATGAACCACCATTGGATAGCATCGATGCAATAGATGGGATAGGCACCAAAGGGGATGATTGTGAAGGAAATATGCCCTAGAGGCAATAATAAAGTTGTTATTTATATTTCCTTATATCATGATAAATGTTTATTATTCATACTAGAATTGTATTAACCGGAAACTTAGTACATGTGTGAATACATAAACAAACAAAGTGTCCCTAGTATGCCTCTACTTGGCTAGCTTGTTAATTAAAGATGGTTAAGTTTCCTAGCCATAGACATGTGTTGTTATTTGATGAACGGGATCGCATCATTAGAAAATGATGTGATGGACAAGACACATCCGTTAGCTTAGCACTATGATCGTTTAGTTTATTGCTATTGCTTTCTTCATGACTTATACATGTTCCTTAGACTATGAGATTATGCAACTCCCGAATACCGGAGGAACACCTTGTGTGCTACCAAACGTCACAACGTAAACGAGTGATTATAAAGATGCTCTACAGGTGTCTCCGATGGTGTTTGTTGAGTTGGTATAGATTGAGATTAGGATTTGTCACTTCGATTGTCGGAGAGGTATCTCTGGACCCTCTCGGTAATGCACATCACTATAAGCCTTGCAATCAATGTGAATAATGAGTTAGTTGCGAGATGATGCATTATGGAACGAGTAAAGAGACTTGCCGGTGACGAGATTGAAAAAGGTATGATGATACCGATGATCGAATCTTGGGCAAGTAACATACCAATGACAAAGGGAACAACGTATGTTGTTATGCGGTTTGACCGATAAAGATCTTCATAGAATATGTAGGAACCAATATGAGCAATCAGGTTCGGCTATTGGTCATTGACCGGAGATGAGTCTCGACCATGTCTACATATTTCTTGAACCCGTAGGGTCCGACGCTTAACGTTCGATGACGATATGTATTGTGAGTTATGTGATTTGATGTACCGGATGAGATCACGGAGTCCCGGATGAGATCACGGACATGACGGGGAGTCTCGAAATGATCGAGACATAAAGGTCGATATATTGGAAGGCTATATTCTGACATCGGAAAGGTTCTGAGTGGTTCGGGTATTTTTTGGAGTACCGGAGTGTTACGGGAATACGCCATGGGAAGTATTGGGCCTTCATGGGCCTTAGTGGTAAGGAGAGAAGGGCCACAAGGGGAGGCCGCCCCCCCATGCGCTGGCCCGAATTGGACTAGGGAAAGGGCGGCGCCCCCCTATTTCCTTCTCCCTCTCCTCTCCTTCCTTCTTCTTCTACATGGACTAGGAAAGGGGGAAACCTACTCCTACTAGGAGAAGGAATCCCCCTTTCGGCGCGCCTGTAACGCCCTGTATGTAACTTGCCGTATTTGTATTTCAACTCTTGCCATTTTCGGCTCTAAGTTATGATATTCTCTCATGGTTGGGTTTTGTCTTCGTTTTGCATTTTATCCATGTCATGCATTTCATATCATGTCATCATGTGCATCGCATTTGCATACGTGTTCGTCTCATGCATCCGAGCATTTTCCCCGTTGTCCGTTTTGCATTACGGCACTCCTACGTCCTCCGGCGCCCCATTTTGCATCTTTTTGTGAGCGGGTGTTGAACTTTCTTGGAATGGTCCAAGATTTGCCAATCGGCCTTGGTACACCATCCGTAGACCGCCTGTCAAGTTTCGTGCCATTTGGAGTTCGTTTGATACTCCAATGGTTAACCGGTGAACCATAAAGGCCTCATGTGCGTTGCAGCCCAACACCCCTCCAAAGTGGCCCAAAACCCATCCAAACTCCCTCCATCCTCTCAGCCGTTTGATCACGATCGCGTGGCCGAAAACCGCACCTCATTTGGACTCTCCTAGCTCCCTCTACCTACAAATATGTGCATCTCCCTGAAATTTCACGGATAAACCCTAGCTCTTCCTCCGCTCGCACCGCCCTCCAGCCCGATCTACGCCACCGCCGTCTCCTCCCGCGCCGCGCGCACGAGTCCCCGTCGCCGGCCGCCGCCCCACCGCTGTTCCAGGCCGACGCCGGCCACCTCTTCACCGCGCCGGACCCGGGCGTCTCTCCCCGCCGTCCTCCGCCGTCGCAGGCGACCGTTCCGGCCGGATCCGGGCAGGAGCCGCCCAGATCTCACTGCCCCGAAGATCGGCTCGTCTCCGGCGTCCTTTTCCGGCCAGTTCTCCGGTGAGCCTCGGGATCCGCGCGAGGAACCCTAGATCTGAGAGAGGTTGACTCTCTAATTTTCTATAAGTCCCCAGTTCCTTATATTTTCTAGCTCTTTTGAACATGCCATAACTCCACATCCATAGCCCCGTTTCGCGCGTGTGATATATTAAAATGTTTGTTAGGATGTCCGCTTCATTTTGTTCCATTGCACCATGGTTGTTTGAGTCCATATTAATGCCCAAATGACTGTTGCAAGAGTGCTATAAAATGTTAGTTCCTAATTCTTATCAGTTCATGAGCATTTGTCATTTTTGCCATGATTATTGTGTGTTGCATATGTACTTGAGCCCTACATGTGTTTTGGGCTAAGCCATGCCATCTTTACAGGGGTGTATGCCATGTATTTTTGTGATCAATGTGGTGACTAGCACATGCATGCAAAGTAGCTCTCGTGATGTTGCTGATTTCAGGGACTTAGAATTTCACTAAGTCATTTCCCTGTTGTTATTTTTATGCCATGTATTCATGTTGCTACAGAGTGATCCATGCCTCTTTTGAGTATGTTCAGTAAGGATGATTTGAGCATATGATCGTGCTCTATCCATCCATGTCCTTGTTTGCATTTATGGAGTACCCTAGCATGACTCAGTCTTGCTCTACTTTTGCTATAAAATGTTCCTGGCAGATTTTTTACGTGTTAATCAATTTTGCCAAGGTTGTTGTAGTTGATCCTTGCATGCTATGAGATGGTTCTTGCCATGGTTAGCTTCTCGAACATGTCTTCTTGCCGGGTGTATACTTAGCTTGTCATTCAATGCCTTGTGTTGAGTGCATCGAGCTCGCAAACATGCCTACGTAACTTTGTTTATGCCATGTCCAGTTTTGTGCTAAGTCTGAATCTGTTAACGAAACTTGCTATGTTTACATGGTTGCCATCATATCTTATGATCCTTTTTGGCTTATGGTCAGTAAGGGACTTTTGTTATATGCTTTGAGTAGATTCCTGCCATGCCTTGTATTGCTATGATCTGATCCTGTCGCAAGTTGTTATCTTGCTCTAAACATTGCTTCCTGATGTTATTTCCTAACATGTTAGTATTTTCACCAAGTCTGTGAAGCTGATATCTTTTGCACTTTTGCCATGCTTGTTTGAACCTGCTATTGGGTGATTTAGCCGTAGCTCACTATTCATCTTTTGTCAAGCATCTTGAGTAGATCACTGCCATGTGCTTTGTTGCTATGTTAGAGTGCAGTAGCTTAGTTTCTTGTTGCATTTTAGATGGCATCGTGCTGTTAATCGCAGAATCGTGCCATTCTTGTTGTGTTTTCCATTTGCAAACCGTGCATCTGATTCCGGTGATCTTTATATCGATTTCGACCGAAATCAACTCATCTTTCCAGTGGCACACTTGGTTTGCCAAGTTGAGGCCTGGTTCAATCTTTTCCTTCCGGAGCACGCATATGCATTGCATATTACATCCCGCATATCATGTCATGTTTTGCATCATGTTTCTTGCGCATTGCACTGTGGTTGATTGTGGTTTCTTTTGCTTGTGTTCTTGCCTTGGGTAGAGCCGGGAGATGAGTTCGTGATCGAGGAACCCGTTGAGTACGCTTACGAGGATCAATCTTACGTCAACTCGGAGAACTTTGCAGGCAAGATGACCATACCCTCGAAATCACTTCTATCTTTGCTTGCTAGTTGCTCGCTCTATTGCTATGCCTATGCTGCGATACCTACCACTTGCTTTATCATGCCTCCCATATTGCCACGTCAAACCTCTAACCCACCTTGTCCTAGCAAACCATTGATTGGTTATGTTACCTCTTTGCTCAGCCCCTCTTATAGCGTTGCTAGTTGCAGGTGAAGATGGAATTTGTTCCTTGTTGGAACATGATTATTGTTGGGATATCGTTATTACATCTTGTTTACCTTAATGCACCTATATACTTGGAAAAGGGTGGAAGGCTCGGCCTTATGCCTGGTGTTTTGTTCCACTGTTGCCGCCCTAGTTTCTGTCATACCGGTGTTATGTTCCTTGATTTTGCGTTCCTTACGCGTTTGGGTTATAATGGGAACCCCTTGACAGTTCGCCTTCAATAAAACTCCTCCAACAAGGCCCAACCTTGGTTTTACATTTGCCTTACAACCTATAACCTTCCCTTGGGTTTTCGCGAGCCCGAGGGTCATCTTTATTTTACCCCCCCTCCCGGGCCAGTGCTCCTATGAGTGTTGGTCCGAAACGGGCAGCCTGCGGGGCCACCTCGGGGCAACTCGAGGGTTGGTTTTACTCGTATCTTGACCTATCGATCCGGTGTGCCCTGAGAACGAGATACGTGCGACTCCTATCGGGATTTGTCGGCACATCGGGCGGCTTTGCTGGTCTCGTTTTACCATTGTTGAGATGTCTTGTAACCGGGATTCCGAGTCTGATCGGGTCGTCCTGGGAGAAGGAGTATCCTTCGTTGACCGTGAGAGCTTGTGATGGCCTAAGTGAAGGAAATATGCCCTAGAGGCAATAATTAAGTTATTATTTATTTCCTTATATCATGATAAATGTTTATTATTCATGCTAGAATTGTATTAACCGGAAACATAATACATGTGTGAATACATAGACAAACAGAGTGTCACTAGTATGCCTCTACTTGACTAGCTCGTTAATCAAAGATGGTTATGTTTCCTAACCATGAACAAAGAGTTGTTATTTGATTAACGAGGTCACATCATTAGTTGAATGATCTGATTGACATGACCCATTCCATTAGCTTAGCACCCGATCGTTTAGTATGTTGCTATTGCTTTCTTCATGACTTATACATGTTCCTATAACTATGAGATTATGCAACTCCCGTTTACCGGAGGAACACTTTGGGTACTACCAAACGTCACAACGTAACTGGGTGATTATAAAGGAGTACTACAGGTGTCTCCAATGGTAGATGTTGGGTTGGCGTATTTCGAGATTAGGGTTTGTCACTCCAAGTGTCGGAGAGGTATCTCTGGGCCCTCTCGGTAATGCACATCACATGAGCCTTGCAAGCACTGCAACTAATATTTTAGTTGTTAGATGATGTATTACCGAACGAGTAAAGAGACTTGCCAGTAACGAGATTGAACTAGGTATTGGATACCGACGATCGAATCTCGGGCAAGTAACATACCGATGACAAAGGGAACAACGTATGTTGTTATGCGGTCTGACCGATAAAGATCTTCGTAGAATATGTAGGAGCCAATATGGGCATCCAGGTCCCGCTATTGGTTATTGACCGGAGACGTGTCTCGGTCATGTCTGCATTGTTCTCGAACCGTAGGGTCCGCACGCTTAACGTTACGATGACAGTAATTATGAGTTTATGCATTTTGATGTACCGAAGTTAGTTTGGAGTCCCGGATGTGATCACGGACATGAAAAGGAGTCTCGAAATGGTCGAGACATAAAGATTGATATATTGGAAGCCTATATTTGGACATCGGAATTGTTCCGGGTGAAATCGGCATTTTACCGGACTACCGGGGGGTTACCGGAACCCCCCGGGGGGTTATTGGGCCAACATGGGCCTTAAGGGAGAAGAGGAGAGGAGGCAAGAGGTGGCCGCGTGCCCCTCCCCTTCCTAGTCCGAATAGGACAAGGGAAGGGGGCCGGCGCCCCCCCTTTCCTTCCTCTCTTCCTCCTATTCTCCCCCTTCTCTCCTAGTCCAACTAGGAGTCCTACTCCCGGTGTGAGTAGGACTCCCCTTGGCACACCACACCTTGGCCGGCCGCCTCCTCCCCTTGCTCCTTTATATACGGGGGCAGGGGGCACCCCATACGCACACAAGTTGATCCACGTGATCTATTCCTTAGCCGTGTGCGGTGCCCCCTACCACCATATTCCTCGATAATACTGTAGCAGAGTTTAGGCGAAGCCCTGCTGCTGTAGTTCATCAAGGTCGTCACCACGCCGCCGTGCTGACGGAACTCTTCCTCGACGCTTTGCTGGATCGGAGCCCGAGGATCGTCATCGAGCGGAACGTGTGCTACGAACTCGGAGGTGCCGGAGTAACGGTGCTTGGATCGGTCGGATCGGAAGAAGACGTACGACTATTTCCTCCATGTTGTGTGATCGCTTCCGCAGTCGGTTTGCGTTGGTACATAGACAACACTCTCCACTCTCGTTGCTATGCATCACCATGATCTTGTGTGTGCGTAGGAAATTTTTTGAAATTACTATGTTCCCCAACAGTGGCATCCGAGCCTAGGTTTTATGGTTTGATGTTATTTGCACGAGTAGAACACAAGTGAGTTGTGGGCGATACAAGTCATACTGCCTACCAGCATGTCATACTTTGGTTCGGCGGTATTGTTGGACGAGACGACCCGGACCAACCTTACGCGTACGCTTACGCGAGACCGGTTCCCTCGACGTGCTTTGCACATAGATGGCTTGCGGGCGACTGTCTCTCCAACTTTAGTTGAACCGAGTGTGGCTACGCCCGGTCCTTGAGAAGGTTAAAACGGAGTCTATTTGACGAACTATCGTTGTGGTTTTGATGCGTAGGTGAGATGAGTTCTTGCTTAAAGCCCGTAGCAGCCACGTAAAACTTGCAACAACAAAGTAGAGGACGTCTAACTTGTTTTTGCAGGGCATGTTGTGATGTGATATGGTCAAGGCATGATGCTAAATTTTATTGTATGAGATGATCATGTTTTGTAACCGAGTTATCGGCAACTGGAAGGAGCCATATGGTTGTCGCTTTATTGTATGCAATGCAATCGCGATGTAATGCTTTACTTTATTACTAAGCGGTAGTGATAGTCGTGGAAGCATAAGATTGGCGAGACGACAATGATGCTATGATGGAGATCAAGGTGTCGCGCCGGTGACCATGGTGATCATGACGGTGCTTCGGAGATGGAGATCACAAGCACAAGATGATGGCCATATCATATCACTTATATTGATTGCATGTGATGTTTATCTTTTATGCATCTTATCTTGCTTTGATTGACGGTAGCATTATAAGATGATCTCTCACTAAATTATCAAGAAGTGTTCTCCCTGAGTATGCACCGTTGCCAAAGTTTGTCGTGCCCAGACACCACGTGATGATCGGGTGTGATAAGCTCTACGTCCAAATACAACGGGTGCAAAACAGTTGCACACGCAGAATACTCAGGTTATACTTGACGAGCCAAGCATATACAGATATGGCCTCGGAACACGGAGACCGAAAGGTCGAGCGTGAATCATATAGTAGATATGATCAACATAACGATGTTCACCATTGAAAACTAGTCCATCTCACGTGATGATCGGTTATGGTTTAGTTGATTTGGATCACGTGATCACTTAGAGGATTAGAGGGATGTCTATCTAAGTGGGAGTTCTTAAGTAATTTGATTAACTGAACTTAAACTTATCATGAACTTAGTACCTGATAGTATCTTGCTTGTTTATGTTGATTTTAGATAGATGGCTCGTGTTGTTGTCCGTTGAATTTTAATGCGTTCCTTGAGAAAGCAAAGTTGAAAGATGATGGTAGTAATTACACGGACTGGGTCCGTAACTTGAGGATTATCCTCATTGCTGCACAGAAGAATTACGTCCTGGAAGCACCGCTGGGTGCCAGGCCTGCTGCTGGAGCAACGCCAGATGTTATGAACGTCTGGCAGAGCAAAGCTGATGACTACTCGATAGTTCAGTGTGCCATGCTTTACGGCTTAGAATCGGGACTTCAACGACGTTTTGAACGTCATGGAGCATATGAGATGTTCCAGGAGTTGAAGTTGATATTTCAAGTAAATGCCCGAATTGAGAGATATGAAGTCTCCAATAAGTTCTATAGCTGCAAGATGGAGGAGAACAGTTCTGTCAGTGAGCATATACTCAAAATGTCTGGGTATAATAACACTTGATTCAGATGGGAGTTAATCTTCCAGATGATTGCGTCATTGACAGAATTCTCCAATCACTGCCACCAAGCTACAAGAGCTTCGTGATGAACTATAATATGCAAGGGATGAACAAGACTATTCCCGAGCTCTTCGCAATGCTAAAAGCTGCGGAGGTAGAAATCAAGAAGGAGCATCAAGTGTTGATGGTCAACAAGACCACTAGTTTCAAGAAGAAGGGCAAAGGGAAGACGAAGGGGAACTTCAAGAAGAACAGCAAGCAAGTTGCTGCTCAGGAGAAGAAACCCAAGTCTGGACCTAAGCCTGAAACTGAGTGCTTCTACTGCAAGCAGACTGGTCACTGGAAGCGGAACTGCCCCAAGTATTTGGCGGATAAGAAGGATGGCAAGGTGAACAAAGGTATATGTGATATACATGTTATTGATGTGTACCTTATTAGAGCTCGCAGTAGCACCTGGGTATTTGATACTGGTTCTGTTGCTAATATTTGCAACTCGAAACAGGGACTACAGAACAAGCGGACGCTAGCAAAGGACGAGGTGACGATGCGCGTGGGAAACGGTTCCAAAGTCGATGTGATCGCGGTCGGCACGCTACCTCTACATCTACCTTCGGGATTAATATTAGACCTAAATAATTGTTATTTGGTGCCAGCGTTGAGCATGAACATTATATCTGGATCTTGTTTAATGCGAGACGGTTATTCATTTAAATCAGAGAATAATGGTTGTTCTATTTATATGAGTAATATCTTTTATGGTCATGCACCTTTGAAGAGTGGTCTATTCTTGTTGAATCTCGATAGTAGTGATACACATATTCATAATGTAGAAGCCAAAAGATGCAGAGTTGATAATGATAGTGCAACTTATTTGTGGCACTGCCGTTTAGGTCATATCGGTGTAAAGCGCATGAAGAAACTCCATACTGATGGGCTTTTGGAACTACTTGATTATGAATCACTTGTTACTTGCGAACCGTGCCTCATAGGCAAGATGACTAAAACACCGTTCTCCGGTACTATGGAGAGAGCAACAGATTTATTGGAGATCATACATACCGATGTATGTGGTCCGATGAATATTGAAGCTCGTGGCGGATATCGTTATGTTCTCACCTTCACAGATGATTTAAGCAGATATGGGTATATCTACTTAATGAAACATAAGTCTGAAACATTTGAAAAGTTCAAGGAATTTCAGAGTGAAGTTGAAAATCATCGTAACAAGAAAATAAAGTTTCTACGATCTGATCGTGGAGGAGAATATTTGAGTAACGAGTTTGGTGTACATTTGAAATATTGTGGAATAGTTTCGCAACTCACGCCACCCGGAACACCACAGCGTAATGGTGTGTCCGAATGTCGTAATCATACTTTACTGGATATGGTGCGATCTATGATGTCTCTTACTGATTTACCGCTATCGTTTTGGGGTTATGCTTTAGAGACGGCCGCATTCACGTTAAATAGGGCACCATCAAAATCCGTTGAGACGACGCCTTATGAACTATGGTTTGGCAAGAAACCAAAGTTGTCGTTTCTTAAGGTTTGGGGCTGCAATGCTTATGTGAAAAAGCTTCAACCTGATAAGCTCGAACCCAAATCGGAGAAATGTGTCTTCATAGGATATCCAAAGGAAACTATTGGATACACCTTCTATCACAGATCCGAAGGCAAGACTTTTGTTGCTAAGTTCGGAAACTTTCTAGAGAAGGAGTTTCTCTCGAAAGAAGTGAGTGGGAGGAAAGTAGAACTTGACGAGGTAACTGTACCTGCTCCCTTATTGGAAAGTAGTACATCACAGAAAACTGTTTATGCGACACCTATACCAATTAGTGAGGAAGCTAATGATGATGATCATGAAACTTCAGGACAAGATACTACTGAAACACGTAGATCAACCAGAGTAAGATCCGCACCAGAGTGGTACGGTAATCCAATTCTGGAAGTCATGCTACTAGATCATGATGAACCTACGAACTATGAAGAAGCGATGGTGAGCCCAGATTCCGCAAAGTGGCTTGAGGCCATGAAATCTGAGATGGGATCCATGTATGAGAACAAAGTATGGACTTTGGTTGACTTGCCCGATGGTCGGCAAGCAATTGAGAATAAATGGATCTTCAAGAAAAAGACTGACGCTGACGGTAATATTACTGTCTATAAAGCTCGACTTGTCGCAAAAGGTTTTCGACAAGTTCAAGGGGTTGACTACGATGAGACCTTCTCACCCGTAGCGATGCTTAAGTCCGTCAGAATCATGTTAGCAATTGCCGCATTTTATGATTATGAAATATGGCAGATGGATGTCAAAACTGCATTCCTAAATGGATTTCTGGAAGAAGAGTTGTATATGATGCAACCAGAAGGTTTTGTCGATCCAAAGGGAGCTAACAAAGTATGCAAACTCCAGCGATCTATTTATGGACTGGTGCAAGCATCTCAGAGTTGGAATAAACGCTTTGATAGTGTGATCAAAGCATTTGGCTTTATACAGACTTTTGGAGAAGCCTGTATTTACAAGAAAGTGAGTGGGAGCTCTGTAGCATTTCTGATATTATATGTGGATGACATATTGCTGACTGGAAATGATATAGAATTTCTGGATAGCATAAAGGGATACTTGAATAAAAGTTTTTCGATGAAAGACCTTGGGGAAGCTGCTTACATATTAGGCATAAAGATCTATAGAGATAGATCAAGACACTTAATTGGACTTTCACAAAGCACATACCTTGACAAGATTTTGAAGAAGTTCAAAATGGATCAAGTAAAGAAAGGGTTCTTGCCTGTGTTACAAGGTGTGAAGTTGAGTCAGACTCAATGCCCGACCACTGCAGAAGATAGAGAGAAAATGAAAGTTGTTCCCTATGCTTCAGCCATAGGCTCTATCATGTATGCAATGCTGTGTACCAGACCCGATGTGTGCCTTGCTATAAGTTTAGCAGGGAGGTACCAAAGTAATCCAGGAGTGGATCACTGGACAGCGGTCAAGAACATCCTGAAATACCTGAAAAGGACTAAGGATATGTTTCTCGTATATGGAGGTGACAAAGAGCTCACCGTAAGAGGTTACGTTGATGCACGCTTTGACACTGATCCGGACGATTCTAAATCGCAAACCGGATACGTGTTTACTTTAAACGGTGAAGCTGTCAGTTGGTGCAGTTCTAAACAAAGCGTCGTAGCGGGATCTACATGTGAAGCGGAGTACATAGCTGCTTTGGAAGCAGCGAACGAAGGAGTCTAGATGAAGGAGTTCATATCCGATCTATGTGTCATACCTAGTGCATCGGGTCCAATGAAAATCTTTTGTGACAATACTGGTGCAATTGCCTTGGCAAAGGAATCCAGATTTCACAAAAGGACCAAACACATCAAGAGACGCTTCAACTCCATCCGGGATTTAGTCCAGGTGGGAGACATAGAGATTTGCAAGATACATACGGATCTGAATGTTGCAGACCCGTTGACTAAGCCTCTTCCACGAGCAAAACATGATCAACACCAAAGCTCCATGGGTGTTAGAATCATTACTGTGTAATCTAGATTATTGACTCTAGTGCAAGTGGGAGACTGAAGGAAATATGCCCTAGAGGCAATAATAAAGTTATTATTTATTTCCTTATATCATGATAAATGTTTATTATTCATGCTAGAATTGTATTAACCGGAAACATAATACATGTGTGAATACATAGACAAACAGAGTGTCACTAGTATGCCTCCAATTGACTAGCTCGTTAATCAAAGATGGTTATGTTTCCTAACCATGAACAAAGAGTTGTTATTTGATTAACGAGGTCACATCATTAGTTGAATGATCTGATTGACATGAACCATTCCATTAGCTTAGCACCCGATCGTTTAGTATGTTGCTATTGATTTCTTCATGACTTATACATGTTGCTATAACTATGAGATTATGCAACTCTCGTTTACCGGAGGAACACTTTGGGTACTACCAAATGTCACAACGTAACTGGGTGATTATAAAGGAGTACTACAGGTGTCTCCAATGGTAGATGTTGGGTTGGCGTATTTCGAGAATAGGGTTTGTCACTCCGAGTGTCGGAGAGGTATCTCTGGGCCCTCTCGGTAATGCACATCACATAAGCCTTGCAAGCACTGCAACTAATATGTTAGTTGTTAGATGATGTATTACGGAACGAGTAAAGAGACTTGCCAGTAACGAGATTGAACTAGGTATTGGATACCGACGATCGAATCTCGGGCAAGTAACATACCGATGACAAAGGGAACAACGTATGTTGTTATGCGGTCTGACCGATAAAGATCTTCGTAGAATATGTAGGAGCCAATATGGGCATCCAGGTCCCGCTATTGGTTATTGACCGGAGACGTGTCTCGGTCATGTCTGCATTGTTCTCGAACCGTAGGGTCCGCACGCTTAACGTTACGATGACAGTAATTATGAGTTTATGCATTTTGATGTACCGAAGTTAGTTTGGAGTCCGGGATGTGATCACGGACATGACGAGGAGTCTCGAAATGGTCGAGACATAAAGATTGATATATTGGAAGCCTATATTTGGACATCGGAATTGTTCCGGGTGAAATCGGCATTTTACCGGTGTACCGGGGGGTTACCGGAACGGGGGGTTACCGGAACCCCCCGGGGGGTTATTGGGCCAACATGGGCCTTAAGGGAGAAGAGGGGAGGATGCAAGAGGTGGACGCGCGCCCCTCCCCTTCCTAGTCCGAATAGGACAAGGGAAGGGGGCCGGCGCCCCCCCTTTCCTTCCTCTCTTCCTCCTATTCTCCCCCTTCTCTCCTAGTCGAACTAGGAGTCCTACTCCCGGTGGGAGTAGGACTCCCCTTGGCGCGCCACACCTTGGCCGGCCGCCTCCTCCCCTTGCTCCTTTATATACGGGGGCAGGGGGCACCCCATAGACACACAAGTTGATCCATGTGATCTATTCCTTAGCCGTGTGCGGTGCCCCCTGCCACCATATTCCTCGATAATACTGTAGCAGAGTTTAGGCGAAGCCCTGCTGCTGTAGTTCATCAAGATCGTCACCACGCCGTCGTGCTGACGGAACTCTTCCTCGACGCTTTGCTGGATCGGAGCCCGAGGATCGTCATCGAGCGGAACGTGTGCTAAGAACTCGGAGGTGCCGGAGTAACGGTGCTTGGATCGGTCGGATCGGAAGAAGACGTACGACTACTTCCTCCATGTTGTGTGATCGCTTCCGTAGTCGGTCTGCGTTGGTACGTAGACAACACTCTCCCCTCTCGTTGCTATGCATCACCATGATCTTGTGTGTGCGTAGGAAATTTTTTGAAATTACTACGTTCCCCAACACTAAGTTGGGACACCCTTGCAGGGTTTTGAACTTTCGAAAGCCGTGCCTGTGGTTATGGGTAGATGGGAATTTGTTAATGTCCGGTTGTAGAAAACTTGACACTAACCTTAATTAAAATGAATCAACAGCGTGTGTAGACGTGATGGTCTCTTTTCGGCGGAGTCCGGGAAGAGAACACAGTCTCGTGTTATGCTTGAACGTAAGTAGTTGTAGGATCACTTCTTGATCTTTATATCTCCTCGACCGTGCTTTGCTTCTCTTCTCGCTCTCATTTGCGTAAGTTAGCCACCATATATGCTAGTGCTTGCTGCAACTCCAGCTCACTACCTTTTCCTACCCATAAGCTTAAATAGTCTTGATCGCGAGGGTGTGAGATTGCTGAGTCCCCGTGACTCACAGATTACTTCCAAAACCAGATGCAGGTGCCGAGATGCCATTCCAGGGGATGCGACCGAACTCAAGTGGGAGTTCGATGAGGATTCAGGACGTTACTATGTTTCCTTTCCAGACGATCAGTAGTGGAGCCCAGTTGGGGCGATCGGGGATCTATCGCATTTGGGTTTGTCTTTATTTTGGTTCCGTATTCGGACCTTGATTGTATTCTGGATGATGTAATGCTATATTTATGTATTGTGTGAAGTGGCGATTGTAAGCCAACTCTTTATCTCTATCTTATTCAGTACATGGGATGTGTAAAGATTACCCCTCTTGCGACATTCCTACTATGTAGTTATGCCTCTAAGTCGTGCTCCGACACGTGGGAGATATAGCCACATCGTGGGTGTTACAAGTTGGTATCAGAGCCTTCCCCGACTTAGGAGCCCCCTGCTTGATCGAATCGCTGGCGTTGTTGAGTCTAGAAAAATGTTTTGAGTCTTTTAGGATTATATATATCGGTGATTAGGATTCTTTTTACTCCTTAGTCCCTTCGTCGCTCTGGTGAGGCCTCCTGACGTAGAGTTTTGACTCTTCTCTTCTCAAATTTTCACTAATTTTTTTTAGGATCACGCGGGTATCTTGTAATTGTTCTGATGGTTTTGTGACGAGAACATTGTTCTTGGTGCCTCCTGACATTTAGGGGTTGTGGCAGTGTCCCGGGGAGTTGAGCTCCGAGATGTTGTCTTCACAATTTTATCATTGCAATTCTGGATTACCTGAGTTCGCCGACATCGAAAATCTCTTTTATGCAGTTGTTGGTGAGATAACCTCGACGCCACCCAGTACTGGGGCGGGAGTTCGGGACTATTGCCATACCTTGTATAACGGATGCTTTTCGAAGGTTAAGGTAAATGATTTCCAAAGGTTTCTTGGTTATGTGTTGTGATACGTCTCCAAGGTATCTATAATTTTTGATTGCTCCATGCTATACTATTTGCTATTTGGAATGTTTATGGGATTTATTATACACTTCTATATCATTTTTGGGACTAACCTATTAACCCAGAGCCCAGTGCCAGTTTCTGTTTTTACCCTGTTTTAAGGTTTTGAAGAAAAGGAAAATCAAACGGAGTCCAATTGACCTGAAACTTCACGGAACTCATTTTTGGAAGGAAAGAAGCCCAGAAGACTTGGAGTGCACGTCGGGGGATCTACGAGGAGGTCACGATGCAGGGGGGCGCATCCACCCCCCTGGGCGCGCCCTCCACCCTCGTGAGCCCCTCGTGGCCCCCCTGACGTACTTCTTCCACCTATATATCTCCATATACCCTAAAAACATCCGTGAGCACAATAGATCGGGAGTTCCGCCGCCAGAAGCCTCTGTAGCCACCGAAAGCCAGTCTAGACCCATTCCGGCACCCTGCCGGAGGGGGCAATCCTTCTCCGGTGGCCATCTTCATCATCCCGGTGCTCTCCATGACGAGGAGGGAGTAGTTCTCCCTCGGGGCTGAGGGTATGTACCAGCAGCTATGTGTTTGATCTCTCTCTCTCTCTCTCTCTCTCTCTCTCGTGTTCTTGAGATGATACGATCTTGATGTATCGCGAGCTTTGCTATTATAGTTGGATCTTATGTTTCTCCTCCCCCTCTTCTCTCTTGTAATGAATTGAGTTTCCCCTTTGAAGTAATCTTATCGGATTGAGTCTTTAAAGATTTGAGAACACTTGATGTATGTCTTGCCGTCCGGATCTGTGGTGATAATGGGATCTCACGTGATTCACTTGATGTATGTTTTGGTGATCAACTTGCGGGTTCCGCCCATGAACCTATGCATAGGGGTTGGCACAGGTTTTCGTCGTGATTCTCTGGTAGAGCTTTGGGGCACTCTTTGAGGTCCTTTGTGTTGGTTGAATAGATGAATCTGAGATTGTGTGATGCATATCGTATAATCATACCCACGGATACTTAAGGTGACATTGGAGTATCTAGGTGACATTAGGGTTTTGATTGATTTGTGTCTTAAGGTGTTATTCTAGTACGGACTCTAGGGCTGTTTGTGACACTTATAGGAATAGCCCAACGGATTGATTGGAAAGAATAACTTTGAGGTGGTTTCGTACCCTACCATAATCTCTTCGTTCGTTCTCCGCTATTAGTGACTTTGGAGTGACTCTTTGTTGCATGTTGAGGGATAGTCATGTGATCCAATTATGTTAGTATTGTTGAGGGAACTTGCACTAGCGAAAGTATGAACCCGAGGCCTTATTTCCTATCATTGCAATACCGTTTACACTCACTTTTATCATTAGTTACCTTGCTGTTTTTATATTTTCAGATTACAAATACTATTATCTACTATCCATATACCACTTGTATCACCATCTCTTCGCCGAACTAGTGCACCTATACAATTTACCATTGTATTGGGTGTGTTGGGGACACAAGAGACTCTTTGTTATTTGGTTGCAGGGTTGCTTGAGAGAGACCATCTTCATCCTACGCCTCCTACTGATTGATAAACCTTAGGTCATCCACTTGAGGGAAATTTGCTACTGTCCTAGAAACCTCTGCACTTGGAGGCCCAACAACGTCTACAAGAAGAAGGTTGTGTAGTAGACATCAAGCTCTTTTCTGGCGCCGTTGCCGGGGAGGCATGGAAAGCGGCACTAACACACCCCGTCAACTAAGCTGTTTTCTGGCGCCGTTGCCGGGGAGGTGAGTGCTTGAAGTTATATCTTTTGATCTTGCAATCGAGTCTTTTAGTTTCTTGTTTTATCACTAGTTTAGTTTATAAAATAAAACTATAAAAATGGAATTGAGTTTGTCTCATACGCTTCACCTTTTTAATATCTTTCGTGAGTATGATGGAAAGGATAATTGTGCTCAAGTGCTAGAAGAAGAAATCTATAAAATATTTGGCACTAAATATTTGAATGATGAGCATGATTGCAATGTTGTTAGTATGAATTCCTTGAATATCCATGATGCTAATGATATGCAAAGCCACAAGCTTGGGGAAGCTATGTTTGATGAAGATGATATTCTTTGTCCCCCAAGTTTTGATGAGCAAATTTATTATGATGAAAGCATGCCTCCTATCTATGATGATTATTGTGATGACACGTATGCTTTCAAGAATAATGATAACCATGAAACTTGTGATATTGATCTTAATTTTCAATCACATGATAGTTATTTTGTTGAGTTTGCTCCCACTATTATTCATGAGAAGAATTTTGCTTGTGTGGAGAGTAGTAAATTTTCTATGCTTGTACACCTTGAAAAGAATGCTTTAGGTGCTGGTTATATTGTTGAATTCATTCATGATGCTACTGAAAATTATTATGAGGGAGGAATATATGCTTGTAGGAGTTGCAATAATATCATGTTTCCTCTCTATGTGCTTAAAGTTTTGAAGTTATGCTTGTTTTACCTTCCTATGCATGTTGATTCTTGTTCCCATAAGTTGTTTGCTCACAAAATCCCTATGCATAGGAAGTATGTTAGACTTAAATGTGCTAGTCATATTATTTATGATGCTCTCTTTATGTTTCAATTCTTATCTTTTATGTGAGCATCATTGAAATCATCATGCCTAGCTAGGGGCGTTAAACGATAGCGCTTGTTGGGAGGCAACCCAATTTTATTTTAGCTCCTTGATTTTTGTTCCTGTTTAGTAATAAATAATTCATCTAGCCTCTGTTTAGATGTTGTTTTATGCTTTTAATTAGTGTTTGTGCCAAGTAGAACCTTTGGGAAGACTTGGGGAAAGTCTCATTGATCATGCTGTCAAAAACAGAAACTTTAGCGCTCACGAGAACTGCTGCCATTTTTATTTGTAGGGTTCTATTTAGTTACTTCTTTTTGAATATTATTAATAGATAAATTCCTCAGGTCCATCAATTTATTTGAGAATTTTATGAGTTCCAGAAGTATACGTTTGATCCAGATTACTAAAGACTGTTCTGTTTTTGACAGATTCTGTTTTTCGTGTGTTGTTTGCTTATTTTGATGAATCTATGGCTAGTAAAATAGTTTATAAACCATAGAGAAGTTGGAATACAGTACGTATGACACCAATATAAATAAAGAATGAGTTCATTACAGTACATTTAAGTGGTGATTTATTTTCTTATACTAATGGAGCTTACGAGTTTTCTGTTAAGTTTTGTGTTGTGAAGTTTTCAAGTTTTGGGTAAGGATTCAATGGACTATGGAATAAGGAGTGGGAAGAGCCTAAGCTTGGGGATTCCCAAGGAAACCCAAGGTAATATTCAAGGATAGCCAAGAGCCTAAGCTTGGGGATGCCCCGGAAGGCATCCCCTCTTTCGTCCTCGTTCATCGGTAACTTTACTTGGAGCTATATTTTTATTTACCACATGATATGTGTTTGCCTTGGAGCGTAAATTTATTTTGTTAGGATTTGCTTGATGTTATTTAGAACAATGTTTTTCATCTTTTAGTTCAATAAAAGTGGCATTGATAGCCTTTACTATGCCTATTTTAGAAGTCCATATGTTGCTGTTTGAAAACAGAAAGTTTACCGCTGTTGCAATAATTCCCTAGAAAAGTCAGAATGTGATAAAATGTTGAAACATTTTGCATATTAATCTCTGATAAATTTACTACAGTGGGAATTTTCTTTCATAATTTTTGGAGCTAGGGAAGTATGGATGTTGCTGCATTCTTTACAGACTGTCCTGTTTAGGCAGATTGTTGTTATGTTTGCATATGTTTGCTTCTTTAATGATTCTATTTGAGGATAGGACTATTAAATATGCAGAGGCATTTAGTATGCAATGTTGAATAATAATTTTAGTGATTTGCTACAGTAGAGTATGATAAGGTTTTTACAATGGTTTATACTAACTTATCTCACAAGTCATTGTTGAGTTTTGTGTGGATGAAGCTTTTGAGATTTAGGGAGCCCGTGATATGAGAGGAATTAAGGAGACACAAAAGCTCAAGCTTGGGGATGCCCAAGGCACCCCAAGATAATATTTGAAGAAGTCTCAAGCGTCTAAGCTTGGGGATGCCCCAGTTAGCATCCCACCTTTCTTCTTCAACAACTATCAGTTAGTATCAGTTGATCCTAAGTTTTTGCTTCTTCACATGATGTTTGCTATTCTTAGATGTCATTTTATTTTGCTTTGCTTGCTGTTTGAATAAAATACCAAGATCTGAAATTATTAAATGTTAGAGAGTCTTCACATATTTGCATAACTATTCGACTACTCATTGATCTTCACTTATATCTCTCGGAGTAGTTTGTCATTTGCTCTAGTGCTTCACTAAGATTATTTTGAGAGTCTTAAATAGCATGGTTATTTGCTTAAAAATCCTAATATGCTAGGTATACAAAACGAATAATAAAATTCTCTTATGAGTGTGTTGAATGCTATGAGAAGTTTGATACTTGATAATTGTTTTGAGATATGGAGGTGGTGATATTAGAGTCATGCTAGTGAGTAGTTGTGAATTTGAGAAATACTTGTGTTGAAGTTTGTGATTCCCGTAGCATGCACGTATGGTGAACCGTTATGTGATGAAGTCGGAGCATGATTTATTTATTGATTGTCTTCCTTATGAGTGGTGGTCGGGGACGAGCGATGGTCTTTTCCTACCAATCTATCCCCCTAGGAGCATGCGCGTAATACTTTGTTCCGATAACTAATAGATTTTTGCAATAAGTATGTGAGTTCTTCATGACTAATGTTGAGTCCATGGACTATACGCACTCTCACCCTTCCACCATTGCTAGCCTCTCTAGTACCACACAACTTTCGCCGGTACCATAAACCCACCATTTACCTTCCTCAAAACAGCCACCATACCTACCTATTATGGCATTTCCATAGCCATTCCAAGATATATTGCCATGCAACTTTTCACCGTTCTGTTTATTATGACACGCTCCATCATTGTCATATTGCTTTGCATGATCATGTAGTTGACATCGTATTTGTGGCAAAGCCACAGTTCATAATTCTTTCATACATGTCACTCATGAGTCATTGCACATCCCGGTACACCGCCGGAGGCATTCATATAGAGTCATATCTTGTTCTAAGTATCGAATTGTAATTCTTGAGTTGTAAGTAAATAAAGGTGTGATGATCATCATTATTAGAGCATTGTCCCAGTGAGGAAAGGATGATGGAGACTATGATTCCCCCGCAAGTCGGGATGAGACTCCGGACGAAAATAAAAAAATATAAAAGAGGCCAAAGAAGCCCAAATAAAAAAAAGAGAAAAAATAGGCCATAAAAAAGAGAAGGCCCAAATAAAAAAAAATAAAAAAATGAGAGAAAAAGAGAGAAGGGGCAATGCTACTATCCTTTTACCACACTTGTGCTTCAAAGTAGCACCATGATCTTCATGATAGAGAGTCTCCTATGTTGTCACTTTCATATACTAGTGGGAATCTTTCATTATAGAACTTGGCTGTATATTCCAATGATGGGCTTCCTCAAAATGCCCTAGGTCTTCATGAGCAAGCAAGTTGGATGCACACCCACTAGTTTCTTTTGTTGAGCTTTCATATACTTATAGCTCTAGTGCATCCGTTGCATGGCAATCCCTACTCACTCACATTGATATCTATCGATGGGCATCTCCATAGCCCGTTGATACGCCTAGTCGATGTGAGACTATCTTCTCCTTTTTGTCTTCTCCACAACCACCATTCTATTCCCCCTATAGTGCTATATCCATGGCTCACGCTCATATATTGCGTGAAGATTGAAAAAGTTTGAGAACATCAAAAGTATGAAACAATTGCTTGGCTTGTCATCGGGGTTGTGCATGATTTAAATACTTTGTGTGGTGAAGATGGAGCATAGCCAGAATATATGATTTTGTAGGGGTAGCTTTCTTTACCCATGTTATTTTGAGAAGACATAATTGCTTAGTTAGTATGCTTGAAGTATTATTGTTTCTATGTCAATATTAAACTTTTGTCTTGAATCTTATGGATCTGAATATTCATGCCACAATTAGGAAGAATTGCATTGAAATTATGCCAACTAGCATTCCACATCAAAAATTATTTCTTTTATCATTTACCTACTCGAGGACGAGCAGGAATTAAGCTTGGGGATGCTGATACGTCTCCAACGTATCTATAATTTTTGATTGCTCCATGCTATACTATTTACTGTTCTGAATGTTTATGGGCTTCATTATACACTTTTATATCATTTTTGGGACTAACCTATTAACCCACAGCCCAGTGCCAGTTTCTGTTTTTACCCTGTTTTAGGGTTTTGAAGAAAAGGAAAATCAAATGGAGTCCAATTGACCTGAAACTTCACAGAACTCATTTTTGGAAGGAAAGAAGCCCAGAAGACTTGGAGTGCACGTCGGGGGATCTACGAGGAGGTCACGAGGCAGGGGGTGCGCCCACACCCCCTGGGCGCGCCCTCCACCCTCGTGAGCCCCTCGTGGCCCCCCTGACGTACTTCTTCCGCCTATATATCTCCATATACCCTAAAAATATCCATGAGCACAATAGATCGGGAGTTCCGACACCAGAAGCCTCCGTAGCCACCGAAAGCCAATCTAGACCCGTTCCGGCACCCTGCCGGAGGGGGCAATCCTTCTCCGGTGGCCATCTTCATCATCCCGGTGCTCTCCATGACGAGGAGGGAGTAGTTCTCCCTCGGGGCTAAGGGTATGTACCAGTAGCTATGTGTTTGATCTCTCTCTCTCTCTCGTGTTCTTGAGATGATACGATCTTGATGTATCGCGAGCTTTGCTATTATAGTTGGATCTTATGTTTCTCCTCCCCCTCTTCTCTCTTGTAATGAATTGAGTTTCCCCTTTGAAGTAATCTTATCGGATTGAGTCTTTAAAGATTTGAGAACACTTGATGTATGTCTTGTCGTGCGTATCTGTGGTGACAATGGGATATCACGTGATTCACTTGATGTATGTTTTGGTGATCAACTTGCGGGTTCCGCCCATGAACCTATGCATAGAGGTTGACACACGTTTTCGTCATGATTCTCCGGTAGAGCTTTGGGGCACTCTTTGAGGTCCTTTGTGTTGGTTGAATAGATGAATCTGAGATTGTGTGATGCATATCGTATAATCATATCCACGGATACTTGAGGTGACATTGGAGTATCTAGGTGACATTAGGGTTTTGATTGATTTGTGTCTTAAGGTGTTATTCTAGTATGAACTCTAGGGCTGTTTGTGACACTTATAGGAATAGCCCAACGGATTGATTGGAAAGAATAACTTTGAGGTGGTTTCGTACCCTACCATAATCTCTTCGTTCGTTCTCCGCTATTAGTGACTTTGGAGTGACTCTTTGTTGCATGTTGAGGGATAGTCATGTGATCTAATTATGTTAGTATTGTTGAGGGAACTTGCACTAGCGAAAGTATGAACCCTAGGCCTTATTTCCTATCATTGCAATACCATTTACGCCCACTTTTATCATTAGTTACCTTGCTGTTTTTATATTTTCAGATTACAAATACTATTATCTACTATCCATATACCACTTGTATCACCATCTCTTCGCCGAACTAGTGCACCTATACAATTTACCATTGTATTGGGTGTGTTGGGGACACAAGAGACTCTTTGTTATTTGGTTGCAGGGTTGCTTGAGAGAGACCATCTTCATCCTACGCCTCCTACGGATTGATAAACCTTAGGTCATCCACTTGAGGGAAATTTGCTACTGTCCTACAAACCTCTGCACTTGGAGGCCCAACAACGTCTACAAGAAGAAGGTTGTGTAGTAGACATCATGTTGAAGGATGGATACAGCTGGATGTAGGATTTTCTAGTTTTGGGTGAAATATTATGCTTCCCCTGTATCCCCAACACCTGATTGCATAACCGGAAAGTTTCGGGAGTTATATAGGTGGGAATTCATGTAGCTCTAGTATTTCTTCCCGCAGATATTTGGTTTGTGATTGGGTAATCCTTACCAATTATTTGTTCATATCCGTACCTTGTTGTTTTATTCATCTACCTCTATCTAAGTGGCTTCTCAATTTATGGAAGTGTGATCATTTAATTTGGAATCCATTCGTTCGTTTTTGTTCGAATGTTAAGGCTATATGTTGCAATTTCGATCCATTGATTCAGCTTGAATATGTGTCTTTCAAGATGCTAACGGATGTCACCCTCTTCAGGACGGCTCCTCCAACGCGTCAGAATCCGGAACCTCCGCCACCACCTCCACCTCCGGAGGCATCGCAAGCTGTGATGGCCGCCACCAACGCCAACACGCAGATGCTTTTCCAAATCTTGCAAGAACGCAACGAAGGAAATCAAGGCCATGGCAACAATCAATCTCAGTTTGTTACCCTCAACCAGTTCCGCGCAAACCAGCCGAAGTCGTTTAGTAACTGTGTCGAGGCCACAGACGCTGATGATTGCCTCGTAGATATCTACAAACATTTTGAGTGTAGCAACGTCACGCCTGAGGACTTTGTCAAGTTTGCTTCGTTCCAACTCAAAGACCAAGCCGCTGAGTGGTATCAACAATACAAAGATTCCAGAGGAGGTCGTGTGATTACCTGGGATGATTTCCGCCGAGACTTCAAAGCTCACCCCATTCCTCAAAGTGTTGTTGAGAGTAAGGATGAGGAGTTTCGCAATCTGAAGCAAGGCAATATGTCTGTTTACCAATACAGCATCATGTTCCAGAGGCTCGCTCGTTTCGCCAAGCAAGACGTCCCTGACGAGAAGATCATGATTTATCAATTCATAGGTGGCCTCAGAGAATATCTGCAACTAGCTCTCGTGCTTTTTGAGCCGAAACAGTATGATGAGTTCTACAACATGACAGTAAAGCAAGAGGCCGCTCAGCTCAAGTGTGATGCATCTAAGAAGAGAGTCAGGGATGCAACTCCTTCTTCTTCTTCAACTCAAGTGGCAGCTAAGCAGCAAAAGTTCTAGTTGCCTCCTCCTCCGTTTCGTCAGCCTTATCAGCAGAAGAGCAAAGGTGGCAATGGATCTTCCCACCCGCCGAACCCAGTCTTTCGGAACAAAGCTTCGTCTCATGCTCCAAAGTCAAGTGCTCCGTATCACCGACCGCTCTCAAAGGTTACTTGCAACAAGTGTCAGCAGAAGGGTCACTATGCAAACAAATGCTTCAACCAGAGGCGTCTTCCGCCTCCTCCTCCTGTGAGATCTGCCAGCAATGCAGTGGTCAAGCATAATCCCAAGCATGCCAAGGTCAACATGATGAACGCAGCTCAAGCAGAGGACTCTTCAGAAGTGATCATGGGTAACCTTCCTGTTAATGATATTCCTGCAAAAGTTCTTTTTGATACTGGTGCATCGCATTGTTTCATGTCAAGACCATTTTTTGCCAAGAACGAATTCACTTCTTCTCATCTGGGAAAATCCATGGATATCGTTTCTCCGGGTAAATGGTTGAGTGCCAGTTTGGTGGTTCCAGATGTTTCTATTAAGATGGGTGATTATAAGTTTCTGTCTTCTCCAATGGTCCTTGGTAACTCGGATATTGATCTAATTCTCGGCATGGACTGGCTCTCTAAGCACAAGGCTCAACTTGATTGTGATGCCAGGCAGATTCAATTGACACACTCGTCTGAGGATGTGATCATCTATGCCACTTGTGATGATACCATTCGACTGTTTTCTCTCAATGAGAAGGGCGAGTTGAATGCCATCTCTCAGATTCCAGTCGTTTGTGAATATCAAGACGTCTTTCCAGAAGAGCTTCCAGGAATGCCTCCTCACCGGCCAGTTGAATTCATCATCGATCTTGAGCCTGACACGGAACCTGTTTGCAAATGTCCTTACAAGCTTGGACCAGAAGAGTTGAAGGAGCTGAAGAAGCAACTCGATATACAAGAGCGCATGGGTCTGATCAGACCGAGTTCTTCTCCATGGGGTTGTGGTCTTCATTTTGTCAAGAAGAAGGATGGCACGGACCAACTTTGTGTCGGCTACCGCCCATTGAACAAGAAGACCATAAAGAACAAGTACCCACTTCCCAACATCAATGAGCTTTTCGAACAACTCAAAGGTGCTCAATTATTCTCCAAGCTTGACCTCCATATGGGCTATATTCAGATTCACATTCGTGAACAAGACATCCCCAAGACATCATTCAGAACAAGCTATGGTTCCTATGAATACACTGTCATGTCTTTCGGCCTTGTCAATGCTCCTCCAACGTTCTCTCGCATGATGAACTTCATCTTCAACCCTTACACAAATGACTTCGTCTTGGTGTATCTCAATGATATTTTGGTTTTTTCCAAGAACAAAGAGGATCATGCCAAGCATTTGAGGTTGGTGCTGGACAAACTCAGAGAACATTAGTTCTATGCGAAGTTTTCAAAGTGCGAGTTTTGACTCGATGAGATTCTCTACCTTGGGCATATCATCTCCGCCAAGGGCATAACTGTTAATCATGAGAAGGTGTCTACAATTGTGAATTGGGAACCGCCTCAGAATGTGAAACAACTCCGCAGCTTCCTTGGGCTCGCAAGCTATTGTCGAAGATTCGTTGAGAATTTCTCTAAGATCGTGACGCCTCTTTCCAACCTCCTCCAGAAGCATGTGAAGTATGTCTGGACGCCTGAATGTGACATCGCTTTCAACACCCTCAAAGAGAAGTTAGTCACAGCTCCAGTTCTGACTCCTCCTGATGAATCCAAACCATTCGAGGTTTTCTATGATGCTTCCCTGCAAGGTCTCGGTGCTGTGTTAATGCAAGAGAAGAAAGTTGTGGCCTATACCTCTCACCAGTTGAAGCCCAACGAAAAGAACTACCCACTCATGACCTCGAGTTGGCGGCAGTTGTCCATGCTCTTTTAACATGGAGGCATCTCTTGTTGGGAAGGAAAGTGGACATCTTCACTGATCATAAGAGTCTCAAGTACATCTTCACTCAACCCAACCTCAACCTCAGGCAGACTCGTTGGGTCGAAATGGTTCAAGAGTATAATCCGAGTATTGAATATACTCCAGGCAAGGGCAATGTCATTGCAGACGCGTTGAGCAGGAAGGCTTACTGCAACAGTTTAATTCTTAAGCCCTTCCAACCGGATCTTTGTGAAGCATCCCGCAAACTTAATCTCCAAGTTGTTCCTCAAGGATTTCTTGCCAACCTCCAAGTCTCTCCTACTTTGGAAGATCAAATTTGTGAGGCACAACTTCTTGATGCAATGGTGAAGAAGGTGAAGAATGGGATTGCCAAGAGCCAACCCAAGTACAAGTGCTATCGCCTTGATGATAAAGATACTCTATTCTTCGAGGATCGAATCGTTGTTGCTAAAGGTTACCTTCGTAAAGTCATTATGAACGAGGCTCACAATTCACTCCTATCTATTCATCCTGGAAGTACCAAGATGTACCATGACCTCAAGCAGTTGTATTGGTGGACTCGAATGAAGCGCGAGATTGCTCAGTTCGTGAATGAATGTGATGTCTGCAGAAGAGTGAAAGCAGAACACCAACGGCCAGCTGGTCTCCTCCAACCTCTTGCCATTCCAGAATGGAAGTTTGACCATATTGAGATGGACTTCGTGATTGGATTTCCCAAGTCCAAGCGTGGCAATGATGCTATCTTTGTTGTCATCGACAAGCTCACTAAAGTGGCTCATTTTCTTCCTATAAAAGAATCTATCACAGCAGCTCAGTTCGCAGAGCTATATACCTCTAGGATTGTCTCCTTGCACAGCATTCTGTAGTTGATATCTTCAGATCTTGGAAGCATCTTTACTTCTAAGTTCTGGGACTCCTTCCAGAAGGCTATGGGCACCAACATTCGCTTCAGCACAACCTTTCATCCTCAAACTAGTGGACAAGTCGAGCGAGTAAATCAAATTCTTGAAGATATGCTCAGGGCTTGTGTCATTTCTTTCGGTATGAAGTGGGAAGATTGTCTTCCATATGCCGAGTTCTCCTACAACAACAGCTTCCAAGCGAGTTCGGGCAAGGCCCCATTCGAGATTCTCTATGGCAGAAAGTGCCGTGCTCCTCTTAGCTGGTCAGAGACTGGTGAATGCCAGCTTCTTGGCAATGACTTGATCACAGAGGCTGAAGAAATGTGCAAAGTCATTCGTGAAAATCTCAAAGCCGCGCAATCGAGCCAGAAGAGTTACTATGATAGCAAGCATCGTGACTTGGCTTTCGAGATCGGAGACCATGTCTACCTCCGCGTCTCTCCAATGAAAGGCACTCGTCGCTTCGGTATCAAAGGGAAGCTTGTCCTTAGATACGTGGGTCCTTTCAAGATCTTTGGCAAAAGAGGCGGTCTCGCCTATCAACTTGAGCTTCCATCCAACTTTGCAAATGTGCACGACATGTTTCACGTGTCTCAGCTTCGCAAGTGCTTCAAGACACCTGAACGCACCATCAACTTCGAAGAGATTGATCTCCAAGAAGACATGTATTATCATGAGCATCCCGTGGCTATTCTTGAAGAAACTGAGCGCAAGGCTCGCAACAAGTCTATCAAATTCCTGAAAGTGAAGTGGCATTCTGACCGAGAAGCCACCTGGGAACGCGAGGACCACCTCCGTTCTGAATATCCGGAGTTTTTCCAGTCCTAGATCTCAGGACGAGATCCTTTCGTAGTGGTGGAGTGTTGTAACGCCCCGTATGTAACCTGTCGTATTTGTATTCCAACTCTTGCCATTTCGTCTCTAAGTTATGATATTCCCTCATGCTTGCGTTTTGTCTTCATTTTGCATTTTGTCCATGTCATGCATTTCATATCATATCATCATGTGCATCGCACTTGCATACATGTTCGTCTCATGCATCCGAGCATTTTCCCCGTTGTCCGTTTTGCATTCCGGCACTCCTACGTCCTCCAGCGCCCCCTTTTGCAAATTTTCGTGAGCGGGTGTTGAACTTTCTCGGAATGGTCTGAGATTTGCCAAGCGGCCTTGATACACCACCCGTAGACCGCCTGTCAAGTTTCGTGCCATTTGGAGTTCGTTTGATACTCCAACGGTTAACCGGTGAACCGTAAAGGCCTCATGTGTGTTGCATCCCAACACCCCTCCAAAGTGTCCCAAAACCCATCCAAACACCCTCCATCCTCTCGGCCGTTCGATCACGATCGCATGGCCGAAAACCGCACCTCATTTAGACTCTCCTAGCTCCCTCTACCTACAAATATGTGCATCTCCCTGAAATTTTGCGCATAAACCCTAGCTCTTCCTCCCCTCGCGTCGCCCTCCAGCCCGATCTCTGCCGCCCCCGTCTCCTCCCGCACCGCGCGCCCGAGTCCCCGTCGCCGGCCGCCGCCCCACTGTTGTTCCAGGCCGACACCGGTCACCTCTTCACCGCGCCGGACCCGGGCGTCGCTCCTCGCCGTCCCCCGCCATCGCAGGCGACCGTTTCGGCCGGATCCGGGCAGGAGCCGCCCGGATCTCGCCACCCCGACCACCGGCGTCCTCTCCGGCGTCCTTTTCCGGCCAGTTCTCCGGCGAGCCTCGGGATCCGCGTGAGGAAACCTAGATCTGTGAGAGGTTGACTCTCCAATTTTCTCCAAGTCCCCAGTTCCTTATATTTTCTAGCTCTTTTCAGCATGCCATAACTCCACATCTGTAGCTCCGTTTCGCGCGTATGATATATCAAAATGTTCGTTAGGATGTCCTCTTCATTTTGTTCCATTGCGCCATGCTTGTTTGAGTCCATCTTGATGCCCAAATGACTGTTGCAAGAGTGTTATAAAATGTTAGTTCCTGATTCTTATCAGTTTGTGAGCATTTGTCATTTTTGCCATGATTATTGTGTGCTGCATATGTACTTGAGCCCTACATGTGTTTTGAGCTATGCCATGCCATATTTACAGGGATGTATGCCATGTATTTTTGTGATCAATGTGGTGACTATCACATGCATGCAAAGTAGCTCTCGTGATGTTGCTGATTTCAGGGACTTTGAATTTCACCAAGTCATTTCCCTCTTGTTATTTTTATGTCATGTATTCATGTTGCTACGGAGTGATCCATGCCTCTTTTGAGTATGTTCAGTAAGAATGATTTGGGCATATGATTGTGCTGTATCAATCCATGTCCTTGTTTGCATTTATGGAGTAGCCTAGCATGACTCAATCTTGCTCTACTTTTGCTATAAAATGTTCCTGCCAGATTGTTTACGTGTTAATCAATTTTGCCAAGGTTGTTGTAGTTGATCCTTGCATTCTATGAGATGGTTCTTGTCATGGTTAGCTTCTTGAACATGTCTTCTTGCTGGGTGTATACTTAGCTTATCATGCAATGCCTTGTGTTGAGTGCATCGAGCTTGCAAACATGCCTATGTAACTCTGTTTATGCCATGTCCAGTTTTCTGCTAAGTCCAAATCTGTTAACGAAACTGTTGGGGAACATAGTAATTTCAAAATTTTCCTACGCACACGCAAGATCATGGTGATGCATAGCAACGAGAGGGGAGAGTGTTGTCTACGTACCAACGCAGACCGACTGCAGAAGCGATCACACAACGTAGAGGAAGTAGTCGTACGTCTTCTTCCCGATCCGACCGATCCAAGCACCGTTACTCCGGCACCTCCGAGTTCTTAGCACACGTACAGCTCGATGAAAATCCCCGGACTCCGATCCAGCAAAGCTTCGGGGAGGAGTTGAGTCAGCACGACGGCGTGGTGACGATCTTGATGTACTACCGACGCAGGGCTTCGCCTAAGCACTACAACGGTATGATCTAGGTGGAATTTGGTGGCAGGGGGCACCGCACACGGCTAAGGAACGATCTCAAGGATCAACTTGTGTGTCTTGGGGTGTCCCCTGCCCCTGTATATAAAGGATGAAAAGGGGGAGGCTGGCCGGCCAAAGGAGGGAGGCGCAGGAGGAGTCCTACTCCTACCGGGAGTAGGACTCCCCCCCCCCCAATCCTATTCCAACTAGGAATCCTTGGGAAAAAGAGAGAGGGAAAGAGAGAGAGGTGGCCGGCCACCTCTCCTAGTCCTAATAGGGCTAGGGGAGGGGGGGAGGTGCGCAGCCCTCCTTGGCAGCCCCTTTCACCTTTCCACAATGGCCCATGTAGGCCCATTTGGCTCCCGGGGGGTTCCGGTAACCCTCCCGGTAATCCGGTAAAATCCCGATTTCACCCGGAACACTTCCGATGTCCAAACATAGGCTTCCAATATATCAATCTTTATGTCTCGACCATTTCGAGACTCCTCGTCATGTCCGTGATCACATCCGGGACTCCGAACTACCTTCGGTACATCAAAATGCATAAACTCATAATAACTGTCATCGTAACGTTAAGCGTGCGGACCCTACGGTTCGAGAACAATGTAGACATGACCGAGACACGTCTCCGGTCAATAACCAATAGCGGGACTTGGATGCCCATATTGGCTCCTACATATTCTACGAAGATCTTTATCGGTCAGACCGCATAACAACATACGTTGTTCCCTTTGTCATCGGTATGTTACTTGCCCGAGATTTGATCGTCGGTATCCAATACCTAGTTCAATCTCGTTACTGGCAAGTCTCTTTACTCGTTCCGTAATACATCATCTCATAACTAACATCTTAGTTATTATGCTTGCAAGGCTTATGTGATGTGTATTACCGAGAGGGCCCAGAGATACCTCTCCGACAATCGGAGTGACAAACCCTAATCTCGAAATACGCCAACCCAACATCCACCATTGGAGACACCTGTAGTACTCCTTTATAATCACCCAGTTACGTTGTGACGTTTGGTAGTACCCAAAGTGTTCCTCGGTAAACGGGAGTTGCATAATCTCATAGTTATAGGAACATGTATAAGTCATGAAGAAAGCAATAGCAACATACTAAACGATCGGGTGCTAAGCTAATGGAATGGGTCATGTCAATCAGATCATTCAACTAATGATGTGACCTCGTTAGTCAAATAACAACTCTTTGTTCATGGTCAGGAAACATAACCATCTTTGATTAACGAGCTAGTCTAGTAGAGGCATACTAGTGACACTCTCTTTTGTCTATGTATTCACACATGTATTATGTTTCCGGTTAATACAATTCTAGCATGAATAATAAACACTTATCATGATTTTAAGGAAATAAATAATAACTTTATTATTGCCTCTAGGGCATATTTCCTTCAGTCTCCCACTTGCACTAGAGTCAATAATCTAGATTACACAGTAATGATTCTAACACCCATGGAGCTTTGGTGTTGATCATGTTTTGCTCGTGGAAGAGGCTTAGTCAACGGGTCTGCAACATTCAGATCCGTATGTATCTTGCAAATCTGTATGTCTCCCACCTGGACTAGATCCCGGATGGAGTTGAAGCGTCTTTTGATGTGTTTGGTCCTTTTGTGAAATCTGGATTCCTTTGCCAAAGCAATTGCACCAGTATTGTCACAAAAGATTTTCATTGGACCCGATGCACTAGGTATGACACCTAGATCGGATATGAACTACTTCATCCAGACTCCTTCGTTCGCTGCTTCCGAAGCAGCTATGTACTCCGCTTCACATGTAGATCCCGCTACGACGCTTTGTTTAGAACTGCACCAACTGACAGCTCCACCGTTTAAAGTAAACACGTATTCGGTTTGCGATTTAGAATCGTCCGGATCAGTGTTAAAGCTTGCATCAATGTAACCTCTTACGGTGAGCTCTTTGTCACCTCCATATATGAGAAACATATCCCTAGTCCTTTTCAGGTATTTCAGGATGTTCTTGTCCCCTGTCCAGTGATCCATTCCTGGATTACTTTGGTACCTCCCTGCTAAACTTATAGCAAGGTACACATCAGGTCTGGTACACAGCATTGCATACATGATAGAGCCTATGGCTGAAGCATAGGGAACATCTTTCAGTTTCTCTCTATCTTCTGCAGTGGTCGGGCATTGAGTCTAACTCAACTTCACACCTTGTAACACAGGCAAGAACCCTTTCTTTGCTTGATCCATTTTGAACTTCTTCAAAATCTTGTCAAGGTATGTGCTTTGTGAAAGTCCAATTAAGCGTTTTGATCTATCTCTATAGATCTTTATGCCTAATATGTAAGCAGCTTCCCCGAGGTCTTTCATCGAAAAACTTTTATTCAAGTATCCCTTTATGCTATCCAGAAATTCTATATCATTTCCAATTAGCAATATGTCATCTACATATAATATCAGAAATGCTACAGAGCTCCCACTCACTTTCTTGTAAATACAGGCTTCTCCAAAAGTCTGTATAAAGCCAAATGCTTTGATCACACTATCAAAGCGTTTATTCCAACTCCGAGATGCTTGCACCAGTCCATAAATGGATCGCTGGAGTTTGCATACTTTGTTAGCTCCCTTTGGATCGACAAAACCTTCTGGTTGCATCATATACAACTCTTCTTCCAGAAATCCATTCAGGAATGCAGTTTTGACATCCATCTGCCATATTTCATAATCATAAAATGCGGCAATTGCTAACATGATTCTGACGGATTTAAGCATCGCTACGGGTGAGAAGGTCTCATCGTAGTCAACCCCTTGAACTTGTCGAAAACCTTTTGCGACAAGTCGAGCTTTATAGACAGTAACATTACCGTCAGCGTCAGTCTTTTTCTTGAAGATCCATTTATTCTCAATTGCTTGCCGATCATCGGGCAAGTCAACCAAAGTCCATACTTTGTTCTCATACATGGATCCCATCTCAGATTTCATGGCCTCAAGCCACTTTGCGGAATCTGGGCTCACCATCTTTTCTTCATAGTTCGTAGGTTCATCATGATCTAGTAGCATGACTTCCAGAATTGGATTACCGTACCACTTTGGTGCGGATCTTATTCTGGTTGATCTACGTGGTTCGGTAGTATCTTGTCCTGAAGTTTTATGATCATCATCATTAGCTTCCTCACTAATTGGTATAGGTGTCGCAGAAACAGTTTTCTGTGATGTACTATTTTCCAATAAGGGAGCAGGTACAGTTACCTCGTCAAGTTCTACTTTCCTCCCACTCACTTCTTTCGAGAGAAACTCCTTCTCTAGAAAGTTTCCGAACTTAGCAACAAAAGTCTTGCCTTCGGATCTGTGATAGAAGGTGTATCCAATAGTTTCCTTTGGATATCCTATGAAGACACATTTCTCCGATTTGGGTTCGAGCTTATCAGGTTGAAGGTTTTTCACATAAGCATTGCAGCCCCAAACTTTAAGAAACGACAACTTTGGTTTCTTGCCAAACCATAGTTCATAAGGCGTCGTCTCAACGGATTTTGATGGTGCCCTATTTAACGTGAATGCGGCCGTCTCTAAAGCATAACCCCAAAACGATAGCGGTAAATCAGTAAGAGACATCATAGATCGCACCATATCTAGTAAAGTACGATTACGACGTTCGGACACACCATTACGCTGTGGTGTTCCGGGTGGCGTGAGTTGCGAAACTATTCCACAATTTTTCAAATGTACACCAAACTCGTAACTCAAATATTCTCCTCCACGATCAGATCGTAGAAACTTTATTTTCTTGTTACGATGATTTTCAACTTCACTCTGAAATTCCTTGAACTTTTCAAATGTTTCAGACTTATGTTTCATTAAGTAGATATACCCATATCTGCTCAAATCATCTGTGAAGGTGAGAAAATAACAATATCCACCACGAGCCTCAATATTCATCGGACCACATACATCGGTATGTATGATTTCCAATAAATCTGTTGCTCTCTCCATAGTACCGGAGAACGGTGTTTTAGTCATCTTGCCTATGAGGCACGGTTCGCAAGTACCAAGTGATTCATAATCAAGTGGTTCCAAAAGCCCATCAGTATGGAGTTTCTTCATGCGTTTTACACCGATATGACCTAAACGGCAGTGCCACAAATAAGTTGCACTATCATTATTAACTCTGCATCTTTTGGCTTCTACATTATGAATATGTGTATTACTACTATCGAGATTCAACAAGAATAGACCACTCTTCAAAGGTGCATGACCATAAAAGATATTATTCATATAAATAGAACAACCATTATTCTCTGATTTAAATGAATAACCGTCTCGCATTAAACAAGATCCAGATATAATGTTCATGCTCAACGCTGGCACCAAATAACAATTATTTAGGTCTAATATTAATCCCGAAGGTAGATGTAGAGGTAGCGTGCCGACCGCGATCACATCGACTTTGGAACCGTTTCCCACGCGCATCGTCACCTCGTCCTTTGCTAGCGTCCGCTTATTCTGTAGTCCCTGTTTCGAGTTGCAAATATTAGCAACAGAACCAGTATCAAATACCCAGGTGCTACTGCGAGCTCTAGTAAGGTACACATCAATAACATGTATATCACATATACCTTTGTTCACCTTGCCATCCTTCTTATCTGCCAAATACTTGGGGCAGTTCCGCTTCCAGTGACCAGTCTGCTTGCAGTAGAAGCACTCAGTTTCAGGCTTAGGTCCAGACTTGGGTTTCTTCTCCTGAGCAGCAACTTGCTTGCTGTTCTTCTTGAAGTTCCCCTTCTTCTTCCCTTTGCCCTTTTTCTTGAAACTAGTGGTCTTGTTGACCATCAACACTTGATGCTCCTTCCTGATTTCTACCTCCGCAGCTTTCAGCATTGCGAAGAGCTCGGGAATAGTCTTGTTCATCCCTTGCATATTATAGTTCATCACGAAGCCCTTGTAGCTTGGTGGCAGTGATTGGAGAATTCTGTCAATGACGCAATCATCTGGAAGATTAACTCCCATCTGAATCAAGTGTTATTATACCCAGACATTTTGAGTATATGCTCACTGACAGAACTGTTCTCCTCCATCTTGCAGCTATAGAACTTATTGGAGACTTCATATCTCTCAATTCGGGCATTTGCTTGAAATATCAACTTCAACTCCTGGAACATCTCATATGCTCCATGACGTTCAAAACGTCGTTGAAGTTCCGATTCTAAGCCGTAAAGCATGGCACACTGAACTATCGAGTAGTCATCAGCTTTGCTCTGCCAGACGTTCATAACATCTGGCGTTGCTCCAGCAGCAGGCCTGGCACCCAGCGGTGCTTCCAGGACGTAATTCTTCTGTGCAGCAATGAGGATAATCCTCAAGTTACGGACCCAGTCCGTGTAATTGCTACCATCATCTTTCAACTTTGCTTTCTCAAGGAACGCATTAAAATTCAACGGAACAACTGCACGAGCCATCTATCTACAATCAACATAAACAAACAAGATACTATCAGGTACTAAGTTCATGATAAGTTTAAGTTCAGTTAATCAAATTACTTAAGAACTCCCACTTAGATAGACATCCCTCTAATCCTCTAAGTGATTACGTGATCCAAATCAACTAAACCATAACCGATCATCACGTGAGATGGAGTAGTTTTCAATGGTGAACATCGTTATGTTGATCATATCTACTATATGATTCACGCTCGACCTTTCGGTCTCCGTGTTCCGAGGCCATATCTGTATATGCTTGGCTCATCAAGTATAACCCGAGTATTCTGCGTGTGCAACTGTTTTGCACCCATTGTATTTGGACGTAGAGCTTATCACACCCGATCATCACATGGTGTCTGGGCACGACGAACTTTGGCAACGGTGCATACTCAGGGAGAACACTTCTTGATAATTTAGTGAGAGATCATCTTATAATGTTACCGTCAATCAAAGCAAGATAAGATGCATAAAAGATAAACATCACATGCAATCAATATAAGTGATATGATATGGCCATCATCATCTTGTGCCTGTGATCTCCATCTCCGAAGCACCGTCATGATCACCATCGTCACCGGCGCGACACCTTGATCTCCATCGTAGCATCGTTGTCGTCTCGCCAATCTTATGCTTCCAGGACTATCACTACCGCTTAGTAATAAAGTTAAGCATTACATCGCGATTGCATTGCATACAATAAAGCGACAACCATATGGCTCCTGCCAGTTGCCGATAACTTGGTTACAAAACATGATCATCTCATACAATAAAATCAGCATCATGCCTTGACCATATCACATCACAACATGCCCTGCAAAAACAAGTTAGACGTCCTCTACTTTGTTGTTGCAAATTTTACGTGGCTGCTACGGGCTTAAGTAAGAACTCATCTCACCTATGCATCAAAACCACGACGATAGTTCGTCAAATAGACTCCGTTTTAACATTCTCAAGGACCGGGCGTAGCCACACTTGGTTCAACTAAAGTTGGAGAGACAGTCTTCCACAAGCCATCTATGTGCAAAGCACGTCGAGGGAACCGGTCTCGCGTAAGAGTACGCGTAAGGTTGGTCCGGATCGTCTCGTCCAACAATACCGCCGAACCAAAGTATGACATGCTGGTAGGCAGTATGACTTGTATCGTCCACAACTCACTTGTGTTCTACTCGTGCAAATAACATCAAACCATAAAACCTAGGCTCGGATGCCACTGTTGGGGAATGTAGTAATTTCAAAATTTTCCTACGCACACGCAAGATCATGGTGATGCATAGCAACGAGAGGGGAGAGTGTTGTCTATGTACCAACGCAGACCGACTGCGGAAGCGATCACACAACATAGAGGAAGTAGTCGTACGTCTTCTTCCCGATCCGACCGATCCAAGCACCGTTACTCCGGCACCTCCGAGTTCTTAGCACACGTACAGCTCGATGACGATCCCCGGACTCTGATCCAGCAAAGCTTCGGGGAGGAGTTCAGTCAGCACGACGGCATGGTGACGATCTTGATGTACTACCGACGCAGGGCTTCGCCTAAGCACTACAACGGTATGATCGAGGTGGAATTTGGTGGCAGGGGGCACCGCACACGGCTAAGGAACGATCTCAAGGATCAACTTGTGTGTCTTGGGGTGTCCCCTGCCCCCGTATATAAAGGATGAAAGGGGGGAGGCTGGCCGGCCAAAGGAGGGAGGCGCAGGAGGAGTCCTACTCCTACCGAGAGTAGGACTCCCCCCCGCCCCCAATCCTATTCCAACTAGGAATCCTTGGGAAAAAGAGAGAGGGAAAGAGAGAGAGGTGGCCGGCCACCTCTCCTAGTCCTAATAGGGGTAGGGGAGGGGGGGAGGCGCGCAGCCCTCCTTGGCAGCCCCTTTCACCTTTCCACAATGGCCCATGTAGGCCCATTTGGCTCCCGGGGGGTTCCGGTAACCCTCCCGGTAATCCGGTAAAATCCCGATTTCACCCGGAACACTTCCGATATCCAAACATAGGCTTCCAATATATCAATCTTTATGTCTCGACCATTTCGAGACTCCTCGTCATGTCCGTGATCACATCCGGGACTCCGAACTACCTTCGATACATCAAAATGCATAAACTCATAATAACTGTCATCGTAACGTTAAGCGTGCGGACCCTACGGTTCGAGAACAATGTAGACATGACCGAGACACGTCTCCGGTCAATAACCAATAGCGGGACCTGGATGCCCATATTGGCTCCTACATATTCTACGAAGATCTTTATCGGTCAGACCGCATAACAACATACGTTGTTCCCTTTGTCATCGGTATGTTACTTGCCCGAGATTCGATCGTCGGTATCCAATACCTAGTTCAATCTCGTTACTGGCAAGTCTCTTTACTCGTTCCGTAATACATCATCTCATAACTAACATCTTAGTTATTATGCTTGCAAGGCTTATGTGATGTGTATTACCGAGAGGGCCCAGAGATACCTCTCCGACAATCGGAGTGACAAACCCTAATCTCGAAATACGCCAACCTAACATCCACCATTGGAGACACCTGTAGTACTCCTTTATAATCAC
Source organism: Triticum monococcum (assembly GCA_034509565.1). Lineage (NCBI taxonomy): Eukaryota > Viridiplantae > Streptophyta > Magnoliopsida > Poales > Poaceae > Triticum > Triticum monococcum. The sequence goes on along the minus strand of CM067845.1, from coordinate 589,195,301 downwards.
CCAATTACGTTGTGACGTTTGGTAGTACCCAAAGTGTTCCTCCAGTAAATGGGAGTTGCATAATCTCATAGTTATAGGAACATGTATAAGTCATGAAGAAAGCAATAGCAACATACTAAACGATCGGGTGCTAAGCTAATGGAATGGGTCATGTCAATCAGATCATTCAACTAATGATGTGGCCTTGTTAGTCAAATAACAACTCTTTGTTCATGGTCAGGAAACATAACCATCTTTGATTAACGAGCTAGTCTAGTAGAGGCATACTAGTGACACTCTGTTTTGTCTATGTATTCACACATGTATTATGTTTCCGGTTAATACAATTCTAGCATGAATAATAAACACTTATCATGATTTTAAGGAAATAAATAATAACTTTATTATTGCCTCTAGGGCATATTTCCTTCAAAAACTTGCTATGTTTACATGGTTGCCATCACATCTAATGATCCTTTTTGGCTTATGGTCAGTAAGGGACTTTTGTTATATGCTTTGAGTAGATTCGTGCCATGCCTTGTATTGCTATGATCTGATCCTGTAGCATGTTGTTATCTTGCTCTAAACATTGCTTCCTGATGTTAATTCCTGACATGTTAGTATTTTCACCAAGTCTGTGAAGCTGATACCTTTTGCACTTTTGCCATGCTTGTTTGAACTTGCTATTGGGTGATTTAGCCGTAGCTCAGTGTTCATATTTTGTCAAGCATCTTGAGTAGATCACTGCCATGTGCTTTGTTGCTATGTTAGAGTGCAGTAGCTTAGTTTTTTGTTGCATTTTAGATGGCATCGTGATGTTAATCGCAGAATCATGCCATTCTTGTTTTGCTTGCCATTTGCAAACCGTGCATCCGATTCCGGTGATCTTTATATCGATTTCGACCGAAATCAACTCATCTTTTCAGCGGCGCACTTGGTTTACCAAGTTGAGGCCTGGTTCAATCTTTTCCTTCCGGAGCACACATATGCATTGCATATTACATCCCGCATATCATGCCTTGTTTTGCATCATGTTGCTTGCGCATTGCACCGTGGTTGATTGTGGTTTCTTTTGCTTGTGTTCTTGCCTTGGGTAGAGCCGGGAGATGAGTTCGTGATCGAGGAACCCGTTGAGTATGCTTACGAGGCTCAAGCTTACGTCAACTCGGAGAACTTTGCAGGCAAGATGACCATACGCTCGAAATCACTTCTATCTTTGCTTGCTAGTTGCTCGCTCTATTGCAATGCCTATGCCGCGATACCTACCACTTGCTTTATCATGCTTCACATATTGCCACGTCAAACCTCTAATTCACCTTGTCCTAGCAAACCAATGATTGGCTATGTTACCGCTATGCTCAGCCCCTCTTATAGCGTTGCTAGTTGCAGGTGAAGATGGAATTTGTTCCTTGTTGAAACATGATTATTGTTGGGATATCGTTATTATATCTTGTTTACTTTAATGCACCTATATACTTGGAAAAAGGTGGAAGGCTCGGCCTTATGCCTGGTGTTTTGTTCCACTCTTGCCGCCCTAGTTTTCGTCATACCAGTGTTATGTTCCTTGATTTTGTGTTCCTTACGCGGTTGGGTTATAATGGGAACCCCTTGACAGTTCGCCTTGAATAAAACTCCTCCACCAAGGCCCAAACTTGGTTTTACATTTGCCTAACAACCTATAACCTTCCCTTGGGTTTTCGCGAGCCCGAGGGTCATCTTTATTTTAACCCCCCCCCCCCCCCCAACCCCCCGGGCCAGTGCTCCTCTGAGTGTTGGTTTTACTCGTAGCTTGACCTATCCGGTGTGCCCTGAGAACGAGATACGTGCGACTCCTATCGGGATTTGTCGGCACATCGGGCGGCTTTGCTGGTCTTGTTTTACCATTGTCGAGATGTCTTGTAACCGGGATTCTGAGTCTGATCGGTCGTCCTGGGAGAAGGAATATCCTTCGTTGACCGTGAGAGCTTGTGAAGGGCTAAGTTGGGACACCCCTGCAGGGTTTTGAACTTTCAAAAGCCGTGCCCGCGATTATGGGCAGATGGGAATTTGTTAATGTCCGGTTGTAGAAAACTTGACACTAACCTTAATTAAGATGAATCAATAGCGTGTGTAGCCTTGGTCTCTTTTCGGCGGAGTCCGGGAAGAGAACACGTTCTCGTGTTATGCTTGAACGTAAGTATTCGTAGGATCACTTCTTGATCTTTATAGCTCCTCGACCGTGCTTTGCTTCTCTTCTTGCTCTCATTTGCGTAAGTTAGCCACCATATATGCTAGTGCTTGCTGCAGCTCCACCTCACTACCTTTTCCTACCCATAAGCTTAAATAGTCTTGATCGCGAAGGTGTGAGATTGCTGAGTCCACGTGACTCACAGATTACTTCCAAAACCAAATGCAGGTGCCGATAATGCCATTCCAGGGGATGCGACCGAACTCAAGTGGGAGTTCGACGAGGATTCAGGACGTTATTATGTTTCCTTTCTAGACGATCAGTAGTGGAGCCCAGTTGGGGCGATCGGGATTTATCGCATTTGGGGTTGTCTTTATTTTGGTTCCGTAGTCGGACCTTGATTGTATTCTGGATGATGTAGTGCTATATTTATGTATTGTGTGGAGTGACGATTGTAAGCCAACTCTTTATCTCTATCTTATTCAGTACATGGGATGAGTAAAGATTACCCCTCTTGTGACATGCCTACTATGCGGTTATGCCTCTAAGTCGTGCTCCGACACGTGGGAGATATAGCCGCATCGTGGGTATTACAGCGCCCTATGAGGGCCGGCCCTCCTCTCCTGCACTCCTTTATATACGGGGGAGGGGCGCACCCCATAGACACACAAGTTGATTTCTTAGCTGTGTGCGGTGCCCCCCTCCATAGATTTCCACCTCAGTCATATTGTCGCAGTGCTTAGGCGAAGCCCTGCGTCGGTAACTTCATCATCGCCGTCAAAACGCAGTCGTGCTGACAAAACTCTCCCTCGGCCTCAGCTAGATCTAGAGTTCGAGGGACGTCACCGAGCTGAACGTGTGCAAATCGCGGAGGTGTCGTGCGTTCGGTACTTGATCGGTTGGATCACGAAGATGTTCGACTACATCAACCGCGTTACTCAACGCTTCCGCTTTCGGTCTACGAGGGTACATAGACACACTCTCCCCTCTCGTTGCTATGCATCTTCTAGATAGATCTTGCGTGATCGTAGATTTTTTTTTGAAATAATGCGTTCCCCAACAGATTGGTGAGTTACCATGTGAGCAATGAGAACAAGGTTCAGGGCATTAAGAGACCAATCATTGTTAGCTCCATTGTTTAAAATTTCTGAAAGCTAGCTGGTGATTTCTTACTTGGTTAGAGGTGTTATTTGAGATGTTCCTCTTTGGTGCTTCTTATAGCTAGAAAAGTTAAGTGGATCTAATTAATTCCTCCAATATGTCATGCAGTAATTAATTGCGAGTAAACATACACCATAAAGAACCTTATATTTGTAGGAAACTAACACGGAGCAGTTTTCACAACAAATATAATATTTACATACTTCTTTGTTTAGTTACAAAAAAAATAGTTACATTTATTTAACTCAAATAGTATAAAGAAGTGGAGGAAAGGGGACGGCTCATGTGACCGGCTCATATTTTGGCATCGGTGTGTGGGACGACGACAGCCAGGATGCACGGTCCAGCATGGTGGCGCCTTATCGCGGCAATGCTAAAGTGGGGGAAATGGGAATAGAAAACAGATTGTATGCCGAGACTTTGACAAGTAGGTTCCACAAGGAAGAATAAATTTAATCTCAGTTGAGGGAACCTCGATATGATGTGTAATGGTGTCACACACCGGAGCCTTCAAAAACTTTTGAAGTGCACTCCGAAACAATTTTAAAGGATCTATTTTTACGGAATTTGCTAGAGTTGCTCTAAGATAACTGCCTCATGAAAAACATGGAATAACTATATCAAAGTCGACAATAAGAACCATCTGGATCTACACACTTAGGTTCATACTCTCCCAAAATAAACCAGCCACAAAAAGCTGCATTGAAATTTGCCAACACATCCAATCCTTCAGTGAATTAATTTGCCAAAACTGCCCTTTTACGAATTTCTTGGATTGGAGCAACAGCAGGTTGGGGCTGAAGCCATGTGTGCACCCCATTGGGGTTACATCCTGGACTTAGCCGCTTCACGAACTCAGCATTCCCATTGATGACGAGACTACACTAGAACACACGACCCTTGAGGACAAAGTGTACGCGTATCCGCCGTGGACTCCTAGCTGTGTGGCATCAGTGGCAAAGCTGGCCTGGGAAGGGAGAGGACACGGTCAATGAAGCTCCAACTGTCCCTCACGACCCATTGGATCCCTTTGCCCACACCTTCCAACATGTAAATCATCACTGATAGCACCGAGATCCAGGATTTGAAATTACCCGGGGCAAACTTTTAAAGGAAACAAAAACTCAAAGCTACAATGCAAATCAAATAATATGATCAACAAAAATTAATTGTTCAAAGTATTTTCATGCTCAAGAACTAAGCGAAAAAATATATATAATGCAAAAAACATACAAATTCTAACTTGGACTCCCGCTTCTGAAATGGTTGAATTTACTTCACATTGGCGGCAACTCAGGGTCTAAGCTGATTCAACGGGATATCTCTGCAAACATAATCAATCTGCTTCATCTTCTTATGTCCCGATAACATCAAATTGGTAAGTAATTTTCAGTATTCAATTTACAAAAATAAGGCCAATATGACCAAAAATTAAAGAATGGTATATATATATATATATATATATATATATATATATATATATATATATATATATATATAAAAGCTGTTTTACGGTGATTGGGTTAGTACTCGGAGTACTTAGCAGTACTTACATGTCTGATCACGTCTGATTTTTATTAGCCGTCAGATCTTGCGGGGAATTTTAATTGATTAAATTTAATATGTTAATTGCGATAAGGGCATAATGGTCCAGGGGGAAATATCTTTTCTTGAACCGATCACCTGAGGACCAGATCCATGTCTACTCGATCCAGTTCAGAATCCTCCTCCGATCTATTCGTCGCCGCTCGCCGCTCCTGACCTTCTCCGTCCTCGACCTGCCCGGCGAGAGTAATAAATTCATCGTCCTCGTCCTCCACCCAACCAACCCCAGCCCCCCATGCCGTCACCGAAGAAGAAGGTCGGATCTGCGCCGGCTGAATCGGCGGCGACCGCGGCGGGCGATCCCATCTCTTCGCGCGTACCATCCTTAAGGTATGAATTCGGCTTGGCGTTCTGCTCGTTCTCTTGGTCGTTGCGCCCCTCCACCATGCATGCAGTACAACCTCAACCCCACAAGATCCGGGTACGGACTAGAACAATGAATGGAAAGCTTCATCGTGGCATAGTTTCTCTTGAGCTAATCGCATCATGTTTGTTTAAGTAAGATGTTGAGGGCATTGCTTACTTCCTTTGGTACCGCAGAAAAAAGTGACTTACTTGACGTTTGGGATGAGATATACTAAAAGAAGATGAGATGCTGGTTCCATGGTTCACTTAATTTAGTTTATTAAAGTCATCATCACTTTAGGTTTGCATAGTGCATGAAATATAGTTTAAAGGAAGATGAGATACTACTTGTTGGACGTTGATGATTGGTTTCCCTCACATGTCAAACGAGCAAAGTCTTTTCCATGCACTTGTCTTTGCCTATGAGCTATTTTACACCTGCAACATTGATAAACAGAAAGATGTTGATGATTGGTTTCCCTCACATGTCATATGCAGGAAGACATGGCGTATGCAAGTGATGAGAGTATGTTCGAGTATGTAAATGTTGTCAGCAAGATGTTTGATAGTGAGGCTGAAGGCTATGAATTCTACAACAAATATGCTCTTGAAAAAGGTTTTAGTGTGAGGAAAAGCTATGTTGAGTGGGATGGATCCAACAAATACATAATTTTAAGGAAAATTGTGTGTAGTCGTCAAGGGTTTCGCGAAGAGAAGCACATGAAAAGAAAGATGGAAGATAGAAAGAGGAGGCCACGAAGTTTAACTCATGTTGGGTGTAATGCTAAATTGGTCATTACGAGACAGGAGGAAACCGGTCGGTGGTTTGTCAAGGATTTCATCGATGAGCACAGCCATCCTCTAGCCCCACGGGATCTTTCTTGTCTGCTGTGTTTGCACAGACGAATTAGCGATGGGCAGAAAGCGGACATTACGGACATGGAAAAATGTGGGATCCGCAAATACCGTATTATGGATATTTTGTGCTTTCAATACGGTGGATTTGATAAGGTTGGATGCATAAAGACGGACGTTTATAATTTCTGCCATGCTAATAAGCAGGAGACAATTAGTGCCGGTGATGCTAATACGGTGATCATGCACATGATGGCGAGGTGAGAGCGAGATGTGGATTTTTTCTTCAAGTACTTGGTAGATGAGCATGGCCATCTGAAGGGACTGTTCTGGGCTACTTGACTACGAGGCTTTCGGAGACGTCATTGTTTTCTATAGCACATACAGAACCAACAAATACAATTTGCCATTCGTGCCGTTTGTCGGGTTGAATCACCACCGCAGCACTGTTATTTTTGGTTGTGGTATAATTGCTCATGAAACAAGCCAGGCATACGAGTGGATGTTGCAGACCTTTTCTGATTGCATGGCACAGAAGCATCCGATATCTGTGATCACAGATGGGAACCTTGCAATGCAGAGAGCAATAAGGGTAGTCTGGCCAGACTCAAACCATAGACTATGTATATGGCACATTTAGCAGAACATTGTACGCCGTCTGCATGATGACGACGTAAAGGAGGAATTCAGATCTTTCATTTATGATACTTCTTCCATTGAAGAGCATGAGATAAAATGGATACAATTCTTACAACAGAATAAAGTAACCAGTGAGGAGTCTTGGCTGCATCAGATGTATCAGATGAGAAAGTTGTGGTGTGCTCCATATCCTGAGGGGTGTTGTTTCCTAGGATTGAGCAGCAATCAGAGGAGTGAGAGCTTGAACTCTGTGCTACATACGCATCTTGAGGGTAAGATGTCGTTGTTTGAAATGCTAGAGCACTATGAGCGTTGCCTTGCATCGCGACGGATTAACGAAGCTCTCCATGACGTCGAAGCCTTGCAGTCTGTTCCATTTACAGAGGAAAATGCTTCGCCGCTTGAGAAACACGCCGCAACAGTTTTCACACCTAGTGTCTTTAAGATGGTCTTATGGAGCATAGATGCTGTCAGCAAATGTCAGATCAGAGAGGTACTAGATGGATCAGAAGATTCCACTTATGTTGTGTCCAAGCACGAAAGAATGGATAAAAAGTTTGGAGTGCACATTGAAGAGCAAGGAGGTCTTTGGCACAGGGTGAGTTGTTCTTGTCGTAAGCTGGAATGCGCAGGCACACCATGTTCCCACATTTTGTACATATTGGGGATTTTAAAACAAACAATTCTGCCAGGTTGTTGCGTTCCCGCTAGGTGGACTATGAATGCAAAATGTGCATATGCACCTACCAGAATAATCTAGATGTATGACTATTCGGTAAGCCTGCAGAGGTACCGCGAGTTGCGGAATTGTAGTCACGCCGCAAGTTTCAAGGCATGCCACTCTGATGAGGACTATCACCATCTAAAGATGCTTTTGCAAGCACAACATCATGGCAAGCAATCAAGTTTTGAACAAGCTGACAGCAAGGAGTCAACTAATGCTCAGCATAACAGCATTAGGTTTGGCCCGTTGATGCCGCACTCGGAGAAAGTTGATAAGGTTCTGGATCCCGTGCATGTGCCAGGACGAGGTGCACCGAAGAAAAGGCTGCAGGCAAAGACAAAGAAGTCAAGATCACAGAATATCTGTGGCTATTGCAAGAAACCAGGTCACAATCGACGTAAATGCGCTAAATTGCTAGAGGTACGAAATATGTTCATATTTATTTTTTGCATGTGTTTTACACATAATTGATGTCCATGTGATTTATTGTATTCTTCTGTGTAGGATCTCGAGGCTGAACTGTGATATCTACATACAACATGAACCGACGATGAGCCAGAGAACGTCGTGTGCCATTCAGCTTTGTGTGACATGGTCTTTACATTCTATTTCATCGTGATAGTAATTTAGTGAAGTGCGGTTGTACTGCCATGTTACTGTATTAGTTCGACATCTTTCGTTTCCATTTTCTTTGTGTATCATTTGATGTCCAACTTTAAGAATGATGATGTATTTCGAACAGGAATAAGGGCTAGCATGGAGCACTTGTTATTGTCGAGTAGAATAATTATTGTGATGTATTTCTGCACGCACACACGGCCGCCAGACGGATCTCCCGCATGATCCCACGGTCTGCATGGCTGGCTCGGTGCGTGTCCATCGTTTAGGCGAGACTACCGACGCCATGCATGCATGGCAGGCCGTTTTCCTACGTCGACCCAAACACCGGCACATCCGAGGTTGCAGCTCCGGACGGCCCACGTCTCGTACGATCTCGCACATTGTTCTCGTCTAACTAAAAATAGTCCCACCTCGCCCGTCGAGCAGCTCCTTTACCTGCTTAAATACCTTCATCGAGGTGATGTTAGCAAGCGTTGGTCCTCATTGTAGGATGAATATGATTCTTCACCCTTACTATGGTTGTCATGCATATTCTTCATTTACAGAGCAATAATGACTGACGTATTTTTTAAATAAGCGGGGCCCACTGGAGTGTGCTCGGAAATATTTGAGAATCCTCCATGCACGTTCATCTTTGCTGCATGCAAATCAGGCGGCAGCCGCTGTGCCAGTAGCTGTCAAGGCCTTGATGAATCACTATTCACATGTAGGTCCCCGACTCTTGCATGCAGGTCCCCGACTCTTGCATGCAGGTCCCAAATTTGGAAACCTAGTGAATTTTTCCACCAACTCCAAATCACCCAAATTTTCTTGTACATGGTGACTCACATGTGCCAAACATGTATATGAAAGAAAATTTTGAAAAAAATTATTTTACAATGCCCCCTTGAGGCATAGACTGATGTTTTCAGCAGTCAGTCTAGAGGGCATTATAAATTCAAAAAAATTCAAAAAAAATACAAAACTTGGAAACCGAGTTTTGTTTGTGGAAGAGATCATCTGTGCCAAAATTGAGGTGATTTGGAGGTGGTCGAAAAAATGCCGGCATTCCGGAGGGACCATTTTGTCTACTTAAGCCAGTTTTTGAAAAAGGTGAATTTTTCCACCACCTCCAAATCACCCAAATTTTCTTGTACATGGTGACCCACATGTCAAACATGTCTATGAAATAAAATTTTGAAAAAATTTATTTTACGATGCCCCCTTGAGGCATAGATCGATGTTTTCAGCAGTTAGTCTAGAGGGCATTATAAATTCAAAAAAATTCAAAAACTTGGAAACCTAGTTTTGTTTGTGGAATAGATCATCTGTGCCAAAATTGAGGTGATTTGGAGGTGGTCGAAAAAATGCCCGCATTCCGGTGGGACCATTTGGTCTTAAGCCAGTTTTTGAAAAAAGGTGAATTTTTCCACCACCTCCAAATCACCCAAATTTTCTTGAACATGGTGAACCACATGTGCCAAACATGTCTATGAAAGAAAATTTTGAAAAAAATTTATTTTCGAGAGCTAAAGGGCCCACGTCTCCCCTCCAGAGTTTTCGAGGGCCAAAGGGCAGGACGTTTGAGTTTTGGAGGCAACTCCCCACGTCTCCCCTCCACTGGCAACTCCCCACGTCTCCCCTCCACTGGCAACTCCCCACGACCACGACGCAGGTAACTCCCCTCCTATTCCAGTGCCGCTCCATCTTCCTCCCTCTGCCTCCCTCCTCATTCCATTGCCGCTCCATCTTCCTTCCTCTGCCTCCCTCTGCCTCCACCATCAAGCAACTCCCCTCTGCCTCCACCATCGCTGGCCAGGAGGGCAATGGCGGAGGAATCGCGGAGCAACTCCCCTCCGTCTGTCAAGAGAATGGTGGAGGCATCGTGGAGCAACTCCCCTCCGTCTACCAAGCATCACCGTGGTGAGGCGTCTAGCAAGGAGCCGCTGGTGGTCGACGACGACGTTCCAGTCCTCGGGCAGAAGCAGTACTACACCGTGCCGCTCATGGTTGTTATCCACCTGAAGGAGAAGCTGGATGTCGTATGCACCAGCAATCCAGACGAAGCTGACAAGAGGATCCGCGACATCAGGAGGAGGCTCGGCGGCATGGTTTCTCGGTCGATCGGCGTTGATGTCGAGTATACCAAGGAAGACCAACCTCTGCAAATTGCTGCAGTTCTGCAGTTATGCGTGGAGGATCTCGTCCTGGTATACCACATCACCGCGGCAACCAAATGGTAAAAACATCCAGTTCTGAAGTTTCTGAAGTTCTGAAGTTTCTGTCTAATTAGTAGTTTCTGAAGTAGATGCAATAGTTCTGAAGTTCTGAAGTAGATGCAATACTAGTTCTGAAGTTCTGAAGTTTCTATCTAATTAGTAGTTTCTGAAGTTTCTGAAGTTTCTGAAGTAGATGCAATAGTTCTGAAGTTCTGAAGTAGATGCAATACTAGTTTTGAAGTTCTGAAGTTTCTATCTAATTAGTAGTTTCTGAAGTTTCTGAAGTAGATGCAATAGTTCTGAAGTTCTGAAGTAGATGCAATACTAGTTCTGAAGTTCTGAAGTTTCTGTCTAATTAGTATTTTCTGAAGTTTTTGAAGTTTCTGAAGTAGATGCAATAGTTCTTTTGTTCTGAAGTAGATGCAATACTAGTTCTGAAGTTCTGAAGTTTCTATCTAATTAGTAGTTTCTGCAGTTTCTGAAGTAGATGCAATAGTTCTTTTGTTCTGAAGTAGATGCAATACTAGTTCTGAAGTTCTGAAGTAGATGCAATACTAGTTCTGAAGTTTCTATCTAATTAGTAGTTTCTGAAGTTTTTGAAGTAGATGAATTTGATGCACCAGATTAATTTGATGCAGGCCCAAGGAACTCCACCCGCTCCTGCAGGAGAAGAAGCTGTACACCTTTGTTGGCTTCTCCATTGGAGGTGACAAGGAGAAGCTGAAGTTGTCTGGTTTGGAGATCAACCCCGACAAGTACGTCGACATGCACCGCAAATGGAGAGTTCCAAACAATGGAAAGAAGTGGCAGTCTTTGGCTGAGTTTGCAGCCAGCCTCATCCACCCATCCTACAAGGAAATGAAGGGGAAGATCAACAAGAAATTGGACCACAAACGATGGGGGGACAGCCCACTGCCAAACAACCTCATCGAGTACGCAGCGAAAGATGCGTACATCACCTACGAGGCATGGAAGAAAATTGAAACCGTCAAAGAAGGTTTGGAGCAATGGCAAGAGGCGGAGGAAAATTGGGATGACCCCTACTACCGGGGATATTGAGTTGTTTGTTGTATTATGTGTCTCAGTTTGTAGTTATGTGGTTGAACAAGTTTTCTTTTGTTATGTTGAAAAACTTTGCTTTTGTAATGATGAACAAGTTTGCTTTTGTTAAGTTGAACAAGTTTGCTTTTGTAATGATGAACAAGTTTGCTTTTGTTATGTAGTTATGTGATTGTTATGATGCTGGTGCAGAACAGTTATGGTTGTGATGTGATGCTACTGCTATATAGTAGTGGCGCACCACATGACAGGTGCGCCATTAGTGTCCATTCCATCTATAGCCTTTTTCCTAGTAGTGCAAAATGCCGCATGATGGACTGGCTGCAATGGAAATAATGGTGACAAATGCAAAAAATGAAATATGACAAAAAAGCCTGCCTACTTGCCGCTTAAAGTTCACAATTCAACGGCCTGCATATGACTAGTAACCCAATTATTTATTGGGCCAGGATGCAGAGGCCCGTCAGATTGTGATAACAGGTAGCAAGTAGGCCCACAGGGCAGGGACGGAGACGTTTAGGCAATGTGCTGCCCGCTTTAGTAAAGGAACCTGAGAGGGAAAGCTCAGCCCGCTATATAAACCGGTGCTAGCTCCGCTCACTCGGCGAGGTGGGACTAAACTCCCTGCACCCCTGGGATGTGCCCGGCACGACGCTTGCTTGGGCCTAATTCGGATGGGCCGTCCCACGCCAGCCTCACCCGCTGGTCGCTGGATGGACCGTTGGGCCATCTCGTTGTCTGCGCCTGAGGCATGCATGCATGGGAATGGCGGCGACGTGGGTTTGCATGCACGGGTGGCGGACGTGAACTTTATCTATCCGAACTATGTTATGATTTGTACCCGAAAACAAGCTCGCGTGCGACGCGCTCCCGTGCGACGCACGCCTCTCGCGTGATACGCGATTCCGATGCGACTGTGTGCCAAGTTTTATAGATGGAAACTTCTTTAGATGCAATGCCATCTCAAAAACAACTCGGAAACAACTGTATGATTGATCATAAAACACATGCATTGTTGTTCAAAGAACTGTCTCATGAATAAATTGTACCATAATTGCGAACATAGTGTGAAATAGAAAAAAATGTTTGTTTACAACAAAATAATCCTGGTTTGAAGCTTAAACTAGTTGAAAAGCAATTGAGCCTACTCCATATTGTCTTCTGCATTGCCAAAATCCAGTGACCTCTTGCGTTGCGTCGTTGGAGATTGCGTCGGGCTTGGTGACGACCCATGTGCTTGAATCTTTTTCTCTTTAACATCAATGTAACCATACAACTTAAGTTGTTCTTGGTCTTTCTCTGCCAACTCTCTAGCAAGACCCTCCATTTCTTGGATTCTCACTTCCTGTAGAAAACCATAGGAATTGTATTAGGAAGAACTCAAAAAAGACGTAGCCATAAACTAGATGCATGTAACATGTAAAATTTGAACCTCTGAATCAATGTCATCCTCGGGAAAACAACCCGTAGTTCTATTGTACACAATGTACAGGTGACATGTCTTGCTGCCATTCAGATCAGAAAGCATTTTTTGTACATCATCTGGTCCTGCAATCAAGAACATTCCTTCTGGCAGCTTCCACGCAGACCCGGGTAAGAAGTGAAGGAAATATGCCCTAGAGGCAATAATAAAGTTATTATTTATTTCCTTATATCATGATAAATGTTTATTATTCATGCTAGAATTGTATTAACCGGAAACATAATACATGTGTGAATACATAGACCAACAGAGTGTCACTAGTATGCCTCTACTTGACTAGCTCGTTAATCAAAGATGGTTATGTTTCCTAACCATGAACAAGGAGTTGTTATTTGATTAACGAGGTCACATCATTAGTAGAATGATCTGATTGACATGACCCATTCCATTAGCTTAGCACCCGATCGTTTAGTATGTTGCTATTGCTTTCTTCATGACTTATACATGTTCCTATAACTATGAGATTATGCAACTCCCGTTTACCGAAGGAACACTTTGGGTACTACCAAACGTCACAACGTAACTGGGTGATTATAAAGGAGTACTACAGGTGTCTCCAATGGTAGATGTTGGGTTGGCGTATTTCGAGATTAGGGTTTGTCACTCCGATTGTCGGAGAGGTATCTCTGGGCCCTCTCGGTAATGCACATCACATAAGCCTTGCAAGCACTGCAACTAATATGTTAGTTGTGAGATGATGTATTACAGAACGAGTAAAGAGACTTGCCGGTAACGAGATTGAACTAGGTATTGGATACCGACGATCGGATCTCGGGCAAGTAACATACCGATGACAAAGGGAACAACGTATGTTGTTATGCGGTCTGACCGATAAAGATCTTCGTAGAATATGTAGGAGCCAATATGGGCATCCAGGTCCCGCTATTGTTTATTGACCGGAGACGTGTCTCGGTCATGTCTACATTGTTCTCAAACCGTAGGGTCCGCACGCTTAACGTTACGATGACAGTTATTATGAGTTTATGCATTTTGATGTACCGAAGGTTATTCGGAGTCCCGGATGAGATCACGGACATGACGAGGAGTCTCGAAATGGTCGAGACGTAAAGATTGATATATTGGAAGCCTATGTTTGGACATCGGAAGTGTTCCGGGTGAAATCGGGATTTTACCGGAATACCGGGAGGGTTACCGGAACCCCCCGGGAGACTAATGGGCCTATTGGGCCTTAGTGGAAAAAGAGAAAATGGACAAGCCCAAGCTGGCCGGCGCCCCCCCTTCCCCAAGTCCTAGTAGGACTAGGATAGGGGGCCGGCCCCCCTTCTCTCTCTTTTCCCCCCGGGAGTCCTAATTGGATTAGGATTGGGGGGAGGAGTCCTACTCCCGGTGGGAGTAGGACTCCCCTGCGCCTCCTCTCCCTGGCCGGCCGGCTCCCCCTCCTCCAACCTTTATATACGGGGGCAGGGGGCACCCCAAGACACACAAGTTGATCCTTGAGATCGTTCCTTAGCCGTGTGCGGTGCCCCCTGCCACCAAATTCCACCTCGGTCATATCGTTGTAGAGCTTAGGCGAAGCCCTGCGTCGGTAGTACATCAAGATCGTCACCATGTCGTCGTGCTGACGGAACTCTTCCTCGATGCTTTGCTGGATCGGAGCCCGAGGAACGTCATCGAGCTGAACGTGTGCTAAGAACTCGGAGGTGCCGGAGTAACGGTGCTTGGATCGGTCGGATCAGGAAGAAGACGTACGACTACTTCCTCTACGTTGTGTGATCGCTTCCGCAGTCGGTCTGCGTTGGTACGTAGACAACACTCTCCCCTCTCGTTGCTGTGCATCACCATGATCTTGCGTGTGCGTAGGAAAATTTTCGAAATTACTGCGTTCCCCAACAGTGGCATCCGAGCCTAGGTTTTATGGTTTGATGTTATTTGCACGAGTAGAACACAAGTGAGTTGTGGGCGATACAAGTCATACTGCCTACCAGCATGTCATACTTTGGTTCGGCGGTATTGTTGGTTGAGACGATCCGGACCAACCTTACGCGTACTCTTACGCGAGACCGGTTCCCTCGACATGCTTTGCACATAGATGGCTTGCGGAAGACTGTCTCTCCAACTTTAGTTGAACCAAGTGTGACTACGCCCGGTCCTTGAGAAGGTTAAAACGGAGTCTATTTGACGAACTATCGTTGTGGTTTTGATGCGTAGGTGAGATGAGTTCTTACTTAAAGCCCGTAGCAGCCACGTAAAACTTGCAACAACAAAGTAGAGGACGTCTAACTTGTTTTTGCAGGGCATGTTGTGATGTGATATGGTCAAGGCATGATGCTGATTTTATTGTATGAGATGATCATGTTTTGTAACCGAATTATCGGCAACTGGCAGGAGCCATATGGTTGTCGCTTTATTGTATGCAATGCAATCGCGATGTAATGCTTTACTTTATTACTAAGCGGTAGTGATAGTCGTGGAAGCATAAGATTGGCGAGACGACAACGTTGCTACGATGGAGATCAAGGTGGCGCGCCGGTGACGATGGTGATCATGACGGTGCTTCGGAGATGGAGATCACAAGCACAAGATGATGATGGCCATATCATATCACTTATATTGATTGCATGTGATGTTTATCCTTTTATGCATCTTATCTTGCTTTGATTGACGGTAGCATTATAAGGTGATCTCTCACTAAATTATCAAGAAGTGTTCTCCCTGAGTATGCATCGTTGCCAAAGTTCGTCGTGCCCAGACACCACGTGATGATCGGGTGTGATAAGCTCTACGTCCATCTACAACGGGTGCAAGCCAGTTTTGCACACGCAGAATACTCAGGTTAAACTTGACGAGCCTAGCATATGCAGATATGGCCTCGGAACACAGAGACCGAAAGGTCGAGCGTGAATCATATAGTAGATATGATCAACATGACGATGTTCACCATTGAAAACTACTCCATCTCACGTGATGATCGGTTATGGTTTAGTTGATTTGGATCACGTGATCACTTAGAGGATTAGAGGGATGTCTATCTAAGTGGGAGTTCCTAAGTAATTTGATTAACTAAACTTAAACTTATCATGAACTTAGTACCTGATAGTATCTTGCTTGTTTATGTTGATTGTAGATAGATGGCTCGTGCTGTTGTTCCGTTGAATTTTAATGCGTTCCTTGAGAAAGCAAAGTTGAAAGATGATGGTAGCAATTACACGGACTGGGTCCGTAACCTGAGGATTATCCTCATTGCTGCACGGAAGAATTACGTCCTGGAAGCACCGCAGGGTGCCAGGCCTGCTGCTGGAGCAACGCCAGATGTTATGAACGTCTGGCAGAGCAAAGCTGATGACTACTCGATAGTTCAGTGTGCCATGCTTTACGGCTTAGAATCGGGACTTCAACGACGTTTTGAACGTCATGGAGCATATGAGATGTTCCAGGAGTTGAAGTTAATATTTCAAGCAAATGCCTGAATTGAGAGATATGAAGTCTCCAATAAGTTCTATAGCTGCAAGATGGAGGAGAACAGTTCTGTCAGTGAGCATATACTCAAAATGTCTGGGTATAATAATCACTTGATTCAGATGGGAGTTAATCTTCCAGATGATTGCGTCATTGACAGAATTCTCCAATCACTGCCACCAAGCTACAAGAGCTTCGTGATGAACTATAATATGCAAGGGATGAACAAGACTATTCCCGAGCTCTTCGCAATGCTGAAAGCTGCGGAGGTAGAAATCAAGAAGGAGCATCAAGTGTTGATGGTTAACAAAACCACTAGTTTCAAGAAAAAGGGCAAAGGGAAGAAGAAGGGGAACTTCAAGAAGAACAGCAAACAAGTTGCTGCTCAAGAGAAGAAACCCAAGTCTGGACCTAAGCCTGAAACTGAGTGCTTCTACTGCAAGCAGACTGGTCACTGGAAGCGGAACTGCCCCAAGTATTAGGCGGATAAGAAGGATGGCAAGGTGAACAAAGGTATATGTGATATACATGTTATTGATGAGTACCTTACTAGAGCTCGCAGTAGCACCTGGGTATTTGATACTGGTTCTGTTGCTAATATTTGCAACTCGAAACAGGGACTACGGAATAAGCGGACACTAGCAAAGGACGAGGTGACGATGCGCGTGGGAAACGGTTCCAAAGTCGATGTGATCGCGGTCGGCACGCTACCTCTACATCTACCTTCGGGATTAATATTAGACCTAAATAATTGTTATTTGGTGCCAGCGTTGAGCATGAACATTATATCTGGATCTTGTTTGATGCGAGACGGTTATTCATTTAAATCAGAGAATAATGGTTGTTCTATTTATATGAGTAATATCTTTTATGGTCATGCACCCTTGAAGAGTGGTCTGTTCTTATTGAATCTCGATAGTAGTGATACACATATTCATAATGTAGAAGCCAAAAGATGCAGAGTTGATAATGATAGTGCAACTTATTTGTGGCACTGCCGTTTAGGTCATATCGGTGTAAAGCGCATGAAGAAACGCCATACTGATGGGCTTTTGGAACCACTTGATTATGAATCACTTGGTACTTGCGAACCGTGCCTCATAGGCAAGATGACTAAAACACCGTTCTCCGGTACTATGGAGAGAGCAACAGATTTATTGGAAATCATACATACCGATGTATGTGGTCCGATGAATATTGAGGCTCGTGGCGGATATCGTTATTTTCTCACCTTCACAGATGATTTAAGCAGATATGGGTATATCTACTTAATGAAACATAAGTATGAAACATTTGAAAAGTTCAAAGAATTTCAGAGTGAGGTTGAAAATCATCGTAACAAGAAAATAAAGTTTCTACGATCTGATCGTGGAGGAGAATATTTGAGTTACGAGTTTGGTGTACATTTGAAAAATTGTGGAATAGTTTCGCAACTCACGCCACCCGGAACACCACAGCGTAATGGTGTGTCCGAACGTCGTAATCGTACTTTACTAGATATGGTGCGATCTATGATGTCTCTTACTGATTTACCGCTATCGTTTTGGGGTTATGCTTTAGAGACGGCCGCATTCACGTTAAATAGGGCACCATCAAAATCCGTTGAGACGACGCCTTATGAACTATGGTTTGGCAAGAAACCAAAGTTGTCGTTTCTTAAAGTTTGGGGCTGCGATGCTTATGTGAAAAAGCTTCAACCTGATAAGCTCGAACCCAAAGCGGAGAAATGTGTCTTCATAGGATACCCAAAGGAAACTGTTGGGTATACCTTCTATCACAGATCCGAAGGCAAGACATTCGTTGCTAAGAATGGATCATTTCTAGAGAAGGAGTTTCTCTCGAAAGAAGTGAGTGGGAGGAAAGTAGAACTTGACGAGGTAATTGTACCTGCTCCCTTATTGGAAAATAGTACATCACAGAAAACTGTTTCTGCGACACCTATACCAATCAGTGAGGAAGCTAATGATGATGATCATGAAACTTCAGGGCAAGATGCTACTGAACCACGTAGATCAACCAGAGTGAGATCCGCACCAGAGTGGTACGGTAATCCAGTTCTGGAAGTCATGCTACTAGATCATGATGAACCTACGAACTATGAAGAAGCGATGGTGAGCCCAGATTCCGCAAAGTGGCTTGAGGCCATGAAATCTGAGATGGGATCCATGTATGAGAACAAAGTATGGACTTTGGTTGACTTGCCCGATGATCGGCAAGCAATTGAGAATAAATGGATCTTCAAGAAAAAGACTGACGCTGACGATAATGTTACTGTCTATAAAGCTCGACTTGTCGCAAAAGGTTTTCGACAAGTTCAAGGGGTTGACTACGATGAGACTTTCTCACCCGTAGCGATGCTTAAGTCCGTCAGAATTATGTTAGCAATTGCCGCATTTTATGATTATGAAATATGGCAGATGGATGTCAAAACTGCATTCCTGAATGGATTTCTGGAAGAAGAGTTGTATATGGTACAACCAGAAGGTTTTGTCAATCCAAAAGGAGCTAACAAAGTATGCAAACTCCAGCGATCCATTTATGGACTGGTGCAAGCATCTCGGAGTTGGAATAAACGCTTTGATAGGGTGATCAAAGCATTTGGCTTTATACAGACTTTTGGAGAAGCCTGTATTTACAAGAAAGTGAGTGGGAGCTCTGTAGCATTTCTGATATTATATGTGGATGACATATTGCTGATTGGAAATGATATAGAATTTCTGGATAGCATAAAGGGATACTTGAATAAAAGTTTTTCGATGAAAGACCTCGGGGAAGCTGCTTACATATTAGGCATAAAGATCTATAGAGATAGATCAAAACGCTTAATTGGACTTTCACAGAGCACATACCTTGACAAGATTTTGAAGAAGTTCAAAATGGATCAAGCAAAGAAAGGGTTCTTGCCTGTGTTACAAGGTGTGAAGTTGAGTCAGACTCAATGCCCGACCACTGCAGAAGATAGAGAGAAAATGAAAGATGTTCCCTATGCTTCAGCCATAGGCTCTATCATGTATGCAATGCTGTGTACCAGACCTGATGTGTGCCTTGCTATAAGTTTAGCAGGGAGGTACCATAGTAATCCAGGAGTGGATCACTGGACAGCGGTCAAGAACATCCTGAAATACCTGAAAAGGACTAAGGATATGTTTCTCGTATATGGAGGTGACAAAGAGCTCACCGTAAGAGGTTACGTTGATGCAAGCTTTGACACTGATCCGGACGATTCTAAATCGCAAACCGGATACGTGTTTACTTTAAACGGTGGAGCTGTCAGTTGGTGCAGTTCTAAACAAAGCGTCGTAGCGGGATCTACATGTGAAGCGGAGTACATAGCTGCTTCGGAAGCAGCAAACTAAGGAGTCTGGATGAAGGAGTTCATATCCGATCTAGGTGTCATACCTAGTGCATCGGGTCCAATGAAAATCTTCTGTGACAATACTGGTGCAATTGCCTTGGCAAAGGAATCCAGATTTCACAAAAGAACCAAACACATCAAGAGACGCTTCAACTCCATCCGGGATTTAGTCCAGGTGGGAGACATAGAGATTTGCAAGATACATACGGATCTGAATGTTGCAGACCCGTTGACTAAGCCTCTTCCACGAGCAAAACATGATCAGCACCAAGACTCCATGGGTGTTAGAATCATTACTGTGTAATCTAGATTATTGACTCTAGTGCAAGTGGGAGACTGAAGGAAATATGCCCTAGAGGCAATAATAAAGTTATTATTTATTTCCTTATATCATGATAAATGTTTATTATTCATGCTAGAATTGTATTAACCGGAAACATAATACATGTGTGAATACATAGACCAACAGAGTGTCACTAGTATGCCTCTACTTGACTAGCTCGTTAATCAAAGATGGTTATGTTTCCTAACCATGAACAAGGAGTTGTTATTTGATTAACGAGGTCACATCATTAGTAGAATGATCTGATTGACATGACCCATTCCATTAGCTTAGCACCCGATCGTTTAGTATGTTGCTATTGCTTTCTTCATGACTTATACATGTTCCTATAACTATGAGATTATGCAACTCCCGTTTACCGGAGGAACACTTTGGGTCCAACCAAACGTCACAACATAACTGGGTGATTATAAAGGAGTACTACAGGTGTCTCCAATGGTAGATGTTGGGTTGGCGTATTTCGAGATTAGGGTTTGTCACTCCGATTGTCGGAGAGGTATCTCTGGGCCCTCTCGGTAATGCACATCACATAAGCCTTGCAAGCACTGCAACTAATATGTTAGTTGTGAGATGATGTATTACAGAACGAGTAAAGAGACTTGCCGGTAACGAGATTGAACTAGGTATTGGATACCGACGATCGAATCTCGGGCAAGTAACATACCGATGACAAAGGGAACAACGTATGTTGTTATGCGGTCTGACCGATAAAGATCTTCGTAGAATATGTAGGAGCCAATATGGGCATCCAGGTCCCGCTATTGGTTATTGACCGGAGACGTGTCTCGGTCATGTCTACATTGTTCTCGAACCGTAGGGTCCGCACGCTTAACGTTACGATGACAGTTATTATGAGTTTATGCATTTTGATGTACCGAAGGTTGTTCGGAGTCCCGGATGAGATCACGGACATGACGAGGAGTCTCGAAATGGTCGAGACGTAAAGATTGATATATTGGAAGCCTATGTTTGGACATCGGAAGTGTTCCGGGTGAAATCGGGATTTTACCGGAATACCGGGAGGGTTACCGGAACCCCCCGGGAGACTAATGGGCCTATTGGGCCTTAGTGGAAAAAGAGAAAAGGGACAAGCCCAAGCTGGCCGGCGCCCCCCCTTCCCCAAGTCCTAGTAGGACTAGGATAGGGGGCCGGCCCCCCTTCTCTCTCTTTTCCCCCCGGGAGTCCTAATTGGATTAGGATTGGGGGGAGGAGTCCTACTCCCGGTGGGAGTAGGACTCCCCTGCGCCTCCTCTCCCTGGCCGGCCGGCTCCCCCTCCTCCAACCTTTATATACGGGGGCAGGGGGCACCCCAAGACACACAAGTTGATCCTTGAGATCGTTCCTTAGCCGTGTGCGGTGCCCCCTGCCACCAAATTCCACCTCGGTCATATCGTTGTAGAGCTTAGGCGAAGCCCTGCGTCGGTAGTACATCAAGATCGTCACCACGCCGTCGTGCTGACAGAACTCTTCCTCGACGCTTTGCTGGATCGGAGCCCGAGGAACATCATTGAGCTGAACGTGTGCTAAGAACTCGGAGGTGCCGGAGTAACGGTGCTTGGATCGGTCGGATCGGGAAGAAGACGTACGACTACTTCCTCTATGTTGTGTGATCGCTTCCGCAGTCGGTCTGCGTTGGTACGTAGACAACACTCTCCCCTCTCGTTCCTGTGCATCACCATGATCTTGCGTGTGCGTAGGAAAATTTTCGAAATTACTGCGTTCCCCAACAAGAAGTAGTACAGTTCTGGTCCCAGTTTGCAACCAAAAGTATCTCTCATTTCACTCATAATGAGATCGTAGGTCACTTTGGCGGGTTCAAAAATTCTGACTTCTGCCGGGTGTTCATCAAAGTATGCTCTCGTGACATGTGACATCTCATCATCCCTACTAACAAAAAATTCCATGACCAGCACCTAGTATCTCACATCAGAGTTAATACATTCAATGAGTAAAGGGGCAAACATAATTTTTTATGTGCATAGCAACATTGCGGTGTTGTTACCTGCTTTTGTGGAATGTATCCTTCATGTGGAGTGACTGGGGATTGTGCCATCTCAAACCTTCTCACCTTGTTATGTGGAATGTATCCTTCATGTGGTGTGACTGGGGACTCTGCCATCACAGGTTTCTTATCCTGCGTATGAAACGTCGATAGTGGGTTTACACACAAGTTTTGAAAGGTCATACCATATCTTGGGTATGCATCGTTGCGAGGTACTTACAAGGGGAGAATTGACGATATGTTGTTGGGGTGGACTGATGTGGCATTGAACGGGTGACTCTATCGCAATGTCTCGAGTGAATAACGACTGTGCCGTCTCATGATGCTTAGCCTACATACAATCACCGACATAAGGTTGCCACAAATTGAAGATGTTTGTATCATAGAATACGTAGGTCCTTAATATATAGAATCGGTGCGAGATACTTACAGGGGGAGAATAATTGAAGACATGTTGTCGGGGTGGCCGTGAGATCGCATGGTCTTCTAACATATGTCCTTCCAAGCGGACCTTCTCCAGCATGGCCTTATAATCCATGTCCGACCGCTCCTGTAGCAGCTTACTGTCCATATCCGCACGTGCCTGCAACACATACGCATCCATCCTGACTCGCTCTGTCTGTATAATACTGTCCACAAGCATGTCCTTCTGCAATGTTTGATGCATTTCCTTGTAGCCAAGGACAAACTTTTTTTCCATGTACTCACAGTCCCGCTTATACTTTTCTTCAATCTCAAGACGCATCTTCGCCATCTTACGGGAAAACTCCTCACGCTCCTCCTTTATCATCATGTCCACGTATGAACGTTCTTTTTTCAGTTTCTTATCTACCTCATCGTGATCCTTTTGCACCTTCAAGTCGATATCCCAGCGCGCTTCATGCAAAGACTTGTCGTACTCCGCACGGTTGTTATGCGCCTCTGAGACCATGGTCCCTACAGCAACACATATACCCATAGTATGAAAACTATATCCACAACCTCATCCAACTAATTCGAAACAATACGACCGTGAATTTTTTTTCAGAACCAGTTCATACGATCAACTACTACAAACTATGAATCAAAAAGCTCTTGCATGACATCCTGTACTCGAATTACACCAGAACTACTCAACTATGGCAAAACCTAGATTTTCTAATCTCTTCGGAAATGACTTCTTGGTCGAATCAATGGAAAAAATAATCAGCACTGCAATCGAAGATGGGAGGAGCCGTGGAGGAGACCTTTTTAATCCGGCGTCGGCGTGGTCGCTTGAGAAGCGATGGCGCGATCCTGGCGATGGCTATGTGAGGAGAAACAAGGTAGATGGGGTGGTTAGGATAGGGTAGATATGTAGTATAATGGGAAGGTATATATGTGTGATTGTAGGGTTAATTAGTTATTTTGAAGTAATGTGCTTCGATGCAAGTTTTTCTTAACGAGTGTGATCTTTTCGGGGCTTCCAAAACATGTGCACTAACCGCGGGTCCAACCACATGTCACAGAAGCCCGAGCCATCGCCGTGCCCGTGCGAAGTCGCCGCCCACCATTGCCTCCCTTTCCCTTGCCCCACCAAATTGTTATTCTTCTCCGGCAACGAAGCCTGCCATCGCCGGTGGACGGTGAGAGACGAGAGATGTCCATGTCCAGTTCGGCCTCTCCATCATCATGGCCGCGGTATGGTTCACTGCCGATGACCAGATGCCCCGACTGCCCATGCATCGCGCCACTGAAGCGTTTGACAACCATATCGGAGAAGAATGGAAACCATGGGCGGGAATTTGTGAAATGCGAGAGCAAACCAGAAGCAGGGAAGGTTAAATCTATGTTCTGTTGTGTCTTTTTGCTATGAATTCTGACCCCAGATTTATATTTATTTCCTCGGAATTGTGATTTAGGGTTTCCCTTCCCTATTTCAGAAGCTGAAAACATGCAAGCATTTTTAGTGGCTGGATGAATACGTTGAGAGGCTTCAAACGTATGGCTTAATTGATTTTCCCATTGATTTGAGGAACGGGGCAACCCTAGAGGCAGATCTGCCATCGGCGGTGGATAATAAGGGCTATGCCAGTGTTCCTCTAATGGTGGCGGATGCGGAACTCAAGGTGGAATTGAAGAAGATGAACAATAACTTAAGGCAGTTGATCGATCTGAATAAGCACGCAAATCTGATGGCCGCGGGATTTTATTTTTCAATAATTGTTGTGGGATTTGTTTACTTGTTGATCATCACTCATTAGAAGTTGTTAACAAATTATTTCAGTCAGCTTCTGTATAAGCAATGTCATTTGTGCTTAATGCCTTGTATGACCAGACCAAGGAAAAGCTCATTTGTAATCTATTGGAAAGGACAAATAAAATTGAAAAGTGATTTCTTGTTTCCAAAATAAAATTTGTGCTTAATGCCTTGTATGACCATATTCTGCCATGTCTTGGGGCACAACACGATGAGGCAGTTTCTGTTTGAACAACAAATTTGTTATGTTAGCAAATTTGTAACTTATTCTTCTCTAAAAAAGGAAGAGCAATAAATTCATTTCAAGAATTTGCAGAAATAATTGTCAACCCATTTTCGTTGGTAATTACGAGATATTTTTGGTGCAATTAGTGGCTAACTGTGTTTTTTTGAGGAAAAGTGGCTACTTGGTTTGATACATGCCAAACATTACGTTCAGATTAGTTGCATTATTTCGTTCATTTTTTACCCAAAAAATCTATACAAAGTGTTAATTGGACAATGTGAACAATGTGGCACAAAGGTTGTCGGATGGTACCGGATGGAATCCATTGTAAACCAACCCTAAACCCTAAACCCAAAAAACCAAAAAACCCTGAACCCTAAACCCAAAAAACCAAAAAACCCTGAACCCTAAACCCTGATAACCATAACCCCCCCCCCCCCACCCACCCCCCCCACACACACACATGAAACCGTAAAAACATTCAAAATTTTGCCCCACGTGGAAACCATTATGCATGAATTCTCTATGGGGTCATGGGATGCCATGAAGAAAGTTAGGGGTCATTAGTACATGTACACGCAAGTACGATCTCTGACACGCGCATTTCCGGTCCCTGTACATGTACATGTAAACCAACCCAACATCGATCCGGTTCAGTGGATGGATGCATGCTCTATGTGGCACGAAGTATGTCGGCCGAGCCAGTCGACGGACCAGATCGATGCTACCGGAGGGCTTCCATTGTAGACCAACGCTCGACCTATGTCTGGTGTGTGTGATTGGTACACTGTAAGACAAACATAGTTCCATCAACCCTAAAACCCTAAACAGTGATTGAGGGAGTCCTGGATTAGGGGGTGTTCGGGTAGCCGGACTATACCTTCAGCCGGATTCCTGGACTATGAAGATACAAGATTGAAGACTACGTCCCGTGTCCGGATGGGACTTTCCTTGCCGTGGAAGGCAAGCTTGGCGATGCGGATATTCAAGATCTCCTACCATTGTAACCGACTCTATGTAACCCTAACCCTATTCGGTGTCTATATAAACCGGAGGGTTTTAGTCCGTAGGACAACTTCATCAACTCCATAGACAACAATCATACCATAGGCTAGCTTCTAGGGTTTAGCCTCCTTGATCTCGTGGTAGATCTACTCTTGTACTACCCATATCATCAATATTAATCAAGCAGGACGTAGGGTTTTACCTCCATCAAGAGGGCCCGAACCTGGGTAAAACATCGTATTCCCTGCCTCCTATTACCATCCGGCCTAGACGCACAGTTCGGGACCCCCTACCCGAGATCCGCCAGTTTTGACACCGACATTGGTGCTTTCATTGAGAGTTCCTCTGTGTCGTCGCCTTTAGGCCCGATGGCTCCTTTGATCATCAACAACGATGCGGTCCAGGGTAAGACTTTTCTCCCCGGACAGATCTTCGTCTTCGGCGGCTTCGCTCTGCGGGCCAATTCTCTTGGCCACTTGGAGCAGATCGAAAGCTACGCCCCTGGCCATCAAGTCAGGTTTGGAAGCTTAAACTACACGGCTGACATCCGCGGAGACTTGATCTTCGATGGGTTCGAGCCACGGCCAAGCGCGGCGCACTATCTCGAGGGGCATGATCTAGCTCTGCCTCCGGGTAGTGTCCTGGAGGCCGCACACGCATCGGTTCCGACCTCTAACTCGGAGCCTATTGCGCCAATCAAGGACGAGCGGTTGGACGCCACCTCGGGGGCTGCGATCTTAAAGGCGATCGAGCCAAACGCTAGCCCCGCACTCTACATGATCCGTGACTCCGAGGATCCAGACTCCTCCCCGGACTCCGAACCCCCTGCGCCCCCGCCAATCGAATCCGATTGGGCGCCGATAATGGAGTTCACCGCCACAGACATCTTTCAGCACTCGCCTTTTGGCGTCATCCTGAATTCTCTTAAGTCTCTCTCTTTATCAGGAGAGCCCTGGCCGGATTACGGTCAGCGAGGATGGGATACGGACGACGAAGAAATTCAAAGCCCACCCACCACCCACTTTGTAGCCACTATCGACGATTTAACCGACATGCTTGACTTTGGCTCCGAAGACATCGACGGTATGGACGACGACGTAGGAGACGAACAGGAACCAGCACCTGTAGGGCGCTGGAAGGCCACCTCATCATATGACATATATATGGTGGATACTCCGAAAGATGGAGATGGCAATGGAACAGTGGGGGAGGACACCCCCAAGAAACACCCAAAGCGCCGGCGTCAGTGGCGCCGTTCTAAATCCCGCCAAGGCAAAAACGGTGATTCTGGCACTGGAGATAATACTACCCCGGACAGCACCGAAGAACACCCACCCCAGCAAGATTGGGCACAGGAAGATGGAGAAGCCAGCCCTCATGAGAGAGCGGCAGACCATGAGGTTGAGGATGATAACTATATGCCTCCCTCCGAAGATGAGGCAAGCCTCGATGACGACGAATTCGTCATACCATCAGACCCCGCCGAATAAGAGCGTTTTAGACGCAGGCTTTTAGCCACGGCAAGCAGCCTCAAGAAAAAGCAGCAGCAGCAGCTTAGAGCTGCCCAAGATTTGCTAGCTGGCAGATGGACTGAAGTCCTTGCGGCCGAAGAGTATGAACTCGAACACCCCTCCAAGAGTTACCCAAAGCGCAGGCCGCTACCCCGATCAGAGGAGGAAGCACCTACATCACAACGCATGACATGGAAGACCGGCCACCTCGCGGCCGCGACAGAGAGGTCTCTCGGCCCTCCACCCAAGCCATGCCCCGACGCCACTCAACTAAGGCACGGGAAAATGTGCCAGACCTGCGATACGTACTGGAAGACAAAGCAAGACAAACAAGATCGATCTACGGATCACGCAGGCGCCCTATGGCACGTGACGATGATCTTCACTCCGGATACAACAAGTCCGTCCGGGCCGAACACAACAGACACAGCTCTTCCGAGCTACGTCGTGATATAGCACAGTACAGAGGCGCCGCACACCCGCTATGCTTCATGAATGAAGTAATGGAGCATAAAATCCCAGAGGGTTTCAAACCCGTAAACATCGAATCATATGATGGAACAACTGATCCGGCGGTATGGATCGAGGATTATGTCCTTCACATCCACATGGCACGCGGCGATGATCTACACGCCATCAAATACCTCCCGCTCAAACTTAAAGGACCGGCCCGGCATTGGCTTAACAGCTTGCCAGCAGACTCAATCGGTTCTTGGGAGGACCTGGAAGCCGCATTCCTCGACAACTTCTAGGGCACTTACGTGCGACCACCGGATGCCGACGATTTAAGCCACATAATTCAGCAGCCAGAGGAATCGGCCAGACAATTCTGGGCACGGTTCCTAACAAAGAAAAACCAGATAGTCGACTGTCCGGATGCAGAGGCCCTAGCAGCCTTCAAGCATAACATCCGCAACGAGTGGCTTGCCCGGCACCTGGGACAGGAAAAGCCGAAATCTATGGCAGCCCTCACGACACTCATGACCCGCTTTTGTGTGGGAGAAGACAGCTGGCTAGCTCGCAGTAAGAACTTATCAAAGAACCCTGGTAATTCGGATACCAAGGACAAAAGTGGCAGGACACGTCGGAATAAGCAAAAACACCGCGTTAGCAGCGACAACAATGAAGACACGGAAGTCAATGCCGGATTCAAAGGCTATAAATCCGGTCAGCAGAAAAAGCCATTCAAAAAGAATACCTAGGGCCCGTCCAGTTTGGACCGAATACTCGACCGCTTGTGCCAGATACATGGCACCACCGAAAGGCCAGCCAATCACACTAACAGAGATTGTTGGGTGTTCAAGGAGCACTACAAGAAATATGTCAACTTATGACCTTCTGTCAGTGACCCTCGAAGAATTGGTCATAGATTTATGACCATTTGAGACCAATTGGTCAAAAGCTGTCCGGGCGGCTCCAAACCCTAAACCATTGCGACCATTTTGGTCAGAAAGGTCGTAATTCCCTCACACGAAATGGTCATAAAGCAAACAGCGCTAGTCCGCTGCCTTATTTCTAGTTGTTAACGACCAATATAGATGGTCATAGCCTTGTAAATTGTGGTGGGTTGCTATGACTAGGCGCCACCTCATCAGTTTTGCCTATGTGTCATGTCCATGTGGCAGTTTTTGCCCTAGGTTGTGAAGCAACCTATATTTCTATCATTCGCGAAATTCTCAGAAAAATCTCATAAATTCTTTGGGTCATATCTTCGTCAAATATGTAAAAACCTTCCTTGCCTAGTTCAAAAATAATTCAAAATTATTCATTTTCCTATTCTGTTCAAAACAACAGGTTGTGAAGGAAGTACCACTTTGGCATGTCCAAATAGTATCCATTTTCTACAGTGCTTTCCTATGCCCAAATAACCATCCTCCACCAAATGCCAGCTCAATCCATTCATTATTTTGAGCCGAGCTTCAACATTCGTATTTATGTCCAGTGTGGTGGTTTGCAAAGCAAGTACCACCTAGGCTCCTCCTTTTGACCTGAAAATTTGTGAAGACGGTCTTCTTAGTAACTGATCATCCTCAGCCAAAACTCACGCCCATTAGCCATGTATATTTCCCGTACCGCTAATCAAACACTTGGTTGCTTATTCATGTTTGAGCATCGATCGGTCTCCTCGTGAGAATCTTATGTTGTGATTTTCTTCCTAGCACCTACCTGGGGAGTGCCCAACCCACTAGACATGCCTAGGCCGCCCAGAACACATGGCAACGCCACGGTCACGCGGTGACCACGCGGCGGGCATGCGAGCTTACGCGCTCTAGAGTTGGGGCCCTCGGCCACTGTCCAAACCTCGATGTCTCTCCATAAAACCATGTATTTCTGATTAAATAGATACTTACTTACCTAGAAATGATTTTTGAAAAAAATAAAGAGCAAACTATGATGCAGCTGCAGTTCAAATTTGACCCGCTTCCAAATGAATCGACGGGAATTTGTCTTTTTCACCAGAGGTGGATCAAAATTTTTGACACCCAACCATTTTGTCAATTGTGCATTAAATATGGCCTAGTATTTTAGAAAATTGATTTGGTCCAATTTTGCAACAAATATATGGTAGGTCCTTCACAAAAAAACTCATTTCACGCACTCGAAAAATGGAAAATGGTTTTTTCGTCCAAAGAAAATGAAAAATTCCTTAGGCAACATTGTTTGCCATTCCAATATGCACCCTTGTGCACAATATAAGATCATTTGAACAAACTATGCCATGAATGTGGCCATAGGATTGATCGTTTGACTTGAAAGCCATGAATCTTCACACTTGATAGCTCATTTCTGAGAACACTTTTTAAAAATAATTGCCATATTACAATTTTGTTATTTTTCCTAGGAACTTGGCCACATATAATGACACAATGCGAAGGTTTTCCAATTTTTTGATTTTTTTTGAATTTCTTATGCCCGTTTCAAAATGCGGTCAAAACGGCGGGCTTGACCGCTCCTAGCTAGTGGTTTAATCTTGGAATTTTTTTGGTGTTTCTATGATTAAATAGATACTTATGTACCTAGAAATGATTTTTGGAAAAAATAAAGAGCAAACTATGAGGCAGCTACAGTTCAAATTTGACCCGTTTCCAACTGAATCGACGGCAATTTCTCTTTTTTAGCAGAGGTAGATCAAAACTTTTTTCACCCAACCATTTTGTCAATTGTGCATTATATATGGCCTAGTATTTTATAAAAATGATTTGGTCCAATTTTGCAACAATTATTTGGTAGTTCCTTCACAAAAAACCATCCTTTCAGGCACTCGGAAAATGAAAAATGAATTTTCTGTGCAAAGAAAATGAAAACTTCCTTAGGCAACATTGTTTGGAATTCAGAGATGCACCCTCGTGCACAATATGAGATCATTTGAACAAGCTATGCCATGAATGTCGCCATAAGATTGATCATTTGGCTTGAAAGCCATGAATCTTCACGCATGATAGCTCATTTCTGAGAACACTTTTTTAAAATAATTACCGTATTACAAGTTTATTATTTTTCCTGAAAACTTGGTCACATATAATGACACAATGCGAAGGTTTTCCAATTTTTTGGTTTTTTTTGAATTTTTTATGCCCGTTTCAAAATGCAGTCAAAACGGCAGGCTTGACCGTTCCTAGCTAGTGGTTGAATCTTGGAATTTTTTTGGTGTTTCTATGATCAAATAGATACTTATGTACCTAGAAATGATTTTTGGAAAAAATAAAGAGCAAACTATGAGGCAGCTACAGTTCAAATTTGACCCGTTTCCAACTGAATCGACGGCAATTTCTCTTTTTCACCAGAGGTAGATCAAAACTTTTTTCACCCAACCATTTTGTCAATTGTGCATTATATATGTCCTAGTATTTAATAAAAATGATTTGGTCCAATTTTGCAACAACTATTTGGTAGTTCCTTCACAAAAAACCCTCCTTTCAGGCACTCGGAAAATGAAAAATGAATTTTCCGTGCAAAGAAAACGAAAACTTCCTTAGGCAACATTGTTTGGAATTCCAAGATGCACCCTCGTGCACAATATGAGATCATTTGAACAAACTATGCCATGAATGTGGCCATAAGATTGATCATTTGGCTTGAAAGCCATGAATCTTCACGCATGATAGCTCTTTTCTAAGAACACTTTTTTAAAATAATTATCGTATTACAAGTTTATTATTTTTCCTGAAAACTTGGTCACATATAGTGACACAATGCGAAGGTTTTCCAATTTTTTTATTTTTTTAAAATTTTTTATGCCCGTTTCAAAATGCAGTCAAAACGGCGGGCTTGACCGTTCCTAGCTAGTGATTGAATCTTGGAATTTTTTTGGTGTTTCTATGATTAAATAGATACTTATGTACCTAGAAATGATTTTTGGAAAAAATAAAGAGCAAACTATGAGGCAGCTACAGTTCAAATTTGACCCGTTTACAACTGAATCGACGGCAATTTGTCTTTTTCACCAGAGGTGGATCAAAACTTTTTCACCCAACCATTTTGTCAATTGTGCATTATATATGGCCTAGTATTTTATAAAAATGATTTGGTCCAATTTTGCAACAACTATTTGGTAGTTCCTTCACAAAAAACCCTCCTTTCAGGCACTCGGAAAATGAAAAATGAATTTTCCGTGCAAAGAAAATGAAAACTTCCTTAGGCAACATTGTTTGGAATTCCAAGATGCACCCTCGTGCACAATATGAGATCATTTGAACAAACTATGCCATGAATGTGGCCATAAGATTGATCATTTGGCTTGAAAGCCATGAATCTTCACGCATGATAGCTCTTTTCTAAGAACACTTTTTTAAAATAATTATCGTATTACAAGTTTATTATTTTTCCTGAAAACTTGGTCACATATAGTGACACAATGCGAAGGTTTTCCAATTTTTTTATTTTTTTTTAAATTTTTTATGCCCGTTTCAAAATGAAGTCAAAACGGCGGGCTTGACCGTTCCTAGCTAGTGATTGAATCTTGGAATTTTTTTGGTGTTTCTATGATTAAATAGATACTTATGTACCTAGAAATGATTTTTGGAAAAAATAAAGAGCAAACTATGAGGCAGCTATAGTTCAAATTTGACCCGTTTACAACTGAATCGACGGCAATTTGTCTTTTTCACCAGAGGTGGATCAAAACTTTTTTCACCCAACCATTTTGTCAATTGTGCATTATATATGGCCTAGTATTTTATAAAAATGATTTGGTCCAATTTTGCAACAACTATTTGGTAGTTCCTTCACAAAAAACCCTCCTTTCAGGCACTCGGAAAATGAAAAATGAATTTTCCGTGCAAAGAAAATGAAAACTTCCTTAGGCAACATTGTTTGGAATTCCAAGATGCACCCTCGTGCACAATATGAGATCATTTGAACAAACTATGCCATGAATGTGGCCATAAGATTTATCATTTGGCTTGAAAGCCATGAATCTTCACGCATGATAGCTCATTTCTGAGAACACTTTTTAAAAATAATTACCGTATTACAAGTTTATTATTTTTCCTGAAAACTTGGTCACATATAATGACACAATGTGAAGGTTTTCAATTTTCTGATTTTTTTAATTTTTTATGCCCGTTTCAAAATGCAGTCAAAACGGCGGGCTTGACCGTTCCTAGCTAGTGGTTGAATCTTGGAATTTTTTTGGTGTTTCTATAATTAAATAGATACTTATGTACCTAGAAATGATTTTTGGAAAAAATAAAGAGCAAACTATGAGGCAGCTACAGTTCAAATTTGACCCGTTTCTAGCTGAATCGACGACAATTTGTCTTTTTCACCAGAGGTGGATCAAAACTTTTTTCACCCAACCATTTTGTCAATTGTGCATTATATATGTCCTAGTATTTTATAAAATTGATTTGGTACAATTTTGGAACAATTATTTGGTAGGTCCTTCACAAAAAAACCTCATTTGGGGCACTCGAAAAATGGAAAATGATTTTTTGTGCAAAGAATATAAAAAATCCCTTTGTCGATACTGTTTACTATTCCAAGATGTAAACTTTTGCAGAGTATAAAGAACTCATTTTGAACAAATATAAAGAATATCATGTGAACAAATATTTGGTAGGTCTTTTACAAAAAAGAACTCATTTTGAGCACTAAAAAATGGAAAATGATTTTTTCGTGACCTATTTAAAAGGTCATAAAGTCTTCAAATTGTTTGTTGCGTTCTGATTGGTGTATAGGCATATCACGCGGATCATGCATCCGACACCGTCGGATGCTCCGGGATCCAACGGCGGACCTCATCCGCTCACCCTCTCACCCACGTAGCCCTCTTACCCCCCTCACCCACGTAGCCCCCACTCCCCACCGTTCCAACCCTAGCCCCCACGCCCCCACTCTCCCGCACCCGCACCCGCTCAGCAAACCCTAGCCGCCGCCGCCGCCCCTGCACCATGGCCGTCGATGGCGAGGAGCCCGAATCCCCATGCATCCCAAGCGCCCGAAACTCTAGCCCGCGGCGCAGCCATGGCGACCGAGCTCTGGATCCCATCGACTCCCCTGCGTTGTTCAAATGACTTGGAGCCGTTGCTCCGGCGACTCAGGTGAGTCCCTTCATTTGTCCTCGTCACATATCTCCCTCCCTCTCTTCCTCACCTGATCTTGTCTTCCTTGTAGATCCAACACGCCGTCGTTGCTCGAGTACCGGGACGCCATTGACGGGAAGTCTTCCTCCCCACCCGCTGCTAGCAGCCCCACTCCAGATCCGGTGGCCGATCTCCCCCACCCGTCTCCCCATGGCGGCCGGAGCCCTGGGCTTGGCCCTCGTCGCGGCGCTCGCGGTCGCGCTGGCGGGGGCAAACTCTGAGGGCGACGCGCTCTCGGCGCTGCGCCGCAGCCTGCGGGACCCCGGCGGTGTGCTGTAGAGCTGGGATCCCACCCTCGTCAACCCCTGCACTTGGTTCCACGTCACCTGCGACCGCGACAACCGCGGCACCCGCCTGTGCGTTCCCCTCTCTTGCTCGCCCTTTAGTTTTGGTTCGAGTTAGGGCCGTGGCCTCTGGTATGTGAATGGGGAATCGGATGGCCAGGCTCGCGTCTTTGGAGAGCAAGCGATTTTGCAGCGGATATGTTGGTTCCTAGCTATAATTTGTTCCCGATAAGACAGACTAGTGTTAGGTGCATCTACGTGATTGAGGATTTAGTCTGGTAGATTATTGTTTGCGACGAAGAGTGGGTATGGTCCTGCGTGAATCAAAACAAGTGTTCTCAAGTCTGTTTTGTTGCATGGGGCAATAAGGTTGAAAGTTTCCCAAGACTGAAGAAGTTAAACCATTTAGACTGAAAAGAGAAGTAAAGTAAAAAAGGCAGGGGGAAATAAGTTACTATGCTGGGATAGTTGGTGTTGTTTGTGTTCTCCATGAAATACTTTTACTTATTGCAAGTCGCGACTGTCATGCGTATGTTATGAATTCAGAAACTATAGCATGTTTTTTTTGCCATGGTGAAGGAGTAAACGGAACAATTAGGTTGCTAGTTCAGTATGTGAGTTGCATCATACTGTACATGAATGCTAGCTGAATATCAGTTTTGTATGTTACTTGGTGCATAACTTTTACTTATTTGCAAGTCGTAGCTGCTGTGCACCCGTTATGAATTCAGAAACTATAACATCAATTCGCCGGCGCATGCTAGCCCTTTCTCTCATCTGTGTGAACCCCTGCAACCTTCTCTCAAAAGAAAAGTCTTGCAGCTTAATTAGGCCTCAAGTTTTCGCCTTGTCTGCAGCAAAATATCTGCAAGAGGATACATATTTCGCTTTGTTTATAATATATTTTCATTCCTAGTCGAGATTTCTTGCAGCGATAGGCATTTGCATTGTAGGTGCGGACAGTTGTCGTGGTTCCCCGGGTTCAGTTACGAAATTGTCTTTATGTGTTTCCCTCCCTTGCTTATCTTCTGGCTGGTGAGCATTTTGCTGCACAATGCTCATTTTGCTGCTAGTGTCCATTTCACAGTTTTTTTACTATGTTTTGGCCTAGTTTTGTTCACGTGTATAATAAGCATCCTGAATGCTCATTTAGCAGTGTATTAATAACACTGCTAGTTTTGTTCACGTGTATTCAGATTAATACACTATGTTATTAAACTGCACAATGCTCATCCTGTTGGCTACTTGTCGATGTTATCCGCATAACTATAGGCTGCCATGTCTTTTCCACTTTTCTTTTCGCTTTCTGTAATGCTAACTTGACAGTAACCCTATAGTTTGTTGGCTGTTGCTAGCCAGTAGCGGTGCTTCCATTTTAACGCATGTACTAGTGTGCTAAAACTTGCAAAAGACACAAATCTTGAGCTTTCTTTATCGGCTTGTTGCTGCTGCTCCTTGTGTACAATGATTGATGTTGCTGTAGTTAGTGTTGTAGAGGAAGAAAGAGGATGTATTTATATTACTTGCTTCTGCTGCTTATATATAGACCTGTATGTATGTTTACTTCATTTCTTCCTTGTCTCTTCGATCCCCTCCTAATGAATTTGTTTGTTCGATTTGGATTAGCAGGCTCGTCCCTGGACTAGATGTTCAAGTACAACCCCATCCACCGCATCGACCTGGAGTCAGGTATGTACTCGTCTTGTTGAAGAAATCGGACAGATGCTTCATGGCCTAATGCTTGATGCCAAGCGTTAATACATGGATCTGTAGCGGTCTAGATGAAGAGCATGATTTGATTTGTTTGGGTTTGAATTGATCGTGTGCGTGTGTGTGTGTGTGTGTCTACAGGGGAGCATGCTTAAGTTACTACTGTATTGTTCTTTTATGTCCTGCTACAGTTTGACACTATTAATTAGGCTTGCTGGGCATGTCATGGTACAAGCCTTTGTCTTTTTTAGCATCAACAAATGTTTATCTATTGTAAAGTATTATTAATTAGGATACAGCAGTAACTGTTTGGAGAAATGACTCCAAACAGAGTTGCATAATTACCAATGATACATTTTTTTCTAATTTTTGCATGAGAGCAAACTGGTGTAGCTAGCTGGACTATGCAGCCATGAATCAGGAAGTAGCATATTAATATTTGCTAATAGAAAAAATGAATTAAAAACTTTAAATTTGTCTATTAGAGATAGCAGTATCGATTGTACCTGTTAAACAAGCATCAATTCTTCCTGGAATGTTTGTCTATCAGCTAGTATGATGACATATTAACATCTTTCTCAGGGTGCTAGAGTCGCATACTCTTGGGTTCCATGTTAAAACAAACTAATGGCTATATATCTTAGTAATATTAAACAAAGCTATATGGATGTTGATGATATATCTTAGTAATTTTAGTTTTGGATGTGTCAAATGCAAACATTACTATCAACTGTCAAGTTGATTCTAAAATGTCTCATGAACTTCATTATTCTGTTATTTATTGTTAAGTATGCTGTTAGATCTACTTCTATTTTGTTCCTAAATATTTTGTTTTGTAACATGCAGATGCTGGGCTTTAATGTTTCTTCGTGAGCATCAGTAAAAAGAAGTCGGAGGAAGAATAGTTCTTGCTCATTGGAGCTAGTTCTGAGAGTAATGGAGTCCTTTATGCTGCTCCTATTTGTATGTGTGTTATGTGATGTAGCAAAATCTGGCTCCTGTGATTGTACACTTGTGGAGCTTGTTATCTGATTGTAAACTCGATGCTGATCACATTTGTATGTGTGTTATATGATGTAGCACTTTGATGGTTGATAATATTTGTAGTATTTCGTGTGTTTTCTGTGTGCCAATTTAAATACGAGGTATTTATTTGTGTGAAGTAAAAAATGAAGAATATTGGGGACCCACCTGACTATAAAAAAAGAAAAAAATGAAACTGTTGAGACAAAAAGGCCATGGGCCAAAAATAAAAAGGCTGCAATGTTGGGCTTGGTCCATGAAGCTGACAAAAAATTCACAGGAAAAAAATATAAATGTGCTGAAATAATGGGCTCGACCCATGTAAAACACCGAATTGGACCGGGCTGAATCTTGTGCCACGTTAGCTTGCCACGCTGGATGCCTACGTGGCCTGGGGAGGTTGCTAGTGACCAAAACGCCACAATGGACTTATTTTGGTCATAAACGTTTGTGACCATTCCAGAAGAAAGGTCGCTATAGTCAGTTTACGATGGCCATCTTTTGACCTTATGTTTTTGGTCACAAAAAGGTCACAAATGGAAATTTGTGACCATTCAGTGACCAATAGTGGTGGTCACAAGTTGACATATTTCTTGTAGTGGAGGCAGGCAAGTTAAGAGTCGAAAACAAAGACAAGGGGCTGCACAGCGACGACGAGGAGGAGCCCAAGCCGCCAAACAACAATGGACAGAAGGGCTTTCCCCCACAAGTGCGGACGGTGAACATGATATACGCAACCCACATTCCCAAGAGGGAGCGGAAGCGTGCGCTACGGGACGTATACGCGATGGAGCCAGTCGCCCCAAAGTTCAACCCATGGTCCTCCTGCCCGATCACTTTCGATCGAAGGGACCATCCCACTAGCATCCGTCATGGCAGCTTCGCCGCATTGGTTCTCGACCCAATCATCGACGGATTTCATCTCACAAGAGTCCTCATGGACGGCGGCAGTAGCCTGAACCTGCTTTATCAGGATACAGTGCGGAAAATGGGCATAGATCCCTCAAGGATTAAGCCCACAAAAACGACCTTTAAAGGCGTTATACTAGGTGTAGAAGCCAACTGTACAGGCTCAGTAACACTTGACGTGGTCTTCGGATCCCCGGAGAACTTCCAAAGCGAAGAGTTAATCTTCGATATAGTCCCGTTTCGCAGTGGCTATCACGCCCTGCTCGGACGAACCGCATTTGCAAAGTTCAATGTGGTGCCGCACTATGCATATCTCAAGCTCAAGATGCCAGGCCCTCAAGGAGTAATCACGGTCAACGGAAACACCGAACGCTCCCTCCGTACGGAGGAGCACACGGCGGCTCTCGCAGCGGAAGTGCAAAGTAGCCTCCTTAGGAAATTCTCTAGTCCGGCCATTAAAAAGCCAGACACTGCCAAGCGCGCCCAGAGTAACCCACAGCAGAACCCCCTGGCACACTATGAGCAAGCGTAGCAATGCAGCCACAATCCCAGCTCTCGCGACATAACGAAACTAGTACCTCGCGTACATAACTACGCCCTTGAAATACCAAGGGCACAGGGGAAGGGCCACAATAACGGCATGCCCAAAATACGGCTTAAAACGTACAAAGGGCTGCCGGATTCTTTTTTTTATTTTTTCTTACTTTCAGGACTCCATACTTCGGACTACCTGTTCGGCAATTCGACTGCCGCACAAACGATGCAAGATCCAGGGAGGCAGACAAGCCATGCCGCATTATAGAACTCCCAGGTGGTCTCTGTTACGAGCGGTATACCTATTTTAAATACAATTCCGCGGCCTGCCCCTGGTCAGGACATACCAAATAGTCCAATATCTTTTGCTTACCGCACTATTTGTATCGTTCGGCTTTTATAAATAGCCTCTCTATGAACAATGCATAGCTTTCTGTCTATTTTTTGCATTATCATCTTTTCATATATATGTTTATGACATGTTGCACCCGTACACTGTGGTACGGCAAAATACGCCAGGGGCTTTAGTACCCATTAATATGACGTGAGAAGTCCGTACACTTTCACAAGTGCGGCCCCCGAACTTATAGCACTATATGCATCGGCTCCGAATCATGATTTGGGTCAATAGTTGGGTTTGCCTGGCTCCTATGTTTTGGTGCCTTACCTTCCGCTATATCGGCTAAGGTAGCACTTGGAGAACCACTCCGATTGTGCCCCGGTTGAGCTGGGCTAAGCACCTCAGTGGAGAAAGCTAAAACTGACTGTCATGATGTGGCGAGAGACCGGTCGCTGTTCGAGAGGTTTTTCGAGTCCCTAAAGGCTTATGCCGCTTCGAGCGAGGAGCTGGCTTTGTCCGGCCAAGGCGTGGATAGCGCCCCGAACTCGGTCTTCCGAACTAGGGGCTTCGCCGAAATTTAAAATTATAGAGTTCTATGGCTAAGTGAGAGTGTTCAAGCATTATAGTCCGATTGCTTGGTTCGTTGTGCTAAGCGCCTCCCTCGAAGGACCCAACTATGGGAAAAAGAGCGCTCAGGTTTATCCCGAACACCCAGCACTAGTGGCACGGGGGCAGAAGCCGACGACTGGCCATCTCTCAATTTTTGATAAACGGCCGCACAGAAAGTAATATTTTAAATACAATAAGCATTGCTTAGCGCATATGAACAAGTTTTCAGCACACAAGATAAACACGAGCGAGTTCATTCAAAAATTACATCCTTGGTACATTCATCTGCCACTAGGCGGGCACCCGCAAGAACATCCTTATAGTAGTTCTCGGGCTTGCGATGCTCCTTCCCCGGCGGCGGCCCGTCCCTCACAAGCTTCTCACCGTCCAGCTTACCCCAGTGCACCTTTGCACGGGCAAGGGCCCTACGGGCACCTTCGATGCAGACGGAGCGCTTGATGACCTCGAGCCTTGGACAGGCCTCCACCAGTCGCCGCACCAGCCCGAAGTAGCTCCCAGGCAGGGCCTCTCCGGGCCACAACCGAACTATGAAGCCCTTCATGGCTTGTTCGGCCACCTTGTGGAGCTCAACCAGCTGTTTCAGCTGGTCGCTTAAGGGCACAGGGTGTCCGTCCTGAGCATACTGAGACCATAACACCTTCTCCATTGAGCTGCCCTCTTCGGCTCGGTAGAATGCGGCAGCATCGGATACGCCGCGGGGAAGATCTGCGAATGCCCCTGGAGAGCTCCGGATTCGGGTAAGTAGCAAGTACTTTACTTTTATACTTCTTCTTTGCATAGAGAATGCCTTACCCGCCGCTATCTTTTTCATCTCCTCCAACTCTTGGAGGGCCTTTTGGGCTTCGGCCTTGGCGGACTTGGCAGTCTCAAGGGCCGCCGCGAGCTCGGACGCTTGCGTCTTGGACTCAAGCTCCAAACTCTCATGTTTTTTCATGAGAGCCTGAAGCTCCTGCTGCACCTCGCCAACCTGGCCCTCAAGTTTCTCTCGCTCGGAGCACTCCGCGGTCTTTTTCTTTTCGGCCTCGGACAGTGCCTGCTTGAGGGTCGCCACCTCAGTCGTGGCCCCTATAATAAGCAGTACAATCCTGTTATTTTTTGCAATCAAGCCTTTCTATAGGCACTCTTTCTCTAAGGTATTTCTTAC
Source organism: Triticum monococcum (assembly GCA_034509565.1). NCBI lineage: Eukaryota > Viridiplantae > Streptophyta > Magnoliopsida > Poales > Poaceae > Triticum > Triticum monococcum. The sequence goes on along the minus strand of CM067845.1, from coordinate 589,155,230 downwards.
CTTCTTTCTCCTCGGGCTGCCATTTGGCAAGGCCGAGCTCTTGCTCGGTCCGCTCGAGGCCCTGTTTCAGGGCACCCACCTCCGCAGTCAGTGCGGCGGTGGCTAGCAGCGAAGCCTGCATACGCATATTGACTCTTTATTGTTAGACTCCTGCAAAATTTAATAGATCCTCTATTCGGCTTTTCTTTCCAAACGCCAAACAGAGCATCAGGGGCTACTATCTATGTGGTTATATCTTTACATATTTTTTCTTACCTCGAAGCCTGTTAGAAGGCTAGCGCAAGCTTCACTCAGTCCGCTCTTGGCAGACTGAACCTTCTAGATCACCGTACTCATAATAGTACGGTGCTCCTCGTCAATGGAGGCGCCGTCAAGCACCTCCAGCAGATTGTCCGGCACCTCCGGTTGGACGGAGACTGCCAGCTCAGAAGGCTTACTCCTCTTGGAAGGAGTTCACCTACCGCGGACCGGAACTGTTGTAGATTCTGGTGCGGTGTCCGGCTCAAAGCCGGACTTGGAGCCCTGGGGGGCCTTGTCCCCTTCACTCCTGGAGTCCGGGAGGTTGCCTTGCGGCTCCTCCGGGACCACCTCCTCCTGCCCCGGAGCTCGTCGCGACGCCACTTCGGCGTCATCCGCGGTGCGGGGGGAGACAAAGGGCGGAACTGAGTTCACGTCCGATGAATTCAGGGAGCCGCTCGACGACTTGTCGAGTCCGGTCCGGGGCGGGCTGCATAATTATATTCGACATTAGGGAAAGTTGTGCAACAAAGGAATGTCATGAGTTACTCTGATATCCGAACTTACGATTTCGCCAGACGCTTGGCCCTGTCTGGCCACTCCTCTTCATCCACTTCGGCGTCAGGGAGGTAGTCCGGCAGAGGGGTCTTCCTCTTCTTGGACCCTCCGGCCTCCTCCGTTGGGGCGGCCTTCCTTTTCTTTCCTTCCCCCGCTGGAGGGGGAGAGGTTTCTTCTTCGTCCTCCTCGTTTTCACAGGAGGAGTGCGTCTCGGACTCGTCAGATGACGAGTCCGACACCACCATATTACAGGCACTCTTTCGAGTCCCCGTGGTCTTCTTCTTCTTGGCCTTCTTCTCCGGCACCACATAAGGCGCCGGGACCAGCAGCTTCATTAGGAGAGCTGGGGCTGGGTCTTCGGGCAGCGGAGCCGGACAGTTAATCGGTCCGGATATCGCCCGCCAAGCCTGTCAAAGGTAAGGGAGTTTAGATCCCGCATAGAGTCAAACTATGGAAAAAGCTTAAAACATCCTGTAAAAGGTGTAGATGGCTTACCTTGTTAGCATGACGCTGCGAGCTGTATCCGCGGTCCTCGGAAGCGGATGCAGGAGCCTCGGCGCCCTTAAATAGCAGCCTCCAGGCGTCTTCGTACGTCGTGTCGAAGAGCCTGCTGAGGGTTCAATGCTGCGCCGGGTTGAACTCCCACAGATTAAAATCCCGTTGTTGACAAGGGAGGATCCGGCGGACGAGCATAACCTGGATTACATTGACTGGCCGGACTGGCTTGTTCACCAGGGACTGGATGCATGTTTGCAATCCGATCACCTCTTTTTCGTTACCCCACGACAGGCCCGTCTCTTTTCAGGACATAAGCCTCATGGGGGTCCGGATCGGAACTCGGGGGCTGCGGTCCATTTCGGATCGCGCGGCTCGGTGATATAAAACCACCCGGCTTGCCATCCCTTTAGGGTCTCCACAAAAGAGCCCTCGAACCATAGGACGTTGGCCATCTTGCCCGCCATGGCGCCTCCGCACTCCGCCTGGTTGCCGCGCGCCACCTTGGGCTTGACGTTGAAGGTCTTGAGCCAGAGGCCGAAATGGGGGCAGACGCAGAGAAAAGCCTCGCACACGACGATAAACGCCGAGATGTTGAGGATGAAGTTCGGGGCCAGATCGTGGAAGTCCAGGCCGTAGTAGAACATGAGCCCCTGGACAAATGGGTGAAGTGGAAAACCCAGTCCGCGGAGGAAGTGGGGAAGGAATACTACCCTCTCATGGGGCCTTGGGGTGGGGATAAGCTGCCCCTCCTCGGGAAGCCGGTGCGCGATGTCCTTGGACAAGTATCTGGCCTTCCTTAGCTTTTTAACTTGGCCCTCCATAACGGTGGAGACCATCCACTTGCCTCCCGCTCCGGACATTGCTAGAGGATGTTGAGGTGGGAAGTGCGGGCTTGGGCGCTGGAGCTCGAGTGCGCAGGAGATGGATAGGCAGAGGAGGAAGAAGGCGTGGGTAAAAAGGTGGATCCTTATCCCCTTATATGGGCGGATGCGGTTGTGCGTCCCCACCTGCCTAGTAAAACTCACTTGCCTCCCAAGCGCCGTGATAAGTGGCGCGGTTGGATTACCCACGTCCGTATTGATGAGAATCCCGTAAAAGGGGGGTACACGATCTCTGCTTTGACAAGACGTGCCAAGGAAACTGCCTCGCAAAACACGCTTAGGTGAAAAAGTAAAAACGATTCATAAAAGACTTGGCCGTGGTGTGATAGCGCACTGCGGAACACGTCAGCAGATTTGATTTGTGTTAATATTATTCTCTCTATGGCAATATGTGGAAGCTTATTTTGCAGAGCCGGACACTACTCTTGGTGTTTACAATCTTCTATGAGGGACTTGGAGGAGGAACCCGCCTTGCAATGGCGAAGACAATTTGCGCGCCGGACTCGTCGTCATTGAAGCCTGGTTCAGGGGCTACTGAGGGAGTCCTAGATTAGGGGGTGTTCGGGTAGCCGGACTATACCTTTAGCCGGACTCCTGGATTATGAAGATATTAGATCGAAGACTACGTCCCGTATCCGGATGGGACTTTCCTTGGCATGGAAGGCAAGCTTGGCGACGCGGATATTCAAGATCTCCTACCATTGTAACCGACTCTATGTAACCCTAACCCTATCTGGTGTCTATATAAACCGGAGGGTTTTAGTCCGTAGGACAACTTCATCAACTCCATAGATAACAATCATACCATAGGCTAGCTTCTAGGGTTTAGCCTCCTTGATCTCATGGTAGATCTACTCTTGTACTACCCATATCATCAATATTAATCAAGCAGGATGTAGGGTTTTACCTCCATCAAGAGGGCCCGAACCTGGGTAAAACATCGTGTTCCCTGCCTCCTGTTACCATCCGGCCTAGACGCACAGTTCGGGACCCCCTACCCGAGATCCGCCGGTTTTGGCACCGACGGTGATAACCCTAACCCCCCCCCCCACTAAACCGTAAAAAGATTCAAAATTTTGCCCCACATGGGAACCATTATGCATGCATTCTCTATGGGGTCGTGGGATGCCATGAAGAAAGTTTGGGATTATACACGCAAGTACGATCTCTGATACGCGCATTTCCGGCCTAGCATCTCAACCCCCCGAAAGCACTAGCTGGGTTCCTCACCTGTATGAAACCAACCGTACATCGATCCGGTCCAGTGGATGGATGCATGCTCTATGTGGCACGAAGTATGTCGGCCGAGCCAGTCGACGGACTAGATCGATGCTACCGGAGGGATTACATTGTAGACCAACGCTCGACCTATGTCCGGTGTGTGTGATAGGTAAACTGTAAGACAAACATAGATCCGTCAACCCTAAAACCCTAAACAGTGATAACCCTAACCCCCCCCCCACTAAACCGTAAAAACATTCAAAATTTTGCCCCACATGGAAACCATTATGCATGCATTCTCTATGGGGTCATGGGATGCCATGAAGAAAGTTTGGGATTATACACACAAGTACGATCTCTGACACGCGCATTTCTGGCCTACCATGTCAACACCCCGAAAGCACTAGCCGGGTTCCTCACATGTATGAAACCAACCCAACATCGATCCGGTCCAGTGGATGGATGCATGCTCTATGTGGCATGAAGTTTGTCGGCCGAGCCAGTCAACGGACCGGATCGATGCTACCGGAGGGAATCCATTGTAGACCAACGTTCCATCAATGTCCGGTGTGTGTGCTACGTCCACCGTAAGACAAACATAGCTCCGTCAACCCTAAAACCCTTAAACCCTAAACCCTGATAACCCTAGCCCCCCACTAAACCGTAAAAACATTCAAAATTTTGCCCCATAGGGAAACCATTATGCATGCATTCTCTATGGGGTCATGGGATGCCATGAAAAAAGTTTGGGATTATACACGCAAGTACGATCTCTGACACGCGCATTTCTGGGCTTGCATGTCAACACTCAACCCTAAATCCTGATAACCCTAACCCACCCCCACTAAACCCTAAACCCTAAACCCTGATAACCCTAACCCTCCCCCCACTAAACCCTAAACACTGAACCCCTAAACCCCTAAACCCTAATAACCCTAAACCCCTAAACCCCTAAACCCCTAAATGAGTTGACAAGATTTTCTTATTTCTTTATATCATTTAGCCAAATCTCACATAACTCACGCGGCCCACCCCTCCCTAAATCCCGCGATTACAGCTCCGCATTCTAACCACCCGGGCCATCCGCACCTCCCACGACCGCTGCAAGATCAGATCGGAGACGCCGGTCGCCCACGGAATACAGGAGTCGGCGGCCACCACTCGCCGCCCACAGCCAACGTGATCTGAGGGCTCGGACGTCAGTGTTCTTCTCGCCGCCTCCTCCTCGCGTGAACGCGCCGTTTTTCCTTTGCGCCATCGACCGCGCTATACCGGCACTTATAGTTTCCCACGCACTAACCGCCGCCATCTACTCGGTGGCACCGTCTCCGAGATAAGGTATTACCTGATCATAACTCTTTATAATCGTTGTCCGCCGCTCCTTTAGTAGTTGAACCCTCATAGGTTTTGCACCCAAATAGGTTATGTGCTTAAACCCATAAGTGGATCATATGTTAAATGACCCAGTTAATTTTGTGAAAATTAATTCTCTGCTAATTTTGTTATACATTTTCCAATTTTGTTCAGATTAATTGAGCCAGATTTTACCATTGCATACAAGCCAGCAATGTCAGTTTCAGATACGAACCTTCATAATGGAGAAAAGCCCATCTCCGAAATTACCGATGCGTTAAGTAATTGACTGTTTGTGTACAATTATTTCGTACACATAATTCATGTGTACTCAGTATAATTTAATGGCATGTAACAGGAAGTCGCCGAAAAGCATGGTCATATGAAGTTAGTATGCTCACAGACAAGGTTCAGAAAAACCATGAAACTATTGTCACAAGACCACAAAAAGTACATCATATCAGAAACCAGTCTTGGCGGTCTAACCCAGATGCATGAAGTGACTCTACGGCGCATAATGTTGGTTAGACTAGCCAAGAGCATAGAGATGGACACGCAATCCATTACCATCGGTAAAATGCCAATTCCTATAACAAAAAAGGACGTGCAAGGTATATTTGGCATTCCGATAGAAGGGGAGGATATAGAGCCACATCTGGAAATGCAAACCGACACAGAATTGTTTACCGCCTATGCAAACAATGGGCAAATTTTGATTTCTGACCTTGAAACAGCGATCCGAGCTTCCAAAGCCCCAGACGGCGATTTCCTAAGACGGTTCATTTTGTACGCAATTGGTACTGTTCTAGCACCAACAGCACAACATTATGTGGACTCGAAATTTCTCAACCTTGTTACAGATCTTGAAAACCTTCGGAAATTTAACTGGGGATGTTTCACACTTAATCACTTCTTCAAGTCCGTTCACAAGTTTAGAAATCGAGATCACGTAAATCTACAAGGAAATCTAATTCTGCTCCAGGTTAGTGATAGATCACTACTTAATGTCCTTTAATTATTGTTCTGTCGCATATCTGTATGATGATGAACTAATTTATTGTGTAGTATTGGTACTGGGAGCACGTTCGTAGTGGCCGATTAATGTATGCTTCTAGACCCCCTCCATTGATCGCACGATGGGACGAAATGATGGCTACTTTAAGAAGCGATGCTTACGAGAAAGGAGGTCTTCATAACGGGCTGGTACCTATCTACAATTGAATTTTCTATATCTGATTTTTTATTTGGTACAAATGGTTCATTATATTTTATAAAAATAGGCTGTCTTGGAAATTTGTGCTCCTCAACGACCGTCCGAGAATTCTAATAATTTTCCAAGAAAAAAAGATTAACATGTGCATCAACATGATTCGTATCGAGCACCATCACAAGGACAACAATTTAGTAGCCAGCAAGTATGTACTCCAAGGACTATTTGTTTTTGCAATATCACAAATAGGTGTCATGGAACCTCATTCATTTAGCTATTGTAATCAACGGGGTTTTATTTTGTTTACACATATTGAAATGGTAGTTGAAGTCATGAATGCACGCATTGCTGATCATGAAAAGAAGGTAGGCAGGAAGTTAACGGAAATTGAGCACAGATTTGATGTCAAATACCAGACTCTAGGTGAAGACTTGATCGACATGAAGACTAAAACTGGCACTAATCCTAGGTTGTCGAAGGCCGAGGACGAAATTAAAGACTTAAGGAGGGAACTCCATGTATGTCATACTGTGCATTTTGTATTGTTTATGAATATGTTCCTTCATGTTCATTATTGTTTGCATTGTTACAGGAATTAAAATACGAATTTACAAGCAACCGACAATCAGTGTCACAGAAAGGAGGCGTGCAGGTGATCAATATGGCCCAACACGTCAATATCTAAAAGTAACAAACTAATGATGAACTACCTTTCTTCATTGTAGGATCAAGTCAATGTGTGCAATTCATCCCTGACAGGAACTCCTAGGGCTACCCAATTCACGACAGGGACTTTGAGTACACCAAGTGCAAGACATGTGATGGAAAACAATGAGGAACCACAATTAACTCCGATGAAGCCTATCTTTCGTAATGATTACAAGTTCACGGATGAGGACATAGAAACAGCCGTTTACATCAGCGGAACATACGACCCTATTGAAATAGCTAGAATCGGAGACATTTCCCTCACAACAGAAAATCTGAAGCGAAATTTGGACGACAAATACATTTATGGTGATGTAAGCCCATTATACTCTATTCTACATCATTACTGCAACAACTGTCTTATTATTGTATGATTGAAAATTTGGCAGGTTATTATGGCATATGCTCGCATTAGCCAAATTGAGAATGATACTACCTCAATCATATCCCCTCAAGAAACCGAAAAGCTGTTACAAATGAAGGGGGTGGTTCCTGTTGGACGTGCAGCCTCATGGTTAGCTCATGTAGCAGGAAAATTTGTAGGGCGCCGAAAGGTACACGTTTTCAACACTTTCATAGTTTACGTACACACTGTACACGACAAATTTCGGTTCTCAACCCAACCCAAATTTTACTGTAGGTGCATGTCCCACTCAATGTACACCAAAACCATTGGATGCTAATGATGTTTAATTTTGACAAAAAAGAAATTCAGACTCTGAACTCCATGAATTATCATTGCGACAAGACCAAGGAAGATTCTCTTTTAAGTGTTCTCTTGCTGCCTCTTTTGATCCGCATGGAACATGAGCTCCCAAAGTACCGTAACACTATGTATAACTCGTCGTACCCTAGGTGGTCTCGATTCAGTTCTGCATTGACGAAGCTATCAAGAAAGGGTTCATATCACCAGCTAATAACATCAATTTTGCCGAATGGACCAAAAAACGCTATGAGAATGTCAGGACCCCGATTCCAAGGCACATCGATCTAGCCGGTAACACCTCATATCACTTTGCGGCCTCACGCACGGTATCCCACGGGTGTCGCCTTACCATGGCCCGGGACCGTTTGCGCCTTTTGGCTCACGTATATGATAGTGTCGCTAGCATCCATATGACAGAGAACCCGGACCGACATGGCTAGTCGTGAACCCAAGCGGCACAGACCTATGGAGACAGGCATACATGAATCACATCGAACATGTCGGTCATCAACGAGTGAGTCCGGGCTGTAGCACTGGGCTAACAGGACTCCGGGAGTCACCGTGTGACATTTCCCCGAAGGGACAGACATAGGGACGAACTAAAACACATGCCGGCCAGTCAAGTATCCTGAACAGTAGTGCTGGGCTAGCAGGACTCCGGTGAACTGGACTGTAGCGGACTACTATGGCTCGAGGAACACTAGACTACATTTCCCCATAAGAAAGGCTGCGAAGGATAAACAACTAGATTGTTGGATCTCACTCATACCAAGCATTTCAATCATACACACAATATGCCCGATATGAGTACATACAACATGGCATCACAACAAAACTCTACAACTCAAGTACCTTATTTAAAGGCTCCAGAGAGCCATACATAACATGTTCATACAGATAGGGGTCACATGACCCGACACTCAAGTCATACAATTATACAAGCGCATGCGGAAGCAACTAGTCTGAGTACAGACTCTAAAAAGAAAGAAGGCTTCTCAAGCCTGTCTATCTACATAGGGCCCTCCATGGCCGGGATCACCACCTGGGTGGCTAGTCACTCGTCGACGTCAAGGTCTACATAAAACCCATTGGAGGGGGCAGTGTTGTCGTCTGAAAACAATAAATAAGCAAACATGAGTACGAAGGTACTCAGCAAGTCTTACATCAGAACCTACTATACATGCTCATTCTCAAGAAGGTGGTGGGGTTATGCAGCAAGCCAGCTTTGACTCTTGGCTAAGCTATCCTACGGAACCTCTCTAATAAAATAGTTTTCGCACACGAGTCCACTACTCACCAACACAATACTCCACCGGGGATCCTCCCTCGTCATCTTGCGAGAGGGCCATCCTCGGTACTCACACTTATCTTGAGTCTTTTAGTAGTATCCATTAACTTGTCTATGAACTGTATAGGCAACCAAGTAGTCCTTTACCACGGACGCGGCTATTCGAATAGTTTTATACCCTGCAGGGGTGTACTTTGTCATACACGCATTCACCGCTTACCGCCGTCTACACGACATGTACTCGGCAACCTTCAAGCGGAAGCCCAGCGAGGGTGTTGGCCACGACCTACCTAAACACCTAAGTGTCTAGTCCAGGTTTATCGCCTATCCAGGTTCCATCCGCAGGGAGTCCGACCGAGGTTTCCACTTACGGCCCCGAACGATGTGAACAGGGTTCCCGAGACACCAAACGGGTGGCTCGGTACCCCGTGCCACGGTGTATCTACCGCAACATAGCCCACCCCTAGGGTTAGCGCTACGCACGGCCGCCAACACATATCCTACAAACACCAGAAACTAATTGCAACTCCTGGACAGAGTACTAGGGTGGCTAAGAAGCCGAGAGGGTCAATTAAGGATCCCAATGCACAGTAGTAGCTGAATCTTAAATCACACATACAGATCTCAGTTCTTAGGGACGGCCTCAATGAAACAACCCGCCATGTACTCCTACATGGCCTCTCATCGATACCTTTACCAAAACATGTTCAACACATCCCTCATACCACCAACATAAGCATTTCACTCTAGCCCATCACCCAGATGAACCAGACCTGACACAAATCTAAGCATAGCAGGCATAGCAATGTCGGAATCACAAAACATGGCTCAATCAACTCCTACACATGCTAGTGGGTTTCATCTAGTTACTGTGGCAATGACAGGTCATGCAGAGGATAAGGGTTCAACTACCGTAGCACACAGCAGTTTGAATCGCGTTGTCTTAATGCTGTAAACAAGAGCAGAGGCGAGAACATGGGTTTGTATCAGAATGATCAATGGTTGCTTGCCTGCTGGAGTGGTAGTGGGATACTGCCCTTCAGGTGGACACTCGTGAGTATCCTCGGAGGCAGAACCTACCACGAAGAGCACATCGGAACATAGTCAACACATGACGATATGCAACAATATGATGCATGCTATGACATGGCAATATGTTGGTGTCTTGGCCTAATGCAAGCTAGAATGGAAAGGGATGAGCTCATTTGAATCAAAGATTCAAATATTAGCTCATTAACTATGGCATGTATAGTGCATTTCCTTATTCTGCTTAAACAGCAAGGTAAACTTGTTTTGTCATGCATGAAACCATTACAGATGGATAGATTGAATTTTTCTGATAATTTTTCATATATAATTTATCTCATTTGGAGTTATGGTTGAATTTCTATGAATTTTTGAAGTTTGAACTATTTTCTGGAATTTCCTGAATAAGAATAAAGCCAGAAAATCAATTACTGCGTCAGCAATGCGTCAGGGTGACGTCAGCAGGTCAAAGGCGCCAGCCCAGGTCAAACCTGACTAGTGGGGCCCTTCTGTCAGCCTCTAAGTGCACTAACTACGTTTAATTAGCCTAATTACTATGCAGGGCCCACTAGTCAGTGACTGATTAAATAAGATTTAATTAAAGCTAATCCTAATTTAGTTAACAGACCGGCCCGACCTGTCATAGACTCAGGGGGGGGGTCTACCTGGGCCCACCTAGAGGTCAAACTGGGTCAACTCGCCGGCGTTGAGCCGCCGGCGAGGCCCGAGACGGCGGAGGGCTTCGGAAAACGCCCTCAGGCGACGAAAACGACGGCGGAGATGTGCTACGCGATGCGGGGAGCGAGCCGCATCGTTTGGTGGTGGTAGTTGGGCTCGGGGTGGCCGGAAACGACGCCGGCGACGAGCCTTGCGGTCGCCGGAGTTCGGGCGAGGTCGGATTCGTGGCTACGGTGCACGGGAGGAAGAACTGGTGGTGGCTACGGGTCCCTGGGGCTGCGCTGATCACGGTGGTGTGCCTGGCTTCAAGCCACGGTGGCCCTGGCCACGACGGCGACGAGGCACGGCGCCGGCGAGCTTCGGCCGCGGTGGAAATCGGAGCTACAGGGCGCAAACGAGCAAGGGGAAGGTGGGGATCGAGAGAGAGGCTCACGGGGAGTGCAGCGGTGGTCTCAGCGGGCTCGGGGACGGGCTGAGGAAGAAGTGAGGTCGCCGGCGATCTTGGATGCCCGAGGTTGAAGACGAGGGCGAAGGCGGCGTTGCAGGGCTTCCGGCGAAGCGTGGCTCGATGGGGAGGACGAGGGAGCCGAGGCGAAGCTTATGGACTCGTCGGAGGGGCGAGGGGAGGTCTCTAGCGACGGCTACGGCGATCGGCGGCGAGGGGCGCGCTCGGCCATCGCGGAAGAGGATGAGGGAGACGAGGGGGAGAGTGAGAGAGGACGGGAGAGGATCGAGGGGGTCTCGTGGCGTCTCTAGGCGCCTCCCGGCGTCGGCAGAAGCAGGAGGTGGCCGGCGCGTGGCCGGCGCGCGGCGAGCACGCGCCCCTGCCTCCTGGCGCGAGGTAGGGGATGACTGGCGCTGGCCAGTCGGCTGGGCCGAGCCAGGTAAGGCCCAGGTGGGCGTCTTCCCACTTTTTTTGATTTTGTTTTGTTTTCTATTTTTTTGTAGCTTTAGGGCTTTATTTAAAATACCTAGGCACTTTTTAAAATCCTGAAAATAATTGTGGGCTCTATTGGGATTATTCCTAACAGCAAACAATTATTTCCAGAATTATTTGAGCACTTAAATTATTTAATAGCATTTAAATGCCCAAATTCAATTATTTATGATTTAAATCAGTGACCTTCTGTTGACCTAGAAAAATGTGCACCTATTTTCCCAGAGGTTCCAACCCAAGGCAAAGAGGGTGAACATTTTAGAAGGGCATTTCAGGTTCATTGAAATTATTTTTAGTAAACCCTAGTTGATTTCAGGGGGGGTGTTGGGGGTTCTGCCTTCCCCATTTCAAGTTTCTGATGAAAGTAGACATGATGCACACTCAAATGCATGGACTAGCTAGGGTGTGACAACTCACCCCCACTCAAAAGAATCTCGTCCCGAGATTTAGGATCCTCTGGAAAGAAGGTGGGGTACTCGAGTCGGAGACGATCCTCCCTTTCCCAAGTGGCTTCTTCCTCGGAATGGTGTGACCATTGAACCTTGAGAAACTTGATATTATGACGTCAAGTGGTACGCTCGGCTTGATCAAGGATACGAACGGGATATTCCCGATAAGAGAGGTTATCTTGTAAATCAAGCGTTTCGTGGTCCACTCCACGGATAGGATCCGCGAAGCAACGCCTGAGTTGCGAAACGTGGAAGACATCGTGAACTCTAGGAAGATGCGGAGGTAGTTCCAATTGGTAGGCAACTTCTCCTTGTTTGGCAAGAATGCGAAAGGGTCCAACGTAACGAGGAGCCAATTTGCCTTTGATACCGAAACGATGGGTTCCCTTTAACGGGGTAACCCGAAGGTAAGCCTTCTCGTCAACTTCAAAGGTCATAGGCTTATGTTTACGATCATATTGACTCTTTTGGCGAGATTGGGCTGTTTTCAATTTCTCACGAATAACGCGAACCTGCTCTTCTGCTTCCTGAATCATAGCCGGGCCAAAGAGTTGTCTTTCCCCGGTTTCTGACCAGTTAAGAGGCGTTCGACATTTGCGTCCATAAAGAACTTCGAAAGGAGCTTTGCCCAAACTATCTTGATAACTATTGTTATAAGCAAACTCCGCGAATGGAAGACATTTCTCCCAACTCATTCCGAACGAGATAACAGAAGCTCGGAGCATATCTTCCAGAATTTGATTGACTCGCTCTACTTGACCACTTGATTGAGGATGGAAGGCGGTACTAAAGGAGAGACGAGTTCCCATAGCATTTTGGAAACTTTCCCAAAATCGAGAGGTGAAGAGACTCCCACGGTCTGAGTTAATTTCCAATGGAACACCATGAAGAGACACTATTCGGGAGATGTATAGGTCAGCTAGCTGGCTAGCGGTGATACTCTCACGAACAGGTAGAAAGTGGGCTACTTTGGAAAGTCGGTCGATCACAACGAAGATGGCATTATTCCCTCTCTTGGTCCTGGGAAACCCAGTGATTAAATCCATACTGATTTTATCCCACTTCCATTCAGGAATAGCCAAAGGTTGAAGGGTGCCAGCAGGCCGTTGATGCTCTGCTTTAACACGACGACAAACGTCGCAATTGGTAATGTATTGAGCGATTTCTCTCTTCATCCTAGTCCACCAAAACCTCTGGCATAGGTCTTGATACATTTTAGTACTACCGGGATGAATGGTGAGAGGGGATTCATGAGCTTCCTTAAGGATCATCTGGCGTAGATGTTGTTTCTTGGGAACCACCAGACGGTTCTCGAAGAAGACAGCACCTTGCTCATCCATGGAGAAACATTTAGCAACTCCGCTAATGATGTTTTCCTTAATCCGGGATATGCCCTTGTCATACCGCTGAGCGGTTATGATTTGATCCATAAGGGTAGGTTTCGCCACTAGGGTGGAAAGGAATCCTTGAGGAATAATGTGAAGATTTAGCTTACGAAATTCCTCATGGAGAAGTGGTTGACTTTGTTGTAACATCAGGTTGTTACAATAGGACTTACGACTTAGTGCATCAGCCATGACATTGGCTTTGCCCGGGGTGTAAGTTATTCCTAAGTCGTAATCTGAGATCAACTCGACCCAACGTCTTTGCCTGAGATTCAAATCTGGTTGGGTGAAGATATATTTCAAACTTTGGTGATCGGTGAAGATCTCGCAACGATTACCGAGAAGGTAATGTCGCCAGGTTTTAAGTGCATGGACTACAGCTGCAAGTTCTAGATCATGTGTGGGATAATTTTCCTCATGTGGGTGTAATTGCAGTGAGGCATAGGCAATTACCTGACGATCTTGCATGAGGATGCAACCTAGTCCTTGTCGCGAGGCATCGCAATAGATAATAAAGTCCTTGGAGAAATCTGGTGGTACCAGTACGGGTGCAGATGTCAGGCGTCTTTTCAGTTCCTGAAAACTGAACTCGCACTGTGGAGTCCACTCGAACTTTTTATCTTTCTTGAGGAGTTCAGTTAGAGGTTTAGCAACCTTGGAGAAGTTCTCAACGAAGCGGCGGCAATAGCTCGCTAGGCCAAGGAAACTCCGAACTTGCTTGACCATTTCAGGTGGAGTCCAATCAAGGACGGCTTGAACTCGCAAGGGATTGGCAGCAATACCCTTACCAGAGATTACATGGCCTAGATAGGTCACTTCTGGCAACCAAAATTCACACTTGGAGAATTTGGCATAAAGGCGATGCTCTCGAAGTTTCATCAATACCAGCCTTAGATGTTCGGCATGATCCTCTTCATTCTTGGAGTAGATGAGTATGTCATCGAGGTATACAACGACGAATTTATCCAAGTACTCCATGAAGACTGAGTTCATTAACCGGGAGAAGGTGGCCGGGGCATTGGTTAAACCGAAGGACATAACGGTGTACTCATATTGGCCATAACGGGTAACAAAAGCCGTTTTGGGTATGTCCCCGTTCCTGATTTTGATTTGATGGTAACCCAACCTCAAATCCATCTTGGAGAAGACTGAGGATCCGGCGAGCTGATCATACAGATCGTTGATCCTGGGAAGCGGGTATTTGTTCTTGATGGTGACCAAGTTGACAGGTCGGTAATCCACGACCATTCAATCTGTTCCATCCTTCTTCTTGACGAAGAGGACGGGGCAAGCCCAAGGAGAGGAACTAGGACGGATGAACCCCTTGTTCAAGGACTCATCGAGTTGGTTCTTAAGCTCGGCTAGTTCTAAGGGTGCCATCTTGTAGGGTCTTCTAGAAATTGGAACGGTTCCTGGAACAAGGTCTATCACAAACTCGACATCCCTGTCAGGTGGAACACCTGGCAGTTCTTCTGGAAAGACATCCGGAAAGTCTCGGACTACTGGAACATCCTCAAGGTCTGGAAGAGGGTTGGCATTAAGGGAGTAAAGTTGGCGCTTGGCCACTCGAGTTAAGACATTAACTGTCTTGCCCGAGGGGTGAGTAAGTTGAACGGTTCTAGTGGCACAATCGATCTTAGCATAATGAGATGACATCCAGTCCATACCCAAGATGATGTTTATGTCGGAGGACTTGAGAGCTATTAAAGATGCAAGGAAGACAAGTCTATCGACAAGAATTTCGTTCCCATGGCTTACTCTAGAAGTTTGCCATTTGGAACCCGGAGTTTGAATTACCATGGAAGTGGGCATGTCACAGAATGTCGTGTTATGCAACCGAGCATAATTCTCGGATATGAATGAATGAGATGCTCCAGTATCGAAAAGAACAGATGCCGGATGGCAGTTAACAAGGAGCATACCAAGGACGATGTTGGGATCCTCATGAGCCTCCTCGGCTGAAACATAATTGACATGGCCACGTGCAGTGGTGGCCGGCTTGGCGTAGAAAGTCTTTCCCGCGGGCTTACCACGGCCAACGGACTTTCCAGCTTGATTGGGGTTGTTCTGGGGACACTCTCGACTATAGTGGCCCGGCTCTCCACACTTGAAGCATGTTACCACAGTGGGGCGTGGAGCAGCATTAGCAGCGGGGCCGCCATAGGGCTTGGGCAGTCCGAATTGCTGGTTGGGACAAGGCGCCTCAAAGGATGGCCTCGGGATGAATCTGGGTGGCAGTGCCGTGCTTGGAATCCACACCCGGCGCTTCTGAGCTCCAGAGCCGGATGAAGAGCCAAAATCACGGGAGTGCTTGCGTGAAGCGTCATAATCAGTCTGGCCTATCTCAGCACCGATAGCTTTATTGACCAACTTCTAAAAGGATGTGCACTCGTGCAGACGGAGATCGCGGCGAAGCTCAGGGCTAAGTCCCTTGCGGAACCTTGCCTGCTTCTTGGCGTCAGTAGAAACCTCTTCAGGAGCATAGCGTGCCAGGTTCCCAAATTCATGACTATATGCATCCACAGCCAGTCTTCCTTGGGTGAAGTTGCAGAACTCCTCCCTCTTGCGATCCATGAGACCTTCCGGAATGTGATGCTCATGGAAAGCCTCACTGAATTCAGCCCAAGTAGTGATTTGACCAACCGGTCACATAGCTTTGAAGTTTTCCCACCAATGGCTAGCAGGGCCTTCGAGATGATAGGCAACATAGGTAACCTTGTCGGCTTCGGCTACATTGGCAGAACGTAGCTTGTGGGTGATGCTGCGAAGCCAATCATCCGCGTCGAGGGGCTCGATGGAATGGTTAAACTTTGGTGGGTACAGCTTGATAAAGTCATTGATTGACACCAAGTCATTTCGTGGATGGCGTGCAGTGTTCTGCTCAATCCGCTCCAGCAGGCAGTTGGTCTCACGCTTGTTTCTTTTCGCCTCCAGCATCACTTCGGCCAGAGAAGGCGGGTGAGGCAGATTTTCACCTCTAGCTGCACTAGCTTCCCCCTACTCCGGAACAGCAGGGTTGCCGCGGGCATTGACCATCCTAGGAGAAAACAAGACAACGGTTTAGACAAGGATGGCTCAAACTTAGCAAGGAAGTGTAGAATGTAATGGATAACACGGAATGCAGAGATGCTCATCCGTATGGCATGGTGATATAAAACTGCCATATATATACCAGCGGTCATACACATCATACATAGTTTAGTACAAGCCCAGGCTACAATACAACTATGAAGAAAGACGTTACATCTCATCGGAGGCATTCCAAGTTCCTATACATTATTTGTCTACACCTCCGGAATCGATTACACGCAAAGTCATATTCCACAAGTCACGCAGGACAGTGGAGATACAACTACTACAATACTAGTGGTACTACTACTAACTCAGACAGCTCCGTAGTAGTCCTCATAGAAGTCACCTCCATAGCCTGGAAGTTCAACGTGATCATCCGGAAACTGACGGTCCTGAGGAGCCTGTGGACCATAGGGGCTAGGATGAGGTCTTGGACCAACAAACGGTGGCCGGCGGGGACCACGGGCTGGGGTGATGCCTCCCACATCGCGCCAATCCACCATGTCTGGCAGAGCTGATCTTACAGGATACAGATCCCTTGTATCCATACATCCAGCTTGCACCGCAGGTGCAAACCGAGTCAATGTGGCCCAATGATCAGCACGAGTATTAAAAAGCTCCAGCCTCAAGGCCCGATTCTCTCGGTCCTTATCTTCCAGCATCTCAGCGGTGGTACGAGTTAATGAGTCGTCCTAAGTGGAGTCAGCATAGATAGCCTGGAGATACCCTTGCGCTCCCGGAAGTGAAGCTGGCATGTAACGGAAGTCAGTGTTCCGAAGCAGGCCAGTCCGGACTCGCAAGATGGTCATCATGGAGTAGGCAGCATCCTGCACAGCCATCTCAACGGTAACCCCGAGTCCATAGGAATAGTGAAGGGGCTCGGTAGATCCAGGATAGGAAGGAAATATCCTGACGGTGCAGAAATACTGGCTTTAATTAAAGTCGCGGAACTGCTCTTCGACAGTGTATTCGGGATACCAACGGTATCCTGTCTCGATCATGACCCGGACTAACATAGTAGTATGACCGGGCACGTCGAGGCACCTGGTCAGGCGAACCACTTGGTTTTGAGGACGGTTGGCCATCTGAAAGCACGACCATAAGACAAAGACATCAGAATTCCTAGGGAAAATTGGACAGCATAACGGCTGTAAATGCTCAGAAAAAGATTTGAGACATCCACAACAGTTCACAATACCGCTCAACAGCATCATATCAAGGTTCTGATTCAAATAGCAACATACTAAAAATAGTAGAAACTGGACTGGGACTCGTAGCAATAATCCTATAAGCTACTACAGATTAGTAACACGTGAACCTGATAGAAGAAGAGAGCCTAGTCCATAACCCACGTTGAATGAGAAGAGAATGACTCAGATCAGAGGCATAGGGTAAAGGAGTAAAAGAACCTTACGTTCCCTTCCACAATCAATTCCCCTACATATAACTAAAGCATTTCTAGACTCGACATCGACCAGTTTGGCTCAACGAACCTACAGGCAGTCCGGCTCTGATACCAACGCTGTCAGGACCCCGATTCCAAGGCACATCGATCTAGCCGGTAACACCTCATATCACTTTGCGGCCTCACGCACGGTATCCCATGGGTGTCGCCTTACCATGGCCCGGGACCGTTTGTGCCTTTTGGCTCACGTATATGATAGTGTCGCTAGCATCCATATGACAGAGAACCCGGGCCGACATGGCTAGTCGTGAACCCAAGCGGCACAGACCTATGGAGACAGGCATACATGAATCACATTGAACATGTCGGTCATCAACGAGTGAGTCCGGGCTGTAGCACTGGGCTAACAGGACTCCGGGAGTCACCGTGTGACATTTCCCCGAAGGGACAGACATAGGGACGAAGTGAAACACATGCCGGACAGTCAAGTGTCCTGAACAGTAGTGCTGGGCTAGCAGGACTCCGGTGAACCGGGCTGTAGCGGACTACTATGGCTCGAGGAACACTAGACTACATTTCCCCATAAGAAAGGCTGCGAAGGATAAACAACTAGATCGTCGGATCCCACTCATACCAAGCATTTCAATCATACACACAATATGCCCGATATGAGTACATACAACATGGCATCACAACAAAACTCTACAACTCAAGTACCTTATTTAAAGGCTCCAGAGAGCCATACATAACATGTTCATACAGATAGGGGTCACATGACCCGACACTCAAGTCATACAATTATACAAGCGCATGCGGAAGCAACTAGTCTGAGTACAGACTCTAAAAAGAAAGAAGGCTTCTCAAGCCTGTCTATCTACATAGGGCCCTCCATGGCCGGGATCACCACCTGGGTGGCTAGTCACTCGTCGACGTCAAGGTCTACATAAAACCCATTGGAGGGGGCAGTGTTGTCGTCTGAAAACAATAAATAAGCAAACATGAGTACGAAGGTACTCAGCAAGTCTTACATCAGAACCTACTATACATGCTCATTCTCAAGAAGGTGGTGGGGTTATGCAGCAAGCCAGCTTTGACTCTTGGCTAAGCTATCCTACGGAACCTCTCTAGTAAAATAGTTTTCGCACACGAGTCCACTACTCACCAAGACAATACTCCACCGGGGATCCTCCCTCGTCATCCTGCGAGAGGGCCATCCTCGGTACTCACACTTATCTTGAGTCTTTTAGTAGTATCCATTAACTTGTCTATGAACTGTATAGGCAACTAAGTAGTCCTTTACCGCAGACGCGGCTATTCGAATAGTTTTATACCCTGCAGGGGTGTACTTCGTCATACACGCTTTCACCGCTTACCGCCGTCTACACGACATGTACTCGGCAACCTTCAAGCGGAAGCCCGGCGAGGGTGTCGGCCACGGCCTACCTAAACACCTAAGTCTCTAGTCCAGGTTTATCGCCTATCGAGGTTCCATCCGCAGGGAGTCCGGCCGAGGTTTCCACTTACGGCCCCGAATGATGTGAACAGGGTTCCCGAGACACCAAACGGGTGGCTCGGTACACCGTGCCACGGTGTATCTACCGCAACATAGCCCACCCCTAGGGTCAGCGCTACGCACGGCTGCCAACACATATCCTACAAACACCAGAAACTAATTGCAACTCCTGGACAGAGTACTAGGGTGGCTAAGAAGCCAAGAGGGTCAATTAAGGATCCCAATGCACGGTAGTAGCTGAATCTTAAATCACACATACAGATCTCAGTTCCTAGGGATGGCCTCAATGAAACAACCCACCATGTACTCCTACATGGCCTCTCATCGATACCTTTACCAAAACATGTTCAACACATCCCTCATACCACCAACATAAGCATTTCACTCTAGCCCATCACCCAGATGAACCAGACCTGACACAACTCTAAGCATAGCAGGCATAGCAATGTAGGAATCACAAAACATGGCTCAATCAACTCCTACACATGCTAGTGGGTTTCATCTAGTTACTGTGGCAATGACAGGTCATGCATAGGATAAGGGTTCAACTACCGTAGCACACAATAGTTTGAATCGCGTTGTCTTAATGCAGTAAACAAGAGCAGAGGCGAGAACATGGGTTTGTATCGGAATGATCAATGGTTGCTTGCCTGCTGGAGCGGTAGTGGGATACTGCCCTTCAGTTGGACACTCGTGAGTATCCTCGGAGGCAGAACCTACCACGAAGAGCACATCGGAACACAGTCAACACATGACGGTATGCAACAATATGATGCATGCTATGACATGGCAATATGTTGGTGTCTTGGCCTAATGCAAGCTAGAATGGAAAGGGATGAGCTCATTTGAATCAAAGATTCAAATATTAGCTCATTAACTATGGCATGCATAGTGCATTTCCTTATTCTGCTTAAACAGCAAGGTAAACTTGTTTTGTCATGCATGAAACCATTACAGATGGATAGATTGAATTTTTCTGATAATTTTTCATATATAATTTATCTCATTTGGAGTTATGGTTGAATTTCTATGAATTTTTGAAGTTTGAACTATTTTCTAGAATTTCCTGAATAAGAATAAAGCCAGAAAATCAATTACTGCGTCAGCAATGCATCAGGGTGACGTCAGCAAGTCAAAGGCGCCAGCCCAGGTCAAACCTGACTGGTGGGGCCCTTCTGTCAGCCTCTCAGTGCACTAACTACGTTTAATTAGCCTAATTACTGTGCAGGGCCCACTAGTCAGTGACTGATTAAGTAAGATTTAATTAAAGCTAATCCTAATTTAGTTAACAGACCGGCCCCACCTATCATAGACTCAGGGGGGGTCTACCTGGGCCCACCCAGAGGTCAAACTGGGTCAACTCGCCGGCGTTGAGCCGCCGGCGAGGCCCGAGACGGCGGAGGGCTTCGGAAAACGCCCTCAGGTGACCAAAACGACGGCGGAGATGTGCTACGCGATGCGGGGAGCGAGCCGCATCATTTGGTGGTGGTAGTTGGGCTCGGGGTAGCCGGAAACGACGCCGGCAACGAGCTTGGCGGTCGCCGGAGTTCCGGCGAGGTCGGATTCGAGGCTACGGTGCACGGGAGGAAGAACTGGTGGTGGCTACGGGTCCCTGGGGCTGCGCTGATCACGGTGGTGTGCCTGGCTTCAAGCCATGGTGGCCCTGGCCATGACGGCGACGAGGCACGGCGCCGGCGAGCTTCGGCCGCGGTGGAAATCGGAGCTACAGGGCGCAAACAAGCAAGGGGAAGGTGGGGATCGAGAGAGAGGCTCACGGGGAGTGCAGCGGTGGTCTCAGCAGGCTCGGGGACGGGCTGAGGAAGAAGTGAGGTCGCCGGTGATCTTGGATGCCCGAGGTTGAAGACGAGGGCGAAGGCGGCATTTCAGGGCTTCCGGCGAAGCGTGGCTCGGTGGGGAGGACGAGGGAGCCGAGGCGAAGCTTATGGACTCGTCGGAGGGGCGAGGGGAGGTCTCTGGCAACGACTACGGCGATCGGCGGCGAGGGGCGCGCTCGGCCATCGCGGAAGAGGATGAGGGAGACGAGGGGGAGAGTGAGAGATGACGGGAGAGGATCGAGGGGGTCTCGTGGCGTCTCTAGGCGCCTCCCGGCGTCGGCAGAAGCAGGAGGTGGCCGGCGCGTGGCCGGCGCGCGGCGAGCACGCGCCCCTACCTCCTGGCGCGAGGTAGGGGGTGACTGGCGCTGGCCAGTCGGCTGGGCCGAGCCAGGTAAGGCCCTGGTGGGCTTCTTCCCCCTTTTTTATTTTGTTTTCTTTTCTATTTTTCTGTAGCTTTAGGGCTTTATTTAAAATACCTAGGCACTTTCTAAAATCCTGAAAATAATTGTGGGCTCTATTGGGATTTTCCTAACAGCAAACAATTATTTCCAGAATTATTTGAGCACTTAAATTATTTAATAGCATTTAAATGCCCAAATTCAATTATTTATGATTTAAATCAGTGACCTTCTGTTGACCTAGAAAAATGTGCACCTATTTTCCCAGAGGTTCCAACCCAAGGCAAAGAGGGTGAACATTTTAGAAGGGCATTTCAGGTTCATTGAAATTATTTTTAGTAAACCCTAGTTGATTTCAGGGGGGTGTTGGGGGTTCTGCCTTCCCCATTTCAAGTTTCTGATGAAAGTAGACATGATGCACACTCAAATGCATGGACTAGCTAGGGTGTGACAGAGAACATACCACAACAGACCGATGGGTACGCATGGCCTCATAAATTATTATTTGCGTACATGAATAAGATTACTGATCTTTAACTAAACATCGCAGGACTTCCTGTGCGGTTTGGACACTGCAGTACATGTTGTCATGGAACGGGGATGAAATGACCGATATTTTGAACCAAGTAATTGAATGCCTAATTTAAATTTGTACTTTGTTTAGCTTGAAGGCTATGCTGACGTCAGTGTCGGTTATCCAATATAGGCAAGGATAGATATTTTCAGGTGGAAACTATGTACAGCCTTACTGCATTCAAATTGCAATGTGCTTCATCTCGAATCATATAAGTTCCCCATAACGATTAGCGCTACATGAAGAATATATCATTTATTTCATAAGTCTCATGATTAGAACTGACGCAGCACTCTCTCTTATACAGAAGGAGGTGTACGATGCCCAGCAAGTAGTTCTACCTGATTCTTCAGAAGAGGACGTACAATTAGTCAACAATCCTGATACCTGACACATCTAACTCCCAAAAGGATACCGGTGCACCCAACTCCCCCAAAAATGGTGCACCCAACTCCCCCAAAAGGAAGAGAGCACGTCGATGCCCGAGAAAGCTAGTCGATCCCGAGCAAGCAGCAAAAACAAAGAGTCTTAAAGAACTGAAACTTAAATTTGACAGCAAGACCATAGCCAACCAAGTGTCTTCGTTACCATCACGGTCACGCAAAGAGCATAAACCAGCACCATCTTTATTGAGCCCATTCAAACACAAATAGGTAGCATCAATTGATCATCAATTTGATACATGCTCATGCTCACGCTCTACTTTTAGCATCATTTGATACACGTTTAGTTCTTATCAGAAAGTGGAAATAGGTACTTTTGGCAATCATGAGCATCATCTATTTAATGCAATATCTAATGCGTTGATACACGCTCATGCTCATGCTCTACTTTTAGCATCATTTGATACACGTTTAGTTCTTATCAGAAAGTGGAAATAGGTAATTTTGGTAATCATGAGCATCCTCTACTTATTGCAATATCTAATGCATCATCAGTACAAAGCTTGATTTGGCAATAGGTGGAATCGGCAATCATTTGCATGCTTTAATTTTGTCAAAAATTAATGCATAGTTCAGTTGTAACTGCTCATAGATATGGGAGGAACATGTTGAGTTATACACTAAACATAGTCATGCCAAGCTATAACTACCATAGTCATATTATGAGAGTTCCTAGCATGCATCACCGTACGGCAGAATAACACAGCAACCATAACATAGACCACCGTACGATACTTGAGTTGCTAAGGCCTTGTACAATGCAAGGTGCTTAGGGGAGTTGCTTATAGAAATAAACCAGGCTTTTCTTAAGCACATGTGCTTATTTGTACAGGGTAGATGCATAACTAGGCGTCTCTCCTGTAAAAATAGGCACCGGTGCTTCAGAAATACCCTGTTTATTTTTCTAAGCACCACCCTAAGCATCTAGCATTGTACAAGGCTTAAACATGCATCACCAAAATAGTATTAACAACTAGGAACACTAAACCAGAGTAGCAGCAAACTCGTAACATAAACGACAGATTAACCACCGCTTAGCATAGGTTCAGGCACACCATAGGACATCAGTTTTAGACTCCAACAACAAACAAAATACATAACATAACAGGACACGGTGGTCCTGGGGCAGCAGCAGCACTCTAGCAGCACGTCACTTCTCTCCCTTCTTCAATGCATGTTGTAGGGCTCATTGACTTTGACAGTCTCGAGGAAGCGTGTGTAGGCAGCATGTTTAGCCAGAGTACTGGCTTTATGCTTTTTACCATGTCCATTGCCAGTGTTGAAGGCATGCTGGATCATGTCATCTATGCCTCCACCGATCACCTTGCAACAGAAAGGGCACCCAATCTTGCCAAAGAAACGGTACTTGATCTTCCCAGCAATTAGATGCCTCAGGGTGTACCGGCTCTTGCTGTGCCTGCTGTCCATGCTGTAGTCCAAGTCGTCGTCATCCTCCTATGAATTAGTGAAGTAATACACATAGAAGAACCCAGCTAATCTATTATGGTACATTGACTTTAATTACAATGTTTTGAAAGTACACATGTGTAACATGGCAACTATCTATTTCCTAGAAACAAGGCGTATGTGCACATACATAATTGAGCCAAAGAAACTGACATGCATAAATATGGACGGTGGAATAGTTGCATTTGTAGATTAGTGCACAAGTAGTACATAATTAACACATGAAAGACTTCATGAAGTGGCTTGGTTTAATGATATTTGATACTTGTTACAGGTGTAATTCTTATTGGAATCAGAAAAATGGCTTCACTATACTCCTCCATGTTTCACACAAGGGGGGTTTGTTCTATCTACTGGAATGAAGAAACCATTATTCTTTCTGACAGCGGCAATACTGCTTCTCCAACATTGTTAGACCCTGATAAGTTTCAGAAGGAAATTGGTAAAGGAGCTATGGGGTGTCTCACTGCTCATATTGATGAGAGATGTGGCTGTGATCATCTAGATAACATACTGTGGAAAATTGGCTAGATGAAATGTTTTGATTTTTTGGTATCCAGTGGATATGTACTGTCAGCCCATAATTATTAAGGGAGCAATCACTTCCTTTGCAAAATGGAAATCTGTATAGAATTTGCAAATGGATCATCTATGAACATGTGTGAAAACTAATCATATATGAACATATGTGCAAATTAATTCATCTACATAAACTAAAATGAATCAGGAACTGCGGCATTTTGTCACTGTCCTTGGGAAGCCAATGGAGAATCCTGCCATATATCCATTGTTTAACCCACTTTTTTCATTAATGTATCCCTGCCATGAACATTTTCTTGTATTTGGGTTCATTACCCCACTTCTTTCATTAATGTATCCCTTGTGAAACTTATGCTCATCTAGTTAACAAGACAAATCCCAATGCCATGAAAAAAAAACCAGAGTATCTGCTGGAATCAGAATATGAATCAGATTTAAAAATCCACATCCAACATGAAGATCTATGCTAGATCCCTACAATCCTACATACGTAGAACTAGCACACCCAAGTGAAATTGATGCTCATCTAGTTTACAAGAAAAACCCCAATGTCATGAAAAAAACAGAGCAAAAAACAGAGTACTACCTCAGATAGCTCGTCGATGGCATCCTCGTCGAAGTCGCTGCCCTTCCTGCAATCTAAGTCGAACTCCTTTATGGTGTTCTCCTCGAAGAGCTCTTCGATTTCGTCATGCACCTTGCGCTTACGCCTTCTCCTCTCCTCCTCCTCCAGATCTTCCCCGACCTTGTGCTCGCCGACGGGTGCCTCGACGGCTGCGATGGCAGCGGGAGCAGGCACAACGGTCGCTGCACCGGCAGCTTCCACCGCTACGGCGGACTCTGCCGCTCCACCTACGTCTGCAGCCACGGCAGCAGACTACGCTGCTCCGATGGTTGCCTCCGGCTCCTCCGCCGCATCTTCACATCCGCGCTTCATCATCGGTCGAAGACAGGAGGAGGGAGGCGTAGGAAGGGAGGAGGGTGGTGAGGAAGGAGGAGAGGGTGGTGAGGTGGTGAGGAAGGAAGAGAGGGTGGGGAGAGGATGAGGGTTTTCTATCCGATTTGGGGAAGAAATGCACTGCTCCTGCCTCTTGGAGTTACTGAGAAGCCGTGGGTGCCGATTTGACTTGACACACCCACCCGGCCGTCCCCATTCCACGTGGGGACGTGGCGGTCGTGCACGCGGTCGTGCACCTCCTGCGGTTAGCCATCAATTGCTATCGGTCTCACAAATGGGTCCCCTTGTCATCCACACAACCGAGCCACCACATGTACCACATTTTTCTTTCTCCCCGTCTCGACCACTCCACATCTTTCTTTCTCCCCTTCTCGACCAGCGCCGCCGCCGCCATCTCCCGACGACCCCTCTCTTCGCTGCCGGTGCGCGGCCGCCGCCAACTCCGGCAAGTACGTGAGATCTCCCCTCTTCTTCCCTTCCCCAACCGTGTCTCCCTACGGAGGCGGATCTGAGCCGATTGGTTTGGACTGAAAATTAGTTTTTGGATTGGATCTTGATTTGGTTTATATGGTTTGAGACCAAATCAATCAATTAGTTTGAGCCGCCACTACCACCTACTACTGCTTCAAATCCAAGAGCCGCTGTTGCCGACCGGAGCTCGTCGGCTCTCTGGAGCTTTGACGCCATGTCTGATCTAGATTCATGACGTGCCCTCGCATATGGCTTTGTCCACGGTTTGAACCTTTGAATTCAATCAAAAGTTGAAAACGGTTTGGACTGGGTTGGATGACGAGCATGTATAGTTCGGTTTGGTCTAGATTCTAAATGGAAATATCTGGATTGGTTTGGTTTTGATGTGTGCCGTGGATTGGACTGGTTTTAGTTTGGATGCCGAACTATTCCCAGGTTTAGATGAGATGGGCATTGCCATTGTCATTGGCATTGCTTTATTACGTAGATGATAGAAAATAGATTGATTGGCCATTGCCAGTATAGGTTACCACTATAATTTATTATATGTATGATCTTTGTATTGTACTATGTACAGTTCAACTTAGAGTTCAACATGTTGTGTGTAGAATGGAGGAAGCACAATGTGGACGCTGCAACTCACGGTGCCGGACCAGCCTTTCTACTGCCATGCTGTTCGGCATCTATTTCCAGCCTTCTTTTGTTTTTGCAGCGGTAACAATTTATATGAACCTTTTGTCAGTACATCCTTTTTGTTTTTTTTGCTATTTCCACTAATGTATTGTGTCTGTTATTTGTTTTTATCTTACACAGATCGTACCATGCAATGTGAGATTGGCATTCAATGAGCTCATCGCAGACACCGTGACCTTCGACGCTCTTGGGGGCCCATACACTATGCAGGTCGAGAAGGGGCGAAAGATAACCCAGATAGGAGGAGATGATTGGGATCGTTTCATCGCCCGCATGCGTCTTAGTGGGGGTGAATTGATCAGCTTCTCCTTCAGAAGAGATAGGCCCGGGATTTATGTTATCTATCTAAATTTGATTCCGGATAGTGAGGATGAAGTTCATGAGGAGGAAGATGGTGTTGATTCAGATGATGACGATTCAGATGATGATGAGAACCCACTTGTTGAATACCTATATGCCCAAGGACTCACACTGGGCGACGAGGAAATCGGCAACCTCTGGGACATGCTTCCGCTACCTGAAGACTACCTAGGGAAGCCATTCGTGACCCGCCTCACAAGGACGAATGCTAAACGGCATATCATGGTATGTTACTTAGTGTGGTAATTACATGATATACATGCTTAGTTAGTGTAGTAGTTCATATGATATACATGTTGTAGTACTGTGATGAGAGGCCTAGTTTAGAATTCATTTAGTGAAGAATTTTATGACATGCATGTAGTGTAGTAATATGCGATGATATGCTTAGTGTACGCAGTAATCTAATGATATGCCTAATTACTGTAGTAATTTGATGCTTGGCGTATAGTGTAGTGATGTGATGATATATATGCTCAGTGTTGAATCCAATGATATATGTGTATTGAAGTGTATACTTTGTTGATAATTGCACGTGACATGATCGTATATCATGTCAACTGTTTTTCTATTTCCACTAATGTATATGATCATGTCAACTGTTTTCAGAAATTACCTAAGAGGTTACTTGATAGCTGTGGCATCGACCCGGACGAAGAAGGCATGGCTGCTGGACTACGCCTTACCAGAATGGGCTCCATCACCAGCTGTGCATATGCAGTGGACACGGACGGTCGCACTGTCTTGAGCAGGGCAGGGTGGAAGAAGTTCCTTCGTGCCAAGAATCTTCGGGTAGGACAGGCCAGCCTACTCACTGTTGGGAACACCCGTCGCCATGACTTGAGGATGATGATCACCATCCACCTCATTTAGAACTGGGGTGGGCCATGTATCAATCTGAAATGAACTTGTTATGTTAGCTCTTGTTTGCGAGTACTTTTCGTGTATTACCGTACCTATATCTACTCATATCTAGGTACTATTGCTTGTGATGGATTGCAACTATTATTAACTGGTAACTAATGCTCTACTAGCTATGATTATTCCACTGTGTGATGTTTTATAGGCTGTAGTGTGACATGGTAACTGTTATATATGGTACAGGCTTGTCTCTAAGACCTTGTACAATGCAAGGTGCTTAGGGATGTGCTTCCACTGTGTGATGTTTTGTACGTGTCAGATTGTAGTATGAAATGCTAACTATTCTATATGGTAGTGTCTGGTCTCTAATTGGACCGACATGTTGAACTAGTATCAATGTTAGAGGCGTTTCATTATGCGCCACATCCAACAGTTCACATAATTAAGTATCCAAAGATTAAGGTATGAAACCCTTGGTCATACATAGCAACATTTCGTTCCTAAAAATTAAGGTACTTCCACATTCAAACTAACTAATACTACAAATTCGAAGGAACTACTTAATACATTAACAGCACATAGAGAAGTAGCCCTAGTCCAACGGCTTGAGAAATGACGAACAAAAACTGAAAGAAGAAGGATCAGCCAGTAGCAGCACCATCAGCCTCCCAGCCTCACAACTTCAGCCAACCTGGTGAACTCTAGGTTTTTTCCTGCAAAACACACATGTGATGTTGGAGGCAAGAAAATAAATATGCCAGGGGTCTTGTCATGGCATCTAATCGCACGGAATGCTAGTACAAATGATGAAGAACAAAACATCCAACATGAGCAAATTCATAGGAGTTCTAGATCCATGGATACCATCAAGAAAAAATGCTCAATTTTAATTCAGACACAAGACTAGGTGAAAACATGCATATTTCATATCAGCAACATTGATATGGCATCTTTGCAAGCTTGGGTCAGTGACTTGTCTTGTATTTCATGGCATGACAATAATTTTAACAATAAATAGACATGAAATTGACCCAAACTCATGTACAAAGTTAGGCCATATGATGCATGGATTAATTCACACATAAATGACAAAATGCCAACTTTGTATAGAATTTGCAGTACTGAAATACTTCAGTGTGTACCGGTGTGTACTGAAACTGCAGTAGTGAAATAATTCAGTGTGCATCGGTGTGTACTGAAATTGTAGTAACGAAATATTTCAGTGCCTACCGGTGTGTACCAAAATATTTCAGTGTCTACCACTACAACATTACAAATTTTGCCTAGGGCAGTACCGAAATATTTTAGTGCCTACCGGTGTGTATCAAAATATTTCAGTGTCCACCACTACAACATTACAAATTTTACCTAGGGCAGTTCCAAAATATTTCAGTGCCTACCGATGTGTACCGAAATATTTCAGTGTCTACCACTAGAACATTACTAATTTTTTCTAGGGTTCATATGATGCCTAGGGTTCACATACATCATAATCCATCCTCCAAATCCATGTACTCAAATGTTCATGCAATTCATTGAGATTAAAATGCCATCTAGCATTCCCTCTCTGAGTTATTACGATCAGTATCACCACGATGTAAGCACGAGCAATAGGAAGATGAGGAGTGGGGAAGCTTACTCTAAATATAGCTACCGCCGCTGTTCAGACGAGGAGAGCGGCGAGGGAAGCGTGGAGAACGGCGGGGAAGCGAGGTCGCGACCACTGTCCTCCTCATCTTGCGCTTCGGAGTCTCCGGTGACTCGGTTGGAGGCTGCACAATCTGCAACGGCACCTCGTGCACGGTGGGTTCCTGATCCAGTGGATGCTCTACCCTGGATCTGAACGCCCACCACCTCCGCCTGGTCCACTCGCTGGACGAATTGGCCTGCTCCATCGACCAGAGGAGGATCTCGATCTTCTGAATAGGTTGCGCGGGCTGGGGGAAAAGCTTTGCCCTCTTCTCTTCGTCAAATTCTTGAGAGTGGCCATTGCCGTCCAGCTCATCTGCCTTGTGTTGTCAAACCAAGAACGGATCTCCCTCAACCTGGCCAACTTGACCTGGTCGCCGCCGGCGATCTGCACGAAGTCGGTGTTCTCGCCGCCGGCCATCAGCTCGATCTGCCGTGGAAGAGGGGGTGGGGTGGGTGGGGGGTGCCTGAGTGGAGCGAAGTTGCGGCGGCAAGAAGGAGGAGATGACTACGGTGGACTTGGAGGAGAGGGAGGAGATGGCCGCCGATGAGTAATTGTGCAATGTGTAGCACCATGGCGGCGGTTATTCATTCGACGAGAGGGGTGGCGCGTGCAAATATTCCTAGGACTAAACTGCCACTAGATTAAAACGCGTCCCCACCTTGTCACGAGTACCAGCCCCACTCGTTTTACTACTTTCACGTACTTTCATCGGAGTACTATCCAGTACTTCGTATTTGTCTGCCGTTAGATCGACATCAACGAACGGTTCTAAAAAAGCCCAACCACTCTAAAACTTGTAATATATATATATATATATATATATATATATATATATATATATATATATATATATATATATATACTACTAATAAACAATCAAACAAGAACTTTCTTACGTGCACCCCACAAATGTACACGGGTTCATTACCACCGCACGATTAGACCCGGTAAACTTAATCTAACGGTTAGCCTTAACCTAATATGTTTTGTGGTGTGCACTTTGCAATTTGCAACGACTAACCGTACTCCACCGCGAAGGAATGTGAAACTCCACGCCCGCAGCCCCTACGATTACGGAAGGCACGTAGAAACAGGAAACTGATCGCAAACGGATCCCTTCACCCTCAATCACGACGATTCCCTGTCATCACCGCGTCGGATGCCCCCAAGACAACGAGGGCTCCCTCGCCGCACGACAGCACGGTGTCCTTCCTGGACAGCGAACTCGCCGCCGCGTGAGATGCTCAGGTGATGAGGTGTGGAGAGGCGACCAGAACAAGGAAGGAAAAGGGATGGTGGAAAGAGGGATGGCCACAACAATCTATCATGGATGGATCACTAACCCGCGCCGCGCGCTTCATCGGATCAGCAGAGAGGTTGAGGAGCCATGGGGAACCTCTACGATCCAACGCGAACATAACCAGGAGAAAAGCAAGAATAAATCACCGGAGAAGATGAGAGCGGAGGAGGAGATGGCGGGCGATCCTGAAGAAGAGGAACTGGAAGAAGTTAGGAAGAAGATGGTGGTGCTGCAATGGCTGGATCGTGGACCTGGTGGTGCCCGAGGCGGAGACGAGCCAGTGCGGCGTCCAATTAGAGCACATGATCATCAGGTATGAGTACGACACCTATGCCCCAGCCGGCGGAAGCAGCGGCTAGCGCTACCCCCGCGTCCACCTCTGTGTCGACTCAGCTGCCCTCTCCCTGAACCTTTTTTTTGAGCGTCAATACAAACACAAGCGCTCATATACACGCGCATACACTCATCCCTATGAACGCATACACGCACACCCTACCTCTATGAGCACCTCCGAGAGACTGAGCCGGCATATCATCTTGAGATTTACGAAGTCACCGTAGGCGCCTCGTCGTCGACGGGAACGTCTCCTCCCACTGAAAGCGTATCGCCGGAAATCCTGAAATAAATTCAGAAATAATGCGAGCACCAGGATTTGAACCTTAATGAGTTGGGGATATCACTGTCCACCTAACCAACTCAACCACGGGTTGATTCGCATCCCTCTCCCTGATCCTCCACTGCTCCAGGCATACCCACGCCGACCCGGGATGGGCCGCCACTGGCCCGGCCTGGACCACGCCATGCTCCTTGACCTCCAAGGATCTCGGCAATGGGGGCCTACTTGACCACGCATGCAACACCGTCGCCGCCATGGTGGACAGGAAGTCCCCCGATGAGATCCGTGCCATGTTCGGCATCAGGCCCGCCTGCGGCTCCGCTACTCGACCGGACCCAAAGGTAGAGAAAGCGCTGCTAGCTCTCCACTTCGTCCGCTACCACGGCGATGGCGTCTCCGCGTACGACCCCAAGCTCCGTCGGTTCGTGGCCACCCGTTACTGTCGCAACTCACACCGGCATCACAGGATAAACTGTGTAAATCCTCCCCACACAAACTAAATAGGGAGGAGAACAAGTAGGCGACGTGACGGCAGTGATTGTGACTGCAACGGCGTCGCAGGTGAGTCCCGCCAGCCCCTGAATCCTTCTTCCTCTCTTCCCCTTCTCCATGCCGAACACCTGTACACCCGCCTGCAGTAACTCCTCTATTCTTCGCATGTTCAGTTGCTCCTTTACTCACGACTCTTTCTTTGTGTTTTTCATTGTATGTCTACTAAGTACAGTAGGTGTACTGAGTACTGTTCTATCCTTTTACTTTTTTCTTCAGCCATCTTTTGTTCTATATACTTCGTTAGTAAATGCTCTAATATTTCTTGTCTAGGCAGCATGTATTTCGTACTACAGTGAGTTGATGTGAAATCCTGCAATATTTTGTAATGATCATCTAATTAATTTTGAGTGGCATTTACTTACAGGTTTTTTAAAGGAACTTTTGGCAAGAAATACACAACCGTGTCATTCAGTGTTGGACCTCTATTATTGGCAAGAAATACACTAATGTGTAGCTCATTGCTGAGGTAACATCAAATTCATCTAATACTTGTTCTCGCATGTAGAAGTAAAATGCTCTTTCAGAATTCAGTTATTAGTGTCAGTGGATATTCTTCCGTTTAACAAACTATGATTGATTGCACTTTATGCTAATCTGGCACATTCGCTGTTGGCTACCCGCTTGCAGTTTTGAGTGGGGCGCGCGTGGCGTTGGCGATGACCACGCTGCCTCCCGTGCAGAAGACACCGGGAACAAGTGGACTCCCTTCTCCTTCTTCATTCAACACCATCTGTTGGACGGACCTGGATAGCGCCGCGGCGAGGCGGCAGTGGAGGGCGCCGCGTCAAGACGGCGAGGCGGTGAGGCAGGGTGTGATCGCGTGACGCTGCTCAGTTCCACAATCAATCGATGGAATAGATCAGACTGCGTACGAAAAATATTGGGCTCGTCTAATCTTTCACAGGGCCTGACTTGACTGGCCCATCTCCGAGCGAATCGCTACCTGGACTGTCTCGTAGAGAATCGTTTTCTTTCCTCTTCTCTAGTCATGCTCGATTTCACGGGACCTCCTAACTGGCGCTTTTAAGCGCCGCCGAGCTAAACCGGCGCGCACGCGCGGTGCCTACCGGGCTGGCCCACCAACATGCTGGAAAAACAAACGCGAAGAAAAAGTTGTGCGCGCTCGAGGAATCGAACCCGGGACCGGTAGAGTAGCAGCCTGCCTTCGCAGCCGCTAGACAGAACACAACTTGATGAGTCCAATTAGGAATCTATACAATTTAACCCTTTAAATACTGTACACAACATATATTATATACGCTGTATAGATTTTTTTTAAATGTAAATTTCGAAAATAACTCATAAAAATAAAGAAAACCAAGAATTAAAAAAATGCTCATCCCTATAGAAAAAAAGTTCACAAATTGAAAAAAAGATCATAAATTTTGAACAAAGTTCATCAACTTTGAAATTAGTTCATCGAATTTGAAATTAGTTCGTCAAATTTTGAAAAAGTTCATTGAACTTGATAAAAAGTTCATCAAATTCAAATAAAATTTCATTGAATTTTAAAAAAGTTCATTGAATTTGAAAAAAAGTTCATTGACTTCAGAAAAAGTTCATCAAAATTTAAAATAGTTCATCTATTCTGACAAAAAGTTCACAGATTTGCAAAAGGTTCATCGATTGTGAAAAAAGTTCACAAAAAAATTCATCAATTTGGAAAAAAGTTCATCGAATTTGAAAAGAGTTCATCGATTTTCAAAAAAAGTTCGAGAATTCAAAAAAGGTTCACGAAAAAATGTTCGTGAACTCAGAAAAGTTCACGAAACCGAAAAAAGAAAAAATAAGAAAGAAAACAAGAAGACAAGAGGAAAAAAACGATGGAAAAAGTCACACTAGTTGACATGGCTGGTTGGTTGCTGCAGCTTTGCACAACAAATGAAGTCCCGCGTTCGAATCCCACCTCTCGCGTACTTTTTGCAGTTACAAACAGAAAGAAGAAAAGGAAATGGGCCGGCCCAGCGGGGAGAGAGGGGGTGTGCGCCCTGTACGGGTTGGCCTTTAAGGCGCTTAAGGCGCCGTTTAGGAAATGCCCGATTTCACGGGACCTCCTATATGCCGCTTATTGCGGCAAGAAGTCGCCGTTTCGCACAGCATGCGGTTCACGTGGGGCCGGCCCATTCGCTGTCCATCGCTGAATGAAAAAGATGCCAAAAAAGTCGCCAGTTCTGGAATCGAACACGTGATCTCCACATGCGCCCGCTATGCGCTACGCACTCCGCCAGGCTAGCTATTTGTGAAAGAGTGGCAGCGCCAACATAAAAGAACCAAACATAAGCAGCAAAAAAAAAACAAATTCATAAAATTCCATAAAAACTTGTGGGAGTTGGATCGAACACAAAGTCCTCCCGCCATGAAAGCGCGTCCATAGCCACTGTATAACTGAGATTTAGTGCGTAAAGTGGCAGCCCGGTATATATGAACTATAATACGTGGTAGATTAAAACTTTTTACAAAAATGCCAAACAAGATTTTTTAAAGGAAATACTTTTTGAAACGAAAACATTATTTGGGACACTCAAAAATGTTAAAAAATGGAACAAAAAATTAAATACGAATTTGAATAACATGAAGAATTTTCGAAATTCCTGAACAGCTTTGAATTTGTGAACAACATTTGGAACATTTTTTGAAATTCCCATACATTTTTGCATTTGCAAACAAAATTTAAACATGTGAACAGTTTCTGTATTTGTGAACAAATTTTGGAAATGGGAACTTTTTTGAAATAAAATGTTTTTTGTTTTGTGAATAAAACATTAAAAGGTGAACAGTTTCTGAAACGATGCGAACAATTTTTTAAAGCACGAACAATTTTTGAATGTTGAGAAATTTTTTTGAAATGGAGAATAAATTTGGAAGTTCGAACAATTTTTGAAAGCACGAACTATTTTTGAATGTTGAGAACAAATTTTGAAATGGAGAACAAATTTGGAAGCTCGAACAATTTTTGAAAGCACGAATAATTTTTGAATGTTGAGAACAAATTTTGAAATGGAGAACAAATTTAGAAGCGCGAACAATTTTTTAAAGCACGAATAATTTTTGAATGTTGAGAACAAATTTTGAAATGGAGAACAAATTTAGAAGCGTGGACAATTTTTCAAAGCACGAACAATTTTTGAATGTTGAGAACAAATTTTGAAATGGAGAACAAATTTAGAAGTGCGAACAATTTTTTAAAGCACGAACAATTTTTGAATGTTGAGAACAAATTTTGAAATGGAGAACAAATTTAGAAGCGCGGACAATTTTTTAAAGCACGAACAAATTTTGAATGTTGAAAACAAATTTTGAAAATGGAGAACAAATTTGGTAGTGCGAATTTGAAATGGGAAGATTTTTTGAAACTCCCAAACATAATTTGAAATGTGAACAAAAAGAAAAAAAAAGAGAAGAAAAAGGAATCGAAAAATGAAATAAAGAAACAGGAAAATGAAGAAAGAAAAAAACAGGAAAAACAACAAAGAAAAAGCAAACAGAAAAACCAATGAAAACCCGGTTCAAAAACCTTCTAGAAGGTTCCCGAAACCGTTCAGGAACCCTCCAGAAGGTTCCCTAAATCGGAAGCTGCAGCGCCAGCGCTATCTCCTAACTGGGCCGGCCCATCTTGATCGCTATCGCTAGCTCTCTGTGTGAAGCCTCGACAAGTCGACGCAGCGAGCGTCCAATAGGATTCTCCCGATTTCACCTCACACCTCCGACCGAATCGGCTGGCGTCCTATGGTGGCCGCTTGCAAAAAGAAGTAGGGGTACCTAGATTCGAAAATTTTACCCGGGGCGGCTGCCCCCACCCGACCCCACGCTGGCGCCGCCCCTGGCACCGACGACAAATCATCATAGCTCTTGTCATGGCTGCGACGATGGAACCAGTTACGGTTGACAAGAATGGATGGACCGGGATCAGGTGACATGCCTCTTGGCAGTCACGGGGTAACATGCGGCTAGCCATCCAGCGTTCCTTCTCCATCCAATGGCCGTCAGCGAGCAAAGAGAAAAAGGCCAACACTTGGCAGTTTTAGAGCAACGGGACGACTCGGGAAAAAAAGAATAGTCGGGGCTCGTTCAGGTCAATAAGCGACCAAAGTGAAAACAGGGAACGAGGGGTTGGTAGGGCAACTCCGACGCAAGCGGACACATATTTTGTCAGCTTTTGTCTGTTTGGGTCAGCCGAGTGATATGTCCATATTTTTGTTTGGGTTGACTGGTGCGTTCAATGATATCTGATGCATTTTACATGGACCTAAATAAAATATTACAAAATATGTGCAGATTTAAACATAAAATCAACATAATTAAACATTAAACCAGTCGGTCAACCACCAGCTAAAATTCACCTAAACTTAATTAAACATAATTTAAAATAAAAAAATACTGCCGCCCAGCACCCTGCCCTACATGTGGTCATCCAGGCCGGTGACGTCAACGAAGTCCGGCGGCAGCCCGCCTAGGGGAAGACCTGCTGCCACGTCGCTCGTGTCGCCTCTTTTGCAGTAGCTGCGCCGGCGGATCGGCTGCGTAGCGTGTGCTCCTCCTCCTAGTGCTCGTATTGCATGCGTCACTCGCTGTTCTCCTGCTCCTCCGCCAGCACGCGGGCACTCCATTGCTGGAGGTACGTTGCCTCCTGCTCCGGCGTCGCGCCCAGCCACACGGGCAGCACGCTCACCTACTCACGAAGGCAAACCTTCCACTGGTACCGCTCGTCGAGGTCTGCTGATGGTGGCATGGGCGTGGGGGCGAGCTCGGGCTCGGCCAACGGCGGCGACGCCTGGGTTAGACACAGCCCCTTGCCATCGACAGCTCAAGGGCCTCCCTCCAAGCCTTCCTGGCGCGCGTCCTCCTTGCGCTGGCTCTCCTCTAGGGCGTGCTGGAGCGCCTGCTCCAGGCGGCCCGGCCTCTGCCTTCTGCACCTCCGGCGCCACCACCGGGGGTGGTGGAACGTACGCCGGGTCGAGTTGAAATCCGGCACGAAATAGGTTTAGGGCTGATATATGCATGTTTGTGTGCTTGATCTGGCTACATAATGTCTATGCTAATTACTTGTAAATTGTAACGAGAAGTGTTACTTAAGTCCAGTATTCAGTTCCTCGATGTCCCCGCGCGTTGAGTCTAGTCATCCAGCGTTCCTTCTCCATCCAACGACTAGCCCACGATGACCTGAGCTCTCCTGTGGTGAGCTCTAGTCATCCAGCGCTCCTTCTCCATCCAACGACTAGCAGCGGCCGAAGTGAAAAAAGCAGTACAACCACGAGCCCACCACGAGCCCACCACAGGAGAGTAGGCTGCGTTGCGTTCCTTTAATACTGCTGAACCTTGTGCTTTGTTTGTGTTTTTCAGCTTTTCATTTGGCCATATTTGTCCCTGTGTTGTGGGCTTCAGATTTTTTTGTATTTTTTTTACTGTCTCCAGTTTTGTGTGCTTAGAGTGGATCGGACTAACAGAAAATGTATGCATTTGGGTGTGACAAAGTGAATAGTACATTTTTATTCATGTTTTTTTGTTGCTCGGGAAATGTTTGTGTTGATTTTTTTTCCACATTGCCGCAACAACTACGACATACAGTTTATGCATATATGTAAAGGAAGAGTTCCAAACTTCAGCAACTTGGCAGCGCATGTTTTTTTTTCATTATTTGTACTACTATAACTTTGGAAAAAATCATTAATTTTGTCTCATAAATGTAAACAAAGAGCGGGCATTTTGCCTTGTTTTCACTCGAAGGGTGCGGGGTATAAATATATGAGTCGAGATGTATTATTTTCGTTTTTTATTTTCACTTTTATTTTTTACTTTGTTTTTATTTGCTTTAAATTTGTGAGCTTTTAAAATTCAATTGTTTTAAACGCATGATTTTTATAAAAAAAGATTTTATTTTTATTTTTACTTTGAATTTTCTCATTTTCTTATTTTGTTTTTATTTATGTTTCCCTTCTTTATTTATTTGTTTTAAATTCATGAAATGTTTTAAACAGATTTAGCAATATCTATTCTAATTTCCTCACCATTGGACATGTTCGCTTTGAATGTAGTGCAAATCTTGATTGTGGGTTGATTAGTCGAGCGCCCCATACTCCCGTGTCTCGCCATACGTTCGGTGTCCACCTGGCGGCCCGTTCGCACATGTGTCTTTTGTTCGGCCCCTTCGTGGTGCGATCTCGGCGGCTCGTTTCTTTTCGGCGTGTGTTGTATAAGTTGAAGATATGAGCTGATCGTTGCCTTCTCAGCTCATTCGTCATTTGTCTCTCTCCCATTTCCCTTTGTCTTTGAGTAGAGCTAAGCGGGTAGGAAAAAAGGAGTCGACTAGGGGTTCAATCTTTGTCCTTGCGAAGAAGAAGATGGTAGTCAACGATAATGCGATGAGTGACCTCGGATCTATCTTTGTCTCGTTTGCCCTATCTTCATTTAGAGATTTTGTGATT
This sequence comes from Triticum monococcum, assembly GCA_034509565.1. NCBI lineage: Eukaryota > Viridiplantae > Streptophyta > Magnoliopsida > Poales > Poaceae > Triticum > Triticum monococcum. The sequence continues at coordinate 589,116,922 of CM067845.1, read as the reverse complement.
TTGTGGTTTTCATTCAGTGACCCTTTTTTCATCCTAGTGGCAACTCCACCCGCGACATGCAACTAGTGAAGGAAATATGCCCTAGAGACAATAATAAAGTTATATTTATTTCCTTATTTCACGATAAATGTTTATTATTCATGCTACATTGTATTAACCGGAAACATAATACATGTGTGAATACATAGACAAACAGAGCGTCACTAGTATGCATCTACTTGAATAGCTCGTTGAATCAAAGATGGTTAAATTTTCTAGCCATAGACATGAGTTGTCATTTGATTAACGGGGTCGCATCATTAGAGAATGATGTGATTGACTTGACCCATTCCGTTAGCATAGCACTTGATCGTTTAGATTGTTGCTATTGCTTTCTTCATGACTTATACATGTTCCTATGACTATGAGATTATGCAACTCCCGTTTACCGAAGGAACACTTTGTGTGCTACCAAACGTCACACATAACTGGATGATTATAAAAGTGCTCTACAGGTGTCTCCAAAGGCACTTGTTGGGTTGGCGTATTTTGAGAATAGGACTTGTCACTCCGATTGTCGGAGAGGTATCTCTGGGCCTCTCGGTAACGCACATCACTTAAAGCCTTGCAAGCATTGCAACTAATGAGTTAGTTGTGGGATGATGTATTACGGAACAAGTAAAGAGACTTTCCGATAACGAGATTGAACTAGGTATTGAGATACCGACGGTCGAATCTCGGGCAAGTAACATACCGATGACAAAGGGAACAACGTATGTTGTTATGCGGTTTGACCGATAAAAATATTCATAGAATATGTAGGAGCCAATATGAGCATCCAGGTTCCGCTATTGGTTATTGACCGGAGACGTGCCTCGGTCATGTCTACATTGTTCTCGAACCCGTAGAGTCCGCACGCTTAACGTTACGATGACAGTTTCATTATGAGTTTATATGTTTTGATGTACCGAAGGTTGTTCGGAGTCCCGGATCTGATCACGGACATGACGAGGAGTCTCGAAATGGTCGAGATATAAAGATTGATATATTGAAAGCCTATGTTTGGACGTCGGAAGTGTTCCGGATGAAATCGGCATTTTACCGGAGTACCGGGAGGTTACCGGAACCCCCCGATAACCTAATGGGCCTTAATGGGCCTAGTGGAGGAAGTAGAGAGGAGACCAAGGGGCATCCGCGCGCCCCTCCCCCCCTCCCAAGTCCGAATTGGACAAGGAGGGGGGCGGCGCCCCCCTTTCCTTTCCCCTCTTTCTCTCCTTCCCCCCCAAGTCTTAGTCCAACATGAAAAGGGGGGGAGTCCTACTCCCGGTGGGAGTAGGACTCCTCCTGGCGCGCCCCTTGCCTGGCCGCACCTCCTCCCCCTTGCTCCTTTATATACGGGGGCAGGGGGGACCCCATAAACACAACAATTGATCATTAATCTCTTAGCCGTGTGCTGTGCCCCCCTCCACCATAATCCTCGATAATATTGTAGCAGTGCTTAGGCGAAGCCCTGCGACGGCAGAACATCAAGATCGTCACCACGCCGTCGTGCTGACGGAACTCTTCCCCGACATTCTGCGGGATCGGAGTCCGGGGATCATCATCGAGCTGAACGTGTGCTATAACTCGGAGGTGTCGTAGTTTCGGTGCTTGATCGGTCGGGCCGTGAAGACGTACGACTACATCAACCGCGTTGTGGTAACGCTTCCGCTTTCGGTCTACGAGGGTACGTAGACAACACTCTCCTCTCTTGTTGCTATGCATCACCATGATCTTGTGTGTGCGTAGAAATTTTTTTAAATTACTACGTTCCCCAACAGTGGCATCAGAGCCAAGTTTTATGCATTGATGTTGTGCACGAGTAGAACACAAGTGAGTCTTGGGCGATATAAGTCGTACTGCTTACCAGCATGTCATACTTTGATTCGGCGGTATTGTTGGATAAAGCGGTCCGGACCGACATTACGCGTACGCTTACGCGAGACTGGTTTTACCGACGTGCTTTGCACACAGGTGGCTGGCGGGTGTCAGTTTCTCCAACTTTAGTTGAACCAAGTGTGGCTACGTCCGGTCCTTGCGAAGGTTAAAACAGCACCAACTTGACAAACTATCGTTGTGGTTTTGATGCGTAGGTAACAACGGTTCTTGCTATGCCCGTAGCAGCCACGTAAAACTTGCAACAACAAAGTAGAGAACGTCTAACTTGTTTTTGCAAGGCATGATGTGATATGATATGGTTAAGACATGATACTAAATTTTATTATATGCGCTATCACAACTACGTCTTCGAGTCATGCGGCAAGCTGTTGTGGGCGTCCATCTTACTCGAGCATTAATGGCACCATAAAAACATGGACACCTTGTCCACCAATGACCCCGTTGTACCAACGCTAGCGGTGATGGTGCATGATGCGGAAGAAGAAGTGGACGGTGGCAAGATCAAGATGCGATGGGTGGAGAGAGATGGCCAGAGTTTGGGTGATCAGTCCTTGTACCTTGGGTTCCCCACAAGTTTCGCTGCAGACTCCACCCAGATAGACATGGACGGTGGGTGTGCGTACTTTGTCTTTTTACATCGCTTGTACAGGTACAACTTCATCACCGGCGAAGCCAAACTCGTGGAGTCGCCACGTACCGGATGGATTTCTCCTGATGCACACCTGTGGCTCCGGCCACGACTTGTGATTTCTCCTATTGAAGAAATTCAAGAAAGACTTAGGATCCGGCCAAACACAAAAGAAGAACAAAAAGAGAAAATGTCTCCAATTCAGTGGGTGTATACGTGGTTTTCAGGAATTTCATAGTACATGATGAATTTTATCTCCAAATTGTTTGTAGAGTTTCGACTGATTTTGATATTATTAAAACATAAACATTAGTTTCTTCGCAATTTAACTTTTAGTACGGAATTGCAGTTAGGAGGCGTGAAATTCGTGGTAGAGAGAAACTGTATGCTTAGGCCCTATTTGGTTCCAAATAAGTCACCAACTTATAAGTCGAAAAGTGAACAAAGTGACTTATTTTGCCAAACAGAGCCAACTTATAAGTCACCCTAACTTATAAGTCAGAAGTTGCTCCACCCCAACTTAAAACTTATAAGTCACCCCCTTTTGCATGGGTCCCACCATCTTTACATAAAAAACAAGGTGGGAAGATGTGCTCATGTGACTTATAAGTCAGGTGACAACCAAACAGCCATGACTTATAAGTCCGGTGACTTATTGGAACCAAACAGGCCCTTAGAGGAAAAACTGTAAGGGGCTTGTAGCCCGCTTATGTGGCATTTTGCCTATAAAAACGAGAGACATGAAAAAGTAATGCGAGTTGACTCTCGTGCAAGAACCCACCTCTTTGTGTGCTCCTATGCTAATGCAGTCTCCCCTAAATTTAGTTTTTTTAAAATATCAAGAGAGGATAGTTTCAAAGTTCGTCGTCTCTTCACCCACACACTTCGAGTTACCACTAATATAAAAACGGGAGCCTCCTCGGCGCACTCCTGTGACTAGCTCGAGGAATCCATCTCTCTTGCACAGCGGATGACGCCCTCCAGGACCTGAGGCGTCTTGAGCGATGTGATATTTATTTTCCGTCACAACGCACGAGCGTGTTTCCTAGTACATATATGAAGAAAAAGATAGTGAAGGTTGCAGAAAGTACTAGTGATGATTATAAATACAAAATTGGTTGACTTATTGGCGCTCTGTTACGGTTTACTGATACGGGTTGATCTGTCGTGATTATCCAAAGATTGACTACCAATACCCTCTCCCCCCATCCCCCCACCTCCCCCCGCCCCACGCTACCCTCCCCCAGAAATTCAACAGGTGGGTTGTGTCCTCAGTGTATAAACCCAATATGAAACGACCGTAGATCTAGCTTTAGGGCATCTCAAAAGGAGACACTCAAAACTACGGTATACGTCTAGATAGTGGTGTCTGGACCACTTTTGTGAACTTATATTATCCAATGGATACCCCAATCAGTCTGTGAAGTGGTCCGAACATCATTTTTCCCATAAACCGAAAGCAAATTTGCGGCTAGTTTGAAAGTGTCTGGATATCCTCTTGACCAACAAAAATCAATCATGTGGTGCTCCTTGCGTCTCTCTCCCCTTTCAACCAGACACCACACCATAATATCCCACCAAAATCAACCACATACATGACCCTCCTCTCCTCTCTCTCCTAAACGGACAAATAATATTAAATTTGTCAATAAGCGTTGGACGGCTCACTCCCGCATCATGTCCGTGAATCACGTCCGCACATGAAAAATGACATTTGCGGTGTGTGATTTGGGGTCAGCCTCAGAGATGCCCTTACTCGTCTACATAACATGGCAGCTGCATATAGTCATAGCACACCTAGAGGTTTCTGTAAGTTGTGATTTAGTAAATCAAATTTAGTTTTTTGTCTCAGAATTATTTTGGATGAAATTGTGATTTTAGTTTGGAACCATATAATTTTAGGTTGACAAAATTTTCATTTTCATCAAGTTGCCAATTTTTATTGTAAACTACTCCCTCTGTTGCCAAATATAAGTCTTTTTAAAGATTTCAATATGGACTATATACAGATCCGTATGTAGTTTATATTGAAATCTCTAAAAACGACTTATTTAAAAACGGAGGGAGTACATGTAACCCTTGTAAATTCGTTAAATGAAACACAGGAACGGAAGTTGTAAATCAGATGAGCTTTGACGACTCGTATCCAGCATGGTTTCCTTCTGGACGCCGAGGGTCTGGATGTGTCTATGAGTTAAATCTCAATTCCTCGTGCATGATCGAGACCCGCCGAGATCCATGTATGCGTTGCACTTGCGCCAAGCTTAACTGATCTGGACGCCTGACACCACCCATCACCGGCCTCCCGCCCGACCTGCTCCTAGACATCTCCGGTGGTTTGCGCAAGCGCAACGTTAGAGCATCTACAGCTGGACGCCTTAAACCCTCCTCAAACACTTGGACAAGCCGCCCGATCATTGAACGGTCACGATTTTTCGATCTAGACGGACGCCTCAAACGTCCAGGTTGACTGGCGCACTCCTTATATCATGCCCACATATGAGGTGGACATGGGGGGGGGGGGGGGCACACGGATGCGCACGGGCACGTCTGCCAAGTAGGTCCGTCAAAGGGGTACCAGCCGGAAACGCCCTGAAACCTGGCGGTCTGAAACTCGTCTCCTTCCTCTGACCGGTGACGCCGTGTGGTGCAGCTTCAGCGGGCCAGGTAGTGCTTAGCCCAGCTATTTAAGTCGACCGACAGCACCAAAACCCTATCATCCATCCAAGTTTTCCTCCTCCTATTCGTCGCCGCTGCCACTTTCCACTCCATTCGTCCGCCTAGTAGCCATGCCCACACGCCACGGGGTGAGGAGCGAGCCATTTTTGACGCCGGAGTGCCGACTCGAGCTCCTTAACCAGATCCAGGCTAGGCGCGAAGCTCGGATCACCGCGGGGCTACCTCCGAATGTAGTGCATCAAAAGGAGGAGGAGGAGGTGTTGGAGGATGAGAAGGAGGCGAAGGTTGTAGGAGGATGAGAAGGAGGAGTATGAGCCGGAGGAGGAGGATGTGGCGGACGCTGGTGGCGCGGATCTGTAGGCGAAGCAGCATGCCATCATTGATTCCCTTCAGTTGGAGTCGGATGCGGAGGCCAGCCGCCGTCGCCGGCAGGACATGGAGGCGTAGCATGCCGCGGAGGAGGAGGAGATGCTCGCCTACATGTATGAGGTGGAGCAGGAGTAGGGTGAGCCGGGGCCCTCCTACCCCACTAGTAGAAAACCGGGCAATAGCACCGGTTCGTAAGGGCCTTTAGTGCCGGTTATGGAACCGGCACTATTATTTCGGCACTAAAGGCCCCCCCCCCTTTAGTACCGGTTCAGCACGAACCGGTGCTAAAGGGGTACCACGTGGCACGAGCCAGCTCCGGAGGCCGGGAGCCCTTTAGTACCGGTTGTTAAAACCAACCGGTACTAAATGGTTGTGGGTTTTTGTTTTATTTTGTATTTTTAATTAAATTTGTGTTATCAATTTAATTTAGGATTGTTTTACGTTATAATGAGTTGTAGTCGTCATCATCATCATCATCATAGAATATTAATAAATAAATAAACTCTAGCTAACTAAAAATCATTGTGGTCGTCTAATTACCACTATTTAATCATCATAGTCATTACCGCTAGCTATGTAATTCATCATCAACGTTGGCTAGCTTAAAGAGGAAACATTCACTTTGTAACAGAAGCAAAGAGATATCATCAAGTTCAACAAAATCATCACCAACATCGAAGTTCAGGACACGGATCCATGAGACAAGTACTAATTAAGAGCATGAAGAGTAGCTACTGATCCTGCTGCTCCCTCTCAGGTAGAATAGCATAGAACATGTATAGCTCTCCTGATTCATCATACTGGAGCATGCAGATGAATCTGTCTCCTAATCTTGGGTTGCGCTTCTCCTTACTGCCCCCTAGTACTTCTCTGCGATCGTTAACAATTTTGCTCCAATCTTTCACTATTAAGCATTCTTCGCTTTTAGAAATCCTGAATGCACTCATGTGCAATGTAGGAAATCTTGGTCGTAAGATAACCATTGACATGCGACCTTTTGTCTCGATCCACTGGGGCACAACTGTCATCGGAAGTCCCTGTTGAACAACATCGTATTGTAATTAATATACTAAGCAATAAAAGTTTAGCTTCAAAAATAATGTATGCAAAAGATGCACTAATTAAGGACAAATATTTAAAATCTTACCATCTTTTGATTATAGATGTGACCGTAGTTCAATACGATCACCATTGGTCGCACGTTTTGAGTACTAACATTTCTAAGTGTAGGGAAAAAATTTGTCTTGACAGTATTAAGATCCTCAAGCCATGAAACATAATGACTTATCTCCTCGCAGTTTAGTTGAGCCCCGGGGCAGTAGTAGGTCCTGTCTACCAAGCGCCGGACATGTTTGCTTGAACCGAAATAAGCTGACAATACAAAATAGTTGTCAACTATTTTTGAATAAACTGTACGAAAGACATAAACATATGCATGCATGGTTGAGAAAAACTCACCAAATGGTAGAACTGGAGGCGTTTGCACATCGACCCAGATGTCTATATTACCTTCAATATCATCTTCCGGACGAATATCAAAGGTGATAACCATATCAGGCTCAAATGCATAAGCCTTGCATAGTGCTTGCCAAGTTTTGCATTCAAAATGGGTGTATGTGTCTCCATTATATAATTTGACGTTGAAAGTATACCCATGCTGCGTCTTCAAGTAAACTCTCTTTACCTCCATATCATCTATAGCACTGAAACCTATCTTATCCAAGACAAAAATTCTTGCATGGCAGGGGATGCGCTAGTAGAATAGTGAAAATTTAAAATTATAAGTTGAAGCAAATGAAGCATAAGTTTTGCATTCAAATAATAATTGACAAAGTGACTTACTGTATCAACTTCGAATGTCTCATCCAGCTTGATGCTGAAGCGCCTACCATCAACAAGGAAATTTTGGTCGCACAGGCCGCGCTGGTCTTCACAGTGTTCGCACATAATAAAATCTTTTTCGTCGTCAGATGACATTTCCTATGTTCATATAGGTGAAACATTAAACACCTATATCTAGCAAATATATATTCATCTAACATTTGACATTAATATATCTAACTATATATTCAATTGACATTACTATATATTTAACTTTTCTATCTAATTCATTAACAAATAATATTTTAATTAGATCATCAAATCTCATATACCTAAATTTTCTTACTAAAAATAAACTAGTTATATTAATTATTCAACTAGTTCTAATCTCATATACCTAAATTTTCTTACTAAAAATAAACTAGTTATATTAATTATTCAACTAGTTCTAATCTCATATACCTAAATTTTCTTACTAAAAATAAACTAGTTATATTAATTATTCAACTAGTTATAATCTCATATACCTAAATGTTCTTACTAAAAATAAACTAGTTATATTAATTATTCAACTAGTTCTAATCTCATATACCTAAATTTTCTTACTAAGAATAAACTAGTTATATTAATTATTCAACTAGTTCTAATCTCATATACCTAAATTTCCTTATTAAAAATAAACTAGTTATATTAATTATTCAACTAGTTCTAATCTCATATACCTAAATTTTCTTATTAAAAATAAACTAGTTATATTAATTATTCAACTAGTTCTAATCTCTAGTTCGACAATTTTTCTATCTAGCTAGCTAATTCATCTAACATTCGACATTAATCTAACATTCGATCATCTAATTAACTTTTCTGAAAAACAGAAAATAAGTAAAAAAAATTGTGTGTGTGTGTATGTGTGTGTGTATGCATGTGTGTGTATATATACATATACATATGTGTGTATGTGTGTGTATGCGTGTGTGTGCATGTGTGGTATATGTGTGTGTGTGTGCGGCCCCATATGCCGCCGCCCCGTACGTACGAGTGGGGGCGCCGGCGTACGGGGCGGGGGCGCCGGTGTGTGTGTGTATGTGTGTGTATGTGTGTGTGGGAGCGCCGGCGTACGAGAGAGACGTACGACCGCGGGGCTACCTCCAAATGCAGTGCATCAAGAGGAGGAGGAGGAGGAGGAGGAGGAGGTGTAGGAGGATGAGAAGGAGGAGGAGGGGGTGTAGGAGGATGAGAAGGAGGAGTATGAGCCGGAGAAGGAGGATGTGGGAGAAGCTGGTGGCGCGGATCTGCAGGCGGAGTAGCATGCCATCATTGATTCCCTTCAGTTGGAGTCGGATGCGGAGGCCAGCCGCCGTCGCCGGCAGGAGATGGAGGCGTAGCATGCCGCGGTGGAGGCGGAGATGCTCGCCTACATGTATGAGGTGGAGCAGGAGTAGGATGAGCTGGGGCCCTCCTACCCACCCATCCAGCCAGCGGGCGGCATCGTCCTCGTGGACATCTCCGATGACGAAAAGTAGCGGGTAGTACGTAGGATTTATTTTGCATGTTTCGTATGAATCTAAGGGATGGAATATGAGAGAGGAAGGTGCAAAGTGGCTAATTTAAGGTGTGACCGATCACGATTAGGAGAAGAAAAATGAGAAAGGCGTTTAAGGGACCGAATTTGCAAAGTCCATCTTTTTTTTGGAAAAGGAGGAAGACCCCGGTCTCTGCATCTTGGTGATATATGCAGCCACTTTATTAATTATTCACAAAAGACGTTACAAAGTAATACACCAGTAAGACTGAAACCACCATCTAGGCAACATCTGTCGCTTCTCCTATCCAGCTCATGAAGGGATGCTGATAGTCTGGCCCTAATACCAAATAGACATCCGCAGCCAAACCTAACATCTAAGACCTAAGGCCTCAACCAAGCCACTGCCGGGTATGGGGCACCCACCGGTCCGGCGCACACTCAGAGGCCGCTGCCGCCAACTGCTGCCAATCCATCTTCAGAGTTGTACTGACGCATCAACCTTGACCGGTCTATCTGTCGTCCATCAACATATGCCCAACAGCGAGACCCTTCTGGTCCATGCCGTTGGGAACCGCCATTGTCGACGTGTCAGATGCAACGCCACACTTCCTTCGCAAACACCACATGCTGCCATTGGTCCCACCCCCTCCACTTGCAGTTCCTATGCACTCCCAACCGAGCCCCAAGACTCTTGACAACACCTCCAGGAAGGTGACGACGTGAAGCACCGCTGCTGCCAAATCCGAACAGGATTGTAGGGTTTCACCCGACATAAGATCAGTGTGGGTAGATTGGGTCCTCAGATGCGCCTTCATGACGGAAAGCGGCGCCCATGGACGTGGCCGCCGCTGGGCCGATCAGACCGGACAAGATTTCCACTGGACCCAAGGCACACCACCAGGGCTCACCATCATCAGAGTCTGCAGCCACAAACCACCGGGACGACGAGAGAGATAGCAGGAGGGAGGGGAACCAGCAAATCTGACGCCGCGACCACCGGAGGATCACCGGATGCCCGATCAGATCCCTGGCAGCCCACCTACCCTGTCGCGCCCGGACAAGGAGGCCGGCCTAGGGGCCGCCGCCTGGATCCAGCGGCTTTGCAAAGCCCATCTTTTTTTTTGGAAAAGGAGGAAGATCCCGGCCTCTGCAGCTTGGCGATACATGCATCCACTTTATTCATTATTCACAAAAGACCTTACAAAGTAATACACCAGTAAGGCTGAAGCCACCATCTAGGCAACATCTGTCGCCTGTCCTATCCAGTTGATGAAGGGATGCTAATAGTCTGGGCCTAATACCAAACAGACCTCCGCAGCCAAACCTAACATCTAAGACCTGAGGCCCTAACCAAGCCACCTGCCGGGTATGGGGCACCCACCGGTCCGGCGCACACTCAGAGGCCGCTGCCGCCAACTGCCGCCAATCCATCTTCAGAGCTGTACTAATGCATCAATCGTGCCCGGTCTATCTGTAGGGGAACGTAGTAATTTCAAAAAATTTCCTACGCACACGCAAGATCATGGTGATGCATAGCAACGAGAGGGGAGAGTGTTGTCTACGTACCCTCGTAGACCGAAGCGGAAGCGTTGATGCAACATAGACCCTCGTACGTCTTCCCGGTCCAACCGATCCAAGCACCGTTACTCCGGTACCTCCGAGTTCTTGGCACACGTTCAGCTCGATGACGCTCCCCGGGCTCCGATCCAGCAAAGCTTCGGGGAGGAGCTCCGTCAGCACGACGGCGTGGTGACGATCTTGATGTTCGAACGTCACAGGGCTTCGCCTAAGCACTGCTACAATATGACCGAGGTGGAATATGGTGGAGGGGGGCACCGCACACGGCTAAGAAACGATCACGAAGATCAACTTGTGTGTCCTAGGGTGCCCCCCTGCCCCCGTATATAAAGGAGCAAGGGGGGAGGCCGGCCGGCCCTATGGGGCGCGCCAAAGGGAGGGGGGATTCCTCCTCCTAGTGGGAGTAGGACTCCCCTTTCCTAGTCCAACTAGGAAGAAAGAGGGGGAGGAAAGAGAGGGAGAGGGAGAGGGAAAGAGGGGCCGCCCCCCTCCCTAGTCCAATTCGGACTCCCCATGGGGGGGGGGCGCGCCACCTCCTGGGCTGCTGCCCTCTCTCTCCTCTCAGGCCCACTAAGGCCCAATACTTCCCCGGGGGGTTCCGGTAACCCCTCCGGCACTCCGGTTTTCTCCGAAATCACCCGGAACACTTCCGGTGTCCGAATATAGTCGTCCAATATATCGATCTTTATGTCTCGACCATTTCGAGGCTCCTCGTCATGTCCGTGATCACATCCGGGACTCCGAACAACCTTCGGTACATCAAAATACATAAACTCATAATGAAACTGTCATCGTAACGTTAAGCGTGCGGACCCTACGGTTCGAGAACAATGTAGACATGACCGAGACACGTCTCTGGTCAATAACCAATAACGGAACCTGGATGCTCATATTGGTTCCTACATATTCTACGAAGATCTTTATCGGTCAGACCGCATAACAACATACGTTGTTCCCTTTGTCATCGGTATGTTACTTGCCCGAGATTCGATCGTCGATATCTCAATACCTAGTTCAATCTCGTCACCGGCAAGTCTCTTTACTCGTTCCGTAATACATCATCTCACAACTAACTCATTAGTTGCAATGCTTGCAAGGCTTATGTGATGTGCATTACCGAGAGGGCCCAAAGATACCTCTCCGACAATCGGAGTGACAAATCCTAATCTCGAAATACGCCAACCCAACATGTACCTTTGGAGACACCTGTAGAGCACCTTTATAATCACCCAGTTACGTTGTGACGTTTGGTAGCACACAAAGTGTTCCTCCGGAAAACGGGAGTTGCATAATCTCATAGTCATAGGAACATGTATAAGTCATGAAGAAAGCAATAGCAACATACTAAACGATCGGGTGCTAAGCTAATGGAATGGGTCATGTCAATCAGATCATTCAACTAATGATATTATCCCGTTAATCAAATAACAACTCTTTGTTCATGGTTAGGAAACATAACCATCTTTGATTAACGAGCTAGTCAAGTAGAGGCATACTAGTGACACTCTTTTTGTCTATGTATTCACACATGTATTATGTTTCCGGTTAATACAATTCTAGCATGAATAATAAACATTTATCATGATATAAGGAAATAAATAATAACTTTATTATTGCCTCTAGGGCATATTTCCTTCAGTCTGCCACTTGCACTAGAGTCAATAATCTAGATCACACAGTAATGATTCTAACACCCATGGAGCCTTGGGTGCTGATCATGTTTTGCTCGTGGAAGAGGCTTAGTCAACGGGTCTGCTACATTCAGATCCGTATGTATCTTGCAAATCTCTATGTCTCGCACCTGGACTAGATCCCGGATGGAATTGAAGCGTCTCTTGATGTGTTTGGTTCTCTTGTGAAATCTGGATCCCTTTGCCAAGGCAATTGCACCAGTATTGTCACAAAAGATTTTCATTGGACCCGATGCACTAGGTATGACACCTAGATCAGATATGAACTCCTTCATCCAGACTCCTTCATTTGCTGCTTCCGAAGCAACTATGTATTCCGCTTCACACATAGATCCCGCCACGATGTGTTGTTTAGAAATGCACCAACTGACAGCTCCACTGTTTAATGTAAACACGTATCCGGTTTGCGATTTAGAATCGTCCGGATCAGTGTCAAAGCTTGCATCAACATAACCATATACGATGAGCTCTTTGTCACCTCCATAAATGAGAAACATATCCTTAGTCCTTTTCAGGTATTTCAGGATGTTCTCGACCGCTGTCCAGTGATCCACTCCTGGATTACTTTGGTACCTCCCTGCTAGACTTATAGCAAGGCACACATCAGGTCTGGTACACAGCATTGCATACATGATAGAGCCTATGGCTGAAGCATAGGGAACATCTTTCATTTTCTCTCTATCTTCTGCAGTGGTCGGGCATGGAGTCTTACTCAACTTCACACCTTGTAATACAGGCAAGAACCCTTTCTTTGCTTGATCCATTTTGAACTTCTTCAAAACTTTGTCAAGGTATGTGCTTTGTGAAAGTCCAATTAAGCGTCTTGATCTATCTCTATAGATCTTAATGCCTAATATGTAAGCAGCTTCACCGAGGTCTTTCATTGAAAAACTCTTATTGAAGTATCCCTTTATGCTATCCAGAAATTCTATATCATTTCCAATTAGTAATATGTCATCCATATATAATATCAGAAATGCTACAGAGCTCCCACTCACTTTCTTGTAAATACAGGATTCTCCAAAAGTCTGTACAAAACCAAATGCTTTGATCACACTATCAAAGCGCTTATTGCAACTCCGAGAGGCTTGCACCAGTCCATAAATGGATCATTGGAGCTTGTACACTTTGTTAGCTACCTTTGGATCGACAAAACCTTCTGGTTGCATCATATACAACTCTTCTTCCAGAAATCCATTCAGGAATGCAGTTTTGACATCCATTTGCCAAATTTCATAATCATAAAATGCGGCAATTGCTAACATGATTCGGACAGACTTAAGCATCGCTACTGGTGAGAAGGTCTCATCGTAGTCAATCCCTTGAACTTGTTGAAAACCTTTTGCAACAAGTCGAGCTTTGTAGACAGTAACATTACCGTCAACGTCAGTCTTCTTCTTGAAGATCCATTTATTCTTAATTGCTTGCCGATCATCGGGCAAATCAACCAAAGTCCATACTTTGTTCTCATACATGGATCCCATCTCAGATTTCATGGCATCAAGCCATTTCGCGGAATCTGGGCTCACCATCGCTTGTTCATAGTTTGTAGGTTCATCATGATCTAGTAGCATGACTTCCAGAACAGGATTACCGTACCACTCTGATGCGGATCTTGCTCTGTTTGATCTACGAGGTTCGGTAGTAACTTGATCTGAAGTTCTATGATCATCATCATTAACTTCCTCACTAATTGGTTTAGGTGTCACAGAAACCAGTTTCTGTGATGTACTACTTTCCAATAAGGGAGCAGGTACAGTTACCTCATCAAGTTCTACTTTTCTCCCACTCACTTCTTTCGAGAGAAACTCCTTCTCTAGAAAGGATCCATTTTTAGCAACGAATGTCTTGCCTTCGGATCTGTGATAGAAGGTGTACCCAACAGTCTCCTTTGGGTATCCTATGAGGACACATTTCTCCGATTTGGGTTCGAGCTTATCAGGTTGAAGTTTTTTCACATAAGCATCACAGCCCCAAACTTTAAGAAACGACAACTTTGGTTTCTTGCCAAACCATAGTTCATAAGGCGTCGTCTCAACGGATTTTGATGGTGCCCTATTTAATGTGAATGCGGCCGTCTCTAAAGCATAACCCCAAAACGATAGCGGGAAATCTGTAAGAGACATCATAGATCGCACCATATCAAGTAAAGTACGATTACGACGTTCGGACACACCATTACGTTGTGGTGTTCCGGGTGGCGTGAGCTGCGAAACTATTCCGCATTGTTTCAAATGTAGACCAAACTCGTAACTCAAATATTCTCCTCCACGATCAGATCGTAGAAACTTTATTTTCTTGTTACGATGATTTTCAACTTCACTCTGAAATTCTTTGAACTTTTCAAATGTTTCAGACTTATGGTTCATTAAGTAGATATACCCATATCTGCTTAGATCATCTGTGAAGGTGAGAAAATAACGATATCCGCCACGAGCCTCAACATTCATCGGACCACATACATCTGTATGTATGATTTCCAACAAATCTGTTGCTCTCTCCATAGTACCGGAGAATGGTGTTTTAGTCATCTTGCCCATGAGGCACGGTTCGCAAGTACCAAGTGATTCATAATCAAGTGGTTCCAAAAGTCCATCAGTATGGAGTTTCTTCATGCGCTTTACACCGATATGACCTAAACGGCAGTGCCACACATAAGTTGCACTATCATTATCAACTCTGCATTTTTTGGCTTCAACATTATGAATATGTGTATCACTACTATTGAGATTCATCAAAAATAGACCACTCTTCAAGGGTGCATGACCATAAAAGATATTACTCATATAAATAGAACAACCATTATTCTCTGATTTAAATGAATAACCGTCTCGCATCAAACAAGATCCAGATATAATGTTTATGCTCAACGCTGGCACCAAATAACAATTATTTAGGTCCAAAACTAATCCTGAAGGTAGATGTAGAGGTAGCGTGCCGACCGCGATCACATCGACTTTGGAACCATTTCCCACGCGCATCGTCACCTCGTCCTTTGCTAGTGTTCGCTTAATCCATAGTCCCTGTTTCGAGTTGCAAATATTAGCAACAGAACCAGTATCAAATACCCAGGTGCTACTGCGAGCTCTAGTAAGGTACACATCAATAACATGTATATCACATATACCTTTGTTCACCGTGCCATCCTTCTTATCCGCCAAATACTTGGGACAATTCCGCTTCCAGTGTCCAGTCTGCTTGTAGTAGAGGCACTCAGTTTCAGGCTTAGGTCCAGATTTGGGTTTCTTCTCCTGAGCAGCAACTTGTTTGCTGTTCTTCTTGAAGTTCCCCTTCTTCTTCCCTTTGCCCTTTTTCTTGAAACTGACGGTCTTATTGACCATCAACACTTGATGCTCCTTCTTGATTTCTACCTCCGCGGCCTTTAGCATTGTGAAGAGCTCGGGAATCGTCTTATTCATCCCTTGCATGTTATAGTTCATCACGAAGCTCTTGTAGCTTGGTGGCAGTGATTGAAGAACTCTGTCAATGACACTATCAACAGGAAGATTAACTCCCAGTTGAGTCAAGTGATTATGATACCCAGACATTTTGAGTATATGTTCACTGACAGAACTATTCTCCTCCATCTTGCAGCTATAGAACTTATTGGAGACTTCATATCTCTCAATTCGGGCATTTGCTTGAAATATTAACTTCAACTCCTGAAACATCTCATATGCTCCATGACGTTCAAAACATCGTTGAAGACCCGGTTCTAAGCCGTAAAGCATGGCGCACTGAACTATCGAGTAGTCATCAGCTTTGCTCTGCCAGACGTTCATAACATCTGGTGTTGCTCCTGCAGCAGGCTTGGCACTTAGCGGTGCTTCCAGGACGTAACTCTTCTGTGCAGCAATGAGGATAATCCTCAAGTTACGGACCCAGTCCGTGTAATTGCTACCATCATCTTTCAACTTTGCTTTCTCAAGGAACGCATTAAAATTCAACGGAACAACAGCACGGGCCATCTATCTACAATCAACATGAACAAGCAAGATACTATCAGGTACTAAGTTCATGATAAATTTAAGTTCAATTAATCATATTACTTAAGAACTCCCACTTAGAAAAACATCCCTCTAATCTTCTAAGTGATCATGTGATCCAAATCAACTAAACCATAACAGATCATCACGTGAAATGGAGTAGTTTTCAATGGTGAACATCAATATGTTGATCATATCTACTATATGATTCACGCTCGACCTTTCGGTCTCAGTGTTCCGAGGCCATATCTGCATATGCTAGGCTCGTCAAGTTTAACTTGAGTATTCTTCGTGTGCAAAACTGACGTGCACCCGTTGTAGATGGACGTAGAGCTTATCACACTCGATCATCACGTGGTGTCTGGGCACGACGAACTTTGGCAACGGTGCATACTCAGGGAGAACACTTTTATCTTGAAATTTAGTGAGAGATCATCTTA
Organism: Triticum monococcum; assembly: GCA_034509565.1. Taxonomy (NCBI): domain Eukaryota; kingdom Viridiplantae; phylum Streptophyta; class Magnoliopsida; order Poales; family Poaceae; genus Triticum; species Triticum monococcum. The sequence continues at coordinate 589,100,288 of CM067845.1, read as the reverse complement.
TAATGCTACCGTCAATCAAAGCAAGATAAGATGCATAAAAGATAAACATCACATGCAATCAATATAAGTGATATGATATGGCCATCATCATCTTGTGCTTGTGATCTCCATCTCCGAAGCACCGTCATGATCACCATCGTCACCGGCGCGACACCTTGATCTCCATCATAGCATCGTTGTCGTCTCGCCAATCTTATGCTTCCATGACTATCGCTACCGCTTAGTGATAAAGTAAAGCATTATAGCGCGATTGCATTGCATACAATAAAGCGACAACCATATGGCTCCTGCCAGTTGCCGATAACTCGGTTACAAAACATGATCATCTCATACAATAAAATTTAGCAGCATGTCTTGACCATATCACATCACAACATGCCCTGCAAAAACAAGTTAGACGTCCTCTACTTTGTTGTTGCAAGTTTTACGTGGCTGCTACGGGCTTAAGCAAGAACCAATCTTACCTACGCATCAAAACCACAACGATAGTTTGTCAAGTTGGTGCTGTTTTAACCTTCGCAAGGACCGGGCGTAGCCACACTCGGTTCAACTAAAGTTGGAGAAACTGACACCCGCTAGCCACCTGTGTGCAAAGCACGGCGGTAGAACCAGTCTCGCGTAAGCGTACGCGTAATGTCGGTCCGGGCCGCTTCATCCAACAATACCGCTGAACCAAAGTATGACATGCTGGTAAGCAGTATGACTTATATCGCCCACAACTCACTTGTGTTCTGCTCGTGCATATAACATCAAACCATAAAACCTGCCTCTGATACCACTATAGGGGAACATAGTAATTTCAAAAAATTTCCTACGCACACGTAAGATCATGGTGATGCATAGCAACGAGAGGGGAGAGTGTTGTCTACGTACCCTCGTAGACCGAAGCGGAAGCGTTGATGCAACATAGAGGAAATAGTCGTATGTCTTCCCGGTCCAACCGATCCAAGCACCGTTACTCCGGTACCTCCGAGTTCTTGGCACACGTTCAGCTCGATGACGCTCCCCGGGCTCCGATCCAGCAAAGCTTCAAGGAGGAGTTCCGTCAGCACGACGGCGTGGTGACGATTTTGATGTTCAAACGTCGCAGGGCTTCGCCTAAGCACTGCTACAATATGACCGAGGTGGAATATGGTGGAGGGGGGCACCGCACACGGCTAAGGAACGATCACGAAGATCAACTTGTGTGTCCTAGGGTGCCCCACTGCCCCCGTATATAAAGGAGCAAGGGGGGAGGCCGGCCGGCCCTATGGGGCACGCCAAAGGGAGGGGGAGTCCTCCTCCTAGTGGGAGTAGGACTCCCCTTTCCTAGTCCAACTAGGAAGAAAGAGGGGGAAGGAAAGAGAGGGAGAGGGAGAGGGAAAGAGGGGCCGCGCCCCCCCTCCCTAGTCCAATTCGGACTCCCCATGGGGGGGGGGGGCGCCACCTCCTGGGCTGCTGCCCTTTCTCTCCCCTCAGGCCCACTAAGGCCCAATACTTCCCCGGGGGGTTCCGGTAACCCCTTCGGCACTCCGGTTTTCTCCGAAATCACCCGGAACACTTCCGGTGTCCGAATATAGTCGTCCAATATATCGATCTTTATGTCTCGACCATTTCGAGACTCCTCGTCATGTCCGTGATCACATACGGGACTCCGAACAACTTTCGGTACATCAAAATACATAAACTCATAATGAAACTGTCATCGTAACGTTAAGCGTGCGGACCCTATGGTTCGAGATTAATGTAGACATGACCAAGACACGTCTCTGGTCAATAACCAATAGTGGAACCTGGATGCTCATATTGGTTCCTACATATTCTACGAAGATCTTTATCGGTCAGACCGCATAACAACATACGTTGTTCCCTTTGTCATCGGTATGTTACTTGCCCGAGATTCGATCGTCGATATCTCAATACCTAGTTCAATCTCGTCACCGGCAAGTCTCTTTACTCGTTCCGTAATACATCATCTCACAACTAACTCATTAGTTGCAATGCTTGCAAGGCTTATGTGATGTGCATTACCGAGAGGGCCCAGAGATACCTCTCCGACAATCGGAGTGACAAATCCTAATCTCGAAATACGCTAAGCCAACATGTACCTTTGGAGACACCTGTAGAGCAACTTTATAATCACCCAGTTACGTTGTGACGTTTGGTAGCACACAAAGTGTTCCTCCGGCAAAGGGAGTTGCATAATCTCATAGTCATAGGAACATGTATAAGTCATGAAGAAAGCAATAGCAACATACTAAACGATCGGGTGCTAAGCTAATGGAATGGGTCATGTCACTCAGATCATTCAACTAATGATGTGATCCCGTTAATCAAGTAACAACTCTTTGTTCATGGTTAGGAAACATAACCATCTTTGATTAACGAGCTAGTCAAGTAGAGGCATACTAGTGACACTCTTTTTGTCTATGTATTCACACATGTATTATGTTTCCGGTTAATACAATTCTAGCATGAATAATAAATATTTATCATGATATAAGGAAATAAATCATAACTTTATTATTGCCTCTAGGGCATATTTCCTTCAGTCTGCCACTTGCACTAGAGTCAATAATCTAGATCACACAGTAATGATTCTAACACCCATGGAGCCTTGAGTGCTGATCATGTTTTGCTCGTGGAAGAGGCTTAGTCAATGGGTCTGCTACATTAAGATCCGTATGTATCTTGCAAATCTCTATGTCTCCCACCTGGACTAGATCCCGGATGGAATTGAAGCGTCTCTTGATGTGTTTGGTTCTCTTGTGAAATCTGGATTCCTTTGCCAAGGCAATTGCACCAGTATTGTCACAAAAGATTTTCATTGGACCCGATGCACTAGGTATGACACCTAGATCGGATATGAACTCCTTCATCCAGACTCCTTCATTTGCTGCTTCCGAAGCAGCTATGTATTCCGCTTCACACGTAGATCCCGCCACGACGCTTTGTTTAGAACTGCACCAACTGACAGCTCCACCGTTTGATGTAAACACGTATCCGATTTGCGATTTAGAATCGTCCGGATCAGTGTCAAAGCTTGCATCAACGTAACCATATACGATGAGCTCTTTGTCACCTCCATAAATGAGAAACATATCCTTAGTCCTTTTCAGGTATTTCAGGATGTTCTTGACCGCTGTCCAGTGATCCACTCCTGGATTACTTTGGTACCTCCCTGCTAGACTTATAGCAAGGCACACATCAGGTCTGGTACACAGCATTGCATACATGATAGAGCCTATGGCTGAAGCATAGGGAACATCTTTCATTTTCTCTCTATCTTCTGCAGTGGTCGGGCATGGAGTCTTACTCAACTTCACACCTTGTAATACAGGCAAGAACCCTTTCTTTGCTTGATCCATTTTGAACTTCTTCAAAACTTTGTCAAGGTATGTGCTTTGTGAAAGTCCAATTAAGCTTCTTGATCTATCTCTATAGATCTTAATGCCTAATATGTAAGCAGCTTCACCGAGCTCTTTCATTGAAAAACTCTTATTCAAGTATCCCTTTATGCTATCCAGAAATTCTATATCATTTCCAATTAGTAATATGTCATCCACATATAATATCAGAAATGCTACAGAGCTCCCACTCACTTTCTTGTAAATACAGGATTCTTCAAAAGTCTGTATAAAACCAAATGCTTTGATCACACTATCAAAGCGCTTATTCCAACTCCGAGAGGCTTGCACCAGTCCATAAATGGATCGCTGGAGCTTGCACACTTTGTTAGCTCCCTTTGGATCGACAAAACCTTCTGGTTGCATCATATACAACTCTTCTTCCAGAAATCCATTCAGGAATGCAGTTTTGACATCCATTTGCCAAATTTCATAATCATAAAATGCGGCAATTGCTAACATGATTCGGACAGACTTAAGCATCGCTACGGGTGAGGTCTCATCGTAGTCAATCCCTTGAACTTGTCGAAAACCTTTTGCAACAAGTCGAGCTTTGTAGACAGTAACATTACCGTCAGCGTCAGTCTTCTTCTTGAAGATCCATTTATTCTCAATTTCTTGCCGATCATCGGGCAAATCAACCAAAGTCCATACTTTGTTCTCATACATGGATCCCATCTCAGATCTCATGCAAACCACCGGGACAACGAGAGAGGTAGCCGGAGGAAGGGGAACCAGCAGATCTGATGCCGCGACCACCGGAGGATCACCGGCTGCCCGATCCGATCCCTAGCAGCCCACCTACCCTGTCGCGCCCGGACGAGCAGGCCGTCCTAGGGGCCGCCACCTGGATCCAGCGGCCTTCGCCCCAGATCAGGCAGAGCATCGCCATGCTGCCGCCAGGGCCGCACCCGATAATATATCAAAAAATTCAACACGAAAATCCGCATCCGATGGAGACAGCCTATGGCCTGTTTGCAATTTTTCAAAATCCTCAAATTCCAAAAGGAAAAAAAGATATGGTCAAATTTCAGTTTTTTTGTATTTTCGTTAAATTTGGTCAAACTATGGTCAAACTACTTATTCAAGAAGTATTAGTGTTACTAAATAATTATTCAAGAATATTAGTGTTACTAAATAATTATTTCAGCTTTTTTGAATTTTGGTCAAATCTGGTCAAACTGTGGTCAAACAATGGTCAAACTATTTATTCAAGAAATATTAGTGTTACTAAATAATTATTTCAGTTTTTTGAATTTTGGTCAAATCTAGTCAAACTATGGCCAAACTAGGGTCAAACTGTGGTCAAACTACTTATTCAAGAAATATTAGTGTTACTAAATAATTATTGATTTTCAGAACAATAGTTTCAAACTCAAACAGTGAAATGTGTGACTTCATGCTCAAGCTAAATTCCTGAGGGTTAATACGATTGACATCTTACTATTGTTAGGAAAACAACAAGTGCAGACTTGGAAACGAGGGAGAATAGAATCCGGAAGTTAAGCGTGCTCAGGCTGGAGTAGTGAGAGGATGGGTGACCGTTCGGGAAGTTAGATGATTTGGAATGATGAGGGATGATTAAAGATTAAAGGTTAAATTGAGCAGTGATGAGGGGTGATTAGAGATTAGAGGTTAAAATAATTAAGAAATTTGAAATAAAAAAATTCAAAAAAAATTCAAAAAATTTCTTTTAGTACCGGTTGGTGTTACCAACCGGGACTAAAGGTGGACCTCCAGGCACCGGCCACGTGGAGGGCCTTTAGTCCCGGTTCCAGTAAGAACCGAGAATAAAGGACCAGAACCGGAACTAAAGGCCTTTTTTCTACTAGTGAGGATTGGCAGTTCAAGATTGTACTTGATGGCGAGGCCTCAAGGAAGGCCCTGGCATCCTTGCTGATGCTCGTCTTGTGGGAGCTTTGGAGGGAGTGTAACGCAAGAGTTTTTAGAAATACTGCCACGACAGTGACCATTCTTGTCGCTAGGATCAAGAGGAGGCCCGTCTTTGGGCACTTGCTGGCGCTTGTCATCTGTGTAATGAAATGCTGCGAGAGTAGATCCCCGCTTGCTGGTTTTTGTTAAAACTCTTCTCTTAGTCAATGAAAATGGCAAATATCTTGCTTTGTTTCAAAAAAAAAACAATGTTTCGCTTCAAAACAATTTGATGACAAAACTACATCTAAACTATAAATTTGGCAAATGCATCAGAAATTATGAGTTACTGGTATTCCTTTTGGGTGTTCTTGTTCAGAGCCTTGAGCCTCTCGTTTATTTCTTCAATTGAGGCAATGGCAGGCTTAGGCCGGAGCCATACGCGTGTGCCATCACCGCCCCATCTGGAACACATCCACTGCACGTCCTTGGTCTCACCATCGATGAGGTTGCACCTATACACGCCACGAAATAAAACAAAGTAAACACACCCGCCACGCGCGCCCAATTCTGCAGCATCCACGGCGAAGCTGGCTGGGGACCCCAGGAACAGGACTCGGTCACCCAAGCTCCGGCCGTCTCTCGCCACCCAGCGCATCCTGCCGGCTCCGCCGGCCGCCCCTTCCAGCACATGCACCGTCGCCGATGGCGCACGCGGAGGCAAGTCGCCGCCGGCCCCGTTGTCCTCGATTCGAACGTTTACCCGCATCACCTCGCCATGGGATGCCAAGAGGTAACTGTCATAGCGCATGTTTTTCTCATTCGCATCCCATTGCCATGTCGGATCATGCACGATGTCTTTGTGGTCTCCCTCCACCGAGAGACACCACGAAATCCTGCCGGCACATGCTATGACCTTGCGGTCGTGATACACCGCGACATGGCTATGGCTTACATGTTGAAAATCCAGCTTGATCGTCCATGCCGCATCACCAGGGTGTAAGATGGCGGCAGTGAAGGTGGGCCTGTGCTCACCCTCACGGGTAAACTTAGTAGAAGAGGCGTACAGAAAAACGGTGCCGTCGCCATAGACGATGCATCTGGGGTACTCCATCGACTGCTGGATCCGACGGCCGTCATCAGGGAAGGATGGCAGCGTCGTCATGGCTCCGGTGGAAAGGTCGTGGAGTCTCGGCCTAGGGCGCGGTGTGAAGAGCCATGCGGCCGTGCCATCCGCGCTGGCCACACAGTTCTTGTTGCGGTCACGCGTGGATCTTGACAATTCGCGCGGCGGAACCTCCATGACGTGGTTGAAGGGGCTCGACTTGGCCTCGGACCCGTAGTGGACGACCGAGTGCAAGAGAAGGCCCTGGCACGGCGCCAGGAGCCACGGCTGGAACGATGGCCGTGCCGCCGCGGCGTGCTCCCGCCATGGTTTGCAGATGGCGTTGAAGCGGATGAAGTCAGTGGCGTCGTGTAGGCGGCCGGAGACCTCGCCGAGCAGGTCCGGCGAGAGGTCTGCCCACGGGCGGCTGGGTGGCACGAGCCTGGGCGACATGATCGATCGACTCCGTCGTGTCTATACGACTCTATGGGGTTGTTTGGATATGGGATTGATACCAAACCTGTTTCCACTATTCACGTTTAGGACTATAACAACCAAAAACTTTGTTTGGTTGGTCCAACAAATCTTCGGATAAGGAAAACTTGGTTTCCCACAAACCAGAAAAACGAGTATTTGGAAAAACGACTATTAGTAGTTTTTCCATAAACCCGTTTAGTTTATGGGAAAAACTCTCCTTCACCCGACCGATCACTTGCGCCGCATCCGCCGGCTCCGCGTCCGTCGGATCGTCTGTTGATCGGATGGACGACAACCTCTCCGCATCCGCGTGACGCGCGTGCGTTTCTGAAACAGAGTCATTGTTTCAGTATAGTTATTCTTGCAACTGACCATCTCTTCTATTGACTCTATCAACTGACCATCTCTATCGACTGAGAGGGCTAGGGTACGCGGCTGGATTCGTGAGGGGAGGGCGGCGGCGTGGGGTGGCGCAGGGCGTTGGGCGGCGGCGGCGGGTGGCTGCGGGCAGCGCGGGGCGTTGGGCGGCGGGGGCGGCGGCGCAGGGCGTTGGGCGGGGGCAGCGGCGCAGATCCTCCGCGGTGGCGACGACGACGACGGGTTCGGCGGTGGCTGACAGGTATGGATCGGGCAACCCTCCCCCTCCCCCCGAACAAGATGCTCCCATCTCGTCAGCTCCACCCAGGCTGCTGTTCGTCTCGCCCACCGCGTGATGCATTTCCGCCGTGATCTATTACTGCTCGCTGTCGGGCCCCAACTTGCACTAATTGATTTTGTGTTGCCTGTTTGATTGCTTGAGCATGCATTTTCCCGAAGGAACGAAACGGCGTCAAAATTATAGAACATACGTATGGTTTTGCATTGGATATGTGTGTTTTAGGTTGCTGAAATGTTAGTTCAGTTTATTGCTGCTACAAATTAGCAGACGTGCTCTCACCTAGTCAAATAATGCAGCTGACCAACAAGCCAGCGGACTATAACATCTCTCAAGCTTAAATTCAGACAACCCTTTCAAGCTGGGCTGAAACTTCTAAAACAGAATTCAGAGCCACCAACTTGTTGCAGAATTCAGACACCCCTTTTGAAGCTTAAATTCAGTGAACACTAACAGTAGAACAAAAAGTGTCTAAAACAGAATTCAGAGCCTGATCAACTAGTTGCGGAAACCATTGCATTTTCGCGAAATGCATGATTAACAGCCCTTCATTGGACTGAAACTCAAAGCAGCCAACTCGCATAGTTGTGAATACTCATAGGTGTGTTTCTGAATTTCTAGAGCGTGCAATTTCTATAGGATCCCCTTGTTTCATTTTTCTGAAGCTACTGTTCCAATATTCATGCAGTTATCCATTTTGTTTTTTCAGAGGAATATATATGTAATTTCTTTTTAGTTCAAATCTTCTGTAGCTAATGCAGTTATCCAGTTTGTAGTTTCAGAGAAACATATATGTAATTTCAGAAACGGTAGCTATTTTTTTAGAGAAACTTACGTTTCTGAAACTAGTTAGTAGGTTATGTCTGTAGCTTATATTTGTGAAACTCCAGGAATGTTTGTACTGCTAGCTTATAGCACAGGGAACTCAGTTTTTGCTTCTGAAACTACATATATCTTTTCTCTGAAATTTTAGCTACTGTTCCAATACATTTCCATGAATTTTTAGCTCATGTTTATCTGAAATTAGTTGGATTAGCTAATGTTCTTGCAAACCTTGTTTTGCAGCATGCCTATCTTCAAAACTCGTTGGTCGGCAAAGTGGCTGCGTGAAATAGTCAATGAAATCAAAGGGGAAAAGAGAGATGTAATAAGGAAGTCCAGCTTCGGGGATTTGCTGTTTATATCTCCTTTGGTCCCTCCTCCTGAAGAGCTTCTTGATTTCATTGTTATTAACATTGACCCTAAGAATCGTGTGCTAAAGTATGTAATCTTCGCTTTTTTTGTACCAATGGGAGCGCAGAGCATGTGCATGAGCCGCCTCCATCTAACACGGAGAGTGGTGACGACGTGTGCAGCTCTTTGGAGGAGTGGCTCCATGCATTGCCAACAATCGAGGAGTTAGAGGTGGTTTTTTTTCTCGCAACTCATTTTTTCCTTTTTCCTTTTTCATATTTTTTGCATCTTCATTTCACTAGCATGTTACAAACTACTGTCCCTACCAATCTAATGCCATTGTTTCCGTGCATCGCAGTTGCCCCCACAGATGCAAGTCATATTTAACAAGCACAAAGAGCTCCATGCCAGAGAACTTAATGTTGCATTCAGCTCATTTGGGAGGGTCTTGCAAGGCATGTACTGCAAGCGAATGAGCCTAATGTTGTCCGAGGCACACAAAGCTAAGTGCAGCATTCATGGACAGAGAGCCGAAGGTGAAGGCATCACTTTCAGTGTACCAGGGGGGTCTTCTGCTGCAGGCATGTCTGATGGGACTGTAACTAAACCTTTTGCGCAACAGCCCAAGCATCCGGAGCAGCCCAACATTCATCATGTCACTGTATCGCCTCCGCAACAGCCCAAGCAACCAGCCACTGCCACTGTACCATCTCCGCAACAGCCCAAGCAATCAGCCACTGCCACTGTACCATCTCCGCAACAGCCCAAGCAACCAGCCACTGTCACTCTACCATCTCCGCAACAGCCCAAGAAACCAGCCACTGCCACTCTACCATCTCCGCAACAGCCCAAGCAACCAGCAGTGGAAGTAGGTCAAAACAACGGCAATGATCAGAGCAATGGCAGGGGAGAAGACTCAGGCAGCAAGGTAAACGACACTAAATTTAAGCCTCCTCGCAGCCCAAGCTTCGCACATGTGAATCTGACGAGGAGGCCAGGCACGCTTGAAGATGGACCTTCTTTTGGATTGTTTGAACCGGGGAGTGATGATGATCTACTATTTCAGGAGTTTCCTCAAGTTCGTACATCCCCTGCAAAAACTTTTGTTGCAGATTTGGACTCCTTCTTGTCGATCCGTACGAGGAGCCCTTTGTTTGGTGAATCTCCGGTTACCTCAGCTGGGCCAGTTTACCATGTGACTCCCATCGCAACACGTCCTCCAATTTCGACAGGCCCTGCAGGTTATTGCACTCATCTCTCCCCAACTACTTTGTGATCCAACCCATGTTTTGTTTTGTTTTGTTTACAGAAACTAAGCACTTCCATGCTCCAAACCATTATTTTTTCTCATCTTGTTTCTGTTTTCTTTTTCTTTTTCAATTGTGGGGCAGAAGCAGGAGTAGCTGAGACAAGAGAGGAGGTGGTGATTGAAGTGAGCAGTGGGGGAAAACGTGATGCGAAGAAGCCCACACTCAAGAGAGTTGCAAAATCGCCAGAAAATGCACCGAAGCTGAAGAGGATGAAGAAGATCAAAGTTAATGCTTCCGATGATGCCATATACAAGCAATACTGTTGCACAAATTACCACACAAAGGACCCTCCAGAAGGCGAGCCCTTGTAAGTGTGTTTTAGCCCTTTTTTGTGTTGATAAATTGTTCATTCCATCCACTTGTTTGCCACTAACCGAGCCACTGTTTTTTTGCAACATGCAGACCTCCATTCATTAGGATAGGTGGGTTTGATGTTTCTTTCAAGCATTTCAGCAACGGGCTAAAAAAGCGAGCACATTTGAACAATGAGGTCATGTCACTTTATGTTGAAAGCTTCAACATCGAGAAAATGTATAGCAAAAGCAAACCTAGGAAGTTTGCGTTCTCACCGCATACAGCCGTGAGTCAACTATGCATTTTTTATTTTTCACAATAGAGTTTCTGCCCACAACTTCCATATCTTTCTAACCAATACCTTTTTCTTTGCATTAGTCCAAGCTTGCCGTGGACCCAAGCTCATTTCAGACACGTTCTTGCAGCAAAGATCTTGAGAGGGCCTGTGAAAGAAACAACATCATGAAATCTGATCAAGTAAAAAACTTTTTGTTCTTTCATCAAAGCTATCCTAGCGCAACATGCTCTGTTTTTCTGAAGTTATTTTTTGTTTCTTACTTTTGCAGTTGTTCTTCACCATTGTCAAGGACGGACACTGGGCAGTTGTGGTTGCAAAATTTGTGCACAAACAATTCAACGTCTTTGACTCGAGGGGTGATGACCCTGACTATGTCAGCATCCTTGAGAAGCCATGTTGCAATCTGGTATGGATGCTACACCTCTTTCCTTTCTCTTTTTTCATTTTTTCTCTATATAAATTTTGTTGTTTGTGGTACCAATCATAGAAGATACAACTGTGTAATCCATCTTTTTGCAATATCAAATTTTGTAGATAGCCAACTTCAAGACTTTGGTCAGAGAACAAAACCCATAGAACCTTGACTTTGACAAGTTTGATCGTCTCAGCCCGAATGGGTACCCGCAACAGTCAACAACGTATTGTTCTCTGACCATTTTCCTTTTTTTTTCATGTGTCCATCCACAACTTTTTTATGTTTTGTTGTCAAGTGAGCAAATTTTATATGTATTTTATGACTTTTTTTATTTTGGCAGGTTTGATTGTGGGTTGTTTGCTATTCTATACATGAAGAATCTAACTGGAAGGGGGATGAGACCATTCAGCGCGGTATTCCCTTTTTGCTATGCAACAATACTAGCTAAATAACTTGTTGTTTTCGGAGCACTTGTTGTTTCCATTTTTGCTAGTTTTCTAATGGTAATCACGTTTTTTCAATTTTTCTCCTAACTAACTTACGAAGCTCCCTTGTTGTTTGCCCAGGACATGAGGTCGTTGCTCAAATTCCGATCATTTGTTGCAGCGAAGCTTTTTAAGCACCCTCAAAACACACTCAACTCCGCCGAAGAGTTTCAGAAACTATTGAGTAGCTCGTAGAAGATGTCAATCAGAGCAAAGTGTTTCCTAGATAGTTTTAGACTGCTTTTTTTGTGGACAAATGTATGTGCTACATGCTTTTTGCGTAACTAGAAACAGCAAGATGCTGTTAACCATCTACTTTATCTTTTGTGGAACCCAAGCTGGAGCATGTATCATGCTGGGGCATGTCCCTTTTTTCCTCTTTTTTATTTTGAAATACTGGAGCATCACCCATGTTGTGCTGTCAGTGTGAACTTGAGTGCTATCATGCTGATGCAGAGATGAATGAAAATGACTAGTGTTTCTGAACTATCCATGCAGATATGTGAACTATACATGTTGCATTTTTTTGATTATTGGTTTTATGAAATAAGGTGTCCTACCAATAACAACACATGCCATGTAGAAGCATCCATGTATACAATAGCTTTTTTTGCAAGCACCGGAAACATGATGTCGCAACTTGAAACAAATGGTACATTCATGTATATGCAAATGGTACATTCACGAAACAAAGCATTACTGGAAATATGGCAAAGACCTCAAAACTACGGCACAAAGTGTGAGATACCTTGTATGTCTCAAATCCAGGACACACATAACATATCTTGTAACAAAAATGTGAGCTATCTTTTTGTATGTCTAAAATTGGAATAGAACCTGAATACATCATCAAGGTTGCAAAAAAGAGTATTTATGTATGTTTTTTGCTCAAGCACATGTAGTGAGTCTGAAAAGAAAATGCAATACATCCTTCAACAGGACCAAGAACTTTCCCAAGTCTTTTCTCTCATTTTTTTCTTCCTAGATGTTGAGTTGCATTGCTTGGGCATTTCTTGGATCATTTGTCATCATGGCTCTCCAGTATGCACAAGTTAGTACAGTATGCCCCACCTTGAAGCAGAATTGACATGTAGGCGGTGTTGTTGCCGCCTCTGTTGCAGCTTTTAGGGGTCCACACGTCTGCATGTTGTGACCTTCTTCTTTGCAGAACTTGCAGCGGATACTTCTTTTTTCAGATTTTGGCTTCACTGCTGGCATTGGCTTCTTCTCTTCTTGTTTTGACTTCTTCTTCTGCTTATCATCTAGCTGCTCCACCAGAGTCTTCTTCCTCTTCTCTCTTTCAGTTGGCCGGCCTTTCTTTGGGACACGAGCTGGGTTTCGTAGCATCTCTGTGCTTTGAGGCTGTGGTAGGCCATCACTCAACGCTCCCGTTGCAGCAGCAGGTTGCATTGGGGGTTCACTGCGTTGCGTTGCTTGTTGTTCTGGCAGTACCCCTATGTTCGCCGCTGCTATAGCAGGCTCAAGAACTATTATTGCTTCATCTAATATCGTGTATGCATGATCATTGCAACATGCATCAGAGGCGAGCCATGTCAACCTTCGGCACAAGGAGTTGTATTTGAGCGTGTTTGTCGAGGGGTGCCCAAATTCCAGCAATCGCCTAGTTCTGGCCATGCTTGTTGTTGCTGCTTCAGACCACCTTTCCAACAAGTATTGTTGTGGAATAACTTGCACATTGAGGTGCACCATCACCCTTATTATGTGGGCGCAAACCAGGCCATTCATCTCAAAGTAGTGGCAACTACATTGGAACACCCCTTCATCCATCATAACACGCACAGAGAAGAGCTTTGGTTTCTCATATAAGCTTGATGTTAGATTGAACATGAGGCCTCGCCCTTGGTACTCAGCGTCTTGGTTGATAATGTAGCCCGTAGACGCAGTCACTTGTTTCTGGAACTTGCCAAAGACGTTGCGTGTGTAGTAATCAGCAGCTTTGCGCTCAATATTGTATCTGCAACATCACAAAAGGAAGCAAAGTTCTCAAAACAAATCATGAAAAAACATTTTTTTGGATTTTTTGCTTTGGTATAGTGAAGCTGGCCTACCGAGAGTATAGTGGAGGAGCCGTCGTTTCACCAGTGAACCCAGCATTGTCCTCGCGATCAAGCACAGTTTCCTGGCACAGTTCATACTGTTGCACAAACCTCCATACAGAATCAGCTGGACGAATCATTGTCTTGAAATATGAGTTCAGCCCCTCGGACCTGCCTGTCGTGCTTGTGAACGGGAAGAAATTATTCTTGAAGTATGCTGCAGCCCACGTATGTCTTGTTCGCCACATGTTCTTCAAGTGTTTGTTTCCAGCAACTTCGAAACACTCCAACATGTGCTGCCATGTTTCCTCAAATTCTTGAACCGCTTCAGAGTTGTTGATACAAGTGTAAAACACATCTGCAAACGCCTCATCTCTAAGCAGCCTCCCCAACTTAGAACGCGCATTGCCAAACACATGAAACTTGCAACACCTATGACAAGTATTTGGGAGCACCTGCTCTATAGCTGTTGCCATTGCCTGGTCCTGGTCAATCATTATGTTCTTTGGATGCTCATTGTCCATTGCAACCATCCATTGCTCAAAGACCCACTTGAACGTTTCAATAGTCTCATCCGACAACAAAGCACACCCAAGTGAAGTGGTTTGGAGGTGGTTGTTGATACCAACTATAGGACCAAAGGGCATGTTGTATTTGTTAGTGCAGAAAGTTGTGTCAAAGAACACGCAATCTTTATATTTCGGGTACAGCGCCCTTGTCCTCCCATCAACCCAAAACAATGCATTGACAGAGTTCGTTGTAGGATCTTTTTGCTTCACAAAGAAAAACTCTGGATTCTCGGCCTTCCTCCTCTCAAAGTACTTCACTGTCATATCCATGTCCTGTTGTGTTATCACTTCCCGAAGCTTTGCACGTTCATTCGCAACATCCCTCTTCACGTACAACAGTATCCTAGGGTCACCTCCATGTATCCTACCAAGGAAACTCATGCAATCTGAATTTGACAGGTTAATATCATGCAACATCAACAAGAGTTTGTAATCTTCAGCAGGTATTTTGCGGTGCGAGCGGTAGTATCTAACACGCTATGGTTGTTGCATCAGTGGATGTGTATGCTCTGCAACAAAGCAAGTGACTGTTAATCTCCCCTCCCTAATCCCAACAATCATGTGTGCCTTACAATCATGACGGAGAATCCTGTTTTTCTGACGCGTTCTTGTCACATCCATTTCAGCACCAGGGCGCCTGCTGGAGTTGCTTGTGTCTGTTGCAATGCTCTCTGAGGTGCTACTTGTTTCCGGTTTATCGGGCTTTCTAGCGTGCACACACCCAAAGACCCTCTTGATCATTATTGCATCCTCTTGCTTCTGTCCTCTCTTTTGGCTGTACTTTGTAGAAGATATATGTGTGCTGAATCCCAACTTAAAGGCATACTCATTGTAGAATTTCTGGGCATCCTCAAATGTGTCAAACACCATGCCAACATAGGGCGATACTGGCTGTGATGAAATATCTCCATCATCTGAATCATCTTGCATCACATCATCAGCATGCAACAATCCCTCTGAATCTTCATGATTATCGACAGAAAAGTTTTCTTGGACATAGCTCTCTTCCCCTTCAGCACCAGCTCCCTGAAATAAGGCACATGTTTTTTCATGTAAATAGAGAGGTCTTGGTTGAAAGTATTATTTTCCTATAGTTGCTATCAACAGTTATATTTGTTGTTTCAGAAATTCAGGTACACAGATACATTTATCAACGGTTTTTCAGCTTCATTTACACACAAATTTTCAGTCAATGGCCTCTTCTCACATAAGCACACACATTCAAAATCGTATCATAGGTTGATAAATATCAACTAACAGAGAGGATCATGTTTTGCAGAGATAGAGCAAGCACACATGTGTGCTTGGTATTTGCTGTTGGGGAACGTAGCAGAATTTTAAAAAAATTCTACGCATCACCAAGATCAATCTATGGAGTCATCTAGCAATGAGGGAGAGAGGAGTGCATCTACATACCCTTGTAGATCGCGCGTGGAAGCGTTCAAGAGAACGGGGTTGATGGAGTCGTACTCGTCGTGATCCAAATCACCGATGACCAAGTGTCGAACGGACATCACCTCCGCGTTCAACACATGTACGGTTGGAAAGACGTCTCCTCCTTCTTGATCCAGCAAGGGGGAAGAAGAGGTTGATGAAGATCAAGCAGCACGACGGCGTGGTGGTGGAAGCAACGGTGATCTCGGTAGGGCTTCGCCAAGTGCAGGGAGACGGATGAGTGTCACGGGAGGGAGAGGGAGAGGCCAGGGGCTTGGGCGCGGCTGCCCTCCCTGCTGGGGAACGTTGCAGAAAACAAAAAAAATTCGTACGTTTCACCAAGATCAATCTATGGAGTCAACTAGCAACGAGAGGAGAGTGCGTCTACATACCCTTGTAGATCACGAGCGGAAGCGTTCAAGAGAACGGGGATGATGGAGTCGTACTCGCCGTGATCCAAATCACCGATGACCAAGTGCCGAACGGACGGCACCTCCGCATTCAACACACGTACGGAGCGGATGACGTCTCCTCCTTCTTGATCCAGCAAGGGGGAAGGAGAGATTGATGAAGATCCAGCAGCACGACGGCGTGGTGGTGGATGCAGCAGTGATCGCAGCAGGGCTTCGCCGAGCTTCTGTGAGAGGGAGAGGTGAAGCAGGGAAGAGGGAGGCACCAAGACTTCAGGTGTTGTTGTCCTCCCTCCCCCCCTTTATATAGGCCCCCTAGGGGGGTGCGCTGGCCCTAGGAGATGGGATCTCCTAGGGGGGCGGCGGCCAAGGGGGTGGAGTACCCCCCAAGGCAAGTGGAGGCGCCCCCTCCCATAGGGTTCCCAACCCTAGGCGCATGGGGGGCCCAGGGGGGCCGCACCAGCCCACCAGGGGCTGGTTCCCCTCCCTACTTCAGCCCATGGGGCCCTCCGGGATGGGTGGCCCCACCCGGTGGACCCCCGGGACCCTTCCGGTGGTCCCGGTACAATACCGGTGACCCCGAATCTTTCCCGATGGCCGAAACTACATTTCCTATATATAATTCTTCACCTCCGGACCATTCCGGAACTCCTCGTGACGTCCAGGATCTCATCCGGGACTCCGAACAACTTTCGGATTACTCCATACTCATATCTCTACAACCCTAGCATCACCGAACCTTAAGTGTGTAGACCCTACAGGTTCGGGAGACACGTAGACATGACCGAGACGGCTCTCCGGCCAATAACCAACGGCGGGATCTGGATACCCATGTTGGCTCCCACATGCTCCTCGATGATCTCATCGGATGAACCATGATGTCAAGGATTCAAGCAACCCAATTCCCTTTGTCGATCGGTACGTTACTTGCCCGAGACTCGATCGTCGGTATCCCAATACCTTGTTTATTCTCGTTACCGACAAGTCACTTTACTCGTACCGTAATGCATGATCCCGTGATCAACCACTTGATCACTTTGAGATCATTATGATGATGCATTACCGAGTGGGCCCAGAGATACCTCTCCGTCATATGGAGTGACAAATCCCTGTCTCGATTCGTGCCAACCCAACAGACACTTTCGGAGACACCTGTAATGTACCTTTATAGTCACCTAGTTACGTTGTGACGTTCGATACACCCAAAGCACTTCTACGGTATCCGGGAGTTGCACAAGCTCATGGTCTAAGGAAATGATACTTGACATTCAGGAAAGCTACAGCAAACGAACTAAACGATCTTTGAGCTAAGCTTAGGATTGGGTCTTGTCCATCACATCATTCTCCTAATGATGTGATCCCGTTATCAATGACATCCCCATGTCTATAGCCAGGAAACCATGACTATATGTTGATCAATGAGCTAGTCAACTAGACGCTCACTAGGGACACATTGTGGTCTATGTATTCACACATGTATTACGATTTCTGGATAATACAATTATAGCATGAATAATAGACAATTATCATGAACCAGGAAATATAATAATCATTTTATTATTGCCTCTAGGGCATATTTCCAACAGTCTCCCACTTGCACTAGAGTCAATCATCTAGTTACATTGTGATGAATCGAACATCCATGGAATTCTGGTGTTGATCATGTTTTGCCCTAGGGAGAGGTTTAGTCAACGGATCAGCTACATTCAGGTCCGTATGTACTTTACAAATTTCTATGTCTCCATTTTGAACACTTTCACGAATGGAGTTGAAGCGACGCTTGATATGCCTGGTCTTCCTGTGAAACCTGGGCTCCTTGGCAAGGGCAATAGCTCCAGTGTTGTCACAGAGGAGAGTCATCGGCCCCGACGCATTGGGTATTACTCCTAGGTCGGTAATGAACTCCTTCACCCAGACTGCTTCGTGTGCTGCCTCCGAGGCTGCCATGTACTCCGCTTCACATGTAGATCGCGCCACAATGCTTTGCTTGCAACTGCACCAGCTTACTGCCCACCATTCAAAATATACACGTATCCGGTTTGTGACTTAGAGTCATCCAGATCTGTGTCGAAGCTAGCGTCGACGTAACCCTTTACGACGAGCTCTTCGTCACCTCCATAAGTGAGAAACATGTCCTTAGTCCTTTTCAGGTACTTCAGGATATTCTTAACCGCTGTCCAGTGTTTCTTGCCGGGATTGCTTTGGTACCTTCCTACCAAACTTACGGCAAGGTTTACATAAGGTCTGGTACACAGTATGGCATACATAATAGACCCTATGACTGAGGCATAGGGGATGACACTCATCTCTTCTATATCTTCTGCCGTGGTCGTACATTGAGCTGAGCTCAATTTCACACCTTGCAACACAGGCAAGAACCCCTTCTTAGACTGATCCATATTGAACTTCTTCAATATCTTATCAAGGTATGTGCTTTGTGAAAGACCTATGAGGTGTCTTGATCTATCTCTATAGATCTTGATGCCTAATATATAAGCAGCTTCTCCAAGGTCCTTCATTGAAAAACTCTTATTCAAGTAGGCCTTAATGCTGTCCAAAAGTTCTATATCATTTCCCATCAAAAGTATGTCATCTACATATAATATGAGAAATGCTACAGAGCTCCCACTCACTTTCTTGTAAACGCAGGCTTCTCCATAAGTCTGCGTAAACCCAAATGCTTTGATCATCTCATCAAAGCGAATGTTCCAACTCCGAGATGCTTACACCAGCCCATAAATCGAGCATTGGAGCTTGCACACCTTGTCAGCATTCTTAGGATCGACAAAACCTTCCGGCTGCATCATATACAATTCTTCCTTAAGGAAACCATTAAGGAATGCCGTTTTGACATCCATTTGCCATATCTCATAATCATAGAATGTGGAAATTGCTAACATGATTCGGACGGACTTCAGCTTCGCTACGGGTGAGAAAGTCTCATCATAGTCAACCCCTTGAACTTGTCGATAACCCTTAGCGACTGGCCGAGCTTTATAGATGGTTACATTACCATCCGCGTCTGTCTTCTTCTTAAAGATCCATTTATTTTCTATGGCTCGCGGATCAACGGGCAAGTCAGTCAAAGTCCATACTTCGTTTTCATACATGGATCCTATCTCGGATTTCATGGCTTCCAGCCATTTGTTGGAATCTGGGCCCGCCATCGCTTCTTCATAGTTCGAAGATTCACCGTTGTCTAACAACATGATTTCCAAGACAGGGTTACCATACCACTCTGGTGCGGAACGTGTCCTTGTGGACCTATGAAGTTCAGTATCAACTTGATCTGAAGTTTCGTGATCATCATCATCAACTTCCTCTCTAGTCGGTGCAGGCACCTCAGGAACATTTTCTTGAGCTGCGCCACTTACCGGTTCAAGAGGTAATACTTCATGAAGTTCTACCTTCCTCCCACTTATTTCTTTCGAGAGAAACTCTTTCTCTAGAAAGGACCCATTCTTGGCAACAAAGATCTTGCCTTCGGATCTGAGGTAGAAGGTATACCCAATAGTTTCTTTAGGGTATCCTATGAAGACGCATTTTTCCGACTTGAGTTCGAGCTTTTCAGGTTGAAATTTCTTGACATAAGCATCGCATCCCCCAACTTTTAGAAACGACAGCTTAGGTTTCTTCCCAAACCATAATTCATACGGTGTCGTCTCAACGGATTTTGACGGAGCCCTATTTCAAGAGAATGAGGCAGTCTCTAAAGCATAGCCCCAAAATGATAGCGGTAAATCGGTAAGAGACATCATAGATCGCACAATATCTAATAGAGTGCGATTACGACATTCGGACACACCATTACGCTGAGGTGTTCCAGGCGGCGTTAGTTGTGAAACTATTCCACATTTTCTTAAGTGTGTGCCAAATTCGTGACTCAAGTATTCTCCCCCACGATCTGATCGCAAGAACTTGATTTTCTTGTCACGTTGATTCTCAACCTCACTCTGAAATTCCTTGAACTTTTCAAAGGTCTCAGACTTGTGTTTCATTAAATAGACATACCCATATCTACTCAAGTCATCAGTGAGGGTGAGAACATAACGATAGCCACCGCGAGCCTCAACACTTATTGGACCGCACACATCAGTATGTATGATTTCCAATAGGTTGGTTTCTCGCTCCATTGTTCCTGAGAACGGAGACTTGGTCATTTTACCCATGAGGCATGGTTCGCACGTGTCAAATGATTCGTAATCAAGAGACTCTAAAAGTCCATCTGCATGGAGCTTCTTCATGCGTTTGACACCTATGTGACCAAGGCGGCAGTGCCACAAGTATGTGGGACTATCATTATCAACCTTACATCTTTTGGTATTCACACTATGAATGTGTGTAGCATTACGCTCGAGATTCATTAAGAATAAACCATTCACCATCGGAGCATGACCATAAAACATATATCTCATATAAATAGAACAACCATTACTCTCGGATTTAAATGAGTAGCCATCTCGAATTAAACGAGATCCTGATACAATGTTCATGCTCAAAGCTGGCACTAAATAACAATTATTGAGGTTTAAAACTAATCCCGTAGGTAAATGTAGAGACAGCGTGCCGACGGCAATCACATCGACCTTGGAACCATTCCCGACGCGCATCATCACCTCGTCCTTCGTCAGTCTCCGCTTATTTCGCAGCTCCTGCTTTGAGTTACAAATGTGAGCAACCGCACCGGTATCAAATACCCAGGAGCTACTACGAGTACTGGTAAGGTACACATCAATTACATGTATATCACATATACCTTTAGTGTTGCCGGCCTTCTTGTCCGCTAAGTATTTGGGGCAGTTCCGCTTTCAGTGACCACTTCCCTTGCAATAAAAACACTCAGTTTCTGGCTTGGGTCCATTCTTTGGCTTCTTCCCGGTAGCTTGCTTACCGGGTGCGGCAACTCCCTTGCCGTCCTTCTTGAAGTTCTTTTTACCCTTGCCTTTCTTGAACTTAGTGGTTTTATTCACCATCAACACTTGATGTTCCTTTTTGATTTCTACCTCCGCTGATTTCAGCATTGAATATACCTCAGGAATGGTCTTTTCCATCCCCTGCATATTGAAGTTCATCACAAAGCTCTTGTAGCTCGGTGGAAGCGACTAAAGGATTCTGTCAATGACCGCGTCATCCGGGAGATTAACTCCCAGCTGAGACAGACATTTTGAGTATGTGCTCACTAACAGAACTATTTTCCTCCATCTTACAGCTGAAGAACTTGTCGGAGACTTCATATCTCTCGACCCGAGCATGAGCTTGAAAAACCATTTTCAGCTCTTCAAACATCTCATATGCTCCGTGTCTCTCAAAACGCTTTTGGAGCCCCGGTTCTAAGCTGTAAAGCATGCCGCACTGAACGAGGGAGTAATCATCAGCACGTGACTGCCAAGCGTTCATAATGTCTTGGTTCTCTGGGATAGGTGCGTCACCTAGCGGTGCTTCTAGGACATAATCTTTCTTGGCAGCTATGAGGATGATCCTCAGGTTCCGGACCCAGTCCGTATAGTTGCTGCCATCGTCTTTCAGCTTGGTTTTCTCTAGGAATGCGTTGAAGTTGAGGACAACGTGGGCCATTTGATCTACAAGACATATTGTAAAGATTTTAGACTAAGTTCATGATAATTAAGTTCATCTAATTAAATTACTTAATGAACTCCCACTCAGATAGACATCCCTCTAGTCATCTAAGTGAAACATGATTCGAGTTAACTAGGCCGTGTCCGATCATCGCGTGAGACGGACTAGCCAACATCGGTGAACATCTTCATGTTGATCGTATCTTCTATACGACTCATGCTCGACCTTTCGGTCTTCTGTGTTCCGAGGCCATGTCTGTACATGCTAGGCTCGTCAAGTCAACCTAAGTGTATTGCGTGTGTAAATCTGGCTTACACCTGTTGTATTCGAACGTTAGAATCTATCACACCCGATCATCACGTGGTGCTTCGAAACAACGAACCTTCGCAACGGTGCACAGTTAGGGGGGAACACTTTCTTGAAATTATTACAAGGGATCATCTTATTTAAGCTACCGTCGTTCCAAGCAAATAAGATGTAAAACATGATAAACATCACATGCAATCAAATAGTGACATGATATGGCCAATATCATTTGCTCCTTTTGATCTCCATCTTCGGGGCTCCATGATCATCGTTGTCACCGGCATGACACCATGATCTCCATCATAATGATCTCCATCTCATGTCTTCTTAAAGTTGTCTCATCATCTATTACTTCTACTACTATGGCTAATGGTTTAGCAATAAAGTACAGTAATTACATGACATTATATGTTGACATGCAGGTCACAAATAAATTAAGACAACTCCTATGGCTCCTGCCGGTTGTCATACTCATCGACATGCAAGTTGTGATTCCTATTACAAGAACATGATCATCTCATACATCACATATATCATTCATCACATCCTTTGGCCATATCACATCACAAAACACTTGCTGCAAAAACAAGTTAGATGTCCTCTAATTGTTGTTGCAAGTTTTTACGTGGCTGCTATAGATTTCTAGCAAGAACGTTTCTTACCTATGCCAAAACCACAACGTGAATTGCCAATTTCTATTTACCCTTCATAAGGACCATGTTCATCGAATCCGATCCGACTAGAGTGGGAGAGACAGACACCCTCCAGCCACCTTATGCAACTAGTGCATGTTAGTCGGTGGAACCGGTCTCACGTAAGCGTACGTGTAAGGTTGGTCCGGGCCGCTTCATCCCACAATGCCGCCGAATCAAGATAAGACTAGTAACGGCAACATAATTGACAATATCGACGCCCACAACTGCTTTGTGTTCTACTCGTGGATAGTAACTACGCATAGACCTAGCTCATGATGCCACTGTTGGGGAACATAGCAGAATTTTAAAAAATTTCTACGCATCACCAAGATCAATCTATGGAGTCATCTAGCAATGAGGGAGAGAGGAGTGCATCTACATACCCTTGTAGATCGCGCGCGGAAGCGTTCGAGAGAACGGGGTTGATGGAGTCGTACTCGTCGTGATCCAAATCACCGATGACCAAGTGTCGAACGGACAGCACCTCCGCGTTCAACACATGTACGGTTGGAAAGACGTCTCCTCCTTCTTGATCCAGCAAGGGGGAAGCAGAGGTTGATGAAGATCCAGCAGCACGACGGCATGGTGGTGGAAGCAATGGTGATCTCGGCAGGGCTTCGCCAAGCGCAGGGAGACAGAGGAGTGTCACGGGAGGGAGAGGGAGAGGCCAGGGGCTTGGGTGCGGCTGCCCTCCCTCCCCCCACTATATATAGGGTTCCTAGGGGGGCGCCGGCCCTAGGAGATCCAATCTCCTAGGGGGGCGGCGGCCAAAGGGGGTGCCTTGCCCCCCAAGGCAAGGGTGGCGCCCCCACCCCTAGGGTTTCCAACCCTAGTCTTAGGGGGAGGCCCAAGGGGGGCGCACCAACCCACTAGGGGCTGGTTCCCCTCCCACTTCAGCCCATGGGGCCCTCCGGGATAGGTGGCCCCACCCGGTGGACCCCACCCGGTGGACCCCCGGGACCCTGCCGGTGGTCCCGGTACAATACCGATTACCCCCAAAACTTTCCCTATGGCCGAAACTTGACTTCGTATATATAAATCTTTACCTCCGGACCATTCCGGAACTCCTCGTGACGTCCAGGACCTCATCCGGGACTCCGAACAACTTTCGGGTTACCGTATGCTAACATCTCTACAACCCTAGCGTCACCGAACCTTAAGTGTGTAGACCCTACGGGTTCGGGAGACATGCAGACATGACCGAGACGCTTCTCCGGTCAATAACCAACAACGGGATCTGGATACCCATGTTGGCTCCCACATGCTCCACGATGATCTCATCGGATGAACCACGATGTCGAGGATTCAATCAATCTGTATACAATTCCCTTTGTCAATCGATACGTTACTTGCCCGAGACTCGATCGTCGGTATCCCAATACCTAGTTCAATCTCGTTACCGGCAAGTCACTTTACTCGTGCCGTAATGCATGATCCCGTGATCAACCACTTGGTCACATTGAGCTCATTATGATGATGCATTACCGAGTGGGCCCAGAGATACCTCTCCGTCATACGGACTGACAAATCCCAGTCTCGATTCGTGCCAACCCAACAGACACTTTAGGAGATACCTGTAATGTACCTTTATAGTCACCCAGTTACGTTGTGACGTTTGGCACACCCAAGGTACTCCTACGGTATCCCGGAGTTGCACAATCTCATGGTCTAAGGAAATGATACTTGACATTCAGAAAAGCTACAGCAACCGAACTACACGATCTTTGAGCTATGCTTAGGATTGGGTCTTGTCCATCACATCATTCTTCTAATGATGTGATCCCGTTATCAATGACATCCAATGTCCATAGTCAGGAAACCATGACTATCCTTTGATCAACGAGCTAGTCAACTAGAGGCTCATTAGGGACGTGTTGTGGTCTATGTATTCACACATGTATTACGATTTCCGGATAACACAATTATAGCATGAACAATAGACAATTATCATGAACAAAGAAATATAATAATAACCATTTTATTATTACCTCTAGGGCATATTTCCAACATTTGCCTTGGTTCCACTCACACACATGAAACAAATTTAAATTTCTAGCTGCCACACACATAAAACAAATAGAAAATCCTACCTATGTTTCTGATACATAGGGTTTTCCATGAGTTTCAGAGACACACAAGTGTTCATGTTTTTTCAGAGTCAGAGACACATATGTGTTCATGTTTTTTCAGAGACTCACACACACGAAACAAATTTGAATTTCTAGCTGCCACACACATGAAACAAATAGGAAATTCTAGCTATGTTTCTGATACATAGGTTTTCAATGAGTTTCAGAGACACACAAGTGTTCATGTTTTTTCAGAGTCATGAAACTCACCCAGCTGCCCTGATTTGATCTGGTAGAAGTTGTTTCAGGAAACACAACCGGAGGGTTGGTAACCAGGATGATACTCCAGCTCGCGGAGGAAGCCCCGCGGCCGCGGTCGGAGCTGAGAACGACGGCCGCGGCAGTTCTCCAAGAGGTGGCCCCCGGCGAGCTCGATCTGCGTCGGATCCCAGCATCTGCCGCGCGATGTGGTGCGCCATGTTGTTGCAGGAATTTCGCGCTGAAGGACTAGGTGCCCCCGCGCGCCGGCGACAACAATTTTTGGCGGTGGTGGCGAGTGCCACCGCGCTGGGGCGGAGCTCTGCCTGGTGGACGCCGGACAGGGGATTCTGTTTCTGAAACAGAGCGGCTGTTGCAAGAAATAACGACATGGTCAGTTGCGGGCGGTGGTTGCATCCGACGGCTGTCAGGTGGCTAATCCAACGGCTCTCCGGGCGGCGAATGATTCTAACACATCCGCCAGCGAAAGCGTAGCGGTTTCCTTAGTTTATCCCTCGTTTCTGTCGCAAAGGACTCTAGCTTTCATGGAAGCTACGCATGTGGGCAGCGTCCAAAGTACGTCTGTTTGTTACGGCAAGATCAGCCATTCCAGATGCCATGCATCGGGTCGATACGCCCTAAGGGGCATGTCTCCCCTATCCGGGGCATACGGCTGCTGACTCTACTGTAGCAGCCTAGAACCCCGGACTGCGGGCTTTCGCTCTGACCCATTAAGGGATCCGAGCTCAGAACCCTGGCTTTCCTGACTAGAGCTGATTCGTGGGTCCTGTTCTCCTACGTTCTGAGGAACGATCTACCTCCGTTCCTTCCCTACAACAACATCCCTCTCCTCTACTGTTTCTTGGCGAGGACGACGACAGCGTTTCTCCTGTGACCATGGGCGTGCTCAGCATCGCTGCGGCCGCTGAGTACGTGCGGTTGATGGCGGTGGCGGCGCCGGCGCCGTCGAAGACGAGGTCGTGTCCGCTGACGAACCCATCATCCTGGCCTGGTCGGATGTGAGGAACAGTGTGGCCTCCGCCACGTC
Source organism: Triticum monococcum (assembly GCA_034509565.1). Lineage (NCBI taxonomy): Eukaryota > Viridiplantae > Streptophyta > Magnoliopsida > Poales > Poaceae > Triticum > Triticum monococcum. The sequence continues at coordinate 589,074,395 of CM067845.1, read as the reverse complement.
GACCACGCGCAGGTGCAACACCTTCTTCCCGTGCAGCATGTTGTGCATCTTCGTCATGGCCTCCATCTCCTCGGCGTTAACGGCCACCAGCGCATAGCTCACTGGTGTGGCGCCCGAGCTCCCCGGCGGCCGCACGCACCATGCCAAGCAGCGCCCCGCTTGTTGATAGACATCACGTGGTCAAGCGCGCCCAGCTCCATGTCCATGATGGCCCGTCGGGATCAGCACGAACTGTGCAGTGGCCGACGTGCTGGGGTGGTGCCTCCACTCGGACCTCCTCACATCTCACGAGAACGGATTGTGATCTTTCTCAAGGTTGAGGATGATCCAAAAGATATGTCGATTCAAACAAAATATTCTATAAACCAATTTTAATAAAACAACAACTTAAAATTGGTTTTCCTAAAAATACTCTTAAAACTGGTTTTGTAAAAACTTGCTCCAAATACTGGTTATCCAAACTACCCCTATGTACGCTGCCTACGCTGCTACGCGTCTCCATTTAATTAATCCAGAACCAAAAACAGTTTCGTGGATACCAGTTGCAAACTTTTATTCCATGCATTTTTTTAATGATAATACGTGTCACATTTATATCATAAGAATTATAGTACAAATCTTTTCCCAGATGCGCTATGACATGGCTGCTTGTTATTTTCTTCAACATAGTATATACGTAGACGCTCATACATACGCACATACACTCACCTTTATGAACGTGTACGCGCACATGTAAAATAGTTTGGGAAGCGTAGAACCCTTTGTCTCAGGCCGCGTGTATATATTGAGGCAAAGCCTTGGAAGGCAAGTTACAGAGAGAATCGGATAAGAGAGGGACCGAGAGAGGAGGAGGAGATCGACCAGAAAAGGTCGTTACATGAGTTGTGCGAGATAAGGAGAAGAAGAGATAGATACAAGTTAAACACCTCTCCTATCCCTATACAACAATTCTAACACTCCCCCTCAATCTAAACCTCAAGCCTTGCTAAGGTTGAGATTGTATTTGAACTCGTCCAATCTTCTTTCAGTCAATGGTTTAGTAAATCCATCTGCAAGTTGATCCCCTGTAGGAATGAATCGTATCTCAAGTAGCTTTCAAGCTACTCTCTCTCTGACAAAATGAAAATCCACCTCAATGTGTTTTCTTCGTGCATGGAAGACAGGATTTGCTGAAAGGTAAGTTACACCAATATTGTCACACCATAACCGTGCAGCCTTCGGAGCTTTAATTCCAAGCTCATAAAGTAACGTTTGTATCCACATTACTTCAGCTGTGACATTTGCTAATGACTTGTATTCAGCCTCTGTACTTGACCGTGAAACAGTAGCTTGCTTCCTTGCACTCTATGATACAAGATTAGATCCCAGAAATACAGCAAAACCACCGGTAGATCTTCTATCATCAGCACACCTTGCCCAGTCTGCATCAGAATATGCAGTAACAAGCAAGGAAGAGGACTTGGCAATTTGAAGTCCAAGCCCTTGAGAATACTGAAGATACCTTAGGATTCTCTTAACTGCTGTCCAATGAGTAGTTCTAGGCGCATGCAAATATTGACATACCTTATTCACTGAGTAAGAAATATCTGGGCGTGTAAGTGTTAAATATTGCAAAACACCAACAACACTTCTATAATTTGTTGCATCTTCTGGACCAAGAACTTCCCCACTATCAATTGTAAGTTTCTCTGAGGTGGAAATCGGTGTGCTAACTGGTTTGCAATTCTCCAATCCCACTCTCTTAAGAACATCAGCTGTATATTTTTCCTGTGAAAGAAGTATGCCATCTCTGACTTGCTTTACTTCTATGCCAAGAAAATAGTGAAGATCACCTAGATCCTTGAGAGCAAATTCAAGCTTTAAATCCTTAAGCAAACAAGTTGTGGCCTCTTGACTCGAATTAGCAACAATTATATCATCAACATAAACAAGCACAAACACAGTGATATTGCCTTTGCTATAAAAGAACAAAGATGTATCTGCTTTAGATGGTATGAACCCAAGGCGTTGTAACTGCATGCTCAACCTAGAATACCATGCTCTTGGAGCCTGCTTAAGTCCATATAATGCTTTATCCAACTTGCATACATAATGTGGTGTTGTAACGCCCCGCATGTAACCTTCCCCAATTGTACTCCGACTCTTGCCGTTTCCGGCATTAAGTTATATTTAATTCTCGGGTTCGGGTCTTTGTCTCCATGTGTTGTTGTTTTTTTCGTGCATCTCATATCATGTCGTCACGTGCATTGCATTCGCATACATGTTCATCTCATGCATTCGAGCATTTTTCCCGTTGTCCGTTTTGCATTCCGGCGCTTCGTTCTCCTCCGGTGGCCATTTCCAGCTTTCTTTCGTGTGTGGGGATTAAACATTTCCGGATTGGACCGAGACTTGCCATGCAGCCTTGGTTTACTACCGGTAGACCGCCTGTCAAGTTTCGGGTCATTTGGACTTCGTTTGATACTCCAACGGTTAACCGAGGGACCGAAAAGGCCTCGTGTGTGTGCAGCCCAACACCCCTCCATTTTGGCCCAAAACCCACCAAACTCAGCTCCATCGTCTCGGTCGTTCGATCACGATCGTGTGGGCGAAAACCGCACCTCATTTGGACTCTCCTAGCTCCCTCTATGCCTATTTATACCCCTCCATCTCGGATCTCTTCTTCTCCCCCTCGAAACCCTAATTTGAAAAAAAAAACGAGATCTGCGCCGACGGACGTGTCCGCCCCCGGCCGGACGACGTCCGCCGACGCCCGCAGCCACCCAGCCGCCGCCACGTGGCGGGCCCGCGGACCACATCGCCGCCTCCCGCCGCCGGGCCCCCGCGCCGCCCGAGCCCGCGGCTTCTTCCCCCGAGCCGGCCGAGCTCCGCCGCGGGAGCTCGCTGCCCGGCCGCCGCCGGCCGCCCCGACCTCGCCGGCACGCCGCCCGGCGCCACCGCGCCCCTCGCCGGCGGCCCCGCGCTCCCCCGCGCCGGGCACCGCGCCCCACCGCGCCGGCTTTCTCCTCCCCGCCTCGCCCCGCCTCGCCCTCGGCTCGCCGGAGCCGGCCACCGTCGTCGGAGACGAGCTGCTACAGTGTTTGCGCCCCGATCTAGATCTGGCGTGAACAGTAAACCCTAACCCCGTTTTTTTCTCTAAGTCCCAGGAATTTTACTCCATATGCTCATATTTGACCTGCCATAACTTTGCATCCGTAGCTCCGATTTGGGCGTATGATATGTCAAATTCTTCGTCTCGACGAGTACATCATTTCATTCCATTGCATCATTTGCATTTGAGGTCATCTTGTTTCCCAAAATGCTGTTGGAAGGAGGCATGTTGAGTTAAATTGCAGATCCGTTAATCCAACATGCACTTTTGTCATTTTTGCCATATTTAATCCGTGCATGATATGCCTATGCCCCTTTGGGATGAATTGTTAAGCATGTTGCCTTCTTTCCAGAGGTGCCTTCCATATATTTTTAGGATGTGTGTGTTGTCTTGTGCAAGCTTGCGAAGAGGGCTACCTGAGATTTCAGATTTCAGGGACTTAGTGATTTTCACTAAGTCTGAGCCGTTTTAGTTCACGATGCTATATGTTCGGCTTGTTTCCTAGTGATCCGTGCCTCTTTTGAGGATGATCAGTAAGAGTGATTTGTTATGCTTGTTGTGCTTAATCCATCCATGTCTGTACTTGTTATGTTGGAGCACCCTAGGTTGACTCAATCGAGCTCAACTTTTGGATAGTTGCTGTTTTGGGCAGATCGTTAACTCTTTTGCGATTTTGCCGGAGTGATTGCTAGTGATCCATGCATGCTATGCCTTTGTTCTTGCCATGTCTAGCTAGCATTTTGTGCCTTCTTAATGGATATATGCTTGCCTTGCCATGACTTGCACCGTAGTGAGAGCACCGAGCTCGTTTATATGCCTCCGTGAGTTATTATTTCAGCATGTCTCAGTTTTCACTAAGTCTGAAAACTGATTGTGTTTCATCGATGTTCGTGTGCTCGGTAGAGTATTTTGTGAACCCTTTTGGCCCCAGGTCATGTTGGATGTTTTGTTAAGCTTGTTGAGTAGCTCCATGCCATGCTCTTACTTGCCATGTTCAGGTTTTCCTTCATGTTGTTTTGCTGCTCCGAAGAGGGCATCGTGGTCTGAAATTTCAGACTAGCGTTAATTTCGCTAAGTCTGAAATCTGTTTTGCTTATTCAGTTTTGCCATGCTTGTTTGAAGCCCTTAATGGATGAATTTGCCTATGCCTCAGTCATGATGATTTGATAAGCTTGATGAGTACATCACTGCCATGTAATTTGTCTTCATGTTGGGTGGCTGTAGCATGTTCATTTTGTTGCATTTAGGAGGCATGTTGCTGTATATCGCAGATCGGTTCGTTTAGTAAAACGCTTGCCATTTCTTAACCGTAGCTCCGATTGCCATGATCTTTATATCGTTTTCAGGGGATTTCTTCCCCTCTATCCAGTGGCACTCTTGGATTTCCAAGTTGAGACCGGGTTCATGCATTTCCTGTTACATGTTGCATTCTTGCATCCCGCATCGCATCCCGCATAGCATATCATCTTTGCATCTTATTGTCTGCCCTTGCACGTGGTTGATTGTATCCTTGTTGCTTGTTTGTGTTGTTGGGTAGAGCCGGGAGACGAGTTCGCTAACGAGGAGCCCGTTGAGTTTGCTTTTGAGGATCCAGTCAATTCTGACAACTGTGCAGGCAAGATGATCACACCCTTGAAATCACTACTATCTTTGCTATGCTAGTTTGCTCGCTCTTTCGCTTTGCCAATGCTACGATGCCTACCACTTGCTTGTCAGCCTCCCAATTGCCATGATTGAGCCTCTAACCCACCTTTGTCCTAGCAAACCATTGATTGGCTATGTTACCGCTTTGCTCAGCCCTTCTTATAGCGTTGCTAGTTGCAGGTGAAGATTGGAGCCGTTCCTTGTTGGAACATTTATTTACTTGTTGGGATATCACTATATTGCTATGTTATCTTTACTCATCTATATACTTGGTAAAGGGTGGAAGGCTCGGCCTCTCGCCTAGTGTTTTGTTCCACTCTTGCCGTCCTAGTTTCCGTCATATCGGTGTTATGTTCCCGGTTTGTTGCGTCCCTTACGCGGTTGGGCTATAATGGGAACCCCTTGATAGTTCGCCTTGATTAAAGCTTTTCCAGCAATGCCCAACATTGGTTTTACCATTTGCCACCTACCCTTTTCTTTCCCTTGGGTTTCCGGAGCCCGAGGGTCATCTTATTTTAAACCCCCCCGGGCCAGTGCTCCTCTGAGTGTTGGTCCAACTGTCAGCTGCCGGTGGCCACCAGGGGCAACTCTGGGCTGGCCTACCCGTACCTAAGACAATCTGAGTGTGCCCTGAGAAAGAGATATGTGCAGCTCCTATCGGGATTTGTCGGCACATTCGGGCGGTGTTGCTGGACTAGTTTTGACCTGTCGAATCATCTTGTTGTACCGGGATACCGAGTCTGATCGGTGAGTCCTGGGTGGAGGTCTATTCCTTCGTTGACCGTGAGAGCTTGTTATGGGCTAAGTTGGGACCCCCCTGCAGGGATTGATCTTTCGAAAGCCGTGCCCGCGGTTATGGGCAGATGGGAATTTGTTAATGTCCGGTTGTAGATAACTTGAACTTAATTAATTAAAATGAATCAACTGCGTGTGTTGCCGTGATGGCCTCTTCTCGGCGGAGTCCGGGAAGTGGACACGGCGTTGGAGTTATGCTTGCGTAGTCTGCTCTACTTAGTTACCGCTCGTGCTTTTCCTTCTCTTCTCGCTCTCTTTTGCGAATAAGTTAGCCACCATACATGCTAGTCGCTTGTTGCAGCTCCACTCACATAACCCCTTCCTTACCTATTAAGCTTAAATAGTCTTGATCGCGAGGGTGCGAGATTGCTGAGTCCTTGTGGCTCACAGATTACTATTATACCAGATGCAGGGACCGATGATACTCCTCCGGATGGCGCGTTCGAGCTGAAGTGGGAGTACGACGAGGACTCTCAGCGATATTATGTTTCTTTTCCTGATGATCAGTAGTGGTGCCTGCTCGGGGTTCGATTCAGGGTTTAGTCGCATGTTGGGGGGTCTTTTCTATTTTGGCGCCGTAGTCGGGCCATGAGTGTTTGTATGATGTATGCTATTTATGTACCTTGATGTGACGTGGCGAGTGTAAGCCAACTATTATTATTCCCCCTTTATATTTATATGTACATGGGTTGTGTGAAGATTGCCTCACTTGCGACTTATGCCTTCAATGCGATTATGCCTCTAAGTCGTGCCTCGACACGTGGGAGATATAGTCGCATCGAGGGTGTTACAAGTTGGTAATCAGAGCCTTCCCCGACCTTAGGAGCCCCATTGCTTGATCGTTTCTAGCAGCCGAGTTGTGTCTAGAAAAATGTTTTGAGTCCTTAGGAATTATATATCGGAGAGCTTAGGAATTCTTTTTACTTCCCAGTCTCCTCATCGCTCTGGTAAGGCATCCTGACGTAGAGTTTTGTCTCTTCTCTTCTCAGATTTCACAAAAAAAATTTTTTTAGGATCACGCGAGTATCTTAGTTTTGTTCCGATGGCTTATGATGAGAATACTGTCTTGGTGCCTCCTGTCAGGGGTTTAGTGGAAGTGTCCCGGGGAGTTGAGCTCTGAGGTGTTGTCATCATAATTCTATCGTTGCAATTCTGGTATACTTGAGATATGTGCGCGACATCGAAAATCTCCTTTATGCAGTTCGTTGGTGAGATAACCTCGACGCCACCCAGTACTGGGGCGGGAGTTCGGGAGTATCGCCATAACTTGTATAACGGATGCTTTTCGAAGGTTGAGATAGATGGTTTCTGAAGGTTTCTTGGTTATGTGTTGAAGGATGGATGCAGCTGGATGTAGGATTTGCTAGCTTGGGTGAGATATTATGCTTCCCCTGTATCCTCAACACCTGATTGCATAACCGGAAAGTTTCGGGAATTTCATAGGTGGGAATTCAAGTAGCCTTAGAATATCTTTCCAACAGATGTGTGATATGAAATTGGGGTTTGACGTTTAGTGATTCGCCTATTCACGGTCGATTTTACAGTGGCCTCGTTGTGTCTTAAAGAGTCCTTGGCTATGCTGACTCGGGGACGCTTCGTATGTCATGTGCACTGCCTTGTACATGATGGTGCTGTACGGTCGAGCCCGTGTAGGTCCTACCACGAACACTTCGGACGAAATTTCTATCATGTGTTTGTTCCGGCTTATTTCCGCAGGCCAACCCTTGGTTTATTTTTTGAGTTGTGGTATTCGTTCTTCTCCGACGTCATATGTTGATTCCATCCCTCGTTGATGTACCTCTTCTACATGATTCTTCGTGGCTTCGCAATTTAGGAATATGTGACCACTTCAAGAGAAGTGCATTCGTTCATTTTGTTCGGATGTGAAGACTTATGTTGCAATTTTTCATTCCGTTGGATTCACCTTCTATATTTCTCTAATTGTGTGCTAATGGTGGTCAACCTCTTCAGGATGGCTCCTCCAACGCGCACGACTCCGAACCCAGATCCTCCGCCACCTCCGCCTCCTCCGGAAGCATGGCAGGCTGTGATGGCTGCTACTAATGCAAATACTCAGCTGATCATGCAAATCATCCAAGAGCGGAATCAAAGCAGTCAAGCGAATCAAGGCAGCAACCAGAACCAGTTTGCAACTCTGCATCAGTTCCTCGCTAATGGTCCAAAGACGTTCAGTAACTGCGTTGAGGCTACCGATGCTGATGATTGGTTAGTCGATCTGGGCAAGCATTTTGAATGTAGCAACGTCAGACCTGAAGATTTCGTCAAGTTCGCGTCTTTCCAGCTCAAGGATCAGGCCGCAGAGTGGTTTCAGCAGTACCGGGATTCCAGAGGTGGACGTTTGATCACTTGGGATGATTTCCGTCGTGATTTCCGCGCTCATCACATTCCTCAAAGTGTGACTGAAAGCAAACGTGAAGAGTTCCGCAATCTGAAGCAAGGCTCTTTGTCTGTCTATGACTACAACAAGTTGTTCCAGAAGCTCGCCCGTTTTGCCAAGCAGGATGTTCCTGATGAGAAGAGCATGATCTATCAGTTCAGGGGTGGTCTTCGTGAAGAAATTCAGCTCGCTCTTGTCCTCTTCGAGCCGCTGAGATACGATGAGTTCTACAACATGGCACTGAAGCAAGAGGCTGCTCAGCTCAGGTGTGATGCTTCCAGGAAGCGAGTCAGAGACACTTCGTCTTCGTCCTCTACTCAAGTGACCAAGCAGCAGAAGTATTGGCTTCCTCCTCCTCCGTTCCGTCAGCCGTATCAGCAGAAGAGCAAAGGTGGCAGTGGTTCGTCCCACCCACCCAACCCAGGCTTTCAGAACAAGACTTCGTCTCAAGCTCCAAGATCGAGTGCTCCGTATCACCGTCCGCTCTCAGAGGTCACGTGCAACAAGTGCCAACAGAAGGGCCACTACGCTAACAAGTGTTTCAACCAGAGGCGTCTTCCTCCTCCTCCTCCTATCAGATCAGCAAGTACAGCTGTGGTCAAGCATAATCCCAAGTCCGCCAAGGTCAACTTGATGAACGCAGCTCAGGCAGAGGATTCGTCAGATGTGATCATGGGTAACCTTCCTGTTAATGATATTCCTGCAAAAGTTCTTTTTGACACAGGTGCATCGCATTGTTTCATTTCAAGGCCTTTTACATCTAGGCATGGTTTGGCTCAGCAAATTCTGCCGAGTCCATTAGCAGTCGTCTCTCCTGGTAAACGCATGGAGGCTAACTCCATTGCTCCGGATATTTCCATCAAGTTGGGTGACTTCAAGTTCTTGGCTTCTCCAACGGTTCTTGGCAATTCCGATATCGACCTCATTCTTGGGATGGACTGGCTCTCTAAACATAAAGCTCAGCTGGATTGCGCAGCCAAGCAGATTCAACTGACTCATTCGTCTGAGGAAGTGATTGTCTTTGCTGCTCGGGATAATACCATCCGGTTATTCTCTCTCAATGAGAAGGGTGAATTGGATGCTATTTCGCAGATTCCGGTTGTTTGTGAGTATCAAGATGTCTTCCCTGAAGAACTCCCAGGCATGCCTCCAAACCGGCCCGTGGAATTCGTTATTGAACTTGAGCCCGGTACGGAACCGGTGTGCAAGCGGCCCTACAAGCTCGGCCCCGAAGAGTTGAAGGAGTTGAAGAAACAGCTCGATAAGCAAGAAAGTATGGGTCTCATTCGGCCTAGTACTTCTCCGTGGGGTTGTGGTGTTCTTTTTGTGAAGAAGAAGGATGGAACGGACCGACTTTGTGTTGATTATCGTCCATTGAACAAGAAGACCATCAAGAACAAGTATCCACTTCCCAACATTAATGAGCTATTCGAACAACTCAAGGGTGCCCAAGTATTCTCCAAGCTTGATCTCCGTATGGGTTATCATCAAATTCGCATTCGTGAACAAGATATTCCAAAGACGGCGTTCAGAACAAGCTATGGGTCATATGAATACACTGTTATGTCTTTTGGCCTCGCCAATGCTCCTCCGACGTTCTCTCGCATGATGAACTTCATCTTCAACCCCTACACCAACGACTTTGTTTTGGTCTATCTCGATGATATCCTGGTTTTCTCGAAGAACAAGGAAGATCATGCCAAACACTTGCGTTTGGTTCTTGACAAGCTAAGGGAACATCAATTCTATGCCAAGTTCTCTAAGTGTGAGTTTTGGCTCGATGAAGTTCTTTATCTTGGTCATATTATCTCTGCCAAGGGCATTTCCGTGGATCCTGAGAAGGTGTCTGCAATTGTCAATTGGGAACCTCCTCAGAATGTGAAGCAACTCCGTAGCTTCCTCGGTCTTGCAAGTTATTGCCGAAGATTCGTTGAAAACTTCTCCAAGATCGCGAAGCCTCTCTCAAATCTTCTTCAGAAGCACGTCAAGTACGTTTGGTCTCCGGAGTGTGATGTTGCTTTCAACGCTTTGAAAGAGAAATTGATCACTGCTCCAGTTCTAACTCCGCCTGATGAAACCAAGCCGTACGAGGTCTTTTGTGATGCCTCTCTCCAAGGTCTCGGTGCAGTACTGATGCAAGAGAAGAAAGTTGTTGCTTATACCTCTCGCCAGTTGAAGCCAAATGAGAAGAACTACCCCACTCATGATCTCGAGTTGGCGGCAGTTGTGCATGCATTGTTGACTTGGAGACATCTTCTCTTGGGAAGGAAAGTGGACATTTTCACTGATCACAAGAGTCTCAAGTACATCTTCACTCAGCCTAACCTCAACCTCAGGCAGACTCGATGGGTCGAAATGATTCAAGAGTACAATCCGAGTATAGAGTACACTCCAGGCAAGGCTAATGTGATTGCTGACGCTTTGAGCAGAAAAGCATATTGCAACAGTCTGATTCTCAAGCCTTATCAACCCGAGCTTTGTGAAGCCTTCCGCAAACTTAATCTGCAAGTTGTTCCTCAAGGTTTCCTTGCCAACCTTCAAGTTTCTCCTACCTTGGAAGACCAGATTCGCCAAGCCCAGCTTCTTGATGCTATGGTGAAAAAGGTGAAGATCGGTATTGCAAAGAGTCAGTCCAAGTACAAGTGCTACCGACTTGATGACAAGGACACTCTCTTCTTCGAGGATCGAATTGTTGTGCCCAAAGGTGAACTTCGTAAAGTGATCATGAATGAGGCTCACAACTCTCTCCTCTCCATCCACCCTGGGAGCACGAAGATGTATCAAGACCTGAAGCAAACTTATTGGTGGACTCGAATGAAGCGCGAGATCGCTCAATTCGTGAATGAATGTGATGTCTGCAGAAGAGTGAAAGCAGAACACCAAAGGCCAGCAGGTCTCCTCCAACCTCTCGCCATTCCAGAATGGAAGTTTGACCACATTGAAATGGACTTCGTGACTGGGTTTCCTAAGTCCAAGCGTGGCAATGATGCTATATTCGTTGTCATCGACAAGCTGACCAAAGTGGCTCATTTCTTGCCTATCAAAGAGTCAATCTCTGCAGCTCAATTGGCGGAGCTCTACACCTCCCGCATTGTCTCTCTGCACGGTATTCCTCAAGTGATATCTTCAGACCGTGGCAGCATCTTTACCTCCAAGTTTTGGGATTCTTTTCAGAAGGCCATGGGCACCAGCATTCGTTTCAGCACTGCTTTCCACCCTCAAACAAGCGGTCAAGTCGAGCGTGTCAACCAGATTCTTGAAGATATGCTCAGGGCTTGTGTTATCTCCTTCGGCATGAAGTGGGAGGATTGCCTTCCTTATGCTGAATTCTCGTACAACAACAGTTTCCAAGCAAGTTCCGGCAAGGCCCCATTTGAAATTCTGTATGGTAGGAAGTGCCGTACACCTCTCAACTGGTCTGAAACCGGTGAACGTCAGCTGCTGGGTAATGACCTGATCACAGAAGCAGAAGAAATGTGCAAGGTCATTCATGATAACCTCAAAGCAGCCCAGTCTCGTCAGAAGAGCTATTACGACAGCAAGCACCGTGATTTGGCCTTCGAGATCGGAGATCATGTCTACCTCCGCGTCTCTCCTATGAAAGGGACTCGTCGCTTCGGTATCAAAGGGAAGCTTGCCCCAAGATACGTCGGGCCTTTCAAGATCGTCAGCAAGAGAGGCGACCTCGCCTATCAACTCGAGCTTCCTGCAACCTTTGCCAATGTTCATGATGTGTTCCACGTCTCGCAACTCCGTAAGTGCTTCAAGACGCCTGAGCGCACCGTCAACTTCGAGGACATTGAGCTCCAAGAAGATCTCTCCTACCGTGAGCACCCAGTTGCAATCCTTGAAGAGACTGAACGAAAAACTCGCAACAAGTCAATCAAGTTTCTCAAAGTCAAGTGGTCACACCATTCCGACCGTGAAGCTACCTGGGAACGCGAGGATCACCTCCATTCTGAGTACCCGGAGTTCTTTCAGTCCTAGATCTCGGGACGAGATCTTTTCGTAGTGGTGGAGTGTTGTAACGCCCCGCATGTAACCTTCCCCAATTGTACTCCGACTCTTGCCGTTTCCGGCATTAAGTTATATTTAATTCTCGGGTTCGGGTCTTTGTCTCCGTGTGTTGTTTTTGTTTTCGTGCATCTCATATCATGTCGTCACGTGCATTGCATTCGCATACATGTTCATCTCATGCATTCGAGCATTTTTCCCGTTGTCCGTTTTGCATTCCGGCGCTTCGTTCTCCTCCGGTGGCCATTTCCAGCTTTCTTTCGTGTGTGGGGATTAAACATTTCCGGATTGGACCGAGACTTGCCATGCAGCCTTGGTTTACTACCGGTAGACCGCCTGTCAAGTTTCGGGTCATTTGGACTTCGTTTGATACTCCATAGGTTAACCGAGGGACCGAAAAGGCCTCGTGTGTGTGCAGCCCAACACCCCTCCATTTTGGCCCAAAACCCACCAAACTCAGCTCCATCGTCTCGGTCGTTCGATCACGATCGTGTGGGCGAAAACCGCACCTCATTTGGACTCTCCTAGCTCCCTCTATGCCTATTTATACCCCTCCATCTCGGATCTCTTCTTCTCCCCCTCGAAACCCTAATTTGAAAAAAAAAACGAGATCTGCGCCGACGGACGTGTCCGCCCCCGGCCGGACGACGTCCGCCGACGCCCGCAGCCACCCAGCCGCCGCCACGTGGCGGGCCCGCGGACCACATCGCCGCCTCCCGCCGCCGGGCCCGAGGCCCGGATCGGGCCCCTGCGCCGCCCGAGCGGGCCAGTTCGCCGCCGCCCGAGCCCGCGGCTTCTTCCCCCGAGCCGGCCGAGCTCCGCCGCGGGAGCTCGCCGCCCGGCCGCCCCGACCTCGCCGGCACGCCGCCCGGCGCCACCGCGCCCCTCGCCGGCGGCCCCGCGCTCCCCCGCGCCGGGCACCGCGCCCCACCGCGCCGGCTTTCTCCTCCCCGCCTCGCCCCGCCTCGCCCTCGGCTCACCGGAGCCGGCCACCGTCGTCGGAGACGAGCTGCTACAGTGTTTGCGCCCCGATCTAGATCTGGCGTGAACAGTAAACCCTAACCCCGTTTTTTTCTCTAAGTCCCAGGAATTTTACTCCATATGCTCATGTTTGACCTGCCATAACTTTGCATCCGTAGCTCCGATTTGGGCGTATGATATGTCAAATTCTTCGTCTCGACGAGTACATCATTTCATTCCATTGCATCATTTGCATTTGAGGTCATCTTGTTTCCCAAAATGCTGTTGGAAGGAGGCATGTTGAGTTAAATTGCAGATCCGTTAATCCAACATGCACTTTTGTCATTTTTGCCATATTTAATCCGTGCATGATATGCCTGTGCCCCTTTGGGATGAATTATTAAGCATGTTGCCTTCTTTCCAGACGTGCCTTCCATATATTTTTAGGATGTGTGTGTTGTCTTGTGCAAGCTTGCGAAGAGGGCTACCTGAGATTTCAGATTTCAGGGACTTAGTGATTTTCACTAAGTCTGAGCCGTTTTAGTTCACGATGCTATATGTTCGGCTTGTTTCCTAGTGATCCGTGCCTCTTTTGAGGATGATCAGTAAGAGTGATTTGTTATTCTTGTTGTGCTTAATCCATCCATGTCTTTACTTGTTATGTTGGAGCACCCTAGGTTGACTCAATCGAGCTCAACTTTTGGATAGTTGCTGTTTTGGGCAGATCGTTAACTCTTTTGCGATTTTGCCGGAGTGATTGCTAGTGATCCATGCATGCTATGCCTTTGTTCTTGCCATGTCTAGCTAGCATTTTGTGCCTTCTTAATGGATATATGCTTGCCTTGCCATGACTTGCACCGTAGTGAGAGCACCGAGCTCGTTTATATGCCTCCGTGAGTTATTATTTCAGCATGTCTCAGTTTTCACTAAGTCTGAAAACTGATTGTGTTTCATCGATGTTCGTGTGCTCGGTAGAGTATTTTGTGAACCCTTTTGGCCCCAGGTCATGTTGGGTGTTTTGTTAAGCTTGTTGAGTAGCTCCATGCCATGCTCTTACTTGCCATGTTCAGGTTTTCCTTCATGTTGTTTTGCTGCTCCGAAGAGGGCATCGTGGTCTGAAATTTCAGACTAGCGTTAATTTCGCCAAGTCTGAAATCTGTTTTGCTTATTCAGTTTTTCCATGCTTGTTTGAAGCCCTTAATGGATGAATTTGCCTATGCCTCAGTCATGATGATTTGATAAGCTTGATGAGTACATCACTGCCATGTAATTTGTCTTCATGTTGGGTGGCTGTAGCATGTTCATTTTGTTGCATTTAGGAGGCATGTTGCTGTATATCGCAGATCGGTTCGTTTAGTAAAACGCTTGCCATTTCTTAACCGTAGCTCCGATTGCCATGATCTTTATATCGTTTTCAGGGGATTTCTTCCCCTCTATCCAGTGGCACTCTTGGATTTCCAAGTTGAGGCCAGGTTCATGCATTTCCTGTTACATGTTGCATTCTTGCATCCCGCATCGCATCCCGCATAGCATATCATCTTTGCATCTTATTGTCTGCCCTTGCACGTGGTTGATTGTATCCTTGTTGCTTGTTTGTTTTGTTGGGTAGAGCCGGGAGACGAGTTCGCTAACGAGGAGCCCGTTGAGTTTGCTTTTGAGGATCCAGTCAATTCTGACAACTGTGCAGGCAAGATGATCACACCCTTGAAATCACTACTATCTTTGCTATGCTAGTTTGCTCGCTCTTTCGCTTTGCCAATGCTACGATGCCTACCACTTGCTTGTCAGCCTCCCAATTGCCATGATTGAGCCTCTAACCCACCTTTGTCCTAGCAAACCATTGATTGGCTATGTTACCGCTTTGCTCAGCCCTTCTTATAGCGTTGCTAGTTGCAGGTGAAGATTGGAGTCGTTCCTTGTTGGAACATTTATTTACTTGTTGGGATATCACTATATTGCTATGTTATCTTTACTCATCTATATACTTGGTAAAGGGTGGAAGGCTCGGCCTCTCGCCTAGTGTTTTGTTCCACTCTTGCCGTCCTAGTTTCTGTCATATCGGTGTTATGTTCCCGGTTTGTTGCGTCCCTTACGCGGTTGGGCTATAATGGGAACCCCTTGATAGTTCGCCTTGATTAAAGCTTTTCCAGCAATGCCCAACATTGGTTTTACCATTTGCCACCTACCCTTTTCTTTCCCTTGGGTTTCCGGAGCCCGAGGGTCATCTTATTTTAAACCCCCCCGGGCCAGTGCTCCTCTGAGTGTTGGTCCAACTGTCAGCTGCCGGTGGCCACCAGGGGCAACTCTGGGCTGGCCTACCCGTACCTAAGACAATCTGAGTGTGCCCTGAGAAAGAGATATGTGCAGCTCCTATCGGGATTTGTCGGCACATTCGGGCGGTGTTGCTGGACTAGTTTTGACCTGTCGAATCATCTTGTTGTACCGGGATACCGAGTCTGATCGGTGAGTCCTGGGTGGAGGTCTATTCCTTCGTTGACCGTGAGAGCTTGTTATGGGCTAAGTTGGGACCCCCCTGCAGGGATTGATCTTTCGAAAGCCGTGCCCGCGGTTATGGGCAGATGGGAATTTGTTAATGTCCGGTTGTAGATAACTTGAACTTAATTAATTAAAATGAATCAACTGCGTGTGTTGCCGTGATGGCCTCTTCTCGGCGGAGTCCGGGAAGTGGACACGGCGTTGGAGTTATGCTTGCGTAGTCTGCTCTACTTAGTTACCGCTCGTGCTTTGCCTTCTCTTCTCGCTCTCTTTTGCGAATAAGTTAGCCACCATACATGCTAGTCGCTTGCTGCAGCTCCACTCACATAACCCCTTCCTTACCTATTAAGCTTAAATAGTCTTGATCGCGAGGGTGCGAGATTGCTGAGTCCTTGTGGCTCACAGATCACTATTATACCAGATGCAGGGACCGATGATACTCCTCCGGATGGCGCGTTCGAGCTGAAGTGGGAGTACGACGAGGACTCTCAGCGATATTATGTTTCTTTTCCTGATGATCAGTAGTGGTGCCTGCTCGGGGTTCGATTCAGGGTTTAGTCGCATGTTGGGGGGTCTTTTCTATTTTGGCGCCGTAGTCGGGCCATGAGTGTTTGTATGATGTATGCTATTTATGTACCTTGATGTGACGTGGCGAGTGTAAGCCAACTATTATTATTCCCCCTTTATATTTATATGTACATGGGTTGTGTGAAGATTGCCTCACTTGCGACTTATGCCTTCAATGCGATTATGCCTCTAAGTCGTGCCTCGACACGTGGGAGATATAGTCGCATCGAGGGTGTTACAGGTGTGCTATGATTTTCATAACCTGGTGGTTGCCGCATGAACACTTCTTCCTCAAGAACACCATGAAGAAACGCGTTCTGAACATCTAGCTGTCGTAAGCTCCAGCCTCTGGAAATAGCAATGGATAAAACAAGGCGAATGGTAGTTGCTTTAACCACAGGACTAAAGGTGTCATCATAATCAATACCAAACCTTTGCTTAAAACCTTTTGCAACCAACCTTGCTTTGTACCTGTCTATACTACCATCAGATTTTCTTTTAATCTTGTATACCCATTTGCAATCAATTATGTTAGCACCACGTTGCGGTGGTACTAGACGCCAGGTCTGATTTTTCATGAGTGCATTATACTCACTATCCATGGCTTCCTTCCAATCCTTACTAGCAAGTGCATCATGCAAGTTAATAGGTTCACCAGTAGCGGCAAGAAAAGCACGCTTAGTAGGATTATACTTTATTGTACCATCACTGTATTTTTTTCTTTGATGATACCTGACTGAGACCTTGTGTGTCGACGGGGAGGCGAAGGGGCCACAGAAGCAGTTTCTGTTGATTGTGGCACAAGAGATCTAGCAGCTGCAGCGTCAGCCACAGAAGATCCAGGTTGGTGTAGCTCCAGATCCAAGGAGGATGCGCGCAGCTCCTCATCCTGGCGGCGCATCGGTCCGGCTAGCGGATCCACAGGCGACGTGGCAGTTGGGGAGTCGCTCCCCCCCCCCCCCCCGCGCCGCGCTCGACAGCCGCATCGGAGCGCACAGTCGAGGATGGGCGGGACGCGCCGGAACCTGTACCTGGTCCGCCGGGACCCGCTCGGTCAGCTTGGCATGACGCGCCTGGGCCCGCGCGTGGACCAGCATGGCCCACGCGCGCCCTGGGTCGCGTCTGGACCCGCAGCGGGGTTGCTGTCGCTGTCGCCGGCCAGGAGCGAATCTGCACGGGATCGTGCGCTGGCCTGCGCTGCATGCGAGCACGGATCTGCCTGGGATCGCGCGCTATCAGCAGGATCAACCTCAGATTCCGCGCCTGGTTTATCCTGTGTACACATAAAATGACAAGTAGAATCTGTAGAAGAGCCATTAGATATGCAGTTTTCTGTGGATTTTGCACATGATCATGATCAGCTAATTCGCCCCCGTGATCAGGATGAACAAAGTAGTCTGGTAGGAGTGCAATTTCTGCACGAAGCAAGGCGCCAGCATTGGGATGAAGAAGGGAAAAGGGGAATAAAGTTTCATCGAAGATAACATCACGGGAGATATATATACGTCCAGTAGATGGTTCAAGGCATTTATATCCTTTATGAAGGTTACTGTACCCAATAAACACACATTGTGTGGAGTGAAACTCTAGTTTATGATGATTGTATGGACGTAAGTTGGGGTAGCAAGCACACCCAAAAAATTTGAGAGAGATGTAATCTGTCTTTTGATGATACAATCGTTCTAAAGGAGTGGAATTGCCAATGACCTTGCTAGGAAGACGATTGATAAGATATGTAGCCGTGATGAAGGCCTCATCCCAATACTTGAGAGGCATAGATGCATGAGCTAGAAGAGATAGACCGACTTCAACGATGTGACAGTGTTTGCGTTCAGCAGAACCGTTTTGCTGATGAGCATGAGGGCAAGATACATAATGAGTAATCCCAATGCTTCGGAAGAAGGAGTTGAGTTTTTCATACTCCCCTCCCCAGTCACTTTGGACTGAAATAATTTTTTGATCAAAGTGGCGCTCAACTAGCTTCTGAAACTCTTGGAAGATGGAAAACACTTCAGATTTATATTTAAGCAAATAAATTCATGTGAATTTGCTGTAATCATCAATGAAGCTAACATAATATTTTTTTCGACCAAAAGAATCTCGAGCATGACCCCATACATCAGTGAAGATCAATTGTAATGGGGCATAAGACACACTAGTGGACTTAGGATAGGGAAGCTGATGGCTCTTGGCACATTGACATGCTTCGCAGATAGACTCATTATTGGAACTATGGGACAAAGGAAGTTTGTCTTTATTGACTACTTGCCTAACTATGACAGAGGAGGGATGTCCTAATCTTTGATGCCACCGCTCGAAGGAGGGCTTGATGACGGAGTAGACTCGACGATGCTTGTTGCTAAGAGCTCCGGAGGAGATGGGGTAGAGGCCACCAACGCATCTACCGTGATAGAGAGCTGCCCTCGTTGCCCGGTCCTTAATGAAAAAAAGCGAGGATGGGTTTCAAAGAAAACATCATTATCGGTGGCTAAACGAGACATAGAGGCAAGATTTTTGTCTGCTTGAGGAACATGAAGAACATCCTTAACAACAAGATCACGTTGAAGAGTGGGGGAACTAAGCGAAACTTGACCAATGTGACAAATATCCATACCTTTACCGCTGGCTGTGTGGATCTGGTCGCTGCCGTGATACATCTCGCGCAGGGCAAGTTGCTCTAGTTCATTGGTGACGTGATCAGTAGCACCGGAATCAACGTACCAGACACCGTCCCCGCCTTGCTCGCGCATAGCAGCTGCAACTAGTTTGGAGTCAGGGACAAAGTTTTCATCATACCGATGTCAGCAGTCGATGACCTCATGACCAGCCTTCTTGCATAGTTGACACCGGGGGCGAGGACGAGAAGAGGTGGTGCGGCGACCATTGTTGGAGTTGAAGCCGCCGCCCCCTTGGTTGTTGCCGTAGCCCCCGTCGTAGTTGTGGCCGTAGCCGCCGCCAGAGCGTGCACTGTCGCCTGAGAAGGCGCCACGACCGCGTCCGCCACCGCGGTTGGTGCCCTGGTGACCACGGCCACGGCCGCCACCCCGGGAAGCGGAGTATGCAGAGGATTGCCGAAGATCGCCGCCGTGGAGGAGGGTGAGGCGGGCGTCGAAGCTGAGCAGCTGGCTGTGTAGCTCCGGGACCGTGATCGGTTCCACGCGTGCCGCCAATGCAGAGACCACGGGATTATATTCCATGTCGAGGCCGGCCAGAATTTTGGAGACGATCTCTGGATCGGAGAGCGCCGAAGCAGTGCAAGCAACCTCATCCGTGAGGGTTTTGATCTTGCCCAGGTACTCTGCCATGGACATATTACCTTTCTTAAGGTTGGTGAGCTCGATCCGGGTGTTGATCGCCTGCGCCTGGCTCTGGGCAACGAACATGGTGTTGATGGCGCGCCACACCTCGGCCGGCGTCTGGAGCGTGGCCACCTGGGACAGAATCTCGCGGGAAAGAGAACCCATCAAGAACCCTTGAAGCTGTTGTTGTTGAGCATACCAGAGGGTGCGGGCTAAGTTGACGACTTGCTCTTCTTTACCATCCTTGGTGATGGTGAGGGTGGCCGGTGGCGGCGGCTCGTGGCGTCAAGATGGTGCTCCATCTGGGCACCCTTGATCTGAGGAAGCACGATGGCTTTCCAGAGAAGGAAATTCCCTCTCGTCAGCTTCTCCTGTGGTGGCGATCCGAGGAAAGTATTGGTGGTTGTGGATGAGGAGGCAAAGGTGGAGGCGGAGGAGGTGGTGGTGATCGCGCCCATGGTGCTGGGTGACATGGAGGCGGAGGTGGTGGACATGACTCGGTCGTGAAGGTAGCTAGATGCGATCTCTCTTGATCTGATGAGGAAGAGGCTCTGTTACCATGTAAAATAGTTTGGGAAGCGTAGAACCCTTTGTCTCGAGCCGCGTGTATATATTGAGGCAAAGCCTTGGAAGGCAAGTTACAGAGAGCATCGGATAAGAGAGGGACCGAGAGAGGAGGAGGAGATCGACCAGAAGAGGTCGTTACATGAGTTGTGCGAGATAAGGAGA
Source organism: Triticum monococcum (assembly GCA_034509565.1). Classification (NCBI taxonomy): domain Eukaryota; kingdom Viridiplantae; phylum Streptophyta; class Magnoliopsida; order Poales; family Poaceae; genus Triticum; species Triticum monococcum. Next base: position 589,054,402 of record CM067845.1, on the reverse strand, counting down.
AGAAGAGATAGATACAAGTTAAACACCTCTCCTATCCCTATACAACAATTCTAACAGCACATCCAACCCTTATGAACACATTGGAGAGACAAAGTCGGCACATCATCTTGAGATTGATGAAGTCACCACATATGGCTTCATAGTCCACATGAACATCTACTCTCACTGAACACACATCCCTGAAAGGCCTGGAAATGCACAAAAATGCGAGCTACAACGCCGAGTCTACGACTTTAATCGTGGTGGACCGGTGATACCACTGTCCTCCTAACTCTTCGTTCATCACTGCTATACCTGGCCATACCTCGGGACGGGCCGGGCTTCGGCCCGGGCCTAGCTAAGCCCGACACAAAAAACCCAGGCCCGAGCCCGGCCCGGCCCGGCCATCGGGCCTGTTTTCTGGGCCTGAGCCCGGCCCGAACACGTAAAAGCCCGTCGGGCTTCGGGCCGGCCTGGCCCGTCCTTCAGAAAAACACAAAACCATGGGCCCGGCCCAGCCCGGCCTTCGGGCTCAAAATCTAGGTCCAAGCCCGGCCCGGGAGCGGCATCGGGCCGAGCCGGGTCGGGCTTTTTCAGGCCGGGTCGTTCGGGTTGGGCTGCCCATGGCCTGGACTAATCACTGCCCTCGGTTCAGAAGCATTCGCTTGGCTGACACACGTGCAACCCTAGCTCACAAAAACAATAATATGAATGCCTGCATCTATACTGTGTTAACAAAATACTAGGAACCAAGTTAACCGATGTAACTTAAACCAGGAAAAGTAATAACCAAGTAGAATCATCAAAGCTTCTATTACCCCTCTAGCAAAGCAACTAAGGCAAAGCTTTCCCATTCAATCTCCTCGGCGAGCCCATGGATTCGCCTCCCATTTGGCTATCACTCCCACGGCAGACGGCCTGGAGGGGAATCTTGGTGCCTCGGCTTCAACCGGTAGATAGATTAGGGTTTAGTCCTCGCAGAGGCAGCACTCGGACGTATGGCGGTGCTTCTTCTTGGAGTAGCTCCGATCCTTCTCAAGTTTGTCTGTCGGGACGGATTTGACGGAGTTTCAGAGTAGATTCCAGCCAGCTTCCCAAGGTGGCAAGGTTAGGGTTTCTCGTCAAATGTGCCGATAGTGAGATTTCATCTCAGGTTCTTCAGATCAATTCAAGGGATCAATGGCAACAACTGGGCTCCAAGGCATTAGTTCTTAGGGGCACGAAGACTTCCGGTTGTCATTGACTAGATCATCCCAGCTCCAGTATGGGAGCAGCGACACCGGCACGTCGGGGGCTCGTTCTGCCTGCGTGAGTTGTCTTTTGATGGTCTATCCTGATATATTTTTATTATGTTTCAGGTAATTTGTAGTTCTGCTGAATTTTTAGAATAGATAGATCATTTTCGCAAAATAATAATAATACTTGAGCCAGAGAAGGCTGATGAAGAAGAAAAAAGTGTAATAACTTATCTGACTCGGCGAAATTTAAAGGCGAGATTGATTTTCCAACTATACAAGATCATGACCCTCAAAGAAAAACTATATAAGGTCATGGAGTCTCCTCCTAGGTCAAGTACGGTCCAAGAAAGAATCAAAAGGGTGAATCGATCCGGTTGCATTGCCTTGCCTGCATCGCCTTGCCTCAATTCGATGGAGGCCATCGCAGCGCCCTCGTCGGAGTCCAGCAAAGCCGCGGTAACCACCCGCCCTTGGGCCTATCTCTCGCCGGAGCTGCTCGCCGACGTCTGCTCCCGTCTGCACGACGCCACCGACTTCGTCCGTTTCCACGCCGTCTGCCAGGCGTGGCGTGACGCACAGCCGTCGCAGCTCTCACTGGTGGAGACCCAGCCGCGCCAAACGTTCCAGCCATGGCTCCTCTCACAGCGCATAGGACGCATCATCAACTCTCACGTGATCTACTTCGGACGCAGTGTCTCTTCCGAGCCGACGCGGAGCGGCCGCCGCGGCAGCAACAATGGCATCGTTCTTGTAGAGCCGCCCGAGTCATCTGCCGGTGACGAAAGGAACTGGGTGGCCAGCGCGGATGGCAGGTTCGCCTGGCTCTTCGCTGGGGGTTCCGAGCCAACGCTCTTCAACATTGTCACCGGAGAAGTCAAGCCTCTGCCTCCCTTCCCGGACCAGGATGACAACAACGGGATTGGGCGATGGCTGATGAATCCCCGTGGCATCGTCTATGGCGACGGCACCATATTTCTCTATAGCTTTGATACCATCTCAGCCCGCAGGTATCATCCTGGCTTCATGGCAGCCATCCTACGTCCTGGTGACACGGCATGGACGACCGTGGAAAACTGGTTGAATGTGCGGACAAGCCACCACGCATGCGCCGCGTATCACGACGGCAAGGTCCTGGTGTGGGTCAGCGTGTTCTTCTGGTGCATCTTGACACCAAACTTCGGATTTGGAGGCAATGGCGGAAACAATGCCGGTGTCCGCCTTGAGACGACGTGGGATAAGCTTGAGGAGGAATATTATGAGCGAGATCAATGCTATATTCTCAAGTCCCGTGGCGAACTATTGTGGGCGTCCGTGCTAGTCGAGCACGAACGACGCGATGATTATGCCGAGGGCATCATGGCGTCCAAGCTGGCGGTGAGGGTGCATGCACTAGAACAAGAAGTGGACGGCAACGACAAGATGCGGTGGGTGGAGAGGGACGACCGGGGCTTTGATGATCGTGTCTTGTTTCTCGGGTCACCGGCGAGCTTCGCCGTAGACGCCACCGAGCTGGGCCTGGATGGTGGGTGCGTCTACTTTGTCTACAAGCATCGCGTGTTCAGGTACAACCTCGTCGATGGCAAAGCCAGACCTGTGGAGTGGATGTCCTCCGCCGGTAGGGGTTCCGACAAGGCGCATGTCTGGCTCCGGCCACAACCTGTAGTTGCTCCAATCCAGGAAATCCGTGAAAGGCTTGACACTAGAAACAAGAAGTAGAAGTATTTAATCTTGTAACTGAATGATGCATATTGGACTTTCAGTTTAGTAAGTCAGATTTACTTCACCAAGCAAAACTATGTATTATTTTGGAAGTATTTGAAGGTTGGCTAAAAAAGTAACATTTTGACAATCTTGAGTATTTAATATTTGTTGGAAGGAAATTGCGTTGACCATATGTTAGGAGATATTCTAGAGATGTACAAACTATTTTTGTATAGCTTTCTGAGCTTCATGATAAATTACTTGATCTACAGAGAAATAAATTTTCGCAAAAAAAACTGAGAAATAAGTTTCTGAAAAAAAACGGATGGGAAATAAGACTATATTACTCTGCTTATTGTTAATTTGTCCTAGAATATCATCAAATGTCTTACTCTATAAGAGTTGATTCTCTCTATTCTATATTTGTGATTATTTCATGGTATGTCAGCCAATAACATCAAGAAAAGACAAGAGCATCCAGATTGACATGTATCTACTTTATTGTGTGATTAAATAAGAAATGAAATAAACAGAGTAACATAGGTGCGTAAATTTGCTTAACGGGTAAACAGAGAAGAAAATAACTCGGAACCTGCATCTGAGCTCAGCGCTCAATAATGAACTTGTATCAGTAGAACTAGCAGCCACAAGAACCAAATCCAGAGAAGGTAACAGATGAAAAAACGCCACTCCAGACTTCGAAAAATGTCACTGGAAATGACATGAAATGGCATTTTTCAAAATTTGAAAATTGCAATGGCATTTATCAAAATCGCCAGATTTGGAGTGGCATTTATTAAATTAACCCAATGATTTAAGGATATCAAACCCATGCCATGACTCCTGTTAGAAGGGAGAGAGGGATTTGGTGAAATAGTTTAATGTATTGCTTGAGCCTCGCAGGCATATATATAGGAGTACAATGATCTACTTAGAGTACAAGGCAAGGCAGCATAATATCCTACGCTATCCTATCTTTCCTTAGAATCAATATACTAAACATCCCCCCGCAATCACAACGGTAGCGACGCAGACGGTGAGACTGGAGAAGAATCCGGAGGCAACCTGACGAACACCCCCCACAGTCGTAGGTCGATGCATCGCGGAAGTTGTGGCTGGAGTGGAAATCGTCGAGGTTGCTCAAGCAAGGCGGTAGTCCTTTGTGCCGATGTCGATGTAGCCGAGAGCGTAGGGTGGTGTAGCCGTTGTTGAGGTAGCCATGCGAGGGACGCCGTGGTCGATGTCGAGTCGGGGTAGCCGGTGTCGAGGTAGTCGTCGTGGACCGGGAAGAAGAGCGGCGGCGGCGGCGGCTAGGTCAGAAGCGCGGCGACGATGCTCGAAGTAGGCGAGGAAGAACCAGACAACGTGACGAGGACCGGCGCGGACAGTGGCGTTCCTGCGCCTAGGAAGGCGGCGCGACGCATACCACGTAGAAGTCGACGCGCCGGGACGGCAGAGTGGACCGCGCGCCGCGACGTTGTGGCCCGAAGGGGCGACGCAACGGCGGCGCGCGGGTCGGGGCGACGGTGGGCAAGACCTCAGAGCGGTTGCAGGGACTGCGCGCCACACTCGCTACGGCCCGACGGGGCGGCGTAGCGGCAGCGCGAGGGTCGGTGCAGCCTTGGGGATGGCCTGGAGCGGACGGCCTCGGGGCGGCGGTTGACTGCAGGCCGCGGCACTACGGCCCGAAGGGGGCGACGCAGCGGCAGCGCGCGGGTTGGTGCAACCACGGAAACGGCTTCAGGGTGGCGGCGGAGACCACGTGCCGTAACGCTACGGCCCGAAGGGGCGACACAACGGCGGCGCGGATCAATGCAGCCACGAGGAAAACCACAAGGCGATGGCGCTGCGATCTGACGGGGCGATGTAGCGACAAGCCGTTACTCGATCGGTGTAGAAACGTGTAAACTTAGACGGTGATCTTCATGTATCCTGCAAAGCCCACATGAAACGAAATAGATGCAAACAAACGCATGCACGCAATGTGTGAGCCATCATGTACACCGTGAGTCATTGGAGAGTGCAGGCACAGCAGGCGGTCACGCGAGCGTCCGTCCACGTCCGCGCGGGACGTGAGTGCGGCCACAGGCCTCACCGCTTGCGACGACGGGCCAGCGCAGGAAGGTGCGCTCGGTTGCCGCTAAATCGTGGCAGCGGCGTCCATGCCTGATGAAGATGGCGACGGAGTAGACACGTGTTGTAGACGACAGATGGCGGCGGACAACGCAAACCGATCGTAAATCGGAAAACCAAAAAAGAACACCGATCAATTGATCGGTGAGAGAGAAAAACCTCAATCAATTGATCGAGAAAAAGACTCTCTTAAGGTAGCCGATCGACCGGATCGGCGGATGAACCCTAGATACGGGTCGCGCAGCCTTCGGTGGCGATCATGAAGATCGACCGCCCCGGAGGCGGCGCGGTGCGGAAGCGGCGGCGATGGCTAGGGTTTTGGATCGAGATTAGGCTGATATCATGTTAGAAGGGAGAGAGGGATTTGGTAAAATTGTTTAATGTATTGCTTGAACCTCGCGAACATATATATATAGGAGTACAATGATCCACTTGGAGTACAAGGCAAGGCAAAATAATATCCTACGCTATCCTATCTTTCCTTAGAATCAATATACTCAACAACTCCACCAGAGGCGCATGGATAGATGGCCTTCATTATCGATTCTGCTCTGGCAACAATGGGCCTCAAAAGAACTACGAATCGATCCGGTTGTATTGCCTGACTGGAGGGAGTAAAAGAAAAATGGAAGATGCAAAAAAAATGCCAGAGAAGAACAGAATATTTAGTTGGCTTTTAAGAACATATCCATAAAAGTGCACTCCTTTTACAAACTAGTAACTACTAACCGATATTTCCTCTACGATATCTTCAACAAGCATGGTTAAACTTGGAGACAGAGTATTTTGATTTGGTCCCAATTCCTGAACAACCTCCCTTTTGATAAAAAAAAAAAAGCTATCCAAGTTACATTTCAGCCTGACTGCAGAACACAGTAGATAACACCATCTTCAGAATTTTGCGTTTATGCCAAATTATAATAAACTAGCAGTAACATTGACAAAACAATTCCCATCTACGGTTTCTGTAGCCATAGGCTTTCATTGTCCATAGTTGATTATCTTTTCTAGCCACAACACATACTGCCTTACAGTGTTCTCTCAATGCGTTAGTAAGTTTGTCTCCAGCATCATGAAACATGTCACTGTCGCTAAAACGTCGAACTCCCGCATTCAGAAAACATTTACAGGTACGCACAGGGCACGTCCAAAATCAGACATGCCGATTCAGCAGTTGATGTGCAATATCCAGACCAGAATCTGATCAGGAAACAAACACGATGTAACAGCTAGAACCTGTGTATACATGGCCACACCTTGGCCCCCCTCAAACTATAAGTCTCATTAAACACCATATGCATGAATGCACAAGCTACACATGGTTGGTGCTGATCTCCGAATTCATGGCAACACGCATTATCCGGCACGCAGAAGCAGACGCTTGGGCAGCTATTAAGAAGCTATGGATTACGCATTTCGTCCAACAGAACACGGGCGTGCACCTAAACCATACCAATCCCAACTATTCCCTGCTACCCATCGACCATTACAGTTGCCAAAGCTAAAGCTCTAATAGTCTAATCGAATGAAAGCCAATAGGAACTCGATCCAGAACCCAAGAATCATTTACCCTCGTGGGCGAGGGAGTCGAGTCGAGCGCTTCCATGCTGCATGAGTGGGAGAAGACTAGCAGCCCGCTGGAGGTTCCAGGGAAGCCGCCGTCCATTCCCCCATGGCCTGATACACATCCCTCTCTTCCTCACCGTATTAGCCCTCGGCAGACAGCCGTACGAGGACGCCACCACGACCGTGGCGGCAGCGACGGCGAAGCGGGGGCGCGGCGGGTGTCAGGACTCTTAACTGAACCCAGCACTGTCGCATTGACACTTCGTCAGTGTTAATACTGTTTATACCACAGAAACATTCATTGTTTATATTTTTTCTATGACTTGAAAGCCGTTTGTGGGAATTTAAAATTACAATCCAAATTGAAATATTTTCTTTTAAGGTCTTTTGAATTATGATTTGATTTTATAGTAATTTGACTCTCAATTTTCCTCTGTAAATGCCTTCTCCTTTTTTTTGGCGGAAATCCTCTGGAAATTCCTTAAAGAGATTTCTGTCAAAAAATTCCTTAAAGAGACTGCTAAGGAGTTTTGAACCCAATTTGAATGACCCAATAATCATTACAACTTAAAATAAACAATATACTTACCAAAAAATGGAGAAAATATTTTTGGTATCTTAAATTAGATTGTATGCAATAACTTTTAGATTTAATGAAGCAATCACAAAGACCATACACTTAAAACAAGTGAGATATGATCTATTTAGACAAAAACTGCATAGATTTTTCCCATTAGTAAACGTGATGCGATTTTGTCTAAACAATTCTTTATTTATCATACTTTAAAAGTTCGACTTGAGATCATGCTAGAATTTCAATTAATTTGGAGGCGGTAACGCAGGATTTGTACACCACATGGATGCATGCCTCGTCTCTTATATCCATAAAAATCATGAATTTTGATTTGCTTTTAAAATAAATTGAAAATATTTTAAATGATCTTTGAATAGTTAAGTACTCCCTCCGTCCCAAAATAAATGACTCGAGTTTGTACTAACTTTGTACTAAAGTTAATACAAAGTTGAGTCACTTATTTTGGGATGGAGAGAGTATTATTTAAATTTCCTAAACAGGAGTGAGTTTTTCTCTTTTGGTTAAAAAGAGAAAAGACACCCCACCCCCAAGCCCCTCTCGCGCCGCTCCCGCGAGCGATCGAGAGGGTGAACCCTACCTATTGCCGAACCACCTCCCAGCACTCCTTTCCCTCCCCTCGCCACAGTCGGGGTGTAGTGGGACGAAGCCCGTTGGCTTCGGTAGCGGCCGGGCCTTCTCTCCCCTCCCCTTGTTGTACGTGTTGGGTTACGTAGTAATTTAAAAAAAATCCTACGCACACGCAAGATCATGGTGATGCATAGCAACGAGAGGGGAGAGTGTGATCTACGTACCCTTGTAGATCGACAACGAAAGCGTTTGGTTGATGCAGTCGTACGTCTCCACGGCCCGACCGATCAAGCACCGAAACTACGGCACCTCTGAGTTTTAGCACACGTTCAGCTCGATGACGATCCCCGGACTCCGATCCAGCAAAGTGTCAGGGAAGAGTTCCGTCAGCACGACGGCGTGGTGACGATCTTGATGTACTACTGTCGCAGGGCTTCGCCTAAGCACCGCTACAATATTATCGAGGACTATGGTGGCAGGGGGCGCCGCACACGGCTAAGAATATGATCACGTGGATCAACTTGTGTTCCTCTGGGGTGCCCCTGCCTCCGTATATAAAGGCTCAAGGGGGGGGGGGTGCGGCCGGCCTAGAGGTGGCGCGCCAGGAGGAGTCCTACTCCCGTCCTATTCGGACCAAGGGAGGGGAGGGGCGCGCGGCCCATCTCAGGCTGCCTCTTCTCTTTTCCACTAAGGCCCACTAAGGCCCATATAGCTCCCGGGGGGGTTCCGGTAACCTCCCGGTACTCCGGTAAAATCCCGATTTCACCCGGAACACTTCCGATATCCAAACATAGGCTTCCAATATATCAATCTTTATGTCTCGACCATTTCGAGACTCCTCATCATGTCTGTGATCACATCCAGGACTCCGAACAACCTTCGGTACATCAAAACGTATAAACGCATAGTATAACTGTCATCGAAACCTTAAGCGTGCGGACCCTACGGGTTCGAGAACAATGTAGACATGACCGAGACATGTCTCCGGTCAATAACCAATAGCGGGACCTGGCTGCCCATATTGGCTCCTACATATTCTACGAAGATCTTTATCGGTCAGACTGCATAACAACATACGTTGTTTCCTTTGTCATCGGTATGTTACTTTCCCGAGATTCGATTGTCGGTATCCAATACCTAGTTCAATCTCGTTACCGACAAGTCTCTTTACTCGTTCCGTAATACATCATCTCACAACTAACTCATTAGTTGCATTGCTTGCAAGGCTTAAGTGATGTGCATTACCGAGAGGGCCCAGAGATACCTCTTCGACGGTCGGAGTGACAAATCCTAATCTCGAAATACGTCAACCCAACATGTACCTTTGGTGACACCTGTAGAGCACCTTTATAATCACCCAGTTACGTTGTGACGTTTCGTAGCACACAAAGTGTTCCTCCGGCACACGGGAGTTACATAATCTCATAGTCATAGGAACATGTATAAGTCATGAAGAAAGCAATAGCAACATACTAAACGATCGGGTGCTAAGCTAATGAAATGGGTCATGTCAATCAGATCATTCAACTAATGATGTGATCCCATTTAATCAAATGACAACTCGTTGTTCATGGTTAGGAAACATAACCATCTTTGATTAACGAGCTAGTCAAGTAGAGGCATACTAGTGATACTCTGTTTGTCTATGTATTCACACATGTATTATGTTTCCGGTTAATACAATTCTAGCATGAATAATAAACTTTTATCATGATATAAGGAAATAAATAATAACTTTATTATTGCCTCTAGGGCATATTTCCTTCAGTACGACGGCGCGGGACGATACACCGTTCTGGCGCTTCCTCCTGGGTACGACAGTGCAACGGTGGGCTCCTGCAGCACGACCAGGGTGGCCTCCTAGTAGCGTGGATGGCTGGCGCGCGTCGGGCGCTCTCTTCTTAAGCGCGGTCATGGCTATCAGGCGGCGGTGCATGCGAGGGCGCGATGCAGTGGTGGTAGATGTAACGTGCGATGGTTACTTGCTGCACGAGCTAGGATCGGTGCAGCTTGCTGACCCCGGGGTCGTCGGATGGGGCTGCTGACGGCGGTGGTGTCTTGGCTCTTCTCACGGGCGTGGAGGCAGGGCAGAGGTTAGTCGGTGGTGACCATGGTGTTGGACGAAGGTTACGAGACTTGTCTGGCAGAGCCGATGGGGGGCACGGCAGATCGGCGGTCGAAGTTGTTGGCTGCCATGAGCGACCCCCTTTTGGATCGGAAGTTGTCTGATCTGATGGGGTGGCGTCCGCCTTTTCTAGGTGCGTTTACTAGCAGTGGGCCGATGACACGCACTTCCCGCCATATCAGGAGTTTGACGTGGTTCCCCTACCCGAGGTGGGTTGCTCCTCACGTCAGTTCTGGCGCGATGTTGCCTTGGAGTTAGGCTTCTCGGCTCTAGGTCACCATCGGTTAAGCCAAGGTGTGGAGCTTGTGGGTCGGTTGGGGAGGAGTCTTCATGTTGTGGTGTCAGTGAAGCTCCGTGGAGCTTGTGGACGGAACAACGTTGTGCCAACTATCAGATCAGTTCTTCAACCCATGGACTTGGCGTCGTCTGAGTTAACTACTCAACGATGGCCGTCAGCAGTCATGGGTCATGCCGCCCCTAGTCCACCGGGACTAGAGGGGACTGTTGGCATGGGCGCCCCTATAGTGGGGGTGCTGACCTTGGCTCAGTGACTGATGACAGGCTTTTCCTGCCACGGTTTGGGCGTTATGAAGCGGGCGGTCCTCTCCATGTCAGGGTTTCAAGTGAAAATCTTTATGCGGTGGACTCTGTAGCGGCGCCGCTTTGCGTCGTTCTTTCTCTTGAGGGTGTTGTTATGGAGTTTAGGTGTTCTAGAGCTTAGCAGGCATTGTACTATGATCTTCCTAAGTTACTTTCAGTAGCGTAGTTACGTGCGTGCTACTTGATCTGATTACTCTAGGATAGGCTTTGTGAGAGGGTTGCATCATCACGTTATATTGTTTGGCCATGTACGTTATTCGGCTGTTGCTTTATATATAAATTGGTGTGTAAGCCTATTTCAAAATTGTGGGGTTATTAGTCTATAAATCTAAGGACTCCTGCAAATTTTTTGTATTAATCAAAGAAGATTTTCAAAAAACCTGCGGGATCAATTTAAAATAACATTAAATATAAATTATATAGTTTAAAAACACAAGTTTGATTCAAGGTAGGATTAGGAATCGGTGTCCCGCTGAGTCTACAAATCAGTTGACCACAGGTTACACGCAGCTCTACTACATGGTTGCGATCGACTGACTGCATCGTCCTAATTGTTCGATCGATGGAGTCCGTCGTCGTAGACGCATCGGAGCCCGCGTGTCCATGGGTCTTTCTCCCGACGGACCTGCTCCTCGACGTCTCCGGCCGCCTGCACGACGCTCGCGACTTCGTACGCTTTCACGCCGTCTGCCGGCGGTGGCGGAACGCAGCACCGGCAGCGGCCCGCCACAAGTTCTTTCCATGGATGCTCTCGCAGCACCTCGGCCGCGGCGTGCTCATGCACATCGCCGTGTTCTACTCGGGGAGCGTCACTCCCGAAGCGATTTTGAGCTATCACCGCTGCTACGACGGCAACGTTCTCCAGTCGCTCGACGACACAGCTTGGGTGGCCGGCCCGAACGGCGAGGCCGTCTGGCGCTTCGGTTGGCATCCCAAGCCAACACTCCATGACATTGTCACCGGAGCCGTCTGCCCGTTGCCGCATTTCCCCGCTGAAAACTATGAGATCGTGCGGCGGCTGCGGAACCCTCTTGGCATCTTGTATGGCGACGGCACGATTTTTCTGTACAGCTTTGCCGAACTCAATATTTACATGACTCCCTTCACGGCGGCCATCCTGCGTCCGGGTGACACGGCATGGATGATCATGGAAAACAGGTTGTTGTATGGGTCGGCGACATACAATAACAACTGTGCCGCATATCACGATGGCAAGGTCTTTGTGTGGACGCGCACACACTTCTACTGCTTCATGACACATGATTTAGCAAACAATGGTGGTGACATAGACGGCATCAGGCTCGAGATGACAGAGGATAGACCCGAGCACAAACGTTACATGCGCTACTACAACTACGTCTTCGAGTCCTGCGGCAAGCTGTTGTGGGCGTCCGTCTTACTCGAGCATGAATGGCACCATAAAAACATGGACACCTTGTCCACCAATGACCCCGTGGTACCAACGCTAGCGGTGATGGTGCATGAAGCGGAAGAAGAAGTGGACGGTGGCAAGATCAAGATGCGATGGGTGGAGAGAGATGGCCGGAGTTTGGGTGATCATGTCCTGTACCTTGGGTTCCCCACAAGTTTCGCTGCAGACTCCACCCAGATAGACATGGACGGTGGGTGTGCGTACTTTGTCTTTTTACATCGCTTGTACAGGTACAACTTCATCACCGGCGAAACCAAACTCGTGGAGTCGCCACGTACCGGATGGATTTCTCCTGATGCACACCTGTGGCTCCGGCCACGACCTGTGATTTCTCCTATTGAAGAAATTCAAGAAAGACTTAGGATCCGGCCAAACAGAAAAGAAGAGCAAAAAGGGAAAATGTCTGCAATTCAGTGGGTGTATAAGTGGTTTTCAGGAATTTCGTAGTACATGATGAATTTTATCTCCAAATTGTTTGCAGAGTTTCGACTGATTTTGATATTATCAAAACATAAACATTAGTTTCTTCGCAGTTTAACTTTTAGTATGGAATTGCAGTTAGGATGCGTGACATTCGTGGTAGAGAGAAACTGGATGCTTAGAGGAAGAACTGCAAGGGGCTTGTAGCCTGCTTATGTGGCATTTGGCCTATAAAAACGAGAGACATGAAAAAGTAATGCGAGTTGACTCTCATGCAAGAACCCACCTCTTTGTGTGCTCCTATGCTAATGCAGTCTCCCCTAAACTTACTTTTTTAAATATCAAGAGAGGATAGTTTCATAGTTCGTCGTCCCTTCACCCACACACTTCGAGGTACCACTAATATAAAAACGGGAGCCTCCTCGGCGCGCTCCTGTGACTAGCTCGAGGAATCCATCTCTCTTGCACAGCGGATGAATACCTCCAGGACCTGAGGCGTCTTGAGCGATGTGATATTTGTTTTCCGTCACAACACACGAGCATGTTTCCTAGTACATATATGAAGAAAAAGATAGTGAAGGTTGCAGAAAGTACTAGTGATGATTATAAATACAAAATTGGTTGACTTATTGGCGGGCTGTTACGGTTTACTGATACGGGTTGATCTGTCGTGATTATCCAAAGATTGACTACCAATACCCTCCCCCCGCCGGGGCTCCCCTCCCCCTGAATTTCAACGGGTGGGTTGTGTCCTCAGTGTATAAACCCAATATGAAACGACCATAGATCTAGCTTTAGGGCATCTCAAAGGGAGACACTCAAAACTCCGGTATATGTCTAGATAGTGGTGTCTGGACCACTTTTGTGAACTTATATTATCCAATGGATACCCCCAATCAGTCCGTGAAGTGGTCCGAACATCATTTTTTCCGTAAACCAAAAGCAAATTTGTGGCTAGTTTGAAAGTGTCTGGACATCCTCTTGACCAACAAAAATCAATCATGTGGAGCTCCTCTCGCGTCTCTCTATCCTTTCAATCAGACACCACACCACAATATCCACCAAAATCAACCACATACATGACCCTCCTCTCCTCTCTCTCCTTCTAAACGGACAAACAATGTTAAATTTGTGAATAAGCGTTGGATGTCTCATTCCCACATCATGTCCGTGAATCACGTCCGCACATGAAAAATGCACATGAAAAATGACATTTGCGGTGTCTGATTTGGGGTCAGCCTCGGAGATGCCCTTACTCGTCTACATAACATGGCAGCTGCATATAGTCATAGCACACCTAGAGCTATCTGTAAGTTGTGATTTAGTAACTCAAATTTAGTTTTTTGTCTCAGAATTATTTTGGATGAAATTGTGATTTTAGTTTGGAACCATATAATTTTAGGTTGACAAAAATTTCATTTTCATTAAGTTGCCAACTTTTATTGTAAACTACTCCCTCTGTTGCCAAATATAAGTCTTTTTAGAGATTTCAATATGGACTATATACAGATCCGTATGTAGTTCATATTGAAATCTCTAAAAACGACTTATTTAAAAACGGAGTGAGTACATGTAACCCTTGTAAATTCGTTAAATGAAACGTGGAGTAAATGAAACACAGGAACGAAAGTTGTAAATCAGATGAGCTTTGACTCGTATCCAGCATGGTTTCTTTCTGGACGCCGAGGGTCTGGATGTGTCTATGAGTTAAATCTCAATTCCTCGTGCACGATCGAGACCCGCCGAGATCCATGTATGCGTTGCACTTGCGCCAAGCTTAACTGATCTGGACGCCTGAATCACCACCCATCGCCGGCCTCCCGCCCGACCTGCTCCTAGACATCTCCGGTGGTCTGCGCAAGCGCAACGTTAGAGCATCTACAGCCAGACGTCTTAAACCCTTCTCGAACGTCTGGACAAGCCGCCCGATCATTGACCGGTCACAATTTTTCGAGGGGGGGGGGGGGGGGTGGCACCCGGACGCACACGGGCACGTCTGCCAAGTCGGTCCGTCGAAGGGGTCCCAGCTGGAAACGCCCTCAAACCCGGCGGTCTGAAGCTCGTCTCCTTCGTCTGATCGGTGACGCCGCGTGGTGCAGCTTCAGCGGGCCGCGTAGTGCTTAGCCCAGCTATTTAAGTTGACCGGCGGCACCAAAACCCTATCATCCATCCACGTTTTCCTCCTCCTATTCGTCGCCGTCGCCACTTTCCACTCCATCCGTCCGCCTAGTAGCCATGCCCCCACACCACCGGGTGAGGAGCGAGCCATTTCTGACGCCGGAGCACCGACTCGAGCTCCTTAACCAGATCCGGGCTAGGCGCGAAGCCCGGAACACTGTGGGGCTACCTCCAAATGCAGTGCATCAAGAGGAGGAGGAGGAGGAGGAGGTGTAGAAGGAGGAGAAGGAGGAGGAGGGGTGTAGGAGGATGAGAAGGAGGAGTATGAGCCGGAGGAGGAGGATGTGGGGGACGCTGGTGGCGCGGATCTGCAGGCGGAGTAGCATGCCATCATTGATTCCCTTCAGTTGGAGTCGGATGCGGAGGCCAGCCGTCGTCGCCGGCAGGAGATGGAGGCACAGCATGCCATGGAGGAGGCGGAGATGCTCGCCTACATGTATGAGGTGGAGCAGGAGTAGGATGAGCCAGGGCCCTCCTACCCACCCGTCCAGTCGGCGCCCGGCATCGTCCTCGTGGACATCTCCGATGACGAAGAGTAGCTAGGGTACTATGTAGGGTTTATTTTGCATGTTTTGTATGAATTTAAGGGATAAAATATGAGAGAGGAAGATGCAAAGTGGCTTATTTAAGGTGTGACCGATCACGATTAGGAGAAGAAATATGAGAAAGGCGTTTAAGGGACCAAATTTGCAAAGTCCATCTTTTTTTGGAAAAGGAGGAAGACCCCGGCCTCTGCATCTTGGCAATACATGCAGCCACTTTATTAATTATTCACAAAAGACCTTACAAAGTAATACACCAGTAAGACTGAAGACACCATCTAGGCAACATCTGTCGCTTCTCCTATCCAGTTGATGAAGGGATGCTGATAGTCTGGGCCTAATACCAAACTGACCTCCGCAGCCAAACCTAACATCTAAGACCTGAGGCCCCAACCAAGCCACCTGCTGGGTATGGGGCACCCACCGGTCCGGCGCACATTCAGAGGCCGCTGCCGCCAACTACCGCCAATCCATCTTCAGAGCTGTACTGACGCATCAACCTTGCCCGGCTATCTGTCGTCCATCAACATACGCCCAGCAGCGAGACCCTTCTGCTCCATGCCGCTGGGAACCGCCATTGTCGATGTGTCAGATGCAACGCCACACCTCCTTCGCAAACACCACC
Organism: Triticum monococcum; assembly: GCA_034509565.1. Taxonomy (NCBI): domain Eukaryota; kingdom Viridiplantae; phylum Streptophyta; class Magnoliopsida; order Poales; family Poaceae; genus Triticum; species Triticum monococcum. The sequence continues at coordinate 589,038,701 of CM067845.1, read as the reverse complement.
TACCGCCATTGGTCCCATCCCCTCCACTTGCAGTTCCTCTGCACTCCCAACCGAGCCCCAAGACCCCTGACACCACCTCTAGGAAGGGGACGACGTGAAGCATTGCTGCTGCCAAATCCGAAGAGGATTGTAGGGTTTCACCCGACATAAGATCAGTGTGGGTAGATTGGGCCCTCAGATGCGCCTTCATGATGGAAAGTGGCGCCCATGGACGTGGCCGCCGCTGGGCTGGTCAGACCGGCCAAGATTTCCACCAGACCCAAGGTACACCACCAGGGCTCACTATCATCAGAGCCTACAGCCGCAAACCACCGGGATGACGAGAGAGGTAGCAGGAGGGAGGGGAACCAGCAGATCTGACGCTGCAACCACCGGAGGATCACCGGCTGCCCGATCCGATCCCTGGCAGCCCACCTACCCTGTCGCGCCCGGACAAGGAGGCCGGCCTAGGGGCCGCCGCCTGGATCCAGCGGCCTCCGCCCCAGATCAGGCAGAGCATCGCCAGGCTGCCGCCAGGGCCGCACCTAGGAACCGTCCGGCCACCACGCTACCGCGCTCATGGAGACCGCCGTGGGCCAGATCAGCGCCGCTGCCATAGATCAGGGCCTCATCCTTAAGATCGGGGATCCCGCGCATCCATAGCCTGGAGTGAGAGGGCGATGCCTCCGCCGCCGTCGCACACACGGGCTTAGCCCGGCGCCGACCAACGACGGCGACGAAGGGGAGAGCAAGAAGGAGGGGGCCGGCGGCGGAGGGTTGGGACCCCTCGGTCACCCGCGCGGGGCGACGGAGCGGGAGGGAGAAGGGGGGTTTGCACTTATTGCCTTCGTCCGCTTGCTCGCCGTCTGCAAGCCACGCCGAGTAATCAGCAGCAGCAACGCCATGCACAATAAACACTCGTAGCCAGCAGCAGCACGGCCGCACGAAGTACAAACAGCAGCAGTATGCTAGGAGACAGCTACAGTAGTGGTATAGAGGTCGGGGGATCGATACCTCCCATCTCCAATTTCTTTTATCTAATTTTCTCTTTGTTTTCCATATGCAGATAAAATCAATTATTGGCTAATTAAAATACGATACGGATGTCGGAAACTGCATGCATGCATCCGGATTGGAATTGCACGCACGCACGCGCACTCCCCTCACTCGGGACGGACCGCATTTGATGAACCGTTAATTTTTATTTACTTTTTGCGGGGGAGATGAACCGTTAATTAATTACGCTTCTGCACGTCTCAACGCCCCATGACCTCTTGAGCTCGCCGCAGGCACACATTTGTTGGAAAAAGAAAAATCGGCCACCCACATAGTCACCGGAGCTGTCACCCCATTGCCTCCCTTCGCGGACGGGATCGAGCGGAGGGGGAAACCCCATGATGTCACGCATGGCGATGGCACTGTTTTTTGTACAGCTTCACGGCAGCCATCCTGTGTCGAGGTGACACGGCATGGATGACCATGGAAAAGAGGCTGTATGGGTCGGCGACATACAATAACAACTGTGCCGCATATCACGATTGGATGCGCAAACATTTCTACTCCTTCATGACACAGAATGTAGCAGGTGACATAGACAGCATCAGGCTCGAGACACGGAGGATAGACCCGAGCACAAACGTTACATGCGCTATTACAACTACCTCTTCAAGTCCCGCGGCAAGCTATTGTGGAGGTCCGTTTACTCGAGCATGAATGGTACGATAAAAACATGGACACCAATGACCCCGTGGTACCGGCGCTAGCAGTGATGGTGCATGCAGTGGAAGAAGAAGTGGGCGGTGGCAAGATCAAGATGCAAATGGGTGGAGAGAGATGGCCGGAGTTTGGGTGATCATGTCAAGTTCTTTGGGTTCCCCATGAGCTTCACTGCAGACTCCACCCAGCTAGACATGGACGGTGGGTGTGCCTGCTTTGTATTCTTACATTGCTTGTTAAAGTACAACTTCATCACCGGCGAAACTAAGGTGTCGAGTTGCCAGGTCCCAGGTGGATTTCCCGTGATGCACACCTGTGGCTCCAACCATAATCTGTGATTGTTCCGATCGAAGAAATTCAAAAAAGAATTAGGATCCAGCCAGACAGAAAAGAAGACCAAAAAGGAAAAATGTGTGCAATTCAGTGGGTTCATAAGTGGTTTTTGGGAATTTCGTAGTACATGATGAAGTTTTGTCTCACAAATTGTTTGCAGAGTTTCACCTGATCTTGATATCATCGAAACAATAAACATTATTTCCTTTGCAGTTTAATTTCATAACTTTGAGTATAGAATTACGGTTAGAAGACGTGAAATTCATGGTAGAGACAAACTGGACACTTAGGGGAATTATAATAAGGGGTCCAACGTGGCATTTGGCCTATGAAAACGAGGGACATGAAAAACTGATGGAAGTTGACTCTCATGCAAGAACCCACCTCTTTGTGTGCTCGTATGCAAATGCAGTCTCCCCTGAAATTTTAAAATTGTTAAGTTAGGATCACTTCATAGTTCGTCATCTCTTCACACTTCCAGCTACCGCTAATATAAAAAAAAAGGGGCCTCCTCTGCGTGCTCCCGTCACTAGCTCGAGGAATCCATCTCTCTTGCACGGCGGATGATAGCTCGAGGACCTGAGGCGTCTTGAGCGATGTGATATTTTTTTTCACTCGTCACAATGGACAACCATATTTTCTAGTAAATAAGAAAAAAAAAGATAGAGTGGAGGTTGCAAAAAGTACTTATGATGATTATAGATACAAAACTGGCTACTTATAGATTGGCTGTTATAGTTTGCTGATATATGTGGAGATTATATTCCCCCCCCCCCCCCCCCCCCAACCCCAAAAGGAGACCCTCAAAGCTCTCGTCTGGATAGTGGTGTTCGGATCACTTTTATTATACAATGGATACCCCTACCTATCTGTGAAACGGTCTAAACCTCTTTTTTCCCGCAAACCAGAAGCAAACTTGTGGCTGGTTTGGGAGTGTTCGGACATCTGCTTGACCAACAAAAAGCAACCATGTGCTCCTCCTCTCTTATCTCTCTCCACATGCATGGTGGTCCTCTTCCCTCTTTCCTTCTAACTGGACTCCACACCACATGAAAAGCAACCACATGCACGACCCCCCCCCCCCTCTCTCTCCACCAACAGGACAAAAAAGAATAAATTTGTGAATAAGTGTTCACTACTAGGGAAAACCTTATACACAGAAGTTTATCAGTAGCGCGGTTTAAAAGTGGGCGTTATTGCTAATTAGTAGTAGCGAGGGGTATAAAAACCGCGCTACTACTAAGTTGATAGTAGTAGCGAGGGGTATAAACCCGCGCTGCTAGTAAGTTGTCTCGAACAATGCCCCCGGAATAGACCATAGTAGTAGCGAGGGATGTAAAACCGGCGCTACTACTAAGTAAGTAGTAGTAGCGCAGGTAGACTCCCACGCTACTACTAAGCGTGTCGACCCCGGCCGGCCCGCTCCACTCCCACCCCCGCCACTCTCTCTCTCTCTCATCCCTAAAAAAACTCTCTCACGAACTCACCTCCGTCCACCCCACACCGGCTCGGCTCCTCTCCCCACGATCTCCTCACCGCGGCCACCACCCACGCCGGCCGGTTCCGGCGAGCACCGGCCGCGCGCAACACTCCCCCAAGCTCCCGCCTTCCTCCGCTCCGATCCCCATGGAAGCCACCGCCGCCGCCTCCCTCGCGCGGACCCTTGCCTCCTCGCTGCTCCCCTGCGGCTCCCGCCATAGCCGCGTGCGCGTGGCCGTGGCGCCGGAGCGGCGGATGAGGGGTAGGGCGGTGCTTGGTCAGTGATCCATCGCCGCCGCTGGCTTTCCTCCTCCCCTCTCCTCTGCCGCTGCCGCTGGCTTTCTTTCCTGCGAGCGGGGATCGTCCGTGATCCGTCCGGAGCTCACTCCCCGCCTCCTACATGCGTACGTGCTCGACCCCCTCACCTCAATCGTCCGTGATCCGTCCGGGATTCATGCTCGGACATGGCCAGGCCCCCTGTTCTTGATATGGCCTAGTAGATATCTAGTTTCAAGATGGCAATGGGGCCCCGAAACCCGCGTCCCCGCGGGTTTTTACCCTATTAGGGGACGGGGATGGGAGTATTTTCATCCCCGTGGGACTGTTGTTGGGCATATTATACAACCCGACATGTTTCGTGGGTTTGCACCCGTTTCGGTAGTCCCCAAACCCGAAACCCGGCAAACCCGGCAAAATACATTTTTTTACCATGCACTGATTCGGTGCGGCCCAAACCAAAGCTATCGTCTTATGTAATTGCACATCTTATTGAACCATGTATGGCTTATCATCTTTCATGCTGACATCTGATCATTTTTATTGCCGAAATGTGGTATTATGCTACTGAAATACACTCTATATAGCTATTGAACCATCTACTATTGTTTTTTGTTAAAATTTGCTCAAGTTATGATGCTGAAATGTGCTTGTTTTGCTGCTGAAATGTTATTCTTTGTCGCCACTATGTTTGTTTAAATATTTTGATTTTCTTGTGGGTTCCCCGTGGGTTCCCCGAAACCCAATGGGTTTAGGGGACGGGCGGAAAACTAGCCCCGCGCATGGTGATGGGGATGTGGACGGGTTTACGATTTTATCATGGGGATGGGTTTGGGAAGGCAAAACCCGACGGGCTTTGTCCCCGTTGCCATCTTGAATCTAGTTCCTGGTGTTCAGGTCGCGTGGCTTAACGGCCTCCCCCTGAGCCTAGTTGGATTTGTTTCAGGTGCTGCGTTGATTAGGTCCTGGATGATTGGGTTGGGTACTGACCTCTGTCTGTATGTAGCAACAGATACAGGAGAAGTTTTCTGTCGGATTAGTTTACAGTGAATTTTCAGATGACTGAGTTTAAGATTGAGAATTTGGTCAAAGCTAGGCTTTACTCCTAGGGGAAAATCTATTAAAAATAAAAGGAAGAACAAATGAAAGCAGGGAACTAGACAGTCCCTACGCAGACGTAAGGCCACTTCAGATTCACACCTCCTCCTTCAATTCAGAATTCAGAAATTATGATTCCTCTGTTTTTTATTTGCCCATAAAAATTGCAGCCAATTCAAAATGCACACACTATCATCTTAATGGAACTATTCAGTGCCTTCTTGACCTAGTTAACCATCTATCCTTTGCACTCGTCATCGATATAACATCCAGTGTGTTTTGTTTACGCTCGTCTAACATTCCATTGCTCGCCAAACTGAATGTGGGTGGGAGCAGCATCAATAAACTAAGTCTAGCATGCCATTGCTCTTATCGCCATACCACTGAACTGTGTTGTTGAATTGGATTGTGTAGATTCATTTATGGATGTTTATCCACCATGAACGAACAAACTCTAGGGGCAAATTTATCCTTTTTACCTTTTATTTCTTAATAAATGCATTAAACCATGCCTCTTATGATTTTGGCTTCTCAAGTATATTTTTATTGTTTGTGCATCGTGCATCTACGCTTGTGGAAATATTACAGCCCCACTGTTAGGAGTACAAGTTTAGTCCTGACAGACTGGGCGTAAGTGGATTGGTTTGCCTTTTGATTAGTATAAGTAGATGGTAGCAGACCTGGAGAAATAATATTGGATCTTAATATCTCATGACATTGAGTAGAGGACAACAGATCGGATGAGTCTTGTTGTCACATGTGGTTCGGATGGTCAAAGTAGATGGTAGTTGGATCCGAGCACCCAGTCAGTGATGCTCTGCCGCCCGATTTAAAATGGTGCTCTCTGGAGAGCCAACGTCGACCCCGGCGCTGGTGCAGGAGGTGTCCATGGGCAACGTCCTCAGCGCAAAGCTCGGCTAGGCCCCGGCCAGGCAGGCCTCTCTCCGCGTCGCCTGCCCAACACCGTACCCTGCACCACTGTCAACAAAGTCTGCTCGTCAGGGACGAAGGGTATCCATATTTCATCTCTTCACCTGCAATGTCTCCGTAGTTACTTGTCGCCGCTGCTAAAAAACTTATGTTGTTGCCTGTTGGCCTGCTCTTTGCTATCTGAAGTATGTATTTTTTGTCTATCGCTCATTCGCTATCTGAAGAATTTTATGAAGGTAATTTTAGTGTGTGTTTAGCTTTCAGTTTTTGCTTCTACTTCACAGAGTCGAAGATCGTAAGAAAACATTGGATGCTCTTTAACAATTATTCTTAGAAGTAAACCTGAGCAGTATTTGATGATATATTGTGAGTCACTGTAAATGTAAACTGTTTTTTCTTCAGGATATGGATGACTATCTGAAGGGATGCAGGTTTCTTCCCAAACTTAAGAATGAGATACCCGGTGAAAGAAATGCTCCCTGGTCCCTACAGGGAAAGTTTGAGCAGCCTAGAGAATTTAGTACTGATCATGGTAAGGCCGACAAAGCCTGAAATCTCATTTTGATCCACGTTCAAAGATTACATGCTAGCATATATACTTGAAGTCGGCATGGAATATCATAATTAAAAATAGACTTCGCCTATTCCCTGTTTCGAAGAGCAGTGGGAATCAATTTTCTGATGTCCTTTGTTGGCGATTTCCCTATCCATGAAATGATAAATTTTGAACAGATGTTAACTATCAAATATTTCAAGCATATGTAGCTCAAATACACTAGTATCTCTTGAATAACCCAAAACAAGAAGATAGCATGAACACGTATAGCTAGGGTATGCATTTAGTAGGTGTTTTTCCGTTTTGAAGATTCATAATAGACTAAAAGAGACAGATAATTGAAGAAAATACCCTACTGGATCTACATGAGGGCGCGAACTAACAAGTTTTCACTTTCTCGACTGGGTGTAGGGTGATCGACGAGGACTACTGCGGCCCGATGGGAGTCGTGCTCTTCAACTACTCGGAGGCAGACTTCACCGTGAAGCCCCGCGACCGCGTCATACAGATTATCGTCCAGGTGATTGTGGCACAGGAGGTCCCCGGGGTGGAGGACCTCGACGCCACCGTCCGGAGGTCACGAGGTGGAGGGCGACGCCACCGTCCGTAGTTCCTAAAGGTGTAGGACCTCTACGCTTTGTAGATACATCTAGAGAAGTGGTCTGGTTAGGTTGGTGGTGAAATGCTAGGGAAGGTACCAACCTTTTGATGATGGTTGCGTGCGTCCTCGTGATCTCTTCGAGTTGAGATGTTCAATGTTGCATCCATGAACATTGCAAGTGTTAAGATGGTTCTCTGAAATTTATTTTGCACTGGACGTGTCTCTGATCTCCATTCATGAATACTGCATCTATTTTTATGTTTTTATTCCTAATTTGTTACTAGTAGCGTTGGGAAAAAAGTGCCCTACTAGTATTTAGGATACTAGTAGCGCTGGTATTATAGGCACGCTACTACTACTTCATTAGTAGTAGCGCAGGTCTGTAATAGCAGTAGCATGGGTGGCACATGCTACTACTAACAAAGTTAGTAGTAGCGCGGGTTTCACCCACGCTACTACTAACTATTAGCTGTAGCGCGATACTAGTAGCGCAGGTATCCGCGCTGCTAGTAGCCTTTTTCCTAGTAGTGGTTGGATGGCTCCCTCCCGCAGCATATCCATAAATCACGTCCGGACGTGAAAAAGGACATTTGCGGTGTCCGATTTAGGGTTAGTATTGGAGATGCCCATACTGTTCTAGATAACATGGTAGCTGTATAGCATGCCTAGAATTAAAATAAGGTGAAGCAAGAAGTTTAATGCAGTCCCTCGCCGGATTCACGTGTAAACTTTAGAATACATTCAGTTGGATGCCGTTTTGAAGTGATATTATTTTTAAGTAGAACATATTTTTGTCACCGAAGCAAAATTTGATGTACTTAAATATAGCATCTAAGAGAACCTCTAGCGATCCCTTGTAATCAGTTAACTCCTTAAAAATTTATGTTTTATGGATTTAACCGAACCTAGCCAATCCCTTATTTGATTTTTTGGATCAAACTTGACCGATGTGGTGGTTTTTGAATGAACTATATGCATGTTTAATTTGAATTGTTTGATTGGATGAATTACATGCATGTTTATGGTTGATTTGTTGCATATGTTGAATTTGAATCATTCAAATGATTGATGAAATACTGTGCACAATTCTTTGAAATATATGTGCCGCTACGCGTCCGTTGACGGATAATATAAAAAGATCCGCCGCCTGCATGACCATTGGATGGAGCTGCGGATGGCGTCCGATCTACCTACGTGACAAGTCATCTTTGCAACAATTGTGTTGTTGCGGTATTTTCTGCAGATGAGATCTTGTTACAATTTTTTTTTGCAACAGAGGTCTTGTTGCAGAATTTTTTCGCAACAAAGGTCTTGTTGCAAATCATTTTTATGAGTTTTTCTGCAACATAGGTCTCATTGTAAAAAAAATTGCAACAAAGGTCTTGCTATAGAATCATTTTAACGAGTTTTTCTGCAACAGAGGGCTCGTTGTAATAGATAATGTTGCAGAAACCTTTGCGATAGAGGATATGTTGTAGATATTTTTTGCAACAGAGACCATGTTGCGGATATATTTTTTGCAACAAAGACCATGTTGCAGATTTTTTTTTTTGCAACAAGGACCATGTTGCGAGAACATATGTAGAATTTTTGGCAGGAAAGGCCATGTTGCAGAATAATTTTTTTTTATCAAAAATCGTGTTGCAGGATCTGTTGTTGCGTCTCAGCTTGGGAATGCGGCAACCATGGACGCCGGTGCTCCTCTAGGTCGGCGGCGACATGGAACAACGAATGACAGCAGACGCAGCTTCAGCGGCGGCGTGCCTCACATATGCGAGCGCACGCGAGGCCGATTCACATTACCGCATGGGGCGGCTTCTAGCATCTACGCCTACTCGCAGGCCGCTGCACCGGCCATCGGCCATGGCGTGCTCATCGTCATGGACGAGGTCAATGTTTGGATGGAGAGACACATGTGTATCAGCATGCAAGCTAGGTGTGTAGAAGATGAATGAGTAAAGAAAGGAATGAGTGGCTCTCCCTCGTTAGCTGTGGAGACAAGAAAAAGGATGAGCGGTGATAGAAAGCCCACTGGGACGCGCGGTGAGCTCTAATCGGCCGGGTGACGGAAATCTTTTCCCATAGAATAATTAGTAACGAAAACTTTAAATACGGGTGGTTAGGCCCGGTCACTATTTAACTCATTAAAGTTTAAGAAGTTAAGCTTGACCAGGCTTTTAAAGAGTTAGGCGATCTGCTAGAGATGCTCTAATATTGTGTAGTCTTTTTAGCACTAATTTATCTAGCATATAATATGAACATGAGAATGTTCTAAAGTTGATGGACACGATTAGCAGCCCTAATCGTGATAAGGTGATGGACACTTGAGAGGAAGGTAAAGACTACAACAGAAGCGCCATGGTTGCCCTTCAAAGCATTATTATTGCCCTTTTTACCACGAGTGCGGCGAATCTACACCCGGGCTTAGCTGCACCCCTGCTCACGGAAAAAATCAAAACAAATACAAAACAAATTCAAAAAATTCCAAATTTTTTGTGTGTGATAGATAATTAGATGGGTGAGGTTCGCTGAAAAATTTAACTCGTTTGGACATTTGAGCAAGTCTGCAAAAAAGACAAAATCAGGGTCTGTAAAAAAGTTTACTGTTCATGAGCTGTTTTGACCTGATTTGTCTTTTTTGCCGAGACCTACTCAGATATCCAAATGAATTGAAATTTGGAGTGGGCCTCACGCATCAAATTATCTACCACACAAAAAATTTGGATTTTTTTGAATTTTTCTAGTATTTGTTTTGAATTTTTTTCTGACCGGGAGCAGCTGAGCCCGGGCTCAAGGATGAATTATCGTTTTTACCACTCCTTTCATTACCTACCACAAAGGAAATTCTTGATAAAAGAGGAGCCTCCCTCTCTGATTTCCGTTAATAGAAACCAGATTTCACTAGAAACAATCACCCACCACAAATAGAGGTCAAATATGGTATGCAAACTTGTTTGGCCAGCAGTCCTCCTCTCCCCCACACTATTTTCACCCTTCTACCCACACCCGTATCTCTAGCCAACACTATATATTATCGCAATCTCCGTGGTGGGACTGGAGCTGAATCGCCGTCACCAAGCTTGCCTCTAACAATCCCATCCCTCCCACTTGGCTTACGCTGCCGAATTTGATCCAAGCCGACGTTATTGTTTTTGCATCAACCTGTTAAGGTGACACCACCTGTCTGATATGCTTGGACGCCACGTGGATGCGACTTCCCAAAATATTAGGAAGCTCGTGAACCGAAACAAGAAGCAAAAGTTCCATTTTTTTACTTGACAATGCATCCATGGTGGAAATTCTACTATAGCATAGCTTGGATGTAGTTTTGCGCCAAAGTTAGTCGAAGCTAATTACCAATTGTTTACATAATAGAAATTGGGAATTTGGCATTGTAGATGATAATTGTGTTTTTTAAGACACCCTACCTCTATGAGCACCTCTGAGTGACTGAGCCAACAGTTCTTGCTATTGAGGAAGTTGGTCCAGGTGCCTTGTAGTTGACGAGCATGTCATACTGCTGAAAGAGTAGCACCGGAAAGCCTGGAATAAGTACAGGAACAAACGACCACACATGCAAAGTCTAGAACTTGAAACTGGGTGGACAGGTTCCCGCACAAGGAACCAAGCCATCTGAGCGGTTCAATTTGAATTAAAATGTGAAGGTATATTTCAAATAGGTTTCACATGCATTTTTCACCACAGCGCAATGATAGGATGGCGGTTAAGCTCATGGTGTTCGTCCATGAGGCACGGGATCGAGTCTTCTCGAGTTTAGGGTTTTAGGTTTTCAGGGTTTAGGCGTCGTCACATGTGCCGCATGCTCTTCCTCATAAAAATTACAAAAAAGGCTTAGGAGTAGGGATAGGAATCAAACCGAAAATTAAATTCAAAATTTATTTATATACATTTAGATAGAATATCCATAGGATTTTGAGATTTTTTAAAGAACCGGTGTTTCCTACCCCTCATAAAAGAGAGGGGTTCTCTTGGAACCCGGCCAGTGATGCCGTTGTCGAGCTCGGTGAAAGCGTCACTGTTCCCGATTATGTGATTTGATGCTCCTGGGTTGAGGTACCACAACTCATCATTTACGTAGCGAACGTTTCCTAGCTTGGCCTTGGACCCTTCTTCATTGAGGAGCACTCTGTTGTCACTAGGACTCGTTGCGCCATTTTGTTGTTCGGCACTGACGAAGGTGACAAGCGATGAGGAAGATGGGTTCTTCTTTATCATCGGCAGGGATGAGGTGCGCCTCCTCTCTAATCGTCTTAAGTTAGATTCTTTTGAAGTTTGATCAAATTTATTTAGAAAAATATTAACATTAAAGGCTTCAATACAAAACAAAAATATACCTCATGTTAGATATGATGATGTTGACATGGCATCATAGATGTTGATACTTTTCTCCACATATTTAATTAAATTAAAAAAGACTTGACTTAGGACAAACCCATTTTTCTGAAAAGGTGGTTAAACCCCTGATATCTGCATCATTGCAATGCACTTAATCATTTTTTATTAATTATTAAGCGGACTAAGAAAACAAAGATAACAACGATCAAACCATATTACAAGATATGCAAGGGAGAGATAGCAGAGAGAGATACCTGGGTCATAGCAGCGGGAGGGAGAGCGGCAGGAGGCAAAATTTCGTGTTTTGACCCTTCTGGCATAAAAATTCAAGATCTGACCCCAGTTGGGAATTTTTTTGGGATTTGACCCTTTTTCTTACCGCCAGGGGCCCTGGCGGTAGGGTTAGACAGCCTACCGCCAGGGTTCCTGGCGGTAGGGTACTAATCCACGTCAGCACGCGGAGACAACTGTCGTCCCCCTCCGTCGCACCCTACCGCCAGCACCCCTGGCGGTAGGCTGTCTAACCCTACCGCTAGCGCCCCTGGCGGTAGGGTGCGAGCAATTATTTCGCCCGAGACGCCGCGCCCTTGCCCATCTCCCCACCCCTCCCCCTACCCCCGTCGGTAGTTTCTTTCTTTCTCCCCACTCGCCCCTCTCCCTCTCTCATCTCCTCCACTCTCCCCCTCGGATCTTCACCATTTCTTCATCGTTTTTGCGGATCGAGATGGCCCCGAAGAGAGAAACGTAAGCTCCTCCGATCCCTCCAAGTAGTTTTTGCAAACTTGCTTCCGATTCGACGCATTATTTGCTTGAAATCCCTCATATTTTTTAACTTAGATTGGAATTTTTTTCACCTAGGATTGTTTTGGCTTGATTGTAGTTCTAGTTCTTAGTTCTTTAGTAACTAGGGGTATTGAATATGAACTCTAATCAATAGTTCATATGTTAGTGTTAAGATGAACCCTAGTTCATAATTTTTTTTGTTAAAAAAATTATGATGTAATGCATGTGGGAGGACTTGGATTGTAGTTTTATGATGCATGTTGATATGATGATATGAAGATGTTGTTTGGAGAAAATACATTCAAGATGAACTCTATTTTTTTAAAATTATTTAAAAAATGATGATATGATGCATGTTGGAGGATTTATTTTGATATGATGCATGTTGATATGATTTGATCCATCATGTGTAGTAGATGTTGTTGGAGGAATATGCTTAAGATGAACCCTAGTTCATGTAACCAAGAAATTTCATTTTTTTTGTTTATGTATGCTTATGCTTATGATGCTTTTGTTTATGAAATTTTATTAAGGCGGGCACCTCTTGCGGACAACATTGGCCCACGGTACTCCATGCTTGACTACGCATTCGACAAGGGTCATCGTGCCCGTTTCATAGAGAATGGGGTGGTAAGTAATATGAAGGAAATATTGATCAAAGTTTTCGGATTGATGAAAATAAGTTCCTAACTTTTGTCGTCCACTTCTTGACAGATGCTCCAGCCACTGCGCATGAGGGGTCACGGGGTTCATGGGAATATGGACTACGACGAGCGGCTACGCGCCGTACTTCAAGAGAGCCCGACTGTTGGGTTTCATGTTGCAGTTCAAGCGTCAGCTGCCGACGCTTGTCCACGCAGCTCTGACAGCTTTGATTGACCGGTGGCGACCGGAGACCCATTCTTTCCATCTGCCATGTGGGGAGATGACGGTGACCCTCGAGGATTGGTCGATGATTACTACCATGCCGATCGAGGGTCATGCACTCACCAGGCAAGTGGAGAGGACCAACTGGCAGCAGAGGGTTACCACCCTCATCGGCGACTGCCCCGGTGCTAAGGGTAACCGTACATCTGGTGTACCGTTGCCCTGGCTCTCGGAGCACCGGAAGACATGCCCCGAAGACGCCGATGAGGCGACTGTGGAGTGGTATGCGAGGGCCTACCTGTGGTATCTTCTCACGGAGGTCGTGTTTCCATACAGCTCCGGGAACTCTGCCAATTGGTCGTATCTGTTCTTCCTAGCCGACTGGGATGCAGGGTACAATTGGGGACCGCATATCTCGCCTACCTATACCGTTCGGTAAGAGAGTATCTAATTGCCTACCTATACCATTCGGTACGAAAGTATGTCCATGACATTTTGTTATATCTGATCCTCATTTGATGTTTTGCAGCTTGACGACGGAACCTAGAGGACGGGAGACAAGTCCAATATGGGTGGCTTTGTCTGGGCCCTCTCCATTTGGATGTGGGAGCGGCTGCCGGTGGGGCGTCCGAAGAAGATGCCAAGACGTCCATGGGGTGCCTATAGCGAAGACGGCGACGAGACTCGACAACCCACCGAAGCTTACGAGTGGGACGTTGGCAAACTCTACACGGCCCTAAATAAGACTTCGTACAAGACCTACACCAATGAGTTGGACGCTTTGACGCATACGCGACTATATGAACTCGCTCACCACCTTTCTCTTTGATTCCACTTTTGTCCGAGAGTGGGAACTTATCAATGTATATGTAATAGCTAAACTGGTGGCTGATACGTCTCCAACGTATCTATAATTTTTGATTGCTCCATGCTATATTATCTACTGTTTTGGACTATATTGGGCTTTATTTTTCACTTTTATATTATTTTTGGGACTAACCTATTAACCGGAGGCCCAGCCCAGAATTGTTGTTTTTTGCCTGTTTCAGTGTTTCGGATAAACGGAATATCAAACGGAGTCCAAACGGAATAAAATCTTCGGGAACGTGATTTTCTCACTGAACGTGATCCAGGTGAGTTGGACCCTGCTCCAAGGAACAAAAGAGGCGGTCACGAGGGTGGGGGGCGCCCCCTGCCTCGTGGGCCCCTCGTTGCTCCTCTGGCGTACTTCTTCCTCCTATATATACACACGTGCCCCCAAACGATCAGAACAGTAGCCAAAAACCTAATTCCACCACCACAACTTTCTGTATCCGCGAGATCCCATCTTGGGGCCTGTTCCGGAGCTCCGCCGGAAGAGGGTCGTCATCACGGAGGGCTTCTACATCATCCTAGCCTCTCCGATGAAGTGTGAGTAGTTTACCTCAGACCTTCGGTTCCATAGTTAGTAGCTAGATGGCTTCTTCTCTCTCTTTGAATCTCAATACAAAGTTCTCCCCCTCTCTTGTGGAGATCTATTCGATGTAATCTTCCTTTTGCGGTGTGTTTGTTGAGACTGATGAATTGTGGGTTTATGATCAAGTCTATCTATGAATAATATTTGAATCTTATCTGAATTCATTTATGTATGATTGGTTATCTTTGCAAGTCTCTTCGAATTATCCGTTTGGTTTGGACAACTAGATTGGTAGTTCTTGCCATGGGAGAAGTGCTTAGCTTTGGGTTCGATCTTGCGGTGTCCTTACCCAGTGACAGAAGGGGCAGCAAGGCACGTATTGTATCGTTGCCATCGAGGATAACAAGATGGGGTTTATTTCATATTGCATGAATTTATCTCTCTACATCATGTCATCTTGCTTAAGGCGTTACTCTGTTTTTAACTTAATACTCTAGATGCATGCTGGATAGCAGTCGATGAGTGGAGTAATAGTAGTAGATGCAGAATCGTTTCGATCTACTTGTCACGGACATGATGCCTATATACATGATCATGCCTAGATATTCTCATAACTATGCTCAATTCTGTCAATTGCTCAACAGTAATTTGTTCACCCACCGTAGAATACTTATGCTCTTGAGAGAAGCCACTAGTGAAACCTATGGCCCCCGGGTCTATTCTCATCATATCAATCTCCATCACTTTAATCTTGCTTTGCTTTTTATTTTGCTTTTACTTTTTACTTTGCATCTTTATACCAAAAAATACCAAAAATATTATATCTATCAGATCTCACTCTCGTAAGTGACCGTGAAGGGATTGACAACCCCTAATCGCGTTGGTTGCGAGTAGCTATCGTTTTTTGCAGGTACGAGGGACTTGAGCGTGGGCTCCTACTGGATTGATACCTTGGTTCTCAAAAACTAAGGGAAATACTTACGCTACTCTGGTGCATCATCCCTTCCTCTTTGGGGAAAACCAACGCAAGCTCAAGACGTAGCAAGAAGGATTTCTGGCACCGTTGCCGGGGAGTCTACGTAAAAAGTCAACATACCAAGTACCCATCACAATCCCTATCTCTCGCATTACATTATTTGCCATTTTCCTCTCGTTTTCCTGTCCCTAGTAAGCCTCTAGTTGACTAGCTCATTAATCAATAGATGGTTACGGTCTCCTAACCATGGACATTGGATGTCGTTGATAACGGGATCACATCATTAGGAGAATGATGTGATGGACAAGACCCAATCCTAAGCCTAGCACAAAGATCATGTAGTTCGTATGCTAAAGCTTTTCTAATGTCAAGTATCATTTCCTTAGACCATGAGATTGTGCAACTCCCAGATACCGTAGAAGTGCTTTGGGTGTGCCAAACGTCACAACGTAACTGGGTGACTATAAAGGTGCACTACGGGTATCTCCGAAAGTGTCTGTTGGGTTGGCACGAATCGAGACTGGGATTTGTCACTCCGTGTGACGGAGAGGTATCTCTGGGCCCACTCGGTAGGACATCATCATAATGTGCACAATGTGATCAAGGAGTTGATCACGGGATGATGTGTTACAGAACGAGTAAAGAGACTTGCCGGTAACGAGATTGAACAAGGTATCGGGATACCGACGATCGAATCTCGGGCAAGTATCGTATCGATAGACAAAGGGAATTGTATACGGGATTGATTAAGTCCTTGACATCGTGGTTCATCCGATGAGATCATCGTGGAACATGTGGGAGCCAACATGGGTATCCAGATCCCGCTGTTGGTTATTGACCGGAGAACGTCTCGGTCATGTCTGCATGTCTCCCGAACCCGTAGGGTCTACACACTTAAGGTTCGATGACGCTAGGGTTATAAAGGAAGTTTGTATGTGGTTACCGAATGTTGTTCGGAGTCCCGGATGAGATCCCGGACGTCACGAGGAGTTCCGGAATGGTCCGGAGGTAAAGATTTATATATGGGAAGTCCTGTTTTGGTCACCGGACAAGTTTCGGGGTCACCGGTATTGTACCGGGACCACCGGAAGGGTCCCGGGGGTCCACCGGGTGGTGCCACCTGCCCCGGGAGGCCACATGGGCTGTAGGGGTGTGCACCTTGGCCTATATGGGCCAAGGGCACCAGCCCCAAGAGGCCCATGCGCCAAGAGATAAGGAACGGAAGAGTCCTAAAGGGGGAAGGCACCTCCTAGGTGCCTTGGGGAGGAGGGACTCCTCCCTAGCCGCACCCTTCCTTGGAGGAAGGGCCAAGGCTGCACCCCCCCCCTCTCCATTGCCCCTATATATATGTGGGGGGTGGGAGGGCAGCCATACCAATGTTCTGGCGCAGCCCTCTCCCCTCTCCCAAGTCCTTCTCCTCTCCCGTGGTGCTTGGCGAAGCCCTGCAGGATTGCCACGCTCCTCCTCCACCACCACGCCATTGTGCTGCTGCTGGATGGAGTCTTCCTCAACCTCTCCCTCTCTCCTTGCTGGATCAAGGCATAGGAGACGTCACCGGGCTGTACGTGTGTTGAACGCGGAGGTGCCGTCCGTTCGGCACTAGGATCATCGGTGATTTGGATCACGACGAGTACGACTCCATCAACCCCGTTCACTTGAACGCTTCTGCTTAGCGATCTACAAGGGTATGTAGATGCACTCTCCTTCCCTCATTGCTAGATTACTCCATAGATTGATCTTGGTGACACGTAGGAAAATTTTGAATTATTGCTACGTTCCCCAACAAGGTAAATGTTGGGTTGGCGTATTTCGAGATTAGGATTTGTCACTCCGATTGTCGGAGAGGTATCTCTGGGCCCTCTCGGTAATGCACATCACATAAGCCTTGCAAGCATTACAACTAATGATGTATTATGAAACGAGTAAAGAGACTTGCCGGTAACGAGATTGAACTAGGTATTGAGATACCGACGATCGAATCTCGGGCAAGTAACATACCGAGGACAAAGGGAACAATGTATGTTGTTATGCGGTCTGACCGATAAAGATCTTCGTAGAATATGTGGGAGCCAATATGAGCATCCAGGTTCCTCTATTGGTTATTGACCGGAGACGTGTCTCGGTCATGTCTACATTGTTCTCGAACCCGTAGGGTCCGCACGCTTAAGGTTTCAATGACAGTTATATTATGAGTTTATGAGTTCTGATGTACCAAAGTTAGTTCGGAGTCCCGGATGTGATCACGGACATGACGAGGAGTCTCGAAATGGCCGAGACATAAAGATTGATATATTGGAAGCCTATGTTTGGACATCGGAAGTGTTCCGGGTGAAATCAGCATTTTAGTGGAGTACCGGGAGGTTACCGGAACCCCCCCCCCCCCGGTAACCTAATGGGCCTTAATGGGCCTAGTGGAGGAAGAGGAGAGGAGGCCTAGGGGCTGCCGCGCCCCCCCCCCCCCCCAGTCCGAATTGGACAAGGAGGGGGGCGGCGCCCCCTCTTTCCTTTCTTCCCTCTCCTCCTTCCCCCCCAAGTCCTAATCCAACTAGGGAAAAGGGAGGGGAGTCCTACTCCCGGTAGGAGTAGGACTCCTCCTGCGCGCCTCCTCCTATGGCCGGCCGCACCCCCCTTGGCTCCTTTATATACGGGGGCAAGGGGCACCCCTAGACACACAAGTTGATCTCTAAGATCATTCTCTTAGCCGTGTGCGGTGCCCCCTTCCACCATAGTCCTCGATAATATTGTAGGGGTGCTTAGGCGAAGCCCTGCGACAGTAGAACATCAAGATCGTCACCACGCCGTCATGCTGACGGAACTCTTCCCCGACACTTTGCTGGATCGGAGTCCGGGGATCGTCATCGAGCTGAACGTGTGCTAGAACTCGGAAGTGCCGTAGTTTCGGTGCTTGATCGGTCGGGCCGTGAAGACATATGACTACATCAACCGCGTTGTCATAATGCTTCCGCTGTCGGTCTACAAGGGTACGTAGATCACACTCTCCCCTCTCGTTGCTATGCATCACCATGATCTTGCGTGTGCGTAGGAATTTTTTTGAAATTACTACGTTCCCCAACACCTACCACCAGGGCACTTTGATATTTCGTTACAGAAACTTTGCGAGGCAAAAACCCAGCCACACCCTACCGCCAGGGGTTCTGGCGGTAGGGTCAGACAGCCTACCGCCAGGGGCCCTGGCGGTAGGGTACTTATCCACGTCAGCTCGGGCAAACAGCCGTCGTCCCCTGGCGGTAGCCTGGCTAACCCTACCGCCAGAAGCCCTGGCAGTAGCGAAAGGGTCAAATCCCGAAAATTTTCCCAACCGGGGTCAGATCCGGAATTTGTATGCGAGAAGGGCCAAAACACGAAATTTTGCCACAAAGGCGAACAAAGACCAAATTTGAGCAGATCCACCAAAGACAACCACTGACCTAATCCCGTAAGATCCGTCGAAAACACACCTCCACATGCCCTCCGAAGATGCTAGATGCACCACCAGGACATGGCCAAGGCGGGAAGAACCTTATTTCATCTTCAAGAAGCCGCATTCGCCTCGTTTGTGAGCGGGACACAATGAAGGAAATATGCCCTAGAGGCAATAATAAAGTTATTATTTATTTCCTTATATCATGATAAATGTTTATTATTCATGCTAGAATTGTATTAACCGGAAACATAATACATGTCTGAATACATAGACAAACAGAGTGTCACTAGTATGCCTCTACTTGACTAGCTCGTTAATCAAAGATGGTTATGTTTCCTAACCATGGACAAAAGAGTTGTTATTTGATTAACGAGATCACATCATTAGTTGAATGATCTGATTGACATGACCCATTCCATTAGCTTAGCACCCGATCGTTTAGTATGTTGCTATTGCTTTCTTCATGACTTATACATGTTCCTATGACTATGAGATTATGCAACTCCCGTTTGCCGGAGGAACACTTTGGGTGCTACCAAACGTCACAACGTAACTGGGTGATTATAAAGGAGCATTACAGGTTTCTCCAAAGGTAGATGTTGGGTTGGCGTATTTCAAGATTAGGATTTGTCACTCCGATTGTCGGAGAGGTATCTCTGGGCCCTCTCGGTAATGCACATCACATAAGCCTTGCAAGCATTGCAACCAATGAGTTAGTTTTAGATGATGTATTACGGAACGAGTAAAGAGACTTGCCGGTAATGAGATTGAACTAGGTATTGGATACCAACGATCGAATCTCGAGCAAGTAACATACCGATGACAAAGGGAACAAACGTATGTTGTTATGCGGTCTGACCGATAAAGATCTTCGTAGAATATGTAGGAGCCAATATGGGCATCCAGGTCCCGCTATTGGTTATTGACCAGAGATTTGTCTCAGTCATGTCTACATTGTTCTCGAACCGTAGGGTCCGCACGCTTAACGTTACGATGACAGTTATTATGAGTTTATGCATTTTGATGTACCGAAGTTAGTTCGGAGTCCCGGATGTGATCACGGACATGACAAGGAGTCTCGAAATGGTCGAGACATAAAGATTGATATATTGGAAGCCTATATTTGGATATCGGAAGTGTTCCGGGTGAAATCGGGATTTTATCGGAGTACCGGGAGGTTACCGGAACCCCCGGGAACCAGATGGGCCTTAATGGGCTTTAGTGGAAAAGAGAAAGGGGCAGCCCAAGGTGGCCGCGCGCCTTCCCCCCTCCCCTAGTCCTATTAGGACTAGGAGAGGTGGCCGGCCCCCCTCTCTCTCTTTCCCCCTTGGGAGTCCTAGTCCAACTAGGATTGGGGGGGGGAGTCCTACTCCCGGTAGGAGTAGGACTCCTCCTGCGCCCTACTCCTGGCCGGCGCACCCCTCCCCCTTGGATCCTTTATATACGGGGCAGGGGCACCTCTAGACACACAAGTTGATCATTGAGATCGTTCCTTAGCCGTGTGCGGTGCCCCCTACCACCATATTCCACCTCGATCATATCGTTGTAGTGCTTAGGCGAAGCCCTGCGTCGGTAGAACATCAAGATCGTCACCACGCCGTCGTGCTGACGGAACTCCTCCCGAAGCTTTGCTGGATCGGAGCCCGGGGATCGTCATCGAGCTGTACGTGTGCTAAGAACTCGGAGGTGCAGGAGTAACGGTGCTTGGATCGGTCGGATTGGGAAGACGTACGACTACTTCCTCTACATTGCGTCAACGCTTCCGCTGTCGATCTACAAGGGTACGTAGATCACACTCTCCCCTCTCGTTGCTATGCATCACCATGATCTTGCGTGTGCGTAGGAAAATTTTGAAATTACTACGTTCCCCAACAGTGGCATCCGAGCCTAGGTTTTATGGTTTGATGTTATATGCACGAGTAGAACACAAGTGAGTTGTGGGCGATATAAGTCATACTGCCTACCAGCATGTCATACTTTGGTTCGGCGGAATTGTTGGATGAAGCGGCCCGGACCGACATTACGCGTACGCTTACGCGAGACCGGTTCTCCCGACGTGCTTTGCACACAGGTGGCTTGCGGGTGACTGTTTCTCCAACTTTAGTTGAACCGAGTGTGGCTACGCCCGGTCCTTGCGAAGGTTAAAACAGAGTCAAATTGACAAACTATCGTTGTGGTTTTGATGCGTAGGTGAGATTGGTTCTTGCTTAAGCCCGTAGCAGCCACGTAAAACTTGCAACAACAAAGTAGAGGACGTCTAACTTGTTTTTGCAGGGCATGTTGTGATGTGATATGGCCAAGACATGATGCTAAATTTTATTGTATGAGATGATCATGTTTTGTAACCGAGTTATCGGCAACTGGCAGGAGCCATATGGTTGTCGCTTTATTGTATGCAATGCAATCGCGATGTAATGCTTTACTTTATCACTAAGCGGTAGCAATAGTCGTGGAAGCATAAGATTGGCGAGACGACAACGATGCTACGATGGAGATCAAGGTGTCGCGCCGGTGACGATGGTGATCATGACGGTGCTTCGGAGATGGAGATCACAGGCACAAGATGATGATGGCCATATCATATCACTTATATTGATTGCATGTGATGTTTATCTTTTATGCATCTTATCTTGCTTTGATTGACGGTAGCATTATAAGATGATCTCTCACTAATTATCAAGAAGTGTTCTCCCTGAGTATGCACCGTTGCGAAAGTTCTTCGTGCTGAGACACCACGTGATGATCGGGTGTGATAGGCTCTACGTTCAAATACAACGGGTGCAAAACAGTTGCACACGCGGAATACTCAGGTTATACTTGACGAGCCAAGCATATACAGATATGGCCTCGGAACACGGTGACCGAAAGGTCGAGCGTGAATCATATAGTAGATATGATCAACATAGTGATGTTCACCATTGAAACTACTCCATCTCACGTGATGATCGGACATTGTTTAGTTGATTTGGATCACGTGATCACTTAGAGGATTACAGGGATGTCTATCTAAGTGGGAGTTCTTAAGTAATATGATTAATTGAACTTAAATTTATCATGAACTTAGTCCTGGTAGTATTTTGCAAATTATGTTGTAGATCAATAGCTTGCGTTGTTGCTTCCCTGTGTTTATTTTGATATGTTCCTAGAGAAAATTGTGTTGAAAAATGTTAGTAGCAATGATGCGGATTGGATCTATGATCTGAGGTTTATCCTCATTGCTACACAGAAGAATTATGTCCTTGATGCACCGCTAGGTGACAGACCTATTGCAGGAGCAGATGCAGACGTTATGAATGTTTGGCTAGCTCAATATGATGACTACTTGATAGTTTAGTGCACCATACTTAACGTCTTAGAATCGGGACTTCAAAGACGTTTTGAACGTCATGGACCATATGAGATGTTGCAGGAGTTGAAGTTAATATTTCAAGCAAATACTCGAGTTGAGAAATATGAAGTCTCCAACAAATTCTATAGCTAAAAGATGGAGGAGAATCACTCAACTAGTGAGCATGTGCTCAGATTGTCTGGGTACTACAATCGCTTGAATCAAGTGGGAGTTAATCTTCCAGATAAGATAGTGATTGACAGAATTCTCTAGTCACCATCACTAAGTTAGTAGAACTTCGTGATGAACTATAGTATGCAAGGGATGACGAAAACGACTCCCGAGCTTTTCATGATGATGAAATCGATGAAGGTAGAAATTAAGAAAGAGCACCAAGTGTTGATGGTAGACAAGACCACTAGTTTCAAGAAAAGGGCAAAGGGAAAAAGGGGAACATCAAGAAAAATAGCAAGCAAGTTGCTGCTCAAGTGAAGAAGCCCAAGTCTGGTCCTAAGCCTGAGACTAAGTGCTCCTACTGCAAAGGGACTGGTCACTGGAAGCAGAACTACCCCAAGTGATTGGTGGATAAGAAGGATGGCAAAGTGAACAAAAGTATATTTGATATACATGTTATTGATGTGTACTTTACTAGTGTTTATAGCAACCCCTCAGTATTTGATACTGGATCAGTTGCTAAGAGTAGTAACTCGAAACAGGAGTTGCAGAATAAACAGAGACTAGTTAAGGGTGAAGTAACGATGTGTGTTGGAAGTAGTTCCAAGATTGATATGATCATCATCGCACACTCCACTATACTTTTGGGATTAGTGTTGAACCTAAATAAGTGTTATTTGGTTTTTGCGTTGAGCATGAATATGATTTGATCATGTTTATTGCAATACGGTTATTCATTAAAGTCAGAGAATAATTGTTGTTCTGTTTACATGAATAAAACCTTCGATGGTCATACACCCAATGAAAATAGTTTGTTGGATCTCGATCGTAGTGATACACATAATCATAATATTGAAACCAAAAGATGCAATGTTAATAATGATAGTGCAACTTATTTGTGGCACTGCCGTTTAGGTCATATTGGTGTAAAGCGCATAAAGAAACTCCATGCTGATGGGATTTTTGAATCACTTGATCATGAATCACTTGATGCTTGTGAACCATGCCTCATGGGCAAGATGACTAAGACTCCGTTCTCCGGAGCGAGCAACTGACTTATTGAAAATAATACATACTGATGTATGCGGTCCGATGAGTGTTAAGGCTCATGGCAAGTATCATTATTTTCTGAACTTCACAAATGATTTGAGCAGATATGGGTATATCTACTTGATGAAACATAAGTCTGAAACATTTGAAAAGTTCAAAGAATTTCAGAGTGAAGTGGAAAATCATCGTGACAAGAAAATAAAGTTTCTACGATCTGATCGCGGAGACAAATATTTGAGTTACGAGTTTGGTCCTCAATTAAAACAATGTGGAATAGTTTCACAAACTCATGCCACATGGAACACCACAGCATAATGGTGTGTCCAAACGTCATAACCGTACTTTATTGGATATAGTGCAATCTATGATGTCTCTTACCGATCTACCACTATCGTTTTGGGGTTATGCATTAGAGACAGCTGCATTCACGTTAAAAGGGCACCATCTAAATCTGTTGAGACGACACCATATGAACTGTGGTTTGGCAAGAAACCAAAGTTGTCGTTTCTCAAAGTTTGGGGTTGCAATGCTTATGTGAAAAAGTTTCATCCTGATAAGCTCAAACCCAAATCGGAAAAGTGTGTCTTCATAGGATACCCAAAAGTTACTGTTGGGTACACCTTCTATCACAGATCCGAAGGCAAGACTTTTGTTGCTAAATTCGGAAACTTTCTGGAGAAGGAGTTTCTCTCGAAAGAAGTGAGTGGGAGGAAAGTAGAACTTGATGAGGTAATTGTACCTTCTCCCTTATTGGAAAATAGTTCATCACAGAAATCTGTTCCTGTGACTACTACACCAATTAGTGGGGAAGCTAATGATGATGATCATGTAACTTCAGATCAAATTACTACCGAATCTCGTAGGTAAACCAGAGTGAGATCCGCACCAGAGTGGTACGGTAAACCTGTTCTGGAAGTCATGTTACTAGACCATGACGAACTTGCGAACTATGAGGAAGCGATGATGAGCCCAGATTCCGCGAAATGGCTTGAGGCCATGAAATCTGAGATGAGATCCATGTATGAGAACAAAGTATGGACTTTGATTAACTTGCCCGATGATCGGCAAGCCATTGAGATTAAATGGATCTTCAAGAGGAAGACAGACGCTGATAGTAGTGTTACTATCTACAAAGCTAGAATTGTCGCAAAAGGTTTTCGACAAATTCAAGGTGTTGACTATGATGAGAGTTTCTCACTCGTATCTATGCTTAAGTCTGTCCGAATCATGTTAGCAATTGCCGCATTTTATGAAATCTGGCAAATGGATAAACAAAACTGCATTCCTTAATGGATTTATTAAAGAAGAGTTGTATATGATGCAACTAGAAGGTTTTGTCAATCCGAAAGGTGCTAACAAAATGTGCAAGCTCCAGCGATCCATCTGTGGACTGGTGTAAGCATCTCGGAGTTGGAATATACGCTTTGATGAGTTGATCAAAGCATATAGTTTTATACAGACTTGTGGTGAAGCCGGTATTTACAAGAAAGTGAGTGGGAGCACTGCAGCATTTCTGATAAGTATATGTGATTGACATATTCTTGATCGGAAATAATGTAGAATTATTCTGTAAAGCATAAAGGAGTGTTTGAAAGGAGTTTTTCAAAGAAAGACTTCGGTGAAGCTGCTTACATATTGAGCTCCAAGATCTATAGAGATAGATCAAGACGCTTGATAAGTTTTTTCAATGAGTACATACCTTGACAAGATTTTGAAGTAGTTCAAAATGGAGCAGTCAAAGAAAGAGTTCTTGCCTGTAGTACAAGGTGTGAAGTTGAGTAAGACTCAAAGCCCGACCACGGCAGAAGATAGAAAGAGAATGAAAGTCATTCCCTATGCCTTGGCCATAGGTTCTATAAAGTATGTCATGCTGTATACCAGATTTATTGTATACCCTGCACTGATTTGGCAAGGGAGTACAATAGTGATCTAAGAGTAGATCACTGGACAGCGGTCAAAATTATCCTTAGTGGAATAAGGATATGTTTCTCGATTAGGGAGGACTCAAAAAGGTTCGTCGTAAAGGGTTATGCCGATGCAAGTTTTTGACACTAATCCAGATGATTCTAAGTCTCAATCTGGATACATATTGAAAGTGGGAGCAATTAGCTAAAGTAGCACCATGCAGAGCATTGTAGACATAAAATTTTGCAAAATACATACGGATCTGAATGTTGCAGACCCGTTGACTAAGCCTCTTCCACGAGCAAAACATGATCAGCACCAAAGCTCCATGGGTGTTAGAATCATCACTGTGTAATCTAGATTATTGACTCTAGTGCAAGTGGGAGACTGAAGGAAATATGCCCTAGAGGCAATAATAAAGTTATTATTTATTTCCTTATATCATGATAAATGTTTATTATTCATGCTAGAATTGTATTAATTAGAAACATAATACATGTGTGAATACATAGACAAAAAGAGTGTCACTAGTATGCCTCTACTTGACTAGCTCGTTAATCAAAGATGGTTATATTTCCTAACCATGGACAAAAGAGTTGTTATTTGATTAACGAGATCACATCATTAGTTGAATGATCTGATTGACATGACCCATTCCATTAGCTTAGCACCCGATCGTTTAGTATGTTGCTATTGCTTTCTTCATGACTTATACATGTTCCTATGACTATGAGATTATGCAACTCCCGTTTGCCGGAGGAACACTTTGGGTGCTACCAAACGTCACAACGTAACTGGGTGATTATAAAGGAGCATTACAGGTTTCTCCAAAGGTAGATGTTGGGTTGGCGTATTTCAAGATTAGGATTTGTCACTCCGATTGTCGGAGAGGTATCTCTGGGCCCTCTCGGTAATGCACATCACATAAGCCTTGCAAGCATTGCAACCAATGAGTTAGTTTTAGATGATGTATTACGGAACGAGTAAAGAGACTTGCCGGTAACGAGATTGAACTAGGTATTGGATACCAACGATCGAATCTCGAGCAAGTAACATACCGATGACAAAGAGAACAAACGTATGTTGTTATGCGGTCTGACCGATAAAGATCTTCGTAGAATATGTAGGAGCCAATATGGGCATCCAGGTCCCGCTATTGGTTATTGACCGGAGATTTGTCTCAGTCATGTCTACATTGTTCTCGAACCGTAGGGTCCGCACGCTTAACGTTACGATGACAGTTATTATGAGTTTATGCATTTTGATGTACCGAAGTTAGTTCGGAGTCCCGGATGTGATCACGGACATGACAAGGAGTCTCGAAATGGTCGAGACATAAAGATTGATATATTGGAAGCCTATATTTGGATATCGGAAGTGTTCCGGGTGAAATCGGGATTTTACCGGAGTACCGGGAGGTTACCGGAACCCCCCGGGAACCAGATGGGCCTTAATGGGCTTTAGTGGAAAAGAGAAAGGGGCAGCCCAAGGTGGCCGCGCGCCTTCCCCCCTCCCCTAGTCCTATTAGGACTAGGAGAGGTGGCCGGCCCCCCTCTCTCTCTCTTTCCCCCTTGGGAGTCCTAGTCCAACTAGGATTGGGGGGAGGGGAGTCCTACTCCCGGTAGGAGTAGGACTCCTCCTGCGCCCTACTCCTGGCCGGCGCACCCCTCCCCCTTGGCTCCTTTATATACGGGGGCAGGGGGCATCTCTAGACACACAAGTTGATCATTGAGATCGTTCCTTAGCCGTGTGCGGTGCCCCCTGCCACCATATTCCACCTCGATCATATCGTTGTAGTGCTTAGGCGAAGTCCTGCGTCGGTAGAACATCAAGATCGTCACCACGCCGTCGTGCTGACGGAACTCCTCCCCGAAGCTTTGCTGGATCGGAGCCCGGGGATCGTCATCGAGCTGTACGTGTGCTAAGAACTCGGAGGTGCCGGAGTAACGGTGCTTGGATCGGTCGGATCGGGAAGACGTACGATTACTTCCTCTACGTTGCGTCAACGCTTCCGCTGTCGATCTACAAGGGTAAGTAGATCACACTCTCCCCTTTCGTTGCTATGCATCACCATGATCTTGCGTGTGCGTAGGAAAATTTTGAAATTATTACATTCCCTAACACACAATTCTTAACAAGACTTAAAGAAGCACCTAAAAGTGGAGCCCTCCCGCCGGTAAGGGCCGAAATCCACCATACACCCATGGCCCTAAGGCCACAGGAGATGCGGCAGATCAGCGGTGCCGCCGAGAAACCCTAGACGTGCAGCATTAATTAACTCTTTAGACTCTTTCTGCTGGAAATTGATGGTTGTCTTGTTCCTTGGTTACCCCGTTAGCTTTGCCATGGACGCCATGTGGCTGGGCATGGACGGTGGGTCATGGTGGAACAAAGACGATGGGTGACGGTGCAGAGAAGGAAAGGGTTCGGGGGTGAGAGTGAGTCGTTCTGCCGATTTAGAGGCATGACTTCGCTTCGCATTATCCCACGAATATGCCATTTTCAGATAACGAGTTGGTCCTGGTTCCTTAGGTTAGGTGGACCAAACGCAAGAAAAGACTTTTGATTCGAAATGAACCCATTATGTTTAACATGATTATTCAAGCCAGAACATGCTAGCTTGTCTGGCCCGCGAACCGAGCATAAGTTAAATGGTTTAGTATTTTCTTTGGTGAAATCAGTCCACTGTGATTCAAGTTCTAGACATTGCCGCTGGAATTCGTTTTAGTTTATTTTAGCATTTTCCGGCAATGTTGGTTCAATAGGAAGAGACATCTCTCATGATAAGATGTGCGCGTGTGTCCGTAGGAATGGTTGTACGTGCGTGTATGTATTGTATTGTATTTCCTCCGTTTCTTTTTAATCTGTATATAAGATTTGGTCAGAATCAAACTTTGTAAAGTTTGACCAACTTTATAGGATAAAATATCAACATCTATAATACTAAAGTTATATGGTATGAAAATTAATTTCATGATGCATCTAACAATATTGATTTCATATTGTGAATCTCGATATATTGTTTTATAAACTTAGTCAAAGTTAATAAAATTTGACTTTGACCAAACCTTATATGCAGACTAAAAAAACGGAGGGAGTATTGTGTTATTTTATTTTATTTATTTAAAAAACCAGGCCTGGCCCGTTGAGTTGACGGCCGAAAGACTGAGCTCGGGTTCGGTCCCAGTGGGAAGCTCGGCTTAGCCGGACCGGCTCCGGCCCAAAGCGACCGACCATTCCAAACCCTCGCATCCAAGCCGCCTCCGCCTCCACCTCCCCGCGGATCTCCCATCCATCCATGGCCGCCGCCGCCCCGGCCCGCAGGCTGCTCCTGCGCCTGCGTCTCCCACTCCCCCTCTGCAACCCGCCGCCGGCCCCCGTCCCGCTCCTCCCCCACCTGACGCCGCACCTCCACCCGCAGCCACCGCCGCCGGCGCCTCCGCTCCTGGGCGCCCCGGCCCCGGACCCGAAGCTCCGCGACATCCTCTTCGCCTTCCACCCCGCCGTGCACGTATACCCGTCCCTCGTCGACGTCCCGGGAGGAGGACCGGGCGACTGCGACGCGCGGGAGGACGGAGGGGAGGCCAAGGAGGCGGAGGTGTGGGCGGACAGCGTCAAGAAGAAGCGGAAGCGCAAGATGAACAAGCACAAGCTCCGCAAGCTCCGGAAGCGCCTCCGCCGCCAGACCTGAGCCGCCGCTGCATCTGGATCCCGGTGAACACCGACGCCTCGCGCACCAGTTTCAGCATTTTGAATTTTACTTGATTTCATGATCCATAAAGTGGGAGGGAGGGGAGGAATGATGTGAAGTGAAATCCATATGTTCACTGTCCGTAGCACATTTCACATGGTTAGATGATCTTTACCCGGCTCCGTTTCCACGAGATAGCAGATTGTTGCTTATCCATTGTACTTGTTATTAATAGATGGAGATGCTGTATCGTTCCCTATATTGAGGTCTTAGTCTAGATGCCTGCATTTTTCACACTGCTCTGTTAGTATGTGCGACCTTGTTTTCAATATTGTTATGTGGCGCTATAGGAGATATGCAGATAGATAGATTGTGTCATTGATAGTTCCAGGCTGAAACCAGATCAAATTTCTGCCTCCCTAGTCAAAAGATGCAGTTCTATACATGGACCTTTGCGGCTGTGCGAAATAGTCTTTGCACCTCAGGGAACAGCAACACGTGTAGAAGTCGCTGTATCTTACAGTAAACAGTAACACAAAGTGGCACACACACGCACACGCGGACAAACTATTCACACTTTCTTCATGTATACCTTGTCCAATTGCCCACTTTGATCAATACTACTCCCTCTGTTCCTAAATATTTGTCTTTTTAGAGATTTCAAATGGACTACCACATACGGATGTATATAGACATATTTTAGAGTGTAGATTCACTCATTTTGCTCCGTATGTAGTCACTTGTTGAAATCTCTAGAAAGACAAATATTTTGGAACGGAGGGAGCATTACCCGCTGAACCATGGAAAACAAATGGAGTCATGCTCTGCCCTATCGGTGGGCTAGAGTTACCATGTCTATAACCAGTGGTGTCAGCCATGATTTTAACAGCACAATGTTTGTACCGGTGGGGTTTCTGATCTCATGACAATCACTTGGATCAAAGTCATGCCATTTTGACAGTACAGAGTTGCTTGTACCCATGGGTTACTTACGTATCAAACTTCTGATATGCCAACCATAAACCTTATTTGTAGATATACATAGGCACAGAAATATTTAGTGTCCATTGTAGAATCATGCGTTCCCAGTAGGCCCTAAGTGATTTAGTTGCCTGCATACTATAATGTCATACTTGTAGTTTGATCTGAGCATGTAGGACCTATACTGTTCCGCAAACTAATGGATACTTTTGTTTTACTTGAGTAGGCTTGAGGATTGTGATTGCAAGGAGGTTCTCCGGTGCCGCTGCCAACACCGGTTTCAAGCTGATGGTTTCTTCCAGTTATTTTGGTTTGGTTATAGGAGTAGCAGTTCTGGTACCAACAACGCAATTGCTGCGACTGGGCACGTACCTACAAACACTGTAATGACAAGGAGCCAGGAACGGGCTGTTTCATGTCTGGATTTCTGGCAGGCAAATAAAGCTTCAAATGCCGGTCTAACTCATTTGTACTGTTCTTTCCCCAGATCAATG
This sequence comes from Triticum monococcum, assembly GCA_034509565.1. NCBI lineage: Eukaryota > Viridiplantae > Streptophyta > Magnoliopsida > Poales > Poaceae > Triticum > Triticum monococcum. The sequence goes on along the minus strand of CM067845.1, from coordinate 589,008,308 downwards.
CTATAACCTCAGTATACTCGTGCCAGAAGAACTTTGTCTTAAATAGTTCACGAGTTGCCCTGAATTTGTGTATGCTATATTCCCAGTTTTGCTTCATTGGCTGGTTCACGAATAGTTACCAGCGGCCGACCCCTTTTGCAAACCATACCTGGCTTTCAAATTTAGCATTTCAGATAGCATGACCTGAAGTTTATTTGTATCTCATTTGCCTGGTGACTGTTAAGAGTGGAATGTTAAGATGTGACTTATATTTCTGGGGTGGTTTCCTTGATCTTGTGCATACTCCATGCCAACAGCACATGGCAGGATCATGTGAACTTAAACAAGATGTTCTAATACGCTCGTGCATTCTGGTTTTTGTAATGGCATTGCAACTTCTTTCTTAAAGACCACAAGATGTTAATGCCCACATGAGAATACAGCTGTGATTTCCTTACTGGTTTGTGGATGAGCTCTCAGCCTAGCCGGCATGGGTTCGAACGTTGGTTCTAACACGGGTCTTTATAAAAAAAAGTCAGTAGGGGCTTCTCCTCTACTGGTCTAGTTTATTTGGTTCCTCAAAAAAGTTAAATAGGTTCCTCAAAATGAAAAAAAAAATCGTTGCTGGGTTTTGCTCAGCAGGTGGCATTGCTCAATTGTTTTGACAATATTTGAGCACATTACAAATCAATATCATATCACAAATCATTGTCCATGAAAGATTACAAAGAAATGAAGGATTCAAGGAGCTGCTCCGGGTGAGAATGACATTTACATCGACCCCAAACTCACCAACGGAGCATCTAAATCAATACGCTGGTTTTGCTGTTTATTCACCTATAAGGTCCAATAAATAGAGAGTTACATCATTGTGTGTCGAACGCATCTATTAGTTGCTGAATAACACCATCTATCGCCAGATGGGACCAAAGGCACCGCTCATATTTCTTGGCTGAAGTATTGTAAATGCCTCTCTAAGACGAGGCATTGTGTAGGAATGCGTCGAATATTCGACAGAGCAGTTGGATAAATCCTCAGAAGTATCGAATTGGACCATCCAGGCTGCCAGAGGCAAACTGCAGATATCAAAATAACCACACGGTAAGACAAAACCTACTGAGAACGAATACCTCTGAAACAAGGTTCCAGCAAATTGAGGCATGAACTGGATTACCTGCTGTACAATGGGATTTGTGGATGTCATGAATTCTTCTGTCATCCCTTCCCAAACTATCTTTCCCTCATGGAGAAACAACAACCTGAACATTTAAAAACATGGTCCTCAGCCTAACAATTAACCAACAGAAAGTTCCAAAGCACAGAGGAACAAAACAGTTCCAGCCAATACCTATCAACAGCTCTTCTTATTGTGCTATGCTGATGAGTGACAACCGCATACGATGCTATCTTTCCTGGCTTACCCATAGCATCTTTCCCTGTCACGTGCATGGAACGTATAAGGTCTTCAACGACAGTGGATGCTATAGGGTCAAGCCCAGCTGTAGGTTCATCGTATAAAAGAACCTGACAGAAGAAAATTGACTATAAGTTCACAAAGACAATTAAAAAGCAAGCTAAGCTGTCTGATCTCCTGGTATTTCAGAAATGCTTCCGATGATTCGGTAATAATAACGAGTGAAATGATGAGATTAGCTTACAACTGATAAGGGCATACCTCTGGCTCTATTGTTTCTTTTGTGTCATCATTTATTATTGAACGAGCAAGGGCTACACGCTTTTTCATGCCTCCGGATAATTCAGATGGCATTCGCTCCTCGACACCCTGCACACATTACATGATAATCTGCATTACAATCAAGTACTAGCAGGAAACTAATGCTCTTCTGGACCTATCAAAGCTAATAACAATAATCTAGAATACTTCAACTATGTTTTCTCTGAAATACACAGAAAACAGAGAGATCATATACAAATATTAAGCAATATTCCATGGAAATATGTTTCCAACTGCAATGCCTGTCACTCCAGTAAAAGGTTAACTTAAGTAAGATAAAAGCTTAACTTACTTTTAGGCCTACTGCAGCCAATGTTTCCGTCACTAGTGCACCTATTCGCTCCTCAGACAACTTGGAGTTTTCATATCTAAAAGCAAAGACCAGAGGAAATAGATCAGATCAATCTTGAAAACTAAGTACGCTCAAGGAAACTGGAAAGGAAGTTCCTTACAAAAGAAATCCAACGTTTTCACGAACATTGAGAGAATCAAACAATGCCGCACTTTGAAATACCTGCATAAGGAATTTCACACAAATTTATCATGAAAATCTGGATGAGAAGATAATCATGCCGTTCCATTCCACAAATGCATGGATACAATTAGGAAGTATACCAAGCCAATCCGGAGACCTGATATATCCTCATCACTAACTAAGCCCTGTCTTTTCTTTCCGCATATGAATACCTCGCCCTGCTCATATGTTGCAAAACAGCCATGAATAATGAATGACAATCAGTATCTCATCAAAAGTGTACCTCCCCAAAACCATACTAGTAACAGAGATAAATTGAGAAAATGGGACAACCTTATCAGGGGCTAGAAGGCCCGCCATAACCTTCAAAATAGTTGATTTGCCAGTTCCCGAAGGACCGATTATTCCAACAGCTTCACCATGTCTAATCTACATAATAATGTAAGTATCATTTTGGATCATAGGTGAAATTGCTGAGTAAATGCTAACGCAGCCCAAGAACTCTCATAATATAACTTAAACCCATACTAATTAAGATGCAGCGTGACTGCTTTGTGGATAGTACGAGCAACGTAAGAGAACTAGTGACTAGACTGCCCAAGGTAACAGAAATACAACATGATTCACAGTTCTATATGTATTGACAAGTTACAGTACGAAGCCTGCATTGCATCATAAGATGGATTTGAAAAACATCTAAGGGCATCTCAAAAGCGTAATTTGCCATCCAACGCAGTACCCCATCGGTTCGCCGACGCGTCCGGCTGTCTGTTTTCCCACAAACCAGAAGCAAACTGGGGGGGGGGGGGGGGGGGGGGTTACATGATTGCACACAGCGGCCGGCCATACATAATTTCCTTATAGGTTAGGGTTAATTTGCGATCCATGTTCTTGTGGTCTGATGTGCTTTACTGTATATGAATAACCTGGGAGCATCTAATCTTATTAGGTTTACTACTATTGCGCCAGTAAATTGTAGCTATGTGAGGATGAATTGTTTTTCTATCTACCACTGTAGCTAAATCACATTATTATGCAAAGATCGATAACTATTGTTTCCCACTTTGTTGCTGTCTCTGGCTCTATTATCTTATCTAATCTTTTGGATTCCACTGGTGATCAATGCTGGCTATAGATGTGTTTTCTACCTACCATTGCTTGAGCCTTAATTTGTGGTGCACTAGCCATACATAGGGATGGGTAAATTACAGTATGATGCATACACTTGCCAATGCATTCTGACAAGTGGTGCAAGAATGAATCTGCTCTGGCTCTGTTTTGTTACAGTTATGTTTCTTATCTGAATTTCTTATCCTGTTATGATGTAGTTACTTCTGATACCTCAACCTATGTTCTGTGTTTTCAATCAATATCTATTGATTAATGCATTCCTTGTTTTGTGGTTCTGTTTGTCGCAAAACATCTATGTACTGCATGTCTCATTAGCTCTGTTCTTGTAAATGCAAACCAGGATCCCTCCGCAGCCAGGTACCCTCCGCCCCCTTGCTGATGCCGTCCATGGCGGACATCATGCCTAGCAGGTGTTCGGTCAAATGCCACTGAGCTTTTTTTCTTTTTGAACATTTTGTTGTTTTCTAGAGTAATTCGATGGTGGGGTACTCGGTGATCGAGGGGGGATTGTTGTGTGATGCCTGGTTGGTCGTATGTGCAGACTTTGTAGGCATGAGGCAAAGGGGTTAGACCTTTTGGCAGCGGGTGCATGCTTCATTTCATGAGGAAAAAAGAACTTGCGAGCCCTATGACATGCACATCATCCATGAACACAATGTGAAGTCGCTATCGCATCGACGGTACACCATCTGCAGCTCCGTCATGAAGTTTTGTGTTGTGGTTCACCAAGTGGAGACAATGTGGCCATTGGGCTCGTCAACCATCGAGATTGTAATTTTTGCTTCTTGTTGTTCTTCATGTTGGCTAATTCATTCATTTACTCAATGTTGCTCTACAAGTTGTATAGTGCTGCCATCTTGTACTACAGGACCGAGGGCAGGCCATTCACGCACATACATTGTTGGATGAAGCTCAAGGGGCAGTATGTGTAGGACGACCTATGTCGATTCTGACTCGACACTCAAGTATCGTTGAATCCAAAAAAACTTGTTAAACATCCAATTATCTCGGATGTAATATTTCCATTTGAACTATTGTTGTCCTAGGGATATTCGCATGTTATTCATGGATGAATTATGCTATTTTCTATAATTATTTTGAGTGTTGCGGATTTTATGAGAAAAGAAAAACAAAGGCGGACATTTAGGGGACAGGATTGGATGGCCGGGTCCTGCATCAGTGTCCGCAAACTGGTCCAGACCAGTCCGCGGACAAATACAATGTCTGTTTTAGGGAACGGCGTTGGAGATGCCCTAAGCACCCTACAACGAATAGTTGGTTTGAAATAATGCCCAATGAGCACTGAACCAAAACAATCAGTAAGCAGTCAAAAAATGTACAGGCCCCTACAAGGACTCACCTTGAAGCTGACGCCTTGCAGTACATGCTTGTCCCCAAAGGACTTGTGCACATCCCTGCATTCTATAAGAACACCGTGCTCATCGCCAATCTGTCTGCCCAAATCCCAGTTCTTAGCCAAGTTCGAACCCTGCAACGCGATAAAAACAAAACACCATTCGTCAGTGCAAACTCCGTGCTGGCATGGCAACAGTTTGACTAAGTTACATCAGGATCCCAGCGTCCTTGCAAGACCGTACCTCACGCAGGTTCCCTGCATTGCCCAAACCGGGGCTCCTCGTGGCCGACACGACGGCGCCAGCGCCCGCGCGACACTTCCTCGACGACAGCACGCCTAACCTGCCTAAGCAAGAACATGTGCAAGATATTACTACCATTGCTCATTCGACAAAAACCAATTGAATTCAATGAAAGGCATAACCGCAGGCTAGGATGCACAATTAACTGTTTTTGTGTGAACCTTGACACACAATTAACCTAATCGCATTACAAATAGTTTCCCCCCTTTTCGGGTGTCGGTGCACAGTTAACCTGATAGATTGTCAACATTACATTCAGTGAAGCAAGCAAGGCATCCATCCTGAGAGCCAGCGAACCGGCAATCCACCCCGATGAGCCGGCGAATCGGCGGTCCTCCACGAACGCAATTCGACCATCCACATCAACACAGAAGGGAGGCTTGCAAGAACTAAACAAGGCAACGAGCAATAGGAGGATGAGGAAAGATCCAGCCATCCAGGCCGTGGAATTACCTGAACGGGAGGGCGGAGCGGGGGCAGGAAGCGCCGGCGTGGCGCGGGACGGGGACGCGGCCTACGTGGACGCCCGGGCTCCGTAGCGCGGCGGCGGGGGCGGCGGTCGGCGGCGACGCCATGGTGGCGCTCGGCGGCGTGCGGAGGAGGAAAAGGGAGGTGGGTGGAATCCTCCTCCTCTCTGGGGGGTGTGGTGTGACGCGACCAAGGCCCACATCCCGCACCCCCCATCCGTCAGCATTAAGTGCGGTCACAACCGTCCGTTTGTGATCCGACGGCTGGGATCCTCCTCCACGCGCGCTCGAAGGACTCCAAAATTACCAAGCTGCCCGCTCGAGGTGGCCGGGCCGCGAAATCTGCGATGGCGACGGCGGCGGCGGCGACGGTGCGGTGGCGGGTGCTGGCGGCGTCGGCGGCTCTGCGGCTGGCGCTGGTGGCGTACGGGGAGTGGCAGGACGCGCACCTCGAGGTGCGCTACACGGACGTGGACTACCTCGTCTTCTCCGACGCGGCGGCCTCCGTCGCCGCCGGGGGCTCCCCGTTCGCGCGCGCCACCTACCGCTACTCCCCGCTCCTCGCCTTCCTCCTCCTCCCCAACTCCCTCCTCCACCCCGCCTGGGGCAAGCTCCTCTTCTCCGCCGCAGGTAGCCCCCGCCACCGCTCGCCCACACGCTGCCTGCAGTTGCTGTCGAATTCCTCGCGATGTTGATATTTTTGCGGTGCAGATTTGCTCGTTGGGTTGTTCATCGACACCATTCTCGAGCTGCGGGGCGTCCCGGCGAAGGCCCGGATCTGGTGCGTGGTGGCCTGGCTGTTCAACCCCTTTACCTTCACCATCGGCACCAGAGGGAACTGCGAGCCCATCGTCTGCGCCGCCATGCTCTGGATCCTCATCTGCTTGATGAAGGGTGTAAGCTCTGAATCCTTTTTTTTTATGTCTGTTCAGTGATAGCTGCTACCTTTATGAACTAGCTCTGAATATTTTGCAGCTGTGTTGATCTGCTGATTATTACATGTCAAAACTAGGAATATTTCTCTTCGAGTTTGAGTAGGGACATAATTGGTCTGAAAGTTGCGATGATGTGATGGACATTTAGTTTATGTTTACTCTGTCTTTTCTTATGTTTTGTTCACCAATCAATCGTCTCTCTGTTGGTTTAGCTTATTTTTGTGAAGTAGTGGAATTTAACCTGTTATTTAAGGGGGTTTAACCTATTGGACCAATGGATTTACAAACAAAAATTTGGCAGAGTATATTTTACAAAGTCGGGTGTTGCTTATGCAATGAAATACTGATGTTAACCTCTCAGAAAAAGGAAGGTGTACCCATAATCCAAGAAAATCGTACTAGATTTCTATCACTTTTGCAAAACCACGTATACCAAATAATTTGCTTCTTATACATATTTCTAGTCTCCTCTGTACCTGTCCGATATTTCTCCTTGAAAGTCATTAGTACTTGGTGCTCAACAGCTAAAGTACCTTTGCTTCAGAATTCAGGTTTCCTTTTGATTAATGTCTTAATGCGTTTACTCAATGCGTTTCTTTTGTCCTGTTTCTTCACTTGCTTTACTCAATGCGTTTAGACAGACATTCAGCTTCATAATCTAGTTTGTGAAGTGAAAGTTGTCAGGCAAATGCTTCGCTTGCTTGCAACTTCCCAAATGACTTGCAGATCATTTATTCTGTTGCTTACTTGGATCATAAGTATAGACAATTTAGTAATATTTTCAGTCACATGTAGTTAGAAGATTAAAAACATAGAGTTATTGTATAAATATTTTGCATGGCTATCTTACAGTTTTATTATCCACTGCAGGTAGAGTACTGCAAGCAGCATTCTGGTATGGGCTGATTGTGCACTTCAGAATATACCCAATTATATATGCAATCCCCTTTGTTATTGTTCTTGGCAAGAATTATGCCGGTCCTGCTGGTAGACCTGTCCTTACACAGTGGAGTTCAAGACAGCAGTTACAAAGCAATAAAGCCAGGGAAAATGTGGAAGAACCGACATCACTCTTGGCGACTCTATGGAATTTTCTCAGTAGCCTCGTTACAAGAGATACTATCCTGTTTGGGTTGTTGTCTGGATCTATGTTCTTTGCTTGGTCTGGCATCTTCTTCTATCTATACGGGTGGGAGTTTCTAAATGAAGCACTCCTTTACCACCTCACACGGACCGATCCAAGGCACAATTTCTCGATTTACTTCTATCACATATATCTGCACCATCAGCAAGGGTTCTCAAGCATACAGAGGCTGGCTTCGTTCCTGCCGCAGCTGATCGTGCAGTTGGCGCTCATCATACGCTTCTCCAGGGACCTTCCGTTTTGCATGTTCCTCCAGACAGTCGCATTTGTGGCCTTCAACAAGGTGAGGCATCTGAAACTTTTTTCTGTTTGTGCGAAACTACTACAGTAGGCTGAAATACTAACAACTGCTACTCTGTCGACGAGCAGGTGATGACAGCGCAGTACTTCGTGTGGTTCTTCTGCCTGCTGCCCCTCATCCTCCCCTGGACCGGCATGAAGCTGAAGTGGAAGGGCCTTGCCTGCGCGCTGGTGTGGATGGGGTCCCAGCTGCATTGGCTGATGTGGGCCTACCTGCTGGAGTTCAAGGGGCGGAACGTGTTCGTGCAGCTCTGGGCTGCGGGTCTCGTGTTCCTGGCGGCCAACACCTTCGTGATGATCATGGTGATCAGGCACCACAGTCACACCCCGCTCTTCTCGGCGCCGGCGGGGCCCAGGACCAAGATGGCCGCCAAGAAGGAATAGCCACGTGGCTACGTAGTTTACTTTCTTTGCCAACTGATGACTGTACTGTTTTCCGATAAAGTGATGATTGTACTGTTGCCTTGCCTTAGCATGGAATGGATCTTGCCTGAGTTGCAGCATGCTGTAGCTTTGCTTCTAATCTATACCAATATAAAAAGACCCAAAGAGGCAGATCCAACTGATCTCGACCATCGAACTAAGTTCATCCAACGATCTAGATTGCTCCAATGGCGAGCGTTAAACATGTTTAACGTGCAATTAATATTATACCAGATATTGCACTAATCACATGATTAACATACAAATAATAGCATACTTAATATTTGCGTGCAATGAATATATTGCCTAAATATTAACGTGTGTTGCACGTGCGCATTTACTAGTAGGATATAAACAGCAAGCGTACAATAGTAGAGTAATTCTCTTTTTAGGTGTTCATCAATAGGAGTTTTCTGTTCACTGGAATTTTGAGGTATGGTTGGCGAACTGTAATGGGATTTAAATTTACTGGAATTAATTTGCAGTTGGTTCGGCATAGAAAAACGTTGTAATGGGAGTACTGCCTTTGTGTGATTTTTCTTTGAATCGATGGTCTTGAATTATTACTACTCCAAGAACCCAAACCAATACTGGTCGAAGTTTAGTAATTCCGGCGGTATTAATTTAACGGTTAGTGCTTAAAAAGATTAGTACCCACAAGGTACATGTAAGCTGTGCTGGGAAGTCTCAGCGAGATGACCGCGTGGCCTAATGGATAAGGCGCTCGCCTCCGGAGCGGGAGATTCTGGGTTCGAGTCCCAGCGTGGTCGGCATTTTTTTTAGTTTATTATTTTGACATTTTTCCCCTTTCTCTATAATAACGGCTGACGGGGTGTGAAGACTTGATGTAGTGTGCTTTCAAATGGCGCCTTCATCTCACCAGGTATGGCATGGCGGTACTTGTCCTGCGGGTGATCAAGACGATCTACATCACCCTCGTGGTCAGCATTTTTTTAGTTTATTATTTTGACATTTTTCCCCTTTCTCTATAATAACGGCTGACGGGGTGTGAAGACTTGATGTAGTGTGCTTTCAAGTGGCGCCTTCATCTCACCAGGTATGGCATGGCGGTACTTGTCCTGCGGGTGATCAAGACGATCTACATCACCCTCGTGGTCGGCTTTTTTTAGTTTATTATTTTGACATTTTTTAGTTTATTATTTTGACATTTTTTCCCTTTCTCTATAATAACGGCTGACGGGGTGTGAAGACTTGATGTAGTGTGCTTTCAAGTGGCGCCTTCATCTCACCAGGTATGGCATGGCGGTACTTGTCCTGCGGGTGATCAAGACGATCTACATCACCCTCGTGGTCGGCATTTTTTTTAGTTTATTATTTTGACATTTTTCCCCTTTCTCTATAATAACGGCTGACGGGGTGTGAAGACTTGATGTAGTGTGCTTTCAAGTGGCGCCTTCATCTCACCAGGTATGGCATGGCGGTACTTGTCCTGCGGGTGATCAAGACGATCTACATCACCCTCGTGGTCGGCATTTTTTTAGTTTATTATTTTGACATTTTTCCCCTTTCTCTGTAATAACGGCCGACGGGGTGTGAAGACTTGATGTAGTGTGCTTTCAAGTGGCGCCTTCATCTCACCAGGTATGGCATGGCGGTACTTGTCTTGCGGGTGATCAAGACGATCTACATCACCCTCGTGGTCGGCATTTTTTTAGTTTATTATTTTGACATTTTTCCCCATTCTCTGTAATAACGGCTGACGGGGTGTGAAGACTTGATGTAGTGTGCTTTCAAGTGGCGCCTTCATCTCACCAGGTATGGCATGGCGGTACTTGTCCTGCGGGTGATCAAGACGATCTACATCACCCTCGTGAGCAAGCCGTCTCATGGCAGCCTCATTCCTATGAAAAACTAGCATCGTCCCCCTTACATATATACCTGGCTAAAGTTAACCTTAGCACCTATGCCAGCAGGCCAAGCATCAATTTAACTTATGCTATGAGTTTTAATGTTGATTTGCTACGAAAAGGACCTGTGTGGTTTGTGATGGTATCCGCGGCGCGGACAGTGGTGGCATTGGCCACCTACTGCCCCACTATTTATAATGTTAGTGTGCATATAAAAGGATGGCACCCTATCTTATCAATGTGCTAAGCTCCCTTTCTTGTACATTTATGTTGGTGATGGACGGGTATGACTTCTGGTAGAAATCTATTCAGGCACATGTTATCTCTGCGGCAGTTTTTCTCTCTCTTATTGTATTGCATCAACTAGACTGTAAAAACTGGTGAGCATCGACGGCATAGTATAATTTCTTCCTTAATGCCTCCCGCTCCACTTCCACTAAAAATTTGAGTCGAGCTATCGGGGAGAAGCTATGGTGCCTTTGAATCAATATATGGGTCCTTCATTTGTTCTATTTAATGTGATGGGCAAGATAGTTGCTACTTCACTGTTTATGATTAGGAATACCAGCTCTAAACCAAATGTTAGGCAGAGCCATGTTTTAAGAAAAATAATGCATTCTAGGTGGCAATTAACGAGGTACGTACTACGTAAGGGCACTATCATTCTGATAATTACATTTTGTTATCAACATGCAACACAAACCAGCCAGCTATCATTCTCGCAAAAAATGAATATGTAATTGTTGCATACCTGATAAAACCATCACAAGAGAGATGAACAAATCAAACAACCGCAATGCTATGAACATGTAATTAATAACTGCAAAGTTCGGAGAAAACAAGATTATCATGAGTTCCAGCTTTTTTTTAAACCACGTGTTCACCATATAGAACCATAAGTTATAACAAAATCGCTGGACTGTCCACACTAGACAATACCAAAGAGTACAACCATCATGGCACGACACTCTTCTCCTACAGCGTGGTCGATTTGTTTGACATTTTTTCCCTATCTTTCTCTGTAATGGCTGTCGGGCTGTGAAGACTGGATGTAATGTGCTTTCAAGTGGCGCCTTCATCTCACCAGGGAGTATGGCATGGCGGTGCTTGTCTTGCGGGCGACCAAGACGATGTACATCACCCACGTGAGCATGCCGTCCGATGATAGCCGAAAGCTATACTTCCATTCCCAACGCATCTCATCCCTACGGTCGGCATTTTTTTTAGTTTATTATTTTGACATTTTTCCTCTTTCTCTGTAATAATGGCTGACGGGGTGTGAAGACTTGATGTAGTGTGCTTTCAAGTGGCGCCTTCATCTCACTAGGTATGGCATGGCGGTACTTGTCTTGTGGGCGACCAAGACGATGTACATCACCCTCGTGAGCAAGCCGTCTGATGGCAGCCGAAAGCTATCCCAACGCATCTCATTCCTATGAAAAACTAGCATGGTCCCCCTTACATATATACCCGGCTAAAGTTAACCTGAGCACCTATGCCAGCAGGCCAAGCATCGATTTAACTTATGCTATGAATTTTAATGTTGATTTGCTACGAAAAGGACCTGTGTGGTTTGTGATGGTATCCGCGGCGCGAACGGTGGTGGCATTGGCCACCTACCGCCCCACTATTTTTAATGTTAGTGTGCATATAAAAGGATGGCACCCTATCTTATCAATGTGCTAAGCTCCCTTTCTTGTACATTTATGTTGGTGATGGACGGGTATGACTTCTGGTAGAAATCTATTCAGGCACATGTTATCTCTGCGGCAGTTTTTCTCTCTCTTATTGTATTGCATCAACTAGACTGCAAAAACTGGTGAGCATCGACGGCATAGTATACTTTCTCCCTTAATGCCTCCCGCTCCACTTCCACTAAGAATTTGAGTCGAGCTATCGGGGAGAAGCTATGGTGCCTTTGAATCAATATATGGGTCCTTCATTTGTTCTATTTAATGTGATGGGCAAGATAGTTGCTACTTCACTGTTTATGATTAGGAATACCACCTCTAAACCAAATGTTAGGCAGAGCCATGTTTTAAGAAAAATAATGCATTCTAGGTGGCAATTAACGAGGTACATACTACGTAAGGGCACTATCATTCTGATAATTACACTTTGTTATCAACATGCAACACAAACCAGCCAGCTATCATTCTCGCAAAAAATGAATATGTAATTGTTGCATACCTGATAAAACCATCACAAGAGAGATGAACAAATCAAACAACCGCAATGCTATGAACATGTAATTAATAACTGCAAAGTTCGGAGAAAACAAGATTATCATGAGTTCCAGCTTTTTTTTTAAACCACGTGTTCACCATATAGAACCATAAGTTATAACAAACTCGCTGGACTGTCCACACTAGACAATACCAAAGAGTACAACCATCATGGCACGACACTCTTCTCCTACAGCGTGGTCGATTTGTTTGACATTTTTTCCCTATCTTTCTCTGTAATGGCTGTCGGGCTGTGAAGACTTGATGTAATGTGCTTTCAAGTGGCGCCTTCATCTCACCAGGGAGTACGGCATGGCGTTGCTTGTCTTGCGGGCGACCAAGACGATGTACATCACCCACTTGAGCAGGCCGTCCGATGATAGCCGAAAGCTATACTTCCATTCCCAACGCATCTCATCCCTACGGTCGGCATTTTTTTTAGTTTATTATTTTGACATTTTCCCCCTTTCTCTGTAATAATGGCTGACGGGGTGTGAAGACTTGATGTAGTGTGCTTTCAAGTGGCGCCTTCATCTCACCAGGTATGGCATGGCAGTACTTGTCTTGCGGGCGACCAAGACGATGTACATCACCCTCGTGAGCAAGCCGTCTGATGGCAGCCGAAAGCTATCCCAACGCATCTCATTCCTATGAAAAACTAGCATCGTCCCCCTTACATATATACCTGGCTAAAGTTAACCTTAGCACCTATGCCAGTAGGCCAAGCATCGATTTAACTTATGCTATGAGTTTTAATGTTGATTTGCTACGAAAAGGACCTGTGTGGTTTGTGATGGTATCCACGGCGCGAACAGTGGTGGCATTGGCCACCTACTGCCCCACTATTTATAATGTTAGTGTGCATATAAAAGGATGGCACCCTATCTTATCAATGTGCTAAGCTCCCTTTCTTGTACATTTATGTTGGTGATGGACGGGTATGACTTCTGGTAGAAATCTATTCAGGCACATGTTATCTCTGCGGCAGTTTTTCTCTCTCTTATTGAATTGCATCAACTAGACTGTAAAAACTGGTGAGCATCGACGGCATAGTATAATTTCTCCCTTAATGCCTCCCGCTCCACTTCCACTAAGAATTTGAGTCGAGCTATCGGGGAGAAGCTATGGTGCCTTTGAATCAATATATGGGTCCTTCATTTGTTCTATTTAATATGATGGGCAAGATAGTTGCTACTTCACTGTTTATGATTAGGAATACCACCTCTAAACCAAATGTTAGGCAGAGCCATGTTTTAAGAAAAATAATGCATTCTAGGTGGCAATTAACGAGGTACGTACTACGTAAGGGCACTATCATTCTGATAATTACACTTTGTTATCAACATGCAACACAAACCAGCCAGCTATCATTCTCGCAAAAAATGAATATGTAATTGTTGCATACCTGATAAAACCATCACAAGAGAGATGAACAAATCAAACAACCGCAATGCTATGAACATGTAATTAATAACTGCAAAGTTCGGAGAAAACAAGATTATCATGAGTTTCAGCTTTTTTTTAAAACCACGTGTTCACCATATAGAACCATAAGTTATAACAAACTCGCTGGACTGTCCACACTAGACAATACCAAAGAGTACAACCATCATGGCACGACACTCTTCTCCTACAGCGTGGTCGATTTGTTTGACATTTTTTCCCTATCTTTCTCTGTAATGGCTATCGGGCTGTGAAGACTTGATGTAATGTGCTTTCAAGTGGCGCCTTCATCTCACCAGGGAGTACGGCATGGCGGTGCTTGTCTTGCGGGCGACCAAGACGATGTACATCACCCACGTGAGCAGGCCGTCCGATGATAGCCGAAAGCTATACTTCCATTCCCAACGCATCTCATCCCTACGAAAATCTAGCATCGTCCCCCTTACATATATACCTGGCTAAAGTTAACCTTAGCATCTATGCCGGCAGGCCAAGCATCGATTCAACTTATGCTATGAGTTTTAATGTTGATCTGCTACGAAAAGGCCCTGTGTGGTTTGTGATGGTATCCGCGGCGCGAACAGTGGTGGCATTGGCCACCTACTGCCCCACTATTTATAATGTCAATGTGCATACAAAGGGATGGGACCCTATGTTATCAATGCACCAAGCTATCTTTCTTATGCATTTATCTTCTATATCTAAATAGCTAGCCCCCATTAACTATTTCTCTCAACATGCAAGCATGCCACATCATCGCACAACATGCACGAGAAAAGGCTCACACTCACTATCATATGTCTCGCAACATGCAAGCATGCCACTTCATCATGAAACCTGCATGAAAAAAGGCCTATATCAACATGCAAATTTCTATTCTATTATTCTATTTATATTTAATAAAAGAATTACAACTATATAGTGATCAAACATAATAAATTATATGTAGTTTTAGTTTTATCCATTTATATATGTTTCATACAATGAATCACATTGAGATATGTTATAAAATATTCCCGCAACAACGTGCGGGCGGGGTATCATCTAGTGTTGGTGATGGACGGGTACGACTTCTGTTAGAAATCTATCCAGGCACATGTTATCTCTGCGGCAGTTGCTCTTTTTTTCTTCTCGTACCACTAGTAGAAAACAGGGCTTTGGTCCAGGCCGGGTCAGCCCATTAGTCCCGGTTCAGTCCAGAACCGGGACCAATGGGGGCATTGGACCCGGTTCGTGAGCCCAGGGGGCCAGCCGGGCCACGTGGGCCATTGGTCCTGGTTCATCTCGACCTTTTGGTCCCGGTTGGTGGGACGAACCGGGACCAATGGGCCTCCCTCCTGGCCCACCACCATTGGTCTGGGTTGGTGGCTTGAACCGGGACCAAAGGCTCCCCTTTAGTCCCGGTTCATGCCACCAACCGGGACCAATGAGGTGCCTATATATACCCCCTCGTGTAAGAGCAGAGCACACTGCTCTGTTTTTTCTGACCAAGGGGGAGAGGGCTTGGTGGTGCTCTAGCTCACCTCCTATGCACACAAGGTGTTCGATGGAATGCCCGAGCCACACTACTTAAGCTTTCTCCTCTCCAAGCTCGACCTCCAAGCTCCATTTTCCACAATATTTGTCTAGGTTTAGCGGTCCGTCACGCCTCGTCCCCGTCTTCACCGCCGTCGATCACCCGCGCCGAGCTCATCGCCAGCACCACCGTGGTGAGCCTCTTGTTCTTATCTTCTTTCTGAAAGGAAAAATATTCTTACTTGTATGTTTACATAGATACTTGTATTATTTTCTTACTTTTATTATTGTATCTTATATAGTGCGATGGTTTTGGTATCCGTCCCCGTCAGCCCTCGTCATGTCTATGATTCGGATGTGGTATATATATTATCTTTATAACTATTGGTTCATTTATTGTTTATGAAAATTATGCCGACCAACATGACATAGATTTTATTTATGTAGGATGTGTTGGGGAATGTAGTAATTTCAAAAAATTTCCTACGCACACGCAAGATCATGGTGATGCATAGCAACGAGAGGGGAGAGTGTTGTCTACGTACCAACGCAGACCGACTGCGGAAGCGATCACACAACATAGAGGAAGTAGTCGTACGTCTTCCCGATCCGACCGATCCAAGCACCGTTACTCCGGCACCTCCGAGTTCTTAGCACACGTTCAGCTCGATGACGATCCTCGGGCTCCGATCCAGCAAAGCGTCGAGGAAGAGTTCCGTCAGCACGACGGCGTGATGACGATCTTGATGTACTACCGACGCAAGGCTTCACCTAAGCACTACAACGGTATGATCGAGGTGGAATTTGGTGGCAGGGGGCACCGCACACGGCTAAGGAACGATCTCAAGGATCAACTTGTGTGTCTAGAGGTGCCCCCTGCCCCTGTATATAAAGGATCCAAGGGGAGGGGCTGGCCGGCCAAGGAGGGAGGCGCAGGAGGAGTCCTACTCCTACCGGGAGTAGGACTCCCCCCTCCAATCCTATTCCAACTAGGACTCCAAGGGGGAAAGAGAGAGAGAGGTGGCCGGCCACCTCTCCTAGTCCTAATAGGAATAGGGGAGGGGGGAGGCGCGCAGCCCTCCATGGCAGCCCCTTTCACCTTTCCACTAAGGCCCATGTAGGCCCATTTGGCTCCTGGGGGGTTCCGGTAACCCTCCCGGTATTCCGGTAAAATCCCGATTTCACCCGGAACACTTCCGGTGTCCAAACATAGGCTTCCAATATATCAATCTTTATGTCTCGACCATTTCGAGACTCCTCGTCATGTCCGTGATCACATCCGGGACTCCGAACAACCTTCGGTACATCAAAATTCATAAACTCATAATAACTGTCATCGTAACGTTGAGCGTGTGGACCCTACGGTTCGAGAACAATGTAGACATGATCGAGACACGTCTCCGGTCAATAACCAATAGCGGGACCTGGATGCCCATATTGGCTCCTACATATTCTACGAAGATCTTTATCGGTCAGACCGCATAACAACATACGTTGTTCCCTTTGTCATCGGTATGTTACTTGCCCGAGATTCGATCATCGGTATCCAATACCTAGTTCAATCTCGTTACTGGCAAGTCTCTTTACTCGTTCCGTAATACATCATCTCACAACTAACATCTTAGTTATAATGCTTGCAAGGCTTATGTGATGTGTATTACCGAGAGGGCCCAGAGATACCTCTCCGACAATCGGAGTGACAAATTCTAATCTCGAAATACGCCAACCCAACATCTACCATTGGAGACACCTGTAGTACTCCTTTATAATCACCCAGTTACGTTGTGACGTTTGGTAGTACCCAAAGTTTTCCTCCGGCAAACGGGAGTTGCATAATCTCATAGTCATAGGAACATGTATAAGTCATGAAGAAAGCAATAGCAACATACTAAACGATCGGGTGCTAAGCTAATGAAATGGGTCATGTCAATCAGATCATTCAACTAATGATGTGACCTCGTTAATCAAATAAAAACTCTTTGTTCATGGTTAGGAAACATAACCATCTTTGATTAACGAGCTAGTCAAGTAGAGGCATACTAGTGACACTCTGTTTGTCTATGTATTCACACATGTATTATGTTTCCGGTTAATACAATTCTAGCATGAATAATAAACATTTATCATGATATAAGGAAATAAATAATAACTTTATTATTGCCTCTAGGGCATATTTCCTTCAGTCTCCCACTTGCACTAGAGTCAATAATCTAGATTACACAGTAATGATTCTAACACCCATGGAGCCTTGGTGCTGATCATGTTTTGCTCGTGGAAGAGGCTTAGTCAACAGGTCTGCAACATTCAGATCCGTATGTATCTTGCAAATCTCTATGTCTCCCACCTGGACTAGATCCCGGATGGAGTTGAAGCATCTCTTGATGTGTTTGGTCCTTTTGTGAAATCTGGATTCCTTTGCCAAAGCAATTGCACCAGTATTGTCACAAAAGATTTTCATTGGACCCGATGCACTAGGTATGACACCTAGATCGGATATGAACTCCTTCATCCAGACTCCTTCGTTCGCTGCTTCCGAAGCAGCTATGTACTCCGCTTCACATGTAGATCCCGCTACGACGCTTTGTTTAGAACTACACCAACTGACAGCTCCACCGTTTAAAGTAAACACGTATCCGGTTTGCGATTTAGAATCGTCCGGATCAGTGTCAAAGCTTGCATCAACGTAACCTCTTGCGGTGAGATCTTTGTCACCTCCATATTTGAGAAACATATCCTTAGTCCTTTTCAGATATTTCAGGATGTTCTTGACCGCTGTCCAGTGATCCACTCCTGGATTACTTTGGTACCTCCCTGCTAAACTTATAGCAAGGCACACATCAGGTCTGGTACACAGCATTGCATACATGATAGAGCCTATGGCTGAAGCATAGGGAACATCTTTCATTTTCTCTCTATCTTCTGCAGTGGTCGGGCATTGAGTCTGACTCAACTTCACACCTTGTAACACAGGCAAGAACCCTTTCTTTGCTTGATCCATTTTGAACTTTTTCAAAATCTTGTCAAGGTATGTGCTTTGTGAAAGTCCAATTAAGCGTCTTGATCTATCTCTATAGATCTTTATGCCTAATATGTAAGCAGCTTCCCCGAGGTCTTTCATCGAAAAACTTTTATTCAAGTATCCCTTTATGCTATCCAGAAATTCTATATCATTTCCAATCAGCAATATGTCATCCACATATAATATCAGAAATGCTACAGAGCTCCCACTCACTTTCTTGTAAATACAGGCTTCTCCAAAAGTCTGTATAAAGCCAAATGCTTTGATCACACTATCAAAGCGTTTATTCCAACTCCGAGATGCTTGCACCAGTCCATAAATGGATCGCTGGAGTTTGCACACTTTGTTAGCTCCCTTTGGATCGACAAAACCTTCTGGTTGCATCATATACAACTCTTCTTCCAGAAATCCATTCAGGAATGCAGTTTTGACATCCATCTGCCATATTTCATAATCATAAAATGCGGCAATTGCTAACATGATTCTGACAGACTTAAGCATCGCTACGGGTGAGAAGGTCTCATCGTAGTCAACCCCTTTAACTTGTCGAAAACCTTTTGCGACAAGTCGAGCTTTATAGACAGTAATATTACCGTCAGCGTCAGTCTTTTTCGTGAAGATCCATTTATTCTCAATTGCTTGCCGATCATCGGGCAAGTCAACCAAAGTCCATACTTTGTTCTCATACATGGATCCCATCTCAGATTTCATGGCCTCAAGCCACTTTGCGGAATCTGGGCTCACCATCGCTTCTTCATAGTTCGTAGGTTCATCATGATCTAGTAGCATGACTTCCAGAATTGGATTACCGTACCACTCTGGTGCGGATCTCACTCTGGTTGATCTACGTGGTTCAGTAGTATCTTGTCCTGAAGTTTCATGATCATCATCATTAGCTTCCCCACTAATTGGTATAGGTGTCGCAGAAACAGTTTTCTGTGATGTACTATTTTCCAATAAGGGAGCAGGTACAGTTACCTCGTCAAGTTCTACTTTCCTCCCACTCACTTCTTTCGAGAGAAACTCCTTCTCTAGAAATGATCCATTCTTGGCAACGAATGTCTTGCCTTCGGATCTGTGATAGAAGGTGTACCCAACAGTCTCCTTTGGGTATCCTATGAAGACACATTTCTCCGCTTTGGGTTCGAGCTTATCAGGTTGAAGCTTTTTCACATAAGCATCGCAGACCCAAACTTTAAGAAACGACAACTTTGGTTTCTTGCCAAACCATAGTTCATAAGCCGTCGTCTCAACGGATTTTGATGGTGCCCTATTTAACGTGAATGCGTCCGTCTCTAAAGCATAACCCCAAAACGATAGCGGTAAATCAGTAAGAGACATCATAGATCGCACCATATCTAGTAAAGTACGATTACGACGTTCGGACACACCATTACGCTGTGGTGTTCCGGGTGGTGTGAGTTGCGAAACTATTCCACAATTTTTCAAATGTACACCAAACTCGTAACTCAAATATTCTCCTCCACGATCAGATCGTAGAAACTTTATTTTCTTGTTACGATGATTTTCAACTTCACTCTGAAATTCTTTGAACTTTTCAAATGTTTCAGACTTATGTTTCATTAAGTAGATATACCCATATCTGCTTAAATCATCTGTGAAGGTGAGAAAATAACGATATCCGCCACGAGCCTCAATATTCATCGGACCACATACATCGGTATGTATGATTTCCAATAAATCTGTTGCTCTCTCCGTAGTACCGGAGAACGGTGTTTTAGTCATCTTGCCTATTAGGCACGGTTCGCAAGTACCAAGTGATTCATAATCAAGTGGTTCCAAAAGCCCATCAGTATGGAGTTTCTTCATGCGCTTTACACCGATATGACCTAAACGGCAGTGCCACAAATAAGTTGCACTATCACTATCAACTCTGCATCTTTTGGCTTCTACATTATGAATATGTGTATCACTACTATCGAGATTTAACAAGAATAGACCACTCTTCAAAGGTGCATGACCATAAAAGATATTACTCATATAAATAGAACAACCATTATTCTCTGATTTAAATGAATAACCGTCTCGCATTAAACAAGATCCAGATATAATGTTCATGCTCAACGCTGGCACCAAATAACAATTATTTAGGTCTAATATTTATCCCGAAGGTAGATGTAGAGGTAGCGTGCCGACCGCGATCACATCGACTTTGGAACCGTTTCCCACGCGCATCGTCACCTCATCCTTTGCTAGTGTCCGCTTATTCCGTAGTCCCTGTTTCGAGTTGCAAATATTAGCAACAGAACCAGTATCAAATACCCAGGTGCTACTGCGAGCTCTAGTAAGGTACACATCAATAACATGTATATCACATATACCTTTGTTCACCTTGCCATCCTTCTTATCCGCCAAATACTTGGGGCAGTTCCGCTTCCAGTGACCAGTCTGCTTGCAGTAGAAGCACTCAGTTTTAGGCTTAGGTCCAGACTTGGGTTTCTTCTCCTGAGCAGCAACTTGCTTGCTGTTCTTCTTGAAGTTCCCCTTCTTCTTCCCTTTGCCCTTTTTCTTGAAACTAGTGGTCTTGTTGACCATCAACACTTGATGCTCCTTCTTGATTTCTACCTCCGCAGCTTTCAGCATTGCGAAGAGCTCGGGAATAGTCTTGTTCATCCCTTGCATATTATAGTTCATCACGAAGCTCTTGTAGCTTGGTGGCAGTGATTGGAGAATTCTGTCAATGACGCAATCATCTGGAAGATTAACTCCCATCTGAATCAAGTGATTATTATACCCAGACATTTTGAGTATATGCTCACTGACAGAACTGTTCTCCTCCATCTTGCAGCTATAGAACTTATTGGAGACTTCATATCTCTCAATTCGGGCATTTGCTTGAAATATTAACTTCAACTCCTGGAACATCTCATATGCTCCATGACGTTCAAAACATCGTTGAAGTCCCGATTCTAAGCCGTAAAGCATGGCACACTGAACTATCGAGTAGTCATCAGCTTTGCTCTGCCAGACGTTCATAACATCTGGTGTTGCTCCAGCAGCAGGCCTGGCACCCAGCGGTGCTTCCAGGACGTAATTCTTCTGTGCAGCAATGAGGATAATCCTCAGGTTACGGACCCAGTCCGTGTAATTGCTACCATCATCTTTCAACTTTGCTTTCTCAAGGAACGCATTAAAATTCAACAGAACAACAGCACGAGCCATCTATCTACAATCAACATAAACAAGCAAGATACTATCAGGTACTAAGTTCATGATAAGTTTAGGTTCAGTTAATCAAATTACTTAGGAACTCCCACTTAGATAGACATCCCTCTAATCCTCTTAGTGATCACGTGATCCAAATCAACTAAACCATAACCGATCATCACGTGAGATGGAGTAGTTTTCAATGGTGAACATCGTCATGTTGATCATATCTACTATATGATTCACGCTCGACCTTTCGGTCTCTGTATTCCGAGGCCATATCTGCATATGCTAGGCTCGTCAAGTTTAACCTGAGTATTCTGCGTGTGCAAAACTGGCTTGCACCCGTTGTAGATGGACGTAGAGCTTATCACACCCAATCATCACGTGGTGTCTGGGCACGACGAACTTTGGCAACGGTGCATACTCAGGGAGAACACTTCTTGATAATTTAGTGAGAGATCATCTTATAATGCTACCGTCAATCAAAGCAAGATAAGATGCATAAAAGATAAACATCACATGCAATCAATATCAGTGATATGATATGGCCATCATCATCTTGTGCTTGTGATCTCCATCTCCGAAGCACCGTCATGATCACCATCGTCACCGGCGCGACACCTTGATCTCCATCGTAGCATCGTTGTCGTCTCGCCAATCTTATGCTTCCACGACTATCACTACCGCTTAGCAATAAAGTAAAGCATTACATCGCGATTGCATTGCATACAATAAAGCGACAACCATATGGCTCCTGCCAGTTGCCGATAACTTGGTTACAAAACATGATCATCTCATACAATAAAATCAGCATCATGCCTTGACCATATCACATCACAACATGCCCTGCAAAAACAAGTTAGACGTCCTCTACTTTGTTGTTGCAAGTTTTACGTGGCTGCTACGGGCTTAAGCAAGAACTTATCTCACCTACGCATCAAAACCACAACGATAGTTTGTCAAATAGACTCCGTTTTAACCTTCTCAAGGACCGGGCGTAGCCACACTCGGTTCAACTAAAGTTGGAGAGACAGTCGCCCGCAAGCCATCTATGTGCAAAGCACGTCGAGGGAACCGGTCTCGCGTAAGCGTACGCGTAAGGTTGGTCCGGGTCGTCTCGTCCAACAATACCGCCGAACCAAAGTATGACATGCTGGTAGGCAGTATGACTTGTATCGCCCACAACTCACTTGTGTTCTACTCGTGCAAATAACATCAAACCATAAAACCTAGGCTCTGATACCACTGTTGGGGAACGTAGTAATTTCAAAAAATTTCCCACGCACATGCAAGATCATGGTGATGCATAGCAACGAGAGGGGAGAGTGTTGTCTACGTACCAACGCAGACCGACTGCGGAAGCGATCACACAACGTAGAGGAAGTAGTCGTACGCCTTCCCGATCCGACCGATCCAAGCACCGTTACTCCGGCACCTCCGAGTTCTTAGCACACGTTCAGCTCGATGACGATCCTCGGGCTCTGATCCAGCAAAGCGTCGAGGAAGAGTTCCGTCAGCACGACGGCGTGATGATGATCTTGATGTACTACCGACGCAGGGCTTCGCCTAAGCACTACAACGGTATGATCGAGGTGGAATTTGGTGGCAGGGGGCACCGCACACGGCTAAGGAACGATCTCAAGGATCAACTTGTGTGTCTAGACGTGCCCCCTGCCCCCATATATAAAGGATCCAAGGGGAGGGTCTGGCCGGCCAAGGAGGGAGGCGCAGGAGGAGTAGGACTCCCCCCTCCAATCCTATTCCAACTAGGACCCCAAGGGGGAAAGAGAGAGAGAGGTGGCCGGCCACCTCTCCTAGTCCTAATAGGACTAGGGGAGGGGGGGAGGCGTGCAGCCCTCCATGGCAGCCCCTTTCACCTTTCCACTAAGGCCCATGTAGGCCCATTTGGCTCCCGGGGGGTTCCGGTAACCCTCCCGGTATTCCGGTAAAATCCCGATTTCACCCGGAACACTTCCGGTGTCCAAACATAGGCTTCCAATATATCAATATTTATGTCTCAACCATTTCGAGACTCCTCGTCATGTCCGTGATCACATCCGGGACTCCGAACAACCTTTGGTACATCAAAATGCATAAACTCATAATAACTGTCATCGTAACGTTAAGCGTGCAGACCCTACGGTTCGAGAACAATGTAGACATGACCGAGACACGTCTCCGGTCAATAACCAATAGCGGGACCTGTATGCCCATATTGGCTCCTACATATTCTACGAAGATCTTTATCGGTCAGACCGCATAACAACATACGCTGTTCCCTTTGTCATCGGTATGTTACTTGCCCGAGATTCGATCGTCGGTATCCAATACCTAGTTCAATCTCATTACTGGCAAGTCTCTTTACTCGTTCCGTAATACATCATCTCACAACTAACATCTTAGTTATAATGCTTGCAAGGCTTATGTGATGTGTATTACCGAGAGGGCCCAGAGATACCTCTCCGACAATCGGAGTGACAAATTCTAATCTCGAAATACGCCAACCCAACATCTACCATTGGAGACACCTGTAGTACTCCTTTATAATCACCCAGTTACGTTGTGACGTTTGGTAGTACCCAAAGTGTTCCTCCGGCAAACGGGAGTTGCATAATCTCATAGTCATAGGAACATGTATAAGTCATGAAGAAAGCAATAGCAACATACTAAACGATCGGGTGCTAAGCTAATGAAATGGGTCATGTCAATCAGATCATTCAACTAATGATGTGACCTCGTTAATCAAATAACAACTCTTTGTTCATGGTTAGGAAACATAACCATCTTTGATTAACGAGCTAGTCAAGTAGAGGCATACTAGTGACACTCTGTTTGTCTATGTATTCACACATGTATTATGTTTCCGGTTAATACAATTCTAGCATGAATAATAAACATTTATCATGATATAAGGAAATAAATAATAACTTTATTATTGCCTCTAGGGCATATTTCCTTCAGGATGTATGTGAATCGGAAATGCCAACCGACCCTATTGTCGAGAGGTTAAATTTAGTTGAAGAAGAAAACAATTTGTTGAAGGAAAAAATAAAAAAAATGAGGAGGAGAAGATGATATCGGAGTTGCATGTTGCGGATGTCGTCGATAATCACAAGATCAAGATGGATGCAATGCTCTTGAAGATTAGAAAGATGAGAAAATATGCCATTCATACCAAGGCTTGGTATCATTATGCCGTTGGATCAATTGTTACCTTGGTTGCGATTATGATCACATTTGTTTTCGCATTGAAATGTTTTACATAGTTTCAATATATCGTTTAATTAATTAGATGCTCTGGAGAGCTATATGTTGTTAGATGAGAACTATGTATGCACTTTGGTTTTAATGTGATGATGAACTTCTATTAATTTGGACACTTAATTATATATAATGCACGCAGATGAACCGGCAATGGAAGTACGGTGACAGACACACCTCCGAGTACATTAAGGGCGTGCATGAGTTTCTCGATGCGGCTGAGGCAAACAAACAGAATGGTTTTATGTGTTGTCGATGCACTGAATGTGGGAATACGAGGTCTTACTTTAACCGGAAAATCCTTCACTCCCACCTGCTTTACAAGGGTTTCATGCCACACTATAATGTTTGGACGAGGCACGGAGAAATAGGGGTTATGATGGAAGACGGCGAAGAAGAAGAGTACGATGACAACTATGTGCCCCCTGAATACGGTGATGCTACAATGAGGGGAGCTGGTGAAGATCAAGAGGAACCAGACGATGTGCCCAATGATGCTGCAACGAGTGAAGCTGCTGAAGATCAAGAGGAACCAGACGATGTGCCCGATGATGATGATCTCCGCTGGGTCATTGTCGATGCAAGGACGCAATGCGAAAGTCAAAAGGAGAAGCTGAAGTTCAATCGCATGTTAGAGGATCACAAAAAAGGTTGTACCCCAATTGCGAAGATGGCAACACAAAGCTCGGTACCGTACTGGAATTGCTGCAGTGGAAGGCAAATAATGCTATGGCTAACAAAGGATTTGAGAAGCTACTGAAAATATTGAAGAAGAAGCTTCCAAAGGATAACGAATTGCCCGACAGTACATACGCAGCAAAGAAGGTCATATGCCCTCTAGGATTGGAGGTGGAGAAGATACATGCATGCCCTAATGACTGCATCCTCTACCGCGGTGCATACAAGGATCTGAACGCATGCCCGGTATGCGGTGCATTGCGGTATAAGATCAGACGAGATGACCCTGGTGATGTTGACGGCGAGCCCCCCAGGAAGAGGGTTCCTGCGAAGGTGATGTGGTATGCTCCTATAATACCACGGTTGAAACGTCTGTTCAGAAACGAAGAGCATGCCAAGTTGATGCGATGCCATGCCAACTTTATAACACACGAGTATGCTATGCCAACTTTTTCAGAGTTCATTTGAAAACTATGAATTTAGGTTGAATTTTTCTAAAACTAAAAGCAAAAAGAATAAAAAATAAAGCAAAAAACAAAATAAAATAAATAATACAGAAAACAAAACAAAAACTGGAAAAAAGAGCAATAATAAGTATTTTGTTGTAAGTAGAAACAAAATAAAATAAATAAAGCAACAAAGAAAACAAAAAAACTAAAAAAGTGTTTTCAAATTTGAAAACTAATGGCACTAACAGAAAGTTCATAATTTTTTTAAAACTAAAAGCAAAAAGAATTAAAAAATAAATCAAAAAACAAAAGAAAATAAATAATGCAGAAAACAAAACAAAAAACTGGAAAAAATAGGCACTAAAAGCAAAAAGAACAAAAAAAAGTGTTTTCAAATTTGAAAACTAATGGTACTAACAGAAAGTTATAATTTTTCTAAAACTAAAAGCAAAAAGAATTAAAAAAATAAAGCAAAAAGCAAAAGAAAATAAATAATGCAGAAAACAAAACAAAAAAACTAGAAAAATATATTAAAAATAGCAACAATAAGTAAAGAAAACAAAAAAACAAAAAAAGTGTTTTCAAATTTGAAAACTAATGGCACTAACAGAAAGTTTATAATTTTTCTAAAACTAAAAGCAAAAAAAAACAAATAAAGCAAAAAACAAAAGAAAATAAATAATGCAGAAAACAAAACAAAAAAACTGGATTTTTTTTAAAAAATTGCAACAATAAGTAAAGAAAACAGAAAAAAAGTACCTCCTACTGAGCCCCCACAGCGTGAATACGACTAGAAACCCTACCATGGGCCAGGATTCAGGCCCGCAAGAGACCCAGTAGGCCCACAGGCACAGACAGTGGATTTAGACCCGTAAGCCTGCAGTAGAGAGGAGCTCGAAGTGGTCGGCTCGGCAGAGCTTATAAACCACTCCAAGCCCCTCTCGGCTAACGAGGTGGGACTAAACATCCCACCGCACTGCGCCAGTTCTAGCACACAATCTTTGGTCCCGGTTGGTGCCAGCAACCGGGACTAAAGGGGGCATTGGTCACAGTTCGTGGCACAAACCGTGACCAATGCCCCCCTTTAGTCCCGGTTGGTGCTACCAACCGGGACCAAAGGCCGCCGCTTCCCGCTCATTGGGCTGCTAAAAAGAGGCCTTTGGTCCCGGTTGGTGGCACCAACCGGGACTAAAGGGGGCATTGGTCCCGGTTTGTGCCAAGAACCGGGACCAATGCCTTTGCTATATAAGCCGCACTTAGGAAATTTTCGCATTTCCCTCGCAGTTGCCCCCAACGACGCCGAGCACATCGACGCCGCCAGGCTGCCCCAACGCCGCCCGCCGCCCCCGCCGTCGCCGTCGCCCGCGCCCTCGCCCGACGCCGTCGCCCGCGCCCTCGGCCGACACCGTCGCCGCGCGTCGCCGTCCCCTGCCCCGACGCCCGCCGCCCCTGCCCCTCGCCATCGCCGTGCCGCCGGCCCCTGCCCCGACGCGTCGCCGCCTCTGTGTGCACCGCACGTCTGCCGCCCTCGCCGCCGCCGTGCAATTTTTTATTATACATGCTATTTTTTACATGTTTTTAGATTTTCATATATATATATATATATATATATGTATGCATTTTTTAGATATATGTATTTTTTGATGTATGTTCATATATGTATGTATGTATTTTTTACATGTTTTTTGTATGTATGTATGTATTTTTTCAATTGTAATGATGTTTTAAAAATACATATATGCAAAAGTTAGATTTTTAATTAGAAATTTTTTATCTATATATGTTCTCTGACTTAGTACATTTTAGGTTAGTTTCATTTTAAAAAAGTTTTATATATTTAGGAAGAAGGAATAGAAGGAAGAAGAAGGAAGACAATGTTTTATATATGAGGGTCGAGAGGGGGTCGTCGAACATGAGAGGAGGAAAAGGATAAAAAAAAGAAGAAGAAGAAGAAGAAAAAAGAGGAGAAGAAAGAACAGACTCTATTCTGTTCTTTCTTCTCCTCTATTTTCTTCTTCTTCCTCTTCTTTTTTTATCAGGAACGAGGGTCGTCGAGGGTCGCCGAACATGAGAGGAAGAAGAGGATAAAAAAGAAGAGAAAAAGAAAAAAAAGAGGAGAAGAAAGAATAGATGAGTTCTTCTCCTCTTTTTTTCTTCTTCTTCCTCTTTTTTTATCGGGAACGAGGGTCGTCGAGGGTCGCCGAGGGGTCGAGGGTCGAGAGGGGGTCGAGGGTCGAGAGGGGGTCTAGGGTCGCTGAGGGGTCGAGGGTCGTCGAACATGAGAGGAAGAAGAGGATAAAAAAAGAGGAAGAAGAAAAAAAAGAGGAGAAGAAAGAATAGAGATCTTCTCCTCTATTCTTTCTTCTCCTCTTTTTTTCTTCTTCTTCCTCTTTTTTTGCTCTATTCTTTCTTCTCCTCTTTTTTTTCTTCTTCCTCTTTTTTTTATCGGGAACGAGGGTCGCCGAGCGGTAGAGGAAACCCTAAATAGCAAGTATTGTCAGTGTGAGATACATGTGGCCGTCGGTGTCGGACAGTACAGATGTACTGTCCGACACCGACGGCCACATGTATCTCACACTGACAATACTTGCTATTTAGGGTTTCCTCTACCGTTCGGCGACCCTCGACGACCCTCGTTTCCGATAAAAAAAAGAGGAAGAAGAAGAAAAAAAGAGGAGAAGAAAGATGTGGCCGTCGGTCGCCGAGCGGTAGAGGAAACACTAAATAGCAAGTATCGTCGATGTGAGATACATGTGGCCGTCGGTGTCGGATAGTACATCCACGCCCCACAAGTGACGCGGGCTTCGACGCCCACGTCACTTGTGGGACGTGGATGTAGTGTCCGACACCGACGGCCACATGTATCTCACACCCACGATACTTGCTATTTAGGGTTTCCTCTACCGCTCGGTGACCCTCGACGACCCTCGTTCCCGATAAAAAAAAGAGGAAGAAGAAGAAAAAAAAGAGGAGAAGAAAGAATAGAGGAGTTCTTACTCCTCTATTCTTTCTTCTCCTCTTTTCTTCTTCCTCTTCTTTTTTTTATCCTTGAAGCGTTGTCGAGGCCACCCCAAACCCTAGAGAAGCAGCGTCGAGGCCACCCCAAACCCTAGATAAGCAGCGTCGAGGCCACTAATTAATATTAGTTCTACGTTTGCCACTAATATATCCATCTGTCATGTTTGAATAATAATTGCCATGTTGTAAATATTTGTAGAAACTATGGACACCGCCCGAGACGAAGTACAAGAAGAGTTGTTGGGGGACATAATCGCACGAGGAAGTGATGCCGTCTGCTCGTTGTTTCTCAATGACACCGATGGTCTGGAAGTAGCTGGCTATGATTACGATGGCTCCGGTGACCTAATGCCGGTGCCAGAAGGAGACCGTGAGGACGGCTCCGGTGACCAATGCCGGTGCAAGAAGGAGACCGTGATGACGTCTCTGGTGACCGAACCGAGTCCGGCCAGGTATATATTAGTTAAGCTTCTGCTGACTAGCTAATTGATGCATTCATTGTTTTGGTATGTACACATATTAATTAAGTCTTTGTTCTTTTTTCTAGCCCTCCGGATCGAGCACAACTTCGATAAAGAGACGAGGCCCGAAGAAAAAGTTGAGCTCGGATGAAAAGTTTGAGATCATAGAAATCACGCCCGACGGCCAACCGATTGAACCCCTCCGGACAAAGAGCGCATTTGTTGCTCAGTGCGGGTTTTGGTTAGGGACAAGATCCCGATCAGCATCCAGCAATGGTTAAAGCCGGCTACAGAAGACCCTGAGGTGTCTTATGTCAATGATATGCAGAAAAATGATCTTTGGACTGAGCTGAAGTTAAATTTCACCCTACCGCAAGAGGATGATCCGGAGAAGCCAGTTAAAGAGCAATTAATCAAGTCTTTTGCTCTTAAGAGGATGGAAGAACTATTCAAGAGGTGGAAAAAAGAGCTGAATAAGTTTGTCGAAAATAAAGAGACACCAGAATTCAAGGGCAGGTATGAGAAGATCAGAGATCACTGGCCCGCATTTGTGGCCCACGAGACATCAGAAAAGAGTAAGAAGATGTCGGCGACAAACAAGCAAAATGCTGCGAAGAAGAAGCATCACCATCGCACGGGGTCAGATGGCTACCTCATAGCCCGGCCTAAGTGGGCCAAGACTGAGAATGATCTGGCTGATAAAGGGATCGAACCAGTGACAATTAACTGGCCAGACCGTTGCCGGACTTGGTTCTTCGGGGCTGGCGGAACCTTGGACCCTGTATCAGGGAAGTTCATTTGGACGAATGATCAAATGGACATACCAGTCAAGAAGCTTCGGCAGTATATCGAAGCAGCGCAGCAAGGGACGTTCGTTCCAAACAGAGAGAACGACGAGCTCACAATGGCCCTCGGGAATCCTGAGCACCCTTGATGGACACGAGGCACGCCTGGCTCCATTCCGTGGAAGGTTGGGTTTCCAGACGCAGGCGGTTACAAATGCCAGGAGAGGAGGAAAAAAGTGCAGTAGACCCAAATGCAGGCGCTACAAGCAAGGGTACAAGCGATAGAGGAACAAGAAGCAAATCGCAGCAAACGAACTGCCGAAGCTTCTCCCGAAGCTACCCCTCCATCTCAGCGGAGAAGCAGCGTGGCTTCCACCGAGCTGCTTTAGCCGGAGCATGTCTTGACGGCTCCTGCCAGCTATCCCGTGGATGCTATCACGGAGTCTCCAAATTGCCACCTTATGGATTAATATGAAGGTCAAGGCGGCTGTTGGCTTTATTTTTCCTACTGAACTCGGCGCAACTTTTCACTGCCGGCCGATTCCAGAAGGATATGCTAGGGTGATGGTGGATGAAATAACAGAGGGATTTGAGGACCTCCAGCTTGACCACCCTACCGGTGAAGGGGAGACTCGGCTGGGTTCTGCTCTGAAGACTCCATGCCTATGGAGGAAGGAGCTCATCAACCTTCCGAACTGGATGCCTCCGCCTCCTCCTCCTCCTCCGGCGAGTCAGGGCACTCCGCCTCCTCCACCGCCTCCTCCACCGCCTCCTCCTCCGGCGAGTGACGATCAGGGCACTCGAACGACTCCTTCTCCGGCGCGTGGCGGCACTCCGCCTCCTTCTCCGCCTGCGCCGGCGCGCTCGAGCAGCCAGCCTCCTCCTTCTCCGCCTCGTCAGCAAGGGCGGAAGAGACCTGCCTCCACTCCGGCTGCTCCGGCGCGTCGTAGTCCTTCTCCTCCGCCTCGTAAGCAACTAAAGAAGACAACCGCTCCGTCTGCTCTGCCGGCGTCTAGTAGTACAGCCAGAGGCGGGAGGACATACAGATTCGGTCCTTCTCTGAAGACTCCAGATAAGTTACCATACGAGAGGACCCCGGAGGAGAACGCCGAGATCGCACGAGAAGAAGTGAGGAACTTCTTTGAAGGGGTGAAAGCAAAGAAACATCCACCTCCGGAGGAGAAGGTAGATCCGGTGAAAGCGAAGCGCACTCTGGCTGCCCTGACAAAACCACCCAAGTCTCCGTCGAAAGGAAACTATGAGTTCATTATTGGAAAGGAATTTGCCGAAGCGGAGCGGTCGGGAAGTACTGTCAGTGATCAAAGGCTGAAAGAACGACGAGCTGGGAAACAAATTGCACAGCTCGGCGAACAAGCGAAGCAATCGTGCCCCCCGCTCAAGGTGCCTAGCAACATCGTCGCTAATGATCCGAGGATGGTGCCCGGTTATAGCAATCTTGGCGATTACCTGCCCGACGATGTACATTATGATTTCATGGAGGTGCAGATACAAAGATACGAGTATGGGAAGCCTTTCGTCAAAGATGAAAGGTCTCTATCAACAATGATGCGAAGATTGCATGATTGGTACTTGAAAATCTGCAGAGAGTCTGGGGGAGGAGTACTTTGTTTATGAGAGTTAAAAAGGAGCATGACCTCGTTGGAATTGATCTGTTGCCTGTTCCATTTGAGAAGTTCTTTCAGTTTTTCAATCAATTGGCCCTCGATAAAGCAACGATCACCTGCTACTGTCTGTAAGTAGTACTCCCTCCGGTCCTTTTTGGTTTGCGGCTAAGAAAATTCAGTTTTTCCCTCAAAGCTCTGCGCCTTAGCTTATTTACCCCGCTCTTTCCACTGGTAGCCCTCCCATCCGTTCTGCTTTGACTGCATGCGCAGCCACAGTAACTCCCAACTCTCTCTCCCATACCAATCGCCTCTTCCCAAGGCGTGCGCATGCAGGCACATGCAGACTTGGAAGAGTGAGAGGCATGCAAACTTGGAAGAGAGAGAGATGCATGCAGTAGTACATGCGCGAGAATTCCGGTGTGCAGCAGGCTCAACCAATGGTATGCATGCCTAGAAAAACTAACCCCAGCCTCTCTCGATAGCACATCAGGGGTAGTACTGTCCAATTTCAAACGAAACAATTGCTCCTTGGCATCCGGGCTTCACCTTAGACGCAAACAAAATAGGACCGGAGGGAGTACTACTTCTGTTATTAAGTCTCTCTATATAGCTCAGCTCTTTCATTACATGTATTTATAATTATCCTCACTATATTATGCAGATTGAAGATCGCCAAATTGAAGAAACGACAAATCGGTGATATTGGGTTCATTAACACAAATATTATAGATGCAACTGAGGTTACATTTCATGCCGCAGATACCGAGGCCAACTTGCTACGATCGTTGGTAATAAATGAAAACAAAGATATAATACTCTTTCCTTACAACTTCAAGTGAGTGTTATTGTCTTGTGCGTATTCGGTTTCCCTTATATATTAGTCAAGGTTATAGTAATGTAATTGATGAGTTATGCATGCGTGTGCAGTTTCCACTATATTCTCTTAGAGATTAAGCTTGAGCAGGGACTAGTCACCGTCTTAGACTCAAGACGAAAAGATCCCCAGGACTATACGGACATGACTCAAATGCTCGAGAAGTAAGTTAAATTGATCATTATCCACCATATCAGCAACTTTGTTCATTTCCTGATATATCAAGTAATTATTTTCTTTGTCTGGCAGGGTTTGGAAAAAAATCACCAAAAAAGCTCCAGGACTCCCGAAGAAGCTGCAATTTAGACACCTGAAAGTAAGTACTATAGTAGCATGTTCCGCGCATCTCCTATTGATTCAAGCGCTAGTTTCATTAATACCATTTGGCATTCTTGCTTATCAATTTGATTGACCTCTATTTCTTGTAAAGTGGTTGTGGCAGCAACAAGGGAATGATTTCTGTGGATACTACGTTTGCGAGTCCATCCGCCACACGACCTGTGAGCGGGGCTATTCGGACGAATAATATGAAGTACGTAAATAACAACATTCACAATTTTATTTTATTACCATCATTTGTGTTGAGTTTCATTCATTCATTCACACACACACACACACACACACACACACACACACACACACACACACACACACATATATATATATATGTATTGACTCCCTTCTTCAAATTAGATGTTTCGGAAGCGGGACGAACTCCTAGCACCAGCTCGCATGCGAGCAATTCAAGAGGAATTGGCGGCATTCTTTCTTGACCACGTGATCGCTAAAGACGGAGAATACTATGTGGACCATGAGTCCGTATGTTAGGAGATTATATTTGTAAGAGATAATTATTGTATATATATAGCCGGTAGTGTCGGATAGATATACGAGAACTTGTTGTTCGACCAATCTCTCGGAGAAGGAGAGGTGGTCGATATCACTTCTCTCTGTATGCATATATGTTCATGACGATCTTCTGTTTACTTTGTTTGCTTACTAGCTAGCTAGCGTGTCTAATCCTCTCTATACGTATGTATAGTACGTAGCGTCGACCAAGCACGGACATAAGAGAGGACACTTTTCTCTATTAATTATAGCTAGCTAACACAATATATGAAACACCTAAATTAACCCCCCAAAACCCCCAAACCCCCCACCCCTTTAAAAAAACAAAAACCCCAGCCACAGAAATGCTGACGCGTGGCACCAACCGGGACCAAAGGCCCTCCTGTCTGGGCTCCGCGCACAGGCCACGTGGAGGCCCATCTGTTCCGGTTCTGGATTGAACCAGGACTAAAGGGACAGGGCATTAGTACCGACCCTTTAGTCCCGGTTCAGGAACCGGGACAAAAGGCCCTTACGAACCGGGACAACAGGCCCCTTTTCTACTAGTGTACTGCATCAACTAGATTGTTAAAACTGGTGAGCATTGACAGCATAGTATAATTTCTGGTTTAATGCCTCCCGCTCCACTTCCACTAAGAATTTGAGTCGAGGTACCGGGGAGAAGCTATGGTGCCTTTGAATCAATATATGGGTCCTTCATTTGTTCTATTTAATCTGATGGGTAAGATCAGTTGCTACTTCAATGTTTATGATTAGGAATACCACCACCAAACCAAATGTTAGGCAGAGCCATGTTTTAAAGAAAAATAGTGCATTCTAGGCGGCAATTAACGAGGTATGTACTACGTAAGGGCGCTATCATTCTCATAATTACACTATGTTATCAACATGCAACACAAACCAGCCAGCTATCATTCTCGCAAAAAAAAAGAATATGTAATTGTTGCATACCTGATGAAACCATCACAAGAGAGATGAACAAATCAAACAACCGCAATGCTATGAACATGTACTTAATAACTGCAAAGTTCGAAGAAAACAAAATTGTCAAGAGTTCCAGCTTTTTTTAAACCACGTGTTCACCATATAGAACCGTAAGTTATAACAAACTCGCTGGACAATACCAAATTAAGAGTACAACCACCATGGCATGTACTCCGTAGTTGACTTTTTATTTTTATTATTTTGTTGCAAAATGTTCCATTTTTTTTTGAGAAACCAGATGGTCATCGTATAAAACTGTAAGTTGCAACAAACTCGGTCCACACTGAACAATACCAAAGAGTACAACCATCATGAGACGACAACAAGACAGATCCAAAAACATTTAAATTTATAAACAACAAAATGTTCCAGTTTGGATCAGGTTCTCCTACAGGGGCCTTAGAGATGACAATTTGAGAAAAAACATCGTTACTTTGGATGCCGGGGAAGCTCGACTCCTCAGTTGCTGGAGCAACAAATATGTGAAGCCTTGATGCAATATGCTTTCAAATCGCAGCTTGTTCTCCACAGATAGTACACAGCAGTACTTGTCTTCCGGCTGACAAAGAAGTACATCGCCGTGGTGGTAAGCAAGCCATCCTAGGGTTGCGGAAAGATATACTTTCATTCCCAACACATCTCATTTCTATGAAATCTAGCATCGTTCGCTTACATATATCCAGCTAAAGTTAACTTTAGCAACTTTGCAAGAGAGACGACGGGACAAGCATCAATTTTACTTATGCTACGAGTTTTTATGTTGATCTGCTACAAAGGTCATGTGTGATTTGTGATTGTATTTGTAACGCGAACAATGGTTGGCATTGGCCACCACCTGCCCCACTATTTATTTATAATGTTAGTGCGCCATATGAAGGGACCATTTGTTATGAATGCGTAGTTATTTTTCTAATACATTTATGTTAGAAAAGGAAGGGTACCACTTCTGGTAGAAATCAAGTGGGGCACATGTTATCTCTACGGACTTGCTCTCTTTTTCCTCATATTGTACAACTAGACTATCAAAACTGGCTTGTTTTGTTATTTTGACTGAGCATCAACTGCACTATATAAATTCTTTATTCATGCCTCTGGCTCCACTTCAGCTGAGAATTTGAGTCGAGGCACCGTGGAGAAGATACGGCGCCCTTATATCCATATGGGTCCTTCATTAGTTCTACTTCATCCAATGGATAAGATCATTTGGTACTTCAACATAAATGCTTAGGAGTACCACCACCAAATGTTAAGGAGAACCATATTTTACATAAAGACGTACGTACTACATAAGGGTGCTATCATTACGCAAATTACATTATGTTATCGGCATGCAACACAAACCAGCCGGCTGGAAATCTGACAGTCAAGAATTACCGGATGCATCGTAGTAAGACCACGTCCTAATTGTTGGCTACCTGATGAAACCAACACATGAGAGATGGACCAATCAAACAACCACAATGCTATGAACATGTAATTAATAGCTGCGAAGTTTCAAGCAAAATTGCAATATTATCAAGGACTCAATGTAATTCCCGAGGATGTCCGATTACTAGGATACAACAGAGGATCGAGAGGATTGACCAGTAGCCGATGTGTCAAAATTCCATGGGCGGGGATGTGGCTGATTAGGGCATCCGGAGGGAATGAGATATTAATTCTAAAACATCACCCTAATTCATGTGTTCGATTTAGTTGGTATTCCCGTTCTTGTCTATCGAGTATCATGGTGCCGTAAAAGAACTCAAGATGAGTCTATGTGAATCATTACTTTGGTGTTGAGTGGAGTTATTCAAAACATGCCCTAATTAAGTACTTCCTCTGTTCCAAAATTCTTGTCAATATTAAAATATGACTTGATACATTCGTATTTAGACAAATCTAAGACAAGAACTTTGAGACGGAGGGACTAGATTAGCATCATGGTTGTTTTTTTGTTAGTTCTATTTTGGATGCACACATCGAGCAGTACTCGGTTTGTCACCTTTAATGATCTCGCACCTCTTTTCTCTGTCGGAGCGAAGATGCCGGTTGAACTCCTATGCACCCTCGCACACTCAGCCGTTCCTTGCCTTTGAGATTGGAGCCAGTGCCAGACCGTATCAGAACCTACTAGTCTAAGGGTCTTAAAAGACCGCTCTCAGGAACGGACCACTCTTTTTTAGTCACTTGCATCTATTCTCTTCATTCGGAATTACTTGTCGCAATAATAGATGTATCTAGATATATACTAGAGTACTAAAAAATGTTTCTTTAGCTCTTTTTTTTTTGGGGTCAATATCGACCTTATAGTACAATTTCCTCCTACGTCATCCTCGCGAGTGCATTCAACTCTACTTCACCTGAGAACTAGAGTCGTAGTTTAGGACAGTAAAACTGAGCCTAAACCGGGCCTTCTCACGGCATGTGCTGTTTAGCCGTTAGATCTCTTGGTTTGGTCGTCCTAGGCCGTCATATTTGAGGAAAAACCCTATTGGACGCTCACTGCGGTCAAGTGTCGGGCGATCACACAGAGCAGCCAAGCCAGCGACAAAACATGGGCCGATCCACTTCCAGATATACACAGTCCGTCCAAACGGTTTTGGGAAGGTTCCTCTAAACCGGTTTTTTTTGTTGTTTTGATTCTTTTCTGGTTTTCCCGGCTTTCTATTATTTTTTATTTTACCTTTTTCATTTTTCTTATTCATTTTTTCTGTTTCGGTTTCTTTTTCTTTCTCTTTCCTTTTTTCAAGTTTATTTTCCTTTTTCAAAAAGTGTCCAGAATTTTAAAAATTTATTACATTTTTCAATTTTCTGGTGAAAATATATGAAAATGTTTCCCATTTTCAAATTTTGTTTCAAATGTACAAAGTTTGAAAAAGATGAGAATCTCAATAATTGTTCGCATTTTGATTTTTTTCAGAAATTTCAAAAAAAATTCGAAGTCGCAAATTTTGTTTCTTTTTTCAAAAATTGTTCGGAATCTTACTTTTGTTCTGAAAATTTGTTCGGAATGTTAATTTTGTTCTCATTTTTTCAAATTTTGTTCATGGTGTTCGTGTTTTCAAAAGTTTGGAGTTCAAAAATTGTTCGGAATGTGAATTTTTGTTCTCATTGTTGTTCGTGTTTTAAAAATTGATCGGAATCTTATTTTTGTTCTGAAGATTTGTTCAGAATGTTAATTTTTGTTCTCATTTTTTCAAATTTTGTTCATGTTGTTCGTGTTTTCAAAAGTTCGGAGTTCAAAATTTGTTTGGAATGTTAAGTTTTTGTTCTCATTTTTAGAAATTTTGTTCATTTTTACTGAAAATGTTCCTGTTTTCAAGTTTTGTTCGCTCATTTCAAAAAAATGTTCGGTAATTCAGAAAATATTCACCTTTTTAAATTATGTTCCCACACCAGAAACTCTTTTTTTTGGAAAAATTTCACATTTTAAAAAAATCAGAAATTTAAAAATGTATGGGAATTACCACAGTGGCTATGGACTAGCTTCCCTGACATGAGGACAAGAGTTCGATTTGCTGCCTACAAATTTCATTTTTATGGAATTTGGTGAACTTGTTTTATTTTCACAGCTGCTTATAGTTCTTGAAGAGTCGCGCTGCAATTCTTACAAAACGCCCGTGTCGCAGTTGCTTGCGCATCGCGGGCATCTATAGAAGGTGGCGAGTTTGATTCCTACATAGCGCGCCCCTTTTTTGCTATTTTCCATTCTGATGGAAGGTTACGCAAGAGATTTACGTTAGTCTTCGTGTAGGATTATCGGTCCTAAAAGGGCAGCTGTTCCGGACGAAAAAACGGAGCCATTTGGTAAACTGGGCCACTTATAGCAGCGGAGCCCATAAGCTGACGTCGCCGCGTCCTGTGTTCGGAAAATAAACCTACGCTCCAAATAGGAGGTGGATCGGCCAGGTGGGTCGATCTGTGCGACGCGATGGATCCGTCGAGCCGACGCGCGCGAGATGGAAGATGAACGGATCGAGGTATGCAAGGGGCCTGCTGAGGGCGACGTGGGCGATGGTCTGCGAGGCCATCAAGCCGACGCACGAGAGGGGATGCAGCCGATCGCAAAGTTGATCGGCGCCATGGCAACGCGTGCAGCCTCCTACCCCGACCTTGAATCCATAACGACAAATCTCGCCGCGATTTGTGAACCCAACCCGCTGGTAGCCGCGCCGATTGAACATGCATTCCTAGGCGAGATATCGGCCAAGATGGTCACCGCGCTTCCGCGGCAATGGTTCTTTCTCAAGGTCGTTTTCTTTGCTAATCAGGCTTGCCTCGAACCGGGCCTTGTAATCTTGTTTTCACGCTTTGTTTTTCTTTCCTTGCATATTTTGTGTATTTTTATGGTGGTTGTTTCTCTTTCACTAGATTTTTGTAGCACCTTAATATGCTATATGGTGTGTACTAAAATCAAATCTCAACACAAGCGGTATGCCCATATCGTGATTTTACACTGATTGATACAAGGGACTATATGACACAAATGGTTCTTTACAACAAGTTTTCTAATTCCAAGACTACATGGCACCGATTTTCAGAAGTAATAGATGACATGAGATTCGATTGTTCCCTGGCGCCGGCGTTGTAGAAGTGCATGCTCTAGCCAATGCAATCAACAGATCGATCTGATGGAGAAGACTAGACAGCACATTATAAGTCAACACCCCCCCCCCCCTCACGTGTGGCTCCCTCAGACCTAAACGTGGACCGAAAGTGGGCTGCAATTTAATTGCGCCAGCCGGGTCTTGAACTCAAGACCTCTTGGCTCCGATACCAAGTAGAAGTGCATGCTCTAGTCAATGCAACCAAAAGACCGATCTGATGAAAGAGACTAGGCGGCACATTATACATCAATAGGCGTGAACTGACTTCGGCCTGGAAGACAGCTTCTTGCACCTGGGGCTGGATCTGCCGGATTTTCTCTCTCTCTGATCGATCTACGGCCTTGGGTGCGGGCGGCCAGGGAGGGGATCAGTGGACGACTGTTCACCCGGAAGCGGACCTGGTGGCGGCCTGCTCAACAGTGCGACGGGAGGCCGAGCACAGCCGACGAAGGGACGGCGGTGGCTACTCCCTATTGTGCTCGAAATTGGGGGCGCCGGCCCCTCTTCTTTGACGGTGGTGGACTCTGGGGTCGTGTGGGCGACTCAGAGTCTGGATCTCAAGGTTGCATGGTGTCTATGGAGAACGTCTCATGTCTAGCATGTCATTGTTGGACTGAAGTTGGTGTGACAATGACGGGCTGGTGGTATGGGACATCTGTCTTTCAGTGTCTTCTTTAGAGATATCCGGTTATTGAGGCGATGGTAATAAGATAAAGGTTGATGGTACATGCGGCTTCAACAATGACTTTATGCACTCCGCTGGAAACACAAGATTTCTGATAGGCTATGTCGACGCGCGCCTGCGTCGTGTCCTTGCTGAAGGTGGTGAATTGAAGTTTGACTTTGAGGGTAAGAATCCGGACTTTAACCTTGTGTTGGGCTCGTCATCATTGACGCACGTGGGGCAATTCCTTCTTAAAGTCATAGTCTTGGAGTTTGTGTATTTTCCATATTGATTTTATCTTGTGTCATAGGGTCAGCGGCTATTTGGTAGAGTTACTATCGCGAGTCATGCAGCCTTGGGGTTTCTTCACGCTTTTTTGGGTCGATGTTGTTCGGCTGTTGGATTTTATACTCTTAATAATATATGATGTATCGACCGATGTAGAGGTCGGGGTTATCCTCCTTTTTGAAAAAGAAAAATCAATCGATATACATGATTCTGTGTGGTGATCAAATATGTTTGTGGTTCTTGAGATGGCTACAGAAGAATTAGCAAACATCACAGATTAGTTAACGCATGTTGGACTGAAAATGGAGAGAATATAAGTCTGTAATATTGTTTTAATCACAATTCAAAGATGACTTGAACCTCGTTCTTCAACCAAGTACAAATGCTTGATAAACAAATAAAGACAATATATGTGTACATTAAAATTTTGAAGATATTCGTTTGAGGATGGAGAAAGCTGGATGTACTGTACTTGACAAAAGACATAGATTGTACTTCCTCCTTTCCAGTTTATTGGGCTCATCTTTTCCCCCCCCATATTACAAGTCTTGTTTTCACTTCTTTCCATCACATGTTCATATTCCAAGGTGTCTTAAATTGATGCATGCAAGGATTAAAGAAACCAATCAATACATGTAATCATTTCTATTCATTTAGTGGTCATCCGTGCATGCACTTTAATTAATGCATATTAAAGTTTGAGTAATTTTGTAAACTACGAGATACATTCCTCCACTTATCATCTACCTTGGTTGATGAGATTTCAGATTTAAACCCTATAAACCGAAAATGAGGGAGTACTTTTCTTGTTTTGTGCAGTTTGCTGAAGAAACATCTAAATACAAAATGTTGAAATATTTATGTGTCGAACTCTCAGAGATCATCTTAGATATCAGTGGGTGGCAAACTCCTTTTATTATGCACACACTTGGCTGTTGTTTTTTTTACATAGAAATGAATGTAAGTTTATATAAATTGCAGGTCGTTGTATTTAGGTGGATTTTCACATGATAAATGTTACCGCAATAAGCGATGGAGTCCTTGCATTATACTCCCCCCTTTCCGGTTTATAAGGCTTATTTCAACTTTTTTGTTTTTCCAATTTAAAAGGCTCATCTCCATCTCAATAAGCGACGGAGTCCTTACATTATAGGAGGTTTCCCTGTGTGTGTGCGCGCGCACGCGTGTGCGCTTCTACACCATTCATCTCACTCTGTTCATGGCTAGCTTGGTATTTATCATTCCGTGACTCTAGGGAAAATTAACAGAGAACCGTAAGAAAAAATTATGGTCGCCCATGAAGAGATTTAGCATTTGCACTATGAGTGTAGAAGTGGGATACACCAGAAATACTAGTTGAACTTGAAAGAAAGTACTTGCAAAAGTGAAACTAGAGGAAGGCAGGTCACAGGAATGTTTTGGTGGCTAGACAGGATTTCCAAGAGGGAAGGAGCGTCTGGGACATCCTGATCAGGATCGCGGCCGGCCTCGCCGGTCCAGATGCTGTGGCCGAGGAGGCCCTCCACTGATTATGTTAGCATCTCTGTTAGGTTGTCTCCGCAAGCGATCAACACTAGGCTGGTTTGAGATAGGGCTTGTTATTATCTGTGTAATGATTGTGGCTAGGATAGTTCGACGACAGCGTAGTTTTGGGTCTATTGGTGCTCCGGGTCGCCCCCATGTTATGCTGGCTGTGTACTGTTTCCCTTTCAGTAGCAATGTTAAGCAAGCGGAGCAAAACCAAATGAGTAGCACCATTCCTGCAATCATGTCATGGAACGTCCGAGGACTCGATTCACCCGTGAAGCAATAGACTGTCAGCGAGGTTGTTAGCTCGCATAAGATTAGTCTCCCGTGTCTGCAAGAAACAAAGCTTGAAACCTGGTCTCCTGCTTTGGTTAGAGAGGTTGGCAGCTCTCCATTAGAAGGATGTGTAGTGCTGCCTGCCATGGGAACCCGTGCTGGTGCTGTGATCTTCTGGGATAAGAGAATCTTGGATGTGCAGTCACAGGCGATCTTCTGGTCTATTTTTACATTTCTGCATCAAAATGTTTTAGCTTTTTTTTTTGAGAAACCATGTGTTCATCAATATAAAACCGTAAGTTACAACAAACTCGGTCCACACTCCATCGGGCAATATCAAAAGAGTACAATCATCATGGCACATGGTCGACTTTTTATTTTATTTTTGCGGCAAAATGTTCCAAATTTTTTTCTCGAGAAACCACGTGCTCATCATATAAAATTGTAAGTTACAACAAAGATACACACTGGACAATACCAGAAAGTACAACCATCAACCATCATGTCACGACAGCAAGACACATCTCACGGAGAAGAAATTTATGAATAGCAAAATGTTCCAGTTTCAATTAAGTTCTGCTACAACGACAGCGGATGTGGCAATTTGAGAAACGCGGTGTTACTTTGGATTTTGCGGGAGCTCGCTTTCTCAGTTGCCGGAGCAACTATTTTGTGAAGACTTGATGCAATATGCTTTCAAGTCGCAGCTTCCCTCTGTCCATAAAGTACTACACTGCAGCATGTGTCTTTCAGCTGAGCAAAAAGATGTACATCACCGTGGTACGCAAGCCGTCCGAGACTACAGGAAAGATATATTTCCATTCCCAACGCATCCCATTTCTGTGAAATGTAGCATTGTCGCTTACATATACCCAGCTAAAATTAACTGTATGTATCTGCAGCCAAGCATCGATTTAACATATGCTATGAGTTATGATGTTGATCTGATATGAAGGCCCTTTGTGGCTTGTGAATGTATCTGCGGCGTGAACAATGGTTGGCATTGGCCACCTACTGCCTCAATGTTTATAATGTAACTGTGCCATACGAAGGCACTATATGTTATGAATGCATAGTTATTTTTCTTATACGTTTATGTTGGATGAGGACGGGGACGACTTCTGGTAGAAATGAATTCGGGCACATGTTATCTCTGCAGGAACTGTTTTGTTTTTCTCTCATATTGCATCAACTGACTATTAGAAAAGGTATGTTTAGTTATTTTGAGTGAGTATTGACTGCATATATAGTATAATTTCTTCCTTCATGCCTCCGGCTCACTACAGCTAAGAATTTGAGTTGAGGTACAAGGGAGAAGCTACGGTGCCCTTAAATCAATATGGGTCCTTTATTTGTTTGAATGAATCCAATGGATAAAATCAGTTGGTAATTCAATATAGACGCTTAGGAGTACCACCACGAAATGCTATGGAGAACCATGTTTTAAAGGGCAAAATTGCAATATCAACATGCAACACGAACCAGCCGGCCGGAGATCCGCCAGCCAAGAATTATGGGAAGTGTCGTAGTAAGACCACGGCAGAACAACCAATGCTTTCAACATGTAATTCTTAACTGCAAAGTTTCAGGAAAAAATTGCAAGATCGTCAAGAGCTGCAAGATCAATGTAATGCCCGAGGATGTCCGATTACTGGGATACAACAGAGGATCGAGAGGATTGACCTGTAGCCGTGGTGTCAAAATTCCATGGGTGGGGAGGTGGCTGCACATGCATCAGGGAATAGGAGGCA
The DNA here is from genome assembly GCA_034509565.1 of Triticum monococcum. Taxonomy (NCBI): domain Eukaryota; kingdom Viridiplantae; phylum Streptophyta; class Magnoliopsida; order Poales; family Poaceae; genus Triticum; species Triticum monococcum. The sequence goes on along the minus strand of CM067845.1, from coordinate 588,964,741 downwards.
GCCACCGTTGCACAAGATCACACACGCTTGATTGGGGCGTCCGGAGAGAACAAGATAATAATTCTAAAGTATCACCCTAATTCAAGGGTTAGATTTAGTTGTTATTCTCGCCCTTGTCTATCGAGTACCAGGGTGTCGTAAAAGAACTCAAGACGACTCTATATGAAACATTACCTTGGTTGCTGAGCGGAGTTATTCGAAACACACCCTAATTTAGAAGATTAGCATCCTGGGCAACTATTTTTAAATCCTTTTCAGGCAAAATGTTCCAATATTTTATCCTTTCTGCGGCAAAATGTTCCAGTTTCGATCATGTTCTGCTACAATGATAGTATAGATGGCAATTTCAGAAATACGGTGTTACTTGGGATGCTGGGGGAGCTCGCCTCCTTATTTGCCGGAGCAACTTTTTTTCTTAGATTTTTTAAATTATGTGAAGACTTTATGTAATGTGATTTCAAGTCGCAGCTTCCTCTCTTCAAACTGTACTACAAAGCAGTACATGTTAGAAAATGTACATCATCGCGTTGAGCAAGCCGTCCGAGGATAGCAGAAATGAAGCTATACTTCCATTCCCAACGTTTCTCACTCCTATGCAATCTAGCATCGTCCACTTACAAATACCCCGCACAGCTACGCCAGAGAGACGGCTGGCCAAGCATGGATTTAACTTATGCCACGAGTTTGAAGGCCATGTGTGGTTTGTGGCTATGTAGTGGAGTTACCGTCGTGAGGCATACGACCTCGGTATAACTTATAACATCAAAACAAAAAAATACATAATTCCTAAGCTACGCCTTTAAATAAGAGCACTGCATGTGCCCCTTTGTTGGTGAGTCCAACACAACTTACACAAGGTTGAACTCTAGATTCTCATCCCCAAAGTCATGCTTCAATCCATCATATTCAGCAAAGTCACGACCCAGGCGCGCTTCGGCATAGCATGATCAGAGATCTTGTGTTTTCACTGGAGTGCATACAGTCGTCGTTGAAGCCGTCTGTACCATCATCCCTTATTCGGCAACCAATGACTCGATAACCGAATACCTCTAGAGAAGACATCGGAAGACAATGGCGTCACATACCGCAACTGTCATACCACCTTCGATCCAGTAGCAACAGGCTAAACATGACACCTCTGCCAAAGCCACCGTGCATCACCTGCCGGTAGCAGGCATGACTTGACGCCTCCGCATGAGACATCATGGGTAGCATCTACTGGCGGCGCATCCACCAGCAGCTTCACCTACCGGCGACAGGTATTGCTCGACGTCTCCAAAAGAGATGCATGTGTCACATGCAAAGCCGCATCGAACCCGATCTATTGATGGAGGGGCCGTCCTATACCACCACCAGCCTCAGAAAGGCCGTGCCCACTTGGAGATCCAATCTCTGAGTCACCCAGGTAACCACCGAGTCCGCCGCCAACAAAGAAGAAGGGCGACCGCAGTAATTTCGGGTGTTAGAGGAACACCCACCATCACTGTTGTCATCACCCAAACAACAGCAACCGCCGCCGTGACTGTTAGATCCGGACACTAGAGCCCGAATCCCATGCGCGTTGTCCCTTGGTAAGCCGCTTAGGCTCTCGTCGTGCTATCGAGTAGGCCGCCACCAGATCCACATCCAAGTCAACATCCGTAGGCCACGCACCATCGCGAACGCCCACGACTAGCTGGAGATCGAAGGGCCCCGCTACCGCCTTTCCCCGTTCAGACTTTGTTGGAGGGTGCCTCAGGTGGCGGCGAGGGGAGGAAGGTGCGCGCGGTGGGCGCGGGGGGGGGGGGGGGGGGGTGGAGCGGGGGAGGAAGGTGGTGGCAGAGGAGTGAGCCTGCGACGTTGTTGGGTGGTGGCTATGCTAGGTTGCGAGTGGTCTAATCCACTATTTATAAAGTGAATATTGTACCACACAAAGGGACCGTATGTTATGAATGCACAGATATTTTCCTTATACACTTACTATTTTTAGAAAATAACATGTATGACTTCTGGTAGAAATGTATACATTCACCGCGGAGAAGATACGGTGCCCTCAGATCAATATGGGTCCTTCATTTTTTTCTAATCAATCCGATGGATAAGATCAGCTGGTACTTCAACATGTATAGATCCATGCTTAGGAGTACCACCACAAAATGTTAGGGAGAACCATGTTTTAAAGGGCAAAATTACAGTCTAGGTGGCAATTAAGGAGGTACGTACTACATAAGGACGCTATCATTACGCTAATTACATTTAGAAATATTATAACCGAGCATTTTTCCAGCCCTCTCACGCATCCATCGATTTGGGCCGTCCGATGACATAGACTGGTCGTTTCTGGTCGTGCGATGCACCTCTGGCTCCTGTGTGGGACGCTATTCTCAGAACAAAATCGGAGGTATCTTGATCATTGATGCAAGTTGACGTCTGATGCCAAACCGACGGTCGCGATACGGCTCTATCCGCCTCCGTCCCTCCGAGCCTCGCTCCCCTTCCCTCCCCGCCCCGCACCGCATCGGCGCATCCCACCCAGATCCCACCTCGCTCCATGCCCCCACAGGGCCACACCCCTCCCTCCCAATCTCGGGTGAGGTCGTCGCCGTACAGAGAAGAGAGAGACGATGGAAAATGGCAAACATGGGCTGGGCGCTGGAGTGAGTCGCCAATTAGCACATCTCCGTCGAGGTTGAGCCGCCCAGATCACTACAAACTCCAAATCTCGCATCCAAAACAAGAGATCATGGCGATAGCAACATCGGATGTCCCCGTGATCAAGGCAAAAAATCTCACCAGCAATGTTAGGTCCATCCTCTACAGGTATGTGTCTCTCCCCCTTCCGTGCATCCCCTACTTTTGATGGGTTCGCTTATTTCAGAAATTGGGAGAAGAAGGAGGCTTGCCAATTGCAAACTATTGCTCCATATCACGCAGGCATTAAGGCTCCCCTGATCTCGTTCTTGTGGAACTGGAACATCGACCTTGCATGATCTCGACGTAGAGTAATCCAACTGGTCCGCTTGCCGGATACATGCCGATTCAACAAGTGTATCGGGCACGCTACTGTTCAAGACCATCCTCTACACTTACGCCCTACATCAACCATAGATGTGTGAGAAGGAGAAAGCAGGAGGACAGGACGAGAACGCCTCTATCATGTAGAGTACTTAGGTATTTTTGCTTTATGATATCCAAAATAGATTGTACTGCAAGGTCAATACTACAGAATGGTTCTAAAAGTTTTTTTAGCTTGATCTGTTGCATCAGGCATCTAATTGTAGTTCTAAATGTTTTTCTCGATTACAAGTTCAATCATAGCTTCGTTTGATCTATTGCATCAGGTGAAACGAGTTGTGCTCATTTGTGTGTAAACAAGATCAGTGTAAATGTACATGATTAGATGGCCGAGCTATACAGCGTAGGGATAAGATGGGCACAACAAGGGACCTTCAGGAGATGTATCAAGGATTGCAGCGAATCATATCCTGTCGATTGGAGTCCACTTGTTGGATATTGAGAAAATAAGTCGCCGTTGCTACACGGCTTTAACAGTGATTGATATGCGCTAACTCACGGACGGCCGATTATTGCAGGTCCGTTACCATGTTGATATGTGTTCTTACTTCAGTTCACGCGTATCTAAACAGTCTCTGTTGTGTGTTGTCTCGCTGTTTGTTCCCCACTCCCCTCCTGAGCTCCTTATTCCATGGTCTCCGACAGCCATAGTTGATGCTTAGGTCACCACTCCATCTTGTGAGCTATGCCTGTCTCCCCTCCCTCCTACCTACCCATTTTCGTTAATTCTTGCTCCATGGAATTTAGAAACACTTCTACCCTGTAAAAATAATAATTTAGGAACACTTCGACCCCCAATTTTTGATTCCCCTTTTTTTACTGAGTTCGTCGTGACTTGCTGCTACAGGCTTGTGATTACATATACGAATTGGATGTCCTAAGGCAGATATACCTCGGCTGGTCGCCCTTGATTAGTTCATGATACAGCAACTGTATATATGGAAGTAGCGGCATGTTTAAGTAAAGATGGTTGACTGGAATGACTATGGCTGAACATAGTTTTGTGGTTCAGATTATGTACTATGTTTCCAGAACCCTTCTATTAAGGTGTGACTGTGCACACAGAAGTTTTGGTTTCAGTTGTAGGCATATAGCTGATGTTTATCAACTAAATCATCCATGACATACATGTTATAACTGAAGCAAATATGACATGGTGGCCACCTGTACATACCGAATCAATGCCTTAGATATTGTTATTATTCATGCTCAGTTCAACTTGGTTGGCTTCTCTCTTGCCTCAGATTCACCGTTCTTCCTATGTACCTATCATCTTCCGCCCAGTTAATTATGGGTTCTAACTTTTGCTATAGTTTCTTCCTAATTTGATGCAGGTGGTGTTAGTGTGCGAAGTGGTGACTGGTTCTACTCGATTGGCTGAAGGAATCCTATATTTTTTATCTCCAATAGCAAATGGCCAGGTCACGAAATGTATGTGTACTCCATTGGTGATGTGCTTGCTGCCACTGGTTTGAAGACATAATGGATGTATGCTTAACTATTTTATTCAACTCCATGGATGTGTTTCTTGGGCACGTATATGTTAAAATGTTCATGAAAGAAAAAAAATACATACTTGGAAATTTACTTAGTTAGATATTCAAATTTTATAGTTTAATTTTTGAAATTATTATTTTTCATACCATTGTCAATTTTTATGTTTCAAAAAATTAAAATTATGTGGTTGTTGTGGTGTAGCCAACCAAAGGCATGAATGTTGCATGTGGACACGAGGAGATAGAGCCTATCGGAGGTGCCTCTCTAGGGTCGTCCAGCCACCAATGGTGAAAGCAAGCTACAAGACCAGCCCGCTCCGCCTATGGATGCAGTGGACATCATTGGACAAATTCACACAAGCTCCTATGCTTGGGCCCTGAGTTCTCTCTTGTCACAACTTTCGCTTATGACTGGCCAGGGAATCTACTGGTGCATACATGGTAGGAGATATTGATTCATGGTTGGCCTTCTTTGTTTGTTAATCATGAAATTAATTATTTGCTTATGATTCTTACTTGTTATTGATCTCTCAGGTTTCATCAAAGCCTCCCATGGTTGCACCTTCCATTTCTTCTGGTAATTGAGAGTGATAAATGCAATTATGCAGTGAAGAGGGATGAGTAATTAAATTATTTGATTTGTTGAGCAACTCCAGAATAGTTATTTACCGGTACATCTCAATTATCTAAAGAACTAAAGAGGTTCTGAACGAATTACTTCTATTCTTTGGAATATTTTTGAGCTATACACGGAAACATTTTTGGTTGTTTCTTGGATGATTCATATGTGAATCTAACCTTTATAATACCTCCAATTTTTGGTAGTAAGATGTGATGTTTGCTTACATTAGCCAATATTGATAGTACAATCCTTTCCTAAAAGCTTATCTAAAATCTGTTTTCTTCATATGCAAAATCTGTGGAGTTTGCTTCAGAAGGTATTGACAATGCCTATTCTAAAACTCATTCCAAGTAAATCTAATGCTTCAATTACATCAACATCTGATTTGAATTTTACATGCTCACTTTTTATTGAAGGCATTTACCCCATTGTATACATGTGGCAGTCCATGTATAATTAATGCTCACTTTTCGCAAATGGCCAGGTGCATCAGGCTCACCTTATTTTCTTCTTGGTTGTCGCGCATTGTGTTCCATTTGGGGGTCTGAGGATTTCATTAATGCACTATGTATAAAATCTACGATGACAATTTAAGTCAACAACTACATGTTTGTTTGTGTTGGTGCTTATTATTTGTCTTGGCAATACTCTATATTTATTAAGTGTATCTTGTTTCATATAATGTCATACCAAAGCCAGTTTGCACCTGTGATATTTTCCTTGATTACTAACTAATATGCATCTATGTTTTTGCCAAATTTAATATGTTTCATGAGGCTGTATATTTATTGTACAAATAGACGGGCGCGCGAATCAGTGATCTAGTTATGTTATCGAAATGCAACACAAACCAGCCGATCGGAGATCGTCGGCCAAGAATTACGGGATGCATCCTAGTAAGACCACAACACAATTGTTTGCTACCTGATGAAACTAACACATGAGCGATGTACAAATCAAACAATGGCAATGCTATGAACATGTAATTTATAACTGCAATGTTTCAAAAAAAATTGCAAGATTATCAAGAGCTGCAAGATCAATGTATGGATGTTCGATTGCTGGGATACAACAGAGGATCGAGAGCGTTCACCAGTGGTCGAGGTGTCAAAATATATTTCGTGCAGGAGGTGGCAACACACGCAACAGGGAAGAGGAGGCATCCACCGCCGTACAAGATCACACACGGTTGATTGGGGCATGGGTGGGCGGGGTGGGGTGGGGGTTGAGACAATAATTCTAAAGTATCGCCCGCCTTAATTCAAGGGTTAGACTTAGTTAATATTCCCACACCCTTGTCTATCGAGTGCCAAGGTGTCAGAAGAGAACTAAGGATGACTCTATGTGCATCCCACTACTCAGGATGTTGAGTGGAGAAATTCTAGTGCATCCCACTTCTAGGAATTTTATCATAGATCCAACGCGAGCTAAAGTCAACCTTGCTTTTGCATCCATCGGGCCGTAGCAGCTACACAAATCACTAGACCATAAAGGCGCGCGTTGCCGCGCCGGCTCATTATTAAATGAATCAATCGATAAATAAAATAGTAGTAACCATAGGTATAATTCATTTACATAATCAGCGAGTGGCGGCAATTTGCCTGAATATTTGCTGACAACACATCAAGAACAAACTCCAACATACTTGTTGCCGCAACATATTAAATAATTAAACTTTATCAAAAAAAGCATATTAAATATTTAATTATAGAGGATCTGAACTCCACCGGCTAAACAAGAGCACTGACTTTGATCCCAAGTTCACAAGTAATTGGTTGGGAGGAGTTCTAGTATAGAAGTAACCCGAGGATTTATTGTCCCTTCCAATGTGTGAGTCGAGAATGGAACAGATCACTGCAGAAATACCCATCAGCGAGGGGAGAAGACAGTGCCATAGTGGGAGTGGAGATGTGTTGCAGACTTGCAGTCCGGTCGTGGTCAGGGTGGGTGGCGGGGTGGCGCGTTGTGTCCCCCTCCTCTGTTTCCTAGAGCCGTTTGACGCCATGGCCTACTCCTCATTCCCCGTCGCCGCTGACATGCACCCTCTCCAGCATATCGTCGTCCTCGTCCTGATTCCAAACACACACATGCCATTAATGGCAGGAAGAAACAGCGACGACTCCACCATCTCCTTCGCCCACGCCGCGCTCCGCTCAGCCTGTTTTTTTTCTTTTGAGCGATTGTTACTTTCCTCGTCGAGCCGCTCTGTTTGCCGACCTGAATCACAGCAAACTTGATGACCCAGTTACAATTTTCGGCCCGGATGATGAGAGGAAGCCTAGGTCGCTCTCGAGAGTAGCGGCCCAGAGATGTTGGCCCGGTCATTAGTGGCTAGCGAAAACGGCCTTGGGGATGCAGCAAGTGACCGGCCGATCTGGTGCGTTCGTAGGCTTGATCCAACTGTTAGCGAAGCAAAGCGCTGTGGTGGCTGGTAGCTCGCCCCGTTATACTGTTTCTTAATGGCGAAGATCCAGTTTGATTTAAACTATAACTTTTTGTGTGGGTGAACTATGAACACCTTACGTGGTTGTATCGGTAGGAGCGTATGTTCATAGAGGGGTTCACGCGTTGGTAGTGTGGCATCAACCATCCCCTATTGTTCTAGTATTTATATCGTTAGCCATATCATGTGTAAAGAGTTGGTACGTAATGAAACTGTGTAGTTATTTCCTTTAACCTTTAATTAGAAAAAACACATGTAGGACATCCATTAAGAATGAATTAAAGGTCGTTTCCTGTGCAGGAATTGTGCTTGATTTGCCGGACAAATTCATAAAATGTGTGTGGTTTTTCATCAGTAAATTGCTCAAACCACCACATCCGGTAGCTTCGGAGTACCCTAGCCACAAATATAGTGGTTTTGCGCAATTTACTATTTTTTTATCTACGGCCAACTGGACTACTAGTATTGTTTGATATGTGTTGCAAACATGTATAAATGAATTAAGAGGACCGAACATTGGTATATAGAAATTATGGTGCTACCTAAATAAATTACACTATGTTGCATACACATATTTAGGTGGTGTATGTTATTACGGACGAGAACGTGTGGCTCTAGGGTACTAGTGCACCCGAATTGCAAAAATAGAAGTAACTGAAAAAATATCAAAAGATCCTGAATTTTTTTGGAAATACATTACTAAAAGTTGTACTGGTATCAAAATTTCGCGAAGGAATGGCTTACAGCGTATTCTGGCTGAACTAAAACAAAATCAAAACTATATCCAAGTCACTTTTCATGAAGTTTGTGGTAGAAATTTTTTTTTTTGCCAGAAGTCGACAGGAGTTTATCCCGTGCTAAACTTTTTATACGGGTACAAATGTAGGTCAAATTTGTTTCCAAAAAAATTTCAGGATTTTTTTAACCTTTTCATGTATATATTTTCATTTCAGGTGCACCAATATCAGAGTGTACCATGGTGTTCGTTGCAGCCAAAACGTTTCAGTTCCCATCAGGTTCCAGACCCACTTCTGGGCTGAGCTGTATGCTGCTAGAATGGCAGTAGAGATGCGATGCCCCAAAGCATGGGGCTGCCTGTTCTTCAGATAGAACTTGACCGCGTATATGCAGTGCTAAAATAGAAGTCCTGAAAATTGATATGGAAATAATTAGCACATGATCTGGAAACAGATAACACACTAACAACGGCTCCGCTGGTGACGACTTCAGCTGGAACTCGTGTGAGTGAGGATAAAGAGGCAAGCACTCCTACTGGAAAAGAACATGGGGAGAATAAGCAGGGGCCGCCTGAGGTTCAACCGACCAAGACTTACGGCACTGGATTTGGAGCAGATATAAGGGAACAAACTACCACTGGAGAACCTGCAACTGAGAAACATAACACACCAACAATGGTTCCACTGGGCAAGAGACACTCCCGGTGCCAAGACTTATCTGAATGATGTGAGTGAGAATATAGAAGCAGAAAGGAGCCAGTCATCGACAAGCTGGAGGTGCTGGACAGATCGCTGTACGCCCATCGAGCCATGTAACCAAGGGTATGTGCTGCCGTACAACTGCTAATGCGCGCCAACATGTTCTAGTTTCAAGCTATGGCTGGGTGTAAGTGTAACGTCGGTGGGTTCGAATCCTGGGAGAGGTCGCCGCCTGGGTTGCCGGAGCAACAATTATGTGAAGACTGAAGACTCGATGTAATGTGCTCTCAAATCACAATTTTCTCACTCGAAAAAGTATTGTTGTTCTGGTGTGCTAGTCTTATGGGGCCTTAACACGACGACTTTTTCGGCTGTCTACTACTACAACAAGTTGCCGGATGGAACAATCAAGTGCGCGTGTTCTCATAGGGCCTTAACATGACGACTTTCTCGTCTCTCCCCCTCCCTTTCCCTTAATTTGATTGGGTCAGCCTTGAAGTATTGCACCATCGTCTACACTCTCTATGTGGCCCTCGTGATTGTAGAGTGAATTCCACTTTTTACCCCATATTTGTACATTTGTGACACTAATTACCCCATCGAGTGAAAATTCGTCTAGAATACCCCTTTTGAAAGCTTTGGACCCTCGTTTTCTGATGCGTGTCCATCATGTAAGGTGTGAGGTGACGCCCCGGATCCAAAAACATGTGGACGGCCACAAGGAACGGAACAGATAGACAAGAGAAGCTTGGACAAGATCGTCAATGATGCCCTCCGATCCTTACATATATTTTTACGAATCAATGACGCAACACGCCGATCCTATCGACCATAAACAAAGAAAATATAAAACTGGGTTAAAACCGTGTTAAAAGTCTCCAAAATCCGTTATTTCGATAAAAGTTCCGCTAAATGGGGTAATATGTGTCACAAATGTACAACTACAAGGTAAAAAGTGGAATTCACTCTGATTGTATATGCATGATCAAAGGGCAGATAAGGCTTCTAATAAAAATGAATCGTGCACAGAAGGTGTCGGTTCAACTCCTATGCACCCGCACACACTATTTCAGTCGTTCCTTGCCTTTGGGATTATGGCAAGTGGCAGACCATATCAGAACCAACTGCTTCAAGTTGGTTAGAAAAACCACCCTCAGGAAGAATTGCTCTTTTGGGTGAACATCGACTGTATAGTATGATTTCTTGCTTCAACATTCTCACGAGTGCATCCTGCTCTACTTCACCTGGAAACTTCAGTTGAGGTATCCATGACAACTCAACCTGAACCACAACTCAGCGTGTTGAGTGTACTTATTGTAGACAAACTCTTAATTAGTATATTAGCACAAAATATTAGTGCATTCCACTTCTAGGTAATCTAGCATAGAGCCAACGAGCTAGTGTCAACCTTGCTTCTGCATCCATCAGACCGTAGAAGCTACACAAGTCATGGGCAAGCTCCACTTTGATTTAAACTACAACTTTTTGTGTTGATCATCTAGCAACACCTCATGTGGTTGTATCGGTAGGTGTGTAGGTTCAGAGAGGGGTTCACGCTTTGGCGGTGTGGCACCAAAGATCAAGTATTGTTCCAGTATTTATATCGTTAGCCGTATCATGTGTAAATAGTTGGTATGTAATGAAAATGTGTAGTTATTTCAGTTGACCTTTAAGTAGAAAACAGCTAGTAGGGCTTCTAGTAAGAATGAATTAAAGACCCTTTTCTGCACAGGAATTGAACTTGTTTTGCTGGCCAAGTTCATAAAACTTGTGTGATTTTTTTTCTACTGCTAATTAACTGGACTACTACTAAAAATGGTTTGATGTGTGTTGCAAACATGTACAAATGATTTAAGAGGATCAAATATTGGTATATAGAAATTTTGGTGCTACCTAAATAACATGCAGTGTGTACTACACCCAAATCGCAACTTTCTCTGCCTTAAAGAAGTACTGTATTGTAGTACATTTCTTCCGGTGCTGAAGGAAGATGTGCATCAATGTTGTAAACCAGGAGATCGAAGTTAGTGGAAAGCTAAGCTCCCATTTCTGACACATCCCATTTCTATGAAATCTAGCACATCGCCCACTCACATCTATGCAGCTAAATTTGACCATAACAGCTATACAAGAGAGAAGACCAAGCATTGCTTCAATTTATGCTACAAGTTTTGGTGTTGATCCACTCCTAAAGATCCATGGGGTTTGTGATTGTACCGGTAGTGTGAAGAGTGGTTCACTATCCAATGGTGTGGCATAAACAACCTACTGCCCCATTTATAATGTTAACGTGACATACAAAGAGATGTTATACAATGAATGACTAATTATTTTTCTCATACATTTAGGTTAGAAAAGGACGTATATGGTTTCTGGTAGAAATGAATAGCGCACACGTTACTCTGCGGGAATTGCTCTCTTTTTTCAGTTGGAAGAGTTTGTAATTTTCTTTTTTGGTATTACATCTACTAGATAACTGTAAACTGTTTGTTTAGTTCTTCTGGGTGAGTGTTGACTGCATAGTATAGTTTCTTCCTTCATCTCATGGTATTGGTGTTGGGGAACGCAGTAATTTCAAAAAAATTCCTACGCACACGTAAGATTATGGTGATGCATAGAAACGAGAGGGGAAGAGTGTTGTCCACGTACCCTCGTAGACCGTAAGCGGAAGCGTTATGACAACGCGGTTGATGTAGTCGTACGTCTTCACGATCGACCGATCCTAGTACCGAACGTACGGCACCTCCGCGATCTGCACACGTTCAGCTCGGTGACGTCCCGCGAACTCACGATCCAGTAGAGCTTTATGGGAGAGTTTCGTCAGCACGACGGCGTGATGACGGTGATGATGTTGCTACCGGAACAGGGCTTCGCCTAAGCACCCTACGATATAACTGAGGTGGATTATGGTGGAGGGGGCACCGCACACGGCTAAAATATTAACTGATCAACTTGTGTGTCCATGGGGTGACCCCTCCCCCGTATATAAAGGAGTGGAGGAGGGGGAGGGCCGGCCCTCTCTATGGCGCGCCCTGGGGGAGTCCTACTCCCTCCGGGAGTAGGATTCCCCCCTTTCCTAGTAGAAGTAGGAGCCCTTCCAAGTAGGAGTAGGAGAGGAAGGAAGGAGGAGAGAGGGAGGAAGGAAAGGGGGGCCGTCCCCCTCCCAATTCGGATTGGGCTTGGGGGGCGCGCCTCCCTCTTTTCACTTCCCCTCCTCTATTCTACTAAGGCCCAATAAGGCCCATATACTCTCCGGGGGGTTTCGGTAACCTCCCGGTACTCCGAAAAATGCCCGAACCACTCAGAACCATTCCGATGTCCAAATATAGGCTTCCAATATATCGATCTTTACTTATCGACCATTTCAAGACTCGTCGTCATGTCCATGATCAAATCCGGGACTCCGAACTACCTTCGGTACATCCAAATACATAAACTCGTAATATCGATCGTCACCGAACGTTAAGTGTGTGGACCCTACGGGTTCGAGAACTATGTAGACATGGCCGAGACTCATCTTTGGTCAATAACCAATAGAGGAACCTGGATGCTCATATTGGTTCCTACATATTCTATGAAGATCTCTATCGGTCAAACCGCATAACGGTATACGTTGTTCCCTTTGTCATCGGTATGTTACTTGCCCGAGATTCGATCGTCGGTATCTCAATACCTAGTTCAATCTCGTTACCGGCAAGTCTCTTTACTCGTTCCGTAATGCAACATCCCGTAACTAACTCAATAGTTATATTGCTTGCAAGGCTTATAGTGATGTGCATTACCGAGAGGGCCCAGAGATACCTCTCCGACAATCGGAGTGACAAATGCTAATCTCGATTCATGCCAACTCAACAAACACCTTCGGATACATCTGTAGAGCACCTTTATAATCACCCAGTTACGTTGTGACGTTTGGTAGCACACAAAGTGTTCCTCCGGTATTCGGGAGTTGCCTGATCTCATAGTCATAGGAACATGTATAGTTATGGAGAAAGCAAAAGCAACAAACTAAACGATCATCGTGCTAAGCTAACAGATGGGTCAAGTCAAACGCATCATTCTCTAATGATGTGATCCCGTTAATCAATTGAAAGCTCATGTCTATGGTTAGCAAACATAACCATCATTGATTCAATGGGCTAGTCAAGTAGAGGCAAACTAGTGACACTTTGTTTGTCTATATACTCACACATGTAGTAAGTTTCCGGTTAATACAATTCTAGCATGAATAATAACATTTATCATGATATAAGGAAATATAAATAACAACTTTATTATTGCCTCTAGGGCATATTTCCTTCAGTTTCCCACTTGCACTAGAGTCAATAATCTAGATTACATTGTAATGATTCTAACACCCATGGAGTCTTGGTGCTGAGCATGTTTTTCTTGTGAGAGAGGCTTAGTCAACAGGTCTGCAACATTCAGATCTGTATGTATCTTTGCAAATCTTTATGTCTCCCTCCTTGACTTGATCGCGGATGGAATTAAAGCGTCTCTTGATGTGCTTGGTTCTCTTGTGAAATATGGATTCCTTTGTCAAGGCAATTGCACCAGTATTGTCACAAAAGATTTTCATTGGACCCGATGCACTAGTTATGACACCTAGATCGGATATGAACTCCTTCATCCAGACTCCTTCATTTGTTGCTTCTAAAGCAGCTATGTATTCCGCTTCACACGTAGATCCCGCCACAACGCTTTGCTTGGAACTGCACCAACTGACAGCAACACCATGTAATAAAAACACGTATCCGGTTTGTGACTTAGAGTCATCCGGATTAGTGTCAAAGCTTGCATCACTAGTAGAAAAAGGATCATTTGTCCCGGTTCATAAGGGCCTTTAGTCCCGGTTCTGGAACCAGGACTAAAGGATCGTTACTAAAGGCCCTCCACATGGCCGCTGCGTGGAGGTCCACCTTTAGTCCCGGTTGGTGCGACCAACCGGTACTAAAGGAAATTCTATGATTTTTTTTATTTTTTTGGAATTTTTTTTTTGAATTTTTTCCCGAATTTTCAAAATTTTGAATTATTTTAACCTCTAATCTCTAATCAGCCATCATCACTGCTCAATTTAACCTCTAATCTCTAATCACCCCTCATCATTCCAAATCATCTAACTTCCCGAATGGCCACCCATCCTCTTACTACCCCAGCCTGAGCACGCTTAACTTCCGGATTCTATTCTCCCTTGTTTCCAAGTCTGCAGTTGTTGTTTTCCTGACAATAGTAAGATGTCAATCCTATTAACCCTCAGGAGTTTAGCTTGAGCATGAAGTCACAAATTTCACTATTTGAGTTTGAAACTATCGTTCTAAAAAACAATAATTATTTAGTAACACTAATATTTCTTGAATTAGTAGTTGGACCATTGTTTGACCATAGTTTGACCAGATTTGACCAAAATTTAAAAAAATTGAAATAATTATTTAGTAACACTAATATTCTTGAATAATTATTTAGTAACACTAATATTCTTGAATAATTATTTAGTAACACTAATACTTCTTGAATAAGTAGTTTGAGCATAGTTTGACCAGATTTAACGAAAATTCAAAAAAAACTGAAATTTGAGCATAACTTTTTTCCTTTTAGAATTTGAGGATTATAAAAATTTGCAAACAGGCCATAGGCGGTCAAAACCGGATGCAGATTTTCGTGCTGAACATTTTGATATATTATACGTTTTTTTCTGACATTGTACACTTTTTGCAAAACATGTCCAAATTTAAGTTTTTAAATTTTCCTAACTAGTAGATGTAGTAACATAACTACATCTCGAAGGATTTGAACTTTTGAAGTTTTTATCATTTTCTTTTGCTTTTTACAAAACTGAAAAGGCGATACACGGGGGGGGGGGGGGGGGGGGGTAGGATTTGAAAATTGCACCACTAGTACCAGTTCGTGGCACCAACCGGTACTAAAGGTTAGACCTTTAGTACCGGTTCGTGTCACGAACCGGTACTAATGGGCATTGCACCCTTTAGTCCCGGTTCGTGGCACTAACCGGGACTAAAGGTCCCATTTGAACTGGGAGTAATGCCTGTACGGTGCCCTAGCCACTCGAACCGGGACTAATGCTCACATTAGTCCCGGTTCGTAATGCAACCAGTACTAATTCTCTTTTCTGGCTGAACCAAAGCCCCTTTTTCTACCAGTGCATTGACATAACCATTTACGACGACCTCTTTGTCACCCCCATATACGAGAAACATATCCTTAGTCCTTTTTAGGTATTTCAGGATGTTCTTGACCGTTGTCCAGTGATCCACTCCTGGATTAATTTGGTACCTCCCTGCTAAACTTATAGCAAGGCACACATCAGGTCTAGTACACAGCATTGCATACATGATAGAGCCTATGGCTGAAGCATATGGAACACCTTTCATTTTCTCTCTATCTTCTGCAATGGTCGGGCGTTGAGTCTGACTCAACTTCACACCTTGTAATACAAGCAAGAACCCTTTCTTTGCTTGATCCATTAGGTATGTGTTTTGTGAAAGTCCAATTAAGTGTCTTGATCTATCTCTATAGATCTTGATGCCCAATATATAAGCAGCTTCACCGAGGTCTTTCATTGAAAAATTCTTATTCAAGTATCCTTTCATGCTATTCAGAAATTCAATATCATTTCCGATCAACAATATGTCATCTAAATATAAGATCAGAAATGCTACGGAGTGCTACGTCTTGAGCTTGCGTTGGTTTTCCCCGAAGAGGAAGGGATGATGCAGCAGAGTAGCGTAAGTATTTCCCTCAGTTTTTGAGAACCAAGGTATCAATCCAGTAGGAGGCCACGCTCAAGTCCCTCGTACCTGCACAAAACGATAGCTACTCGCAACCAACGCGATTAGGGGTTGTCAATCCCTTCACGGTCACTTACGAGAGTGAGATCTGATAGATATAATATTTTTTGTATTTTTGGTATAAAGATGCAAAGTAAAAAGTAAAAGAAAAGTAAAAAAGCAAAGCAAGATTAAAGTGATGGAGATTGATATGATGAGAATAGACCCGGGGCCATAGGTTTCACTAGTAGCTTCTCTCAACAGCATAAGTATTCTACGGTGGGTGAACAAATTATTGTTGAGCAATTGACAGAATTGAGCATAGTTATGAGAATATCTAGGCATGATCATGTATATAGGCATCACGTCCATGACAAGTAGACCGAAATGATTCTGCATCTACTACTATTACTCCACTCATCGACCGCTATCCATCATGCATCTAGAGTATGAAAGATCGTGTATGTCGCCTAGAGGGGGGGGGGGTGAATAGGCGTTTTAAAATAATTACGGTTTAGGCTTGAACAAATGCGGAATAAACCTAGCGGTTAATTTGTCAAGCACAAAACCTAAAACAACTAGGCTCACCTATGTGCACCAACAACTTATGCTAAGCAAGATAAGCAACTATGTGATAGCAAGATATATGACAAGAAACAATAAGGCTATCACAAAGTAAAGTGCATAAGTAAAGGGGCTCGGGTAAGAGATACCGAGGCACGCGGAGACGATGATGTATCCCGAAGTTCACACCCTTGCGGATGCTAATCTCCGTTTGGAGCGGTGTGGAGGCACAATGCTCCCCAAGAAGCCACTAGGGCCACCGTAATCTCCTCACGCTCTCGCACAATGCAAGATGCCGTGATTCCACTAAGGGACCCTTGAGGGCGGTCACCGAACCCGTACAAATGGCAACCCTTGGGGGCGGTCACCGAACCCGTACACTTGGCAACCCTTGGGGGCGGTCACCGAACCCGTCAAATTGCTCGAGGCGATCTCCACAACCTAATTGGAGACCCTGACGCTTGCCCGGAGCTTTGCACCACAATGATTGAGCTCCGAACACCAACAACCGTCTAGGGCACCCAAGCACCCAAGAGGAACAAGCTCAAGGGTACCAAGCACCCAAGAGTAATAAGCTTCTCAACTTGTAACTTCCACGTATCACGTGGAGAACTCAAACCGATGCACCAAATGCAATGGCAAGGGCACACGGAGTGCCCAAGTCCTTCTCTCTCAAATCCCATCGAAGCAACTAATGCTAGGGAGGAAAATGAGAGGAAGAACAAGAAGGAGAACACCAAGAACTCCAAGATCTAGATCCAAGGGGTTCCCCTCACATAGAGGAGAAAGTGATTGGTGGAAATGTGGATCTAGATCTCCTCTCTCTTTTCCCTCAAAAACTAGCAAGAATCCATGGAGGGATTGAGAGTTAGCAAGCTCGAAGAAGGTCAACAATGGGGGAAGAACACCAGCTCCAAGGATTAGGTTCAATGGGGAAGAAGACCCCCTTTTATAGGAGGGGGAAAATCCAACCGTTATCCCCCACACAGCCCCGCAGAGAGCGGTACTACCGCTGAGGTAGAGCGGTACTGCCGCCCTCAAGCGGTACTACCGCTCCCCCTCAGCGGTACTACCGCGCCAGAAGAGAAGGGCTGGGGCAGGGGCCCAGGGCGGTACTACCGCGGAGGTAGAGCGGTACTACCGTTCTCAAGCAGTACTACCGCCACTACTGCCGCAGCTAGTACCGCAAAACCCGACACGAGAAAATGCGCGCAAGAATCGAAGCGGAAGGAGCACCATGCCACCATGGTACTGCGGCTGAGCCCAGCAAGCGGTACTACCGCTACAGACGCAGTGACAGGACGGTAGTAGCACGGAACCGCAGAGGTACTGCCGCTGAGGCCACCCAGCGGTACTACCGCTCCGGGGAGCGGTACTACCGCTCCAGGGAGCGGTACTACCGCTTAGGGAGTCTCAGCCGCACTACCGCTGTGGACCGCGGTACTACCACTGGGTCCAGGAGAAAAACCATACTCCAGAAAACCAGAACTGCCATAACTTCTGCATATGAGCTCCGAATTGAGCAAACTCAAGCTTGTTGAAAACAAGACGACGAGTAGCATCAAAACAGCGACTGGTTATAGTAAGAAGAGGCAGGGGAGGTATGCCAACAAATAGAGGAGTGAAACCTCCAACCGAGAAGAACCGGCAAAACCTCCAACATCGAAAACATCATAGAAGATGCATGCGAACTCCGTTTTCGATGAACTCAAGCTTGTCATCAAGATGACCATAAGCTCTAAGACTCACAAAGAGAACCAAACAAGAACCAAGAAAGATGATGCAAGGATGCAATGGTTTGAGTTCTCAGCGAACGATACGATCAAGCTACTCATCGAGAGCCCCCCTTGATAGTACGGCAATCGATCCTATAACCCGGTCTCCCAACTACCATCATGAGACCGGTAAAATAGAAAACCTACCAAGGGCAAACCTTTTCCTTGCACATGGACCACTTGAGCTAGATGATGACGATCTTGACTCCCTCAAGTTGGACCACCTTTCTTGATTGTGTTGGCTCGATGAAGACTAGTTGATTGCTCCCCCATACTCCACTATGGGTGAGCCTTTCTTCCGCACATCTTCATGAGTCCATTGTCACCATAATGGACGGCAAACTTCAAGCATTTGATCTCTTCGTGATGCTCCACTTGAACTTGCACACCGCAACCTTTCTTGATTGTGTTGAGTCGATGAAGACTAGTTGATTGCTCCCCCATACTCTACTATGGGTGAGCTACTTTTCGCACATCTTCACAAGTCCATTGACACCACAAAGGACGGCAAGCTTCAAGCATTTGATCTCTTCGTGATACTCCACTTGAACTTGCACACCGCAACCTAACCCCACAAAGAACTCTCACGAAGACCATGGGTTAGTACATCAAGCGTAATTGACAATGCTTACCATACCATGGGATCACTTGATCCCTCTCGGTACATCTTCTACGCTTTGTGGGTTGATCAACTTGACTCACTCTTTAACTTAGTCTTGATCAACCTCTCACAAGACCAATCTTTAGGTAATTCCTTGAATAGCACCTTGGTCGACACAAACTCTCCTTGAAACCAACACATGTACTCCAAGAAAAGCCTATGGAAAAACCTTCAAATATAACTCAAGGCAACCATTAGTCCATAGAGATTGTCATCAATTACCAAAACCAAACATGGGGGCACCGCATGTTCTTTCAGAGTATTAAGTTAAAAACAGAGTAACGCCTTAAGCAAGATGACATGATGTGGAGAGATAAATTCATGCAATATGAAATAAACCCCATCTTGTTATCCTCGATGGCAACGATGCAATACGTGCCTTGCTGCCCCTTCTGTCACTGGGAAAGGACACCGCAAGATCGAACCCAAAGCTAAGCACTTCTCCCATGGCAAGAACTACCAATCTAGTTGGCCAAACCAAACGAATAATTCGAAGAGACTTGCAAAGATAACCAATCATACATAAAAGAATGTTGCGGAACGTTGCAGAAAACAAAAATTTTCCTACGGTTTCACCAAGATCCATCAATGAGTTCATCTAGCGATATGCCCCCGAACCTTTCCGGCGACCGTATGATAACTTCCCATATATAAATCTTTACTTCCGGACCATTCCAGAACTCCTCATGACGTCCGGTATCTCATCCGGGACTCCGAACAACATTCGGTAATCACATACAAGTCTTCCTAACAACCCTAGCGTCACCGAACCTTAAGTGTGTAGACCCTACGGGTTCGGGAGACATGTAGACATGACCGAGAAGACTCTTCGGTCAATAACCAACAGCAGGATCTGGATACCCATGTTGGCTCCCACATGCTCCTCGATGATCTCATCGTATGAACCATGATGTCGAGGATTCAAGCAACCCCATATACAATTCCCTTTGTCAATCGGTACGTTACTTGCCCGAGATTCGATCGTCGGTATCCCAATACCTCGTTCAATCTCGTTACCGGCAAGTCACTTTACTCGTACCGTAATGCATGATCCCGTGACCAGACACTTGGTCACTTTGAGCTCATTGTGATGATGCATTACCGAGTGGGCCCAGAGATACCTCTCCGTCATACGGAGTGACAAATCCCAGTCTTGATCCGTGTCAACCCAACAGACACTTTCGGAGATACCCGTAGTATACCTTTATAGTCACCCAGTTACGTTGCAACATTTGGTACACCCAAAGCACTCCTACGGTGTCCGGGAGTTACATGATCTCATGGTCTAAGGAAAGGATACTTGACATTGGAAAAACTCTAGCAAACGAACTATACGATCTTGTGCTATGTTTAGGATTGGGTCTTGTCCATCACATCATTCTCCTAATGATGTGATCTCATTATCAATGACATCCAATGTCCACGACTATCTGTTGATCAACGAGCTAGTCAACTAGAGGCTTACTAGGGACATGTTGGTGTCTATTTATTCACACATGTATTACGATTTCCGGATAACACCAATCAAAAATTATAGATACGTTGGAGACGTATCAGGCATCCCCAAGCTTAATTCCTGCTCGTCCTCGAGTAGGTAAATGATAAAATGAGAATTTTTGATGCGGAGTGCTACTTGGCATAATTTCAATGCAAATCTTCTTAATTGTGGTATGAATATTCAGATTCAAAAGATTCAAGACAAAAGTTTATATTGACATAAACATAATAATACTTCAAGTGTACTAACAAAGCAATTATGTCATCTCAAAATAACATGGCCAAAGAAAGTTATCCCTACAAAATCATATAGTCTGGCTATGCTCCATCTTCACCACACAAAGTATTTAAATCATGCACAACCCCGATGACAAGCCAAGCAATTGTTTCATACTGTAACTTTTTCAAAACTTTTTCAATCTTTACGCAATACATGAGCGTGAGCCATGGATATAGCACTATAGGTGGAATAGAATGGTGGTTGTGGAGAAGACAAAAAGTAGGGGAAGATAGTCTCACATCAACTAGGCGTATCAACGGGCTATGGAGATGCCCATCAATAGATATCAATGTGAGTGAGTAGGGATTGCCATGCAACGGATGCACTAGAGCTATAAGTATATGAAAGCTCAAAAAGAAACTAAGTGGGTGTGCATCCAACTTGCTTGCTCATGAAGACCTAGGGCAATTTGAGGAAGCCCATCATTGGAATATACAAGCCAAGTTCTATAATGTAAAATTCCCACTAGTATATGAAAGTGATAACATGAGAGACTCTCTACTATGAAGATTATGGTGCTACTTTGAAGCATAAGTGTGGTAAAAGGATAGTAACATTGTCCCTTCTCTCTTTTTCTCTCATTTTTAATATATTTTTTATTTGGGCCTTTTCTCTTTTTTTATGGCCTCTTTTCTTTCTTTTTTATTTGGGCTTCTTTGGCCTCTTTTATTTATTTTTCGTCCGGAGTCTCATCCCGACTTATGGGGGAATCATAATCTCCATCATCCTTTCCTCACTGGGACAATGCTCTAATAATGATGATCATCACACTTTTATTTTTCTTACAACTCAACAATTACAACTCGATACTTAAACAAAATATGACTCTATGTGAATGCATCTGGCGGTGTACCGGGATATGCAATATGACAATGATAGAATGTGTCATGAACGGAACGGTGGAAAGTTGCATGGGAATATATCTCGGAATGGCTAAGGAAATGCCATGATAGATAGGTATGGTGGCTGTTTTGAGAAAGGTATATGGTAGGTGTATGATACCGGCGAAAAGTGCGCGGTATTAGAGAGGCTAGCAAAGGTGGAAGGGTGAGAGTGCGTATAATCCATGGACTCAACATTAGTCATAAAGAACTCATATACTTATTGCAAAAATCTAGAAGTTATCAAAGCAAAGTATTACGCGCATGCTCCTAGGGGGATAGATTGGTAGGAAAAGACCATCGCTCGTCCCCAACCGCCACTCATAAGGAAGACAATCAATAAATAAATCATGCTCCAACTTCATCACATAACGGTTCACGATACGTGCATGCTACGGGAATCACAAACTTTAACACAAGTATTCTTTAAATTCACAACTACTCAACTAGCATGACTTTAATATTATCACCTCCATATCTCAAAACAATTATCAAGCTTCAATCTTTTCTTAGTATTCAACACACTCAAAAGGAAGTTTCACAAATCTTGATTACCAAGCATATTATTATTAAGCAAATTACCATGCTATTACGAGACTCTCAAAATAATTTAAGTGAAGCATGACAGATCAATAGTTTCTTTAAAACAAATCCACCACCGTGCTCTAAAAGATCTAAGTGAAGCACATAGAGCAAAATTATAACGCTCAAAGGATATAAGTGAAGCACATAGAGCAAAACTACTTAGCTCAAAAGATATAAGTCAAGCACATAGAGCAAAACTGCTTAGCTCAAAAGATATAAGTGAAGCACATAGAGTATTCTATCAAATTTTAATTCATGTATGGCTCTCTCAAAAGGTGTGTACAGCAAGGATGAATGTGGCATACTAAGACACAAAGACACAAATAATACAAGACGCTCCAAGCAAAACACATATCATGTTGGTGAATAAAAATATAGCTCCAAGTAAATTACCGATGGAAGTGGACGAAAGAGGGGATGCCTTCCGGGGCATCCCCAAGCTTTGACTTTTTGGTGTCCTTGGATTATCTTGAGGGTGCCATGGGCATCCCCAAGCTTAGGCTCTTGCCACTCCTTGTTCCATGATCCATCAAAAGAAATCACCCAAAACTTGAAAACTTCACAACACAAAACTCAAAATAGAAAACTCGTGAGCTCCGTTAGCGAAAGAAAACAAAACACCACTTCAAGGTACTGTAATGAACTCATTATTTATTTATATTGGTGTTAAACCTACTGTATTCCAACTTCTCTATGGATTATAAACTATTTTACTAACCATAGATTCATCAAAATAAGTAAACAACACACGAAAAACAAAATCTGTCAAAAACAGAACAGTCTGTAGTAATCTGTAGCTAGCGCAAGATATGGAACCCCAAAAATTCTAAAATAAATTGCTGGACGTGAGGAATTTATCTATTAATCATCTGCAAAAATAATTAACTAAATATCACTCTTCAAATAAAAATGACAGCAGTTCTCGTGAGCGCTAAAGTTTCTGTTTTTTTACAGCAAGTTCAACAAGACTTTCCCCAAGTCTTCCCAACGGTTCTACTTGGCACAAACTATAATTAAACACAAAAAACAAAACCAAAACAGAGTCTAAATAATTTATTTATTACTAAGCAGGAGCAAAAAGCAAGGAATAAAAATAAAATTGGGTTGCCTCCCAACAAGCGCTATCGTTTAACACCCCTAGCTAGGCATAAAAGCGAGGATAGATCTAGGTATTGCCATCTTTGGTAGGCAATCAATAAGTGGCTCTCATGATAGTTTCATATGGTAATTTTATTTTATTTCTTGGAAAGTTTTCCATGCCCTTTTTAATGGAAATTGAAATCTAATATTCCCTTCCTTTATATCAATAATCGCACCAACCGTTCTAAGGAAAGGTCTACCAAGAATAATAGGGCAAGAAGGATTGCAATCTATATCAAGAACAATGAAATCTATGGGCACATAATTCCTATTTGCAACAATAAGAACATCATTAATCCTTCCCATAGGTTTCTTAATAGTAGAATCCGCGAGATGCAAGTTTAGAGAGCAATCATCAAAATTGCGGAAATCTAGCAAATCACACAAAGTTTTGGGAATAGTGGAGACACTAGCACCCAAATCACACAAAGCATAAAACTCATGATCTTTAATTTTAATTTTAATAGTTGGTTCCCACTCATCATAGAGTTTTATAGGGATGAAACTTTCAACTCAAGTTTTTCTTCATAAGATTGCATCAAGGCATCAACAATATGTTCGGTGAAGGCTTTATTTTGACTATAAGCATGTGGAGAATTTAGAACGGATTGCAACAAGGAAATACAATCAATTAAATAGCAACTTTCATAATTAAATTCCTTGAAATCCAATATAGTGGGTATAGAACGCCTTCTAGGTAAAGGAAGATCATATTCAGTTTCATCAAGATTCATATTGCAAAATAAAGATTTAATATGAGACACATCAATAACTTTTAGATCTTCATCTTGATTTTCATAGGAATTGGAAGAACGCGTTTTAATAAAGGCATCTTTGGAAGCACGCACCCTAGCGGTTCTTTCCTTGCGCTCATCAATGGTAATTCTCATGGCTTTGAGAGACTCATTGATATCATGCTTAGGAGGAATAGATCTAATCTTTAAAGAATCAATCTCAAGAGAAATTCTATCAACGTTTCTAGCCAAATCATCAACTTTAAGCAATTTCTCTTCAAGCAAAGCATTCAAATTCTTTTGTGAATTCATAAACTCTTTAACACTATTCTCAAATTCAGAGGGCATCTTATTATAATTTCCATAAGAGTTGTTGTAGGAATTCCCATAATTATTAGAAGGATTAGTAGGATATGGCCTAGGATTAAAATTCCCTCTATAAGTGTTGTTACCAAAATTATTCCTACCAACAAAATTCACGTCCATAGATTCATTGTTATTCTCAATCAAAGTAGACAAAGGCATATCATTAGAATCAGAAGAAACACTCTTAGTAGCAAATAATTTCATAAGCTCATCCATCTTTCCACTCAAAACATTGATTTCTTCTATCGCATGCACTTTTTTATTAGAAGATCTTTCAGTATGCCATTGAGAATAATTAACCATAATATTATCTAGGAGTTTGGTAGCATCTCCTAAAGTGATTTCCATAAAAGTGCCTCCCGCGGCCGAATCTAAAAGATTTCTAGAAGCAAAATTCAATCTGGCATAAAATTTTTGTATGATCATCCACAAATTCAAACCATGAGTAGGGCAATTACGTATCATTAATTTCATTCTCTCCCAAGCTTGTGCAACATGTTCATGATCAAGTTGCTTAAAATTCATAATATCGTTTCTAAGAGAGATGATCTTAGCGGGAGGGAAATACTTAGAGATAAAAGCATCTTTGCACTTGTTCCAAGAATCAATACTATTCTTAGGCAAAGACAAAAACCAATCTTTAGCACGATCTCTAAGCGAAAAAGGAAATAGCTTCAATTTAACGACATCATTATCGACATCTTTTTTCTTTTACATATCACATAAATCAACGAAGCTATTCAGATGAGTAGTGGCATCTTCACTAGGAAGGCCGGCGAATTGATCTTTCATAACAAGATTCAACAAAGCAGTATTGGTTTCACAAGATTCAGCATCGGTAAGAGGAGCAATCGGAGTGCTAATAAAATCATTGTTGTTGGTATTGATGAAGTCACACAATTTAGTATTATCTTGAGCCATCGCGACAAACAAGCAAACTAGGACACGAGCAGACAAAAGCAAATGGGCAAAAGAGGCAAACAGAAAAAGAGAGGGAGGATAGAGAGAGAGAGAGAGAGGGCGAATAAAACGGCAATGGTGAAGTGGGGGAGAGGAAAACGAGAGGCAAATGGCAAATAATGTAAAGCGAGAGATAGGGATTGTGATGGGTACTTGGTATGTTGACTTTTTGGGTAGACTCCTCGGCAATGGCGCCAGAAATCCTTCTTGCTTCGTCTTGAGCTTGTGTTGGTTTTCCCCGAAGAGGAAGAGATAATGCAGCAGAGTAGCGTAAGTATTTCCCTCAGTTTTTGAGAACCAAGGTATCAATCCAGTAGGAGGCCACGCTCAAGTCCCTCGTACCTGTACAAAACGATAGCTACTCGCAACCAATGTGATTAGGGGTTGTCAATCCCTTCACGGTCACTTACGAGAGTGAGATCTGATAGATATAATATTTTTGGTATTTTTGGTATAAAGATGCAAAGTAGAAAAGTAAAAGCAAAGTAAAAAAAGCAAAGCAAGATTAAAGTGATGGAGATTGATGTGATGAGAATAGACCCGGGGGCCATAGGTTTCACTAGTGGCTTCTCTCAAGAGCATAAGTATTCTACGGTGGGTGAACAAATTACTGTTGAGCAATTGACAGAATTGAGCATAGTTATGAGAATATCTAGGCATGATCATGTATATAGGCATCACGTCCGTGACAAGTAGACCGAAACGATTCTGCATCTACTACTATTACTCCAGCATGCATCTAGAGTATTAAGTTAAAAATAAAGTAACACCTTAAGCAAGATGACATGATGTGGAGAGATAAATTCATGCAATATGAAATGAACCCCATCTTGTTATCCTCGATGGCAATGATGCAATACGTTCCTTGCTGCCCCTTCTGTCACTGGGAAAGGACACCGCAAGATCGAACCCAAAGCTAAGCACTTCTCCCATGGCAAGAACTACCAATCTAGTTGGCCAAACCAAACGGATAATTCGAAGAGACTTGCAAAGATAACCAATCATACATAAAAGAATTCAGAGAAGATTCAAATATTATTCATAGATAGACTTGATCATAAACCCACAATTCATCGGTCTCAACAAAGACACCGCAAAAAGAAGATTACATCGAATAGATCTCCACAAGAGAGGGGGAGAACTTTGTATTGAGATCCAAAAAGAGAGAAGAAGCCATCTAGCTACTAACTATGGACCCGAAGGTCTGAGGTAAACTACTCACACTTCATCCGAGGGGCTAGGATGATGTAGAAGCCCTCCGTGATGACGACCCTCTTCCGGCGGAGCTCCGGAACAGGCCCCAAGATGGGATCTCGTGGATACAGAAAGTTGCGGTGGTGGAATTAGGTTTTTGGCTCCTGTTCTGATCATTTGGGATACGTGTGTATATAGGAGGAAGAAGTACCTCGGTGGAGCACCGAGGGGCCCACGAGGCAGGGGGGCGCGCCCCCACCCTCATGACCTCCTCTTTGACTCCTTGGAGTAGGGTCCAAGTCTCCTGGATCACGTTCGATGAGAAAATCACGTTCCCGAAGATTTTATTCCGTTTGGACTATGTTTGATATTCTGTTTCTCCGAAACACTGAAATAGGCAAAAAAACAGCAATTCTGGGCTGGGCTCCGGTTAATAGGTTAGTCCCAAAAATAATATAAAAGTGGAAAATAAAGCCCAATATAGTCCAAAACAGTAGATAATATAGCATGGAGCAATCAAAAATTATAGATACGTTGGAGACGTATCACGGAGCTCCCACTCACTTTCTTGTAAATACAGGCTTCTCCAAAAGTTTGTATAAAACCATATGCTTTGATCACACTATTAAAGCGTATATTCCAACTCCGAGAGGCTTGCACCAGTCCATAAATGGATCGCTGGAGCTTGCACACTTTGTTAGCACCTTTTGGATCGACAAAACCATCTGGTTGCGTCATATACAACTTTTCTCTAAGATATCCATTAAGGAATGTAGTTTTGACATCCATTTGCCAAATTTGATAATCATAAAATGCGCCAATTGCTAACATGATTCAGACGGACTTAAGCATCGCTACGGGTGAGAAGGTCTCATCATAGTCAACCCCTTAAACTTGTTGAAAACCTTTCGCAACAAGCCGAGCTTTGTAGACAGTAACATTACCGTTAGCGTCAGTCTTCTTCTTGAAGATCCATTTATTCTCTATGGCCTACCGATCATCGGGTAAGTCAACCAAAGTCCATACTTTGTTCTCATACATGGATCCCATCTTAGATTTCATGGCCACAAGCCATTTTGTGGAATCTGGGCTCATCATCGCTTCCTCATAGTTCGTATGTTCATCATGGTCAAGTAACATGACTTCCAGAACAGGATTACCGTACCACTCTGGTGCGGATCTTACTCTGGTTGACCTACAAGGTTCGGTAGTAACTTGATCAGAAGTTTCATGATCATCATCATTAGCTTCCTCACTTACTGGTGTAGGAATCACTGGAACTGATTTCAGTGATGTACTACTTTCCAATAAGGGAGAAGGTACAATTACCTTGTTAAATTCTACTTTCCTTCCACCTACTTCTTTCGAGAGAAACCCCTTTTCTAGAAAGGATCCATTCTTAGCAACGAATATCTTGCCTTCGGATCTGTGATAGAAGGTGTACCCAACAGTCTCCTTTGGGTATCCTATGAAGACACATTTCTCCAATTTGGGTTTGAGCTTATCAAGTTGAAATTTTCTCACATAAGCATCGCAACCCCAAACTTTAAGAAATGACAACTTGGATTTCTTGCCAAACCACAATTCAATAGGTGTCGTCTCAGCGGATTTAGATGGTGCCCTATTTAACGTAAATGCAGCTGTCTCTAAAGCGTAACCCCAAAATGATAGCGGTTAATCAGTGAGAGACATCATAGATCGCACCATATCCAGTAAAGTACGATTACGACGTTCACACACACCATTACGCTGTGGTGTTCTAGGTGGCGTGAGTTGCGGAACTATAACGCATTGTTTCAAATAAAGCCCAAACTCATAACTCAGATATTCACCTTCATGATCAAATCGTAGAAACTTGATTTTCTTGTTACGATGATTTTCCACTTCACTCTGAAATTCTTTGAACTTTTCAAATGTTTCAGACTTATGTTTCATTAAGTAGATATACTCATATCTGCTTAAATCATCTGTGAAGGTGAGAAAATAACGATATCCGCCGCAAGCTTCAATGTTCACTGGACCACATACATCAGTATATATGATTTACAATAACTCTGTTGCTCGCTCCATTGTTCCGAAGAACGGAGTTTTAGTCATCTTGCCCATGAGGCATGGTTCGCAAGTACCAAGTGATTCATAATCAAGTGATTCCAAAAGTCCATCAGAATGGAGTTTCTTCGTGTGCTTTACACTAATATGACCTAAACGGCAGTGCCACAAATAAGTTACACTATCATTATCAACTCTGCATCTTTTGGCTTCAATACTATGAATATGTGTATTACTACTATCAAGATTTAGTAAAAATAGACCACTCATCATGGGTGCACGACCATAAAAGATATTACTCATATAAATAGAACTACAATTATTCTCTAATTTAAAAGAATAACCGTCTCGCATCAAACAAGATCCAGATATAATGTTTATGCTCAAGGCTGGTACCAAATAACAATTATTTAGGTCTAATACTAATCCTGGAGATAGATGTAGAGGTAGCGTGCCGACGGCGATCACATCGACTTCGGAACCATTTCCCACGCGCATCGTCACCTCGTCCTTAGCCGATCTTCGCTTAATCCCTTGCCCATGTTTCGAGTTGTAAATGTTAGCAACTGAACCAGTATCAAATACCCAGGCACTACTGCGAGCATTAGTAAGATACACATCAATAACATGTATATCAAATATACCTTTCACTTTGCCGTCCTTCTTCTCCGCCAAATACTTGGGGCAGTTCCGTTTCCAGTGACCAGTTCCTTTGCAGTAGAAGCACCTAGTCTTAGGCTTAGGTCCAGACTTGCTTTCTTCACTTGAGCAGCAACTGGCTTGCTGTTATTCTTGCTGTTATTCTTGAAGTTCCCCTTCTTCCCTTTATCCTTTTTCTTAAAACTGGTGGTCTTGTTGACCATCAACACTTGATGCTCCTTCTTGATTTCTATGTCCGCATCCTTTAGCATTGCGATGTGCTCGGGAATTGTCTTATCCATCCCTTGCATATTATAGTTCATCACGAAGCTCTTGTAACTTGGTGGCAGTGATTGAAGAACTCTATCAATGACACTATCATCAGAAAAATTAACTCCCAGTTGAGTCAAGTGGCTGTGGTACCCAGACATTCTGAGTACTAGAAGATACCCCGTGCGTTGCTGCGGGAACCATTATAAAACCAATGAGAAATTTTGTCTCATAGAACTATCTTTTCAAGGAAAAAAGAATTTACAAAACTTGTAATATAGATACATGAGGCAATTTAGTAGTCCTCCTAAATTGTTCCACTATAAAAAGAAGTAACATTTTCATAAACCATCCCAGGCGATGAGATAAAGTGTTTACAAACTAATGGGTGGAAGCATACCATGAATCAGCTATTGTATGTGCCTAATATTAACCTGTTATACCGCTCAAAAAAATATTAACCTGATATATGTGCTGTGTTGGTATAACCATTAACTTATCAGATGTTTATTTTATCCCCAACAAAAGAAATCACCTGAGTGTCAGAGGGCCCATATGCATATGATTCCTACAAATAGTGAAAATATGTTACTTTGTGAAGTCAATTAATCTATGTTTTTTTCTCGCAATAGGAAAATAATTAACCCGATAATTTTTTCAGAAAATTAAACCCAATGTTTAAGAAGGTTGGTATGTCTGCAGCATGGTTATCCAATGAATTTGCTATCTAAGATATCCAGAATCAAATGTAATGGATGTGTGGTGCAAATAAAAACCAAAAGTTTTGTAAAAGATGGGTCTCTCACGTACCAAACCTGACAGATGGTTGTAGATGAATTTCAGAATTAGGATTAGTCTGCACATCAAGAAGCACTTTTCAGACCCTTACTTGTCCGAAGAACAACATAGAATTGGGCTACACACGTTCCAGCATGTTCATCTGCACAGCAAAAATGTAAATGAAGAACAACAGGAGCACATGAACTTAAATTGCAGAAGCGTTGTTGCCATCCTTGACCAGTTCAACCTAGCAAGAACCTTGGAGCTATCAGCAAGCGCCACAAAACATACCAACACCACATCACAACAGGTAATCATAATCAAGGCAATAAAAAAGCAAGAAATCCAGAACAGATCGGAGGCTCAAGCTCACCATTGATACTGCTCTTGATCGGTGCTGTGCAGGCCATGGAAATCAAACAAAAAAGACAGAAGATTAATCGTCCAAAGCACCACCAGAAATCCAAGACTACGATAACTAATAACTGAAATGCACTGACGTATTGACGGGCCAATCACAAGGAGAAGAGATGCTCATGCTCTTCTTCAGTTGGTCTTGCGGGTGTTCATACCGCCATAGAGAGGGCATTGGGAGGCCACAGGCCAGCGAGCTTCTCCCTTCCAAACTCATCTGCTGGAAACGGGGCCACGACAGGGATGGTGGTGGTGCATCTGAGACCGCCAGTGCGAGGAGGGCATGGAGCAGACCAACGCGTGCACGTCCAAGGGCCCCGACCTGAGGAGACATGGAGCAGAGCGTTCCATTGGAATCGGGGCCGCGACGACGATGACCACGACTTGTGCTTCTGAGGATGCAGACGCGAGGAAGCCCGGAGTAGAGCGGCGCGTCCGAGGTAGCCAGTGTGAGGAGGGCCGAGAGCGGACTAACGGCGTGCGCACAGGCTAATTCGACTGAGCGGGGATGGCCACGTCGATCGATGACCCCTTCCACGGAAGGTTGAACGGATCCAACGTGAGCGCCCGTAGGGATAGCTAGAGCTCCGATGTGCCTACAATCAGAAGGCCAATCGGCATCGAATTGCATGAATCCTGGCACGGGAGGCAGTTCCTTGACGCGGGACGAATCGTTGGAGGGACGGGGAGACTGGTAAAGTAGAGGGGAGGGAAGGGGAAGAAGAAGCGGCAGCCAAAGAGACGAAGCGGAGAAGGCCAACTCGCAGTCGCTCGTCTGAGCTTCCAAACTGTATTGATTGTCCGTTTCGAAAGAAAAAAAGACTATTGATTGGGCAGCTCGTTAGGAAGTCGAAAGTGAAAAGGCATGTCAAAAAATACAAACGCACGCTGGAATTGTGCCGGTGAACTGTGTCGAGGTGAACAGAGGAGGTTGCATTGAATCGGATGGCTACATATAGCTCATGCCTTGATCAATGGCTGGAATTAATTGGGGTGACGTGGCTTAAGGAGAAGTTAGAGAATTTCTTGTAGTGGGGAGCTCTTATTTATATATAGTAGATATATTCACTGACAGAACTATTCTTCTCCATCTTGCAGATATAGAACTTATTAAAGACTTCATATCTCTCAATCCGGGCATTTGCTTGAAATATTAACTTCCACTCCTGAAACATCTCATATGCTCCATGACGTTCAAAATATCGTTGAAGTCCCGATTCTAGGCCGTAAAGCATGGCACACTGAACTATCGAGTAGTCATCAGTTTTGCTTTGTCAGGTGTTCATAACATCTGGCGTTGCTCCTGCAGCGGGTTTGTCACCTAGCGGTGTTTTCATGACGTAATTCTTCTGTGCAACAATGAGGATAATCCTCAAGTTACGGACCCAGTCCGTGTAGTTGCTACAATCATCTTTCAACTTACCTTTCTCTAGGAACGCATTAAAATTCAACGAAACAACAACACGGGCCATCTATCTACAACAACATAGACATGCAAAATACTGTCAGGTACTAAATTCATGATAAATTAAAGTTCAATTAATCAAATTACTTAAGAACTCCCACTTAGATAGACATCTCTCTAATCATCTAAGTGATCATGTGATCCATATCAACTAAATCATGTCCGATCATCACGTGAGATGAAGTAGTTTTTCAATGGTGAACATCACTATGTTGATCGTATCTACTATATGATTCACGCTCGACCTTTCAGTCTCCAGTATTCCGAGGCCATATCTGCATATGCTAGACTCGTTAAGTTTAACCTGAGTATTCTGCGTGTGCAAAACTGGCTTGCATCCGTTGTATGTGAGCGTAGAGTTTATCATACCCGATCATCACGTGGTGTCTCGGTACGACGAACTGTAGCAACGACGCATACTCAAAGAGAACACTTATACCTTGAAATTTAGTGAGAGATCATCTTATAATGCTTCCGTCGAACTAAGCAAAATAAGATGCATAAAGGATAAACATCACATGCAATCAATATAAGTGATATGATATGGCTATCATCATCTTGTGCCTGTGATCTCCATCTCCAAAGCATCGTCATGATCACCATCGTCACCGGCTTGACACCTTGATCGCCATCGAAGCATCGTTATCGTCACGCCAACTATTGCCTTCACGACTATCGCTACCGCTTAGTGATAAAGTAAAACAATTACATGGCGATTGAATTTAATATAATAAAGCGACAACCATATGGCTCCTGCCAGTTGCCGATAACTGTGTTACAAAACATGATCATCTCATACAATAAAATTTAGCATTATGTCTTGACCATATCACAACACAATATGCCTTGCAAAAAATAGTAAGACGTCCTCTACTTTGTTGTTGCAAGTTTTACGTGGCTGCTACGGGCTGAGCAAGAACCGTTCTTACCTACGCATCAAAAACCACAACGCGGTATACCGATTGCTTTTTGATCTTCAGAAAGAACCATGTTCATTGAATCCGATTCAACTAAAGCTGGAGAAACAAACACCCACTAGCCACC
Source organism: Triticum monococcum (assembly GCA_034509565.1). Classification (NCBI taxonomy): domain Eukaryota; kingdom Viridiplantae; phylum Streptophyta; class Magnoliopsida; order Poales; family Poaceae; genus Triticum; species Triticum monococcum. The sequence continues at coordinate 588,931,607 of CM067845.1, read as the reverse complement.
TGTGTGCGAAGCACGTTGGTAGAACCAGTCTCATGTAAGCGTACGCGTAATGTCGGTCTGGGCCGCTTCATCCAACAATGCCGCTGAATCAAGAATCAACTAGTGACAGCAAGCAATATGTATATACCCACGCCCACAACTCCTTTGTGTTCTACCCGTGCATATAACATCTACGCAGAAACCTGGCTCTGATACAACTGTTGGGGAACACAGTAATTTCAAAAAAATTCCTACGTGCACGCTAGATCATGGTGATGTATAGCAACGAGAGGTGAAAAGTGTTGTCCACGTATCCTCGTAGACCGTAAGCGGAAGCGTTATGACAATGCGGTTGATGTAGTCGTACGTATTCACGATCGACCGATCCTAGTACCGAACGTACGACACCTCCGCGATCTGCACACGTTCAGCTCGGTGACGTCCCGCGAACTCACGATCCAGTAGAGCTTCCTGGGATAGTTTCGTCATCACGACGACGTGATGACGGTGATGATGTTGCTACCGGAACAGGGCTTCACCGAAACACTGCTACGATATAACCGAGGTGGATTATGGTGTAGGGGGGCATCGCACACGGCTAAAAGATCATCTGATCAACTTTTGTGTCCATGGGGTGCCCCCTCCACCGTATATAAATAGTGGAGGAGGGGGAGGGCCGGCCCTCTCTATGGCGCACCCTGGGGGATTCCTACTCCCTTCGGGAGTAGGATTCCCCCCTTTCCTAGTAGAAGTAGGAGCCCTTCCAAGTAGGAGTAGGAGAGGAAGGAAGGAGGAGAGAGGGAGGAAGGAAAGGGGGGCCGGCCCCCTCCCAATTCGGATTGGGCTTGGGGGGCGCGCCTCCCTCTTTTCCCTTCCCTCTCCTCTATTCCACTAAAGCCCAATAAGGCCCATATACTCCCCAGGGGGTTCCGGTAACCTCCCGGTACTCCGGAATAAAATGCCCGAACCACTTGAAATCATTCCGATGTTCAAATATAGGCTTCCAATATATCGATCTTTACGTCTCGACCATTTCGAGACTCCTCGTCATGTCCGTGATCAAATTCGGGACTCCAAACTACCTTCAGTACATCAAAACACATAAACTTGTAATACCGATCATCACCGAACATTAAGCGTGCGGACTCTACGGGTTCGAGAACTATGTAGACATGACCGAGACTCATCTCTGGTCAATAACCAATAACGGAACCTGGATGCTCATATTGGTTCCTACATATTCTACGAAGAACTTTATCGGTCGAACCGCATAACGGTATACGTTGTTCCCTTTGTCATCGGTATGTTACTTGCCCGAGATTCGATCGTCGGTATCTCAATACCTAGTTCAATCTTGTTACTGGCAAGTCTCTTTACTCGTTCCGTAATGCAACATACCGTAACTAACTCATTAGTCATATTGCTTGCAAGGCTTATAGTGATGTGCATTACCGAGAGGGCCCAGAGATACCTCTCCGACAATCGGAGTGACAAATCCTAATCTCGATCCATGCCAACTCAACAAACACCATCGGAGACACCTGTGGAGCACCTTTATAATCACTCAGTTACGTTGTGACGTTTGGTAGCACACAAACTGTTCCTCCGGTATTCGGGAGTTGCATGATCTCATAGTCATAGGAACATGTATAGTTATGGAGAAAGTAAAAGCAACAAACTAAACGATTATCGTGCTAAGCTAACGGATGGGTTAAGTCAATCACATCATTCTCTAATGACGTGATCCCGTTAATCAATTGACAACTCATGTCTATAGTTAGGAAACATAACCATCATTGATTCAATGGGCTAGTCAAGTAGAGGCAAACTAGTGACACTTTGTTTGTCTATATACTCACACATGTACTAAGTTTCCGGTTAATACAACTCTAGCATGAATAATAAACATTTATCATGATATAAGGAAATATAAATAACAACTTTATTATTGCCTCTAGGGCATATTTCCTTCAGTTGGGCATTCAATCACACTTCACCTAAGAATTTGAGTCTAGCCACCGGGAACACGACGAGAGATTTTATAGTATGCTTAAGATAATATGGACCCTCTCCATCTATTCTTATCCAACAGATGGGATTAGTTATACTCCGACATAGATGCTTAGGAGAACCACGACCCAAAGTTAGGGAATACGTACTATATAAAGACGCTATCATTTCCCTAATTACGTGATGTTATAACATACAACATGAACCGGTCCACTAGAGATCTGCCGGCCAAGAATTATCAATTATGGCATGCATAGTAAGAGCACAGAATAATTGTTGGCCACATAACGAAACAAGCACAAGGGAGATTCACAAAGTCAAACAAACGCAATGTTGATGAAAATGTAATTAATAAATGTAAAGTTTCAAGATAACATTGTAACATTCTAAACAACTGCAAAATGAACATATTGACTGCATGGTCGAGTACAGGGATACAACGAAGCATGGGGATGCCTTACTGGGTCCGAGGCGCCAAAGTTTCATTGGTGAGGACGTGGTGAGACATACAACAACGGAAGAGGAGGTAGCCACTGTTGCGCGAGACCACGTGCGCTTGATTAGGGCATGATGGGACGATACAAAAGTTCTAAAATATCTCTTAATTCAAGGGTTAGATTTAGTTGGTATTCCAGCCCATGTCTATGATTATCAAGGTGTCGTCAAAATAACTCAGGAGGACAGTATGGTGAACCATTACTTTGGTTTTGAATGGAGTTGTCCGAAACACACTTATTAGCACCGTATTTGTAGTCGTCGCTAGATGGTCCACGAACCTTGTTGTAATTTTTATTACCTCTGTTCTTTTTTGTACCGCCATGATTGAAGATGAATAAATTGGAAGTTTCTCGCAAAAAGCACACACAGATTAGCACCGTATTTTTTTGTTAGTTCCCTTTCGCATGCACATGTCAAGCTTTACTTGGCTTGTCGCCAATTTCCCTTTAATTTTTTTGGGCGAGCGTTGAAGTACTGCATGATCTACACCCTCTCTGGCCCTTCTAATTGTATAGGCACGAGCATACAACAAATATACTCCCCTCTTCCATCTATATAGGGCCTAATATGTTTTTCGAGGCTAACTTTGATCAAATGTTAAAGCAATAATATATGACATGCAACTTACACAAAGCACATCATCAAATTCGTATGTGAGAGGAGCTTTCAATGATATAATTTTCATATTATACATGTCATGTACTATTAATTTTGTCAATAGTCAAAAACGATCTTAAAAAATGCATTAGGTCCTATATAGATGAAAGGAGGGAATATCTTCTAATAAAAAATGAATCACGCGCCTATTTTCTCTGTCGGAAGGGATGGTGTCGGTTGACCTCCTATGCATCCACACACACTGTCTCGCAGCTCTCCCTCCCATGCGTAATTAAATCCATGTCAATGCACACAAACAGTACCTGTGTCACTACATTTTCTTTCAAATTTCACTTTTTCTTTTGGTATATTTTTCTTTTTCTTTTTCTTTTGAATATTCTTAATATATATCCAACATCTGGTTGGGCCGGCCCACATACGGGATTCGTGTGTTCGTCGTTCGCTGTCTCTTCCATCGCTATTTGCTGCCTGTTTTTTTATGTTTTCTTATGTGGATTTTTGCTTCCGTTTTTTCAATGTTTTGTCCGGTTTTCAGAGGTTTTGTTCTTCTATTTTTGTTTTGTTTCCATTTTCCTTTGGTTTTTTCCTTTTCGTTTGTTTTCTTTTATATTTTTTCTTCTTCGCCTTTTTGTGTGTTATATAAAAAGTTCACCCGTATTAAAAAAATGTTCATTGCATATTAAGAAAATCTTCATCGTATATATGAAAAAGTCAGCATGCATTAGAAAATGTTCATTGTGTATTACAAAAATGTTCATCATACATTTTAAAAAATGTTCACCATATATATTAAGGAAACGCTCAACGTATTTTAAAAATGTTCAGCGCATATAATGAAAATGTTCAATGTTTATATAAAAAGTATTCATCATAACGAAAATGTTCAATGTGTATACAAAAATGTTCAAAGTGTATTTAAAAATTATTCATCCTAAATTAGAAAAATGTTCAATGGTGAAATTGTTTTTTTTTTTTTCTAGCGCTGCCTTTATAGTTCTTAAAGGTTTGTGCGGCATTTAGTCACAAGTTTTAGCTGCTGTAGTGGTAAAGATCAGTTACTCGCGATTGTGGGGTTGTGAATGATTTGACCCATTTTGCATGTTGGTGAATGATTTGTCCTCCGTGCCAAAGTTCATGTTTTGCTTCTGGTTGTTGGGAACACGTACTCCCACAAGTATGGGATCACACAGATGAATGCTTATACTTCTGTATGGCTTTTAATATATTATCCTATATACATAAGAAGTTCACCCCACTATCTTATTTATCTAAGCATGCAAGCTATCCACATCATCATCGATTCTCCTCTTGCCACATCAGCACTAATCCTCCACTCCGCTAATCCACCATGGCATTTTTTCTGTCATCATAATCCACCATGTCACCATAAAATCATGTTGTCGTTTGATAGCCACGGGGTATCCCAAAAGCTGATCTCCTGTACTGCATGGTTTCTAGTTGGCTCCGCTCAAAAAAAAGTTGGCTCCGCTTTCCTTGGCTCCTTGACTCTCAGGGGCGCACAGGCGGACCAGTGATATTAGACCGTGTGGAATCAAACCTCTATTTTCCGTGTGTAATCTAAACTTATCTCTCTTATTAGCCACGCAGTGGGGCAGTAGGCACGCAGCCGTGATCTGCGCGAGCTAGAGACGACATGCATGCGTGTGCGAAATAGTTACAGCAACTCGCTGCAGATAATTACTTCCTCCGTCACGATTTAGAAGGCATGCTTGGAAATTCTCTGGGACTTAGGTGGTTATCTATTGGTTGTGAGATGAGCTAAAAAATAGCATTCACACTACGCATGCATATAGAAATAGTATACGAAGTACTAATTAGCTACTAGAAATAAATGCAATGCGCCTAAACCTTGTCTATTGTGGAAACGCACGTAAATTTAACTGTGCCTTCTAAACCGTGACGGAGGGAGTATTGCCAAGCGAGCATGCAACCAATTACATCAAGTGCATGCATGTCGCCACTTAAATAGTGTCGTTAATTATTGCCTAACCCTGGAGTTACATGGATCCAGTATTTGCTACGTGGGTTGTAACCCATGGTGTAGATTAATTATACAGATCTAAAACAATCGCAACAATTGCATCGTCATTTTCTCCTTTGTCACGCTCTCAACTGACAACTCGACTCCCACTTAAAAAGAAAAACGAAAAAAAACTGGCAACTCCACTGCTATCTCTTCCGCCTTCATGACGAGAGCTCTTCCGTCCAGGCATGCGGCCACATAATTCATCCCCTCATTATCTCACCATCCACTACCTTACAATTTTTTGGCTTCCATTAATCGTCGTTCGATACCTCTCCTCCTCCCAACGTTTCACACCTCTGCATAGGCGCACACCATTAGACGGCGACGCCATCTTATAATAGCGTTGTCTCCGACGTCCTTCTTTCCTCTCCCATCTGCAAGGTTGATCAATCGATCCGACATGGACTAGAATTTTAGAGTCCATGTGCTCTTTCTTCATTTCTCCTGATTCCTAATTATTCTGCATTTTTTCTTGGCAGACTACAACAATGGGCACCTGACCTACATCGCCGCCATGGAGCCGTCCGCATCAAATGCATGGAGTGCGTCCACTTGGACTATGGTTGAAGCCATGCTATCGCAAACATGCTTTGGTCCGTCCGCTTCACATGCCGCAACTGCGAGTATGGCGGTGGGACAATGTCACCACGACATGGAGGCCATGGGCGCACCTGCTACGAGCTTTGCTTCTGCCCCATCTTGCCGCTGCGGATGCATCTACTTTTCTTCTTCCACACCGTTCGGACACGCTCAAACATCATGTCACCAAGCGAGGCGCTGGCCATGGAGGCGAATGAGCGGGAGCTCCACCATGCCGACTATGGTGAGCTGTTCCACCTGAGGCACATGGGAACAAAATGCCCGGCACCATGCTATGATTGATTGTCATCCGGCCATAACGCGACAGAGCCGGAGGTATAGGCGAGACGACCTCCTCGCCTTTTCCATGTAGAAGGCCATGGTACCTACTCCAACTTCCTCTTTCCTTCACCCGTAAGCTAGGCAACATTTTGTTTGTACATAACACTGACGTTTTTTTAGTGCAGGATCAGAAGGTGATGTTGGGGTCATTCAACCCTTGGTAGGAGCCTCTGTGGTATCTTTGCAAGGGATTCCTGTTAGTATGCACAACTAAGGGTAACAAGGTCTTCCGTCAGACATAAAAATAGTTTGTTCAAGGACAGCATGTATATTAATTTTGTCCTACTGAATTTATATCATGCCACAGTATCTATGTGTGGATTTTTTTTCAGTTTGTGGTGGATGATGGTAAATTTTACCTGGAGATACTACTTTGAGACTAGGAATGACTCGAGACAAGATTTACTACTACATAGTGTAGGCAACATCAAAGGAGGAAACTAAAGACACGTTCAAGTAATCAGTTGGCAATGCCTTATGTATGTGTGTGTTTCTCATAACAAGCTAGCAATATTAAAAAAATCTAACAATTTCTTTTGCTTGAATTCCCGCAGCAACGCGCGGGGAATAATCTAGTTACACTAGTAGATACTCCCTCCGCCCCACAACATAAGACAGTTTTACATGCTAACATAGCTTAGAAAAACATCTTATATTAAGTTAAAAAAATCCGTATATCATGGAATGGAGGGATACTAGTTACCACTCGATTTTTTTCCTGAAAATTGCAACCGTCATTGACTAAGAGAATAGTTGCAACTTCCTATTAAGATCCTCGCGACTAGGGCACGCCGGGACGGGCTCTTCTTTCTCGTGAACTCTACCTTAATTAAGAGAGTAAAAGCCCCTACGAAAGATGAAAAAGGACGAGGAGCTAAGTGAGTTCTGTTGTCTTTTTTTTTTTTGCATCGAAAGTGAGTTCTGTTGTCTGAGTCCATAAACTTTAAATAGTTTGTGTATATATGTTTTTCCATATGTAAAAAGTGTAAATTGTAAAAACTAGGGTCCACCTCCGTATTTTTTTAATACGACTCGTACTGTGGTATCCTAGAATAGTTAATAGTTTCTAAGAATGATAAAGTACTCAAGCACCGTGAGTGTTCTAACGTGTGAGTCTTGTAACGAAGTGTAAATATGCACTGCCGTGTGTCAGAGTAGGCAGTGGCGGATCTCAATCTATCTGCATGCATGTGTATTCCAGCACCAATATACCATCTAGCAGCAAATCTGGTAGGAGCTAGGACCCTACCTGGTCTAGGATGTAGGTTGTACGGAAAGAAGGAGGGTCGACGGAGGCTTGAGCGTGGCTGCCGGCGGCGGGGCGCCGTGGCGCGCTAGAGGCGAGGCGGCGGCGGCGCAAGGCGTGGTTAGGGTTTAGGGGTCCGGCTCCTCTGGGAGCCGGACAATAGGATTTATCTTATTAAATCTCAAAAGAGTCTTACAACTTATATAGATAACCACCATGCAAATAAAAATAAGATAACTTGGGCTATGCCCCTAACTAAACCTGCCCGATGGGCCTCCTACGGGCATAAGTCTGCCCGGTCATAACAAAATATGCCCTTTGTAATTCACGAGCAACTGGAATGATACCATCATAGCAACCATGCCTTGCTATCAACACAAGGGGCAGAGGAATTGTCCAGTGGGAAGTTGTATCCTGGCATAGGGGCTCCTCGTCATCTTCAATAGCAATGACTTCTTTATCGTCTGAAATTGGTTCAGCAAATGGTGTGTCGACACTCTCCCACTTCAGTTTATCTATACGAAGAAGGCTATTCTCTTCATTGAATCATTCATCCAAAACATCAATGTTGTCCAGAATGTTGATAGATTGTTTAAACTTGTAATCTCAACCTCTATCTCTGTCTCTCTCGTAACTATCTCTTTCTCTGTAACCATCATATCTCTTGTGATCGATGGATTACGTGTAAGCCACGACAGGGTGTTCCTATCCTCAATCAATATAAACAACGCGGCTCCCTTACGAGGGAGTAGGAAAGCTTCCATTGTGCATGATATACAAAGCCTATTCTCTTCCCGATCTAGTTACCAGAAGCCATCCCCATCGCCATGTCTTCCAGCTCGGCACCGGTCATCCTCAACCTCAGACCTCCACCAGCCGAAAAGCTCACCAAGGGGAACTACCTCTTGTGGAGGGCCCAGGTCATGCCCGGCCTGCGAGAAGCCACTAGTGCAGAACCGGGCAATAGCACCGGTTCATAAGGGGCTTTAGTGCCGGTTCGGTAACCGGCACTAAATTGTAGGCACTAAAGGCCCCCCCCCTTTAGTACCGGTTCAGCACGAACCGGTGCTAAAGGGCAAACACGTGGCACGAGCCAGCTCCGTGGGCGCGTAGGACATTAGTACCAGTTGGTAACACCAACCGGTACTAAATGTTTTGGTGTGTTTTGGTTTTATTTTTTATTTTTACTTTAATTTTGTGTTTCAATTTAATTTAGTGATTGTTTTACATTATAATGAGTTGTTAAATCATTAGGTGATTAGTTTGACTGGATGCGTGTGGATCCTAGCTAAGTCATCAAGTATATGTCATATCCATATTATATATACTTGATCACCTACTTAAGTGATCGAGGTAATATGGATATGGCATATACTTGATCACTTAGCTGGAATCCATCCAGTTGAAACTAGCTAATATGCAATTTCTTTCATAAATGATATAATAACTCATCATCATCATCATATTAATTAATATAAAAACTCTTGCATCATATATATCATCACCAACGGTTTTCATAGCAAAGATATCATCGAGTTCAACATGGTAATGATATTATAAGCGTTCATAACACCACAAAAGCAAATCACTCTTTGAGATTAAGTTCAGTACGAAGAACACGGACATGAGAGGACAAGTACTAAGAGCATGAACTAGCTAATTAATCACTCCTGCTGCTCTCTTTTAGGTAAAATAGCATAGAACATGTATAGCTTTGCTGATTCATCATATTGGAGCATGCAGATGAACCTGTCTCATAATCGTGGGTTGCGCTTCTGATTGCTGCCCCCTAGTACTTCTCTGTGATCGTTCAAAATTTTTCTCCAGTCTTTTACTATTAAGCATTCCTCGCTATAAGAAATCCTGAATGCACTAAAGTGCATTGTAGGATATCTTGGCCGTAAGCTAACAATATTCATGGTACCTTTAGTCTCGATCCAATCAGGCACAACATTTATTGGGAGTCCCTGTTGAAGAACATCGTATAGTAACATACTTAGCAATGAAGTTTAGCTTAAAAAAATAATGTATGCAAAAGATGCACTGAGGAGAAATAGTAGAAATCTTACCATCTTTCCTAAATATATGTGACCGTAGTTCAGTACGAACACTATTGGTCGCACGTTTTGAGTACTAACATTTCTAAGAACAGGAAAGAAATTTGTCTTGACAGCATCAAGATCCTCAAGCCATGAAACATAATGACTTGTCTCCTCGCAGTTTAGTTCAGCCCCGGGACAGTGGACGGTCCTGTCTACCAAGCGCCGGACATGTTTGCTTGATTGGAAGTAAGCTGTCAATATAAATTGAGATCTATTAATTATTCAACTGGTTCAAATAAGCTCATATCGAAGACATAAATATGGTTGAGAAACTCACATAATGGTAGAACTGGAGGCGTCTGCACATCGACCCAGATGTCTCTATTATCTTCAATATCATCTTTCGGATGAATATCAAAGGTGATAACCATATCAGGCTCAAATGCATAAGCCTTGCATAGTGCTTGCCAAGTTTTGCATTCAAAATAGGTATATGTGTCTGCATTGTATAATTTGACGTTGAAGGTATAACCATGCTCGGTCTTCAAGTAAACTCTTTTTACCTCCATAGGTTCGTCAGGACTGAAACCTATCTTATCCAAGAAAAAAATTCTTGCATGGCAGGAGATACGCTAGTAGAATAGTAAAAATTTAAAATTAAAAGGTGAAGAAAATGAAGCATAAGTCATGCTTAATTACGAAAAAAGACTTGTCGTTGTGACTTACTGTATCCACTTCGAAGTTCTCATCCAGCTTGATGCTGAAGCGTCTATCATCAACTAGAAAATTTCTGCCGCACAGGACGCGCTGGTCTTTGCAGTATTCGCACATAATGAAATCGTGTTCGTCGTCAGACGACATTCCTATGTTCATAGGTGAAACATTAAACACTTATTAGTTCTATTAATTCAACTAATTCTGTTAATTCAACTAGTTCAACTAAGCACTTACGAAGAATATACCTAATTAATTGAACTAATTCAACTAACTAGTTCAACTAATTAATTCAACTAAACTAGTTCTATTAATTTTCTTAGTAAAAATAAGGTAGCTAGTTCTATATAATAAAATGTTAATTAGATAATGAAATCTCATATATATTTAACATATAATTTATATCTAATATCTAACATATATGTTCATATATAGGTGAAACATTAAACACTTACTAGTTCTATTAATTCAACTAAATAAACTAGTTCTATTAATTCAACTAAGCATTTACTAAAAATAAACTAGTTCTATTAATTTCTTACTAAAATAAAGTAGGTAGTTCTATATAGTAATATTTTGATTAGATCATCAAATCTCATATACCTAAATTTTCTTACTAAAAATAAACTTGTTCTATTAATTTTCATACTAAAAATAAACTAGTTATATTAATTCAACTAGTTCAAATCTCATATATATACCTAATTAATATCTAGCTATACTAATTCAACTAGTTCAACTTGTTCTAATTCATGTAAAATATATTTGACATTAATATTTAACATCTTTTCCATATAATTCATCTAACATTAACATTCTAACATTATTATCTACGTAATTTATGTAACATTAATCTAAACAACAGAAAATAGAAAATAAGTAAAAACAATGTGTGTGTATGTGTGTGTGTGGTGTATGTGTGTGTGTGTGTGTGTCTGTGTGTGTGTGTGTGTGTGTGTGTACGACCGGGGGGCGGCGGCGGGCGACGACGGGCGACGACGTGGGGACGGGCGCGGCGGGCGAGAGGCGGCGGCGACGTACGGGCGCGGCGGGGCGACGGGCCGGGCGGTGACGGCGACGACGGGTGGCAGGGGCGACGGCGGTGACAGCGACGACGGGTGGCGTGGGCGACGGCGGTGACGGCGACGATGGGCGGCGGGGGCGGCGAGGGCGGCGCGCGATGGGGTGAGAAGTTTGGATCAAGAAGAACTACTAGTGGTCGATGAAACTGATTTTTTCGTAGGTTCCATATATATAGGAGGGGTCTTTAGTGTCGGTTGGAGCCACCAACCGGTACTAAAGGCCAATTTTCGCCAGGCCAAGGGGCGGGAAACGGCCCCTTTAGTAACGGTTCGTGCGATGAACCGGTAGTAAAGACCCCCCCTTTAGTACCGGTTGGAGCCACCAACCGGTACTAAAGGTTGTGCGCTGCCACTGGCGGTGCACAATGTTTAGTCCCACCTCGCCGAGCGAAGGGCAGCCGCACTGGTTTATAAACCCAGCCGCGGCTGCTCCTTCCAGCTTCTCTATATAGCAGGCTTCTTGACCTAATTAGCTAGGGCGCGCTGCCCTGTGAGCCTGCTGGCCCTTCTGGGCCTGCATTTGCACACCCAAGGTCTGGCAGGCCCACTGGGCAGCACGCCAACAAATTTTTTATATAGCTTTTTCTTTTCTGCATTATTTATTTTTTTCTATTTATTTTTGAGTAGTTTTTATATAGTTTTTTTATTTTCTACATTATTTATTTTCTTCTATTTATTTTTGAGTAATTTTTTTGTATAGTTTTTTTTTATTTTCTGCATTATTTATTTTCTTCTGGAAATTGAATGCTGCATACTGAAAATGATGTCAGAACATGTTGGAAATTGATGACGTCGCTTTGAATGCTGCACACTGAACACAAAAGAAGTCCGGAGTTCAAATAAGTTTAAAAAACATTGAAGTGGCCGTGTAACAGATGAGTTCTCGTCCGAAACCCTGATACTCCGAAAGAGTTTGTCCAGTTTGTACACGAAGTGCGTCCAGTTTTGCCGTGACCCTCTCTACTCTTTCGCGCATGCTATGTGGGTGATATGATGATACCATGCCAAGTTTCAACATTTTCAGGATTCATTTTGTAGTAATTTTCAATTTCACGGTCATTTAGCTCTCTAAACAATTAGGTAAATGACCGAAAAACAACAAATGATGTCAGAACATGTTGGAAATTGATGACGGCGCTTTGAATGCTGCATACTGAATACAAAAGAAGTCCGGAGTTCAAATAAGTTTAAAAAACATTGGAGTGGTCGTGTAACAGATGAGTTCTCGTCCGAAACTCTTATACTCCGAAAGAGTTTGTCTAGTTTATACACGAAGTGCGTCCCGTTTTTGCCGTAACCCTCTCTAATCTTTCGCGCATGCTATGCGGGTGATATGATGATACCACGCCAAGTTTCAACATTTTCAGGATTCATTTTGTACTGATTTTTAATTTCACGTTCATTTAGCTCTCTAAACAATTAGGTAAATGACCGAAAAACAACAAATGATGTCAGAACATGTTGGAAATTGATGACGTCGCTTTGAATGCTGCATACTGAACACAAAAGAAGTCCGGAGTTCAAATAATTTTAAAAAACATTGAAGTGGCCGTGTAACAGATGAGTTCTCGTCCGAAACCCTGATACTCCGAAAGAGTTTGTCCAGTTTGTACACGAAGTGTGTCCAGTTTTTGCCGTGACCCTCTCTACTCTTTCGCGCATGCTATGCGGGTGATATGATGATACCATGCCAAGTTTCAACATTTTCAGGATTCATTTTGTAGTGATTTTCAATTTCACGGTCATTTAGCTCTCTAAACAATTAGGTAAATGATCGAAAAACAACAAATGATGTCAGAACATGTTGGAAATTGATGACGTCGCTTTGAATGCTGCATACTGAACACAAAAGAAGTCCGGAGTTCAAATAAGTTTAAAAACATTGAAGTGGCTGTGTAACACATGAGTTCTCGTCCGAAACCTTGATACTCCGAAAGAGTTTGTCCAGTTTGTACACGAAGTGCGTCCAGTTTTTGCCGTGACCCTCTCTACTCTTTCGCGCATGCTATGCGGGTGATATGATGATACCATGCCAAGTTTCAACATTTTCAGGATTCATTTTGTAGTGATTTTCAATTTCACGGTCATTTAGCTCTCTAAACAATTAGGTAAATGACCGAAAAACAACAAATGATGTCAGAACATGTTGGAAATTGATGACGTCGCTTTGAATGCTGCATACTGAACACAAAAGAAGTCCGGAGTTCAAATAAGTTTAAAAAATAAAAAAGAGGTGCAATGCTGGTTAATTTGCTTCAAGCCATTCGGAATAGTGTAGACTGCACTACACATAGCTCAGTGCAATCTATGCTATTCCGCAAGGCTTGAACTAATCAACATGCAGGTGAGCATTGCAACTCTTCGTCATTGTATGTGCACTCACGGCTTATAAACCGCTCATACTACCTCTCTCTTGACGAGGTGGGACTAAAAATCAGCTTACAAAGAAACTCTAGTACCGGTTCATGGCATGAACCGGTACTAAAGGTCTTCGTGGGGGCCCCAGCCTGACCATAGCCTGACACAGCCTCATTAGTACCGGTTCGTGGCATGAACCGGTACTAAAGGTTGCCCACGAACTGGTACTAATGATGCCCGCCCGCCTAGCCGTTGGAACCGGCACTAATGGTCACATTAGTGCCGGCTCAAATTCAAACCGGCACTAATGTGCTTCACATTTGACCCTTTTTCTACTAGTGATCGCAGGTCACGGAGCTCCTGGATGGAACCGACGCAGCGCCCCCGACCACGGTGGAGCAACAAAAGTCGGACAAGACCATGGAAGTGGTACCCAATCCACTTTATGCGCCATGGCTATCAAAGGATCAAGAGGTCCTCAGCTACCTGATGAACTCCCTCTCCAAAGAAGTCCTCGCGCAGTTCGTCGGTAAGGAAAATACCTATGATTTGTGGACCGACATCACCACTCTGTTTGTCTCGCAGTCCTAATCCCGCATCAGGAACTTGAGGATCGCCATCACCACGATGAAGAAGGGCAACATGTCCAACACTGCGTACATCTCCAAGATGAAGAGCCTCGGGGATGAACTCGCGACAGCAGGGCGCCCGGTCTCCGATCCCGAGATGGTGGACTATGTGCTCGCGGGTTTGGATCGCGATTATGATCGGGTGGTGGCAGCCATTGGTGTTGTTAAGACCTCCATCAACGTCGACGAGCTCTTTGCTCAGATCGTGGCGTTCGACCAGCGCATGGAGATGCTGGGCGATGGAGGAGAAGGCGGCTTCAACACTTCAGCGAACCTGGCGTATAGAGGCCGCATCCAGTACAGGTCCAGGGCGCGCGTGCGTGGGGCCAGGGGGCACCGCCGTGGGAGGTGCTCCCCCTCTACTCCAAGCAGCAGCAACAGGGGCGCTCGAGGCAGCCGTCCCCAACAACAACAGCAGCAACGTCCACAACACCGGGACTACCCCGAGTGCCAGATCTGTGTCAAGCATCACCGAGGAGGCACTCGTGAATGCTGGGTTCGTTATGAGGAGGATGAGTATGAGGAGAAGGAGGCAAACACTGTCACCGACTCCTACGACATCAACACAAACTGGCATGCGGATACCGGTGCTACAAATCACATCACGAGGGAGCTGACAAGCTGACAATCAGAGATAAGTACCATGGACATGACCAAGTGCACACCGCAAATGGTTTTGGTATGGATATTACTCATGTTTGTAGTTCAATTGTTAAAACCCCCATGAAAAAGTTTCATTTAAATAGAATTCTATATGTGCATGAAACATCAAAAAATCTTCTTTCTGTTAATAGATTTACCCTTGATAATCGTGTTCCCATTGAATTCTATCCTTACTTTTTCTTGGTTAAGTACTTGGACACGAGGAGGGTACTCCTTAGAGGCAAGTGTGTGGGAGGTCTCTATCCAATCATATCTTCATCAACGTCATCAAATAAACAAGCTTTTGTTGCTGTCAATCCTTCTTCATCATAGTGGCACAGTAGATTAGGTCATCCTTCATCAGTTATTGTTAAGCTTGTTCTTAGTAAGAATAATCTTCCCAACAGTCATGAGTCTAGCATTGAGTCTGTTTGTGATCCATGTCAACAAGCTAAAATTAATCATTTACCATACCCCATTTCTATCAGCATTTCCACTGCACCCTTACAACTTGTATTCTCAGATGTATGGGGGCCAGCTCCTACTTATGTTGGTAGACACTCATACTTTGTAATCTTCATTGATGACTATAGCAAATTTACTTGGATCTATCTTTCTAAGAAACAATCTGAAGTGTTTCAAGTTTTCAAGAATTTTCAAAACCTTGTTGAACGAAACTAAATACTAAGATCATTGATATGCAAACTGATTGGGGAAGTGAGTATAAGAAGCTCAATCTTTTTTTTCCAGGAACTTGGCATCTCACATCATATTTCGTGTCCCATGCACATCAGCAAAATGGTTCCGCCGAAAGGAAACATCGTCATTTTGTTGAAATAGGGTTAGCCCTACTCAAGCTTCAAAATATCGAATATCGGGTTCGTATCGGTTTGGCTTCGACATATCGGATGTCGGATATCGGGTGATATATCGGACGATATGTGAATATATCGGAGAAAACATGTCTAGTATTTTTTTCATTATTCTTGTTCAAAACATGTATTTTTAGTAAAACTAAATGTATGATGTCAATGCTTGAACATAACATGTTTAGATTCCTACTTTATTAATTTGTTGATTAAGAAACTGTGAAGGAAAGATTCACAAAATTCTTACTCTATGATTAAGAAAATACGATATGTATGCATTTGTACGAAATATTGTGCATGACTTTGATAATATATGTTGAAGTTGTAAGTGCATAATCTTATTTCACTGTTATTTAATAAAGAACTATTGTTATCCACGTAACGTGCTGTATCGGTGGACATATCGGGCTAGATATCAGCCATATCGGTTGATATTTCGGTCCATATCGGGTGATATGTTTGAAAATGATATTTACAAAATGATATATTTTGTCTATATCGGTAGAGCCCCAAAAGTGATATATCGGCCTTTATATCGGTCATATCGGCCTTGATTTAAAAGCTTGGCCCTACTAGCAAATGCATCAATGCCATTGAAGTTCTGGGATGAAGCATTCTTTGACCGCCACATATCTCATATATTTACTTCCTAGCAAAGTCATCAAATTTGAGACTCCTATCATACGTCTTTTTGGCATTACTCCTGATTATAAATCACTCCGTGTATTTGGTTATGCTTGCTGGCCCAACCTTCGGCCATATAATACACGCAAACTTGCATTTCGCTCAAAGAAATGTGGCTTTCTTGGGTATAGTCCTATTCACAAAGGAGTCAAATGCCTAGATGTTTCCACCGGCAGGATATATATTTCTCAAGAAGTTGTGTTTGATGAATCAGTCTATCGTTTTGAGTCTCTTCATCCGAATGCTGGAGAACTTCTTAGGAAAGAAATTCTTCTCCTTCCACCAAATCTCCAAAACATAGATCAAGGGGGCGACAATTGTACTAATCCAACTGATGATCCTACTAGTACTGGTGTTGTATCTCCTCCTGTGCAGGACCTTGCAGAAAATGCGGTAGAAATTGGTGCGCAAAATGATCCAAATTTTGGTGAAAATGAACCAGTATTTCATGTGTTAGAAGAAGACAAAGCTGGCACTGAACACGAGGGAGATCCGGTGTCACCTGGAACTCCTATGCGTCATGGTTCCTCGGATCGGGCGCACAGATCAGCGCTAGGTCGCGTGCTAGACAGAGTTCGCCCGCACCACTCAGGCATCGCCACGTCGCTACGTGTGGGATCCGCCTTGCGCCCCACGCGTGGGCCAGCGACAGCGACAGCTGCAGAAACCATGTCGCCCGACTCGGGATCTCCTCCCCACATGCATGCACATGACGGCAACATGGGATCTTCTGCGGCTGCCGAGTCGGGCGCAGCCACATCTTCGGCCACACCGTACGTCTCTTAGTCTAACCCAGGATCCGCTGTGCAAAGTGGTTCCAAGATGTCGCCAGGATCTTCTGCAACAGACTCATCTACACCACCTCCAATGCAGAATACTACACGCCATGTGGTTCAGCCATAACTTATTCCACATGTCACAACTTGGCTACAAAAAGGTATAAGAAATCCGAAAATTAGAACTGATAGCACCATAGGATATGGCATGTTGTGTGTTACAGTGGAACCGATGAAACTAGAAGATGCACTTGGAGATCCAAAGTGCAAAAATGCAATGGATGAAGAGTAATAGGCACTCATGAGAAACAAAACTTGGCATCTTGTGCCTGAGCAAAGAGATAAAAATATCATTGATTGTAAATGGGTTTACAGAATAAAAAAAAACCAAATGGTTCAATTGACAGGTATAAACCACGTCTAGTTGCAAAAGGTTTTAAACAACGTTATGGTCTAGATTATGAAGATATTTTCAGTCATGTTGTTAAAGCTGCAACTATTAGACTTGTGCCATCTATTGCAGTGTCTAGGTGATGGAATTTGAGATAGCTAGATGTTCAGAACGTGTTCTTGCATGGTGTTCTGAAAGAGGAGATTTACATGAAACAACCACTTGGGTATGCAGATAAGAAATCATTTTATTATGTGTGTAAGCTTGATAAGGCACTTTATGGGTATGGACATGGGGACCCGATCCCTTTTGTGCGATGTAAGCAACGGACGCCGAACGCCCAACTGTTCTATCTTTTCTGAACTCACCAGCACACCACAACAAACTCAGATCGAAAGGATTTATACATGGGCCAGTGCACGCACACGATCGATGCAGCCCTCAGCCCTCCTCCCCTACTCCCACGACGCGTTCGGACGCGTACGCCGCGGCTGCTGCTAACTAATGCCAACTAACTACGTGAGCAGGGCACGTACCAATGAATGAGCAGACGCAAGACGCAATGAAACGCACGCACGCAGGCCAGGACGACCAGCATGACCAGCACACATTCCCACACTGGTCACCACGACCTCCGTGTCTTATTTCTAACAATGGTATGCTCATGAGCTTGCTAGCTCCTCCATGCACAGATATGGATGCCGAGCAGCTGCTCCTTAGCTCACGCACATCGGCATGTAGGTAGACTCTCAGGTGAACCCCACACGCGGCTCAAAGGAAGGAGACGACGACAGCGTATGCGGCCGCCGATGGGTTCGATTGTGGTTCAAGATGAATCGGGACATTAGATGAAAAAGCAAGTCACTATATCCAAGCCACCGATACAAACGCATATCACACACACCTAAAACGAGATACAAGGATGTCGGGAATCGACACACAACCCCCAATGACTACCAAGCACCTACAAGAGGAGCGATCATTCGGAAAGATGTGCGCCGGACCACGTCGGACCGTTGAATCCAAGACGATGCCTTCAAGAAAGGAACGGCCATGGAATGTCCCGTTTGATCGAACATCAAATCTTCACCCGAAGCTAGACGGAAGGAAAGGGTGCACCGAGACCGAGCATGCAGGGAGGAACACGATGTCCGTGGACGTTGTCACTGTCGGCCAGTGCGTGGACTGGGCAAGTAATGTACTCCAGTGCTTCCACCCTTCCGTCGCCTCCCCAGTCCACCAATCACCCGCAGCCATGGCAGCCGAGCGGCCATGGTTGCCCGGCCACATCCAAGCCACGCAGTCTGCCCACGACTAATGCGTCTCCCATCGCCAGGCATGCCGCCCTGCCACCAGACCACCACGAGAGCCCCCAAAGGGCACGACTTGAACCAGATCCACGCCCCCAACCGCCTCTGAAACAGCCGGCGGGCACCTTGCCTTAGGAAGAACCGCGACCGGACACTGGCCCGGGGAAAGGTGAGGTGGAGGAGCGGCATAAGGCCAAGACAAGCACCCATGTGCCGGACCGGGGCACACGACGGCGTACCCGTCCCTGATATAGCCTCCCCCCTTCCCGAAACCACTATGTTTAATTTCGCCCTTGAGGCAAAGGTCCGGACCAGTCGACCAAAGAGTCTTGTGTGGGCGTCACACCAGCCAAAGGGTTTCCGCTGGATCCATCCCCACCCAACGAGATTCGTGTAGTTGGCGTCCGGAAACATCGCCCTAAGCCACTATGACTTGGACCCGACAAGGGAAGGAGCTGATCGGGCTGGAAGGGAGGGATTGATCTTGCGGTGGCGCACCTGCAAGGAGGGTTGCACACAGGCGATCGAGGGAAGTTTTCTCCTCGTCGCACGTGAGACCAAGAAAGGGGCCTCACCAACACCACCAGGAGTGACCCGCCGCAAGGTCTATCTCGCACTCTCCGCCTGGGACCGCCACCTTGGTGGCCAGGGCCCTCCACACGTTGTGGAGCCGCCATATCCCCGTCGACACATTTATTGAAGTCAAGTGTGTGTGCGGAAGCACACCTCTGGCGGCAGTGGAGGGGGCAAAGGGGGAGGGAGAAGAGTAGTA
Source organism: Triticum monococcum (assembly GCA_034509565.1). NCBI lineage: Eukaryota > Viridiplantae > Streptophyta > Magnoliopsida > Poales > Poaceae > Triticum > Triticum monococcum. Next base: position 588,912,019 of record CM067845.1, on the reverse strand, counting down.
GAAGCTGCTAGGATTACACACCGAGTCGCCTTAGAGCATGGTTAATAGTACAACCAGTTGCTAGCTATATGATATTGACACGTCATTTAAGGCCAAGTTATAGCCGACAATTATAATAGTTAGATGTAAATAAGTACTACTTTATTGGTACCTGGCCCATCTTCCTCTCTCAGAAAGTGTCTAGGAGCACGTGCTAGAGCTGGTTGTTAGTTTGTAGCCGTGCTTCTCTTCTCTCTCTTTCAACCCAACAAACATATACTATTTTAATTAAGTCTTACAGTCCGCCTACGTCATCCTATTGTACTTGCTCTTAGAGGAGATGATGTGGAGGCGGGGGGGAAAAGAGCCAAACTTCTGGTCTGACATCTATCCTAGAGCATTCTCTGTAGTGAACTAAACACGATAGAAGCATCAAATTGCGAGGTGAAGGAGAGAGGAAGTACAGCTGCAGCTCATCATACCTTGTTGTCAATGTTGGGTTTGGGATTAGTTTTCCCAGGGATTCATTCAAGTGTCAAATGGATCTCCTTGTTCGATCCCTTGTCACGTTTGTTGTTAGATGTGTAATTATGTTTGAAGTTTTTCTTTGCATCCATGATGTCTATTGAGCTCAGCAATCAATATAGATGATTCTGTGTGGGGATCAAATATGGTTGTGGTTCTTAAGATGGCTACATCAGAATTAGCAAACATCACAGATTAGTTAACACATGTTGGACTGAAACTGGAGGGAATATAAGTCTGTTGTATTGTTTTCATCACAGTACAAGGATGAGTTGAAGTTCATTCTTTTACCAAGTATCAATGTTTGATAAACAAATAAAGACAATATATGTGTACATTGAAATTTCGAAGCTGATCCTTTGAGGATGGAGAAAGCTGGATGTACGGTACTTGATAAGAGACATAGATTGTACTTTTCTTGTTTTGTGTAGTTTGCTGAAAAAATAGCTACATATAAAATGTTGAAATATTTATGTCTCGAAGTCTCGGAGGTCATCTTAAATATCAGTGGGTGGCCAACATCTTTTATTATACACCCACTTTGTTGTTGTTTTAAACATGGAAATGAAAGTAAGTTGATATAATTTGCAGGCCATTGCATTTAGGAGGATCTTCACATGATAAATGTTACCGCAGTAGGTTATTGAGTCCTTACATTATAGGAGCCTCTCCATATATGTGTGTGTGTCTTCTACATCCTTCATCCACTATGTTCATGCCTAGCTTGGCATTCATCTTTCCGTGACTCTAGGGCAAATTAACACAGAACCGCAAGAAAAAAACTATTGTTGCCCATGAAGAGATTTAGCATTTGTACTATGAGCGTAGAAGTGGGATGCACCAGAAATACCATTTGAACTTGAGATAAAGTACTTGCAAAAGTGAAACAACAGGAAGGTAGGTCCCAAGAATGTTTTGGTGGCAAGACGTGATTTCCATGAGGGAAGGAGCGTCTGGGATATCCTAGTTAGGGTTGATGTACATGAACAAGGTGGCTTACTGGGCGAACCAAGTTCTCAAACATGCTCAAGTAAGAGTCGCTCCCCTACCAGGCAGAACGGCCACTACACAATGCTGGGGGATCAAAGCTTTCGAGCTACAGCCCGCAAACAGGTAGTGTCAAGGCTCAATAAAAACTAGCCTCATCAATCATATATAAGCCGTAGTCTGTGCATGGTATGGTTCTACAGCCAGTGAAAGAATCGGCAGCCCATGGCTGCGGCATTCCATTGAACAGGGTATGCAATCAGTGACAAAAATAGATGTGAGGACAGTAGGAACAAAGATCAAATCATGTGACCAATCAGTGACCTAACGAGGGTGACAGGGTGACCTTTTGTGCTCAGCCGTGGGCAAGCATGAACATTACGTGGCTACCTCCGGCTTTGGCGCCTTGTCCTCTGAATCTTGCTGAGATGGTGCAGAGCATACGATCATTGGCAAATAGGCTGCACGAAAGCCGGATGACGGAGTGATCTGAGCATCTCCTCCATGTGCGCTTCGGCCCAAGGTCATGCATAAACGAAGCGCTTCCATTGGAAGCCTTTTGCAAACCGCGTGAAAAATATGCATGCTTCACAAAGATGCTGCTAATCGATCGAGACCTCCTTTTTCTTATGGCAACAAGTCCTGAAGAACGAAAGCTCTACCGAGGCCATTGCTTCTCAAAAAAAAAAAAAAATCTTCAGCTACTCTATGCTACTGTATCTCCTGGAACGTAAATGCTGCCCCTGACCGCTAGGCGAGGCCCCTCCTCGCAACCCTAGCCGCCCCTCCTCCTCACCCCCCTCTCCTCTTCCCTTCCTCGCCGCCGCCTGAGGCAGCCGCCGGGCAAGCCCGGGGCGTCAAGGATGATGGCGGCGGGGCCTCGGTTTCAGTGGCGGAGATAGGGGGGTGCCAGCAGGGGCCTGGCCCCCCTAACATTCAAGATTTGTTGATAATTTACTTGTGAACAGTGTAAAATTAGTCATTAGTTGCTGCTAAATGCCTCTCTTTCAATGATTTGGCCCTCCCCAATCTGATTCACCATCACTTGGCGCCCTCGATCGATTTTTTCTGGCTCCGCCACGGCTCGGTTTCCCTGCTTCTGTGTGGGAAACCCCGGATCTGGAGCGGCGGCTCCACTGGCAAGGCACGACCGGCAAGCAGCCATGCGGGCGGTGGATCTGGTGTCCCTGCCGCGCGGGCGGCGGGATCCGATGGTCGTTGGCGGCCGGCGGCGGCATTCTGCGACGGTCGGTGCGCGCGATCTGGCGCCTCCCCTCCTCCCCTGTTCGGCGTGGGTGCTAGCCTGGTCGGGCGGCGCTTCCTCTTGGTCGCCGGTTCTGTATAGGAGGCGCTGCTGGTGGCAGGGATCTAGTTCGGGCAAAATCCCTGGCCGGCCATGACCGGCCGCGTCAACGGCGACGCCTAAGGGCGCCGTTCCCATCCTCGGAGGCGTTGTTATGGATTGATCTCCTCACTTCATCTTCCCCTAGGACTCCCGGGCGAAAGCCCTAACTTTGTTGGGTGGCGGCAGCGCTCACGGCGTCGTTCCCTTCTTGAAGGCGCTGTTTTGGGAACCTTGGGGTTGGGTGGCGCTTGTGGGTGGTGGGCGACGGCGGTGGTGCGGCCCTATCCTAGCATGGATTTACGTCTGTTGCTTGGAGATGGACTCGCGTAGGTGGAGGTCGTCGGCTGGCGTCGTGGTGGCGTCGATAGCAGAGGAGCTGCCAAGGTTGTCATCTCAATCTCCTTTGAAGATGGAACAGTGGAAGATGGCGGCGACGACACATGTGAGTGCGTCGGACCAGTTTGAGCCCCAGACCCGGCAGATGGCTCGGTCAGGGTCTCCGGCTTTAGATGTTAGGCTTAGGTGAGAGGTCTGAGTATGTGGCCCAGCTTACACCCCGTCATTATTTGGATAGGAGTAGCGGCAGATGTTGCCAAGATGCCGGATCCAGGCATATTGTTGTTCTACTTTGTATGGTTCTCGAGAATAATCAATAAAATGGCCGCATGAATGTCACACCCTAGCTAGTTCAAGCATTAGAGTGTGCATCATGTTTAAATTCCTCTTAAATTTGAAATGGGGAAGACAGAAACCCCGGCACCCCCTTGGAAACAACTAGGGTTTACTAAAATTATTTTCAATGAACACAAAATGCCCTTCACAAAATGTTCATCATTTCTGGATTGGGCTAAAACCCCTGGCAAAAATGGTGCACTCTTTTCCAGGACATTCTGGATTTTCTGAATTAAATCATAAGTATTTGAATTTGGGCATTTAAATACTATAAAATAATTTAAATGCTCAAATAATTCTGAAAATAAGTGTGGGCTGTTGGGAATAATCTAAACAGAGCCCCTTATTATTTTTAGGATTTTTAAAGATGTCTAGTTGTTTTTAATAAAGCCCAACAGTTGCAGAAAAATAGAAAAAGAAAACAATCAGAAAGAGAGAGAGAGAGAAACTTACCTGGCGCGGCCCAGCTATCTCACCCGCCGGCCCACCTGGCGGCCCAGCACTGTGCTGGCCCGCGCCAGCTAGCTACTTCTTCCCCGCCAGGCAGGCAGGGAGGTGACGCCGGCGTGCCCGAGCTCGCCACGGCGTCACCTGCTTGCCGCCCGCGCCCCTGGAATCCTGGACGCCTCCATGTCGCACCCCGCAGCCCCTGGACACGCCATCCCCCCCTGTCTCTCTCCCTTCGCCGTTCCCCACCATGGCCGACGCTCCTGTCGCCGCACCGTCGTCGTAGCCATGCCCTCCGTCGTCCTCGCGCCGCGTCATCGTGTCCACGAGCTCCGCCGTCGTCAATTACATCGAGTGGGTTGAGCCCCGAGCGCTCGCTCGCCCCGGAGACGCTGCACCTAGCTCGTCCTCAACTCCGGCCACCGGAGATCCCCTTCGCCGCCCCCGCCGCATCAGCTCATCCCCGACCTCTCTGACTGCCTCGATGAGACCCCCGTGAGCGCAGCCACCTCCCCACCCTCTCCGTTCTCTCTCTCGAGCCCCGTAGCGACTGCATGTAGATCACCCGCACGCACCGCCACGGAGCTCGTCGCCGACAAGACTCCGGCCACCCAATGGCCATGCCACCCTGTCCACTAGTCCTACCGCACCTCCAGGGGCTCAACGCACCAAACCTTGCGCCTCCCCGTGCCCCCTAGCGACTAGTTCATCTTCACCCGAGCTCCGGTCGCCGCCAAACTCGTCGCCGATGACGTTTCCGGCCTCCCCAGCTCCACCCACTACCACCACTCGACTCGGCTTCCTCCCTGCATCACGTAGATAGTCTCTGCCGCCCTTTTGGTCGCCGAAGTGCAAATCCCTCGTTGCTCCGCCGCGTCTGGCCTCGCCGGCGGCTAGATGCCGGCGAGTTGACCCTGTTTGACCCCCGTGTGGGCCCAGGTTGACTTCCCTCCTGAGTCTATGATAGGTGGGGCCGGCCTGCTAATTAGTTTAGGATTAGTTTTAATTAAATTTAATTAGTTCAGTCACTGTCATGTGGGCCCAGGCCCCACTGACAGTTAATTAGAGTTAATTTAACTCTGTTAATTAGCTGAGTCACTGACAGACAGGGCCCACCAGTCAGGTTTGACCTGACCGACCCAGTTGACCATTGACGTCACACCTATGTCATGCTGACGCATTAATAAAATTACTGGAATTTTTCTTATATAGGAAATTCCAGAAAATATCCAAAACTTCTAAAAATCATAGAAAATCAACCATAGCTCCAAATGCAAAGATTTATATATGAAAAATGATCAGAAAAATTCAATCTATCCATCTGTAATGGTTTCATGCATGACAAAACAAGTTAACCTTGCTGTTTAAGCAGAATAAGGTAATGCACTAATAAGGCCATGTTTAATGAGCTAACATTTGAATCTTTGATTCAAATGAGTTCATCCCCTTCTGTTTTAGCTTGCATTAGGCCAAGACACTTTCATCTTGCCATGTCATAGCATGCATCATATTGTTGCATATTGCCATATGTTGATTATGTTCGATGTGATTTTCGTGGTAGGTTCTGCCTCCGAGGATAACCCCGAGTATCCGTCTGAAGGGCAATACCCTACTACCACTACAACAGGCAAGCAACCCATTGATCATTCCGATACAACCCATGTTCTCGCTTCTGCTCTTGTTTACTGCATTAAGACAACACGATTCAAACTCCTGTGTGCTACGGTAGTTGAACCCTTATCTTCTGCATGACCTGTCATTGCCACAGTAACTAGATGAAACCCACTAGCATGTGTAGGAGTTGATTGAGCCATGTATGTGATTCCTACCTTGCTATGCCTGCTATGCTTAGAGTTGTGTCAGGTCTGGTTCATCTGGGTGATGGGCTAGAGTGAAATGATTATGTCGGTAATGTGAGGGATGTGTGGAACATGTTTTGGTAAAGGTATCGATGAGAGGCCATGTAGGAGTACATGGTGGGTTGTTTCATTGAGGCCTTCCCTAAGAACTGAGCTCTGTATGTGTGATTTTAAGATTCAGCTACTACCATGCATTGGGCTCCTTAATTGACCCTCTCGGCTTCTTAAATACCCTAGTACTCTGTCCAGGAGTTGCAAATAGTTTCTGGTGTTTGTAGGTTATGTGTTGGCGGCCGTGCGTAGCGCTGACCCTAGGGGTGGGCTATGTTGCGGTAGATACACTGTGGCACGGTGTACCGAGTCACCCGTTTGGTGTCTCGGGAACCCTGTTCACATCGTTCGGGGCCGTATGTGGAAACCTCGGCCGGACTCCCTGCGGATGGAACCTGGATAGGAGATGAACCTGGACTAGAGACTTGAGTGTTTAGGTAGGCCGTGGCCGACACCCTCATTGGGCCTCTGCTTGAAGGTTGCCGAGTACATGTCGTGTAAACGGCGGTAAGTGGTGAAAGCGTGTATGAAGAAGTACACCCCTGGAGGGTATAAAACTATTCGAATAGCCGCGTCCGCGGTAAAGGACTACTTGGTTGCCTATACAGTTCATAGACAAGTTAATGGTTACTATTAAAAGGTTCAAGATAAGTGTGAGTATCGAGGATGGCCCTCTCGTAGGATGATGAGGGAGAATCCCCGGTGGAGTATTGTGTTGGTGAGTAGTGGACTCGTGTGCGAAAACTATTTTACTAGTGGAGTTCCGTAGGATAGCTTAGCCAAGAGTCAAAGCTGGCTTGCTACAATAACCCCACCACCTTCTTGAGAATGAGCATGTATAGTAGGTTCTGTTGTAAGACTTGTTGAGTACCTTTGTACTCATGTTTGCTTAATTACTGTTTTCAGATGACAACACCGCCCACTCCGATGGGTTCTACGTAGACCTCGATGTCGATGAGTGACTAGCCACCCAGGTGGTGATCCTGGCCATGGAGGGCCCTATGTAGATTGACAGGCTTAGGAAGCCTTCTTGGTTTCCAGTGTCTGTACTCAGACCATTTACTTCCGCTTGTGCTTGTCTGTTTGTATGACTTGAGTGTCGGGTCATGTGACCCCTACCTGTATGAACATGTTATGTATGGCTCTCTGGAGCCTTTAAATAAGGTACTTGAGTTGTAGAGTTTTGTTGTGATGCCATGTTGTATGTACTCATATCGGGCATATTGTGTGTATGATTGAAATGCTTGGTATGAGTGGGATCTGACAATCTAGTTGTTTATCCTTGGCAGCCTTTCTTATGGGGAAATGTAGTCTAGTGTTCCTCGAGCCATAGTAGTCCGCTACAGCCCAGTTCACCGGAGTCCTGCTAGCCCAGCACTACTGCTCAGGACACTTCACTGTCCGGCATGTGTTTCACTTCGTTCCTATGTCTGTCCCTACGGGGAAATGTCACGCAGTGACATCCGGAGTCCTGCCTAGCCTGCTACAGCCCGGGTTCCCCGGAGTCCTGTTAGCCCAGTGCTACAGCCCGGACTCACTCGTTGATGACCGACATGCTCGATGTGATTCATGTATGCCTGTCTCCATAGGTCTGTGCCACTTTGGGTTCACGACTAGCCATGTCGGCCCGGGTTCTCTGTCATATGGGTGCTAGCGACACTATCATATACGTGTGCCAAAAGGCGCAAACGGTCACGGGCCATGGTAAGGCGACACCCGTGGGATACCGTGCGTGAGGCCGCAATGTGATATGAGGTGTTACCGGCTAGATCGATGTGACTTGGAATCGGGGTCCTGACAGCGTTGGTATCAGAGCCGGACTGCCTGTAGGTTCGTTGAGCCAAACTGGTCGATGTCGAGTTTAGAAATGCTTTAGTTATATGTAGGGGAATTGATTGTGGGAGGGAACGTAAGGCTCTTTTACTCCTTTACCTTATGCCCTCTGATCTGAGTCATTCTCTTCTCATTCAATGTGGGTTAAGGACTAGGCTCTCTTCTTCTATCAGGTTCATGTGTTACTAATCCATAGTAGCTTATAGGATTGTTGTTACCAGCCCCAGTTCAGTTTCTACTATTTCTAGTATGTTGCTAGTTGAATCAAAACCTTGATATGATGTTGTTGAGTGGTATTGCAAATTGTTGTGGATGTATTAAATCTTTTTCTGAGCATTTACAGCCGTTATGTTGTCCAATTTTCCCTAGAAATTCTAATGTCTTTGCATTGTGGTTGTGCTTTTAGATGGCCACTCGTGCTCAAAACCAAGTGGTTCGCCTGACCCGGTGCCTCGACGTGCCCGGTCATACTGCTATGTTAGTCCGGGTAATGATCGAGATGGGTTACCGTTGGTATCCCGAATACACTTTCGAAGAGCAGTTCTGAGACTTTAATCAATGCCAATATTTCTGCACCGTCAGGATATTTCCTTCTTATCCTGGATCTACCGAGTCCTTCCACTGTTCCTATGGACTCGGGGTTACTGTTGAGATGGCTGTGCAGGATGCTGCCTATTCCATGATGACCATCATGCGAGTCCGGACGGGCCTGCTTCGGAACACCGACTTCCGTTACATGCCAGCTTCACTTCCAGGAGCGCAAGGGTATCGTCAGGCTATCTATGCTGACTCCACTCAAGAGGACTCATTAACTCTTACCACTGCCGAGATACTCGAAGATAAGGACCGAGATAATCGGGCCTTGAGGCTAGAGCTTTTTAATACCCGTGCTGATCATTGGGCCACATTGACTCGGTTTGCACCTGCGGTGCAAGCTGGATGTATGGATACAAGGGATCTGTATCCTGTGAGATCTGCTCTGCCAGACATGGTGGATTGGCGTGATGTGGGAGGCATCACCCCACCCCGTGGTCCCCGCAGGCCACCGTTTGTTGGTCTAAGACCTCATCCTAGCCCCTTTGGTCCACAAGCTCCTCAGGACCGTCTGTTCCCGGATGATCACGTTGAACTTCCAGGCTATGGAGGTGACTTCTATGAGGACTACTACGGAGCTGTCTGAGTTAGTAGTAGTGTCACTAGTATTGTAATAGCTATATCTCCACTGTCCTGCGTGACTTGTGGAATATGACTTTGTGTGTAACCAATTTCGGAGGTGTAGACAAATAATGTATAGGAGCTTGGAATGCCTCCGATGAGATGTAACGTCTTTCATCATAGTTGTACTATAGCCTGGGCTTGTACTAAACTATGTATGATGTGTATGACCGTTGGTATATATATGGCAGTTTTATATTACCATGACATACGGATGAACATCTCTGCATTCCGTGTTATCCATTACATTCTGCACTTCCTTGCTAAGTTTGAGCCATCCTTATCTAAACCGTTGTCTTGTTTTCTCCTAGGATGGTCAACACCCGCATCAACCCTGCTGCCTCGAAGCAGGGGGAAGCCAGTGCAGCTAGGGGTGAAAATCTGCCCCGCCCGCCTTCTCTGGCCGAAGTAATGTTGGAGGCGGAGAGAAACAAGCGTGAGACTAACCGCTTACTGGAGCGAATTGAGCAGAACACTGCACGCCATCCGCGAAATGACTTGGTGTCAATCAATGACTTTATCAAGCTGTACCCACCAAAGTTTAACCATTCCGTCGAGCCCCTCGACGCGGATGACTGGCTTCGCAGCATCACCCACAAGCTACGTTCTGCCAACGTAGCCGAAGCTGATAAGGTTACTTACGCTGCCTACCATCTCGAAGGCCCTGCTAGCCTCTGGTGGGAGAATTTTGAAGCTATGCGCCCGGTCGGCCAAATTACTACTTGGGCTGAATTCAGTGAGGCTTTCCATGAGCATCACATTCCGGAAGGTCTCATATATCGCAAGAGGGAGGAGTTCTACAATTTTACCCAAGGAAGACTGGCTATGGATGCTTATAGTCATGAATTTGGGAATCTGGCATGTTATGCTCCTGAAGAAGTATCTACCGACGCTAAGAAGCAGGCAAGGTTCTGCAAGGGACTTAGCCCTGAGCTTCGCCGCGATCTTCGTCTGCACGAGTGCACCTCTTTTCAGAAGTTGGTCAATAAAGCCATCAGCGCTGAGACAGGCCAGACTGATTATGACGCTTCACGCAAGCACTCCCGTGATTTCGGCTCTTCATCCAGCTCTGGAGCTCAGAAGCGCCGGGTGTGGATCCCAAGCATGGCACTGCCACCCAGGTTCATCCCGAGGCCATCCTTTGAGGTGCCTCGTCCCAACCAGCAGTTTGCACAGCCCAAGCCCTATGGTGGCCCCGCTGCTAATGCTACTCCACGCCCCAATGTGGTGACGTGTTTCAAGTGTGGATAGCCGGGTCATTATAGCCGAGAGTGTCCCCAGAACAACAACCCCAATCAAACTAGAAAGTCCGTTGGCCGTGGTAAGTCCGCGGGAAAGACATTCTACGCCAAGCCGGTCACTACTACACGTGGCCATGTCAACTATGTTTCAGCCGAGGAGGCTCATGAGGATCCTAACGTCGTCCTTGGTACGCTCCTTGTTAACTGCCATCCGGCATCTGTTCTTTTCGATACTGGAGCATATCATTCATTCATATCTGAGAACTATGCTCGATTGCATAACACGACATTCTGTGACATGCCAACTTCTATGGTAATTCAAACTCCGGGTTCCAAATGGCAAACTTCTAGAGTAAGCCATGGGAACGAAATTCTTGTTGATAGACTTGTCTTCCTTGCATCCTTAATAGCTCTCAAGTCCTCGGACATAAACATCATCTTGGGTATGGACTGGATGTCAGCTCATTATGCTAAGATTGATTGTGCCACTAGAACCGTTCAACTTACTCATTCATCGGGCAAGACAGTCAATGTCTTAACTCGAGTGGCCAAGCGCCAACTTTACTCCCTAAATGCCAACCCCCTTCCAGACCTTGAAGATGTTCCGATAGTCCGAGACTTTCCGGATGTCTTTCCAGAAGAACTGCCAGGTGTTCCACCTGACAGGGATGTCGAGTTTGTGATAGACCTTGTTCCAGGAACCGTTCCAATTTCTAGAAGACCCTACAAGATGGCACCCTTAGAACTAGCCGGGCTTAAGAACCAACTCGATGAGTCCTTGAAAAAGGGTTTCATCTGTCCTAGTTCCTCTCCTTGGGCTTGCCCCGTCCTCTTCGTCAAGAAGAAGGATGGAACAGATCGAATGGTTGTAGATTACCAACCTGCCAACTTGGTCACGATCAAGAATAAGTATCCTCTTCCCAGGATCAACGATCTTTATGACCAGCTCGCTGGGTCCTCAGTCTTTTCCAAGATGGATTTGAGGTTGGGCTACCATCAAATCAAAATCAGAAACGGGGACATTCCCAAAACGGCCTTTGTTACTCGTTATGGCCAATAAGAGTACACCGTTATGTCCTTCGGTTTAACCAATGCCCCAGCCACCTTCTCCCGGTTAATGAACTCGGTCTTCGTGGAGTATTTGGATAAATTCGTCGTAGTATACCTCGATGACATACTTATCTACTCCAAGAATGAAGAGGAACATGCCGAACATCTAAGGCTGGTATTGATGAAACTTCGAGAGCATCGCTTTTATGCCAAATTCTCCAAGTGTGAATTTTGGTTGCCAGAAGTGACCTATCTAGGCCATGTAATCTCTGGTAAGGGTATTGCTGTCAATCCCGAGCGAGTTCAAGCTGTCCTTGATTTGACTCCACCTGAGACGGTCAAGCAAGTCCGGAGCTTCCTTGGCTTAGCGAGCTACTGCCGCCGCTTCGTCAAGAATTTCTTCAAGGTTGCTAAACCACTAACTAAACTCCTCAAGAAAGATAAAAAGTTCGAGTGGACTCCACAGTGCGAGTTCACCTTTCAGGAACTGAAAAGACGCCTGACATCTGCTCCCGTACTGGTACCACCACATTTCTCCAAGGACTTTATTATCTATTGCGACGCCTCACGACAAGGACTAGGTTGCATACTCATGCAAGATCGTCAGGTAATTGCCTATGCTTCATGGCAATTACACCCACATGAGGAAAATTATCCCACACATGATCTAGAGCTTGCAGCTATAGTCCATGCACTTAAAACTTGGCGACATTACCTCCTCGGTAATCGTTGCGAGATCTTCACCGATCACCAAAGTTTGAAATATATCTTCACCCAACCAGATTTGAATCTCAGGCAAAGACGTTGGGTCGAGTTGATCTCGGATTACGACTTAGGAATAACTTACACCCCGGGCAAAGCCAATGTCATGGCTGATGCACTAAGTCGTTAGTCCTATTGTAACAACCTGATGTTACAACAAAGTCAACCACTTCTCCATGAGGAATTTCGTAAGCTTAATCTTCACATTGTTCCTCGAGGATTCCTATCCACCCTGGTGGCGAAGCCTAATCTTATGGATCAGATCATAACCACCCAGCGGTATGATAAGGCATATCTCGGATTAAGGAAAACATCGCTAGCGGAGTTGCTAAATGTTTTTCCATGGATGAGCGAGGTGTTGTCTTCTTCGAGAACCGCTTGGTGGTTCCCAGGAAACAACATCTACGCCAGTTGATTCTTAAGGAAGCTCATGAATCCCCACTCACCATTCATCCCGGTAGTACTAAAATGTATCAAGACCTACGCAAGAGGTTTTGGTGGACTAGGATGAAGACAGAAATTGCTCAATACATTGCTAGCTGCGACGTCTGTCATCATGTTAAAGCAGAGCATAAACGGCCTGCTGGCACCCTTCAACCTTTGGCTATTCCTGAGTGGAAATGGGATAAAATCAGTATGGATTTCATTACTGGGTTTCCCAGGACCAAGAGAGGGAATAATGCCATCTTCGTCATGATTGACCGTCTTTCCAAGGTAGCCCATTTCCTACCTGTTCGTGAGAGTATCACCGCTAGCTAGCTAGCTGACTTGTACATCTCCCGAATAGTGTCTCTTCATGGTGTTCCATTGGAAATTAACTCAGACCGTGGGAGTCTCTTCACCTCTCGATTTTGGGTAAGTTTCCAAAATGCTATGGGAACTCATCTCTCTTTTAGCACCGCCTTCCACCCTCAATCAAGTGGTCAAGTAGAACGAGTCAATCAAATTCTAGAAGATATGCGCCGAGCCTCTGTCATCTCGTTCAGAATGGGTTGGGAGAAAGGCCTTCCATTCGCGGAGTTTGCTTACAACAGTAGTTATCAAGCTAGCTTGGGCAAGGCTCCTTTCAAAGTTCTCTATGGATGAAAATGTCGAACACCTCTTAACTAGTCAGAAACCGGGGAAATACAACTCTTTGGCCCGGATATGATTCAGGAAGCAGAAGAACAGGTTCGCGTTATTCGTGAGAAATTGAAAATAGCCCAATCTCGTCAAAAGAGTCAATATGATCGTAAACATAGGCCTATGACTTAGGAAGTCGGCGAGAAGGCTTACCTTCGGGTTACTCTGTTAAAGGGAACCCATCGTTTTGGTATCAAAGGCAAATTGGCTCCTCGTTACATTGGACCCTTTCGCATTTTTGCCAAACGAGCAGAAGTTGCCTACCAATTGGAACTACCTTCGCATCTTTCCAGATTTCACGATGTCTTCCACGTTTCTCAACTCAGGCGTTGCTTCGCGGATCCTATCCGTGGAGTGGACCATGAAACGCTTGATCTACAAGATAACCTCTCATATCGGGAATATCCCGTTCGTATCCTTGATCAAGCCGAGCGTACCACTCGACGTCATAATATCAAGTTTCTCAAGGTTCAATGGTCACACCATTCCGAGAAAGAAGCCACTTGGGAAAGGGAGGATCGTCTTTGACTCGAGTACCCCACCTTCTTCCCGGAGGATCCTAAATCTCGGGACGAGATTCTTTTGAGTGGGGGTGAGTTGTCACACCCTAGCTAGTTCAAGCATTAGAGTGTGCATCATGTTTAAAATCCTCTTAAATTTGAAATGGGGAAGACAGAAACCCCAGCACCCCTCTGGAAACAACTAGGGTTTACTAAAATTATTTTCAATGAACACAAAATGCCCTTCAAAAAATGTTCACCATTTCTGGATTGGGCTAAAACCCCTGGCAAAAATGGTGCACTCTTTTCTAGGACATTCTGGATTTTCTAAATTAAATCATAAGTATTTGAATTTGGGCATTTAAATGCTATAAAATAATTTAAACGCTCAAATAATTCTGGAAATAAGTGTGGGCTGTTGCGAATAATCTAAACAGAGCCCTTGATTATTTTCAGGATTTTTAAAGATGTCTAGGTATTTTTAATAAAGCCCAATAGTTGCAGAAAAATAGAAAAAGAAAACAAATCAGAAAAAGAGAGAGAGAGAGAGAGAGAGAGAGAGAGAGAGAGAGAGAAACTTACCTGGCGCGGCCCAGCTATCTCACCCGCCAGCCCACCTGGCGTCCCAGCACTGTGCTGGCCCACGCCAGCCAGCTGCTTCTTCCCTGCCAGGCAGGCAGGGAGGTGACCTCGGCGTGCCCGAGCTCGCCACGGCGTCACCTGCTTGCCGCCCGCGCCCCTGGACGCCTGGACGCCTCCATGTCGCACCCCACAGCCCCTGGACACGCCATTCCCCCCTGTCTCTCTCCCTTTGCCGTTCCCCACCATGGCCGACGCTCCTGTCGCCGCACCGTCATCGTAGCCGTGCCCTCCGTCGTCCTCGCGCCGCGTCATCGTGTCCACGAGCTCCGCCGTCGTCAATTACATCGAGTGGGTTGAGCCTCGAGCGCTCGCTCGCCCCGGAGACGCTGCACCGAGCTCGTCCTCAACTCCGGCCACCGGAGATCCCCTTCGCCGCCCCCGCCGCATCAGCTCATCCCCGACCTCTCCGAATGCCTCGACGAGACCCCCGTGAGCTCAGCCACCTCCCCACCGTCTCTGTTCTCTCTCTCGAGCCCCGTAGTGACTGCATGTAGATCACCCGCACGCACCGCCGCGGAGCTCGTCGCCGACAAGACTCCGGCCACCCAATGGCCATGCTACCCTGTCCACTAGTCCTACCGCACCTCCAGGAGCTCAACGCACCAAACCTCGTGCCTCCCCGTGCCCCCTAGCGACTAGTTCATCTTCACCCGAGCTCCGGTCGCCGCCAAACTTGTCGCCGGCGACGTTTCCTGCCACCCCAGCTCCACCCACTGCCACCACTCGACGCGGCTTCCTCCCTGCATCACGTAGATAGTCTCCGCCGCCCTTTTGGTCACCGGAGTGCAAATCCCGCGTTGCTCCGCTGCGTCTGGCCTCGCCGGCGGCTAGACGCCGGCGAGTTAACCCTATTTGACCCCCGTGTGGGCCCAGGTTGACTTCCCTCCTGAGTCTATGACAGGTGCGGCCGGCCTGCTAATTAGTTTAGGATTAGTTTTAACTAAAGTTAATTAGTTCAGTCACTGACATGTGGGCCCAGGCCCCACTGACAGTTAATTAGAGTTAATTTAACTCTGTTAATTAGCTGAGTCACTGACAGACAGGGCCCACCAGTCAGGTTTGACCTGGCCGACCCAGTTGACCGCTGACGTCACACCTATGTCATGCTGATGCATTAATTCAATTACTGGAATTTTTCTTATATAGGAAATTCCAGAAAATATCCAAAAATTCTAAAAATCATAGAAAATCAACCATAGCTCCAAATGCAAAGATTTATATATGAAAAATGATCAGAAAAATTCAATCTATCCATCTGTAATGGTTTCATGCATGAAAAAACAAGTTAACTTTGCTGTTTAAGCAGAATAAGGTAATGCACTAATAAGGCCATGTTTAATGAGCTAACATTTGAATCTTTGATTCAAATGAGTTCATCCCCTTCTGTTTTAGCTTGCATTAGGCCAAGACACTTTCATCTTGCCATGTCATAGCATGCATCATATTGTTGCATATTGCCATGTGTTGATTATGTTCGGTGTGATTTTCGTGGTAGGTTCTGCCTCCGAGGATAACCCCGAGTATCCGTCTGAAGGGCAGTACCCTACTACCACTACAACAGGCAAGCAACCCATTGATCATTCTGATACAACCCATGTTCTCGCTTCTGCTCTTGTTTACTGCATTAAGACAACGCGATTCAAACTGCTGTGTGCTACGGTAGTTGAACCCTTATCCTCTGCATGACCTGTCATTGCCACAGTAACTAGATGAAACCCACTAGCATGTGTAGGAGCTGATTGAGCCATGTATGTGATTCCTACCTTGCTATGCCTGCTATGCTTAGAGTTGTGTCAGGTCTGGTTCAACTGGGTGATGGGCTAGAGTGAAATGATTATGTCGGTAATGTGAGGGATGTGTGGAACATGTTTTGGTAAAGGTATCGATGAGAGGCCATGTAGGAGTACATCGTGCGTTGTTTCATTGAGGCCGTCCCTAAGAACTGAGCTGTGTATGTGTGATTTTAAGATTCAGCTACTACCATGCATTGGGATCCTTAATTGACCCTCTCGGCTTCTTAAATACCCTAGTACTCTGTCCAGGAGTTGCAAATAGTTTCTGGTGTTTGTAGGCTATGTGTTGCTGGCCGTGCGTAGCGCTGACCCTAGGGGTGGGCTATGTTGCGGTAGATACACTGTGGCACGGTGTACCGACTCACCCGTTTGGTGTCTCGGGAACCCTGTTCACATCGTTCGGGGCCGTATGTGGAAACCTCGGCCGGACTCCCTGCGCATGGAACCTGGATAGGCGATGAACCTGGACTAGAGAATTGAGTGTTTAGGTAGGCCGTGGCCGACACCCTCGTTGGGCCTCCGCTTGAAGGTTGCCGAGTACATGTCGTGTAAACGGTGGTAAGTGGTGAAAGCGTGTATGAAGAAGTACACCCCTGCAGGGTATAAAACTATTCGAATAGCCGCGTCCGCGGTGAAGGACTACTTGGTTGCCTATACAGTTCATAGACAAGTTTATGGTTACTACTAAAAGACTCAAGGTAAGTGTGAGTACCGAGGATGGCCCTCTCGTAGGATGACGAGGGAGAATCCCCGGTGGAGTATTGTGTTGGTGAGTAGTGGACTCGTGTGCGAAAACTATTTTACTAGTGGAGTTCCGTAGGATAGCTTAGCCAAGAGTCAAAGCTGGCTTGCTGCAATAACCCCACCACCTTCTTGAGAATGAGCATGTATAGTAGGTTCTGTTGTAAGACTTGCTAAGTACCTTTGTACTCATGTTTGCTTAATTACTGTTTTCAGACGACAACACCGCCCCCTCCGATGGGTTCTACGTAGACCTCGATGTCGACGAGTGACTAGCCACCCAGGTGGTGATGCTGGCCATGGAGGGCCCTATGTAGATAGACAGGCTTCGGAAGCCTTCTTGCTTTCTAGTGTCTGTACTCAGACCATTTACTTCCGCTTGTGCTTGTATGTTTGTATGAGTTGAGTGTCGGGTCATGTGACCCCTACCTGTATGAACATGTTATGTATGGCTCTCTGGAGCTTTTAAATAAGGTACTTGAGTTGTAGAGTTTTGTTGTGACGCCATGTTGTATGTACTCATATCGGGCATATGGTGTGTATGATTGAAATGCTTGGTATGAGTGGGATCCGACAATCTAGTTGTTTATCCTTGGCAGCCTTTCTTATGGGGAAATGTAGTCTAGTGTTCCTCGAGCCATAGTAGTCCGCTACAGCCCGGTTCACCGGAGTCCTGCTAGCCCAGCACTACTGCTCAGGACACTTGACTGGCCGGCATGTGTTTCACTTTGTTCCTATGTCTGTCCCTACGGGGAAATGTCATGCAGTGACATCCGGAGTCCTGCCTAGCCTGCTACAGCCTGGGTTCCCCGGAGTCCTGTTAGCCCAGTGCTACAGCCCGGACTCACTCGCTGATGACCGACATGCTCGATGTGATTCATGTATGCCTGTCTCCATAGGTTTGTGCCGTTTTGGGTTCACGACTAGCCATGTCGGCCCGGGTTCTCTGTCATATGGATGCTAGTGACACTATCATATACATGTGCCAAAAGGCGCAAACGGTCACGGGCCATGGTAAGGAGACACCCGTGTGATACCGTGCGTGAGGCCGCAATGTGATATGAGGTGTTACTGGCTAGATCGATGTGACTTGGAATCGGGGTCCTGACAATGAATCTCCTAGATGTTGAGGCCGGAGGTCATCCTCTTTTTCAACAAAAAAACAAAAATGCTGCCCCAATCAGAAGATCAGTATGGCTGCTATGTAGCTACTCGCCAAGTAGGTCGTGGTGGATACACATGATAGAGAAATCAAGCATATCTAGTTTTAAAATATAGTTGTAGATAATTGATACAGATAGTATTTTGCTACATGAACAAGTATTGAGAGTATGAATCAGCTAGTTCTACATATGCATACTGTTGCTTTACAAATTCGGGTACATACTCAATCGGTACAAAAAAATACAAGGGCTTTGTGTTGTACTCCCTCCGGAGGGAGTACAAGAAAGAGCGCATCAGATGACTCCTCTCTGCATCCCAGCTCTGCAGGTAAAGTCTGAAAATTATGGTACCATCAGCACTGCTTTTGTTAAGGTTAAGATACGACTATAACAAATTTCTTGGAATCATCTAGGGAAAAGAGGTTCATGTTCAGGTAGAGCCATGCGACATGACTGGGGCGACTCGGGCGGTCCCAACCCTAGCACCGCCAGCCCCCTTTCCCCTCCCTCCAGATCTCGCCGCGACCAGAGATAGCCACCGGCAAGCCTGCATGGCGTCGAGGAAGGTGACGGCGGGGCTGGCTGCTCCTTGCGCGGAGAGCTTGGTGTGCCAGGCTGGCGGCCCCGGTCAAGGTGGGCGGCGCCTTCCCTGACGGAGGGTGGCTGCGGGTGTGTTGCCGGTCGTCCTCGGCTTGCGTGGGCGGCGAGGACCCGGTGGTGGGATCTCATGACAGTCGTGATTCCGTCGGCCGGCCGCCATATCTGGATCGACCTGCGCCAGCTTCATCTTCTTCACCTTATCCCTCTCGATCCGGTGTAAGTGCATCTAGTGCCCCTTAGTGATTTTGGTGTATTGAAGACTTATAGATTAAGGGACTAATGCGTTTGTGAGAGTACACAGGTCTATAAGTCTATGTGGAGTTTGATATTTACAGGAAGAGTCGACCCCTAAAAATGAATATCTTCGACTAAAGATTTTGGTATTTCTGAAGACTTTCATGAAGACTTTGAAAGTGAAGAAATTGGTGTGTCCGTGAAGATTGATATTCATGCGAGGAATATGAAGCTTGAAGACTTTCGTTCTCATAGTTTTGTTTTTCTCTTTCTTAAGTCATAGGAAACACCGTACTGTTAAAGGGGGTCGAGGAAATACTAAGGAAAAATTTCCATGTGATGCTCAACTCAAAATCCTACACCTACCAATCCCTTTGAGTGAAGCCATTGGAAATCTCATACAGTTCGGTCAATTTCTTCAGTGACAGAGACGAAGTTCTTCTGGTCTCTGAGGAATTTGTCCTGACTGAGGAGTTAGGAATTCGCCAGTGCGGATTGCCTACACAGTGAGGAACATGATTGCCCTGAGGATTTTACTACTCAAAATTCCGACCGTTGCTGTGCTATGCGCCGCCTGTCCCAAAATATCTATCCACCTAACGGTCATATCATTGAAGGGCATTTATGTCTTATCATGTTGGGCTGCTCCCTAGGCTATAAATAGCCGCCCCTACAACCACTAGCTGGTTGGCTGCTCCGAGAGAAACTGACACTTGTCATTTGAGAGCAACCCATCCTCCGAGGACTTTGAGCGAAAATCATCAAGTGAGGAAAAACCAAAAACCCCAAACCCAAACACCTACAAACCCCAAGTGATTGAGCATCACTGAAGAGATTGATCCTGAGTGGATCCGACGCTTGTTACCTTTGAAGATTGTGCTTCTTCCAGACGGCTAGGCGTCATGGGCTAGAGCATCCAAGAGGAATTGTGGATCGCCGAGTGACCAAGTTTGTGAAGGTTTGGAAGTCGCCTGAAGACTTACCACGAGTGATTGGACGAGGTCTGTGTGACCTTAGTTCAAGGAGAATACGGTGAGGACTGGGTGTCCTGAGCTGCGTGTTCAGGACTGGGTGTCCGGGACTGTGTGTCCTCAAGTTTAAATACCCAGTCGCTCCAACCAGACGTACAACTGAGACAGCAGTTGGAACTGGTCTACCAAATCATTTTCTTCACCAAGCTTAATGGTTCTATTCCCTCAAATCTTTCATTTCCTCATAGCTGTGTTGTGTGTTTGTTCATATCTGTGTTTGAAGACTTTGACTGAAGACTTTCTCAATTTCCTCAGTTCAATTTCTTCAGTCTGTTTGTCTTCATCCTGTGTTATCCTGTGATTACGCTTCCTGTACTATGTGCCTATCTTCATTTCGTCATGATGACTATGCTTGTATTCTGTTATGTTTACTTTTGAGTACTTATTCCGCTGCTAGTAGTTCTTCGCTAAGGAATTTCCTCACCGACAAATTCCTCAGTGAAGAATTTCATGAAAATCGCATATTCACCCCCCCTCTTGTTGATATAACGCACTTTCAGTTGGTATCAGAGCAAGGTACTCCCTTGTTCTATGTGATTTTGGTTTAACCGCCTGGAGTTTTAGTTATGTCGACCGCAGGTATGATCAAGGTCTCTGCTGGGTGTCCTACCTTCGATGGGACGGACTACCCCTACTGGAAGAATAAGATGCGAATGCATCTTGAAGCAATTGATAACGATCTCTGGTATGTTGTGGAAAATGGTGTTCCCTCAGTCACACCTTCTCTGAATGCTGCTGATGTGAAGAGATTCAAGCAACTCGACTCTCAAGCGAAGAATATCATATGTGGCCATCTGAGCAAAGGACAGTATGGCAGAGTGAGTGCTTTGGAGACAGCAAAGCTTATCTGGGACAGGTTGTCCAAAGTGAATGAAGGAGTCTCAACTCAGCATGACTCTCGAGTTGATGTTCTTCGCAATCTCTTCAACCGCTTCAAAAGACTCGACAATGAAAATGTTCAACAAACCTTCGATCGCCTCACTTTCATCTCAAATGAGCTTCAAGCACTTGGTGCCACTGACATCACCGACCATGAGATGGTGAAGAAATTGCTGAGATCGCTTGATTCCTCATTTGACACTCTGGCATTGATGATACAAGAACGTGCTGATTACAAGTCACTTGATCACGCTGATATTCTCGAGAGGCTAAATACTCATGAGTTCCAACTTGCTGAAAAGAGAGATCTCTATGGTTCAAGCTATGGCAGAACACGTGCACTAAAGGCCAAGGCAGCATCTGAGTCCGAAGATGAAGACTCTGGTAGCAGCCTTGGTGATCCTGAAGAACTGAGCCATGATCTAGCTCTGCTCATGAAGAAGTTTCAAAAGTTCTCAAGATGTGGTCGCCTTGGAAAATCCTCAAGGAGCAATGATTCCTCACCCAGTGACTACAAGAAGAGGCTCTGTCACAAGTGCAAGAAACCTGGACATTTCATTCAAGATTGTCCTTAGTGGGAAAAGGAATCAAAGAAGAAGAAGAAATACAAGGATTACAGTTCTGATGATGCGAAGAAAAAGAAGAAATCCACAAAATCTTCATCATCAAAATCCTTAAAGTCTTCATATCACAAGAAGAGCAGCTCCAAGAAGGCTAGGGCATTCATTGGCAAGGAAATTGACTCTGAGGCTGAATCTGAAGAAAATGAGGAAGAGGAGACATCTGAGGAGTCCGAATCCGGAGTGGCAAGCCTAGCTCTCGCTACCGCATTTGTCAGCAAGTCTATCTTCAACACTGAAGAAAATGACCTCACCAACAAGGCTGATGAAGGCGATAATGACTACGCTCCCACCTATTGCTTCATGGCAAAGGGTGCCAAGGTACTCAAATATACCTCCTCTAAATCAAGTGAGAATGAATCTGATGAAAACCTTAAGCCCAGCTATTCTAAACTTGCTAAGATTGCTATAAAACAACAAAGGGCTTTAGAAAAGGTTCAAAACATGCTAAATAAAAGTGATGATATGTTGGGTGAAGAAATGGATCGCACTGAAACTTTGACTGAAAATCTTCAGAGACTTCAGTCCAAGCTTGACAAACTTCAAAGTCATCATAACACTCTCTTATCGGATCATGAGAAGCTTTCTTATGAATTTCTTCAAAGAAAGCAAGATCTTGAAAAGCTAAGAGTGAGTTATGAAGATCTTCAGAAGGAGCGAGATTCATTACTTTCTCAACAAATCAGCGCTTCTCAGGAAGAATTTGTTCCTCCATGCTTGAAGTGCATTGAACGTGAATCTGCTAATTCTTCACCTGAATGTTCAAATGCTGCTAATGTTTCAAATTCTTCACATGCCTCTGCTATCACTAATTCCTTATCTCAGGACATTGCTAGTATCACTGACGATGCAGAGCTGAAGGAATTGTACACGACAGGCATGTACAAAAGCCTCAAAGGGCACCAGGCTCTTTGTGATGTGCTTAAAAAGAAGATCCTAAACAGGAACCCTAGGAAAGAGGGTATCGCCTTCGAGAGGAAACTCAATGCTGATGGTACATATTGGAAGCCTGAGCAGTACCCCAAAACTACATGGGTTGCTGCAAAGGGACCTCCAGTTGATCCATCTAACTTATCTAGATTTGCATGTGAATCTCCTCATTCTGATGATGAGTCAATTGACTCCAACTATAAACTGTTCAAAAATCAGAATGGTGAAGTATTTGCTAGATACATTGGCACTAACTGCAGGAATGGCTCCCTATGAAGAAAATCTGGGTTCCCAACAGATGCCTTGAAAATCTTCAGGTGAATGTCATCATGATGCCACCTGTGAAGAATAGGAACCCCAGATCAAATTCTTCATATGGACCAAATTCTTTATATGGATTCAAGTCCTCATACGGACCAAACTCCTCACATGGATCATATTCCTCATATGGATCAAAGTCCTCATATGAACATCATCATGCTAACCCGTCTGTTTCGCAGGGAAGATCTAAGGATTATGGATATGTGCATTATTCTTCAAATCATTATGTCCATAAGTCCTCTAAGAATTTCTCTGCTTACTCTTATGCTTACTCTAACCCATCTTATGTGAAACGAAATGGACTGGCTTTTATGCCATCCTTCTCGTATGGAGCTCGCAGAATGATGAACTCTTTACCACCCCTTCAGATGTGGGTGGTGAAGAAAAAGAACTAATCCCTTCTGTGGGGTCAGGTCTCCAGACGCACGTAATCGTCTGAAGAATTTGCTGGAGACCTGAGCATGCCTGATAGGACGCAGGCTAATCATGAAGAAATGAACTTTCATTTCTCACGTCCTCATACTGCTTTATCAATTCTTTTACTTGATGAAATTGATCTGATGAATTGATGTCATATTCTTCACTGATGAAGTATATGAGTTTGTAAGCTGCACTAATTCGTCTGTAGGATGATCAACCTAAAGCCACTGAGTGGGTCCTCGATAGTGGATGTACAAACCACATGACTGGTGACAAGAATCTATTGATGGATGCTCCATTATCTCCGTCGCATCTGAAGCATATCATCTTTGCTGACAAAGGCAAAAGCCAGGTATTGGGTCTAGGTAAGGTTGCGATTACAAAGGATCGAAACATGGACAAAGTCATGCTTGTTGAGTCCTCAGGATACAACCTTATGTCTGTCTCAATGCTTTGTGATCTTGATATGGTTGTTGTCTTTGGCAAGTACCGTTGTGTTGTTGTTATGGAAGCTGACAATTCCAAAGTCTTCGAAGGCTTTAGGAGAGGAGACCTGTATATTGTTGATTTCTCTACAGGACCACAACCAGCCATGTGCTTACTTGCAAAAGCTTCAGAAGGCTGGCTCTGGCATCGACGACTTGGTCATGCAGGCATGAGGAATTTGCACACTCTTGCAATGCGGAAGCATGTCATTGGCATCGAGAATGTCAAATTCCACAAGGATCACCTATGTGGAGCCTGTGAAGCTGGGAAGATGACAAAGGCCAAGCATCCAGCAAAGACTATCATGACCACCACTCGCCCGTTTGAATTGCTTCACATGGATCTCTTTGGTCCTAATCATTATTCTGCTATTTCAAATGAAGCATCTCAATATGGCTTTGTTATTGTTGATGATTATTCTCGCTATACATGGGTACACCTTGTTACTTACAAACATGAAGTGCAGGAAGTCTTCAAACGATTTTCCTCGAGGGCTTCAACCAACTTTGGTGTGAAGATCAAGCACATCAGAAGTGACAATGGCACTAAGTTCAAGAATTCTGGTCTCGATGACTATCTTGATGAACTTGGTATTACTCATGAGTTATCTGCTCCCTACACTCCTCAGCAGAATGGCGTCATGGAGCGCAAGAACAGGACTCTTGCTGAGATGGCTTGCACTATGCTTGATGAATACAAAACGCCTCATCGTTTCTGGACTGAGGCAATTGATACTGCGTGCCACATCATCAATAGAGTATATCTTCACAAATTCTTCAAAAAGACTGCCTATGAACTCCTCACTGATAAGAAACCCAATGTAAGTTATTTCAAAGTCTTCGGTGCTAAATGTTGGATTAGAGATCCTCATCACAACCCAAAATTTGCACCGAAAGCACATGAAGGTTTTATGCTTGATTACGGAAAGGACTCATGCACCTACAGAGTCTTCAACAACGTTCTTCACAAAGTTGTTGAAACTGTAGATGTGCGGTTCGATGAAACTAACGGCTCGCAAAGAGAGCACCTACCTACTGTGATAGATGAGCCAGCACCTGAGGAAACTATCAAGTTCAAGGCTACTGAGGATGTCATTCCTACTGAAGAATCTGCTGAAGAATTCATTCCAGAACATGAAGAACGTCGAGCTACTGCACCTGAAGAAAATGCTGAAGAAAATGGTGCTGAAGAAAACACTGATCAAACTCTTCAATGACAACCAGCTCATCCTCGCATTACAAAAGAAGTGCAAGTTGAAAAGATCATCAATAACATCAAAGCGCCAGGTCCTCTCACACGCTCAAAAGCTTCACATTTGTCTAACTTTTGTGGGCATTATGCTTTTTTCTCTATTACAGAGCCCACTAAGGTAGATGAAGCATTTCTGGAGCCTGAGTGGATTCAGGCCATGCAACAGGAATTACATCAGTTTGAGCTCAACAATGTCTGGGAACTGGTCAAACGTCCAGATCCTCGCAAGCACAATATCATTGGCACAAAGTGGATCTACCGCAACAAGCAAGATGAAAATGGCCTTGTGGTGAGGAATAAGGCACGGCTTGTAGCTCAAGGCTACACACATGTGGAAGGAATTGATTTCTATGAAACTTTTGCACCTGTTGCTAGACTTGAGGCTATTCGCATATTACTTGCTTATGCTAACCATTATGATATCACTTTATATCAAATGGATGTGAAAAGTGCATTCCTCAATGGTAAGCTTGAGGAAGAAGTATATGTTGCTCAACCCCCAGGTTTTGAAGATCCAAAGAATCCTGACAAAGTCTTCAGACTCAACAAGGCCCTCTATGGCCTCAAGCAGGCCCCACGGGTTTGGTATGATACCTTGAAGGAACTTCTCATGAAGAAAGGCTTCAAACCTGGTTCACTCGACCCTACTCTTTTCACTAAATCTTATGACAGTGAATTGTTTGTGTGCCAAATATATGTTGATGATATTATCTTTGGCTGTACTGGCCAACGTTATAGTGATGAATTTGCCTATATGATGAGTGAAGAATATCAAATGTCTAGGATGGGAGAGTTGAAATTCTTCTTAGGTATTCAAATTCGTCAACAACACAATGGCATATTCATTTCTCAGGAGAAATACCTCAAGGATGCACTGAGGAAATTCGGCATGCAAGATTGCAAAGGCGTCAAAATTCCTATGCCCACAAATGGCCATCTGTGCACTGATGAAAATGGTATTGACTTCGATCATAAGGTATACCGCTCCATGATAGGTTCCTTATTGTACTTATGTGCATCTAGGCCAGATATAATGCTTAGTGTTTGCATGTGTGTCCGATTTCAAGCTGCACCGAAGGAATCACACCATAAGGCTGTGAAGCATATTCTTCGATATCTAGCTCACACACCAACACTTGGATTATGGTACCCCAAGGGCTCGGCTTTTGATCTTGTTGGATACTCTGACTCTGACTATGCTGGTGATCGTGTGGATCGCAAGTCAACATCTGGTACATGTCATTTCCTCAGACGATCTTTGGTCTGTTGATCCTCGAAGAAATAGAACTGCGTATCACTATCTACTGCTGAAGCTGAGTACATTGCCGCTGGTTCTTGCTGTGCCCAATTCCTATGGATGAAGCAAACTCTCAAGGACTACGACGTCAACATGTAGAATGTGCCTCTGTTCTGTGACAATGAGAGTGCCATCAAGATTGCTCACAACCCAGTTCAGCACTCGAAGACAAAGCACATTCAGATTCGTCAACATTTTCTTCGTGATCATGTGTTGAAGGGCGACATTTCTATTGAGCATGTGAAGACTGAAGAACAGCTTGCCGATATCTTCACAAAGCCCTTGAATGAGAAGAGATTTAGCAAGTTGCGGTGTGAGCTAAATATCCTAGAGTCTTTGAATGTTCTTTGAAAAGGACACTCATCCTAACACTTATGCAAAATTGATGACTTAGATGTGCAACACATGAAGAAACGTTTTTCTTCAATCAATGAAGAGTAACACTCTTACTGTGAAGAAATTAATGAAGAATTTGATCCTCAGAACCCTATGATAATTGTACGCGGTGTCTGAAATCATCATTGTTATATGGTGGGTCACGCCACCACCAAAAGTTGAAATTCCTCAAATTATTCATATTCTTCAACTTTGCATAGTCTTCACTGGTTCCGTCGTTTTTCTTCATTGGCTATATATATATATGGGTTTATGTCCTCTACAGCATTCACTTATTGCTATTTCTTCAAGTTGGTTTTCTGCTAAGTGAATGTGATCGGACCCTTCCCCTCTATGCTATACTCAACCCAATCTGTTCACAAATTCTTCATGTGTGTTCTATTTGAAACTCGTTCAAAATCTTCACTGTGTCTTTGTCAGCTGAAGAAATTGCGAACGGAACTTTAAAACCCATCTTATCGAAATTTTCGGCTTTGCCGCTCAAACCGTTCCACATCCCACGATACACTTATCCACTCACCCACGATCTAACACGATCTCCACCTCTCACTACGTGGGTGACACAGGGCATGCGAATGAGAAGGGTCAGGGGCACGTTCGTTCAATTTCTTCGGGTGAGCAGTTTTTCACCGTGGCTATAAATACCCCTCCTCCCCTTCCTCACTTCTTTTACTGTGCTCGACCTCTCTCTCCAGCTCGAGCTTCTCAAACCCTAGCGCCGCCGCTACTTCATTGCCGCCGGTGAGGAAGAGCTTCACTGCCTCGACCTCGTCGCTGACGTACTCGCGCCGACCGTGGAAATCTTCACTCCGCCGTCGCCGTAGCCATCTTCCTCCGCCGAGTTAGGGCATGGAAGATCTGCACGGACAAACTTCACATCTCCTCACTCCAGTTCGTCATGTTCTTCGTCCAGGGTAATTAAAAGTTACTTTTACTGCTGAGGGAGTCCTGGATTAGGGGGTGTTCAGGTAGCCGGACTATACCTTCAGCCGGACTCCTGGACTATGAAGATACACGATTGAAGACTTCGTCCCGTGTCCGGATGGGACTTTCCTTGGCGTGGAAGGCAAGCTTGGCGATGCGGATATTCAAGATCTCCTACCGCTGTAACCGACTTTATGTAACCCTAACCCTATCCGGTGTCTATATAAACCGGAGGGTTGTAGTCCGTAGGCAATCAACTCCATATACAACAATGCTAGCTTCTAGGGTTTAGCCTCCTTGATCTCGTGGTAGATCTACTCTTGTACTACCCATATCATCAATATTAATCAAGCAGGATGTAGGGTTTTACCTCCATCAAGAGGGCCCGAACCTGGGTAAAACATCGTGTTCCCAGTCTCCTGTTACCATCCGACCTAGACGCATAGTTCGGGACCCCCTACCCGAGATCCGCCGGTTTTGACACCGACATTGGTGCTTTCATTGAGAGTTCCTCTGTGTCATCGCCTTTAGGCCCGATGGCTCCTTTGAGCATCAACAACGATACGGTCCAGGGTGAGACTTTTCTCCCCGGACAGATCTTCGTCTTCGGCGGCTTCGCTCTGCGGGCCAATTCGCTTGGCCACCTAGAGCAGATCGACAGCTACGCCCCTGGCCATCAAGTCAGGTTTGGAAGCTTAAACTACACGGCTGACATCCGCGTAGACTTGATCTTCAACGGGTTCGAGCCACGGCCAAGTGCGCCGCACTATCTCGAGGGGCATGATCTAGCTCGGCCTCCGGACAGTGCCCTGGAGGCTGCACATGCATCGGTTCCGACCCCTAACTCGGAGCCTATTGCGCCAATCGAGGACGAGCGGTTGGACGTCACCTCGGGGGCTGCGATCTCGAAGGCGATCGAGCCGAACGCTAGCCCTGCACTCTGCATGACCCGTGACTCCGAGGATCCAGACGCCTCCCCAGACTCCGAACCCCCCGCGCCCCTGCCGATCGAATCCGATTGGGCGCCGATAATGGAGTTCACTGCCGCAAACATCTTTCAGCACTCGCCTTTTGGCGTCATCCTGAATTCTCTTAAGTCTCTCTCTTTATCAGGAGAGCCCTGGCCGGATTACGGTCAGCGAGGATGGGATACGGACGATGAAGAAATTCAAAGCCCACCCACCACCCACTTTGTAGCCACTGTCGACGATTTAACCGACATGCTTGACTTCGGCTCCGAAGACATCGACGGTATGGACGACGATGTAGGAGACAAACAGGAACCAGCACCTATAGGGCGCTGGAAGGCCACCTCGTCATATGACATATATATGGTGGATACTCCAAAAGATGGAGATGGCGATGGAACAGTGGGGGATGACACCCCCAAGAAATAGCCAAAGCGCCGGCGACAGCGGCGCCGCTCTAAATCCTGCCAAACCGAAAACGGTGATTCCGGCACGGGAGATAATACTACCCCGAATAGTGCCGAAGAACACCCACCTCAGCAAGATTCAGCACAGGAAGATGGAGAAGCCAGCCCTCATGAGAGAGCGGCAGACCGAGAGGTCGAGGATGATAACTATATGCGTCCCTCCGAAGACGAGGCAAGCCTCGATGACGACGAATTCGTCATGCCATCAGACCCCGCTGAGCCAGAGCGTTTCAAACGCAGGCTTTTAGCCACGGCAAGCAGCCTCAAGAAAAAATAGCAACATCTTAGAGCTGCCCAAGATTTGCTAGCTGACAGATGGACTAAAGTCCTTGCGGCCGAAGAGTATGAACTCGAACGCCTTTCCAAGAGTTACCCAAAGCACAAGCCGCTACCCCGCTCAGAGGAGGAAGCACCTACATCACCAGCGCACGACATGGCAGACCGGCCACCTCGCGGCCACGACAGAGAGGCCTCTCGGCCCACCACCCAAGCCATGCCCCGACGCCGCTCAACTAAGGCACGGGAAAATGCGCCAGACCTGTGAGACATACTGGAGGATAAGGCAAGACAAACAAGATCGATCTACGGATCGCGCAGGCGCCCTACAGCACGTGACGATGATCTTCGCTCCAAATACAACAAATCCGGCCGGGCCGAACACAATAGACATAGCTCTTCCGAGCTGCGTCGTGATATAGCCTAGTACAGAGGCGCCGCACACCCGCTATGCTTCACGAATGAAGTAATGGATCATAAAATCCCAGAGGGTTTCAAACCCATAAACATCGAATCATACGATGGCACAACAGATCCGGCGGTATGGATCGAGGATTATCTCCTTCACATCCACATGGCACGCGGCGATGATCTACACGCCATCAAATACCTCCCGCTCAAACTTAAAGGACCGGCCCGACATTGGCTTAACAGCTTGCCAGCAGACTCAATCGGTTCTTGGGAGGACCTGGAAGCCGCATTCCTCGACAACTTCCAGGGCACTTACGTGCGACCACCGAATGCCGACGACTTAAGCCACATAATTCAGCAGCCAGAGGAATCGGCCAGACAATTCTGGACACGGTTCCTAACAAAGAAAAACCAGATACTCGACTGTCCGGATGCAGAGGCCCTAGCAGCCTTCAAGCATAACATCCGCGACGAATGGCTTGCCCGGCACCTGGGACAGGAAAAGCCGAAATCTATGGCAGCCCTCACGACACTCATGACCCGCTTTTGCATGGGAGAAGATAGCTGGCTAGCTCGTAGTAACAACTTATCAAAGAACCCTGGTAATTCGGATACCAAGGACAAAAGTGGGAGGACACGTCGGAATAAGCAAAAACGCCGCGTTAGCAGCGACAGCAATGAAGACACGGCAGTCAATGCCGGTTCAAAGGCTATAAATCCGGTCAGCGGAAAAAGCCATTCAAAAAGAATGCTCAAGGCCCGTCCCAGTTTGGAACGAATACTCGATCGCTTGTGCCAGATACATGGCACCCCCGAAAGGTCAGCCAATCACACCAACAGGGATTGTTGGGTGTTCAAGCAGGCAGGCAAGTTAAGGGCCGAAAACAGAGATAAGAGGCTGCACAGCGACGACGAGGAGGAGCCCAAGCCGCCGAACAACAATGGACAGAAAGGCTTTCCCCCACAAGTGCGGACGGTGAACATGATATACGCAACCGACATTCCCAAGTGGGAGCGGAAGCATGTGCTACGGGACGTATACGCGATGGAGCCAGTCGCCCCAAAGTTCAACCCATGGTCCTCCTGCCCGATCACTTTTGATCGAAGGGACCATCCCACTAGCATCCGTCATGGCGGCTTCGCCGCATTGGTTCTCGACCCAATCATCGACGGATTTCATCTCACAAGAGTCCTCATGGACGGCGGCAGTAGCCTGAACCTACTTTATCAGGATACAGTGCGGAAAATGGGCATAGATCCCTCAAGGATTAAGCCCACAAAAACGACCTTTAAAGGCGTTATACCAGGTGTAGAAGCCAACTGTACAGGCTCAGTAAACTTGACGTGGTCTCCGGATCCCCGGACAATTTCCGAAGCGAAGAGTTAATCTTCGATATAGTCCCATTTCGTAGTGGCTATCACGCCCTGCTCGGACAAACCGCATTTGCAAAGTTCAATGCAGTGCCGCACTACGCATATCTCAAGCTCAAGATCCCAGGCCCTCGAGGAGTAATCACGGTCAACGGAAACACCGAACGCTCCCTCCATACGGAGGAGCACACGGCGGCTCTCGCAGCGGAGGTACAAAGTAGCCTTCTCAGGCAATTCTCCAGTCCGGCCGTTAAAAATCCATACACTGCCAAGCGTGCCCGGAGTAACCCACAGCAGGACCGCCTGGCACACTCTGAGCAAGCATAGCAATGCGGCCCCAACCCCAGCTCTCGCGACATAGCGAAACCAGTACCTCGCGTACATAACTACGCCCTTGAAATACCATGGGCACAAGGGAAGGGGCACAATAACAGCATGCCGAAAATACGGCTTAAAATGTACTAGGGGCTGCCGGATTCCCTTTTTAATTTTTTTTACTTTCAGGACTCCATACTTCGGACGACCTGTTCGGCAATTCGACTGCCGCACAAACGATGCAAGATCCAGGGAGGCAGACAAGCCATGCCGCATTATGGAAGTCCCAGGTGGTCTTTGTTACGAGCGGTATACCTGTTTTAAATACAATTCCGCGGCCTGCCCCTGGTCAGGACATACTAAATAGTCCAATATCTTTTGCTTACCGCACTATTTGTATCGTTCGGCTTTGATAAATAGCCTCTCTATAAACAATGCATAGCTTTCTGTCTATTTTTTGCATTATCTTCTTTTCACATATATGTTTATTAAATGACATGATTGCACCCATACACCATGGTACGGCAAACACGCCAGGGGCTTCAGTACCCCTCATAATGGTGTGAGAAGTCCGTACACTTTCACAAGTGCGGCACCCCGAACTTATAGCACTATATGCGTCGGCTCCGAATCATGATTTGGGTCAATAGTTGGGTTTCCCCGGCTCCTATGTTTTGGTGCCTTACGTTCCGCTATATCGGCTAAGGTAGCACTAGGAGAACCACTGCGATTGTGCCCCGGTTGAGCTGGGTTAAGCACCTCAGTGGAGAAAGCTAAAACTGACTGTCATGATGTGGCGAGCGACCGGTCGCTATTCGAGAGGTTTTTCTAGTCCCTAAAGGCTTATGCCGCTTCGAGCGAGGAGCTGGCTTTGTCCGGCCAAGGCGTGGATAGTGCCCCGAACTCGGTCTTCCGAACTAGGGGCTTCGCCGAAATTTAAAATTATAGAGTTCTATTGCTAAGTGAGAGTGTTCAAGCATTATAGTTCGATTGCCTGGTTCGTTGTGCTGAGCTCCTCCCTCGAAGGACCCAACTATGGGAAAAAGAGCGCTCAGGTTTATCCCGAACACCCCGGCACTAGTGGCAAGGGGGCAGAAGCTGACGACTGGCCATCTCTCAATTTTTTGATAAACGGCCGCATAGAAAGTAATATTTTAAATTCAACAAGCATTGCTTGGCGCATATGAACAAGTTTTGAGCCCACAGGATAAACACGAGCGAGTTCATTCAAAAATTACATCCTTGGTACATTCATCCGCCACAAGGCGGGCACCCGCAAGAACATCCTTATAGTAGTTCTCGGGCTTGCGATGCTCCTTCCCCGGCGGCGGCCCGTCCCTCACAAGCTTCTCACCGTCCAGCTTACCCCAGTGCACCTTTGCACGGGCAAGGGCCCTACGGGCACCTTCGATGCAGACGGAGTGCTTGATGACCTCGAGCCTTGGACAAGCCTCCACTAGTCGCCGCACCAGCCCGAAGTAGCTCCCAGGCAGGGCCTCTCCGGGCCACAGCCGAACTATGAAGCCCTTCATGGCCTGTTCGACCGCCTTGTGGAGCTCGACCAGCTATTTCAGATGGTCGCTCAAGGGCACAGGGTGTCCGGCCTCAGCATACTGAGACAAGAACACCTTCTCTGTCAAGCTGCCCTCTTCGGCTCGGCAGAATGCGGCGGCGTCGGATACGCTGCGGGGAAGATCTGCCAATGCCCCTGGAGAGCTCCGGATTCGGGTAAGTAACAAGTACTTTACTTTTATACTTTTCCTTTGCATAAAGAATGCCTTACCCGCTGCTATCTTTTTCATGTCCTCCAACTCTTGGAGGGCCTTTTGGGCTTCGGCCTTGGCAGACTTGGCAGTCTCAACGGCCGCCGCGAGCTCGGACACTTGCGTCTTGGACTCAAGCTCCAAACTCTCATGTTTTTTCATGAGAGCCTGAAGCTCCTGCTGCACCTCGCCGACCTGGGCCTCAAGTTTATCTCGCTCAGTGGACTCCGCGGCCGTTTTCTTTTCGGCCTCGGACAGCGCCTGCTTGAGGGTCGCCACCTCAGTCGTGGCCCCTACAATAAGCAGTACAATCCTGTTATTTTTTGCAATCACATCTTTTTATAGGCACTTTTTCTGTAAGGTATTTCTTACCTTCTTTCTCCTCGAGCTGCCGTTTGGCAAGGCCGAGTTCTTGCTCGGTCCGCTCGAGGCCCTGTTTCAGGGCACCCACCTCCGCAGTCAGTGCGGCGGTGGCTAGCAGCGAAGCCTACATACGCATATTGACTCTTTGTTGTTAGACTCCTGCGAAATTTAATAGATCCTCTATTCGGCTTTTCTTTCCGAACGCCAAACAGAGCATCAGGGGCTACTGTCTATGCGGTTATATTTTTACATGTTTTTTACTTACCTCGAAGCCTGTTAGAAGGCTAGCGCAAGCTTCACTCAGTCCGCTCTTGGCGGACTGAACCTTCTGGATCACCGTACTCATAATAGTACGGTGCTCCTCGTCGATGGAGGCGCCGTCAAGCACCTCCAGCAGATTGTCCGGCACCTCCGGTTGGACGGAGGCTGCCGGCTCAGAAGGCTTACTCCTCTTGGAAGGAGTTCGCCTACCACGGTCCGGAACTGTTGTAGATTCCGGTGCGGTGTCCGACTCAAAGCCGGACTTGGAGCCCTGGGGGGTCTTGTCCCCTTCACTCCTAGAGTACGGGAGGTTGCCTTGCGGCTCCTCCGGGACCACCTCCTCCTGCCCTGGGGCTTGTCGTGACGCCACTTCGGCGTCGTCCGCAGTGCGGGGGGAGACAACGGGCGGAACTGAGTTCACGTCCGATGAGTCCAGGGAGCCTCCCGACGATTCGTCAACTTCGGCCCGGGGCGGACTGCATAATTACATTCGACATTAGGGAAAGCTGTGCAACAAAGGAACATCATGAGTTACTCTGATATCCGAACTTACGATTTCGCCGGACGCTTGGCCCTGTTTGGCCACTCCTCTTCGCCCTCTTTGGCGTCGGGGGCATAGTCCGGCGGAGGGGTCTTCCTTTTCCTAGACCCCTCGGCCTCCCCCGTTGGGGCGGCCTTCCTCTTCTCTCCTCTCTCCGCTGGGGGGAGAGTCTTCTTCTTCCTCCTCCTCGTTTTCATGGGAGAAGGGTGTCTCGGACTCGTCAGATGACGAGTCCGACACCACCACGTTGCGGGCACTCTTTCGAGTCCCCGTGGTCTTCTTCTTGGCATTCTTCTCCGGCACCACATAAGGCGCCGGAGCCAGCAGCTTCACTAGTAGAGCTGCAGCTGGGTCTTTGGGCAGCGGAGCCGGACAGTTAATCGGTCCGGATATCGCCCGCCAAGCCTATCAAAGGTAAGGGAGTTTAGATCCCGCATAGAGTCAAACTATGAAAAAATCTTAACATCCTGTAAAAGGAGTAGATGGCTTACCTCGCTAGCGTGACGCTGCGAGCTGTATCCGCGGTCCTCGGAAGCGGATGCGGGAGCCTCGTCGCCCTTGAATAGAATCTTCTAGGCGTCTTCGTACGTCGTGTCGAAGAGCCTGCTGAGGGTTTGATGCTGCGCCGGGTCGAACTCCCACAGATTAAAATCCCGTTGTTGGCACGGGAGGATCCGACGGACGAGCATAAGCTGGATTACATTAACAAGCCGTATTGGCTTGTTCACCAGTGACTGGATGCATGTTTGCAATCCGGTCACCTCTTTTTCGTCACCCCACGACAGGCCCGTCTCTTTCCAGGACACAAGCCGCATGGGGGGTCCGGATCGGAACTCGAGGACTGCGGTCCATTTCGGATCGCGCGGCTCGGTGATGTAAAACCACCCGGATTGCCATCCCTTTAGGGTCTCCACAAAAGAGCCCTCGAACCATAGGACGTTGGCCATCTTGCCCGCCATGGCGCCTCCGCACTCCGCCTGGCTGCCGCGCACCACCTTGGGCTTGACATTGAAGGTCTTGAGCCAGAGGCCGAAATGAGGGTGGACGCAGAGAAAAGCCTCGCACACGACGATAAACGCCGAGATGTTGAGGATGAAGTTCGGGGCCAGATCATGGAAATCCAGGCCGTAGTAGAACATGAGCCCCCGAACAAAAGGGTGAAGTGGAAAACCCAGTCCACGGAGGAAGTGGGGAAGAAATACTACCCTCTCATGGGGCCTTGGGTTGGGGAGAAGCTGCCCCTTTTCGGGAAGCCGGTGCACGATGTCCTTGGAGAGGTATCCGGCCTTCCTTAGCTTCTTGACTTGGCCCTCCGTGGCGGAGGAGACCATCCACTTGCCTCCCGCTCCGGACATTGCTGGAAAAGGTTGAGGTAGGAAGTGCGGGCTTGGGCGCTGGAGCTCGAGTGCACAGGAGATGGATAGGCAAAGGAGGAAGAAGGCGTAGGTAAAAAGGTGGATCCTTATCCCCTTATATGGGCGGATGCGGTTGTGCGTCCCCACCAGCCTAGTAAAACTCGCTTGCCTCCCAAGCGCCGTGATAACGGGCACGATTGGGTTACCCACGTCCGTATTGATGAGAATCCCGTAAAAGGGGGGTACATGATCTCTGCTTTGACAAGACGTGCCAAGGAAACCGCGTCGCAAAACACGCTGAGGTGGAAAAGTGAAAACAATTCGAGTAAAGGACTTGGTCGTAGTGTGATGACGCACTGCGGAATACGTCAGCAGATTTGATTTGTGTTAATATTATTCTCTCTATGGCAATATGTGGAAGCTTATTTTGCAGAGCCGGACACTACTCTTGGTGTTTACAATCTTCTATGAAGGACTTGGAGGAGGAACCCGCCTTGCAATGCCGAAGACAATTTGCGCGCCGGACTCGTCGTCATTGAAGCCTGGTTCAGGGGCTACTGAGGGAGTCCTGGATTAGGGGGTGTTCGAGTAGCCGGACTATACCTTCAGCCGGACTCCTGGACTATGAAGATACAAGATTGAAGACTTCGTCCAGTGTCCGGATGGGACTTTCCTTGGCGTGGAAGGCAAGCTTGGCGATGCGGATATTCAAGATCTCCTACCGCTGTAACCGACTTTATGTAACCCTAACCCTATCCGGTGTCTATATAAACCGGAGGGTTGTAGTCCGTAGGCAATCAACTCCATATACAACAATCATACCATAGGCTAGCTTCTAGGGTTTAGCCTCCTTGATCTCGTGGTAGATCTACTCTTGTACTACCCATATCATCACTATTAATCAAGCAGGACGTAGGGTTTTACCTCCATCAAGAGGGCCCGAAAATGGGTAAAACATCGCGTTCCCTGTCTCTTGTTACCATCCGACCTAGACGCATAGTTCGGGACCCCCTACCCAAGATCCGCCGGTTTTGACACCGACAACTGCCCTTGTTGATTCGAATGGTTATCTACAAAATCTTCAAAAGCGTTTTTCTTCATATCTTCACACACTGAATACCTCACAAGTCATCTATTCTTGATTCATTTCTCTAAGAATCATTTTTCTTCAAGATTCCTCAATTGTGTGGATCTTCGATCTATACAACTCTAGAACTTAAGACAAAGAACGCTTAGTGAAAATCTTCAAGACTCATCTGGTCAAATTCCTCAAACTTGTTCTTTTTGAAAAACCTTCTGAGAACGCATATGACCTCTCCAAATTCCTCGCAACTATATGCTGTTCACAGGTACACATGTCAGCTGCTAAATCACTAGGTTCTCATCAACTTAACTCATTTGCAGCGTTCCTCGAAGAAAAGTTGCAAACTTCTTTAGAGAATTCGATTGTTCAAATTCCTCAACTGAAGAAAATGGCTGATGGTAAAAGGCCACACAAAGGAGGAAAGAGGCCTGAGGTAAATACAACGTTTGAGATCCCTGATGACATATATGCTGGGTGCTGCACACCTACTGAGGAAACCAAGAATGAGCGCAAAGTGCGCAAATAGAGAATAGAGAGGAGATGGGCAAGAGAATGGAGGGAGTACAGATATGTCACTCCTAAGTACATGAAAAAATTCGCACTCAATCCTGCATACCCAAGAGCTCTATTGGCACCTGGCCAAATAGCAGATCCCACCAACCTCAAGCGCGGTGAGGACTATCCTGAAAAATGGGCCAAGCGCCAAGCCAAGCTGGCTAAGCAAGCCAGAGAAGCAGTGAGGAAATTCAATGAAGACTCTGTTGCTGCTGCTGCCTCTGCTGGGGCCTCTGCTCTCAAGCCAAAGAAGGCTATGTTTAAGAAGCCTGCTCGCAGGCCAAGTTCCTCAGCAATGCCCTCACGGCCAGAATCATCAAAGCCCTCACGACCAATTCCTCATGCTGCTCCTGTTCCTCCCAAGTCCTTAGCTCCTCTGCCAAAGCCTTCAGCTGTTCCGCCTAAATCCTCAGCACCTGTGCATCTCGCCTCGTGCCAAAGGACTGCCGACATCTCCATTGCCTCAGGTGTCTCAGCTAGTTCCTCAGCTGCACCAAGTTCCTCAGCTGGCCCCTCACTGCTGAAGACAAAGGCCACTGCTGGACGAGGTCCTCGCCCAAGTCCTCAAAAGAAGCAAGTCGCTTTCCAAATGCCGTCTGATGAAGACGAAGCTGATGATGATGAACTTGAAGAAATCATCAGAGACAGGCAAGTCAGGGCCGCTAGAGCCAAAGGATCAGAGGTGCCACTGCTTTTGGTTCCCAAGCTGATCCTCGACTACATTGATGATTGGCACAAGGACCCTAACACTCCCTTGCCTGACTTCAAGCTGACTCCTGGCCAGAGTCACATGCTGACCCACTTCATTCAAGAAGAAAAGTGGAAATTTGAGAAGGCCAGACAGATCAAGAAAGCACAGTACAAGAAAGAGCGCTATCTGAAGAAAAACGTTGTCTCTATGACAACTGAAGAACTCATCACTATTCAGACTAAGATTAAGAAACTCAGTGATGACTTTGAAGCATATCGCGCTGATTGGCTTGGAGCCAAGGTTCGTTTTGTGAAACTTGCGGATAACTTCAGTTCCAATGTTGCAGCCCCAACGCAACAGGAAATTCCTCAGGCTGAAGCATCTGCTCAGCCTACTAAAGAAAATGCCAGCACCGCTGATGACAATCAGGCTGCTGAAGATAATGTGAGTTCCAGGGCTGATGACTGCATTCCAGCCGCTAAAGAAATTGCCATGGCACCCACTAGTGGTGTGCCTGAAGACACTGAAGAACTCAGGGCAATTGCATCAGTTGTGCCTGAAGAAAATTAACCAGATTCCTCAGCTGCTCCTGCACCAACTTCAACTCCAATCCTTCCATCTGCATCAGATGTGAAGAAGACCAAGGCTGCAGAGCGTGCTGCAGTAAAGAAAAGGAAAACATCAGCTGCTTCAGATTCTTTAGCTCTGAAGAAAATGAAGCCTATGACAAGCTCATTTGCAAATCCGATCGATGCGGTTCCCATCTCAACCAAGCCATCAAAGGACCTTGTTCCTTTTGATGGAGAATATGTGATCCCCACCGGATCTGATGAAGAAACTCCTTCTGTTGCTTCGTCTGAACCGTTGGATGAAGAAATTGAAGTCGATGCGATCCCTTCAACACCTATCATCTCCTCGCCTATGCCTCAGTTCACAGCTAAAGAGGCTGGCGTTGAAGAAATGGAAGATGAAGATGTGGACATTGGCTGCTCCATACCCGTAATCAGTGATGAATTTTGGGAAAGTCAGCGTCCAAACTCTCCAATGTTCACCCCTCTACAGCAAATTCCTTAGTCCCCCACACAAACTGTTCACACGGGCTCTGAAGAAACTCATCCCACTGCATCTGTCCATGAGGAAATTCTAGCCACTAGCGCTGAAGAAACTGCTGCTGCTAAACAACCAACGACGCAGACTGCCACTAAGGAGGAACCAGAAATTCCTCAGCCTGAAGAACCTGCGATTGAGATTCCTGAGGTCGTGATGCAACTCACTGACACTCCTCTGCCAAAGCCAAAGGATCCATTCTCACGCAAGCAAAAGTTCAAGGCTGATGATTTCTTCGGTGAGCACGTATTCTTCGAAGATTACAACCCATATGACTCTGCTCGCATTAGGAAGAGGCATTTCTAGACTGCTAGTCAAGCCAATTTCTATTCCTCAGTGCTGTTCAACAAGGAGAAGATTTTCTACCATGAGCATATTCCTCACGTGGATATGGAATCTCTCCCGTGCTTCGCACCAGTCCTCAGTATTCTTCACGACGCTGGACTGCTAAACTTTTGCTCTGACATCTGTGATTGGAATGAAGAACTGATTCTTCAATTCTATGCAACGCTGCACATCACCAGAGATGCTGAAGATGTGAATTCATGGGTGCTGGACTGGATGTCTAAAAACACTCACTACACTGCACCAGCCTCTGAATTGCTTCATGCTCTACCGCTCAGTCCTCCCCTTGAAGAAGCTTGCTGCATCTATAGTGAACCTGAGCTCACACATCATTACATGCAGTTGCTGATGAAACCTTTGAAGCCAGGTCAAGCACCAAGAACCAAATTCCTCGTGAAGGAATTGCTGTACGTGCCTAGAACTGTTTATCGTATTCTTACGAGGACAATTAGTCCCATCAAAGGCCACGACTCATCTGATGAGGAAATTGTTGACATCATGAAGAATCTGGTATTCACCATCGTTCATGGTATTCCTGTCAATTATCACGATTTCTTCATGAGGACTATGGCAAATGTTGCACTGTCTCCATTTGAGCTGAAGCCTTATGCACCTTGGATTGTGAGATTCCTCAGAACAAGGTCTTCACTCAACTACAAAGCTGATTTCCAGAATCACCTCAGCTACTTGCCCCCAATTGAAGTCCTCAAGCAGACATATTCCTCAGTTGATGGAAAGGGCAAAGCACCAGCTGTAATAGATGAAGGCATTCGTCCATTGGATGGTCAGTTTCGCAAAGCTGCATCTTATTCCACCAATGATTACTCTATCACACATGACTCTGCCAATGCACCTAAGTCCACTCCTCAAGCCACTGCTCCACGCATGATGACTGACCGTGAACTTCCGCTTAGTCTTCACCAAAAGGTGGATCGAAATCACAAATGGGTTAAGCGTCAGTTTGGTTCACTTCTTCACAACATGACTGCAACACACAATGCAGTGAAGAAAAACCACTACTACCTCCATCAAGTCTTCGGTCGCACCTGGGCAATCCTGTCATATCTGTATGGTGAAGAAGATCTGAAGAACATGGGTCTCAAAGAAAATTTTGACTGGTCTGCACCTCCACCGAAGAAATTCAAGAAGGTCCAGGTTCCTTCTCTGGTGGCCAGCTCATATTCTTCATCATGTGACACTGATGAACATGAAGATTTGGACGACACTGCGGCAGGCCCTACATCAACAAACGACCCCAACAACGCTGGCGCTCCTTCTTCAACATGATTATCTTCAGGGGCGTTAGTCCTCATTTTCGATCCTTTTGGTCATTCGATGACAAAGGGGGAGAAATATGAGTTAGTCTTCAAGCGGGTCTACTATATGGGCGTTCGTTTTTTTGCTAAGTTACAACTCTCGTTCTTCTGAAACTTTATTGGATCAAGTTGTAATCTTAAACCTGATGGTGCCCTGATACTTTTGATGCACTGTGCTCTGATACTTTTGATGCACTATTCTGCATGCTTATTTCTCGTTAATATTATTGCACGCATGCTGAATTTCATCAGGCACCATATTTCATCATGCATTTCAAATTCTTCATATTATATGTTAAATGCATGTATGAATTACAAGATATAGGGGGGAGATCTCCATGATTCAACTCTTCAAGTGTGCATTGCTTCAAAGGCAAATTCCTCACTATGCACATCTTCAGGGGGAGTTCTTCTACATCTTGCAATCAAATTCCTCAATATCAGTAGTTACACTTCATATGTTTATCCCCGTTGAAAACTTAACCTATATTGTCACCAATCACCAAAAAGGAGGAGATTGTAAGTGCATCTAGTGCCTCTTAGTGATTTTGGTGTATTAAAGACTTATAGGTTAAGGGACTAATGTGTTTGTGAGTGTACACAGGTCTATAAGTCTATGAGGAGTTTGATATTTACAGGAAAAGTCGACCCCTAAAAATGAATATTTTCGACTGAAGATTTTGGTATTTCTGAAGACTTTGAAAGTGAAGAAATTGGTGTGTCCGTGAAGACTTGATATTCATGCGAGGAATATGAAGCTTGAAGACTTTCGTTCTCGTAGTTTTGTTTTTCTCTTTCTTAAGTCATAGGAAACACCATACTGTTAAAGGGGGGCGAGGAAATACTAAGGAAAAATTTCCATGTGATGCTCAACTCAAAATCCTACACCTACCAATCCCTTCGAGTGAAGCCATTGGAAATCTCATATAGTTCAGTGAATTTCTTCAGTGACAGAGACCAAGTTCTTCTAGTCTCTGAGGAATTTGTCGTGACTGAGGAGTTAGGAATTCGCCAGTGCGGATTGCCTACACAGTGAGGAACATGATAGCACTGAGGATTTTACTACTCAATATTCCGACCATTGTTGTGCTATGGGCCAGCTGTCCCAAAATATCTATCCACCTAACGGTCATATCATTGAAGGGCATTTATGTCTTATCATGTCGGGCTGCTCCCTAGGCTATAAATAGCCGCCCCTACAACCACTAGCTGGTTGGCTGCTCCGAGAGAAACTGACACTTGTCATTTGAGAGCAACCCATCCTCTGAGGACTTTGAGCGAAAATCATCAAGTGAGGAAAAACCAAAAACCCAAAACCCAAACACCTACAAACCCCAAGTGATTGAGCATCACTGAAGAGATTGATCCTGAGTGGATCCGACGCTTGTTACCTTTGAAGACTGTGCTTCTTCCAGACGGTTAGGCGTCATGGTCTAGAGCATCCAAGAGGAATTGTGGATCACCGAGTGACCAAGTTTGTGAAGGTTTGGAAGTCGCCTGAAGACTTACCACGAGTGATTTGACGAGGTCTGTGTGACCTTAGTTCAAGGAGAATACGGTGAGGACTGGGTGTCCTGAGCTGCGTTTTCAGGACTGGGTGTCCGGGACTGTGTGTCCTCGAGTTTAAATACTCAGCCGCTCCAACCAGTCATACAACTGAGACATCAGTTGGAACTGGTCTACCAAATCATTGTATTCACCAAGCTTACTGGTTCTATTCCCTCAACTCTTTCATTTCCTCATAATTGTGTTGTGTGTTTGTTCATATCTGTGTTTGAAGACTTTGACTGAAGACTTTCTCAATTTCCTCAGTTCAATTTCTTCAGCCTATTTGTCGTCATCCTGTGTTATCCTGTGATTACGCTTCCTGTACTCTGTGCCTGTCTTCATTTCATCATGATGACTATGCTTGTATTCTGTTATGTTTACTTTTGAGTACTTATTCCGCTGCTAGTAGTTCTTCGCTAAGGAATTTCCTCATCGACAAATTCCTCAGTGAAGAATTTCATGAAAATCGCCTATTCACCCCCCCTCTAGTCGATATAACGCACTTTTATCTGGGCTTTGGTGTGGCCTTGCTCGCTGGATCCGGGTGGTGGGCGGTGATTGGATGGTGGGGCTATTGGGATCGGGGGAAACCCTTGGCCGGCGACGGCGGCCACAACGACAACGACTCCGCAGCACCGATCCACTCCTTGGAGTCTTCATTGAGATCCCGGTAGGGATGGCGGCGGCCCATGCACGAGATATGGAGGTCTTTGATCAGATCTGGGTGAAAACCTGCTATTGGCTATTGCCAAGGCCATCGATGGCGACGCTGTCTGCGTCGTTCCCTTCCTGAAGGCATCACCGTGGAGAAGGTCAAGGCCACTCTCTGCTACCTCTAGGGGAAACCCTAGATCAGTAGATCGTATGCCGGCGGCCCTCTGGTGTCGTTTCCCCCTTGGGGACGTCTTTCTTGGAGTTGCACACGGGCTCGAGGGACTGGAGGACGGCGTCTTTGGTGGAGCGATGCTTCATTTTCCACATTTATGGTGGCGGTTCTCAGCGGCGTGGAGCTGTGGAGTCTTGGTGTCTGATGCAAGGAGATGGACTCATGCAGGAGGAGGAAGCTGTCTGGCGTCATGGTGGTGTTGATGGCAGAGAGGTCTGGCAAGGTTGGTGCATCAGTTATGCTCTGAGGATGGACCGAGGGAAGATGGAGCTGACGGCCCTTGCAGCATGCGATGCTCCCTGGGAGTGTGCTAGACCGGTGTGGGACCCAATCCAGGTAGTGGCTTGGATGGGACACCCGGCTTTAGATGTTAGGCTTTGGTGCGATGTTTGTTTGGTATTAGGCCCGGACGTTCGGCACGCCTTCATCATGGGGATAGGAGTAGTAACGGTGTTGCCAAGATGGTGGCTTCAGGCTTATTGATGTATCACCTTATATGTTCTTTGTGAATAATTAATAATATAACTGCATGCATCGTCCAGATGTAGAGGCCGGGAGAACATCCTCCTTTTCTAAAAAAAAGAGCCATGCGACTTGTGAATGGATCGAAGCACCACATATTGTGACATGTATGTATTGGAACTAAAACTTCTAAGAAGACTGCACATGAATCCCAGGGTAACAAATACATAACAGAAATAGATGAACTGGTTGTTCATCTAACAGTTCTCTTCATCCTTGTACAGAAGAGGAACACCTTAGAGCATCTCCATCCATTGCCCCCCCCTTCAAGACGCATAAAAATCGCCCCTGGGGGCGAGCCGGCGATACAACCAGCGCTGGGGGCGGTTTTGCGCCCAGTCGTCGCCCCCAGGCGTCGATATTGGCCCACTTTTCAGCCCCCTTTCGGCAAATAAAGGGCCTATATGGGCGAGAATAGAGCCATATTCGGCATGGTTCGCCGTGGCTCATCGTTGAATTATGAACATACATATTTTTTATCACATATTTCATCACAGTAAAATCAAATAGTTCAACAAAATAGTACAACAACAAATAATTCAATACAAATTATATAGTTCAACAAATAAAAACTCATATTTCACGTCGCGCCCGGCGTCGCCCTTGAGCCTTCATAGGTGCTCCACCAGATCATGCTGCAGCTCATGATGCACCTGTGAGTCTCGGATCTCCTGACGCATACTGAGGTAGGCAGTCCAGGTTGCTGGTAGCTGGTGATCAACTTCAGATAAAGGACCCTGCCTGTAGTATGGTTCAGTGTCCAACACTGGGTCTTCTTGCTCTCTCTCGATGATCATGTGGTGCAAGATGACACAGCAAGTCATGATCTCCCACATTTCATCTTTCGACCAGGTCGGAGCGGGGTACCGGATAATAGCAAATCGAGATTGGAGCACACCAAATGGCCGCTCGACATCCTTCCTGCAAGC
Organism: Triticum monococcum; assembly: GCA_034509565.1. Lineage (NCBI taxonomy): Eukaryota > Viridiplantae > Streptophyta > Magnoliopsida > Poales > Poaceae > Triticum > Triticum monococcum. The sequence continues at coordinate 588,867,629 of CM067845.1, read as the reverse complement.
CTCCTGAATCTTCACAAACCAGACGTTCTTGCCTCCTGGCACAAGGTTTGAGATGGTCTTCACAAATGTCGACCATCTCGGATAGATGCCATCAGCTAGATAGTATCCCTTGTTGTAGTGCCGCCCATTGATCTCGAAGTTCACCGGAGGAGAATGACCTTCCACAAGCCTGGCAAAGACAGGAGAGCACTGCTGCATGTTGATGTCATTGTGAGTTCCTGGCATACCAAAGAAGGAGTGCCAAATCCAGAGGTCCTGTGTGGCCACCGCCTCAAGTACCACACTGCAACCGCCATTGGCGCCTTTGTACATCCCCTGCCAAGCAAATGGGAAATTCTTCCATTTTCAATGCATGCAGTCGATGCTTCCAAGCATCCTAGGAAATCCTCTTGCTGCATTCTGTGCTAGGATCCGAGCAGTGTCTTCCGCATTGGGTGTTCTCAAGTATTGCGGTCGAAACACTGCCATCACTTCCCGACAGAACTTGTAGAAACACTCTATGCTGGTGGACTCGGCCATTCACCCATAGTCGTCGAGTGAATCACCGGGAGCTCCATATGCAAGCATCCTCATCGCTGTCGTGCACTTCTGGATCGAGGTGAATCCAAGTTTGCCGGTGCAATCCATCTTGCACTTGAAGTAGTTGTCGAACTCCCGGATGGAATTCACAATCCTGAGGAAGAGCTTTCGGCTCATCCGATAACGACACCGAAATGTTTTGTCGCCGTGAAGTGGAGCATCAGCGAAGTAGTCGGAGTAGAGCATGCAGTAGCCTTTGAGACGATGTCGGTTCTCTGCTTTCACCCGCCCCGGCGCCGAGCCACCTCGCGACGGCTTTTCATTGCTCGCCAGCAGCTGGGCGAGGGCGGCGGGCACCATGAGATGCTCTTCTTCCTGGACGTCGGCCTCGGCTTCCTCCTCCAGCAGCATGGCTATTGCTTCCTCGTCATCCGAGTCCACTGCCGAGGCAGGCAAATCGCCGAACACCTTGCGCCTGGTGGGCACGCACCCGCCGCTAAACTGCCCCTTCGCGGCCGGAAATGGCGGCCGGAAACGCCCAGCTGCTGTTGGAGGGGCTGCCGCGGCGAACTTCTGCTATTTTTTCGGCGGGGAATGGCTATCTAGCGGTGAAGGGCGGCGGGCAGTGCCGGGATATAGCTAGTGGCGGCCGAGGGCGCGGGGGGTGGGAGGCGAGTCGGGGAAGAAAATCTTGACTTTTCACCCGACTGTGTGGGTCAGCCGCGCTTTTCCCTTGCGCCGGAGCCCCCGATCGCCCCCCAGTGTGTCGGGTTCGGCCTGCGACCGCCGGGCGGAAAAAAGACCGAACCAGCGCTTTTCATCGTCCTGGGGGCGCGACTGGGGCATTTTTTTGGCGTCGGCGCCGAAAAAATGGCCTGGGAGACCTGTTGGGGGCACGGCTGGAGAAGCTCTTACTAGCAGCAAGTATTGACAGCCAACAACTTGGTTATAGGTTACTCCAACTCTGCAAGTGGAGCGTTCGCCCGCGGCGCTGCCAGATCCGCTCCAGCCGTCCTCCCCCAGCGGCCGCCGAGGCCAAATCCGGTGCCCTTGCTCTGCTGCGTGCCTCATGTGAGGAGATGGGTGTCTCCCGTTCGCGCTCGCGGATGGGCGCGCGGCGCCGCCGCCCGCTTCTTCCTCGGTAGTCCTCCGGTGCTGCGGCCTCATCTGGTTGCTCCTGCTCTGCCTCGACCTCCGTTCGCTCTGCGCGTGACGGCCAGGCTCCAACGCCTCCTCCCGCGCGTGTCTCCTCTCCCGCGGCCGATTCGCGGCGAACTTCGGGCGGGCCTCGCTCTCCTGCTGCTCCGACGATGGGAGCCGCCCCGGCCTCTCCTGCTGCCGGCGTTGGCCCGGCCCGTCTGCCGCCGCCATCTGCGCGCGGCCTAGCCGCAGCCTCCCTCGCCTCCCGCAAGGCTGACCCGACCGTGCAGGGGCGACTGGTCTCGCGCGAGGTTCCGTCCACGTCCGAGTCGCCGGCAAGCCCCAAGCTGGTCCTCACGACGCCAACACCTATCGCATCGCCCGTCGTTGCTGCTGGAGACGGCGGTCATGTCACTGGGCCCTCTTCCGACCTAAGGGCTGGAAAGCTATTGGCTGCCTCGGGTGCTTCTGATGCTTTGGTTGCGGGTATGGTGCAGTCTTTGTCCCGCCTCGACACCATTCATCATCTTCATCCATCCTCATGTCAAGCCCACTCTAATGCCATGCTTCCCTCCAAGGCGATCCAACGTGACTCCTGGGCGTCGGTTGTTTCTTCTTCTGCTGGTTCTGCAGCCTCAGCTGAGGTGGCACTTCAGTCTGTCTTTACTGCGCAAGCCGAGCTGTTACGCTCTGAGCTGCAAGGCATGGCTTCCTTACAGATGGTGAAGGCGATTCAGCCTCTTAGTGATGTGGTTGATTCAATGCACGGATGGCTGCTGCGGGCTGGGAGCCTTCTGGAGCGTGCAGAGGTTGCTCTGGGCAGGCTATCTCCTGCGACGGCCGAGGCGCCACTCCCTCCTATGTCGCCTCCTCTGCCAAAGCTTGTCGTTGACTTCGAGGGCGACAATGATGTGGATCTCTATGGCTGCTTCTCCCCTCGTGCTTCGGGCTTCTCGCCCCGTGTTGGGTCCAGTTCGACGCCCCAAGTGTTGCCGGACCTCGAGGGTGTGGCCTCCGTCGAGGTAGTGTCTCCGGTGTTGCAGATCATGCCTGAGCTGCAGATGTTGAGTTGGGAACTTGTTTCACCTTTGTCGATGGAGCAACCCAAGTTGGACTCTCCCCAGGCTTCGGAGGTGGACTTGGTGTCCTCACCACCCCCCATGGAGACTTGTCAGGCGTCAAACAGCCTACCTCTCGACGTCATGGAGAGCGGAGTTTTAGATGCTGCCGTCGTTCCCTCGTCTGTGACCATCGGGCGGGTGATGCCTGTGAGTGGCATGACCGCGGAGCCACTTGAGTTGGCACCTACCCCAAATTCAAATGCTCTCTTCGCGAAGGAACTTTGTGACTTGCTAGCCAGTGTTGAAGTTGTTAGACCTGGTTTAGGTAGGTCGATTGCTTGCCTCCTAACAGGGACGCCAATAAGGGACAAACAAAAGAAGGTGGGCAATCGCAAGAGTGGCGCCAAAGGCAAGACGTTTTTGGCTGCTTGATTGGGTTGTCATTGCTGGTTGGGAGGTGCCTCTGGGTTTGTGCATGTTGTGTATTCGGCGACTGTGACAGACCGCCTGTGCGGTTGTGGGGTTTCATCCTGTGTGAGTGCGGTTGTGGGGTTTCATGTCGTGTGAGTAGTTCGTTTGTGCTCAGTTTGTATTGGTTTTCGTCCGGTTTCCCGTTAATTAACTGGGCAATTCTCTTCTTCTTAATTAATCAATGAGGCAAAACTTTTGCCTCCGTTTCGAAAAAAAATGGCATCCAGCCAAATCAGGAATCTCGGACAAGATTCAAAAGGGGCGCAGTTCCAGTGCAACAAGTATGTAGAGACCAACCAAGAGTGAGTAAAAGTAGATTCTTACGACCTTCTTGCCTGAAATAAAATTTGATTTTACGACAAATAGGCAGACAGAACAGAGCACATTGGTTCTTGGAGTAAAATGAGAAAGCTAGTACATGTTTCAGCTTCAAAGCTCTGTTTTGTCAAGATAACATTTACCTTTTAAGTATCAATAACGTTGACGGCGAGAGGGCCAACCAAGTGGCAAGTGGTACCATCTTCCCAGGGCCCGCGCCAAACATGACACCACGCGGTGAAAAATTATAAATCTAGAGTACGGTTTTAATTGAATTTAGCTTGAAAAATCACCCCATTTCTAAACATATGCATACAAAAATATTAGCACAAGATGTTCCATTAATCTTGTCACGTGATCATATGCAATTAGTTTAAAGAGGCATCTATGTAGTCTGCAATTAGGTGATCGATCGCAGCTACATTAGCCATGAACACATAGTGCTGTGACTAATCTGGACGGGGACATACGAATCCCTCCGGCCTTGGCTAATATATCTTCCTTTTTTCTCTCAAGCAAATGTTTGATCTAAGTTCCTGCGCGCTTTTGGTCTGGCCTGGCAGACAGCGCGCGCGTACACCTGTTGCTGACCCCCCCCCCCCCCCCCCCCCCCCATGGCCGGGCCAAAAGTAATTTTATCAAGTCAGAGTACTACTCATTCTTAAAGGAATAAAGTAGGTATTTTTATTACGTGCCACAGTACAAGTCATAGTCGCGTGGTAAATACTACTCCCTCCGTTCAGAATTACTTGTCTCGGATATGGATGTAGACGTACATCCATATCCGAGACAAGTAATTCCGAACGGAGGGAGTAGGTTTATGATGGCATAACTTCCGAAGTTTGAGTCACTCTTTGCATCTACACAGTAGCCCGCATATGTCAGATCAGCACTTGAGATTACAATCGAAAAGTCGGTCATCTCAGCTATATATTGTTGTTACTGCTTGGTTGCATGAAAGGAGGAAGTGTTGCCTAACTTCGTGAGGTAGAGGATGTTGGTGGCACCTGTACTGTAGTAGAAATGAGACGCATTGGGAACATATGCTCAGTAGCTAACAAAGTAGCACGAGCCATTTTGAACTTCTGGTCTGTTAGGCTAGCCATAGTGGAGGTAACTTAGGTAATAATTTAACACATCCCGAGACAATTTTGCTTATGTGGCAAATATTTAATGAGGAAAGAGGTGCTTGTGGTGTTACTGTAACATAGTGCTTCCCGAAGTAAAATGAGTCTATGAGCTAATAAATGAAGCAATCTATGACACTACTACTATGTTATTTTACACTATGGAGGTAGTAACTTAGACTAGTGTTATATGCATGACAGTACTATGAGTTACTCCCCACTATGACCAGCCTTAGATGTAGTTTCTCAGTCATTAGTTAGCTGCTTTTGCAGTAGTCTGTTACCTTAAAACTTGTGACTGGTTGCTTTTCTGCTTCATTCTATATCGTTAAAAAAAAGAGTAGCACGAGCTAAACTTCTGAACACGATGAGTCCGTCCTGCCATGAGCGCCATGAATAGAAAGGTGGATAAACTGATATTGCAGGAGGCACTACCTCGTTGATTTCTAGAACTGAATGAATGCTACCCTGTTCAAGAATGCTCTCGTCTTTGCTGCACCGGCAGACGAGGTACGACCAGCATCTCACACCTTCGTAACAACAAGTACTGCCAGTTCCTCTCCCCTGTGGCCATCCCTTTGGGTGTCAGGAACCGCATGTCCTCATTTGTATCTGTAGATTGGGTTGGGTCAAGTTTCCTGCCAGCAGAGGCTTCACAGCGTGGCCCCATGGTGCTTGCCTAGGCACTTGGGTCTTGCACCCTCCAAGAGTTGGCGAACGCTCAAGCAGTGCACAACGAACAAGGGCAGGCCATGCGGGCCAGCAGTTCGGGTAGGAGATCAGCGAGTTGATTTTTTGTAAGGTCGCTAGAAGAAGAAAAAAAAGCTTCGGTTCTTGGTACACTAAGACCGCGTTCGGCAGTCATCCGCAGAGGGAAGCGCGCGGAGCGGGCTTTAATCAACTCTGCAAATTATGGCCTTAATCAACTGGATTGCCGCTCCGCTCCGGCGCGGAGCCGCGGAGCATAGGGAATCCAAACAAGGCCTAAGTCTCAACTGTTCCTAATCTGCAGACCACATACTACCTGCCCCTTTGTGTCTGAATTTTGGCCCTCTTAGCAATTTACATGCAGCTCTGCTTTACATTTGCCAGTGTTTGCGATTGAACCAAAGAGATCTTAGAACTCTCATGTAGATGAACGTTGTTAAGAAATTGAGCAATTTCGCCGGTATGACTTGAATCTTGCCTCGCAGTACCAGGCAGAACACCATCTGTGTCACTTTACATCAAGTTTTTGCAAGTGTTTTCGCTGCATACCAGCTCTGGCACAATAACATCGCTCTTTGTGCGGGTTCCAGTAAAAAGCACACATAAAAATAATGTACATCTCCTATGGAAAAAGACCAATCTGCAATATAAGGGCCTGTTCGGCAGCTTCCCAACTCCTGAAATTCCTGAAATCCAGCTTCCCGTTTCGTATTCCAGCTTCCGAAATGAAAGCTAGGGATCAGAAAACCATTCGGTGTGCCAGCTCCAGTTTTCTCTCGCAACGTATGGGCTGGCAGCCTTTTCAGTTGATTCTGGCCTATTGGGAGTTGAGGACAGGACAAACTTGGCCCAAGTTGGAGCTGGCTGGCCCATTAATCTCGTTTCTAGCCTGGTAGGGAGGGAAGGGAGTCGCTCCGGGACGCGGAGTTTCTGCACCCGAGCTCAAATGAGCTCGGGTGAACAGTAAAATCAAAACTAAATAAAAAAATTTAAAAAAATCCCATTTTTTTGGGGAGAAACATTGACAAAAGTTCTAAGTGCTTGCAAAAATTCGCCATGAAATCACATTTCTAGAAGGCGTGGCAAAAAAAAAAACAAAATCAGTACTCCGAAAAAGCTACTTTCAAAAGCATTTTGGAGCACTGAATTTATTTTTTTGCCACGCTTTACAGGAATGTGATTTCATGATGAATTTTTGCAAGCACTTAGAACTTTTGTCAATGTTTCTCCCAAAAAAAATTGGAATTTTTTGAAGTTTTTTTGATATTTTTTTATTTTACTGTTCACCGAGCTCAAATGAGCTCGGGAGTAGAAAGGCACTTTCGGTCGCTCCGGTCTTTTCTTCGCTTGACGAAACGTTTTCTTCCACTTCGTGGTGGCAGCTCGCCGTAAATAGCTGGAACTCCAACTCTTGCGATTTCTGGGATCGACGAAACACAAGCTCCCAGTTTTTGTACGTGGATGTTGGTTCGCTCCGGGAAGCCAGCTTCCTGGCGCCGGGCCGTTCGGGCCAGCTCCGCTCGCGGATACGCGGAAGCTGGGAGCTGGCGAGCTACCGAACAGGCCCTAAGAAGAGTCATGTGAAATTTATTTTCTTGTGTTTTTCCAACTTAAGGAAGATGAAGGAAATAACTTGGCGCCCATTGCATGTATATTTCTACAATAGTGCATAGTCAGACCATATATACTGCGACAATAGATATGTGAGTGCTGCCGCACCACCGAATCCTAAAACACTCTTTGTGTTTCCGTTACATAAAAACCAATATCCTCCCCGCGGCATATCAACACCGATAATTGTTATAGTTAGATACACAATTGAGGTTTTAGCTTAGCTGTGCTCGAGGAGGATGCTAATTGAGTGGCATGGTTGCTGTAGTAGAAGTGGGATGCACACGCTTTTGGGTGAAACCCAAAAATTGCAAGTTTGACTCAAAAGCATGGTGAGTGTTAACTGCAAAAGTGGGATGCACTGGGAACTCGAAAGGTGAGTATGATAAAATCAAATGCTAACAACTAGTTCTAGGCCTCCGGGAATAGTACTAAGTTGCTGCAAGACGGGGAAAACAAGTCTGTCGGGGCAACAACACAAACATACTCAAAATAAAGAAAACAAAACAAATGGGCCATGCTAATGTTTAGAGTTTGTTTGTTAGTGTGAGCTCTCAGATAAAAACATGAGTATATCTAGTCTATCTCCATGATGTTATACATATGTTTCCTCCATAACAATTGTTTTTCCACAAAAACCTATGCAGAATTCTATAATTTTCCATTGTTTCAGTTGGAAAGTTAGTTTCATCTGGAAACACTCTGCTTTGGTTCTCAATATGTGCATGTATATCCTATGGTGCATTTTGAATCTAGGAATAGTTACGTTTTTACCACCTAGGTTGGAATTAAATAGATGTGGCGGCTGATTCTAAAAGCAGTCGAAAAATAGAGAATAGTTTCCAAAGATTTATTAGGCAGGGTATAGAACCTTTCTGTGTTCATATTCACTCACTGATGGAGTCACCTCTGCCATGCTCTGAATGTCTAGTTTCTGAAGGCGCCAAACCTGAAGACACTCTACAAACACTTACTCGGTAGCGTATAGAAATTGGATCATGGCCACTGAGCCCATAATTGTTAAAGAAGACCAAAATTACCATAGAGGATGATGCTACCAACTTGGCGTGGACCATGCATGAGGCAAAACGGATGCCACCCTATTCGCTGCAACTAGTAAAAAACAAAGAGTTGAACCATGCGTTAGCACTTTTTTGTGGAATAAAAGGGATTGCATTATTTAGATATGAGTAACATTATGATCCCGAAAGATGAGATGAAAAAAATTCTTCTGAAAGCTGATCCTAACCAAACAGTCATCCCTGCACACGGCCATATCGCGCTAAAAGATGGTTTGCGCAGTTCTATGCCCATGGAACTTTACTGATAGAGACCCGCCGCCCTGACTCCATGTGGCACATTACTTCAACAGGTGGCCAAGAGTGGACCCTTTGCGAGACCTGTTCCTGAACTGAACCTTGTGGTGGAGAGTGGAGACTAACTGTGCTGAAGCCAAGCAACTGATTTCGGCATCCGAACAAGATTATCCAGCTCACAGGCACAGAGCTATGGAGATCAGGTCGCTGTTATCTCAAGAAAAGAGGATTCATATTGTTAAGTTCAAGTGTTATGTAAATTTAGCTAGTCATACTCTCGCTCAAATGGAACACGCATGATGAATGAAATTCCCTTTCCGGCAAAAAAAAATCACTCTCAGGAAGGGATTGCTCTTTTTTTCGTCAGTGGTATGTACTAGACCATTAAAAATTGTTTGTTTAGCCCTTTTTTTGCGTGAGCATGGACTGCATAGTACAATTTATTCCTTCATCATCCTCACGAGTGCATCCAGCTCTACTTCACCTGAGAACTTGGGTCGTAGTATCGATGACAACTCTACCTGAACCACTACTCAGCGTGTTGAGTGAGTTATTATATAGACAAACCCTTAATCAGTAGATTAGTGCACCGCACTTCTAGTAAATATAGCATAGAGCCAACAAGGTAGAGTCAACCTTGCTTCTGCATCATCAGACCGTAGCAGCTACACAAGTCATGGGCAAGCTCCAATTTGATTTAAACAACAACTTTTTGTGTAGATCAGCTATGAACACCTCATGTGGTTGTATTAGTAGGAGCATAGGTTCAAAGAGGGGTTCACGCTTTGGCAGTGTGGCATCAACCATCCAGTATTGTTCCAGAATTTATATTGTTATCCAAATCATGTCTAAATAGTTGGTATTGAATGAAGATTGTAGTTATTTCCTTCAAATTTTAAGTTAGTAAACACGAGTAGGGCTTCCAGTAAGAATGAATTCAAGACCATATTCCGCTCAGGAAATGCACTTGTTTCGCCGGCCAAGTTCATATGACTTCTCTTGTTTTATATCGACTGCCAACTGGACTACTAAAAAATGTTAGATGTCTGTTGCAAATGTTTTACGAGTATCAAATATTAGTATATAGAAATCATGGTGCTACACAAATAACGTGCACTATGCTGCATACATATATTTGTGTGTTGTATGTTATCACCTCCTAAATAGTTGGTGTAGAGAATTACTTTCAGCCTTGGAAGTTGATCAGCCTCATCACATTGTTTCTTCATTAATGGAGGGCGTTTATACACATTTTTTCGGCCTCTACACCGGTTGATGCACACATTTTCTGGTTATTAGTTTTTTTGTCCAGTGCATGTCAAACTACATGTACTACAGTAGGCCAAGTAGGTTCATCATCTAGCCAAGGAATGGGAAAATGTGCATCGAGAAAATTACCACCCCTCACTGTGGTTCGCGGGCTATTCCCTTTTCTCAGGTGGGGAGGTGAGGTTCGTTGCGGCAAAAATATTTCAGTTTCGATCAGGTTGCAGACCCAGTTCTGGGCTGAGCTGTATGCTGCTAGAATGGCAGTAGAGATGCCCCAAAGCATGGGGCTGCACATTGTTCAGAAATAACTTGACCGTATGTAGGCAGCATCAGCAAGCTGGCGGAGCTGGACAGCTCGTTGTACGGCCCATCGAGCCATGGAAATAAGGTGATGTGCTCTCGTACACATGGTCTAGCTTTAAGCTATGACTGGGTGCAACGTACGTCACCGGGTCTGAATCTTGTGAGGGCTCGCCTCCTGAGTTGCCGGAGCACCAATTATGCGAAGACTCGACGTAATCTGCTATGAAATCGCAACTTTTTCTCTGAAAAAAGTACTGCATTTGAGTGATGCTCTTCCGGCATGGTATGAACACGTATATCAATGTGGTAAACAAGGAGTATGAAGTTAGCAGGAAGCTAAAATTCCCGTTTCTGGCGCGTCCCATTTCTACAAAATCTAGCATCGCCTGCTTTCATCTACCCAGCTAAATTTGGCCGTAGCATCTACAAAGGAGAGATGACCAAGCATCGCTGCAACTTATGCTACCAGTTTTGGTGTTGATCCTCTACAAAGTCGCCCCCATGGGGTTTGTGATTGTACCGGCCGCGTGAAGAGTGGTTCCCCATCCAGTGGTGTGGCATCGGCCACCAACAGTCCCACTATTTATAATGTTAATGGGACGTACAAAGAGATGTTCTATAATGAATGACTTCATTTTTCTTATTATATATTTAAGTTATAAAAGGACAAATTAAATACGGCTTCTGATCAAAATGAATACAGCACACGTTACTCTGCGGGAATTGCTCCCTTTTTTTGTTGGGATAGTTCATAATTTTTGTTTTCTAGAGTTCCATCTACGTATACTAGATAACTAAAAAGAAAGTTTGTTTAGTTGTTTCGGGTGAGTGTCGACTGCATAGTATAGTTCTTCCTTCATCTTATGGTGGTGTGCATTCAAACCACACTTCACGTAAGAATTTGAGCTTAAATCAATATGGACCTTCTCATCCTTTATAACACTAAGCTCAACGCAGCCGCCTCCTCTAAAAAAAATTAGGGTTCCTCTGCCCCCCGCCGGCGTCGCTGCCGGTCCGCTTCGTCTTCGGCGGCCTTAGAGCCATGGGGGCGTGGTGGATTCTGGCCTTTGCCGGTGGGAGGGCTTCGTTTTTAGATGTGTTTTTGAAATTTGTTAGGGTTTATGTCCTGCTCAGGAAGGCGAGACGCTGGCGGCTAAAAATGAAATAAAGTTCTTCCTGTTGGAATAATCCAAACATATGGTAGTTATGAAGTACTAGGTTGTGTTTGAGTTTGGTAGTTCTAGTTCTTTGTAAGTAGGCTTAGCTTAATTGCAATCAGCGCAGCCGGTAATTAGAAAAGTGTGTGTCAGTGTGATGGCTTGCGTGCCATGACCTGTCGTGTCCTAGTATAGTAGTAGTAGTTGAGATCGGATTAGGATTGATCGTCAGCTTGTGCTAGCTTTTCTTGTACTAGTCCGGTTAGATTAGATGTGTCCGTATTGGAAGTCTTGCACGAGTCGGATATATACACCAGGCCGCGTGAGTTTTTGTAATACTAAGAGAAAAAGGAGAAAATCAATAAAGAGGACAAAGGGCACGATGCGAGCCCTTGGCTATCAGTTTTGTGTGCGCGTGTGTTTGTGCAATTTATGTGATCAGTCATGTGGGCGAATTTCCAACAATTGGTATCAGAGCAAGATTCGAGGGAAGCTACACTTGCCCCGGGGTAGCGACCCGACTAGCGCCTCAGGGCGGGTGATACAGTTGCTGGTGTAGCGACAACGAGGAGCGAGCGATATAGTCGCTGGGATGCAGCGACGAGGAGGAGCAGGCAATTGTCGTTCGAGCAGCGACAAGGAGGATCGGACAGTTGTTGTTCGGCGGAGCGGCGACAAGAAAGCGGCGAGGACGCTGTCGCAAGTGAGCCGGCGGGTGATTGTCGTTCGACGAAACGACCTGAAAGAGGTTGACGGAGCGGTAGTGCCGACGTGCGGTGCTAGAAGATCTCGTCAAGATTGTCGTTCGGAGGGAGCGAGGAAGGTGCGACAAACTTGCGAGCTGTCGTCAAGGTGTGCACATGAGTTTTTGTAAGGTGCGTCCAAGAGCTCAGGTGTGTGAATCTTCTGCTGCAGTTGAGATGCGTCACTGGCGGAGGAGAATTGCAAGCGAGAACGGGCGGAAAAAGGAATCCGTGCCTTGCGTTTCCATTCATGATCATGGAGTTCCGGCGAGTTAATATATGGTGAAGATGAGTTGTACGTATATGGCAAATTGTGTTGCCGCTGGACATGAGGTGTCGTTTGATAAGATGTGGCAACAGCGACACTGAGAAGAAAAAAGATGTGGCGGGTGAAAAGATGTGTCTCCCCGTGTACAAGCAACCGATGAGAATACGAAGATCAACGTGAAAATGGACAAGCACCAGTTAAGTTGAGTTCCTGCATGAGGCTATACGTTTAGTCTGCATGTAGCACGCTAAGATGTGACAATGTGGCTGGTAGTCCGGGTAATCGTTGGTTAAAGTCTATGAGTCGGTATGCAAACGAAGTTGCGGTGACGATGAGGTGGTGGCCATCGTTGCAAGAAGAGATAAATTGCGGTCCGGTAAGTCGCGTCCCCGGAGGCAATCGACGGGACAAGATGAAGAGGAGATCATCTGTATGTCTCGTCGAGTAAAAAGTCGGATGTTTGAATTAGGGAGTGAATGTTGGAATAATCCAAACATATGGTAGTTATGAAGTACTAGGTTGTGTTTGAGTTTGGTAGTTCTAGTTCTTTGTAAGTAGGCTTAGCTTAATTGCAATCAGCGCAGCCGGTAATTAGGAAAGTGTGCGTCAGTGTGATGGCTTGCGTGCCATGACCTGTCGGTCCTAGTATAGTAGTAGTAGTTGAGATCGGATTAGGATTGATGGTCAGCTTGTGCTAGCTTTCCTTGTACTTGTCCGGTTAGATTAGATGTGTCCGTATTGGAAGTCTTAGTCAGATATATATACACCAGGCCGCGTGAGTTTTTGTAACACTAAGAGAAAATGAGAAAATCAATAATAACGAGGAAAAAGGGCACGATGCGAGCCCTTGATTATCAGTTTTGTATACACGTGTGTTTGTGCAATTTATGTGATCGGTCCTGTGGGCGAATTTCCAACACTCCCTGCCTAGCCCCCGTTCCGGAGGTGTATCTAGTATCGTCGGTAGGCTTGTGTTGGTGTTCCTCTAACGGATCTTTCTTTGATGGATTTGCTCGGATTTGTTCGTCGTTCGTCTACATTCATGTGTCTTCAGGTTGGATCTATCCGATCTACGCTACTCTTCATAGGCGGCTGTTGCTGTTCTGGTGCGCTGGTCCTATGGGGCCTCAGCACGACCATTTCCAAACTGCACACGTTACTCTGCGGGAATTGCTCCCTTTTTTTGTTGGGATAGTTTATAATTTTTGTTTTCTAGAGTTCCATCTACGTATACTAGATAACTAAAAAGAAAGTTTGTTTAGTTGTTTCGGGTGAGTGTCGACTGCATAGTATAGTTCTTCCTTCATCTTATGGTGGTGTGCATTCAAACCACACTTCACGTAAGAATTTGAGCTTAAATCAATATGGACCCTCTCATCCTTTATAACACTAAGCTCAACGCAGCTGCCTCCTCTAAAAAAAATTAGGGTTCCTCTGCCCCCCGTCAGCGTCACTGCCGGTCCGCTTCGTCTTCGGCGGCCTTAGAGCCATGGGGGTGTGGTGGGTCCTGGCCTTTGCCGGTGGGAGGCTCCATTTTTAGATGTGTTTTTGAGATTTGTTAGGGTTTATGTCCTGTTCAGGAAGGCGAGACGGTGGCGGCTCTTTGAAAATGGAATAAGGTTCTTCCTGCCTAGCCCCCGTTTCGGAGGTGTATCTAGCATCGTCGGTGGGCGTGTGTTGGTGTTCCTCTGACGGATCTTTCTTTGGTGGATTTGCTCGGATTTGTTCATCGTTCGTCTATATTCATGTGTCTTCAGGTTGGATCTATCTGATCTACGCTACTCTTCATAGGCGGCGGTTGCTGTTTTGGTGCGCTGGTCCTATGGGGCCTCAGCACGACGATTTCCAGACTGTCTACTACAACGAGTTCTGCGCGGCTCCAGTGAGGAAGGGGCGATGATGGCGGTGCGCCTTCGGTTCGCTTCAGCGCTTGTAGTCGTCGCTAGGTGGTCTACGAATCAAGATGTATTTTTTATTACTTCTGATGTTCGTTGTAGTGCCATGATTAAACACGAATAAATTGGATGTTTTCCTGCAAAAAAGGAAAAAAAACTAAGCTCCCTAATCTTAAAGAGCCCACGTTCAGTTGAGGTCTCCAATTGGGATAGGAACACCCGATTTTGAACGGATCAACAATTTCTCAAAGCTATCTTATTAAATTCCTTTATACTATGCACTATGCTTCCTAATTTTTATTTGAAATCGTCAATTTAGAATTGGGTAAGCACGATTTTGACCAGGTCAACAATTTCTCAAGGGCTCTACCATTCAATTCTTTTGATTCACTATGTTCCCATTTTGAAGCTCTTCGGTTCATTAAGGCATTCAATTTTGAATTTGGTTTATGATTTTGATAAGGCCAATGATTTTTCAAATCAATCAGCAGCAACCGGCCCATAAAAACATACAAATGCCGCGCACCCTCCGACCACCTAGAGAAAAAAGCACCACCATGTGATACTCTAGCACCAATATAGTATATGTAGCCAGTGATACTTAAATTTCTCCACATAAATATAAGTTGGTTAGCAGATGACACAGAACCAAACCCCAAAGGCCTATCAAATCACTGCATTATAAATATAAATAAAACACATCCAGCATCTTCCCCACCCGCCAAACGAAATATTTCATCAGTTCCAAAATATAAGGGTATTTTTTGGAAAGTCAAATTTCTCTAACTTTGACCAAGTTCAAAGCAAAAAATATTAACATCCACAATATTATACAAAAAAGTATGGAAAGTCATCTCATGATGAACCTAATCATACTAATTTGATATTATGAATTTTGAATATATTTCTCTACAAATATGATGAAACTTAAATGGTTTAACATACAAAAAAGTAATACACCTTATATTTTCAAACAAAGTGAGTAATTATTTAAGAAACCCAACAGCACCAACGGCGCAGCAAAGCGCGCCCAACCTTTTTAGTTATTTCAATCCCACATACGGGACCAGTTGGTAGTCCAACATAGATGTTTAGGAGAACCACTATGAAATGTTAGGGAGTAGCATGTTTCTTAGGTGCAAACTAGATCATCGAAGGTGTTAGTTGCCGAACCCATCAATTTTTACAGTAGACTGATAGGAATTTATGATGTGAAATTTAAATTTCCATGAAGTCTCTCTTCGAAGTAGAAAGATGTTGATAGGTGAAGATAAGGCAATCAGGGTACAAAACACACACATATTGAAGCTCTTCTTTAATAATCTAGTGTAGTCTAAAATTATGAGAATATTTTGGACCAGCATGAAGCTTGAATGCATAGTATAAATGGTTTTAGACATGGTACAATGGTACTCCCTCTGTAAAGAAATATAAGAGTGTTTAGGTCACTATGACCTAAAATAATGATCTAAACGCTCTTATATTTGTTTACGGAGGGAGTACCATAGAATTATTTACCGAAGGTACAATGTGTGTCATTATGATTTCCGAGTGAAACTGTTTAGTGGTTTAGTTATTTTCATTTTAGGGATCTGTTTAGTGGTGAATGAGGGCCAGATGGAGCTTGTGCTTACAGTGGGGGTGCAAGATGCTTGGGATGTGAATACAGGGTCTAACGACATAGAGGTTGATGAGCCCATACCCTTTGAACTTGGATCTACTTGGGAAAAGAAAACCGACCATATAAAACAAGTAGATGCATAATTGTTTATACTAAATATCTTTTGTTAGTCCATGAAATTGGCAAAAAAAAAATAGAACAACTCATTTAGCCCGTTTTGTGTCTAGGCATGTCTATGGAACATCATTCCAAGACCTAGAACTCGAGTTTATTACTTCACAACTGGAACTGTCAGACCGTTTCTTCCTAGCTAGTCGATGAAAAATGTGTTCCAGTTTCGATCAGGTTCTGCGACAACGGCACTAACTAGAGATGACAATTTGAAAAACTTTGCTTTTGCTTTGGATGCTGAGGGAACTGGCCTCTTGAGTTCTTGGAGCGACAATCATGTGAAGACTGGATGTAATGTGCTTTCAAGTGGTAGCTTACTCTCTCCAAAAAGTACGAATTAGCAGTAAAGGGCTTCCAGCCGAGAAAAAACATGTACATCACCGTGGTAATCAGGCCGTACGAGGCTAGCAGAAAGCTATACTTCCATTCCCAACGCATCTCATTTCTACGAAATCTAGCATCGCCTGCTTACATATACCCAGCTAAAGTACACCGTAGCGTGAGTTTTGGTAATGATCTGCTACGAAGGCACTATGTGGTTTGTGATTGTATCTGCGGCGTGAACAGTTGTTGCCATTGGCCTTGGCCACCTACTTCCCCACTATATATAATGTTAGTGTGCCATACAAAGCGACCATGTGTCATGAATGCACAGTTATTTTTCTTATGCGTTTAATATTAGAAAAGGACTGGGTATGAGTTCTAGTAGAAATGTATTCGGGTACACAGGGCCGTACCTGAAAATTCGGGGGCCCGGTGCAACATATAAAATTAGGCCCTTTAAAAAGAAATACTAATTCCACCTAAAAATATATAGAAATACTAATTATGAAATCATTATATTACTACTTATATTTAGAATACTACTATAAACAAAATATTCTCTATAATAATGCAAGGGGCAATACATGATGAGAAGAAAAACTATGGATAAGAGCGGAGCATATATGAATCCATTGCTTCCCTCGAATTTCTTTATTTGTGCAGTAAATTGTTTCCAGGATAATGGAGACCGGAGAACAATACTCTGTTGTACTACTAGTAGTTCCAGATATGCTGCATGGAAAAAAATTATAATCCCGATGTGCATTGATTAATACGTGCGTGCGCTTGTGTATTTGTTGGCCTTGGAATTTGGAACTACTAGTTGGCATTGGAAAGTGGAGCGTTGCACTGCAAATCTACCATTCCTTGGTTATTGTCTGATTAGTATTATTAAATTATATTTAAGATAATTTTGGGGGCCCCAAACTTTTAGGGGCCCTGTGCAATTGCACACTCTACACATGCTTGCCATACGGGCCTGCGGGTACATGTTATCTCTGCAGAAATTGCTCTATTTTTTTCTAGTGTTGCATATCAACTAGACTATTAAAAATGGTTTGTTTAGTTATTTTGGGTGAGCATCGAGTGCATTGTAGAAAATCTACCTTCATGCCTCTGGCTCCACTTCAGCTACGAATTTGAGTCGAGGTACCGAGGAGAAGATAGGGTGCCCTTAAATCAATATGGGCCCTACCCCACCCAAGTCAGCCCTTTGAGGAACACTTTGCTAGGCCTCCTTGATGACTGTCGGAAGTGCTTCATCTCTCTCCCAACAAATCTCATACTGCCTACACTTGCGGGTGTTTAGAGTTCGCACTTCACGCTCTAGTGAGAGCAAAACTGGACAATGGTCAGACCCCGGGGAAACCAAGTGCACCACAGACACCTCAGAAAAAATATCACGCCAACTATCATCCGCTAGAGCTCGGTCCAAACGGACTCTGACATTTGCACTCCGAACTCTTCCATTATCATAAGTATATGGCAGCCCTTTGAATCCCAAGTCCTTCAGCCCACACACCAACATCATGTCCCTGAAAACAGCCATCAAATATTCTGCCCGGGGTGTAAGCGAGAAGTGCTCAAATTGCCAAAGAGCTTCATTGAAGACTTGAAGTCTCCCAGTACTGCCATCCAAGGGAGAGATGAGGACGCGCGGAGATTACACAACAACGACCACATGCGGTGCCGGTTTTCGGAACGTGGCTCTCCATACACAAAAGTAGCATGCCATAATGGAGCTTTCAAAGGGCTGGGGACACGCAAGTAAATATCAATGAATCTTTCATTCAAATCCTTGACTTCAAAAGACAGACTCTCATGGCAGAACAAGGCTAAACCACCACTTAAACCATCACTATCAACTCCAGCAAAACCAAAAAGGCCTAATCGACTCTTAAGACGACCCATACGAACACACTTTTGACGAGTTTCAGAAAGAAAGATAACTTTGAGATGGCGTGTCTCTGTCAAGACACAATGTTCAGGAATTGTTGCAGCATTCCCACAGCCATAACAATTCCAACTGATGCAATTCATGGCTCCTGACGGGGCAGCACACCTGGCCCCGTCAGTTTACCGGCAGCCCCAAGACTGGTTGCTTCCAAAAATTTAACATCTCCCTCCACCTTCTGTTCTGTATCAGCCCCCTGCACAATCACCTTGCCACACTTCTGGTTACCACCGGCTTGCCCTACAACATACGGCACCAGTGCCTTGTCTTCTGCTGGCACCGCCTCCTGACCATCCTTCTCTGCTGTTGTGCGCTTCCCAAGTACTGAATCTGCAGCAGTCATGACGGTGTCTGAATAACCATACAACCCCCCCCCCCCCCCCCCCCCCTAATTACTGAGGTTTCTCAGCGCTGGAGTCGTTTCAACTGTGTAAAAAGGTTTGCTTTGCCGAGAGGAGGGCGTCGTGCGCTTGATGACAGCTTGCTTCCCCCCACTCTTCTTCCCCTTCCCAAATTTTTGTCCTTGCCTCTCCTTTGTCTCAAGCTGCTTATATTTCATCAACGTTGTTACACTCCGTCTGTTCTTTTGCAAGGTGCACATTCAAAGCATTTATTTGAGCAGATAACTCACCATCAACCTCTACATTCCCAACAGACCCTACCTCCTAAAACCCATCATGTGCACCAATTGGCATACCATACTGACGACACTGTGTCCTATTGTCCATCTTAGCTGATGCCTCCCTTCTCTAACTACCCGAGCTTGCAGAATCTGCCCTTCCAAACGACGAAAAATCCAGCCCTCTCCGCATCGCCGGATTAGCTGGTGAATGGAGGGCAATGGAGCCGAGCCCATCATCATAGTGCTTGGACGGAACACCTAGCCTCTTATTCTAACATGTATCCTTATCATGCCCCATGCAGCCGCAGTGGAAGCAGTAGAATGGGAGACCCTCATACTTCAGTTCAAAACTCTTTCCCACAGGTCGGCCATTCTTGATTGGAATGATCTCATGCTGCAACCTTCTACTGTATGGTAACTTGATGCGTACCCTTAGAAATTCATTAAGGTTTGATCCAGTAAGGGGGTACATCAACCTGTGGCACTTCCCCTAACGTAGAAAGAGCCAGGGGTGCCAAGTGCCAAGTGCCAGAACAATATCCAGCCTTATATAACATCGCTCGCGAAAAAAATAATACTATTGCACACGTGCTCGGTTCTTCCCCGTCGAATATTTCGTTCAGGCGGGATTTGATTGGCCCCCGGCTTGTGTCATGGCATAATCTTTTAACCCGGCTGGATTCGATTAACCTGACACAAGGTCGGGATGTGTTTCGCTGGAACCTTACTACATCAGGGTCTTTCACAGTGGACTCTATGTACCATGCACTCACACATTCCGAGGTACCAACGAGTAATAATAAGAATATTTAGAAGTCTAAAATTTCACTAAAAGTGAAAATCTTCATGTGGTATCTCCGTAGGGGAGTTGTGTTAACCAAAGACAACCTCGCATGGCGCAACTGGCGAGGGAATAAGAAGTGTTCTTTTTATACTCATGACGAGACAATCAAACACCTCTTTTTCCAATGCAAGTTTGCACGTTCTATGTGGTCAGTCATCCAAATAGCGTCAAATTTGTATCCGCCCACACGTGTTGCCAATATTTTTGGTCATTGGTTGGACGGTATTACAAATAGGTTCAAAACGCTAATAAGGATGGGAGCGTATGCCTTAATTTGGTCGCTTTGGTTATGTAGAAATGATTTGGTTTCTAATGACAAAAATGCTTCTCCTCTACAGGTTATTTTCCGGTGTACGCACTCGCTACGTACGTGGTCTATACTACAACGGCCGGAGAACCAACCGCTGTTCATGGCGGTGTGTACGCGATTGAAGTAGGTGGCTACGGAGGTTTTTTCCCAACATGGGTGGCAGCATAACCTACGGATCGAACCACCACCTTCTTCGACATAGGCATAGTGTCTGTCTAAAAGACTCTACTGTTGCCGGTTTGTCGATTTTTATTTCATGATTTTTGTCAGACTTTTGAATTGGCTGTGTGCATCTTAGTTATGCAGAGACCGGGTGTTACTCATAATGCTTTGTATCCGCTTGATGCTACATTTTGAGATAATAAAATCGCCCTTTATCAAAAAAAAGTGCAAGAACTCCCAAAAAGCTTGTGACGGTCGACAATGCAGAATCATGTTGAGTAAATAGGCAATTTCTCGATTAAATTAATCCATGAGTAAATCAATAGCATGGCATTGACTAAGTTGATGACGTACTGACTCTGATCTAAACATGCACATACTAAGCATACAGTAGACAAATCTACACATACTGCTAGTACTGCTAATATGAAAATAATCAGGAGCGGGATAAACGAGTTATACCCTCCAATAGGCCACGCAGAGGCCGCGGCTTTGGTGGCAGCAGCGGCGTCCTCGGCGGCCTTCTTGTCGGCTTCAGCTTTCTCGGCGGCAGCACGTTCGGCGTCGGTGGACATGGTGATGATGAAGGCGACGCAGACGTAGAGGAAGTAGACGATCGGAAGCGAGCAGTCGCGTAGTCGCTGCCCAAAAACCTATTCGCCCCTCACCCCGTACAGGAACCAGAAGGGCGTGGTTTCGGAGACCTGCTCTCCCGTCGACCGTGTACGCGGCGGACGGGATGGAGTCACCGGCGGCAGCAGCAGCGAAGGAACGACGGTGGGCGTGCGCGTGAGCAGATGTGATCTGTTCGTGGCGGCTAGGGTTAGGAGACACCGCATACTTATAGGCGCAGCCGCGTGGAGAGATGTGGGCTCGATCCACGTCCGAGTCAGCCCACGATCCGACGTCTCACATCATGGCCCAGCTGTCAGAAAAGTCTCCGTTAGTGACTGGCAAAAATAAGCGCGTAGGTGTGAGCTCGGCTCGGCTCAATCCCGCAACCCGCGGCGCGTCGTGACGAGGCGAGGCGTGGCGTGGCGAGGCGGGCGGCGGAGGAGGAGTGCGCGAGGGCCTCTTCTCTTCTCAAGCTCCAATAGCATGTAGAAGAGAAACCCTTATAAACCACTCCAACTCTCCTTCCACTTCCGGGGTGGGACTAAACTTCCCACTACACCTAGTGCCATATAACCCACATGGGCCCTTAGAGATTTTTCAGAAATTGCAATATGGGCCTAGAGCCCATCTCAGATTTCAGCAATCCCCCACCAGATCTCGAGGGCCCATTGTGTCCTCTGTTCCAATTGCTGTTTCGATATACCAGTGTTTCAGTGAAGACCTGTTAAGGTTGAACTTCACCTAGAACAAGTGGCTACACTCCTTCACAACTGAACAATGGACTATGCCTTGAATTGTCAGTTTGACGTAAAGAAGTTTCACTACATGTCTTACTAGTACTAGGCTGCCGAAGGCTGACCCCTCGGGTGGAGCATATAAGTCACACTCCTGGCCTATTCATGAGCTTACTAGAGATCACCCCAATCTCATAGACTGTGACCAGCAATCGGGCTCATATAGGTGTGTTCCTCCAAAGATCGCTCTGTAGGATAGCATCTTGCTTTCATAAGCTTTGGAACACATTAAGACCGTAGTCATCCTACCATACAATATCGAGAGTATTGCATCTCCAACAGAGTGGGTTAGTATAGTTACTCTCCTCAGTTCACCACTGGCTTGTTTTCCCAGGTCCTAGTTCACGGGATCTCCGATCACATAGGTTGGGTTACCACCATGGCAACTCATGTGGGTCTCATACCCATCTCCCTCGATGCATTATCTATCACAACGCGTGATAGCCCTTTTGTAAAGGGATCTGCCAGATTCTTAGCCGTATGGACATAGTCCAACGCTATCACTCCGGAGTTTCTTACTTTTCTGACAGCTTTTAATCTCATTCTTATGTGTTTGGTGGACTTCATGTTGTCCTTTGAACTCTTCACCTTGGTGATGACAGTCTGATTGTCACAGTTCATAAGGATAGCCGGAACCGGTTTATCAACCAATGGCAAGTCCATCAAAAGATCTCGAAGCCATCTCGCTTCAACACTAGATGTGTCTAATGCCGTTAATTCTGCTTCCATTGTCGATCTCGTTAAGATCGTTTGCTTGCAAGACTTCCAGGAAACATCGCCACCTCCAAGAGTAAACATATACCCAGTTGTGGCCTTCATCTCATCGGCATCAGAGATCCAATTCGCATCATATACCCTTCAAGTACCGATGGGTATCCGGTATAGTGAAGTCCATAGTTCATAGTACCTTTCAGATAGCGCATAACTCTCTCAACAGCATGCCAATGTACATCACCCGGTTTGGAAACAAACCGGCTCAGTTTGCTGACAGCAAACGCGATGTCAGGCCTCGTTGCGCTCGCTAGGTACATTAGTGAACCAATGATTTGAGAGTATCTCAATTGATCTTTAGCCATGCCTTTGGACTTTCGAATCAATACGCTAGGATCATATGGTGTTTGAGATGGTGTGCAGTCTGAATATCCAAAACGACTCAACACCTTCTCAACGTAATGGGATTGCAGAAGTGTGATCCCACCCTCATTATCTCTCAGTAGCTTGATGTTCAAGATAACATCAGCCACACCAAGGTCTTTCATCTCAAAGTTCTGAGATAGAAATGATTTGACATCCTCAATGACTTTGAGATTTGTTCCGAATATCAGTATGTCATCAACATACAAGCACAGTATAACTCCTTCGCCCCCACCATGGCGATAGTATACACATTTGTCAGCCTCATTAACAACGAAACCAACAGATGTCAGAGTTGTATTAAACTTATCATGCCATTGCTTAGGTGCTTGTTTCAGGCCATATAAAGATTTTATCAACCTACACACCTTTCTTTCCTGATCATCTATCACAAAGCCATCAGGCTGTTGCATGTAGATTTCCTCCTTTAGCTCTCCATTTAGAAAAGCTGTCTTAACATCCATCTGATGGACGAGAAGACCATGTGAGGCCGCCAACGAGAGTAATACTCGAATGGTGGTCAGTCTAGCTACAGGTGAATAAGTATCAAAGAAATCTTCCTCTTCTTGCTGGTCATAGCCCTTGGCCACAAGCCTAGCCTTGTACTTTCCAATCGTACCATCAGGCCTAAGCTTCTTTTTGAACACCCACTTACATCCCAGTGGTTTGCAACCATAGGGACGGTCAGTGATCTCCCATGTCCCGTTAGCCATGATGGAATCCATCTCGCTACGGACCGCATCCTTCCAGTAGTCAGCTTCTGGAGAGGCATACGCTTCTGAAATAGAAGTGGGAGTATCATCCACGAGGTACACGAAGAAATCATCACCAAAGGTCTTTGCAGTCCTTTGTCTCTTGCCCCTACCAAGGGTTTCCTCGTCATCCTCCTCAGGATTTTCATCATGTGTTTGTTCATAATATTTCATAGGGATGGCAGGTTCAGGAGTCTCCTCAGATTCCTGTCTAGAAGTGCTTTGCATATCTCTCATAGGAAAAATATCCTCAAAGAATGTAGCATCCTTAGACTCCATAATTGTACCGACCTTCTGGTCAGGTACCTCAGATTTCACTACTAGAAATCTATAGCCAACGCTGTTCTTAGCGTAGCCCAAATTAACGCAGTCCACAGTCTTGGGTCCAAGCTTACGCTTTTTGGGGATCGGCACGTTGACTTTCGCCAGACAGCCCCAAGTGCGCAAGTACGAGAGTGTCGTCCTTCTCTTTGCCCATTTCTCATAGGGAGTGATCTCATTATCCTTTGTCGGAACTTCATTCAGGACATGACATGCCGTCAATATAGCCTCCCCCCACCATGCCTTGGATAAACCCGATGTATCTAACATGGCGTTAACCAAATCAGTTAGAGTACGGTTTTTCCGCTCGGCAACCCCGTTTGACTGGGGTGAATAGGGAGGCGTCCTCTCATGAATAATGCCGTGTTCCGCACAGAAGGAATCAAACTCACTCGAGAAGTACTCTCCACCACGATCTGACCGAACTCGTTTAATTTTCTTTTCAAGTTGATTTTCAACTTCTGCCTTATAGATTTTAAAGTAGTGTAGAGCCTCATCTTTAGTATTTAACAGATACACATAGCTATATCTAGTGGAATCATCTATCAATGTCATGAAGTATCTCTTTCCACCTTTAGTCAACACACCATTCATCTCGCAAAGATCAGAATGTATGAGTTCTAATGGTGCCAGGTGTCTCTCCTCCGCGACCTTATGAGGCTTGCGAGGTTGCTTAGCTTGCACACATGAAAGGCACTTAGAACCTTTGGCTAAAGTGAAACTCGGGATTAAATCCAACTTGGCTAGCCGCGTCATAACACCAAAACTAATGTGACAAAGACGTGAATGCCAAACTTTAGATTCATTAACATTCGAATGAATATGATTCGAGCGCCTCCCACAAGTCCTTGGCGACATGCACATGTAAATATGCGTCGACCAGTTTATCTCCGATCACGCTAAGAACCGCTCCGAGAAACACAACGGTAGCCTCCTTGAACGCCTTCTCCTGTTCAGGAGCAATCGTTCCCGTGGAGACACCGGTGACCCAGAACACGTTCATAGCCGTGAGCCATAACGTGGTCTTAGTCTGCCAACGCTTGAAGTATGTACCGGTAAACTTATCCGGTTTCAGTGCAGCGGCTAAGCCACTTGCCGAGAAATTCCTACACATAATAGGTTTTTGGATTGTTGAGTAAATAGGCAATTTCTCGATTAAATTAATCCATGAGTAAATCAATAGCATGGCATTGACTAAGTTGATGACGTGCTGACTCTGATCTAAACATGCACGTACTAAGCATACAGTAGACAAATCTACACATACTGCTAGTACTGCTAATATGAAAATAATCAGGAGCGGGATAAACGAGTTATACCCTCCAATAGGCCACGCAGAGGCCGCGGCTTTGGTGGCAGCAGCGGCGTCCTCGGCGTCCTTCTTGTCGGCTTCAGCTTTCTCGGCGGCAGCACGTTCGGCGTCGGTGGACATGGTGATGATGAAGGCGACGCGGACGTAGAGGAAGTAGACGATCGGAAGCGAGCAGTCGCGTAGTCGCTGCCCAAAAACCTATTCTCCCCTCACCCCGTACAGGAACCAGAAGGGCGTGGTTTCGGAGACCTGCTCTCCCGTCGACCGTGTACGCGGCGGACGGGATGGAGTCACCGGCGGCAGCAGCAGCGAAGGAACGACGGTGGGCGTGCGCGTGAGCAGATGTGATCTGTTCGTGGCGGCTAGGGTTAGGAGACACCGCATACTTATAGGCGCAGCCGCGTGGAGAGATGTGGGCTCGATCCATGTCCGAGTCCGTGACAGCCCACGATCCGACGTCTCACATCATGGCCCAGCTGTCAGAAAAGTCTCCGTTAGTGACTGGCAAAAATAAGCGCGTAGGTGTGATCTCGGCTCGGCTCAATCCCGCAACCCGCGGCGCGTCGTGACGAGGCGTGGCGTGGCGAGGCGGGCGGCGGAGGAGGAGTGCGCGAGGGCCTCTTCTCTTCTCAAGCTCCAATAGCATGTAGAAGAGAAACCCTTATAAACCACTCCAACTCTCCTTCCACTTCCGGGATGGGACTAAACTTCCCACTACACCTAGTGCCATATAACCCACATGGGCCCTTAGAGATTTTTCAGAAATTGCAATATGGGCCTAGAGCCCATCTCAGATTTCAGCAATCCCCCACCAGATCTCGAGGGCCCATTGTGTCCTCTGTTCCAATTGCTGTTTCGATATACCAGTGTTTCAGTGAAGACCTGTTAAGGTTGAACTTCACCTAGAACAAGTGGCTACACTCCTTCACAACTGAACAATGGACTATGCCTTGAATTGTCAGTTTGGCGTAAAGAAGTTTCACTACATGTCTTACTAGTACTAGGCTGCTGAAGGGTGACCCCTCGGGTGGAGCATATAAGTCACACTCCTGACCTATTCATGAGCTTACTAGAGATCACCCCAATCTCATAGACTGTGACCAGCAGTCGGGCTCATATAGGTGTGTTCCTCCAAAGATCGCTCTGTAGGATAGCATCTTGCTTTTATAAGCTTTGGAACACATTAAGACCGTAGTCATCCTACCATACAGTATCGAGAGTATTGCATCTCCAACAGAGTGGGTTAGTATAGTTACTCTCCTCAGTTCACCACTGGCTTGTTTTCCCAGGTCCTAGTTCACGGGATCTCCGATCACATAGGTTGGGTTACCACCATGGCAACTCATGTGGGTCTCATACCCATCTCCCTCGATGCATTATCTATCACAACGCGTGATAGCCCTTTTGTAAAGGGATCTGCCAGATTCTTAGCCGTATGGACATAGTCCAACGCTATCACTCCGGAGTTTCTTAATTTTCTGAGAGCTTTTAATCTCATTCTTATGTGTTTGGTGGACTTCATGTTGTCCTTTGAACTCTTCACCTTGGTGATGACAGTCTGATTGTCACAGTTCATAAGGATAGCCAGAACCGGTTTATCAACCAATGGCAAGTCCATCAAAAGATCTCGAAGCCATCTCGCTTCAACACTAGATGTGTCTAATGCCGTTAATTCTGCCTCCATTGTCGATCTCGTTAAGATCGTTTGCTTGCAAGACTTCCAGGAAACAGCGCCACCTCCAAGAGTAAACATATACCCAGTTGTGGCCTTCATCTCATCGGCATCAGAGATCCAATTCGCATCATATACCCTTCAAGTACCGATGGGTATCCGGTATAGTGAAGTCCATAGTTCATAGTACCTTTCAGATAAAGCATAACTCTCTCAACAACATGCCAATGTACATCACCCGGTTTGGAAACAAACCGGCTCAGTTTGCTGACAGCAAACGCGATGTCAGGCCTCGTTGCGCTCGCTAGGTACATTAGTGAACCAATGATTTGAGAGTATCTCAATTGATCTTTAGCCATGCCTTTGGACTTTCGAATCAATACGCTAGGATCATATGGTGTTTGATATGGTGTGCAGTCTGAATATCCAAAACGACTCAACACCTTCTCAACGTAATGGGATTGCAGAAGTGTGATCCCACCCTCATTATCTCTCAGTAGCTTGATGTTCAAGATAACATCAGCCACACCAAGGTCTTTCATCTCAAAGTTCTGAGATAGAAATGATTTGACATCCTCAATGACTTTGAGATTTGTTCCGAATATCAGTATGTCATCAACATACAAGCACAGTATAACTCCTTCGCCCCCACCATGGCGATAGTATACACATTTGTCAGCCTCATTAACAACGAAACCAACAGATGTCAGAGTTGTATTAAACTTATCATGCCATTGCTTAGGTGCTTGTTTCAGGCCATATAAAGATTTTATCAACCTACACACCTTTCTTTCCTGACAATCTATCACAAAGCCATCAGGCTGTTGCATGTAGATTTCCTCCTTTAGCTCTCCATTTAGAAAAGCTGTCTTAACATCCATCTGATGGACGAGAAGACCATGTGAGGCCGCCAACGAGAGTAATACTCGAATGGTGGTCAGTCTAGCTACAGGTGAATAAGTATCAAAGAAATCTTCCTCTTCTTGCTGGTCATAGCCCTTGGCCACAAGCCTAGCCTTGTACTTTCCAATCGTACCATCAGGCCTAAGCTTCTTTTTGAACACCCACTTACATCCCAGTGGTTTGCAACCATAGGGACGGTCAGTGATCTCCCATGTCCCGTTAGCCATGATGGAATCCATCTCGCTATGGACCGCATCCTTCCAGTAGTCAGCTTCTGGAGAGGCATACGCTTCTGAAATAGAAGTGGGAGTATCATCCACGAGGTACACGAAGAAATCATCACCAAAGGTCTTTGCAGTCCTTTGTCTCTTGCCCCTACCAAGGGTTTCCTCGTCATCCTCCTCAGGATTTTCATCATGTGTTTGTTCATAATATTCCATAGGGATGGCAGGTTCAGGAGTCTCCTCAGATTCCTGTCTAGAAGTGCTTTGCATATCTCTCATAGAAAAAATATCCTCAAAGAATGTAGCATCCTTAGACTCCATAATTGTACCGACCTTCTGGTCAGGTACCTCAGATTTCACTACTAGAAATCTATAGCCAACGCTGTTCTTAGCGTAGCCCAAATTAACGCAGTCCACAGTCTTGGGTCCAAGCTTACGCTTTTTGGGGATCGGCACGTTGACTTTCGCCAGACAGCCCCAAGTGCGCAAGTACGACAGTGTCGTCCTTCTCTTTGCCCATTTCTCATAGGGAGTGATCTCATTATACTTTGTCGGAACTTTATTCAAGACATGACATGCCGTCAATATAGCCTCCCCCCACCATGCCTTGGATAAACCCGATGTATCTAACATGGCGTTAACCAAATCAGTTAGAGTACGGTTTTTCCGCTCGGCAACCCCGTTTGACTGGGGTGAATAGGGAGGCGTCCTCTCATGAATAATGCCGTGTTCCGCACAGAAGGAATCAAACTCACTCGAGAAGTACTCTCCACCACGATCTGACCGAACTCGTTTAATTTTCTTTTCAAGTTGATTTTCAACTTCTGCCTTATAGATTTTAAAGTAGTGTAGAGCCTCATCTTTAGTATTTAACAGATACACATAGCAATATCTAGTGGAATCATCTATCAATGTCATGAAGTATCTCTTTCCACCTTTAGTCAACACACCATTCATCTCGCAAAGATCAGAATGTATGAGTTCTAATGGTGCCAGGTGTCTCTCCTCCGCGACCTTATGAGGCTTGCGAGGTTGCTTAGCTTGCACACATGAAAGGCACTTAGAACCTTTGGCTAAAGTGAAACTCGGGATTAAATCCAACTTGGCTAGCCGCGTCATAACACCAAAACTAATGTGACAAAGACGTGAATGCCAAACTTTAGATTCATTAACATTCGAATGAATATGATTCGAGCGCCTCCCACAAGTCCTTGGCGACATGCACATGTAAATATGCGTCGACCAGTTTATCTCCGATCACGCTAAGAACCGCTCCGAGAAACACAACGGTAGCCTCCTTGAACGCCTTCTCCTGTTCAGGAGCAATCGTTCCCGTGGAGACACCGGTGACCCAGAACACGTTCATAGCCGTGAGCCATAACGTGGTCTTAGTTTGCCAACGCTTGAAGTATGTACCGGTAAACTTATCCGGTTTCAGTGCAGCGGCTAAGACACTTGCCGAGAAATTCCTACACATAATAGGTTTTTGGATTGTTGAGTAAATAGGCAATTTCTCGATTAAATTAATCCATGAGTAAATCAATAGCATGGCATTGACTAAGTTGATGACGTACTGACTCTGATCTAAACATGCACGTACTAAGCATACGGTAGACAAATCTACACATACTGCTAGTACTGCTAATATGAAAATAATCAGGAGCGGGATAAACGAGTTATACCCTCCAATAGGCCACGCAGAGGCCGCGGCTTTGGTGGCAGCAGCGGCGTCCTCGGCGGCCTTCTTGTCGGCTTCAGCTTTCTCGGCGGCAGCACGTTCGGCGTCGGTGGACATGGTGATGATGAAGGCGACGCGGACGTAGAGGAAGTAGACGATCGGAAGCGAGCAGTCGCGTAGTCGCTGCCCAAACCTATTCGCCCATCACCCCGTACAGGAACCAGAAGGGCGTGGTTTCGGAGACCTGCTCTCCCGTCGACCGTGTACGCGGCGGACGGGATGGAGTCACCGGCGGCAGCAGCAGCAAAGGAACGACAGTGGGCGTGCGCGTGAGCAGATGTGATCTGTTCGTGGCGGCTAGGGTTAGGAGACACCGCATACTTATAGGCGCAGCCGCGTGAAGAGACGTGGGCTCGATCCACGTCCGAGTCCGTGACAGCCCACGATCCGACGTCGCACATTGTGGCCCAGCTGTCAGAAAAGTCTCCGTTAGTGACTGGCAAAAATAAGCGCGTAGGTGTGAGCTCGGCTCGGCTCAATCCCGCAACCCGCGGCGCGTCGTGACGAGGCGTGGCGTGGCGAGGCGGGCGGCGGCGGAGGAGTGCGCGAGGGCCTCTTCTCTTCTCAAGCTCCAATAGCATGTAGAAGAGAAACCCTTATAAACCACTCCAACTCTCCTTCCACTTCCGGGGTGGGACTAAACTTCCCACTACACCTAGTGCCATATAACCCACATGGGCCCTTAGAGATTTTTCAGAAATTGCAATATGGGCCTAGAGCCCATCTCAGATTTCAGCAATCCCCCACCAGATCTCGAGGGCCCATTGTGTCCTCTGTTCCAATTGCTGTTTCGATATACCAGTGTTTCAGTGAAGACCTGTTAAGGTTGAACTTCACCTAGAACAAGTGGCTACACTCCTTCACAACTGAACAATGGACTATGCCTTGAATTGTCAGTTTGACGTAAAGAAGTTTCACTACATGTCTTACTAGTACTAGGCTGCCGAAGGCTGACCCCTCGGGTGGAGCATATAAGTCACACTCCTGGCCTATTCATGAGCTTACTAGAGATCACCCCAATCTCATAGACTGTGACCAGCAGTCGGGCTCATATAGGTGTGTTCCTCCAAAGATCGCTCTGTAGGATAGCATCTTGCTTTTATAAGCTTTGGAACACATTAAGACCGTAGTCATCCTACCATACAGTATCGAGAGTATTGCATCTCCAACAGAGTGGGTTAGTATAGTTACTCTCCTCAGTTCACCACTGGCTTGTTTTCCCAGGTCCTAGTTCACGGGATCTCCGATCACATAGCTTGGGTTACCACCATGGCAACTCATGTGGGTCTCATACCCATCTCCCTTGATGCATTATCTATCACAACGCGTGATAGCCCTTTTGTAAAGGGATCTGCCAGATTCTTAGCCGTATGGACATAGTCCAACGCTATCACTCCGGAGTTTCTTAATTTTTCTGACAGCTTTTAATCTCATTCTTATGTGTTTGGTGGACTTCATGTTGTCCTTTGAACTCTTCACCTTGGTGATGATAGTCTGATTGTCACAGTTCATAAGGATAGCCGGAACCGGTTTATCAACCAATGGCAAGTCCATCAAAAGATCTCGAAGCCATCTCGCTTCAACACTAGATGTGTCTAATGCCGTTAATTCTGCTTCCATTGTCGATCTCGTTAAGATCGTTTGCTTGCAAGACTTCCAGGAAACAGCGCCACCTCCAAGAGTAAACATATACCCAGTTGTGGCCTTCATGTCATCGGCATCAGAGATCCAATTCGCATCATATACCCTTCAAGTACCGATGGGTATCCGGTATAGTGAAGTCCATAGTTCATAGTACCTTTCAGATAGCGCATAACTCTCTCAACAGCATGCCAATGTACATCACCCGGTTTGGAAACAAACCGGCTCAGTTTGCTCACAGCAAACGCGATGTCAGGCCTCGTTGCGCTCGCTAGGTACATTAGTGAACCAATGATTTGAGAGTATCTCAATTGATCTTTAGCCTTGCCTTTGGACTTTCGAATCAATACGCTAGGATCATATGGTGTTTGAGATGGTGTGCAGTCTGAATATCCAAAACGACTCAACACCTTCTCAACGTAATGGGATTGCAGAAGTGTGATCCCACCCTCATTATCTCTTAGTAGCTTGATGTTCAAGATAACATCAGCCACACCAAGGTCTTTCATCTCAAAGTTCTGAGATAGAAATGATTTGACATCCTCAATGACTTTGAGATTTGTTCCGAATATCAGTATGTCATCAACATACAAGCACAGTATAACTCCTTCGCCCCCACCATGGCAATAGTATACACATTTGTCAGCCTCATTAACAACGAAACCAACAGATGTCAGAGTTGTATTAAACTTATCATGCCATTGCTTAGGTGCTTGTTTCGGGCCATATAAAGATTTTATCAACCTACACACCTTTCTTTCCTGACCATCTATCACAAAGCCATCAGGCTGTTGCATGTAGATTTCCTCCTTTAGCTCTCCATTTAGAAAAGCTGTCTTAACATCCATCAGGTGGACGAGAAGACCATGTGAGGCCGCCAACGAGAGTAATACTCGAATGGTGGTCAGTCTAGCTATAGGTGAATAAGTATCAAAGAAATCTTCCTCTTCTTGCTGGTCATAGCCCTTGGCCACAAGCCTAGCCTTGTACTTTCCAATCGTACCATCGGGCCTAAGCTTCTTTTTGAACACCCACTTACATCCCAGTGGTTTGCAACCATAGGGACGGTCAGTGATCTCCCATGTCCCGTTAGCCATGATGGAATCCATCTCGCTATGGACCGCATCCTTCCAGTAGTCAGCTTCTGGAGAGGCATACGCTTCTGAAATAGAAGTGGGAGTATCATCCACGAGGTACACGAAGAAATCATCACCAAAGGTCTTTGCAGTCCTTTGTCTCTTGCCCCTACCAAGGGTTTCCTCGTCATCCTCCTCAGGATTTTCATCATGTGTTTGTTCATAATATTCCATAGGGATGGCAGGTTCAGGAGTCTCCTCAGATTCCTGTCTAGAAGTGCTTTGCATATCTCTCATAGAAAAAATATCCTCAAAGAATGTAGCATCCTTAGACTCCATAATTGTACCGACCTTCTGGTCAGGTACCTCAGATTTCACTACTAGAAATCTATAGCCAACGCTGTTCTTAGCGTAGCCCAAATTAACGCAGTCCACAGTCTTGGGTCCAAGCTTACGCTTTTTGGGGATCGGCACGTTGACTTTCGCCAGACAGCCCCAAGTGCGCAAGTACGAGAGTGTCGTCCTTCTCTTTGCCCATTTCTCATAGGGAGTGATCTCATTATACTTTGTCGGAACTTTATTCAAGACATGACATGCCGTCAATATAGCCTCCCCCCACCATGCCTTGGATAAACCCGATGTATCTAACATGGCGTTAACCAAATCAGTTAGAGTACGGTTTTTCCGCTCGGCAACCCCGTTTGACTGGGGTGAATAGGGAGGCGTCCTCTCATGAATAATGCCGTGTTCCGCACAGAAGGAATCAAACTCACTCGAGAAGTACTCTCCACCACGATCTGACCGAACTCGTTTAATTTTCTTTTCAAGTTGATTTTCAACTTCTGCCTTATAGATTTTAAAGTAGTGTAGAGCCTCATCTTTAGTATTTAACAGATACACATAGCAATATCTAGTGGAATCATCTATCAATGTCATGAAGTATCTCTTTCCACCTTTAGTCAACACACCATTCATCTCGCAAAGATCAGAATGTATGAGTTCTAATGGTGCCAGGTGTCTCTCCTCCGCGACCTTATGAGGCTTGCGAGGTTGCTTAGCTTGCACACATGAAAGGCACTTAGAACCTTTGGCTAAAGTGAAACTCGGGATTAAATCCAACTTGGCTAGCCGCATCATAACACCAAAACTAATGTGACAAAGACGTGAATGCCAAACTTTAGATTCATTAACATTCGAATGAATATGATTCGAGCGCCTCCCACAAGTCCTTGGCGACATGCACATGTAAATATGCGTCGACCAGTTTATCTCCGATCACGCTAAGAACCGCTCCGAGAAACACAACGGTAGCCTCCTTGAACGCCTTCTCCTGTTCAGGAGCAATCGTTCCCGTGGAGACACCGGTGACCCAGAACACGTTCATAGCCGTGAGCCATAACGTGGTCTTAGTCTGCCAACGCTTGAAGTATGTACCGGTAAACTTATCCGGTTTCAGTGCAGCGGCTAGGCCACTTGCCGAGAAATTCCTACACATAATAGGTTTTTGGATTGTTGAGTAAATAGGCAATTTCTCGATTAAATTAATCCATGAGTAAATCAATAGCATGGCATTGACTAAGTTGATGACGTACTGACTCTGATCTAAACATGCACGTACTAAGCATACAGTAGACAAATCTACACATACTGCTAGTACTGCTAATATGAAAATAATCAGGAGCAGGATAAACGAGTAATACCCTCCAATAGGCCACGCAGAGGCCGCGGCTTTGGTGGCAGCAGCGGCGTCCTCGGCGGCCTTCTTGTCGGCTTCAGCTTTCTCGGCGGCAGTACGTTCGGCGTCGGTGGACATGGTGATGATGAAGGCGACGCGGACGTAGAGGAAGTAGACGATCGGAAGCGAGCAGTCGCGTAGTCGCTGCCCAAAAACCTATTCGCCCCTCTCCCCGTACAGGAACCAGAAGGGCGTGGTTTCGGAGACCTGCTCTCCCGTCGACCGTGTACGCGGCGGACGGGATGGAGTCACCGGCGGCAGCAGCAGCGAAGGAACGACGGTGGGCGTGCGCGTGAGCAGATGTGATCTGTTCGTGGCGGCTAGGGTTAGGAGACACCGCATACTTATAGGCGCAGCCGCGTGGAGAGACGTGGGCTCGATCCACGTCCGAGTCCGTGACAGCCCACGATCCGACGTCTCACATCGTGGCCCAGCTGTCAGAAAACTCTCCGTTAGTGACTGGCAAAAATAAGCGCGTAGGTGTGAGCTCGGCTCGGCTCAATCCCGCAACCCGCGGCGCGTCGTGACGAGGCGTGGCGTGGCGTGGCGAGGCGGGCGGCGGAGGAGGAGTGCGCGAGGGCCTCTTCTCTTCTCAAGCTCCAATAGCATGTAGAAGAGAAACCCTTATAAACCACTCCAACTCTCCTTCCACTTCCAGGGTAGGACTAAACTTCCCACTACACCTAGTGCCATATAACCCACATGGGCCTTAGAGATTTTTCAGAAATTGCAACATGGGCCTAGAGCCCATCTCAGATTTCAGCAATCCCCCACCAGATCTCGAGGGCCCATTGTGTCCTTTGTTCCAATTGCTGTTTCGATATACCAGTGTTTCAGTGAAGACCTGTTAAGGTTGAACTTCACCTAGAACAAGTGGCTACACTCCTTCACAACTGAACAATGGACTATGCCTTGAATTGTCAGTTTGGCGTAAAGAAGTTTCACTACATGTCTTACTAGTACTAGGCTGCCGAAGGCTGACCCCTCGGGTGGAGCATATAAGTCACACTCCTGGCCTATTCATGAGCTAACTAGAGATCACCCCAATCTCATAGACTGTGACCAGCAGTCGGGCTCATATAGGTGTGTTCCTCCAAAGATCGCTCTGTAGGATAGCATCTTGCTTTTATAAGCTTTGGAACACATTAAGACCGTAGTCATCCTACCATACAGTATCGAGAGTATTGCATCTCCAACAGAGTGGGTTAGTATAGTTACTCTCCTCAGTCCACCACTGGCTTGTTTTCCCAGGTCCTAGTTCACGGGATCTCCGATCACATAGGTTGGGTTACCACCATGGCAACTCATGTGGGTCTCATACCCATCTCCCTCGATGCATTATCTATCACAATGCGTGATAGCCCTTTTGTAAAGGGATCTGCCAGATTCTTAGCCGTATGGACATAGTCCAACGCTATCACTCCGGAGTTTCTTAATTTTCTGAGAGCTTTTGATCTCATTCTTATGTGTTTGGTGGACTTCATGTTGTCCTTTGAACTCTTCACCTTGGTGATGACAGTCTGATTGTCACAGTTCATAAGGATAGCCGGAACCGGTTTATCAACCAATGGCAAGTCCATCAAAAGATCTCGAAGCCATCTCGCTTCAACACTAGATGTGTCTAATGCCGTTAATTCTGCTTCCATTGTCGATCTCTTAAGATCGTTTGCTTGCAAGACTTCCAGGAAACAGCGCCACCTCCAAGAGTAAACATATACCCAGTTGTAGCCTTCATCTCATCGGCATCAGAGATCCAATTCGCATCACTATACCCTTCAAGTACTGATGGGTATCCGGTATAGTGAAGTCCATAGTTCATAGTACCTTTCAGATAGCGCATAACTCTCTCAACAGCATGCCAATGTACATCACCCGGTTTGGAAACAAACCGGCTCAGTTTGCTCACAGCAAACGCGATGTCAGGCCTCGTTGCGCTCGCTAGGTACATTAGTGAACCAATGATTTGAGAGTATCTAACTTGATCTTTAGCCATGCCTTTCGACTTTCGAATCCATACGCTAGGATCATATGGTGTTTGAGATGGTGTGCAGTCTGAATATCCAAAACGACTCAACACCTTCTCAACGTAATGGGATTGCAGAAGTGTGATCCCACCCTCATTATCTCTCAGTAGCTTGATGTTCAAGATAACATCAGCCACACCAAGGTCTTTCATCTCAAAGTTCTGAGATAGAAATGATTTGACATCCTCAATGACTTTGAGATTTGTTCCGAATATCAGTATGTCATCAACATACAAGCACAGTATAACTCCTTCGCCCCCACCATGGCGATAGTATACACATTTGTCAGCCTCATTAACAACGAAACCAACAGATGTCAGAGTTGTATTAAACTTATCATGCCATTGCTTAGGTGCTTGTTTCAGGCCATATAAAGATTTTATCAACCTACACACCTTTCTTTCCTGACCATCTATCACAAAGCCATCAGGCTGTTGCATGTAGATTTCCTCCTTTAGCTCTCCATTTAGAAAAGCTGTCTTAACATCCATCTGATGGACGAGAAGACCATGTGAGGCCGCCAACGAGAGTAATACTCGAATGGTGGTCAGTCTAGCTATAGGTGAATAAGTATCAAAGAAATCTTCCTCTTCTTGCTGGTCATAGCCCTTGGCCACAAGCCTAGCCTTGTACTTTCCAATCGTACCATCGGGCCTAAGCTTCTTTTTGAACACCCACTTACATCCCAGTGGTTTGCAACCATAGGGACGGTCAGTGATCTCCCATGTCCCGTTAGCCATGATGGAATCCATCTCGCTATGGACCGCATCCTTCCAGTAGTCAGCTTCTGGAGAGGCATACGCTTCTGAAATAGAAGTGGGAGTATCATCCACGAGGTACACGAAGAAATCATCACCAAAGGTCTTTGCAGTCCTTTGTCTCTTGCCCCTACCAAGGGTTTCCTCGTCATCCTCCTCAGGATTTTCATCATGTGTTTGTTCATAATATTCCATAGGGATGGCAGGTTCAGGAGTCTCCTCAGATTCCTGTCTAGAAGTGCTTTGCATATCTCTCATAGAAAAAATATCCTCAAAGAATGTAGCATCCTTAGACTCCATAATTGTACCGACCTTCTGGTCAGGTACCTCAGATTTCACTACTAGAAATCTATAGCCAACGCTGTTCTTAGCGTAGCCCAAATTAACGCAGTCCACAGTCTTGGGTCCAAGCTTACGCTTTTTGGGGATCGGCACGTTGACTTTCGCCAGACAGCCCCAAGTGCGCAAGTACGAGAGTGTCGTCCTTCTCTTTGCCCATTTCTCATAGGGAGTGATCTCATTATACTTTGTCGGAACTTTATTCAAGACATGACATGCCGTCAATATAGCCTCCCCCCACCATGCCTTGGATAAACCCGATGTATCTAACATGGCGTTAACCAAATCAGTTAGAGTACGGTTTTTCCGCTCGGCAACCCCGTTTGACTGGGGTGAATAGGGAGGCGTCCTCTCATGAATAATGCCGTGTTCCGCACAGAAGGAATCAAACTCACTCGAGAAGTACTCTCCACCACGATCTGACCGAACTCGTTTAATTTTCTTTTCAAGTTGATTTTCAACTTCTGCCTTATAGATTTTAAAGTAGTGTAGAGCCTCATCTTTAGTATTTAACAGATACACATAGCAATATCTAGTGGAATCATCTATCAATGTCATGAAGTATCTCTTTCCACCTTTAGTCAACACACCATTCATCTCGCAAAGATCAGAATGTATGAGTTCTAATGGTGCCAGGTGTCTCTCCTCCGCGACCTTATGAGGCTTGCGAGGTTGCTTAGCTTGCACACATGAAAGGCACTTAGAACCTTTGGCTAAAGTGAAACTCGGGATTAAATCCAACTTGGCTAGCCGCATCATAACACCAAAACTAATGTGACAAAGACGTGAATGCCAAACTTTAGATTCATTAACATTCGAATGAATATGATTCGAGCGCCTCCCACAAGTCCTTGGCGACATGCACATGTAAATATGCGTCGACCAGTTTATCTCCGATCACGCTAAGAACCGCTCCGAGAAACACAACGGTAGCCTCCTTGAACGCCTTCTCCTGTTCAGGAGCAATCGTTCCCGTGGAGACACCGGTGACCCAGAACACGTTCATAGCCGTGAGCCATAACGTGGTCTTAGTCTGCCAACGCTTGAAGTATGTACCGGTAAACTTATCCGGTTTCAGTGCAGCGGCTAGGCCACTTGCCGAGAAATTCCTACACATAATAGGTTTTTGGATTGTTGAGTAAATAGGCAATTTCTCGATTAAATTAATCCATGAGTAAATCAATAGCATGGCATTGACTAAGTTGATGACGTACTGACTCTGATCTAAACATGCACGTACTAAGCATACAGTAGACAAATCTACACATACTGCTAGTACTGCTAATATGAAAATAATCAGGAGCAGGATAAACGAGTAATACCCTCCAATAGGCCACGCAGAGGCCGCGGCTTTGGTGGCAGCAGCGGCGTCCTCGGCGGCCTTCTTGTCGGCTTCAGCTTTCTCGGCGGCAGTACGTTCGGCGTCGGTGGACATGGTGATGATGAAGGCGACGCGGACGTAGAGGAAGTAGACGATCGGAAGCGAGCAGTCGCGTAGTCGCTGCCCAAAAACCTATTCGCCCCTCTCCCCGTACAGGAACCAGAAGGGCGTGGTTTCGGAGACCTGCTCTCCCGTCGACCGTGTACGCGGCGGACGGGATGGAGTCACCGGCGGCAGCAGCAGCGAAGGAACGACGGTGGGCGTGCGCGTGAGCAGATGTGATCTGTTCGTGGCGGCTAGGGTTAGGAGACACCGCATACTTATAGGCGCAGCCGCGTGGAGAGACGTGGGCTCGATCCACGTCCGAGTCCGTGACAGCCCACGATCCGACGTCTCACATCGTGGCCCAGCTGTCAGAAAACTCTCCGTTAGTGACTGGCAAAAATAAGCGCGTAGGTGTGAGCTCGGCTCGGCTCAATCCCGCAACCCGCGGCGCGTCGTGACGAGGCGTGGCGTGGCGTGGCGAGGCGGGCGGCGGAGGAGGAGTGCGCGAGGGCCTCTTCTCTTCTCAAGCTCCAATAGCATGTAGAAGAGAAACCCTTATAAACCACTCCAACTCTCCTTCCACTTCCAGGGTAGGACTAAACTTCCCACTACACCTAGTGCCATATAACCCACATGGGCCTTAGAGATTTTTCAGAAATTGCAATATGGGCCTAGAGCCCATCTCAGATTTCAGCAATCCCCCACCAGATCTCGAGGGCCCATTGTGTCCTTTGTTCCAATTGCTGTTTCGATATACCAGTGTTTCAGTGAAGACCTGTTAAGGTTGAACTTCACCTAGAACAAGTGGCTACACTCCTTCACAACTGAACAATGGACTATGCCTTGAATTGTCAGTTTGGCGTAAAGAAGTTTCACTACATGTCTTACTAGTACTAGGCTGCCGAAGGCTGACCCCTCGGGTGGAGCATATAAGTCACACTCCTGGCCTATTCATGAGCTAACTAGAGATCACCCCAATCTCATAGACTGTGACCAGCAGTCGGGCTCATATAGGTGTGTTCCTCCAAAGATCGCTCTGTAGGATAGCATCTTGCTTTTATAAGCTTTGGAACACATTAAGACCGTAGTCATCCTACCATACAGTATCGAGAGTATTGCATCTCCAACAGAGTGGGTTAGTATAGTTACTCTCCTCAGTCCACCACTGGCTTGTTTTCCCAGGTCCTAGTTCACGGGA
The DNA here is from genome assembly GCA_034509565.1 of Triticum monococcum. Lineage (NCBI taxonomy): Eukaryota > Viridiplantae > Streptophyta > Magnoliopsida > Poales > Poaceae > Triticum > Triticum monococcum. The sequence goes on along the minus strand of CM067845.1, from coordinate 588,828,053 downwards.
TCTCCGATCACATAGGTTGGGTTACCACCATGGCAACTCATGTGGGTCTCATACCCATCTCCCTCGATGCATTATCTATCACAATGCGTGATAGCCCTTTTGTAAAGGGATCTGCCAGATTCTTAGCCGTATGGACATAGTCCAACGCTATCACTCCGGAGTTTCTTAATTTTCTGAGAGCTTTTGATCTCATTCTTATGTGTTTGGTGGACTTCATGTTGTCCTTTGAACTCTTCACCTTGGTGATGACAGTCTGATTGTCACAGTTCATAAGGATAGCCGGAACCGGTTTATCAACCAATGGCAAGTCCATCAAAAGATCTCGAAGCCATCTCGCTTCAACACTAGATGTGTCTAATGCCGTTAATTCTGCTTCCATTGTCGATCTCGTTAAGATCGTTTGCTTGCAAGACTTCCAGGAAACAGCGCCACCTCCAAGAGTAAACATATACCCAGTTGTGGCCTTCATCTCATCGGCATCAGAGATCCAATTCGCATCACTATACCCTTCAAGTACCGATGGGTATCCGGTATAGTGAAGTCCATAGTTCATAGTACCTTTCAGATAGCGCATAACTCTCTCAACAGCATGCCAATGTCCATCACCCGGTTTGGAAACAAACCGGCTCAGTTTGCTGACAGCAAACGCGATGTCAGGCCTCGTTGCGCTCGCTAGGTACATTAGTGAACCAATGATTTGAGAGTATCTCAATTGATCTTTAGCCATGCCTTTGGACTTTCGAATCCATACGCTAGGATCATATGGTGTTTGAGATGGTGTGCAGTCTGAATATCCAAAACGACTCAACACCTTCTCAACGTAATGGGATTGCAGAAGTGTGATCCCACCCTCATTATCTCTCAGTAGCTTGATGTTCAAGATAACATCAGCCACACCAAGGTCTTTCATCTCAAAGTTCTGAGATAGAAATGATTTGACATCCTCAATGACTTTGAGATTTGTTCCGAATATCAGTATGTCATCAACATACAAGCACAGTATAACTCCTTCGCCCCCACCATGGCGATAGTATACACATTTGTCAGCCTCATTAACAACGAAACCAACAGATGTCAGAGTTGTATTAAACTTATCATGCCATTGCTTAGGTGCTTGTTTCAGGCCATATAAAGATTTTATCAACCTACACACCTTTCTTTCCTGACCATCTATCACAAAGCCATCAGGCTGTTGCATGTAGATTTCCTCCTTTAGCTCTCCATTTAGAAAAGCTGTCTTAACATCCATCAGGTGGACGAGAAGACCATGTGAGGCCGCCAACGAGAGTAATACTCGAATGGTGGTCAGTCTAGCTATAGGTGAATAAGTATCAAAGAAATCTTCCTCTTCTTGCTGGTCATAGCCCTTGGCCACAAGCCTAGCCTTGTACTTTCCAATCGTACCATCGGGCCTAAGCTTCTTTTTGAACACCCACTTACATCCCAGTGGTTTGCAACCATAGGGACGGTCAGTGATCTCCCATGTCCCGTTAGCCATGATGGAATCCATCTCGCTATGGACCGCATCCTTCCAGTAGTCAGCTTCTGGAGAGGCATACGCTTCTGAAATAGAAGTGGGAGTATCATCCACGAGGTACACGAAGAAATCATCACCAAAGGTCTTTGCAGTCCTTTGTCTCTTGCCCCTACCAAGGGTTTCCTCGTCATCCTCCTCAGGATTTTCATCATGTGTTTGTTCATAATATTCCATAGGGATGGCAGGTTCAGGAGTCTCCTCAGATTCCTGTCTAGAAGTGCTTTGCATATCTCTCATAGAAAAAATATCCTCAAAGAATGTAGCATCCTTAGACTCCATAATTGTACCGACCTTCTGGTCAGGTACCTCAGATTTCACTACTAGAAATCTATAGCCAACGCTGTTCTTAGCGTAGCCCAAATTAACGCAGTCCACAGTCTTGGGTCCAAGCTTACGCTTTTTGGGGATCGGCACGTTGACTTTCGCCAGACAGCCCCAAGTGCGCAAGTACGACAGTGTCGTCCTTCTCTTTGCCCATTTCTCATAGGGAGTGATCTCATTATACTTTGTCGGAACTTTATTCAAGACATGACATGCCGTCAATATAGCCTCCCCCCACCATGCCTTGGATAAACCCGATGTATCTAACATGGCGTTAACCAAATCAGTTAGAGTACGGTTTTTCCGCTCGGCAACCCCGTTTGACTGGGGTGAATAGGGAGGCGTCCTCTCATGAATAATGCCGTGTTCCGCACAGAAGGAATCAAACTCACTCGAGAAGTACTCTCCACCACGATCTGACCGAACTCGTTTAATTTTCTTTTCAAGTTGATTTTCAACTTCTGCCTTATAGATTTTAAAGTAGTGTAGAGCCTCATCTTTAGTATTTAACAGATACACATAGCAATATCTAGTGGAATCATCTATCAATGTCATGAAGTATCTCTTTCCACCTTTAGTCAACACACCATTCATCTCGCAAAGATCAGAATGTATGAGTTCTAATGGTGCCAGGTGTCTCTCCTCCGCGACCTTATGAGGCTTGCGAGGTTGCTTAGCTTGCACACATGAAAGGCACTTAGAACCTTTGGCTAAAGTGAAACTCGGGATTAAATCCAACTTGGCTAGCCGCGTCATAACACCAAAACTAATGTGACAAAGACGTGAATGCCAAACTTTAGATTCATTAACATTCGAATGAATATGATTCGAGCGCCTCCCACAAGTCCTTGGCGACATGCACATGTAAATATGCGTCGACCAGTTTATCTCCGATCACGCTAAGAACCGCTCCGAGAAACACAACGGTAGCCTCCTTGAACGCCTTCTCCTGTTCAGGAGCAATCGTTCCCGTGGAGACACCGGTGACCCAGAACACGTTCATAGCCGTGAGCCATAACGTGGTCTTAGTCTGCCAACGCTTGAAGTATGTACCGGTAAACTTATCCGGTTTCAGTGCAGCGGCTAGGCCACTTGCCGAGAAATTCCTACACATAATAGGTTTTTGGATTGTTGAGTAAATAGGCAATTTCTCGATTAAATTAATCCATGAGTAAATCAATAGCATGGCATTGACTAAGTTGATGACGTACTGACTCTGATCTAAACATGCACGTACTAAGCATACAGTAGACAAATCTACACATACTGCTAGTACTGCTAATATGAAAATAATCAGGAGCAGGATAAACGAGTAATACCCTCCAATAGGCCACGCAGAGGCCGCGGCTTTGGTGGCAGCAGCGGCGTCCTCGGCGGCCTTCTTGTCGGCTTCAGCTTTCTCGGCGGCAGTACGTTCGGCGTCGGTGGACATGGTGATGATGAAGGCGACGCGGACGTAGAGGAAGTAGACGATCGGAAGCGAGCAGTCGCGTAGTCGCTGCCCAAAAACCTATTCGCCCCTCTCCCCGTACAGGAACCAGAAGGGCGTGGTTTCGGAGACTTGCTCTCCCGTCGACCGTGTACGCGGCGGACGGGATGGAGTCACCGGCGGCAGCAGCAGCGAAGGAACGACGGTGGGCGTGCGCGTGAGCAGATGTGATCTGTTCGTGGCGGCTAGGGTTAGGAGACACCGCATACTTATAGGCGCAGCCGCGTGGAGAGACGTGGGCTCGATCCACGTCCGAGTCCGTGACAGCCCACGATCCGACGTCTCACATCGTGGCCCAGCTGTCAGAAAACTCTCCGTTAGTGACTGGCAAAAATAAGCGCGTAGGTGTGAGCTCGGCTCGGCTCAATCCCGCAACCCGCGGCGCGTCGTGACGAGGCGTGGCGTGGCGTGGCGAGGCGGGCGGCGGAGGAGGAGTGCGCGAGGGCCTCTTCTCTTCTCAAGCTCCAATAGCATGTAGAAGAGAAACCCTTATAAACCACTCCAACTCTCCTTCCACTTCCAGGGTAGGACTAAACTTCCCACTACACCTAGTGCCATATAACCCACATGGGCCTTAGAGATTTTTCAGAAATTGCAATATGGGCCTAGAGCCCATCTCAGATTTCAGCAATCCCCCACCAGATCTCGAGGGCCCATTGTGTCCTCTGTTCCAATTGCTGTTTCGATATACCAGTGTTTCAGTGAAGACCTGTTAAGGTTGAACTTCACCTAGAACAAGTGGCTACACTCCTTCACAACTGAACAATGGACTATGCCTTGAATTGTCAGTTTGGCGTAAAGAAGTTTCACTACATGTCTTACTAGTACTAGGCTGCCGAAGGCTGACCCCTCGGGTGGAGCATATAAGTCACACTCCTGGCCTATTCATGAGCTAACTAGAGATCACCCCAATCTCATAGACTGTGACCAGCAGTCGGGCTCATATAGGTGTGTTCCTCCAAAGATCGCTCTGTAGGATAGCATCTTGCTTTTATAAGCTTTGGAACACATTAAGACCGTAGTCATCCTACCATACAGTATCGAGAGTATTGCATCTCCAACAGAGTGGGTTAGTATAGTTACTCTCCTCAGTCCACCACTGGCTTGTTTTCCCAGGTCCTAGTTCACGGGATCTCCGATCACATAGGTTGGGTTACCACCATGGCAACTCATGTGGGTCTCATACCCATCTCCCTCGATGCATTATCTATCACAATGCGTGATAGCCCTTTTGTAAAGGGATCTGCCAGATTCTTAGCCGTATGGACATAGTCCAACGCTATCACTCCGGAGTTTCTTAATTTTCTGAGAGCTTTTGATCTCATTCTTATGTGTTTGGTGGACTTCATGTTGTCCTTTGAACTCTTCACCTTGGTGATGACAGTCTGATTGTCACAGTTCATAAGGATAGCCGGAACCGGTTTATCAACCAATGGCAAGTCCATCAAAAGATCTCGAAGCCATCTCGCTTCAACACTAGATGTGTCTAATGCCGTTAATTCTGCTTCCATTGTCGATCTCTTAAGATCGTTTGCTTGCAAGACTTCCAGGAAACAGCGCCACCTCCAAGAGTAAACATATACCCAGTTGTAGCCTTCATCTCATCGGCATCAGAGATCCAATTCGCATCACTATACCCTTCAAGTACTGATGGGTATCCGGTATAGTGAAGTCCATAGTTCATAGTACCTTTCAGATAGCGCATAACTCTCTCAACAGCATGCCAATGTACATCACCCGGTTTGGAAACAAACCGGCTCAGTTTGCTCACAGCAAACGCGATGTCAGGCCTCGTTGCGCTCGCTAGGTACATTAGTGAACCAATGATTTGAGAGTATCTAACTTGATCTTTAGCCATGCCTTTCGACTTTCGAATCCATACGCTAGGATCATATGGTGTTTGAGATGGTGTGCAGTCTGAATATCCAAAACGACTCAACACCTTCTCAACGTAATGGGATTGCAGAAGTGTGATCCCACCCTCATTATCTCTCAGTAGCTTGATGTTCAAGATAACATCAGCCACACCAAGGTCTTTCATCTCAAAGTTCTGAGATAGAAATGATTTGACATCCTCAATGACTTTGAGATTTGTTCCGAATATCAGTATGTCATCAACATACAAGCACAGTATAACTCCTTCGCCCCCACCATGGCGATAGTATACACATTTGTCAGCCTCATTAACAACGAAACCAACAGATGTCAGAGTTGTATTAAACTTATCATGCCATTGCTTAGGTGCTTGTTTCAGGCCATATAAAGATTTTATCAACCTACACACCTTTCTTTCCTGACCATCTATCACAAAGCCATCAGGCTGTTGCATGTAGATTTCCTCCTTTAGCTCTCCATTTAGAAAAGCTGTCTTAACATCCATCTGATGGACGAGAAGACCATGTGAGGCCGCCAACGAGAGTAATACTCGAATGGTGGTCAGTCTAGCTACAGGTGAATAAGTATCAAAGAAATCTTCCTCTTCTTGCTGGTCATAGCCCTTGGCCACAAGCCTAGCCTTGTACTTTCCAATCGTACCATCGGGCCTAAGCTTCTTTTTGAACACCCACTTACATCCCACTGGTTTGCAACCATAGGGACGGTCAGTTATCTCCCATGTCACGTTAGCCATGATGGAATCCATCTCGCTACGGACCGCATCCTTCCAGTAGTCAGCTTCTGGAGGGGCATACGCTTCTGAAATAGAAGTGGGAGTATCATCCACGAGGTACACGAAGAAATCATCACCAAAGGTCTTTGCAGTCCTTTGTCTCTTGCCCCTACCAAGGGTTTCCTCGTCATCCCCTCAGGATTTTCATCATGTGTTTGTTCATAATATTCCATAGGGATGGCAGGTTCAGGAGTCTCCTCAGATTCCTGTCTAGAAGTGCTTTGCATATCTCTCATAGGAAAAATATCCTCAAAGAATGTAGCATCCTTAGACTCCATAATTGTACCGACCTTCTGGTCAGGTACCTCAGATTTCACTACTAGAAATCTATAGCCAACGCTGTTCTTAGCGTAGCCCACATTAACGCAGTCCACAGTCTTGGGTCCAAGCTTACGCTTTTTGGGGATCGGCACGTTGACTTTCGCCAGACAGCCCCAAGTGCGCAAGTACGAGAGTGTCGTCCTTCTCTTTGCCCATTTCTCATAGGGAGTGATCTCATTATCCTTTGTCGGAACTTTATTCAGGACATGACATGCCGTCAATATAGCCTCCCCCCACCATGCCTTGGATAAACCCGATGTATCTAACATGGCGTTAACCAAATCAGTTAGAGTACGGTTTTTCCGCTCGGCAACCCCGTTTGACTGGGGTGAATAGGGAGGCGTCCTCTCATGAATAATGCCGTGTTCCGCACAGAAGGAATCAAACTCACTCGAGAAGTACTCTCCACCACGATCTGACCGAACTCGTTTAATTTTCTTTTCAAGTTGATTTTCAACTTCTGCCTTATAGATTTTAAAGTAGTGTAGAGCCTCATCTTTAGTATTTAACAGATACACATAGCAATATCTAGTGGAATCATCTATCAATGTCATGAAGTATCTCTTTCCACCTTTAGTCAACACACCATTCATCTCGCAAAGATCAGAATGTATGAGTTCTAATGGTGCCAGGTGTCTCTCCTCCGCAACCTTATGAGGCTTGCGAGATTGCTTAGCTTGCACACATGAAAGGCACTTAGAACCTTTGGCTAAAGTGAAACTCGGGATTAAATCCAACTTGGCTAGCCGCGTCATAACACCAAAACTAATGTGACAAAGACGTGAATGCCAAACTTTAGATTCATTAACATTCGAATGAATATGATTCGAGCGCCTCCCACAAGTCCTTGGCGACATGCACATGTAAATATGCGTCGACCAGTTTATCTCCGATCACGCTAAGAACCGCTCCGAGAAACACAACGGTAGCCTCCTTGAACGCCTTCTCCTGTTCAGGAGCAATCGTTCCCGTGGAGACACCGGTGACCCAGAACACGTTCATAGCCGTGAGCCATAACGTGGTCTTAGTCTGCCAACGCTTGAAGTATGTACCGGTAAACTTATCCGGTTTCAGTGCAGCGGCTAAGCCACTTGCCGAGAAATTCCTACACATAATAGGTTTTTGGATTGTTGAGTAAATAGGCAATTTCTCGATCAAATTAATCCATGAGTAAATCAATAGCATGGCATTGACTAAGTTGATGACGTACTGACTCTGATCTAAACATGCACGTACTAAGCATACAGTAGACAAATCTACACATACTGCTAGTACTGCTAATATGAAAATAATCAGGAGCGGGATAAACGAGTTATACCCTCCAATAAGCCACGCAGAGGCCGCGGCTTTGGTGGCAGCAGCGGCGTCCTCGGCGGCCTTCTTGTCGGCTTCAGCTTTCTCGGCGGCAGCACGTTCGGCGTCGGTGGACATGGTGATGATGAAGGCGACGCGGACGTAGAGGAAGTAGACGATCGGAAGCGAGCAGTCGCGTAGTCGCTGCCCAAAAACCTATTCGCCCCTCACCCCGTACAGGAACCAGAAGGGCGTGGTTTCGGAGACCTGCTCTCCCGTCGACCGTGTACGCGGCGGACGGGATGGAGTCACCGGCGGCAGCAGCAGCGAAGGAACGACGGTGGGCGTGCGCGTGAGCAGATGTGATCTGTTCGTGGCGGCTAGGGTTAGGAGACACCGCATACTTATAGGCGCAGCCGCGTGAAGAGACGTGGGCTCGATCCACGTCCGAGTCCGTGACAGCCCACGATCCGACGTCTCACATCGTGGCCCAGCTGTCAGAAAACTCTCCGTTAGTGACTGGCAAAAATAAGCGCGTAGGTGTGAGCTCGGCTCGGCTCAATCCCGCAACCCGCGGCGCGTTGTGACGAGGCGTGGCGTGGCGAGGCGGGCGGCGGCGGAGGAGTGCGCGAGGGCCTCTTCTCTTCTCAAGCTCCAATAGCATGTAGAAGAGAAACCCTTATAAACCACTCCAACTCTCCTTCCACTTCCGGGGTGGGACTAAACTTCCCACTACACCTAGTGCCATATAACCCACATGGGCCCTTAGAGATTTTTCAGAAATTGCAATATGGGCCTAGAGCCCATCTCAGATTTCAGCAATCCCCCACCAGATCTCGAGGGCCCATTGTGTCCTCTGTTCCAATTGCTGTTTCGATATACCAGTGTTTCAGTGAAGACCTGTTAAGGTTGAACTTCACCTAGAACAAGTGGCTACACTCCTTCACAACTGAACAATGGACTATGCCTTGAATTGTCAGTTTGGCGTAAAGAAGTTTCACTACATGTCTTACTAGTACTAGGCTGCCGAAGGCTGACCCCTCGGGTGGAGCATATAAGTCACACTCCTGGCCTATTCATGAGCTAACTAGAGATCACCCCAATCTCATAGACTGTGACCAGCAGTCGGGCTCATATAGGTGTGTTCCTCCAAAGATCGCTCTGTAGGATAGCATCTTGCTTTTATAAGCTTTGGAACACATTAAGACCGTAGTCATCCTACCATACAGTATCGAGAGTATTGCATCTCCAACAGAGTGGGTTAGTATAGTTACTCTCCTCAGTCCACCACTGGCTTGTTTTCCCAGGTCCTAGTTCACGGGATCTCCGATCACATAGGTTGGGTTACCACCATGGCAACTCATGTGGGTCTCATACCCATCTCCCTCGATGCATTATCTATCACAATGCGTGATAGCCCTTTTGTAAAGGGATCTGCCAGATTCTTAGCCGTATGGACATAGTCCAACGCTATCACTCCGGAGTTTCTTAATTTTCTGAGAGCTTTTGATCTCATTCTTATGTGTTTGGTGGACTTCATGTTGTCCTTTGAACTCTTCACCTTGGTGATGACAGTCTGATTGTCACAGTTCATAAGGATAGCCGGAACCGGTTTATCAACCAATGGCAAGTCCATCAAAAGATCTCGAAGCCATCTCGCTTCAACACTAGATGTGTCTAATGCCGTTAATTCTGCTTCCATTGTCGATCTCTTAAGATCGTTTGCTTGCAAGACTTCCAGGAAACAGCGCCACCTCCAAGAGTAAACATATACCCAGTTGTAGCCTTCATCTCATCGGCATCAGAGATCCAATTCGCATCACTATACCCTTCAAGTACTGATGGGTATCCGGTATAGTGAAGTCCATAGTTCATAGTACCTTTCAGATAGCGCATAACTCTCTCAACAGCATGCCAATGTACATCACCCGGTTTGGAAACAAACCGGCTCAGTTTGCTCACAGCAAACGCGATGTCAGGCCTCGTTGCGCTCGCTAGGTACATTAGTGAACCAATGATTTGAGAGTATCTAACTTGATCTTTAGCCATGCCTTTCGACTTTCGAATCAATACGCTAGGATCATATGGTGTTTGAGATGGTGTGCAGTCTGAATATCCAAAACGACTCAACACCTTCTCAACGTAATGGGATTGCAGAAGTGTGATCCCACCCTCATTATCTCTCAGTAGCTTGATGTTCAAGATAACATCAGCCACACCAAGGTCTTTCATCTCAAAGTTCTGAGATAGAAATGATTTGACATCCTCAATGACTTTGAGATTTGTTCCGAATATCAGTATGTCATCAACATACAAGCACAGTATAACTCCTTTGCCCCCACCATGGCGATAGTATACACATTTGTCAGCCTCATTAACAACGAAACCAACAGATGTCAGAGTTGTATTAAACTTATCATGCCATTGCTTAGGTGCTTGTTTCAGGCCATATAAAGATTTTATCAACCTACACACCTTTCTTTCCTGACCATCTATCACAAAGCCATCAGGCTGTTGCATGTAGATTTCCTCCTTTAGCTCTCCATTTAGAAAAGCTGTCTTAACATCCATCTGATGGACGAGAAGACCATGTGAGGCCGCCAACGAGAGTAATACTCGAATGGTGGTCAGTCTAGCTACAGGTGAATAAGTATCAAAGAAATCTTCCTCTTCTTGCTGGTCATAGCCCTTGGCCACAAGCCTAGCCTTGTACTTTCCAATCGTACCATCGGGCCTAAGCTTCTTTTTGAACACCCACTTACATCCCACTGGTTTGCAACCATAGGGACGGTCAGTTATCTCCCATGTCACGTTAGCCATGATGGAATCCATCTCGCTACGGACCGCATCCTTCCAGTAGTCAGCTTCTGGAGGGGCATACGCTTCTGAAATAGAAGTGGGAGTATCATCCACGAGGTACACGAAGAAATCATCACCAAAGGTCTTTGCAGTCCTTTGTCTCTTGCCCCTACCAAGGGTTTCCTCGTCATCCCCTCAGGATTTTCATCATGTGTTTGTTCATAATATTCCATAGGGATGGCAGGTTCAGGAGTCTCCTCAGATTCCTGTCTAGAAGTGCTTTGCATATCTCTCATAGGAAAAATATCCTCAAAGAATGTAGCATCCTTAGACTCCATAATTGTACCGACCTTCTGGTCAGGTACCTCAGATTTCACTACTAGAAATCTATAGCCAACGCTGTTCTTAGCGTAGCCCACATTAACGCAGTCCACAGTCTTGGGTCCAAGCTTACGCTTTTTGGGGATCGGCACGTTGACTTTCGCCAGACAGCCCCAAGTGCGCAAGTACGAGAGTGTCGTCCTTCTCTTTGCCCATTTCTCATAGGGAGTGATCTCATTATCCTTTGTCGGAACTTTATTCAGGACATGACATGCCGTCAATATAGCCTCCCCCCACCATGCCTTGGATAAACCCGATGTATCTAACATGGCGTTAACCAAATCAGTTAGAGTACGGTTTTTCCGCTCGGCAACCCCGTTTGACTGGGGTGAATAGGGAGGCGTCCTCTCATGAATAATGCCGTGTTCCGCACAGAAGGAATCAAACTCACTCGAGAAGTACTCTCCACCACGATCTGACCGAACTCGTTTAATTTTCTTTTCAAGTTGATTTTCAACTTCTGCCTTATAGATTTTAAAGTAGTGTAGAGCCTCATCTTTAGTATTTAACAGATACACATAGCAATATCTAGTGGAATCATCTATCAATGTCATGAAGTATCTCTTTCCACCTTTAGTCAACACACCATTCATCTCGCAAAGATCAGAATGTATGAGTTCTAATGGTGCCAGGTGTCTCTCCTCCGCAACCTTATGAGGCTTGCGAGATTGCTTAGCTTGCACACATGAAAGGCACTTAGAACCTTTGGCTAAAGTGAAACTCGGGATTAAATCCAACTTGGCTAGCCGCGTCATAACACCAAAACTAATGTGACAAAGACGTGAATGCCAAACTTTAGATTCATTAACATTCGAATGAATATGATTCGAGCGCCTCCCACAAGTCCTTGGCGACATGCACATGTAAATATGCGTCGACCAGTTTATCTCCGATCACGCTAAGAACCGCTCCGAGAAACACAACGGTAGCCTCCTTGAACGCCTTCTCCTGTTCAGGAGCAATCGTTCCCGTGGAGACACCGGTGACCCAGAACACGTTCATAGCCGTGAGCCATAACGTGGTCTTAGTCTGCCAACGCTTGAAGTATGTACCGGTAAACTTATCCGGTTTCAGTGCAGCGGCTAAGCCACTTGCCGAGAAATTCCTACACATAATAGGTTTTTGGATTGTTGAGTAAATAGGCAATTTCTCGATCAAATTAATCCATGAGTAAATCAATAGCATGGCATTGACTAAGTTGATGACGTACTGACTCTGATCTAAACATGCACGTACTAAGCATACAGTAGACAAATCTACACATACTGCTAGTACTGCTAATATGAAAATAATCAGGAGCGGGATAAACGAGTTATACCCTCCAATAAGCCACGCAGAGGCCGCGGCTTTGGTGGCAGCAGCGGCGTCCTCGGCGGCCTTCTTGTCGGCTTCAGCTTTCTCGGCGGCAGCACGTTCGGCGTCGGTGGACATGGTGATGATGAAGGCGACGCGGACGTAGAGGAAGTAGACGATCGGAAGCGAGCAGTCGCGTAGTCGCTGCCCAAAAACCTATTCGCCCCTCACCCCGTACAGGAACCAGAAGGGCGTGGTTTCGGAGACCTGCTCTCCCGTCGACCGTGTACGCGGCGGACGGGATGGAGTCACCGGCGGCAGCAGCAGCGAAGGAACGACGGTGGGCGTGCGCGTGAGCAGATGTGATCTGTTCGTGGCGGCTAGGGTTAGGAGACACCGCATACTTATAGGCGCAGCCGCGTGAAGAGACGTGGGCTCGATCCACGTCCGAGTCCGTGACAGCCCACGATCCGACGTCTCACATCGTGGCCCAGCTGTCAGAAAACTCTCCGTTAGTGACTGGCAAAAATAAGCGCGTAGGTGTGAGCTCGGCTCGGCTCAATCCCGCAACCCGCGGCGCGTTGTGACGAGGCGTGGCGTGGCGAGGCGGGCGGCGGCGGAGGAGTGCGCGAGGGCCTCTTCTCTTCTCAAGCTCCAATAGCATGTAGAAGAGAAACCCTTATAAACCACTCCAACTCTCCTTCCACTTCCGGGGTGGGACTAAACTTCCCACTACACCTAGTGCCATATAACCCACATGGGCCCTTAGAGATTTTTCAGAAATTGCAATATGGGCCTAGAGCCCATCTCAGATTTCAGCAATCCCCCACCAGATCTCGAGGGCCCATTGTGTCCTCTGTTCCAATTGCTGTTTCGATATACCAGTGTTTCAGTGAAGACCTGTTAAGGTTGAACTTCACCTAGAACAAGTGGCTACACTCCTTCACAACTGAACAATGGACTATGCCTTGAATTGTCAGTTTGGCGTAAAGAAGTTTCACTACATGTCTTACTAGTACTAGGCTGCCGAAGGCTGACCCCTCGGGTGGAGCATATAAGTCACACTCCTGGCCTATTCATGAGCTAACTAGAGATCACCCCAATCTCATAGACTGTGACCAGCAGTCGGGCTCATATAGGTGTGTTCCTCCAAAGATCGCTCTGTAGGATAGCATCTTGCTTTTATAAGCTTTGGAACACATTAAGACCGTAGTCATCCTACCATACAGTATCGAGAGTATTGCATCTCCAACAGAGTGGGTTAGTATAGTTACTCTCCTCAGTCCACCACTGGCTTGTTTTCCCAGGTCCTAGTTCACGGGATCTCCGATCACATAGGTTGGGTTACCACCATGGCAACTCATGTGGGTCTCATACCCATCTCCCTCGATGCATTATCTATCACAATGCGTGATAGCCCTTTTGTAAAGGGATCTGCCAGATTCTTAGCCGTATGGACATAGTCCAACGCTATCACTCCGGAGTTTCTTAATTTTCTGAGAGCTTTTGATCTCATTCTTATGTGTTTGGTGGACTTCATGTTGTCCTTTGAACTCTTCACCTTGGTGATGACAGTCTGATTGTCACAGTTCATAAGGATAGCCGGAACCGGTTTATCAACCAATGGCAAGTCCATCAAAAGATCTCGAAGCCATCTCGCTTCAACACTAGATGTGTCTAATGCCGTTAATTCTGCTTCCATTGTCGATCTCTTAAGATCGTTTGCTTGCAAGACTTCCAGGAAACAGCGCCACCTCCAAGAGTAAACATATACCCAGTTGTAGCCTTCATCTCATCGGCATCAGAGATCCAATTCGCATCACTATACCCTTCAAGTACTGATGGGTATCCGGTATAGTGAAGTCCATAGTTCATAGTACCTTTCAGATAGCGCATAACTCTCTCAACAGCATGCCAATGTACATCACCCGGTTTGGAAACAAACCGGCTCAGTTTGCTCACAGCAAACGCGATGTCAGGCCTCGTTGCGCTCGCTAGGTACATTAGTGAACCAATGATTTGAGAGTATCTAACTTGATCTTTAGCCATGCCTTTCGACTTTCGAATCAATACGCTAGGATCATATGGTGTTTGAGATGGTGTGCAGTCTGAATATCCAAAACGACTCAACACCTTCTCAACGTAATGGGATTGCAGAAGTGTGATCCCACCCTCATTATCTCTCAGTAGCTTGATGTTCAAGATAACATCAGCCACACCAAGGTCTTTCATCTCAAAGTTCTGAGATAGAAATGATTTGACATCCTCAATGACTTTGAGATTTGTTCCGAATATCAGTATGTCATCAACATACAAGCACAGTATAACTCCTTTGCCCCCACCATGGCGATAGTATACACATTTGTCAGCCTCATTAACAACGAAACCAACAGATGTCAGAGTTGTATTAAACTTATCATGCCATTGCTTAGGTGCTTGTTTCAGGCCATATAAAGATTTTATCAACCTACACACCTTTCTTTCCTGACCATCTATCACAAAGCCATCAGGCTGTTGCATGTAGATTTCCTCCTTTAGCTCTCCATTTAGAAAAGCTGTCTTAACATCCATCTGATGGACGAGAAGACCATGTGAGGCCGCCAACGAGAGTAATACTCGAATGGTGGTCAGTCTAGCTACAGGTGAATAAGTATCAAAGAAATCTTCCTCTTCTTGCTGGTCATAGCCCTTGGCCACAAGCCTAGCCTTGTACTTTCCAATCGTACCATCGGGCCTAAGCTTCTTTTTGAACACCCACTTACATCCCACTGGTTTGCAACCATAGGGACGGTCAGTTATCTCCCATGTCACGTTAGCCATGATGGAATCCATCTCGCTACGGACCGCATCCTTCCAGTAGTCAGCTTCTGGAGGGGCATACGCTTCTGAAATAGAAGTGGGAGTATCATCCACGAGGTACACGAAGAAATCATCACCAAAGGTCTTTGCAGTCCTTTGTCTCTTGCCCCTACCAAGGGTTTCCTCGTCATCCCCTCAGGATTTTCATCATGTGTTTGTTCATAATATTCCATAGGGATGGCAGGTTCAGGAGTCTCCTCAGATTCCTGTCTAGAAGTGCTTTGCATATCTCTCATAGGAAAAATATCCTCAAAGAATGTAGCATCCTTAGACTCCATAATTGTACCGACCTTCTGGTCAGGTACCTCAGATTTCACTACTAGAAATCTATAGCCAACGCTGTTCTTAGCGTAGCCCACATTAACGCAGTCCACAGTCTTGGGTCCAAGCTTACGCTTTTTGGGGATCGGCACGTTGACTTTCGCCAGACAGCCCCAAGTGCGCAAGTACGAGAGTGTCGTCCTTCTCTTTGCCCATTTCTCATAGGGAGTGATCTCATTATCCTTTGTCGGAACTTTATTCAGGACATGACATGCCGTCAATATAGCCTCCCCCCACCATGCCTTGGATAAACCCGATGTATCTAACATGGCGTTAACCAAATCAGTTAGAGTACGGTTTTTCCGCTCGGCAACCCCGTTTGACTGGGGTGAATAGGGAGGCGTCCTCTCATGAATAATGCCGTGTTCCGCACAGAAGGAATCAAACTCACTCGAGAAGTACTCTCCACCACGATCTGACCGAACTCGTTTAATTTTCTTTTCAAGTTGATTTTCAACTTCTGCCTTATAGATTTTAAAGTAGTGTAGAGCCTCATCTTTAGTATTTAACAGATACACATAGCAATATCTAGTGGAATCATCTATCAATGTCATGAAGTATCTCTTTCCACCTTTAGTCAACACACCATTCATCTCGCAAAGATCAGAATGTATGAGTTCTAATGGTGCCAGGTGTCTCTCCTCCGCAACCTTATGAGGCTTGCGAGATTGCTTAGCTTGCACACATGAAAGGCACTTAGAACCTTTGGCTAAAGTGAAACTCGGGATTAAATCCAACTTGGCTAGCCGCGTCATAACACCAAAACTAATGTGACAAAGACGTGAATGCCAAACTTTAGATTCATTAACATTCGAATGAATATGATTCGAGCGCCTCCCACAAGTCCTTGGCGACATGCACATGTAAATATGCGTCGACCAGTTTATCTCCGATCACGCTAAGAACTGCTCCGAGAAACACAACGGTAGCCTCCTTGAACGCCTTCTCCTGTTCAGGAGCAATCGTTCCCGTGGAGACACCGGTGACCCAGAACACGTTCATAGCCGTGAGCCATAACGTGGTCTTAGTCTGCCAACGCTTGAAGTATGTACCGATAAACTTATCCGGTTTCAGTGCAGCGGCTAAGCCACTTGCCGAGAAATTCCTACACATAATAGGTTTTTGGATTGTTGAGTAAATAGGCAATTTCTCGATCAAATTAATCCATGAGTAAATCAATAGCATGGCATTGACTAAGTTGATGACGTACTGACTCTGATCTAAACATGCACGTACTAAGCATACAGTAGACAAATCTACACATACTGCTAGTACTGCTAATATGAAAATAATCAGGAGCGGGATAAACGAGTTATACCCTCCAATAAGCCACGCAGAGGCCGCGGCTTTGGTGGCAGCAGCGGCGTCCTCGGCGGCCTTCTTGTCGGCTTCAGCTTTCTCGGCGGCAGCACGTTCGGCGTCGGTGGACATGGTGATGATGAAGGCGACGCGGACGTAGAGGAAGTAGACGATCGGAAGCGAGCAGTCGCGTAGTCGCTGCCCAAAAACCTATTCGCCCCTCACCCTGTACAGGAACCAGAAGGGCGTGGTTTCGGAGACCTGCTCTCCCGTCGACCGTGTACGCGGCGGACGGGATGGAGTTACCGGCGGCAGCAGCAGCGAAGGAACGACGGTGGGCGTGCGCGTGAGCAGATGTGATCTGTTCGTGGCGGCTAGGGTTAGGAGACACCGCATACTTATAGGCGCAGCCGCGTGGAGAGACGTTAGCTCGATCCACGTCCGAGTCCGTGACAGCCCACGATCCGACGTCTCACATCGTGGCCCAGCTGTCAGAAAACTCTCCGTTAGTGACTGGCAAAAATAAGCGCGTAGGTGTGAGCTCGGCTTAATCCCGCAACCCGCGGCGCGTCGGGGCAAGGCGGGCGGCGGGCGGCGGAGTGCGCGAGGGCCTCTTCTCTTCTCAAGCTCCAATAGCATGTAGAAGAGAAACCCTTATAAACCACTCCAACTCTCTTTCCACTTCCGGGGTGGGACTAAACTTCCCACTACACCTAGTGCCATATAACCCACATGGGCCCTTAGAGATTTTTCAGAAATTGCAATATGGGCCTAGAGCCCATCTCAGATTTCAGCAAATCAGGTGCTTAAAGGACTCCACGGCGGAACACTGATCACAGTGTGCGTGCGGGGCGACAGCTGACCAACCCTTCTTTATTATGTTATCTTTAGTGTTTAGCCGTCCTCAAAAAGCAAGCCAAAGGAAGGTTCTGTACTTTCAGGGGATAAGCTTATCCCAAATCCACTGCTCATATGGAATTTGGACACCTCGAAAAGTTAGCAGTTTGTAGAATTATCTTGTCCACACACCTTTGCCAGAGATAGAAGCAGATCGGGCATCCTCAGAATCGCCGACTGGGGTGATGTTTGCCAGAATCTCATGCAGAGTCTGGAGCTCAGAGTGCGCGGCCCTCGAGAGGTTTGGATGGAGTTGGACCTCCTAGCTGTTTTGTCTCGTTTTGATTTTCGGATTGAGTTTTTTTTCACCTCTGAACGAGATGGCCGAATTTCGGTCATTTCAAAAAAATCGGTAAAATCTCGGACGAAATTACAAAAATAAAATTTGAATATTTGAATGAAATTTGACCGAAATCTGGCCGAAATTCGGTCGAAATTTGAGAGAATTTTTGAAATCAACAGAGGAAAAGCATAGCAGATCGAGCTCTAGGGATTAATAAATCTGAATCAGTCCAATAATATGCATGGAGAAGCAACGAAGAAGGAGGCACCCTGATGCTACCTGCGCATCAGTCCAAGATATAGAAATAATCCTCACTGCCGCAGAAATCAAGCACCATGTCGTGGCCTTGGAGTAGCAACGGAGAAGAAACTAGATGTGGTGGAGGAGGCGCGAGGTGGCCCATGACGGAGGCTGCGCGTCCACGCGCACGGACGCAAGCGAGCGGGCGGGAGGCACCAGTCACCGAGGCGGCTTGATGCAGCGGCAGCGTGGGGATTCTTCGCCGGAGGAGCTCGCGACGGGCATGGGAAGGCGGCAGGCGGGTAGCGGCGGCGCCGCACACGGAAAGACAGAGAGGAAGCGAGAAGTTTAGGGTTCGGGCGTTCAGTTTCGTCGTGTTTTCTCAGCCGAACCATAGTGCAAGCCTTCTAGACCTTGGGCCGGCCCAAAACTTTCAAATCGGGCCGAAACATTTGAGCGAAAGGAACATATTCCGGGCCTAGGCGAGATGACCGAAATTCTGCCGAAATTGGATTTTTTTCGGCCGAAAATCAAAACTGTTTTGAGTGAACTGTGAAGCAACAGAACAGCACGGGTCCCTCGCAAAGGAGTATATGAAGGGCAGCAAGAACTTCAGACGGCCGGAGTCAAGCCAACAATCTTGCCAGAAGGAAACCAGAGCCCAGAGCCAAGCGAGCAGCTGGTGGAGTTGATAACCAGAGGGATGCATTTTTGGAAACCTTTCCAAAAGGCCGTATCAGCATGGTGCACAGCCAGGGACAGGTCATTAGTGCAATATTGCGTGGCAAACCAAACGTAGCAAGGGCTATCTGATGGTTGCAGAACCTTGGCCACAAACTTGCACAACATCGATTGATTGTAAGCACTCAAGTCCCGGACAGCAAGGCCATCAGAGCTGCGGGGGAGAGTAACATGATCCCAGGCAACAAGGCATTGACCGCCCTTGACCTTGTTCTTGCCCTGCCATAAGAAGGCGCGCAGGAGACTCTCTAGCTTGCAAACAGATTCCCTCGGCCAAGGGAAGCAGGCCATGAAGTAGCTGGGAATGCCAACGAGCACAGAGTTTATGAGAGTGAGACGCTCCCCCATAGAAAGGAAGGTGGCAAGCAAACCTAACAAATGCTTGTCGACCCTGTGAATGACAGGCAGGAGCATAGCATGGGAAATTTTGTGTAGAGAAAGCGACAGCCCAAGGTAGTTGCACGGGAAGGAGGACAGAGAGCAGCCGAGCAGCTGAGCAATATCCACGGCCACATCTTCATCAACTCCAACTGGCACCATCGTGCTCTTGCTGAAGTTAATATGCTGCCCCGAGAAGTCTGAAAAGGCCTTTAGAATGTTTTTAATGATCCCAGCTTGCCGAACATCACCACGGAAGATCGGAAGAATGTCATCCGCGTATTGGAGCACTGGAAACATGGTAGTAGCCTCAAGAGGATGCACCAAGCTGCCATTGTGGAAGTGCCAGCATTAGAGTCTCTGAAGCACATCGGCCACTAGGATAAAGAGATAAGGCGAAATGGAATCCCCTTGATGAAAACCTCTCTTATGGAAGATAGGCTCCCCGACCTCGCCATTTAGCAGCACCCTGGAACTGCCACCAGATGACTTCGGGTGGGTGGGTGCCTCAGCAGCGCCGCCATGACCATCCCGATCACCGGCGACAGACAGCAGATGCACCATGGCAGGGAACGACAGAGACGATCGAGATTTAGGTGTCGAAGGTTTTAGCCAAACACGATGATGATCGTTTAGAGTTACACCCGGCGATCCTTTCATTGGAGGACCCGCACAGAGACCTAATCTGATTCCCGTGGGTTCCAGATCCATAGACAACAAAGACTCCGAGGAATTCCCGGATTGGACCTCGTAAGGGATTTCTGGCGGCGGGCGAACACCCATAATCGCCAAGAGCGGACACCCTAACGAGCGTAGACAGAGACGTGCGGGCAATATTAAAGCTCCTTTGTTGCTAGCCCCAGACTAGGGTTAATCGCCCAGGGGATCAATGGTTCGAAGAAGCAATGTAAAACCAACTTGCGGCCCATAGAAAAGTCTATCTAAATTCTAAAAAGTAGTTTTATGGTCTAAATTTTGTCTTTATTCGTAACGTGGCATGTACTACTAGGATGGCCACATGGGCAAGACACCACATTATTTCATGGATGCGCATGTCCATTTATTCGGGTTTTCAAATTTTTAAAAAGCCATATGTTTTAAACCGTGCTTCGGAATTTAGATCCCTTTTCACTATTGGAATCCTCGCGATGAGATCTTTAAAACTAGACCCCGCATAGGTATGTTTTGATGAATTTTTTTGATGCCAACTTTGATACTATATTGTGCAACTCTATTACTGTATTGTGCAACTTTATTACTACATCGTGCAACTTTTTTTCAAAACTAATGTTTGGAACTGCACCTTCGTATGAGGTTGCAACCTAGCAACCACGACAACTTTAATGTGCAACTAGTCTATTGCCTTGACGAAAGTCGGTGTGCAACCTCCTCTTGTAATGTAGTCTAGTTGCACACACATTGATATTTAGTTGGCTTGTAATTAGGGATGAAAACGGAGCGGAAACGAACGAAACTGAGTGCTATCATATTTGTTTTCATATTTTTTTGCAGAAGCGGAAATGAATACAGAAACCCCGGAAATGAATACGGAAACAGATACTACCGAAAACAGACACGAGCGAATACAAAGCGGATACGGAAACAGAAATAGACATTGATCGGAACTTTAAAACCCCTTGAATCATAGAAAAATACACACAAAAATAAACAAATTTAATGAGTTGCTAACATGGCTACAAAATAGTATCATTATGTTAGCAACTTAGTGTAGTATTGTAGTAGTACCGGACAATTGCGTATAGGGTCAAGCTGAGTACATGTGTGGTAGTAGAAGTTGGGCCTTAGATCCATTCTAATAATTGTGCCATTGTGTTCTCTTTGGTGGTTGGGCTACAAAGCAGCTATAGGTCTATAGTAAAAACAGAAATTCCATATTCACGGAAACGAAAAGTTCCATTTCCATGCATGTTCCACCGGAAAACACCGTTCCGTTTTTGTTTCCGTTTCCGCATAAAAAAATTCCATTTCCGCTTCCGTTTTGCAAATTTCCGTTTCCGTTTTCATATTTTCTCTCCGTTTCCATTTTTCCTCCAGAAAAACGGAAAGTTTCCGCTCCATTTTCATCCCTACTTGTAATGTAGTCTAGTTACACACACATTAATGTTTAGTTGGCTTGTAATGTAGTCTAGTTGCACGCACATTGATGTTTAGTTGGCAGGAAGACTAGTTGCACATACATATGCTCAGTTGGCTTGTAATTTAGTCTAATTGCAACACATTAATGTTTAGTTGGCAGGACACTAGTTGCACACACATATGCTCAGTTGGTGCGGCAATCTAATCTAGTTGCACACACATTAATGTTTAGTTGGCAAGACTTTTTTGGCACACACATATGCTCAGTTAGCGCGGCAATCTAGTCTAGTTGCACACACATTGATGTTTAGTTGGCAGGAAGACTAGTTCGTCGAAACATTCTCATGCGGGATCTAGTTTCGAAGAACACGTCGCGAGTATTCCAGCGGTGAAAACGGATCTTAATTCCGGCACACGGATTAAAAGTTATGGTTTTTTTAGTTTTTGAAATCACGAATTAAATACAACAAAAAATAAAACGCATGCACCGAAGGAATGGATGTGCAGACATTTAAGAATCAGGTGAAAAGCTTTTTTAATTAGAATGATTAATTAGAAAAGGGACACAAAATTTTCAGTTTAGGCCGACCATTCGCGTAAGCTAAGCGAGCAGCCGGCCGACTCGCTAGACTTGGCCAAAAGTCTATTGTTTCGTGTACCAAGGTAATACAACTTTGAAATGCCTAGTTGATTTGTGAACTCCATACGGTGCTGAAAAGGCATGTTTCTGTCGCAGTGAGTACTTGGGAGTGGTACAGTCGCTGTGAAGAGGTTGAGCGATATGTGTATGGATGAGAAGAAATTCCATGGAGAGGTTCAATGTTTGATGAAGGAAAGGAACAAAACATAGTACGGTTTTTAGGATATTGTGCCGACACACAAGAGAATATGTTGAGCTACAACGGAAAATTAGTCATGGCAGATGTACAGCAAATATTGCTTTGCTTCGAATACATGTCCAAAGGGAGTCTACGTGATTATATCAGTGGTACGGATATGAACCCTAATATAATTTTTGGTCAAGCATCCCCAACATATGTTATAAATCATGTACCATGCCATATACGGCCTACCATTGAAATATTAAAAAACCCAAGTGTGTCTTGAATTATAAACCCACTTTCTCATGACCCCATCCTCTATAACACTAAGCTCCCTAGTTTTAAGGAGCCTACATTCAATTGAGGTCTCCAATGGAGATTGGGCCACCCGATTTTGACCGGGTCAATAATTTCTCAAAGTTTACCCATTCAATTCTTTTATACTATATACTATGCTCCTTAATTTTTAATGCCTCACAATTAATTGATGTCTTCAATCTAGAATTGGTTCAAGTCGATTTTGACTGGGTCAAGATACTAAGCTCCCTAATTTTGAAGACCTCACAATCAATTGAGGTCTCAAATTGGAATTTGTTCACCCGATTTTAACCGGGTCAATAATTTCGCAAAGCTCTCTCATTCATTTCTTTTTTATACTATACACTATGTTTCCTAATTTTTAAGGCATCACAATTAATTGATGTCTTCAATTTAGATTTAGGTCACTCGATTTTGATCTGAGTCAACAATTTCTCCAGGAGCTCTCGCATTCAAGTATTTTAATTCACTATGCTTCCTAATTTTGAAGCTCTTTCATTCGATTGAGATATTCAATTTTAGATTTGGTTTACTATTTTGATCAGGACAATGATTTTTCAAATCAATCAGCGGCAACCGGTCTATAGAAACATATCAATCTCGCGCAACCTCCCACCACATAGAAAAAAGAAACACCACCATATGGTACCGTAGCACCAATACAGTACATGCAGCTACCGACACAGAAATTTCCTCACATAAATATGGGTTTATTAACGGATGACATAGAATCACACCACAAAAGGCACACCAAATCACCATGTTATAAAAAACACACTCCATCATCTCCCTGCCTCGCCGAACTAAATATTCCATCAATTCAAAAATATAAGGGGTATTAGTTTTTTGGAAAGTTAAATTCCTTTAACTTTGACCAAATTTAGAGCTAAAAATATCGGCATACACAATATTAAAAAATATGAAAATTCATTGTCATGATGAATCTAATTATATAGATTTGATGTTATGGATTTTGATATATTTATCTACAAATTTAATCAAACTTAAAAAGGTTTGACTTTTCAAAAAAGTAATACACCATGTATTTTGAAATAGACTGGATTTTGTTAAAGATACCCAACAACATCAACGGTGCAGCAAAGCACGCCCAACCCTTCTAGTATAGATGAATCTTTTGCCGACTTAAATGAAGAAAGTTCCACCAAATTATCAATGGAATTTTCCAAGGTTTAAATTATCTCCATGAGAATTGTATTTGTTCACTTAGATCTGAAACCAGAAGATGTACTGCTAGATGACAATATGGTACCAAAGATTACTGACTTTGGCCTCTCAAGGTATTTTGAGGAAAGGAAAACTAGCCAATCTATTACTTCAAAAATTTCTGCTACACTGTAACTTGGCTAAGTCTCTTCTAATCTCTTTTTTTTGTCTCGGGTGAATATATTTTAACTGAGATTTTTTTTGTCCCAACAAGTCAACCTTAACCACTGAAGTGTTGCCCCTCACATGTACTATATGAAACCTTTTACTTAAAGAACTATATGGAAAAATTGAAACTAAAATAAAGGCAGAGAAGTACATATGCATATTTGTTATTACTTACATGAAATACTTCACTTGATATTTTCATTTTTTGTTATTGACCATGAAAGTGTAATTGAAATGCTGATAGATCTGACTAGAAACCATTGGTGCACACTTCACTTTTTGAAGGACTTTTGTCATAAGTTGATGGTTTAATATTATAGGTAGTTGAGAGATAGTGTGGAAGGTTGGGAAAACCACTAGAAGACACACAGGTGGAACAAGTACGAGTTTGCACTGAAATAGGGATAGAGTGCAGCGACTTCAATCCATCGAAGAGGCATGTTAGAACACGCAATATAATCGGAAGGCTCAAGGAAATAGAAACTACAGATGAGGTGAGGTATTTTAAAATAGAATCGGCTGCCCGAATATGGTGTGTGAGGTGAACTGGACATGGTTGTTGCTACATGTTATTATGCGTCCAAATCTTGGTGGAGCTATGATACAATACAACATTTAAACACAATGACAGTTTAGGATCTATTCATAACATTGACAAGAGATGCATCCATGCATCTTACCACAAAATCTGAAATTAAATTCTTAAGACTAAAGGGAAAGGTGGAAATGTATTGTGATTAGTTTATGGAGTTACTAATTATAATATAGTTTGTCAGTGTAGATATTGTTCACATCGAGTACAATAAAACATTACTGACTTTTTGTTTCATCGTAGTTTTAGTTCCCCTTTTGTTCTATTTTGAGCCAAAAAGAATTGCCTTTGAAATTCAGCAACAATTCTCATGATATAAATTTTCAGTTCAATTCTTTGCTAATCTTGTTGCATGTTTCAACATCTAACACAAATGTGTAGTGGAATTTTTTTTAGTGATGGTATATTAAATTATTGATTTCCTTGATGGGCTAGTTCAGCAATTATATTCTTGTAAATATGCTAATATGATGCGCCTTAGCACAATAGCTAGGGTAAGAATAGCTTAGGGCTCTAGATCAAATTAAATATCACCTACGTTGTTCTGAACGACCATATTGAAAATAATATATATTATGTCAAGTGCAGTATCATTGTTCTAGGAAACTCATTGAACTGTATTTATATTTAAAACTAATTAATCACGTATGTTAGATAGCTTGCAATTTACTCGCAAAAAAAAGATAGCTTGCAATTAATTGAATCAAAAATGACTTTAGTGGGAAAATCACCATGACATTAACAGCACAAGCTCTTCTCTTGCAGGTATCCAGTGTCTTATCCAGTGTTGTACCCACCAAGCTGTTTGTCCATCCGCATCTCCTCTGCTTTCCCTGTGTACCGAAGAAGCTGACCCCTAGTTCACTGAACCTTAGAAACTTCACAGATGAACATTTTGCATTTAAGCTTGTGGAATCATATGCAGAAGAAACTGAGCGACGCTTTGCCAAATTGCCACTGTACGGGGTCGTGTCGCCGAGGTCAACTCACACTCTTAGTTTGACACTCCAGGAACGGGATGAAAAATCCATTCATTTGGTCCTAGAGAGCAGTACATTTAAGGATGCACATATGCCAATGTACTGTAGCGAATTTAGAGGGGACAAATTTTTAGAAGAAACCAAAGAGAAAGGTAATATGGTGCAGCAAGTGATAGTGAAAGCTGTTGCTACTACTGCACAGCGAGAGATAACGTCTGAGGTGAGTTCGTCTTTGACAGAAAAGTCCCGGTACGTACGTACATTGGCCAGTATACACCCCTTGCTAAATCAATACAATGGCATATGCCTTAGTTTACCAGCATTTATTCAACATATCCTTTTATCTTTTGGGGGGCAAATATTGGCCAGTATAACTTTCTTACTAAGTTTTGTCATTTTTGTCTTTTCTATTCACTTGCATGATCGATATGGTCATGATCGCATTCCACTGGCCATCATTTGGCAGCTAATCCCAAATAAAACGAAGGTATGCATCTGTTTTGCACATCTCTCTGATTTGTATATTTATATTGTCCTAGACATTGCCATAACCTCATATTTAACAAACTTACTACTTTGCTTGCATGCTTTCTAGACATATATTTTATAAACACAACTTTGAGGTTGTCCCTGAATATTAATCACGGAATTGTTCAATCAGATATTATTCAAGAAGAGCCCATTCACGTCTCTGGACTGCCAAGATGTTAACCTAACCAAGCAATGGTGGGTCTATTATTTATTGAAAAACTATGTTACGCGAGTGGTCTTTTTACTACATCTTTGTTTTTGGATATTATTCAATGAAATTCTGTGTTACGCAACACGGATTATATATTATATTTTTCATTGCCAAATATTTCTTGAATATTGATGTTGCCACCCAGCCTTTGCCGGTCTTCAATACCAAATGAACAGATACATATAATTGAGATGAAAAAACTATACACTGTAGTCCATTTTTGGAGAGATTGCTGACACATAATTTAGGTAATCGACAAAAAATGTTTCTTCATTTATTTTTGAGAAGGATAAATAATAAAATAAAATGCTTTCATTGAGAGTTGAACTCAAGACCTCCCGCTTACTAAACGGGTGCTCTAACCAACTGAGCTATGAAAGCTTCTCATGCTATGCATATATAAGGATTTTACTTGTGGATGTCTTCTGATTTCATTTGAGTGTTGCAGGATAATAACAGGCCATACACGGGGATATGTTTGCATTTGGGACGGTCAAACACAGGCAAGTGATACATACTTATAGTGCAAAAGTATAAGGACTAAAAGCACTATATTTGTTATCAACAGACTTATGGTACAGCTATACTAAAGTACCATATGTAGGGCTAATGACAATACATACGATGTAAGGCTACTACCCAATTTGGGGGCTCAAATTGTCTACATCAGCAGTGTCGTCGGTGTAGTGAATTCACTTTGGCTTTAGGATTCCCCAAAACAAATAAATCTAATAATACAGACACATACTACGTAAGATCGTGATTACCGAATCAATAACAACTGCTGCGCGTTACATAGGGAATTCGCATCAAGGTCATCGGGATTCAACTACACCATCCCCATCCCAAATCTCATAATACGCACATAGGTTTTTCTTCTGCATTGACTAACAAAGTACTTTGCCTTTGCTCGCAGAGGAAAGTAGATTGGTTTAAAGTCTCCACCGACAAAGGCATGCAATTTGAGTTCTATTTTTTTAATTCTTTCTTGTTAAGTTCTTCAGCCGTGCCATATATACTGTATTACAGATAAAAAGATGATGACTCTGTCTGCAGTTGTTTTGGTTAAATTTATCGGACGAAAACAATGGTTTGTGGCTGGAGCCGAAGATGGCTTTATTCACATCTAGAATTACGAAACTAAACGGCAGCAAGTCCCAAGTTTCACAGCTCATGCTGCAAAAATGACATCACTGGCCGTTCATCCAAGCAAACCGTACTTGATGTCATGGAGTTCTGATGAAATGAAGCTTTGGGATTGGGACAAAGCCTGGGAGTGCACACAAACATTCAAGTGCAAACACTTGGGTTATATTTGCCAAGTCATGTTTGACCCAAAAAACACCAACAGTTTTGTCACTGCCTCAGCCAATCACATGATAGATGTATGAGTTTCCTATTTTATTTCAACTAAAGTTTGACATTACATAAATATGTGTTTCTACTAGACCTTCATTGCGAAATCCAATGTTTGGTGTCCAGGTTTGGGATTTTGATTCTCCTCAATGTAAATACACACTCTCTGGGCACTGGGACAGAGTTAACTGCCTTGATTTCTTCACACATGACAATCAGCAGTATTTGATTACTGGCTCTAGTGATTGTAGCGCGAAGGTTTGCCATTTCTATTGATTTTTTTTGCTAATACAGTATGCGTATAACATTTCTTATGATCCACCCTTTATTTTGGCAAATCAGATATGGGACATGCACAGCAATATGTGTACTCATACACTACACGCTTCCATGTCTCCGGTTATGTCTGTCATGTTTCATCCCAATCTTCAGGTTCTAATTACAGGTTTAGAAGATGGCACTGTTTATTTGTGGAGTTCAACTAATTTCAGGTAATTGGTTCTTGTGCAACATGTGCACATGTTTTTAATTGCTGTTATTTTCATGGATTGCAGTACTAAATTTCTACAATCCCAGGCTTGAGAGGATCATTAACCCTCCTGTAATTGAACCCCCTGCTTGGGGTTTCGGATGGATATACAATATTTTTAGCAGCCCCGTAAGTGAACATGTTTGGGGTCTCGCATGTTCGATGAAGTCAAAAGGGTAATGAATACTTTTCCGGCTATTATTCTTATTATTACCGTTATGGAGAAATGCTTAGAAAGATTATTTCTTTTGGAGCGTTTACTGTGTATATTTTTAAAAGAGTGTAAAATGGACATACAAATGTTATCCTCCACAAATGTGAGTGTTAATTCCGATAAATACTAGGAAAATTCGGGTGCACAACAGCACGACTCGGTGAGGGAACAAGCTGTCTTACTTTAATTCATTTGCTTATACTCAGCTTGCCATGTTGATCTTTGGTATTGTATATCTACATGGTTCCAAAAAAATAGAACCATCCTCACTCTCAGCATTAAACCATAAGCCTATCCCTTGACCTTTTTTATATTTTTCCTGCTTCTTATATTATTTTCACTTCCTAATTCCATTATGATAAACTTGGGAAACATGGCAACTTTATCTGTTAGGTTTGTGTTTGGAAGAGGAGAGACGGTAGCAATGGTGGATGTCGGCAATGTAAATAATCAGGAAGAATCAAGTCATCACAGTGTACCACAGATAAGAGCAGACAAATCTACTCAGGTGAGCACATTAATGAAACAGACAATGTCATCTCTATATGCTTCATTTTAATCTGGAAACAGTTAATAGCACATACATTTTATCCAACTTGTTTTGTCAATAAATTCTTTAAAAAAATGCTCATCTGTCATCGATTCGTTAACCACATAAATAAATTATTCTTGTCCAGTTGATCGACAACAGTGGGCTACTTGAAGTGCACCCGTCTGACCTCCGCTTCCCCTTGCAACCACACAAGTCAACCACGTGCTCACTGGACCTAACAAACCACACATATGAGCGCGTGGCATTTAGGCTTGTACAGAAGAATAAGAGCCACTCGTTCGGGGAAGAAGAAGATTCACTTTTATCAAATGTGCCGATTTATGGATTTATAGTTTCCAGGTCCACGTACACTCTAGTCGTGACAACAAAAGAGTGGCCAGATCAAGGAGACGACACAAGCTTGGATCTGCTTCTGCAGAGCAGTATATCGGGGGACAAGTTCATCGTCCCATTCGAAAACGAGACTGAGTGTGTTGATCTATTTGAGGAATTAAAAGAGATGGAGAATGTGGTGCAAGAATTGACACTGAAAGCTGTTTTTTATGCATAAGAAGAGGTGACACGCGAGGTTAGTTCCCAGATGTTCTTTTCCTAACATGTACGTTTCGAAACAAAGTCGTTGGGCCAAAAGAATAAAGTAAGACAGTCTTGCCTATCCATTGCAATCAATTTGTCATTGGTTTTACATGGAACTACATACGATGTATGATCAGATCATATCAGCCATGAAGAAAGTTGATGCACTTGGATTCGGCAATAGGCTGGTGTGCCTAGATGCACATCCAACAGAGACATGGTGAGTGCATATATACCACATAACACAATCTGGGCATTGAAATAATCTTTTGATCAGGTGAATTTGTTATCGTACGATAAATTTCTTATGGCCTTGCAGGATCTTAACATGCAAGTTTTTTGGAGATGTTCACATGTGGGATCTTGTCTCTCAGGCAAGTTCTGTTGGTATAGTTACTAGCATGTGCTTCTATTTATATTTGGCCATGGCCGTCATTTATGACCGTCTTTTTCTCCTTGTATATGTGTATCTTTTCTTTCCTCCTGAAAGTGAACATGAAAATGTGTGTAGGCCTGTTTTGGATTGCGTCGGACTAACAAAATCGTTTGTATCGTATTGTACATGTATCGACAGGAAAAGAAGGCCCTCTGTTCTTTTCATGTCTACCAGAATGGAACAAGAGGCATGTTTCCAGCTTACTTACTCCTCTGTTAACCATATTTTTTTCTTCATGCACTGGCATGGTAATAGTGGCACATTAATCAAATTTCAGGGCTATCATCGACAGTTAGATTGCTTAAATTTATCGCACGGAAGCAATGGTTTCTGGCTGGTGCAGACGATGGCTTCATCCATGTGTGCACCTACGGAACAGAGATAGTACAACAGGTCACGAGTTTCAGAGCTGGTTCTTCCAGTGTCACAGCAATGACCATCCATCCAACCCAGCCATATGTGTTGTCCTCAGCTTATGAAAGCCCGATTAGGCTTTGGAACTGGGAAGAGGGCTGGCAGTGCACACAAACTTTCGACGATGAACACTCTGGAACTGTCCGACAGATCACCTTCAACCCAAAGGATGCCAACTGTTTTGCTAGCTCGTCCGAAGATCAGACAGTAAAGGCATGCTTCCTTTTCCTTTGCACTAACCAAAACATAATACGCAATGAAACACTAGTTTTAATATTAGACCTTGATTGCGAGCTTGATATTATGCACGCTTGGTGTACAGGTTTGGAACCTTGACTCCCCAAAATCTAGCTACACTTTGTTTGGGCATTTGGCTCAAGTGAACTGCCTTGATTTCTTCGCACATGCTGATCAACAGTATCTGATTTCTGGCTCAGATGACTTGACCGCCAGGGTATGATACTTGCATTCTAAAAGATGTATTCTGTTTTATATATCTGATATGCATAACATTGCTGCTTGATTTTGTCAATTCAGATATGGGACCTAGAGAACAGGGTGTGTGTCTATACAATAAGAGCTCTCATGGCTCCGGTTCTTTCAGTTCCGTGTCTTCTTCCTGATCATCCATATCTAATTATAGGCTTAAAAGATGGCACTCTTCATTTGTTCAGCTCCGCTAATTTTAGGTAACTTAGCACCAAAGTTCATGCCATCGTTGTTGCTCTTGTAGTTACCGTTTGCTTCTCCTTTCTCTTTTAAGTGACCGCTTCATATTCTCCAGGATTGTGAGGATCATTGACTTAGGCTATAGCAAAGTTCGCAGTGTCAATCTGATGGGATCAGTAAGGTGACAATTCACCTGCCATTCTCTTCATCTTCTTCAATCTTCTTGTCTACCTTAGATTTGGAGTATTGCTATCATGCTTTACTTTTCTGAAAATTAACATATGTGTATGCCTTTGCTTGAATGTACATATATAGAGTTTGTTCGGCACGCTCCAAAATCTATATCTGTTCGACCGTGCATGTCGCATTTATAGCATTACTTATTATTACCTACGATGTGAAAACATGCGAGTAAGACGCTATTTTTAATGACAGGGTTGTGATTGAACCAGAGGGGGTAGTGTCAATCATGGATATAGACCCTGAACAACAAGGTGGGATTATCAGTGAAGTGAGGGCTAACATGGATGATGTAGTGAGATTGGATGTTGCTTCGGAAGCACAACTAGACATCTTCCAAGAACCCAAAGAGGATCCGCGAGGTGTAGTGTCAGGGACAGGAAATACGAATTCCACACAGGCGTCCCAGGTGAGCACCTATCTTAGTTTGCTAAAGAAATGCGATTTCGCCAAATGTTACTATATTCCAGTACATCAGAGTTCTTGGTTGCACAAATTCTTCCCTTTACTATCATTGTTTATTTGTTTTCCACTCTGCCTATTCATTACAGTGCCAAACTTAATTATGTTGTCACACGCAACTAATATGTTTATTTGCCTGTAGGAATGTGATGGGATATAACAATATATTAGTGCTTACAGAATTTCGCCCCCAAAGAAAAGAAATTAGCATGTGATTACACCAGCATGAGTAACAGAATCAAAGCTAAATCTATTTGTGCGAAAACAGATGGATGAAGAGCAGAAAATAAGGATTGTGAGTGGATGTTGGCTAATCCTCTCCACTGATTTTTTGTTGTTGTGAAACTGATGGTCTCTACACTTATATATACACTGCATATATTGCTTGGTAAAATTTTGGACAGATTGAGAACTCGTGTGCTTTTCTTATTCTTGTATGAGAAATTATTGGCAAGACCTTGAGACCGCGGTTTGTCTAATGGACACGTCCTTATGCCAACTCGAGCTCTCTATCTATGTTGTGAAATTTGGCTAGCAGGATCGTTTGCTTACTACTCCCTCTATAACAAATACTTAGTGACCTAAAACGTCTTATATTTGTTTACATTGGGAGTCGTAATGTTTGCATTGCTTTATGATAGACACAAGCATTACATGCATCACTACATGGAACAACTCGCAATTTAGCAAATGATTAGTAGCTAAATTGTGGTCAACTGCTCAGCATAGATACCGGCAAGAACTCGTCTTGGGTGCCACTTGCTAGCTTAGCTAGCCCAACAGTGCTGATGGCATTTTGGTAGTTTGGCAAAGTACTGCACCTGTGACCGGTGAGCTCTCCATCTTACGACGAAAACTTGAAACAACAACTTTCAATAAGATATGTGTGAGTTTCTGACAGAATCTATTCAATCTTCCAACACGGCAAATAACATTTGACTCGCACAAGAGTGCACCCTTAAAAATATTTGATTGAGTGCAGAATGTTTTAAGTATTCAAATAACTTGATTTTTTTCTGAACTTACAAAGCCAAATTTTCTTTTTTTGAGGACAACTTACAAAGATAATTGCTTTCCAAAATTTTAGTTGGGCCACCAACCAACCTATTGTAGACCGGAGTCAACCCTTTTCACATGCTTTTTGTGGGCTCTTTTAAATGCACATTAATTACTTTTACCGACTTTATGGTGTAATATGAATGCCAATTTCAAAAACCATTCTTTCAACTTAAAGTTTTATATGTTATGTTAATAATCTTTCATTTCTAGTCATTGGAGGAGTATATATATGGTAATATACTTATTTTTCATTAAACTTTGTTCATCACTCTGCAAAAAAAGCAGTCATACAAGAAAAGATTGTTGTGGAATTTATCTTATTATGAAAAATATTCATTTTTTCCAACTTAAAGGCTAAATGACGACATTCTCATTACTTGTCATCATTTATCATAGCCACACGATAAGGGTATGTTTACGGCATGTTTGGGGCTGCTCTACTCCACCAAAATTAACATCACACCACCAAATCCACTTTGGAGCAGTTTCATATAGGAGTTGCAGCTCCACCAAAGAGCACTTTATCATGTTTGGCTTCCAGCTAGCTCCAACTTCAAGAATTAAAAATTTGGTGAAAATGACCTATTTGATTGGATGACATAAGGATAAACAAATAGGTATCCACTTACTAGTGGCAATGGTGCGTAATTTTCTCCCAACTTTAGCTTCTAGAATTTTTAGAGCACCCCCTCAAGAGCTTCACAAAAAACACTGAGTTGTACCCTAGATTCTACTCTCTTTTTTGCAGAGCGGCATATCATGGAGCTACACTGTTTGACTTGCATTTTCTAGAGCGGAGCTAAATTTTAGGGAGCGGGGCAGTCCCAAACATGCCCTTAGCTGCCCTGCACACTTGTGACAAAAGTTAGCTAGGGCTGTTTGGATTGCGACTATGTTTGCCATATATTGCCACATTATTTTTGCCATACTTGCCACATTTGCCTAACTTGAGGGGCTGTTTGGATTGTGACTATCTTTGCCATATGTTGCCACATGATTTTTGCCACACTTGCCTTACTTGAGTTGCTCAAATTGCTAGCCACACTTTGGCTTGCCTAATCGAATCTTGCCACACTTTTTGTGCCTATGACATGTGGGGTTCACTGCTCATAAAAAAAATTCTTGCCTTAAGTGTGGCTAGAACCAAACACCTACCTAATTTGGTCAAACTTGCCTAAGGTTAGGTGTGGCAAAGTGTGGCAAGGTATGGCTAGAAACCAAACAGCCCCTTTGCTCAAATTGTTAGCCACGCTTTGGCTTGCCTAAGGGAATCTTGCCACACTCTTTGTGTCTATGACATGTGGGGTTCACTTCTCATAAAAAAATTCTTGCCACACTTTGCCACACCTCACCTTAGGCAAATTTGACCAAGCTAGGTGTGTGTTTGGTCCTAGCCACACCTAAGGTTAGAATATTTTTTATGGGTAGTAAACCCCACATGTCATAGACACAAAAAGTATGGCAAGATTCCCTTAGGACATCCAAAGTGTGGCTAACAATTTGAGCAACTCAAATAAGGCAACTGTGACAAATGTGGCAAAAATAATGTGGAAATATATGGCAAAGATAGTCACAATCCAAATAGCCCAATGTGGCAAGCCACAACTGTGGCTACAACCAAACACTTGCCACACTCATGGCAGAAAAGTGTGGCAAACAGTGGATGCCAACCAGACATGCCCTAAGTACTTCAGCAAGGTCGTTGCACTGTATATTTAAGTTTCATCGCTGCAGCTTCACAAAATCACATAGCCTCCATAGTAGAATGCTGAAAACAGTAAGAAAAAAATTCCATCTCTCATACCACTCTTATGGTTGGTTGGATGCGGAAGCTTGGTTTTAGTTAGCTTCATGTACAAGAGGATATTGAGTGCCTGAGTGGCATTGATTTTGTAGAAATGTGATGCATTGGGAACGTGAGTTCAAGTCAAAACAAAGTAACTTGAGTTCAACTTGGAAACTTGATGAGAATTTCCAGCCATTCATCTGGGGAACTCAAAGGTGGACAAGCTACGACAGTGTGAAGATCTACAAGCTGGTCTTGCAGAAGGAATGTCATCCTCAATACAATATTGAGATTGTCCTGCAAGAACAAATTTTAGTTTGTATCAGAACTGCACTGTGTGTCTCGATTTATGTCTTGCTGAAGGAATGTATTCCAAAATTGTTTCTTACATAGACTTTTTTTTTCTTGGATTGAGATTTTTTGTATTGGTTCGAACACTTTTTACACTAAAACTTAATCTTGTGTAACTGATAAACTTCTCCACACTAAATAATTAGCTACATGGTGTAGTATAATCGACTCAAACGACAGCTAAAAATATGTGTGTACATGACGATAGCCTCACAATTTCACAAACCATCCTTTAATCCTCTTGGCAGCAATGCATGTCGTGCAGCACTACGGCACTCTTTAATAGTAGTAAGTATACAAGTTTAAACAATAAAGAATCCAACTTCCATGGTGAAGATTGTTTCGGATACCAATTTCAATGCTAGTTGTGTAGTGAGATATTGCGACTTCACTTCAAGAGAATCAAGTTCAACACATTTGATGTCACTGGGATTGCAGAGATACTATCTTCTATCATGGTGTTTCTTCGAAAATAAGCGCAAGTTCACAGTTTGTCGACGCCATTCATTTATTGGGACCTAAATTCAATATGAATATCGAGTACTTAGTAAGCAGATGGTAAAAATGAGGAACACAAGCTAGAAATGTGGACACTGCTATACTGAAATGCTTACAGCTGGAAATCCGCCATAGTCATCGGGCTCCTGAATGTCCTTTGTCACCAAACTATTTGCAGCAAGTCTAACCTGTAATTGGACCGAGGAAAATAAATTTACGAGGGCGGTGGAAAAAATTGTGGGCAATCAAAATATGATGTTATCAACTAGATCTTGGTCAAATGTTTAGACCAGTGCTATCTGGATGCTTGCCATGGCTACCAACAGGAATGAAATGCATGTTTTGCTTGAGCATTTGTTTCTTTGTTGTCACCACTGGATATGAAGATAAAGTCGTAAATGGATTTTTTTTGTATCACAGTCAGTTGCTTAACAAGGTGAGAAGTAAGACACATTCTCCCTGCAACCTGAATTACTTGTGAAGTGCTATCAGGCACTAGAGCATGATGAGCAATGCAGCTAGGTTTTAGCACATGACAACAAAGAATTGCATGGAAATTACAAATATTATGGAATAAAAATAAAGCAAGGTCAAAAGAACATAGCTGAGAAAACAGCGCCTTTGAAGCAATGGAGACATGATCCCGGATGGCCACCCTACCACCTAATACTATGTAGTCACTCAACCTGTGTGTACATAATAGGACAAATTTCAAAAGGCACACATGACAAATTATATAACACACCTAAGAGGAATGAACACTTGATCCATGAGATGAAGGTATACGTATGTTGCAGAACCTGCGATCCCTACTTGTCCACAAATCAAGCAGCACTTTCCTATCACCACATTGTGACCTATCTGCAAGAGGGATGCCAATTCACAAAAAAGGAGAGAAGAGCCTGAATCTGATAACTAAAACAGGGGAGAGAATACCTGAACCATATTATCAATCTTCGTGTCATCTCCAATCATTGTGTCTCTCCAACTGCAGTTAACAAATATAGTTAGAAGTTGTCAGCAAGAATCAGTTGCAGTCAAATGTATAATGGTGGCATGGAAAGGGTACATAGTTCGTCAGGTATATTGAGATCAATCATGGACTAGCCAACAGAGGCCTTAGCCAAGCTAAGCATTCCCTGGACATTAGCATGCCGACTCTATGAGCTTTGAACTATCGAACATTATCAAAATACATAAATTTAGAAAGGATAGAAAGGTGACAAGTTACCTGCCTCTGTCAATGCATGTATTTGCGCCTATTTCCATATTGTCTCCAATTCTTGCATAAAGCTCCTGAAGAATACAAAGCTTTTTCTATGAGGCCTAATTTTTTTATATGCATAAAAATTATCAAATTACGATATAGAGAGTCACTCAGTCAGTAGGCACTTCTTAGTGAAAGACATTATTTCTTCCATGTCACCTTGTAAAAGCATTACCTCTGGGTTTCCTCTGTTCTCTGTTACTAGCATTGCACATTTGTTTTAACATATATTAACCGAGAACTTCTTCACCACTCAACCCAATAATTGTGACAAAACACTTCAACCTTAATACTTAGTAGTTATTTGTAATCTTCACCAACAGTTCACCCATGTATTTAATTTCCACCGAGTGATAGTGATGAGGACTAACTTGTGGTTTCTTCTTGACCTGTCCATCCTTGTCCACAAAGAAACCAAAATCTGCAAGGGATACATCAGCAATGGACACCTACATCTACATAGCATCAGAAATCAAGCCCTATTGTTTGATAGTAATTTATAAACCAAATATTTACTATTCAGCTACTATAACAGTAAAACAAAGAAAAATAAAAAATTGACAATAAACAGACCAAATAGGCTTTAGTACCAAAAAACTTGAGATGCAAGTCACCAGCTAAAATGACTAAGAGAATTGAACTGTTTTGATCAGCAGAGAAGCTGCAATTTAGTGTTCCTAGTAAACATGTGCAACGTATCTGAAATAAGTAACATGACATGTTCTTTGTAGTGTGGTAGAGCATAGAACATACCATGTCTGCCAATTGACATATTTGCAACACTAGGTGAGAAAGTGCTCACCGTCTTGACCGATGCAGGCGCCATTGTGGATCGTATAGAACTCGCCCACCGAGCAGTTGCTCAACACAACATTATACCTGCACATATCAACACATAACTCATCTGCAACAAATGGTCACTGCAACCAAACAGAGATTGCTCTGTCTCAACACTGAGATGACACCAGCAAAACGCCATACCCGATCCTGGTGGACTGCCCCACGGATACCGAAGGCCCGACCACGGTCCCAGATCTGATGACCACCTCCTTGCCAATCACAGCACCGTAGTGCACGACGACGCCGGCCTCCACCACCGCGGTGGGGTCAACGGACGCTGCTCGGTGCAGAACGCCGCTACCATTACGCCAAGGCATGAACTCCATCGCCGCAAAGGCCGCTATCCCAGCATCTGGTTCAAGCCATTCAGGAAGCCAACAGGGTCATACAGACTACACATCTCACAAGTACAGTATGGCAGAAACATTTCTCCTATATGTTTTGGATATATCTAGACTGATGTGTATATGCATTCTTCAGAGAATGCTCAATTTGTAAACTTATGTAAAATTTGGTTGAACCCAATTTTTATTCATCTTAAGATGATTTTGTGTATGTAGGTCTTGTAAAGATATTGCTGATGAGGTCATCGATATACACAGAGGTGATGTAAGAAAACAAAGTTCAGGAATTCTTTATGAGTAAACATAAAAAATATCATTATTCGTTTAATCCTCTGAAAAAGGGACTCGTGTGGTTAGTCGTACTGTATAATTTTCTTACTTGAGTCATAGAGTGACTTCTATAATTTTGCACGATTTCAGAATTTTAAGCCCTTTAGGAACTTCAATATAGATATCTAAAACAAGGGACTCATATGAGTATGTAGTTCTTTCATCCATTAATTGCATGAATTATATGATTTATATACTACCAATGATTTTTAGTATCGAAGCATAATTCCACTTATATCTAGAGGGCACGATACAGCGTAATAGATGTCGGGTCTACATGTACACATTTTCTAAAAGCCTTGCTTTCTCACTAGCTCATAGATTTTTCTTATGAATGAGATGTTAATTTATTCCATGTAGTAAATAATTATGGGGAGTATGTATTACATTGGTAAATACAACTCTTTTGCTGAGTGATTGTTATTCTTCTTTAACTTGCTTCCTCTTGCGAACCAATATGATGCAAGAGGTACTTACCATGGATTTTGTTTCAAAGCCCAAAAAGTATTGACAATTTTGAGAAGAAATATACGTCAATAAATGTAGTCTTTATGTTATATGATTCTGGTAGAATCGATAAATTTGTGGATAATCCATTTATTCCTTGTAACTCCTTATAATTTCCTACAACAGTGGTGTGAAGGTGTTTCGATGTCCCGACACAAAAATATTTCTACACATTGATGTCGGGCTTTGACTGATGAACATCATGTGATGTGTCTTTGAAATTTGATGTTGAATTACATTTACTTGTTGAGGATCTAATTTCCTCTGTTTCCGCGGAAACAGAAAGTATTGTGGCAAACTCTAATTGGGTCAAATGCAATTTTTTTATAGGGAAGTTCGGTGGGTGTTTGCAGTTTTCCAAAGAATGAGGTGTGATTGGTCGAGTGAGGAAGGCGTACAGGCGTGGTGAGGGAAACTAGTGGGCCCATGGTTTATTTTCGGAAGAGAATAGTTTGACAACAAATTTCGTGAGGCAATAATTCTGCACATGCAAGATTTTGATGGCTAAACTACAAAAAAATTTGGTTTCCGAACATTTCTTCAAGCAATAAGACATTTGGTACCGATGCATGCTTTGAGCACTTTCTTGGATCCAAAAAACAGCCATAAAATAAACTTTTTTCGATAAAGGATGAATTTTATTGACTCAAAATAAAGTATTAAAAGGATACAAACATAATAAGAACACATCCGGCCTCTGCATGAGTAGGATGCACACGGCCAACACCAACGCACCCACACAAAAACACGCCGGCAAATAGCAAAGTTATATAAGACCAAAACTATGGTAGGCGAGAAAAAAGAAAAAATGCCTCAAAGCGATCAAATCCGCGATCGGCAAACTATAACAAAGTCATAAAATAAACTAGGCAAGAATATAAGACGGGTGTGACTAGTGTGAGCCTACTGCCCTTGCTTAGAATTTGTGCGCACCAAGTGGATCGCATGGTTGAGGAATCTGAGTCTCGATGACCCTTAAGTCGGATATCCCACTACAAATAGGTCAACGCATCCAACTCCAAGGAAGCAGCATGAGTTAGGCGATTTCACGGGTTAGCTAGTTAACCGTTTTGCAAGAGTAGCAAACCTAAAACTGACTGGTTTGTGAAAGTGAGAGAAAAGGTTAGCAAGATGCGTTTAGGCGAGAGCACGTAGCTACGTACATTCCTACCGTCTATTCACTTATGCTAACAGTCACTTTTTAGCATTTGACGAGGTGCATGTCTTGAAGTGTAGGGAAACTCGGTCGTGGAAAAGAAACTTAAGAGAAAAACATGCATAAGATTTAACATTATGGCAAGATTCATTTAAGCCATAGCTTAACTCTTCTAGCAAGCTCCTCGGAAATCCTTTTTCTTTCAAAGATCGATGTCAATATGCATGCATTCTGCTAGCCACAAGAGAGGAAATTTGTTCCACGCTTTTGCATTCCAAATACAATTGGTGTCATCACATTTACTGGCGGATGGAAGAATATAAATTTGCCGGGGCGACGAACAATGACGGAGCTTGATGGTGCTAGTCGCTGGCCGCTAGGTAATTAAGGGTTACCCTGCTCCGCTACCAAAGACCTGGGATGGCCGCCCCGCTCGCAATAGTACGATTAATTCTCCAGGAGAAAAAATATTAGACATTTCATCTTCGAAAAACCGCATTTTTGGTGTTACTTGGTGTATAATAATCTCTATGTTCGTCCCAATGATAATGGATCTACTATATTGATCACTTTGCTCACGACAAATCTCTGTTAGCCACACCATTCAATTCCACAAGCTTCATCATACATTAGTGTAGAATCGGGCTTTAGTCCCGGTTTGTAAGGACCTTTAGTCCCGGTTCTGTAACCAGCACTAAAGGATACTCCCTCCGTCCGGTAAAGAGTGTACGTTTGGCTTCAAAATTTGTCCACAAAAGAGTGTACTTCTATCTTTCCAATACAATTTAAAGTAGAAAAAAAATACTTCTCTCTCATCACATGGTAATCTAGACCAAGAACAATCTACACATAGTCTTCTTAATTTCTACATGCACTTAGCTCATTGGGGTTGGTAAATTAAAGAGGAGAGAGATGGTGGCATGCACTTTTTCAATGCATTTTTTATTTCACTTCATAATTTGTCCTAAAATCTTTAGATGTACACTCTTCACCGGACGGAGGAAGTAGGGACTAAAGGTCCCCCCCTTTAGTCCCGGTTCAACATGGTCCGGGACCAAAGGCCCACCACATGGCACGAGCATGCGCCAAGGGCTGGAGACCTTTAGTCCCGGTTACTAATTTCTACATGCACTTAGCTCATTGGGGTTGGTAAATTAAAGAGGAGAGAGATGGTGGCATGCACTTTTTCAATGCATTTTTTATTTCACTTCATAATTTGTCCTAAAATCTTTAAATGTACACTCTTTACCGGACGGAGGGAGTAAGGACTAAAGGTCCCCCCTTTAGTCCCGGTTCAACACGGCCCGGGACCAAAGGCCCACCACGTGGCACAAGCCTGCGCCAAGGGCTGGGGACCTTTAGTCCCGGTTACTAACACCAACCGGGACTAAAGGAATTTTTTTAAATTTTTTATTTATTTTGAAAAAAATCAAAGCTTATTCTAATTTTCAAATTTCTTAATTATTTAACAATTTACTATCTAATCACCCCTCATCACTGCTCATGTGTGAAGCACTCATTCCAAATCATCTAACTTCCCGGCCGGCCATCCATCCTCTCACTACTCCAGCCTGAGCATGCTTAACTTTCAAGTTCTATTCCCCCTAGTTTCTAAGTCTACACTTGTTGTTTTCCTAACAATAGTAAGCTGTCAATCCTATTCACCCTTAGGAGTTTAGCTTGAGCATGAAGTCACATGTTTCACCGTTTGAGTTTCAAACTATTATGCTAAAAACAATAATTATTTATTAACACTAATATTATTTGAATAAGTAGTTTGACCATAGTATGACCACTGTTTGACCAAAATTCAAAAAACTTAAATTTGACAATAACTTTTTTTCTTTCAGAATTTGAG
The DNA here is from genome assembly GCA_034509565.1 of Triticum monococcum. NCBI lineage: Eukaryota > Viridiplantae > Streptophyta > Magnoliopsida > Poales > Poaceae > Triticum > Triticum monococcum. The sequence goes on along the minus strand of CM067845.1, from coordinate 588,786,546 downwards.
GATTCTAAAATTTGCAAAACGGCCTATGGCCGCCGAAATCAGAATCGGCTTTTCGCGTTGAACATTTCGATATATTATACGTTTTTTCGACATCGTATGCAAAAGTTATAGTCATTTTACTTTTTCATAACACTTTTTTGCCAAACGTGTCGCAATTTATGTTTTTAAATTTCTCTAACTAGTAGATGTAGTAACATAACTACATCTCGAAGGACTTTAATTTTTTAAGTTTTTATCATTTTCTTTTGTTTTTTTAACTGAAAAGGCGATAAGGGGGAGGGGTAGAGTTTGAAAATTGCAGAACCCCTTCAGTCCAGGTTGGAGCCACCAACCAGGACTAAAGGTTAGTCTGGATTGAAGCCACCAACCGAAACTAAAAGGTTAGACCCTGTTAGTCCCAGTTGGTGGCTTCAACCCAGCCTGCCATCATCCCTTTAGTCCCGGTTTGTGACACAAATCGGGACTATAGATACACCACGAACCAGAACTAATGATGCCTGTGCCTTAGCCGTCGAAACCGGAACTAATGGTCACATTAGTACCGGGCCAGTGATATAATAAACTTTAAATATGTCACCTAAGCAAAAATCCGATAAGTATTGGAAGTGCCCTAGTGAAACCAACTTCCACGTGCAACAGCATCACTGGTACAACTACTACCTGCATACCCAAACATGTGTTGCATGCCATCTCGGCCGTGGCGCCTCTCCATGGGCAGCCACTTGTGCTCATCGCGTACGTGCTTGTGAATGTCGTTATCAGCACATGGGACAGTGTATATATAACCGCATGCTTCTATTTGTTGCCGATAGTTAAGCTAGTTGGACCCAGGCACCCTGAGTTATCATGTAGAGAATCTGACTGACGAAATCGCCTCTCTCGAACACTCTCGCGTGGCTCCCCCCCCCCCCCCCCCCCAGCTGCCGGCGCCTCAGGTCCCCCCGCCCCTCTTCTTTCCTCGCCGCCGCCAATCCACGCCGCCGGGCAAAGCCCGGTAGGTGCTGGCGGCGGCGGGGCCCATCTCCTCCTCGCGCGAGGGATCGGCGTGGGCGGGCATCCTCGGGCGGCGGCATCGCGTTCATCCGGGGCACGACGGCTCGCGGGCAGGTCCGACGGCGGTGCTGCGGTGCCTCGTCCTGCGCGTGGAGGGCCAGACACGGGCTGCGGGATCACCCGGAGGCGACAAGAGCGACTCCGGTGTTGGAACCGCGAGCAGCAGGTAGGGCGTCCTCCCTTGCCTATGCGGCAGCGGCCAGATCCATGGCCGGCATGGTGCTCTTCCCCTCGGTGGAGTCTATGCCTGGAGATGGGCGAAAAAAGCCGCGGATCTGGCATCCCGTCCAGATCCGCCCCGGCGTGGCAACCGGTGGCGTGTGGAGGACCGGTGACGGGCGGCTGGAGGCTCCCTGCAGGCGTGCCGGCGGCGGCTTTGGTCTTCACGGCGAAGCTCCGTTCGGTTTCAGTCAGCTGCGAGATTGGGGGGCCGTGATTTACGGTGAAAATCGCGCCGACTACGGTCATGGCATACGATGGCGGCGTCTATGACGTCGTTCCCTTCTTGAGGCATCGTTGTTGTAGGTCATGGTGCCCCACTCGTGATGCTTCGGGGGAAACCCTAGATCTGGGTCTACCAGATCGAACGATGATGGCACCTTCGATGTCGTTGTCCCTCCTGGGGGCATCATTTTGGAGCACGTGTTGGCTGGAGGGGGCAAGAGGAGGAGCGGTGTTACATCTACCGCAAGGCCGACGGCGGTTCCCAACGGCATGGCGCCGCAGAGGTTCGGCGATGGGCACGTATTGGAGATGGACTCGCGCAGGAGGAGGAAGTTGTCTGGCGTCATGGTGGCGTTGATGGCGGAGAGGCCTGGCAAGGTCGGTGCATCAGTTCTTCTCTGAGGATGGACCGAGGGAAGATGGAGGTGACGGCTCTTGTAGCGTGCGGTGCTCACTGAGAGTGTGCCTAACCGGTATGGGACCCAATCCAGGTAGTGGCTGGGATGGGACACCCGGCTTTAGATGTTAGGCTTTGGTGCGATGTCTGTTTGGTATTAGGCCCGGACATTCGGCACGCCTTCATCAAGGGGATAGGAGTAGCAACAACGTTACCAAGATGATGGCTTTAGCCTTATTGATGTATCACTTTGTATAGTCTTTGTGAATAATTAATAATACGTTTGCATGCATAGTTCAGATGCGGAGGCCAGGGGTACATCCTCCTTTTCTAAAAAAAAAGAGGTAAGAAATCATGAGATAAGTCGAAATTGTTGCTTGTAGACTTACCTAATCCAGTCAAACTAGCAAGCACAGCTAGCACAAATGACAGGAATATACTCCCTCCGTTCATTATTATAAGATGTTTGAATTTTTTTCTAATTTAAATGCATATGGACGTATTTTAGTGTGTTTATTTATTTATTTTAGTCTGTATTTAGTCCATATTGAAATATCTATGACATCTTATATTTGTGAGAATAAGGAATCAAGAATAGCATCAATTTCCACTAGCTAGGCCAAGGATTGTTGACGAGGTACACTTTTTGTTTCATGTGTGCAAACCTCGATGATCGTACGCGAGAATAGTGAGCCTGCACTAATCAATACTCCCTGCGTTCGAAAATACTTATATGAGAAATAGATATATCTAGATGTATTTTAGTTCGTGATACATTTATTTTTATTTATTGCTCCAATAATTATTTCTGGATGGAGGGAGTACTCCAGAGCCAAGCAATTCAACAGTTGTGCATACTTGACTACCAGGTGTGAGTACATATTTACAAATAGTACTGCTCTACTAGTCGTCTAATGCATTGCACACTATGTTTGAAGACAGCCGGCGGGCGACCCGGGCGCCCAACCCTAGCCGCCGCCGAACCCAACCCCCACCTCCTTCCTCTTCTCCCGCCGCCGCCGGCGGGCGCCGCCGGGCAAAGCCCGCGCGGTCCTGGCGGCGGCGGGATCTCGTTTGACCTCACCTGGAACAGGGGCCGCGGGGGGCTGCTTCTTCGGGCGCGGAGGCGGAGCTCGGCGGCCGGCGCGTTGGGTGGCATGCGCTGGTGGTCGGTGCAGGGCAGCGCGGCCTGCTGTCCGATGGCGGCACGTCACGGTGGAGCGCGCGGGCCGGTGGCGGTGCAGTGTTCTTCGCGGCGGTGCTTGTTCTGCTCAGATCAGTGCCGGCTGATCTGAGGCTGCGGCCTCGCTGGGGCGGACGGCGCTTCTCCGGCGGCGGGGAGTGCTCGTCGGTGAGGTAGACCGGATCTCCTTGGCTGCGCGGGCAGCGAGGTCCCGGTGGGCGCTGGTCATGGCACGGGGAGGCCCCGGGCTCCCCTCGTCAGATCGGAGGCGATCTGGTCCGCTCGTGTTGCATGACCTTCGGCCAACCTGGATCTCCGGCGTGCACGCGCCTGCTGATGTTGTGTCTGGTTCGGAGGTGGCGGCAGGGTGCTTGGCCGGGGGAAACCCTTGGCCGCCGGTGGCGGTCACAGCGTCGATGGCGTCCCGGACGCCATTCCCTCCTTGGTGGCTGCGCCGAGGCTAAACCTCCCCTGCCTCTCCCCTTTCCCTGCGCCCGGGTGAAAACCCTAGCCCCGGTGGCTAAGCGGCGGCGGCGCCACAGCGTCGTCAACTTCTTGAAGGCGCCGACTTGGGCATGGGGATGCTGGGTGTGCATGGCGAGCTTATCTGGTTCCTGGTGGCGGCCTGTCTGATCTACCGCGTCGCTGCTCCGGGCATGTCTCGTGACTGCGATGCTTATCTTCCAGCCGTGTTTCCGATGGCGACCTCGCCCTTCCTCACCTTGTACTTGCCGTGGTGGAGCGGTTCTTCATCTCACTCATTGCTGGCGGCGGAGATCGGCGGCATGGCGCTGTCGAGGCTCGGCGTCCGATGCGCGGAGATGGACTCGCGCAGGAGGAGGTAGCTGTCTGGCGTCATGATGACGTCGATGGCAGAAGTGGCCTTCACAAAGTAGAAGACTCAATATAATCTGAAGACGAACTTGTGAAAGATGACGGCGACGACACAAGAGTGTGTCTGACCGGATTGTGCCCCAGACCCGGTATGTGGCTCGGCTGGGGTTTCTGACTTTTGATATTAGGTTTAGGTGAGTGGTTTGGATAGTGGCCCAGCTAGCATCCCTTCATCATATGGATAAGAGTAGCGGCATATGTTGCCAAGATGGTGGATTCAGATATATTGTTTGTAATACTTTATAAGGTCCTTGAGAATAACTAATAAAGTGGCCATATGCATCTCCCAGATACAGAGGCAGGGGTTATTCTCCTTTTCTAAAAAAAATATTTGAGGACAGCCTACATGTAACTTGTTCCGGAAAGTACCTACAGATTTTTTTTCTTTTGCGTGCAAAAACGCATGGACTTGACTTGATCATTTGATCCGTATAGCTAGTTTGTAAGGTTGTCATATCACATGCGTGCATGAGTTAATGATACTTGTTTGGCATTTTTCAACTGTGTAACGCTACATGAAACAATTTACTCACATTATTTGTAACATTATATTGTTTTACTTGAAAGGCTGGAATAACTAACTGAACGTTGATACACAGTACATCGCTATATAATAGTTAAAGACTTTTTACGGTACATCATATTACTCGTTACAACGGGTATTATTAAAGTTAATCCAACGATCAACATGAGTCCATCAGATTTTCTATTAGGGATAGAGTTGTCTTTTCCCTGGTTCAACAATAACGCGATTCATCTAATTAATGAAAATATGTTTCATCTAATTAATCACAGCCGATGCCTCTGCAGGCCACCGTCCCCAATATCAGCCAGCCCAACGCCGGCAATAATCACCGGACGCAGCCTGTAGTCTCCTGACTGTGCCTGTAGGCCCCCGCCTTCAAGAGCTCCGCCATTCCGACGCCGCTTGCAATCCTCCCGGTGCCCCGCCATCTCAATGCCGCTACAGCTGCAACCGCCGCCGTCGCTGCCATCTCGATGTAGCAACTTAATTAGCTATCGTTTTCCGAAAAGAAGGCACATGATGTCAAGATGAGAATTCAATAGAGTTCTAGCCATGATATAGCATCGCGTTCCATTATTAGCGAGTCATGCCTGGGACGGGTTGAACAACACTAGTAAAAAACAGGGCTTTCGTTCGGGCCAGATAAGCCCATTAGTCCTGGTTCATTCACGAACCAGGACTAATGAGCATTGGTCCCGGTTCGTGCGACTAAATGCATTAGTTCCGGTTCAAATGAGCCATTTAGTCTCGGTTTGAGACATGAACCGGGAATAAAGGGTGCAACACCCTTTAGTCTCGGTTCGTGTGTCAAACCGGGACTAAAGGTCCCATTTTCAAACTCTACCCCCCTCCCCTGTGGATCGCCTTTTCAATTTTATAAAAAGCAAAAGAAAATTATAAAAACTTCAAAAAAATAAAATTCTTCGAGATGTAGTTATATTACTACATCTACTAGTTAGGAAAATTTAAAAACTTAAATTTGGACATATTTTGCAAAAAAGTGTCATGAAAAAGTAAAACGGCTATAACTTTTGCATACGAGGTCGAAAAAAAGTATAATATATCACGAAAATCCGCATCCGATTTTGACAGCCTACAACCCGTTTGCAAATTTTTAGAATTCTCAAATTCTAGAAGGAAAAAAAGTTATGCTCAAATTTCATTTTTTTTAATTTTGGTTAAATCAGGTCAAACTTTGGTCAAACTACTTATTCAAGAAGTATTAGTGTTACTAAATAATTATTCAAGAATATTAGTGTTACTAAATAATTATTACAGTATTTTTGAATTTTGGTCAAATCTGGTCAAACTGTGGTCAAACTACTTATTTCAAGAAATATTAGTGGTACTACATAATTGTTCAAGAATATTAGTGTTACTAAATAATTATTTCAATTTTTTGAATTTTGGTCAAACTGTGGTCAAACTACTTATTTAAGAAATATTAGTGTTACTAAATAATTATTGTTTTGTAGAATAATAGTTTCAAACTCAAACAGTGAAACATGTGACTTCATGCTTAAGCTAAACTCCTGAGGGTTAATAGGATTGATATCTTACTATTGTTAGGAAAAAAAGAAGTGCAGACTTGGAAACGAGGGGGAATAGAACCCGGAAGTTAAGCGTGCTCAGGCTGGAGTAGTGAGAGGATGGGTGACCGGCCGGGAAGTTAGATGATTTGAAATGATGAGGAGTGACTAGAGATTAGAGGTTAAATAGAGCAGTGATGAGGGGTGATTAGAGATTAAATTAGAAAATCATTCAGAAATTTAAAATTTAAAAAATTAAAAAAATTGTAAAAATACCTTTAGTCCCGGTTGGTACCTTTGAGTTCCGGTTGCCCGTGGAAAATACCTTCAAGTTCAGGAAGGTGAGACGTCGAGGGGGCATGCGGCCGGGGCAACGACTCGCCTTCGAGTCTCAGCTGGTTATCAACTCCAGATCCGGCACGCAAGAAAGGAACAAGAAATGCAGGGCATCTTGCCGCCGATGACGGCCGGCTAGGCAAGGACGGGGGCGCCACCGTGCCAGTGCAGGGCAGGCTGGATGGGGCGACCGGCGATGGCGACGGGAAATGTACAGTGCGGGATGAGTAAATTACCTACCTGGGATGGATAAATGTGAACTACCCAAAATGCCCCTGATTACTTAGTATACTACCAGAAATCTGACCGGCCGGGAAGTTAGATGATTTGAAATGATGAGGAGTGACTAGAGATTAGAGGTTAAATAGAGCAGTGATGAGGGGTGATTAGAGATTAAATTAGAAAATCATTCAGAAATTTAAAAAATAAAAAATTAAAAAAATTGTAAAAATACCTTTAGTCCCGGTTGGTACCTTCGAGTTCCGGTTGCCCGTGGAAAATACCTTCAAGTTCAGGAAGGTGAGACGTCGACGGGGCATGCGGCCGGGGCAACGACTCGCCTTCGAGTCTCAGCTGGTTATCAACTCCAGATCCGGCAGGCAAGAAAGGAACAAGAAATGCATGGCATCTTGCCGCCGATGACGGCCGGCTAGGCAAGGACGGGGGCGCCACCGTGCCAGTGCAGGGCAGGCTGGATGGGGCGACCGGCGATGGCGACGGGAAATGTACAGTGCGGGATGAGTAAATTACCTACCTGGGATGGATAAATGTGAACTACCCAAAATGCCCCTGATTACTTAGTATACTACCAGAAATCTGACCGGCCGGGAAGTTAGATGATTTGAAATGATGAGGAGTGACTAGAGATTAGAGGTTAAATAGAGCAGTGATGAGGGGTGATTAGAGATTAAATTAGAAAATCATTCAGAAATTTAAAAAATAAAAAAATTAAAAAAATTGTAAAAATACCTTTAGTCCCGGTTGGTACCTTCGAGTTCCGGTTGCCCGTGGAAAATACCTTCAAGTTCAGGAAGGTGAGACGTCGACGGGGCATGCGGCCGGGGCAACGACTCGCCTTCGAGTCTCAGCTGGTTATCAACTCCAGATCCGGCAGGCAAGAAAGGAACAAGAAATGCAGGGCATCTTGCCGCCGATGACGGCCGGCTAGGCAAGGACGGGGGCGCCACCGTGCCAGTGCAGGGCAGGCTGGATGGGGCGACCGGCGATGGCGACGGGAAATGTACAGTGCGGGATGAGTAAATTACCTACCTGGGATGGATAAATGTGAACTACCCAAAATGCCCCTGATTACTTAGTATACTACCAGAAATCTGACCGGCCGGGAAGTTAGATGATTTGAAATGATGAGGAGTGACTAGAGATTAGAGGTTAAATAGAGCAGTGATGAGGGGTGATTAGAGATTAAATTAGAAAATCATTCAGAAATTTAAAATTTAAAAAATTAAAAAAATTGTAAAAATACCTTTAGTCCCGGTTGGTACCTTCGAGTTCCGGTTGCCCGTGGAAAATACCTTCAAGTTCAGGAAGGTGAGACGTCGACGGGGCATGCGGCCGGGGCAACGACTCGCCTTCGAGTCTCAGCTGGTTATCAACTCCAGATCCGGCAGGCAAGAAAGGAACAAGAAATGCAGGGCATCTTGCCGCCGATGACGGCCGGCTAGGCAAGGACGGGGGCGCCACCGTGCCAGTGCAGGGCAGGCTGGATGGGGCGACCGGCGATGGCGACGGGAAATGTACAGTGCGGGATGAGTAAATTACCTACCTGGGATGGATAAATGTGAACTACCCAAAATGCCCCTGATTACTTAGTATACTACCAGAAATCTGACCGGCCGGGAAGTTAGATGATTTGAAATGATGAGGAGTGACTAGAGATTAGAGGTTAAATAGAGCAGTGATGAGGGGTGATTAGAGATTAAATTAGAAAATCATTCAGAAATTTAAAAAATTAAAAATTAAAAAAATTGTAAAAATACCTTTAGTCCCGGTTGGTACCTTCGAGTTCCGGTTGCCCGTGGAAAATACCTTCAAGTTCAGGAAGGTGAGACGTCGACGGGGCATGCGGCCGGGGCAACGACTCGCCTTCGAGTCTCAGCTGGTTATCAACTCCAGATCCGGCAGGCAAGAAAGGAACAAGAAATGCAGGGCATCTTGCCGCCGATGACGGCCGGCTAGGCAAGGACGGGGGCGCCACCGTGCCAGTGCAGGGCAGGCTGGATGGGGCGACCGGCGATGGCGACGGGAAATGTACAGTGCGGGATGAGTAAATTACCTACCTGGGATGGATAAATGTGAACTACCCAAAATGCCCCTGATTACTTAGTATACTACCAGAAATCTGACCGGCCGGGAAGTTAGATGATTTGAAATGATGAGGAGTGACTAGAGATTAGAGGTTAAATAGAGCAGTGATGAGGGGTGATTAGAGATTAAATTAGAAAATCATTCAGAAATTTAAAAAATTAAAAATTAAAAAAATTGTAAAAATACCTTTAGTCCCGGTTGGTACCTTCGAGTTCCGGTTGCCCGTGGAAAATACCTTCAAGTTCAGGAAGGTGAGACGTCGACGGGGCATGCGGCCGGGGCAACGACTCGCCTTCGAGTCTCAGCTGGTTATCAACTCCAGATCCGGCAGGCAAGAAAGGAACAAGAAATGCAGGGCATCTTGCCGCCGATGACGGCCGGCTAGGCAAGGACGGGGGCGCCACCGTGCCAGTGCAGGGCAGGCTGGATGGGGCGACCGGCGATGGCGACGGGAAATGTACAGTGCGGGATGAGTAAATTACCTACCTGGGATGGATAAATGTGAACTACCCAAAATGCCCCTGATTACTTAGTATACTACCAGAAATCTGGTGTAGTATTGGCTCATCTCGGCCGTACAACGAGCAGAAATAAACGATCCATATTAAGTTGATGCACCGTAAAATGTCTCAGTAGTTACATAATAGTATATATCAGCGATAAATTGTTGATGAGTAAACTCTAGCTGCTCCTTGAACCTACTTGCATTGCTACTGCTGCAATCCGCCATGTCAACTAGTTCTATGTAGTATGGACCGACACTCACAATTGTACCTTCAATGGTAAGACATAGGAGTAGCTCAAACTTCATTACAATTTATTCTCTTCTCTTTACGGTAGGGTGGTTACATGATATATGCTCGCCAATCAACATCTCTTGTCTAGCTGGCACAATTGGGTTGGATGTAGAAGAGAGATTAACTAGTTGGGTACATGGGGATGATGGTGAGTGGAGTGTATCAGTATAGTCCATTGTGAGATTGGATGTTATAGTAGCCTATGAATGGGATGCATCGGGAATACGAATTCAAGCACAACAACAAAATTGCGAGCTCAAAGCCAAACATAGTCATCTACATTATAGACAGACATTCAACCATAGACATCCTAGGTATAATTGACGAGTGGGGATTGCAGGGCAAATATGTCAGCATAACGGGATTGAGGGGTAATTGCCACTTTTCTCTTGTATCTTCTTGCACCAAGAAGCAGTGGGTGCCTGGCCCCAGGAACCATGCGAACCGTCCGGCGCCACGCGGAGTCCACAGCAGCAACCTCCGACGACGTCGTGTGGGCGGTTCAACGAGAGACGACTCGTCTATGTAGAACCCTCCAGAGGTGTTGGAGCAAGAAGAGTGAAGGCTGAGCACTTTCGGTGTCAAAGGAGAGGAAACCGCAGTGAGGGCAGCAACTAGATCCGGTTCTTCCCCCTTTCCGGCACCAATTGTCGGGAGGTACTAGGATCATACCAAACATCTAGAGGCCATTAGCCCCTTTTCTTTGAAGGGGTTGAGAGGCTACCAGCCATCCAGAGACCGGCCTGACAATGACAACTAGTAGCATGCATCACTTTAGTGTCTCTTAGAAATTCTGAGAAAATCACTCGATATCGCCACTAATGACTAATGAATGTGAGAGATCATGAAATATTTTTTACTTTGCAAACATTTTCTTCAAGCGATAAGACATTGGTACCAATGCATGTTTCCTCTAACGTCGAGAAGAAGGCAAGTCCAATCGCATCAATTGCTTTGAGCACTTTCTTGGGGATATCCAAAAACAGTAATAAAATAAACTAGGCAAGAATATAAGACGGATGAGACTAGTGTGATCCTACTGCCCTTGTTTAGAATTTTTGCACATCAAGGGGGCGTTTGGTTCGTGGGCAAGGTTAGCTGGATAAGGATATACCTAACCACGTGCTTAGGGATATCCTTATTCTCGTGTTTGGTTGCAAATTGAGAGGTGGTTAAGGGTAGCCAATTTTATGTTTGGTAAGAAGGATGGAAGATGGATATCTTATAATTTGACTTCTTTTTTGTAAATAAACTAATTATACAAAACATATATATCAATTTTTTTAGAATTAAAACATATATATATATATATATTTGAATGGTCAACGACACTATAGAAAAAATGCATTGGATTTGTAATTTCATGGTCCAAACATATCCATCTGTACAACCAAATGCGTACACTCCAATCTAACAAAAAATACAAGCTATACATCAGCAGATTACAAGATGTATCTAATGGCCAATTCGAAGTCGATCTTGCCATGTCATGTCACAGCTAGATGCACAAATACTAGTCTGAAGAATGATATCTCCAGGCCAGCCTCCACACGGTCCATGAACTCGGGATCCCCTGAGATGTGGAGGCAGTTGCCTCCGCGTCCGCATAGGCCGTGGCTACCTGCTGGTCGTGGAGGCGGAAATGCAGGACAGCAGATCAGTACTTGTTGTGGCCGGCGAGCGTGATGGTCCGGCCTACTCCACACGCACCATCGGACCTTACTGTGCCGCCGCCGTACACCTTAAACGCGTTGTCGCCGTACACCTCAAACGCGCCGCCGCCGATCCAAATCGTAGTAGCCGTCACTACCTGTTCTGTTCGGGAGGGGTGAGAAAAGAAAGGAAAATGTTTCCCTGAGCGGCTCAGGAGGGCATCGCGCGTGGGTGGTTGCCACCATCCGCCATAATTTCGCGGCTCCCCTCAATCAGCTTTTGATGGAATATTCCCAGATATCTGGTTATCCTTAGGCATCTTCGCTCACAAATCAAACGAGTGGTATCCCCTCTAAAACTGGCTATCCCTATCCCCTGGGATGGTTATCCTTTGAACCAAACGCCACCCAAGTGGATCGCATGGTTGAGGAATCTGAAGTCTCGATGACCCTCAAGTCGGATATCCTACAACAAATAGGTCAACACAGCCAGCTCCAACGAAGCAACATGGTTTAGGTGATTTCACTGGTTAGCTAGTAAACCATTTTGCAATACTAGCAAGCCTAAAACTGACTGGTTTGTGGAGTGAGAGAAAAGGTTAGCAAATTGTGTGTCTAGGCGAGGCGTGGGAGCAGAAGAAAGTGTTGTGGCCATCCTCAGTTAAGATGAATGAATTTTTTTTTTTTTGTAACATGGATCGGTGGGCGTTTGTTTTGTGAGGAAAACTAGTGGACCCAAGGTGTATATGGCGACCCTCGCAAAAAAAGGTGTATATGGCGAAGAGGGCAATTTGAAGACAAATTTTGTAAGGAAGAATTATTCTACACATGCAAGTTTTTGATGTCTAAACCAACTACTACCTCCGTCTTGCCAAAGAAGGCGTGCATGTTGTTGCACACATATCAAGGCCCTTCGAGGCCCACCAGTCCATGTAAGTGCTCCCCACTCAACTCGGCTTCTAATTAGCACACATGACTATATACCTTGCTTTTGGAGAAAAGAGAGAACAAGTTATGGGGACATGCATTGGAGCACCCCGGTGCCCCACACCCCTATATGAAAATAGCATTCAAAAATATCAAGAAATTTTAAAAAGTTCTGAAATTTTGGGATATGAAACCCAGGTGCCTATTGTACACCGTGTTCATTTTCGTAGGCAATGGGTGCCCATTGTATCCACGGCGCAGGAATTATGGTCCGACATACGTTACATTCATTTTTTTCTACACGTATGATTTTTTTTGTCCTTTTTACTGACATTACCTTGAACACGGGTGTACAACAGGCATCCAGATTTCATATCCTAAAATTTCAGAATTTTATGAAATTTCCCATTATGTTTTTTAATGCTATATTCATATAGGGATGTTTAACACCCGAGAGCCACAAATACTCTTCCACAAGTTATGCCTCTTGTTTGTTCAAACGGAGGGAGTCGTTGGTTATCTTTCTTGTTGGAAGTCTTGTACTCTTGTTAGTGTTCATCGCCCTTCCTGTCCAGTGGCGATGGTTGAATTTCTGTGCACAAGGACCTCCAAGGGGTTGTTTATCATCTTTCTTATTACGGGTGGTGTCTCTGTATTGTTAGGGCATCTCCAAGAGTCCAACACTGACTCGCAAATTTGCTCCGGCATGGGGACTAGTCCGCGGGCACCGATGCCGGAGGCGGCCATCCAAAGTTATCGCATATGACCGGTCCATTTCAAATGAATTTTAATGAAATGAAAAAAATTGTTCAAACATGAACAAACCAGGCAATTTTCATTTAAACTAGGATAATTTTACATAAAATCGGACGATATTTGGTCCAGTGAACTAAAAACCTTGGAAAAAACTAAACCCTACACTACCATATACTTGACAGTGACTTAGGCCATGTCGGGCTGGTCGGCGACTCCTCCATCATCGTCGTCGTCATTGGGCTTCAGGCAGCGGAAGGGGGCGGCATCGCGACAGGGCTTCCCGGCAGCCGCATGACGCTCGCGGATGATCCACTCTGCTTCCTCCCGCGTCGTGTGTAATGCGGTCGCGGCCACCGACGACATGGGCAGGAGTAGAGGGCGACGGGCCTTGGAGGAGACGGCGTTGGCGGCGGTGATCTCGCTGACAAATCACTCCTGGTCGTACTTGGCCATCTCCCGGTCGAGGCGGCGGAGACGGTGCTTGCTCGTCTCCGCCGTCGTCACGGAGCAGTCCAGGGCCTGGGTCCACCGTGATGTGTGGCAGCGGGATGTCGGAGTCCGCGGACTCCACCCGGCGCACCGCGTTGCGCCTGTCCTATCGTCGCCGCACCCTATTGGTGTACTCCTACGCCATTAGGGTGCTCTCGGACAATGAACAGTAGCCATCGCGAAGGTAGTGGCGAATGCGACCGCGCGCCTTCGCGGCAATCACACTGGGCACGGGCAGCGGTGAGTGGCACTCCTAGGTCACGCATCGGGGCGGCGCTGAGAGGAGCTCCTCCTTCACGCAACGTCTCAGTTGGACTCCGTGGTTGCGCGGAGGAGATCCGAGCTCCGGCTTCACAGGGAGAAGCATCCCAGGTGGTGCCACCGGGCCGTTCAGGTGGAGGACGGAGCGACGGAGCATCAGCTCCATCTGCTGCTCCTACTCCTTGTCTGTGGCGGCGTACACTGCGCCCTTTGTCGTCGGTGTGGACTTCTGCTGCGGTGACTTTTCCTCCTCGCCGCCGGAGCAAATGACGATCTCTGCCTTCATCGAGGAGCTGCCCGCTGACGAGGATGACGACCCTGGAGTTCGAGGCCGACGTCGCCACGATCCTCCAGAGCCCGCCCCAGAGCCACCACCTGCCGGCACCGAGGCCCAGAACTTGCCCATCGCCGGAGTTGTGGAGGAAGAGGGGTGGGGGAGGAGGAGGAGGAGGATGAGCAGAGTGATGTGAACGGCGTCGGAGCACGGCTTATAAAGCCTCGGCCAAGCCATGTGAAAGGACGATCAGCCGTTTCAATGCAACACATCGGCCAGAATTGGTTCCTTGGAAGGTGCATTCGCATTGAAGCGGCGGCTCTCGAGAGGCCGCCCCGGTCAGCGTCGTTCACCATTCGCTCACATCAGGTGGCATGAATGCCGGCCGTTGCGTGCTCTGGGATGGCACTGATGCAGCGCTGCAACGAAAGGAAAGAGGGGGAGGTGCGGATGGGGTTGTTGGGTGCGCCACGGTTGCTATACGCGGACGTGGCAGTGGTCCGGACGTCCGCAAAGCTCCCCTACTTTATCTCCAGTTTGCAGGAAAAAGCATGTCCGGACCACCAAGCGAATTAATACAGGTCCGTGTTTAATGGCCCGACACATTTGAACCGCATATTTTAATTAGATGTATCGGGCGATTTGAAGGTCGGCATTGGGGATGCCCCTGAAGCAGGTGTCCTCATGATTCGATTGGGTGTGCTGTCGTACTTCATCTTTATTAGAACGAAGGCTCGCGAAGAGTCCGGCTTAACAAAGCCATCAACCACAAACCACCTCGGCCAAACGATACAAGGGGACACCATGGATTCCTTTCAAGAGAAAAAGGAAAGAAAATACAAAGTGGAGTAGAAAACAAGTAGTAGTGCGTTCCACGTGCTGCCAATCATTCAGAGGAAGAATAGTCTTTTCCTTTCTTGAGCTACACTGGAAGAAGCGTTGATTAGCACTCTAGAACTCAATCAATCCCCAGCCGCCACCTTCCATCCCCATCTCCGGCGAGGTCTCCCGCTCATCCATCCCCGCCTCCGGCCGGCCGGCCAGCGATTCTCATCCCTCCCCATCTCAATCGCCATCTGTGGTGCCCGATTTGCTGACAAGCAGTGGCGAGAGGGCAGAGGCAAGGGGAACTGTTCTGTTCGCCACTGCAAGAGGGACGGGGAGCCGGCCGGGCGGCGCAGCGACACCACGTCCACGCTCGTCTCCACGAGGTACTGAATCCATTTTCTCTTCTGCAAACTGAACCCGTTTCTTCCATTGCTGCTGCTCTGCTCTGCATAGTTCGATGCCACGTGCTTAGGAGCAGCAATGAGATGTTGTTCTGTAGACTAAAATGAAGCAGGTGATGGAGCATTCATGTGCATATCTTGAACATTCACGCCAAGCTAACGCATGAAAGCTGGGAAGAGTAGATTTGTGAACGCAGCAATGCAAAAGAGATGAATAGTAAGAAACAGAGGAAGTTGGCCATGAATCAAGTTTGGTGTCCTGTCATTGTCTCATCCACTTTTTTTTTCTTTGAAGAGGACTTATCGACTTAGTATTTTATACACTGACATAGCTATTGGTTTAGTCCATCAAATTAATCAAGTAAACCATTTTGGTTGTGCCATAATCAGCACACATTAGTTTTGGAAAGCTTGAAGGCTGGGAAGAGTAGATTTGTCAGATCAGTTTGATGTTGCCCTTTGGATGTCTAATTGTATTACTGATACTACTGTTGTTTAACACAGCTTTTTTTCAAGGAAGATCATGAATAGATGTATACTGGCAGGGCAGGTAGCGTGGTCAAGCTGCCTGCAGTGAATGTATTGAATGAACTACAAAATCTGTAAATCATGCATTTCTAATCCCTGCCTAGTTGAAGGTGACGCAATAAAATGTCCAAGCACAAGTTGTAGGAATTGCACCTAATGGATCATATCGTGGATGACTGTCCAGCAGCTGACTGTCCAGTAGTTTTCTCTTGTGCTTAGTTCTGCACTCAGCTTTATAAGTATATTTATTTACCATAATGTTGGCCTATTATGAAATGTAGGAGACTAGTTACTGAAGTCCCTCTGTTGGATCAAAGTCTCCCTCTGCAGTTCTATCCTGTGGTTACTGAGTAATTGGAAAGCTGGATCTAGTGGCGCTCTGCTATAAAATCGCTAATATGGGTTGCCGAGATACTGCAGCACTAAATGACCTTGAGCTCATGCTACTAGATGAAACGGCTGACCCAAAGGCCTTACCACTATCACTTCTGAAAGACATCACAAACGATTTCTCTAATGATCGACAAATCGGCAGGGGTGGCTTTGCATTGGTATATCAGGTAACACAACTTTGAAATGCCTAGTTGATTTGTGAACTCGACATGGTGCTGAAAAGGCATGTTTCTATCGCAGGGAGTACTTGAGAGTGGTACAGTCGCTGTGAAGAGATTGAGCGATATGTGTATGGATGAGAAGAAATTCCATGGAGAGGTTCAATGTTTGATGAAGGCAAGGCACAAAAACATAGTACGGTTTTTGGGATATTGTGCTGACACACAAGGGAATATGTTGAGCTACAACGGAAAATTAGTCATGGCAGATGTACGGCAAAGATTGCTTTGCTTCGAATACATGTCCAAAGGGAGTCTACGTGATTATATCAGTGGTAGGGACATGATTTTCTACACTATATTATTATTTTGGTCAAGTATCCCCAACATATGTTATAAATCATGTACCATGCCATGTACTACCTACCATTGAAATATTAAAGAACCCAAGTGTCTTGAATTCTAAACTCACTTTCTCATGACCCCATATAGATGAGTCTTGCGGACTTGAATGGAGAAAGCGCTACCAAATTATCAATGGAATTTGCCAAGGTTTAAATTATCTCCATGAGAATCGTATTGTTCACTTAGATCTGAAACCAGAAAATGTACTCCTAGATGACAATATGGTACCAAAGATTACTGACTTTGGTCTCTCAAGGTATTTTGAGGAAAGGCAAACTAGCCAATCTATTACTTCAAATATTTCTGGTACACTGTAAGTTGTCTAAGTCTCTTCTAGTCTCATTTTTCTTTTGTCCTGAATGAATATATTTCATCCACCTTTTCATTATGATGCAGGGGATATATTGCACCAGAACTCTACGATGGGGAAAAAATCACAATCCAGTCAGATATATATAGTCTTGGTATTATAATCATAGAGATACTAACAGGAAGAAAAGGGTGTCCCGACGTTGAAGTTGTAAGAATAGCTATTCCCGATATTTAATTAGAAAAGATTACTGTTAGTCACTTAGCTATTCTCATATGTAGACACAGAATTCACAGTAAACCAATAACTAAGCCAAACAAAATTACGGTTACTCTCCACTTTCAATGTAGAACAAGACAACCTTAACCACTAAAGTGTTGCCCCTCACATGTACATATTAATTCGCAACGAAATGTGCACCCAAGGATTCATTTTATCTCTACGCTAGTTTTGTGAATATAGTTTAAGGGTTGAAAACTGTCATTCTTCTTTGGACATTATCTACTAGTATTAGTGATAACACAGTTAGTAATCAGGTAAAAAAACACAGTTAGTAATGTAAGAAATTATAGAAAAAAATTAGAACAACACTTCTTGGAGCATATCAAACTAGGTATAAATGTGTTTTACCGAAAAAGGCTTTCGCCCCGCTTTATATATAAAGCAAAGGTATAAATGTGTTTTAAGGTAAAAATAACAATGAGCTTAGCCATATAAATGATTAATGGAGACTAAAACGTACACAATAACCAAGTATTTTTTACTGTACAAAATCAGATCTGTCTTTGGAGAAACCATTCACTTAAAGAACTATATGGAAAAACTGGACTAAAATAAAGGCAAAGAAGTACATATGCATCTTGATTATTACTTACATAAAGTACTTCACTTAATATTACCATTTTTTGTTATTGACCGTGAAAGTGCAATTTAAATGCTGATAGATGTGACTAGAAACCATTGGTCCAAACTTCACTTTTTGAAGGACTTTTGTCATTAGTTGATGGTTGAATATTGCAGGTACTTGAGAGATGGTGTGAAAGGTTGGGAAAATCACTAGAAGACACACATGTGGAACAAGTACGAGTTTGCACTGAAATAGGGATAGAGTGCAGTGACTTCAATCCAGCAAAGAGGCCTGTTAGTACACACAAGATAATCGAAAGGCTCAAGGAAACAGAAACTACAGATGAGGTGAGGTATTTTAAAACAAAAAGGTCTAACAGCTCCCGGGTGCCTAGGCACCCTCTTTGAACAGTAAATTCAAAAAAAATCTGAAACTTTGTGACATCAAAGATGGTCAAACTTTGTAGGTTCTTGCAAGTTTTCATGCCAAAATATCATGTACAGAAAGGTGTACAAACGAGTTTTCAGATTTCAGTGCTAAAAGTGCTCAAAACTTCAAACACTGAAATCTTTTTCGCATGTAGAGCTCCTCTAAAGGTTTTCTGGCATGAAATTTTCCAAGCACCTACAAAATTTAATCATCTTTGATGTTGCAAAGCTTCAGATTTTTTGATTTTTTTTACTGTTCATATAGGGTGCCTAGGCACCCGGGAGCTGAAAAGGCACTCTCATTTTAAAATAGAATCGGCTGCCTGAATATGGTGTGTGAGGTGAAGTGGACATGGTTGTTGGTACATGTTATTATGCGTCCAAATTTTGGTGGAGCTGTGATACTATGCAACATTTAAACACAATGGCAGCTTAGGATCTATTTATATCATTGACAAGAGATGCATCCATGCATCTTACCACAAAATCTGAAATTAAATTGTTAAGACCAAAGGGAAATGGGGAAATGTACAGTGATTAGTTTATAGAGTTACTAATTATAATATAGTTTGTCAATTTAGATATTGTTCACATCGAGCAAAATGAAACATTACTGACTTTTTGTTTCATCATAGTTTTAGTTCCCCTTTTGTCCTATTTTTAGCCAAAAAGAATTGCCTTTGAAATTCAGCAACAGTTCTGATGATGTAATTTTTTAGTTAAATTCTTTGCTAATCTTGTTGCATGTTTCAACATCTAACACAAATGTGTAGTGGACAAAATTCTAGTGATAGTATATTAAATTATTGATTTGCTTGATGGGATATTTCAGCAATTATATCCTTGTAAATATGCTTATATGATGAACCTGCGAACAATAGCTAGGGTAAGAATAACTTAGGGCTCTAGGTCAAATTAAATATCACCTCCATTGTTCTGAGCGACAAGTGCAATATCGTTTTTCTAGGAAACTCTCTGAACTGCATGTATATTTAAAAATGATTAGGTAAGTTAAATGTCCCGCAATTAATTCAATAAAAAAGGACTTTAGTTGGAAATTCACCATGACATTAACAGCACAAGCTCTTCTTTTGCAGGTATCCAGTGTCTTATCCAGCATTGTACCCACCAAGCTATTTGTCCATCCGCATCTCCTCTGCTTTCCCTGCGTACCGAACAAGCTGATCCCAAGTTCGCTGAACCTTAGAAACTTCACAGATGAACATTTTGCATTTAGGCTTGTGGAATCCTATGCAGAAGAAATTGAGCGACGCTTTGCCAAATTGCCACTGTACGGAGTCGTGTCGCCGAGGTCAACACACACTCTTAGTTTGAGACTCCAGGAACGGGACGAAAAATCCATTCATTTGGTCCTAGAGAGCAGTACATTTAAGGATGCACATATGCCAATGTACTGTAGCGAATTTAGAGGGGACAAATTTTTAGAAGAAACCAAAGAGAAAGGTAATATGGTGCAGCAAGTGATAGTGAAAGCTGTTGCTACTACTGCACAGCGAGAGATAACGTCTGAGGTGAGTTCATCTTTGACAGAAAAGTCCCGGTACGTACATTGGCCAGTATACATCCCTTGCTAAATCAATACAATGGCATATGCCTTAGTTTACCAGCATTTATTAAACATATCCTTTTATCTTTTGGGGGGCAAATATTGGCCAGTATAACTTTCTTACTAAGTTTTGTCATTTTTGTCTTTTCTATTCACTTGCATGATTGATATGGTCATGATCGCATTCCACTGGCCATCATTTGGCAGCTAATCCCAAATAAAACGAAGGTATGCATCTGTTTTGCACATCTCTCTGATTTGTATATTTATATTGTCCTAGACATTGCCATAACCTCATATTTAACAAACTTACTACTTTGCTTGCATGCTTTCTAGACATATATTTTATAAACACAACTTTGAGGTTGTCCCTGAATATTAATCACGGAATTGTTCAATCAGATATTATTCAAGAAGAGCCCATTCACGTCTCTGGACTGCCAAGATGTTAACCGAACCAAGCAATGGTGGGTCTATTATTTATTGAAAAACTATGTTACGCGAGTGGTCTTTTTACTACATCTTCGTTTTTGGATATTATTCAATGAAATTCTGTCTTACGCAACACGGATTATATATTATATTTTTCATTGCCAAATTTTTCTTGAATATTGATGCTGCCACCCAGCCTTTGCCGGTCTTCAATACCAAATTAACAGATACATATAATTGGGATGAAAAAACTATACACTGTAGTCCATTTATTTTTGAGAAGGGTAAATAATAAAATAAAATGCTTTCATTGAGAGTTGAACTCAAGACCTCCCGCTTACTAAACGGGTGCTCTAACCAACTGAGCTATGAAAGCTTCTTGTGCTATGCATATATAAGGATTTTACTTGTGGATGTCTTCTGATTTCATTCGAGTGTTGCAGGATAATAACAGGCCATACACGGGGATATGTTTGCATTTGGGACGGTCAAACACAGGCAAGTGATACATACTTATAGTGCAAAAATATAAGGACTAAAAGCACTATATTTGTTATCAACAGACTTATGGTACAGCTATACTAAAGTACCATATGTAGGGCTAATGACAATACATATGATGTAAGGCTACTACCCAATTTGGGGGCTCAAATTGTCTACATCAGCAGTGTCGTCGGTGTAGTGAATTCACTTTGGCTTTAGGATTCCCCAAAACAAATAAATCTAATAATACAGACACATACTACGTAAGATCGTGATTACCGAATCAATAACAACTGCTGCGCGTTACATAGGGAATTCGCATCAAGGTCATCGGGATTCAACTACACCATCCCCATCCCAAATCTCATAATACGCACATAGGTTTTTCTTCTGCATTGACTAACAAAGTACTTTGCCTTTGCTCGCAGAGGAAAGTAGATTGGTTTAAAGTCTCCACCGACAAAGGCATGCAATTTGAGTTCTATTTTTTTAATTCTTTCTTGTTAAGTTCTTCAGCCGTGCCATATATACTGTATTACAGATAAAAAGATGATGACTCTGTCTGCAGTTGTTTTGGTTAAATTTATCGTACGAAAACAATGGTTTGTGGCTGGAGCCGAAGATGGCTTTATTCACATCTACAATTACGAAACTAAACGGCAGCAAGTCCCAAGTTTCACAGCTCATGCTGCAAAAATGACATCACTGGCCGTTCATCCAAGCAAACCGTACTTGATGTCATGGAGTTCTGATGAAATGAAGCTTTGGGATTGGGACAAAGCCTGGGAGTGCACACAAACATTCAAGTGCAAACACTTGGGTTATATTTGCCAAGTCATGTTTGACCCAAAAAACACCAACAGTTTTGTCACTGCCTCAGCCAATCACATGATAGATGTATGAGTTTCCTATTTTATTTCAACTAAAGTTTGACATTACATAAATATGTGTTTCTACTAGACCTTCATTGCGAAATCCAATGTTTGGTGTCCAGGTTTGGGATTTTGATTCTCCTCGATGTAAATACACACTCTCTGGGCACTGGGACAGAGTTAACTGCCTTGATTTCTTCACACGTGACAATCAGCAGTATTTGATTACTGGCTCTAGTGATTGTAGCGCGAAGGTTTGCCATTTCTATTAATTTTTTTTGCTAATACAGTATGCGTATAACATTTCTTATGATCCACCCTTTGTTTTGGCAAATCAGATATGGGACATGCACAGAAATATGTGTACTCATACACTACACGCTTCCATGTCTCCGGTTATGTCTGTCATGTTTCATCCCAATCTTCAGGTTCTAATTACAGGTTTAGAAGATGGCACTGTTTATTTGTGGAGTTCAACTAATTTCAGGTAATTGGTTCTTGTGCAACATGTGCACATGTTTTTAATTGCTGTTATTTTCATGGATTGCAGTACTAAATTTCTACAATCCCAGGCTTGAGAGGATCATTAACCCTCCTGTAATTGAACCCCCTGCTTGGGGTTTCGGATGGATATACAATATTTTTAGCAGCCCCGTAAGTGAACATGTTTGGGGTCTCGCATGTTCGATGAAGTCAAAAGGGTAATGAATACTTTTCCGGCTATTATTCTTATTATTACCGTTATGGAGAAATGCTTAGAAAGATTATTTCTTTTGGAGCGTTTACTGTGTATATTTTTAAAAGAGTGTAAAATGGACATACAAATGTTATCCTCCACAAATGTGAGTGTTAATTCCGATAAATACTAGGAAAATTCGGGTGCACAACAGCACGACTCGGTGAGGGAACAAGCTGTCTTACTTTAATTCATTTGCTTATACTCAGCTTGCCATGTTGATCTTTGGTATTGTATATCTACATGGTTCCAAAAAAAATATAACCATCCTCACTCTCAGCATTAAACCATGAGCCTATCCCTTGACCTTTTTTATATTTTTCCTGCTTCTTATATTATTTTCACTTCCTAATTCCATTATGATAAACTTGGGAAACATGGCAACTTTATCTGTTAGGTTTGTGTTTGGAAGAGGAGAGACGGTAGCAATGGTGGATGTCGGCAATGTAAATAATCAGGAAGAATCAAGTCATCACAGTGTACCACAGATAAGAGCTGACAAATCTACTCAGGTGAGCACATTAATGAAACAGACAATGTCATCTCTATATGCTTCATTTTAATCTGGAAACACTTAATAGCACATACTTTTTATCCAACTTGTTTTGTCAATAAATTCTTTAAAAAATGCTGATCTGTCATCGATTCGTTAACCACATAAATAAATTATTCTTGTCCAGTTGATCGACAACAGTGGGCTACTTGAAGTGCACCCGTCTGACCTCCGCTTCCCCTTGCAACCACACAAGTCAACCACGTGCTCACTGGACCTAACAAACCACACATATGAGCGCGTGGCATTTAGGCTTGTACAGAAGAATAAGAGCCACTCGTTCGGGGAAGAAGAAGATTCACTTTTATCAAATGTGCCGATTTATGGATTTATCGCTTCCAGGTGCACGTACACTCTATTCGTGACAACAAAAGAGTGGCCAGATCAAGGAGATGACACAAGCTTGGATCTGCTTCTGCAGAGCAGTATATCAGGGGACAAGTTCATCGTCCCATTCGAAAACGAGACTGAGTGTGTTGATCTATTTGAGGAATTAAAAGAGATGGGGAATGTGGTGCATGAATTGACACTGAAAGCTGTTTTTTATGCACAAGAAGAGGTGACACGCGAGGTTAGTTCCCAGATGTTCTTTTCCTAACATGTACGTTTCGAAACAAAGTGGTTGGGCCAAAAGAATAAAGTAAGACAATCTTGCCTATCCAATGCAATCAGTTTGTCATTGGTTTTACATGGAACTACATACGATGTATGTTCAGATCATATCAGCCACGAAGAAAGTTGATGCACTTGGATTCGGCAATAGGCTGGTGTGCCTAGATGCACATCCAACAGAGACATGGTGAGTGCATATATACCACATAACACAATCTGGGCATTGACATAATCTTTTGATCAGGTGAATTTGTTATCGTACGATAAATTTCTTATGGCCTTGCAGGATCTTAACATGCAAGTTTTTTGGAGATGTTCACATGTGGGATCTTGTCTCTCAGGCAAGTTCTGTTGGTATAGTTACTAGCATGTGCTTCTATTTATATTTGGCCATGGCCGTCATTTATGACCGTCTTTTTCTCCTTGTATATGTGTATCTTTTCTTTCCTCCTGAAAGTGAACATGAAAATGTGTGTAGGGCCTGTTTTGGATTGCGTCGGACTAACAAAATCGTTTGTATTGTATTGTACGTGTATCGACAGGAAAAGAAGGCCCTCTATTCTTTTCATGTCTACCAGAATGGAACAAGAGGCATGTTTCCAGCTTACTTACTCCTCTGTTAACCATATTTTTTTCTTCATGCACTGCCATGGTAATAGTGGCACATTAATCAAATTTCAGGGCTATCAGCGACAGTTAGATTCCTTAAATTTATCGCACGGGAGCAATGGTTTCTGGCTGGTGCAGACGATGGCTTCATCCATGTGTGCACCTACGGAACAAAGATAGTACAACAGATCACGAGTTTCAGAGCTGGTTCTTCCAGTGTCACAGCAATGACCATCCATCCAACCCAGCCATATGTGCTGTCCTCAGCTTATGAAAGCCCGATTAGGCTTTGGAACTGGGAAGAGGGCTGGCAGTGCACACGAACTTTCGACGATGAACACTCTGGAACTGTCCGACAGATCACCTTCAACCCAAAGGATGCCAACTGTTTTGCTAGCGCGTCCGAAGATCAGACAGTAAAGGCATGCTTCCTTTTCCTTTGCACTAACCAAAACATAATACGCAATGAAACACTAGTTTTAATATTAGACCTTGATTGCGAACTTGATATTATGCATGCTTGGTGTCCAGGTTTGGAACCTTGACTCCCCAAAATCTAGCTACACTTTGTTTGGGCATTTGGCTCAAGTGAACTGCCTTGATTTCTTCGCACATGCTGATCAACAGTATCTGATTTCTGGCTCAGATGACTTGACCGCCAGGGTATGATACTTGCATTCTAAAAGATGTATTCTGTTTTATATATCTGATATGCATAACATTGCTGCTTGATTTTGTCAATTCAGATATGGGACCTAGAGAATAGGGTGTGTGTCTATACAATAAGAGCTCTCATGGCTCCGGTTCTTTCAGTTCTATGTCTTCTTCCTGATCATCCATATCTAACTATAGGCTTAAAAGATGGCACTCTTCATTTGTTCAGCTCCGCTAATTTTAGGTAACTTAGCACCAAAGTTCATGCCATCGTTGTTGCTCTAGTAGTTACCGTTTGCTTCTCCTTTCTCTTTTAAGTGACCGCTTCATATTCTCCAGGCTTGTGAGGATCATTGACTTAGGCTGTAGCAAAGTTTGCAGTGTCAATCTGATGGGATCAGTAAGGTAACAATTCACCTGCCATTCTCTTCATCTTCTTCAATCTTGTTGTCTGCCTTGGACTTGGAGTATTGCTATCATGCTTTACTTTTCTGAAAATTAACATATGTGTATGCCTTTGCTTGAATGTAAATATATAGAGTTTGTTCAGCATGCTCCAAACTTTATATCTGTTCAACCGTGCATATCACATTTATAGCATTAGTTATCATTACCTACGATGCGAAAACATGCGAGTAAGACCCTAATTTTAATGATAGGGTTGTGATTGAACAAGAGGGGGCAGTGTCAATCATGGATATAGACCCTGAACAACAAGGTGGGATTATCAGTGAAGTGGGGGCTAACATGGTTGATGCAATGAGATTGGATGTTGCTTCGGAAGCACAACTAGACATCTTCCAAGAACACAAAGAGGATTTGTCAGGTGCAGTGTCAGGGACAGGAAATACGAATTCCACACAGGCGTCCGAGGTGAGCACCTATCTTAGTTTTCTAAAGAAAGGCCATTTCGCCAAATGTTACTGTATTCCAGTATATCAGACTTCTTTCTTGGTTGCACGAATTCTTGCCTTTACTGTCATTGTTTATCTGTTTTCCACTCTGCTTGTTCATTACAGTGCCAAACTTAATTACGTTGTAACGCACAACTGATATGTCTATTTTTCTGTAGGAATGCGATGGGATATAACAATAGATTAGTGCTTACAGAATTTCGCCCACAGAGAAAAGAAATTAGAAAGTGATTACACCAGCATGAGTGACAGAATGAAAGCTAAATCTATTTGTGCGAAAACAGATGGACGAAGAGCAGAAAATAAAAACTGTGGGTGGATGTTGGAGAATCCTCTCCACTGATTTTTTGTTGCTGTGAAACTGATAGTCTCTGCACTGATATATACATTGCATATATTGCTTGGTAAAATTTTGGACAGATGGAGAACTTGTGTGCTTTTCATCAATTTCTTACAAGAATAAGAAATTACAGGCAAGACACTGAAACCGCAGTTTTGTCTAGTGGACACGTGCTTATGCCAACTCAAGCTCTATCTATGTTGTGAAATTTGGTTGGCAAGGTCGTTTGCTTACTACTACCTCTGTAAACAAATACTTAGTGACCTAAAATGTCTTATATTTGTTTACAGAGGGAGTACTAATGTTTGCATTGCTTTATGATAGACACAAACATTACATGCATCACTACATGGAACAACTCATCATTCTAGCAAATGACGAGTAGCTAAACTGTGGTCAACCGCTGAAAATAGATACCGGCAAGAACTCAGCTTAGCTGGTCCGACAGGGCTGATGGCATTCAAGCAAAGGCATACACAAGTGGGAATTTCCATTATAGAACTTGGCTTGTATATTCCGATGATGGGCTTCCTCAAATGCCCGAGGTCTTCATGAGCAAACAAGTTGGATGCACACCCACTTAGTTTCAGTTTGAGCTTTCATACACTTATAGCTCTAGTGCATCCGTTGCATGGCAATCCCTACTCATATGTTAATTTTCATCATTTATCGTAGTCACACGGCAAGGGCATGTTTAGTTTCCCTGCACACTTGTGACAAAAGTTAACTAGCAACTAAGACTATGACAAGTGGGGTATGTGATTAATGAAATGTGGCAAGCTACAACTGTGGCTACAACCAAACGCTTGCCACAATTATGGCAGAAAAGTGTGGCCAACTATGGATGCCAACCAGACATGCCCTAAATAATTCAACGATAGTTTGTTGCACTATATATTGAAGTTCATTGTTGCAGCTTCACAAAATCAAATAGCCTCCATAGTAGAATGCTGAAAACTGTAACAAAAAAAAAATCCATCTCTCATACCACTCTTATGGCTGGTTGGATCCAGAAGCTTGGTTTTAGTTAGCTTCATGTGCAGGAGGATAGTGAGTGGCATTGATTTTGTAGAAATGTGATGCATTGGAAACATGAGTTCAAGTCAAAACAGACTAACTTGAGTTCAACTTAAAAACATGATGAGAATTTCCAGCCATTTATCTCGGGAACTCAAAGATGGATAAGCTAAAGCAGTGTGAATATCTACAAGATGATCATGTCCGGGAAGAATGTCATCCCGAGTAAAATATTGTGATTGTCATGCAAGAACAAATTTTGGTTTGTACAAGAATTGCACTGTGTGTCCCAAATTTGTCTTACTGAAGGAATGTATTCCAAAACGGTTTCTTACATAAGACTTTTTTCAGTGCAAGGATTGAGACTTTTTCTTTTATTGATTCTTACACTTTTTACACTAAAAACTAATCTTGTGCGACTGATAAGATTGTCCAAAATCAAATAACTTCTCCACACTGAATAATTAGCTACATGATGTAATATAATCGACTCATATGACAGCTAAAAATATGTGTGTACGTGAAGTAGCCTGACAATTTCACAAACGTCCTCTTAGCAGGAATGCATGTGTAAATGTGTACTGCAGCACTATGACAGTCTTTAATAGTAAGTAGATACATTCAAGTTTAAACAATAAAGAATCCAACTTCCATGGTGAAGATTGTTTCGGATACCAATTTCAATGCTAGTTCTCTAGTGAGATATTGCAAATTCACTTCAAGAGAATCAAGTTACAAACATATTTGATGTCACTGGGATTGTAGAGTTACTATCTTCTGTCATGGTGTTTCTTTGAAAATAAGCGCAAGTTCACAGTTTGTCGACGCCATTCGTTTATTGGGACCTAATTCAAGATGAATATTGAGTACTTAGTAAGCCGAGGGGTAAAAACGAGGAACACAAGCTGAAGTAATATGGTCAATACTGAAATGCTTACAGCTGGAAATCCGCCATAGTCACCGGGCTCCTGAATGTCCTTTGTCGCTAAACTATTTGCAGCGAGTCTAACCTGCAATTAGACCAAGGAAAATAAATTAACGAGGGTGGTGGAAAAAATTGTGGGCAATCAAATATAATGTTGTCATCTAGGTCTTGGTCAAATGTTTGGACCAGTGTTATCTGGATGCTTGCCATGACTACCAACAGGAAAGAAATGCATGTTTTGCCTGAACATTTGTTTGCTATCACCACTGGATATGAACATGAAGTCGTACATGGATTTGCTATATCACGGTCAGTTGCTCAACAAGAAGAGAAAAGGTAGACATGTTCTCCCTGCAACCTGCATTACTTGTGAAGCGCTATCGGGCACTAGAGTACGCTGAGCAATGCAGCTAGGTTGTAGCACACGACAACACAGAGTTGCATGGAAATTACAAACATTGTGGAGTAAAAATAAAGCAAGGTCAAAAGATTAGAGCTGAGAAAACAGTACCTTTGAAGCAATGGAGACATGATCCCGGATGGCCACCCTACCACCTAATACTACGTAGTCACCCAACCTGTGTGTACAGAATAGGACAAATCTCAAAAGACACACATGACGAATTATATGACACAACTAAAAGGAATGAACACTTCATCCATGAGATGAAGGTATACGCACGTTGCAGAACCTGCGATCCCTACTTGTCCACAAATCATGCAGCACTTTCCTATCACCACATTGTGGCCTATCTGCAAGAGGGATGCCAATTCACAAAAAAGGAGAGAAGAGCCTGAATCTGATAAATAAAGCAAGGGAGAGAATACCTGAACCAGATTATCAATCTTGGTGTCATCTCCAATTATTGTGTCTCTCCAACTGCAGTTAACAAATATTGATCGAAGTTGTCAGCAAGAATCAGCTGCAGTCAAATGTATAATGATGGGTACATAGTTCGTTAGATATATTCAGATCAATTATGGACTAGCCAACAGAGGCCTTTAAGCCAAGCTAAGCATTTTCTGGACATTACCACGCTGACTCTGCGAGCTTTGAACTACCGAACATTGACAAATTTAGAAAGGAATAGAAAGGTGACAAGTTACCTGCCTCTGTCAATGCATGTATTTGCTCCAATTTCCACATTGTCTCCAATTCTTGCATAAAGCTCCTAACAAATACAAAGTTTTTTTTTTCTATGAGGGCTTCTATTTTGATTTGATATGCATAAAAAATGTCAAATTACGAAATACAGTCAGTCGGTCAGTAGGTGCTACTTAGCGAAAGATAGTATTTCTTCCATGTCACATTGTAACAGCATTGAACATTTGTTTTAACATATGTTAACAGAGAATTTCTTCACCACTCAACCCAATAATTATGTCACAACCGTTCAACCTTAGTAATACTGAGTAGTTATTTATAATCTTCACCAACAGTTCACCATGAATTTAATCTCCAGTGAGTGATAGTGGTGAGGACTAACCTGTGGTTTCTTCTTGACCTGTCCATCCTGGTCCACAAAGAAACCAAAACCTGAAAGAAATACATCAGTAATTGGCACCCACATATCATCAGAAACCCAGTCCTATTGTTTGACAGCTATTTATAAACCAATATTTGCCATTCAGCTACCATAGCAGAAAAAGAAAGGAAATTCAAAAATTTGATAATAAACAGCTCAGAATAAGCTTTGATACCCAAGAGGCTTAATACAACTGGAATGCTGCAATCAGCTCACAAGCTTCCACAGTAAGTATTCCTAGTACACCATATCATGTGCAAGTAATACAACCGGCATGGTGCGATCACGTGCAAGTATCTGAAATAATGTAACATGTTCTTCCCAGTGTTGGAGAACATACAACATATCATGTCCACTGCATGACGTATTTGCGATACTCGGTGAATAAATGCTCACCATCTTGACCGATGCAGGCGCCATTGTGGATAGTGCAGAACTCGCCCACCGAGCAGTTGCTCAAGACAACATTGTACCTGGAACATAATGATACCAAAATCATTTCCATAACCAAACAGAGTTTGCTCTGTTTCAACACTGATGACGCCGGAGAAACACCGTACCCGATCCTGGTGGACTGCCCCACGGACACCGAAGGCCCGACCACGGTCCCAGACCCGACAACGACCTCCTTGCCAATCACAGCGCCGGAGTGCACGACGGCGCCGGCCTCCACCACTGCGGAGGGGTCAACGGACGCCGCCCGGTGCAGAACGCCCCCGCCGTTACGCCACGGCATGAACTCCGCCGCCGTCTCAGCATCTGGTTCAGGACATTCAGTAAGCCAACAGGGTCATACATACACACCACACATCTCTAGAAGCATTTCTGGGAGAAACTGAACCAAGCGTCTGGAGCCGGTGGTCGGTTATTACCGGATGATGAAGCTGCGGGCACGCCGGCCCCGAGGAACCGCGCGAGCCGGCCGGCGCCGCGCGGCGTCCGCAGCAGCAGCGCGGTTCTTGGCAGGATGGCTGCCATCAGTAATCCCCTCTTGCTGTTGAACCTTGCAGAGGTTCTGTGCAAGACCAGGATGGTGAACTTGCAGTGTGGCAGAACGCGAAACCGAGCTCCTACGACCTCGGCGGCAGAGGAGAGGAGGCGGCGGCGGCGGCGGCGGAAAATGCAGCGACGACCGGACGGAGGAGGAGGAGGTGGCGACTGGGCCCGGGCCTTCCCATTCTGACGCGCTCGCATACCTAAGGTCTCTAGAGCCCATGAGCGACCAAGCGGGCCCGCCCATTCCGCTCTCGCAGTGTAACGACTCGGCTCAAGATAGAGAGCGGTTCCATTTTCTTTTCAATCTTCTGTTTTAAATTATTTTTTTCAGGAGTTTTTACATTTGGTCTTTTAAAAAGAAAAAATATATTCTACCTTGGTCAACATATTTAATTTCCTGACAACATTTTACGAAAAAAGATGAAGATTTTTTAAAACGTTCTGTGTACATTCACTTGGAAAAGGCTAACTTTTTTTACAACTTTTGTGAATATTTTATAAAAAGAATCAGAATATTATTTATACCTTTTGATCACTTTCTAAAAACCCAGAAATTAATTGATGATGTGAATTGTTTTTTAAAAAAATGAACATTTTAAAACTGCATCTCATGTCGAGCTCTTCAAAATTAGATCCTATGTTAATAAGTTTCGATGAACTGTTTTTCTCTCAAAAAAAGGAAAACAAGAGAATACAAAAACCAAAAGAAAAAGAAAAAGAGAAAACCAACAACTGAAAAAAAAATACCCAAAAAAACCAGCATCCCGAACGGTCACTTATTTTTGAAAGCACAAGCTGTGCTTTTTGAGAAAATTCTTTATTTGACATTGTCTTAAAATCCGATTTCTTATTTGATACTGAAAAAGTTTTTCTTCCCTATTTCACACTAGTCTAAATTTTATTCCCCATACGACACTTCCGTCCATTTTGAGCCTAAATGGCACCTGAAAAGACGATTTTGCTCTTCATGCGGTATATGTGTGCGCGTTTTGTGTGCTGTTGCGTGTGTGGGTGCACGCACACATGTGTGTTGCCGCTGCATGTGGGTGTGCATGTGTGCCGCTGCGTGTGTACGTGCGCGTGCGTGTGTGTGCTATTTGCGTGCCTATGTGTTGCCTGCGTGTGTGCTGCTGCGTGTGTGTGTGCGTGCTGCGTGTGTGTGCGTGTGCGTGTTGTTGCGTGTGTGTGCGCGCACGCATGTGTGTGCTGTTGCGTACCTATGTGCTGCCTGCGTGTTTGCTGCTGCTGCGTGTGTGTGTGCTGCGTGCGTGTGTGTTGCTGCGTGTGTGTGCGCGTGCATGTGTGTTGCTGCGTGTGCGTGTTGTTGCGTGTGTGTGCGTGTGCGTGTGTGTTGGTGCATGTGTATGTGTTGCTGCGTGTGTGCTCCTGCCCTCGCATCGGTGATGCGTGTGTGTGTGTGTGTGCACGTGCGCGTGCGTGTTGTTGCGTGTGTGTTGGTGCATGTGTATGTGTTGCTGCGTGTGTGCTCCTGCCCTCGCATCGGTGCTGCGTGTGTGTGTGTGTGCACGTGCGCGTGCGTGTTGTTGCGTGTGTGTGTGTGTGTGTGCGTGTGTGTTGGTGCATGTGTATGTGTTGCTGCGTGTGTGCTCCTGCCCTCGCATCAGTGCTGCGTGTGTGCGCTAGTGCCCTCCACACACATACCACATAAGGGGCAAAAGAGTCTTTTTAGGTGTCATTTAGGCTCAAAATGAACGAAAATGTCATATAAGGAATAAAATTAAGAACTTGTGTCAAATAGGGAAGAATTTTTTTTTATTATCAAATAAGGAAGCAGATTTTAAGATAGTATCAAATAAGAAATTTTCTCGTGCTTTTTTCTTTTTTTCGCCCTCGCAGAAGCGCAGATTGTGCTTCCCGCGAAAGCACATAATATGCTTTTCTTTTTTTTCAAAAAAGTACAACTGTGCCTCTTTTCCTTTATAGATGTGCTTCTCTCTGACGAAAACATAGGGTGTGCTTCTCGCACAAGCAAATACGTGATTTCTGTGAAAACATGGCTATGTTTCTAATAGAAGCATAGGCTATGCTTCTTAAGAAGCAAATATGTGCTTCCATGAGAAACACAATCATGTTTTCTCGTGAAAGCATGGACTGTATTTTTTTTCTTAAAACATAGCTATGCTTCGCCAAAGAAAACTATTTTTTCAAAGAACACAAAAAAAAACCAAAAACACATGCAGAAAACGAAAAAAAAGGTGCTCCCACGGATGCACCAAGCATGCGACAGGTGGCAGCAACTGGAGCGCCCTGCGCAAGGGGATACCCATCAACTAGTTTTTCTCGTCAAGTAGGAATAGCCAACAACCATTCAAAAGAAGGACCGATATCACTGGAGGCTGAATCAAGAACACCCTATTTCACACTGCATGGCGCCATGGGGAGGTGTTCTTCGCAGGATGGCTGCATCCCTACAGTGGTTTTGGGCAAGACCGGCATGGCGAAGTTGCGGCACAGCAGAACGCGAAGCAGAGGAGAGGAGGTGGTGGCTATGGCAGAGAATGTAGCGGCGACGAGGTCGGAGGCAGAGGTACCGATTGGGCCTGGGCCTTCCCATCCTGGCGCCAAGCATAGACTACTTCCCATTGGAGACTGAGAGAGGTCGGAATGGGGCCTCTACAGCCCATGACCACATGTATAAACCACACCATTTTGGTTTATCTCTCGGCCCAACCCAATCTCAAAACTGAAAGCATATAAGTTGTTGCCATTTCTATTTGTGCCTTCATAATGTCAAACCACGTGGTCTGTGCTGGAATAACATTCTTTGCCTTGCCCTAAAACAAGAACGTGGATTACCAAAGCTTGTTCCTAACTCTCATATATCATGTATAAGTCCTCAAACTTCTCACCGATTAATCAGGCAACCCTGGAGCTTCATTAAGACAAAACAAGGACCATTCATTTTTTGCACTATTTTGAAACGAATACCCATGACTGCTGCAATTTATTCCCCTCCGCACCATGTCCACGACCCACCCACGGCGTCTTTCATGATGGATGCTAAGAGGGTGCTTGGATCCAAGGGACTATTTTTAGTCTGGCTAAAAATAGTCTTTTTTAGAAGATAAAGTTTCAAGCATCCCTGACTAAAGAGAGGCTAGGACTAGTCTTGAGGCTAAAAAATTTTAGTCATAGTAAACCTATTAAAATATGTATTAGCCCTCTCTCTCCTCATTTAATTCCTCTCCTTTAACACATGCGAGTTCTGGATTGGAGGGTTTGGAGGATAATAAATGCTCAATAACTTAATTTTAGTCTTTTTAGTATTTGGATCCAAGCATAGGTGAGGCTAGCAAGTTTTAGTCCCACTACTTTTAGTCATGGGACTAAAATGTATCCAAGCACCCTCTAACTTGTATTTGTATTAATTAATTTGGGTGCTGAGATCAATGGACTAATTACTACTTAAACTTGCAAAACAAATGCCCTACTGATCATATTGTTAATCATGGACCATGGGGCCAAGATGGGAAGAGCTTGGCATGCCGCTTGGCCCTCCCGGGTCTCGCACGCGTGCGAGCCGGCCATGCGGGTGGTTCGTTGTTCCCACCCGGGTACGTCCCTATTTCTTTTTGCCTAATAAACAACAATACATAGTGCTAAACCGGCATGGTCGAGCAGGACGTGGCTGGGTAGAAAGGATGATTATGTCTTAGTCCGAACAGAAAGGCCAGATATTTGGGAGACAACCGGGCCAAAGAAGGACATGAAAAATGATCACGTTAACTGTCATTGGTAATACATGGCATATACAAATGCATTATGAAACATAATCACTTGGAGACCATTTGCAGGAAACATCCTTGAAACAGTTCACATAACTTCCTTTTCTTGTTTCAAATAGTTCGATTAGCTTCTGCATTGTTGGTTGTCTCTGTGCCAATTGGCGTAATGAGCCATCTAGTATCATAAATGCAAGCGAGTCTTGATGGACACAGACAACCTCGTCGAAGCTGTTATCGAGATATACTTGCAAATTAAGTTGCGTCACAATGCAGAAAGTGAACCATCCATGGTTCATCTTGATTGCAGCTTGAACTGCAAGTCAAGCCAAACTCCCATTCCTAATGCATCCCACTCTCAACCCAAACAAGTTAACATTGTCTATGCATTCGCCAGAACCGTTGCACCCACACGAGAGATAGCAAGCTAATTTTACGCAAACTACAACTTTTGATGTTGATCAGCTATGAAGGCCCAATGTGGTTGTATAGGTTGGAGTGTAGTTGCAAATAGCCACACGTCAACATTGTGGCATCAAAGACCTTATTTATAGTGTTAATATGGCATATTTTGTAGAAAGATGGTATGTAATGAATGCACACATACGTGACTGATACACATATACGCAGTGGATGCACAGTTATTTCCTTCGATCTTTGAAGTTAGAACAAACACTGGTAGAAAAAGAGGCTTCCGTCCAGCCCCATTAGTCGCGAAACGGTAGGAACCGCGACTAATGAAGTCTTTAGTCGCGGTTCGGCAGACGAACCGCGACCAAAGGCCTGGGCCCAGGGCGCTCGGTGGCCAGCTGGTGCACGTGAGGGGCTTTAGTCGCGGTTGGCCAGGCCAACCGTGACTAAAGGTGCCCAAAGGCCTTTAGTCGCGGTTGGCCAGGCCAACCGCGACTAAAGCTCCTCCCCTATATATACCAGTTCAGCACACTCACTTAGCCATTTGGTGCCACTTCTCTTCGCAAGCTTCACAAGGGGGTGTAGGTTTGCTTTTGGTTCCTCTTATGCACACAAGGTGTTTGATGAAATGCCCCAAGAGCGTGAAACAAATATGATATGAAGTGTTGGAGCCACACTTGAGGTTCCTCATTTATTTTTTCCTCCTCGATCGCGGTTAGCAACTTGAACCTTTCATGCATGTGTGTCATTGATAAAATATGCATGTGTGTTGTTCATTGTTTAATTTCTATTGTTTATAGCTAGTTAGTTTAACAAATGCATGATGGTTAATTATATATTTTATATTATAATAATGCAGATGAATCGGCAATGGATGTACGGTAACCGACTCTCCCGCGAGTTCACTACGGGTTTGAAAGATTTCCTCGTAGTGGCTAATGCGAACAAGCAGAAGGGTTTTGTTATCTGTCCATGTGTTGACTGTAAGAATCAGAAGGGTTACTCTTCCTCAAGAGAAGTTCACCTGCACCTGCTTCGGCACGGTTTCATGCCAAGCTATAATTGTTGGACCAAGCATGGAGAAAGAGGGGTTATAATGGAAGAAGATGAAGAAGGGGATGATTTCATCGATGAAAGCTATCTTGCTCATTTCAGTGATACTTTCATGGAGGATGCTGAAGGTGAAGGGGAAGGTGAAGGGGAAGGTGAAGGTGAAGAAGAGGCACGTGATGAGACCGTTGACGATCTTGGTCGGACCATTGCTGATGCACGGAGACGCTGCGAAACTGAAAAGGAGAGGGAGAATTTGGATCGCATGTTAGAGGATCACAGAAAGTCGTTGTACCCCGGATGCGATGATGGTCTGAAAAAGCTGGGCTGCACACTGGATTTGCTGAAATGGAAGGCACAGGCAGGTGTAGCTGACTCGGCATTTGAAAACTTGCTGAAAATGTTGAAGAATATGTTTCCAAAGAATAACGAGTTGCCCGCCAGCACGTACGAAGCAAAGAAGGTTGTCTGCCCTCTAGGTTTAGAGGTTCTGAAGATACATGCATGCATCAACGACTGCATACTCTACCGCGGTGAATACGAGAATTTGAATGAATGCCCGGTATGCACTGCATTGCGTTATAAGATCAGAGGCGATGACCCTGGTGACGATGTTGAGGGCGAGAAACCCAGGAAGAGGGTTCCCGCCAAGGTGATGTGGTATGCTCCTATAATACCACGGTTGAAACGTCTGTTCAGGAACAAAGAGCATGCCAAGTTGTTGCGATGGCACAAAGAGGACCGTAAGTCGGACGGGGAGTTGAGACACACCGCAGATGGAACGCAATGGAGAAAGATCGACAGAGAGTTCAAAGATTTTGCAGCTGACGCAAGGAACATAAGATTTGGTCTAAGTACAGATGGCATGAATCCTTTTGGCGAGCAGAGCTCCAGCCATAGCACCTGGCACGTGACTCTATGCATCTACAACCTTCCTCCTTGGTTGTGCATGAAGCGAAAGTTCATTATGATGCCAGTGCTCATCCAAGGTCCGAAGCAACCCGGCAACGACATCGATGTGTACCTAAGGCCATTAGTTGATGAACTTTTACAGCTGTGGGGCAGACCTGGTGTCCGTGTGTGGGATGAGCACAAAGAAGAGGAATTTGACCTACGAGCGTTGCTTTTCGTAACCATCAACGATTGGCCTGCTCTTAATAACCTTTCGGGACTGTCAAATAAGGGATACAATGCATGCACGCACTGCTTACATGAGACTGAAAGTGTACATTTGCCAAATTGTAAGAAGAACGTGTACCTTGGGCATCGTCGATTTCTTCCGAAAATTCATCCAGTAAGAAAGAAAGGCAAGCATTACAACGGCAAGGCAGATCACCGGCCGAAGCCTGCGGAACGCATTGGTGCTGAGGTATTTGATATGGTCAAGGATTTGAAAGTCATCTTTGGAAAGGGTCCTGGCGGACAATCAGTTCCGAAGGGAGCTGACGGGCACGCAGCCATGTAGAAGAAGAAATCTATATTCTGGGAGCTAGAATATTGGAAAGTCCTAGAAGTCCGCTCTGCAATCGACGTGATGCACGTTACGAAGAATATTTGCGTGAACCTCCTAAGCTTCTTGGGCGTGTATGGGAAGACAAATGATACAAAGGAAGCACGGCAGGACCAGCAACGTTTGAAAGACCCTGATGACCGTCATCCGGAATGGTTTCAAGGTCGTGCCAGCTACGCTCTGACCAAAGAAGAGAAGGTCATCTTTTTTGAATGCCTGAGCAGTATGAAGGTCCCGTCTGGATTCTCGTCCAATATAAAGGGAATAATAAACATGGCGGAGAAAAAGTTCCAAAACGGAATTAGAAAGTAAAAAAAGCGGGAAACGAGTTGCCCAGCTCGGGGAACAAAGTAAACAATCGATTGCCCCGCTTATAGTGAAAGCCGCCGGTCCGGATGACCCCGATATCATAGCAGCTGCGGCAGCACATGGATTGACTGTAACGAGTGCCAGAGAACAAGCGGCCAACTTAGGTATTACTCTTCGTGAACTGTTAGGCCTTGATGAGGCGCCAGTGAAGGAGGTAGTAATTACATATGTGAAGAATGGGCCTCTCGTCGAGCCTGCGCAGGAAAAGGATCTACCTCCACAAATGAAAGGTCTGCTGAAATGGTACAAGGGTTACATAAAAAATAAGAACGCCAAAGAATATATTTATGCGGAAGTTAGATATGAGCATCACTTCAAACATTACTATGTACAAATTCATCTGAGTGAATTGTTCCAGCTTTTCAATCTGCGCGAGCTCGACAAATCTATCATCAGTTGCTACGTTCTGTAAGTGATTTATTTCTACCCCATCTCGTTCATATTGCCTGCACTATATATATGTCCTAACTATATTGTTGTGTCCGCTATTATACATGCAG
This sequence comes from Triticum monococcum, assembly GCA_034509565.1. NCBI lineage: Eukaryota > Viridiplantae > Streptophyta > Magnoliopsida > Poales > Poaceae > Triticum > Triticum monococcum. The sequence goes on along the minus strand of CM067845.1, from coordinate 588,748,586 downwards.
AATGAAGATTAAGGAATGCAGAGTAAGGAACATCCATGATGTTGGGTTCATTGACCCACACATCGTTAATGAATATGTGTTGGAGCATCACCCCGCCGACATGGAGGCAGACCTGTGGCAGTTTCTTACAAAGCAGGAACTCAAAAGTGATATTCTATTTCCTTACCATTTTGGGTGAGTGTTTCTGTCTTGAGCACATTCTCTTTTGTTTACTCCATGCATGGTATGTGGCCGGCTAATCGATGAGTTATGCATGACGTACTGTGCATGTATCGTGTCCGCAGGTTCCACTGGATTCTGCTAGTAATTAAAGTTGACACCTCAGAATGTCTCGTCCACGACTCTCTGAATAAGGATCCAAAGCTTTGGGGCGGCATGAGAAGAATGCTGCAGAAATAATTATTTTCATTCATTTGCGCTCTATATCGATCGGCCTATTTCGTTCATTTCCTAATATCAAGTAACTAATAACTCTCTTGTTCATTTAATTTTCTTTGCCTCGTAGGATTTGGAGACGGTTCGTAGATACAAAGGTCGGTGAATTCAAAAAAGAGCTAGAATTCAAAAGGTCAAAGCCTAAGAATGCTGGGGATATTCAGCCAGCGGGGACCAATCTATGTGGATATTATGTCTGTGAGATGATCCGGAGATACACCTCTGAGCGGGTTCCGAGTGATACCAATGCTCAGAGGAATAACCTCCGGATGATGCTTAGTCCAGAAGCTCGCTTCCGACCACTTCAAGAGGAACTAGCTGGATGGTTCAGCAGGGAAGTCCTCCATCGTAAAGGAGAACACCATTACCAGGACGTAGAACTTTATATGCATTAAATTATGTATGGAAACTTGTTCAAAATTGTATATGGTCATCCGATGATATTGAATATATATTGTATATTCCTCTTGAATTCTTTTTGGTTCTAATTTCAAATTTGTTTGAAATTGTACATTCATATGCATGTATGTAGTACCGTAGAATATGTGAAACTCCTTCAAAATTAAAATAAAGCACAAAAGAAATAAAACAATACAAATTAAACAGAAAACAGGTTGGGGGGGGGGGGGGCTAAAACCCTAAACCTGTGGCGGCCTTTAGTCGCGGTTGGCCAGAAGAACCGCGACTAAAGGTCCTCCGCCCCGACGGCCGCCTGGCGCCCACGTGGACGGGCCTTTAGTCGCGGTTCTTAAGCAACCGCGACTAAAGTGGGGGTCCTTTAGTCGCGCCTATTTGGTCGCGGTTGCGCAACCGCGACTAATGGCAGTTGCGAACCGCGACCAAAGGCCCTTTTTTCAGCAGTGAAAATGAACATGGCTTCTAGTAAAAATGAATTGCGCACGCTCATTTTCATTTCATGATTTGCTCTTTTTTAGTGGTAGCGTACATAAAATTTAGAGTCAATTCCATTTTTCACCCCCTTCTTTTTGTCATTTTTGATGGAGATTACCACATTTAAGAAAGTTTCATCCACTTTAGCCCATTTAACCAAACTTATGCCACACTTTATGTTTTTATTTATTTTTGAACACGTTCTATCCACTCGGTGATTTTAAATTGATCTTGCACAAGCACGCTGTTTGCTCCATAGAACGGCACCCCTGAGGCATACCTACACAAGTAAAAAAAACAGATCCGAAGAACTAGATCGGGGGACACACCATGCATCCTCTACATGCTCTCTAGACGACACACATCCGAAACTAGGACGAGGCGAGGATGACTTATTCGACGCCGGCATAAGGCAACATCATCGTCTCGCCATCGATGACCGGACACCAAACCTTAAACCCTACCACCGAGATCGAAGCATGAGGACTCGCCGGCAAGGAACCAAAGACCGTAGGTGCAAACAAGACAAGAGCGTGGTCAAGGAACGCACGCCTGTACCGATCTACTCTCTCGATGTCTGCGTGACCGCTACAACAACGTCACCGAACCACCGAGAGCACGTGTAGACGGAGCAGAAGGCCTGCAAGGTGGTGAGCAGCAGCATGCTGATGGTGGCGAGGAAGGTGAGCATCTTCCATGAGCTGAGCACGTACTTGCGCATGAACCGCTTCGCCTTGACGCTCCACCGCCGGCCGTAGTAGCGGTTCAGGTCGTCGATGACCGCGTCCAGGTCCGGCACCTTGGAGTGCTGCACCGAGCGGCTCATGCCGTTCCACAGCTTGGCGGCCTCGCCGTCGCTCTTCTTCATGCGGTTGATCACCACGCCGCGCTTGCGGAGATGCGTGACGTCGTCGTCGGTGTCGATGATGCCGTTCATGAGCTCCGTGTATCGGGTGAACACCAGCGGGCCCGACGCGGCGGATGACTCGTAGGCGACCAGGTTCCGGAGCACCACCTCCGTGTTGCAGTCGAGGGTCACCGCCGGGAGGTGCAGCGTCGCCGTCTTGCGGTTGAAGGCGATGGTGGACAGGTTGCCGTTGGTCGGCTTAAACCGAACGCCGCTGCTGGCCAGTTCGGTCACCGATGGGATCGCGATCTCCTGGCTCATGTCTGCGTCCGGGTGCATGGACAAGCCAGAGATGCCGGGTATGCCGGCGAGAATCTTCCATGGCGCCTTGGCCGCAAACTCGATCGGCTTCATCACGTGGCCCAGGCGGCCGCCCTTGAGCCTCGACGCCATGCTCAACATGGCGGCGAGCAGTTGCATCACGTACTCGCTGCCGGTGCCGGCGGGAGGGCCTTCGCCTTCTTCGCCGTCTGGTCGCTGCTCCTCGATATCATCCTCGACGGGGCCAGACCACGCCGGGGCGGAGTTCTCAGAGGCAGAGGGCTTGGGCCTGGGCACGAGTAGGTGGTACAGCAGCTCGAGCAGGTGCGCGTGCTTGGCGATGTCCCTCTCGATCTGCTTCTCCGGGAAGTTGCCCTCCATCTTGAACGGACAGAGCTCCTTCATGAGGCCCGTCACCATGCAGGTGAGCCGCGCGGTGGACTCGTCGACGGACTGGGAGTGGCACTGCGCCTGGAGGATCTCGCGGAGGAGGAAGAGCGGAATCTGGTTCTCGAGCATGAGCATGTCACGGAGGATGAGGCTGTGAGCGGACTTCCGCCCGGTCCCGCCCAGGTCGATGAGGTGTGCCATCCTCGACGTCCAGTTAGAGACGGCGACCCTCTCGGGCTCGGCGGCGGCGGCGTGGTGGTGGTGGATGGTGAGGAACTCTAGCAGGAAAGCGCCGTCCACGAGCATCATGAGCGAGAGCGTCCCGTCGCGGAAGTCGAGGTAGCGGTGGTAGTGAGCGCGGACCTTGCCCTCGAGGTGCCGGAGCTCGCGCACGAGGTCGTCCAGGCTGCGGCCGGCCGCACGGAGCGCGCGGCGGGCGGCGTCGATCTTGTAGCGCTCCATGTCGTACAGGTGAGGGTGCCAGTGGTGGTAGGGGCCCAGCGCGATGAACTGCGGCGCGTAGGCCTCGGGCTTGTGCACCAGCAGCTGCTTGGGCACGTCGAACACGGACACCGGGATGCCGTCGTCGTCCTCCTCCCCGGAAACCTCCCGGAGGGATTCCCGGATCAGCTCCACCCACCGGGACTCATCCTCAAAGCCGTGCCGGGTGCTGCGGGCCTGCTGTAGTGGCTGATCGGAGGCGGCCATTGCCATTGCTGCTGTTGCTTGCCAATCTGCCCGTCAATGGCAGAGGTACTGCTATATATAGAGAGAGCGTGGCTATAAACGTACCGCATAAACCCTAAGCCCAAGCCCAAACCTAAACCCCGAATGGCCACCACATCTTTATCCTCTCCCACTTCCTCTCGCATCGATGCCCGCGTCTCCGCCGTTGACGTCGCCATCGCCATGTGTTGCGCATGCTCGCAACCCCAAAACCCCGGTGAAGGTCATCGTCTTCTTTGTCCAGGCCCAAACCTGATCATACATTAACGACTTGTAAAGTTGCAAAGCATTGCTGTATGACCATAGTTCAATTTTTTTTTTCTATCTATATATACTCTCCGATTTCTATTAAGGAAGCCCAGGTTCTACTACAAAGAGGACATACATCCACACTTTTAACTCCAGCTATATGTAAGTTGCCTGATTTATAAATTTGGTTAGTCGGTTTTCTCATTTGTTGATTCTTTTGTCAAGATTTGCACTCTTTCAAGGCTTCTTGGACTGAATTTTTGACTTATCCTGTTTGGAAAAAAATGTATTAGTAGCTTATATGCTATGGGAAGGTTATAGTTTTGAAGATGAAATACTAATTAGCGAACGTTTGGTATATGAAGATATTTATACCTCTTTTCACATCCGGAAATATGAAATTTAGATGGATACGACAAGACAGGGCTCCGCTGAAAAAATCACTAAAGAAATATCACATCAGTCAGTACATTAATCTATCGGGCTTGAAGCCCATTACCCATTGCCTTTTTTCTGTTTGTATGTGTTTTTTACTTATGTTTTCTCTTTTCTTTTTAGACGGGTTTTGTTTTTTCTTATATTGGTATTTTTTGGGATGTTGGGTGAGTGCATATATACAAGCAAGTTGTATGCGGTATCTGTATAAATTACGCTAAAGTTTCAAAATTGCACTGCTATATGATTATTCTTTGCATATTACAAAAAAGCGCAATTTCAGTGCAAAGTTGTGTGCACTATTTTTTTCATTTTCTTTCTTTTCTTGAAGGGTAATATCAATGTCACTAATTCACCTTTTCTTAAATATTTTTTTTCATTTTCACTCATCCTTAAGGGTAATACCAATTTCACTAATTCATTGCTAAAAAGGAAATTTATATTTTGTGAAAATTCCACTATTATCTGCTTATTTTTGTATATTATTTCAAAACGCAATTTCTGTGTAAATTGTGAGCAAAATATATCAATATTTTTTACTTTTTTATTTTTTCTTAAAGGGTAATACCAATGTCACTAGTTCATTATTCTTAAAAAATATGATTTTAAATTATTTTAGTTATTATTTCATTTCTTTTATCATAAGGGTAATACTAATGACATTAATTGATTCCTTCTTAGGTAACTTATTTTTTGTGAAGATGTCACTATCAAATGCTTATTTTTCATATTATTTTTAAACCCAGTTTATGTATAAATGGTGTGCAAATTTTGTCACTATTTTTATGTTTTTATTTCTTTCTTCTTAAATGGCAATACTAATGCCACTACTTCACTCTTGGTTAATTTTTTATCATTTTGATTTAAATCAGTTTCTATTTCATTTTCTTTCCTTTTTAAGGGTAACACTAATTCCACTAATTCATTCCTTCATAGGAAACTTATTTTTTTGTGTGAAAATTCTACTAATATATGCTTTTTCTTGCATATTATAAGAAATTTAATTAGTTTATGTGTAAATATGTGTGCAGATTTTGTCATTACTTGTTTTCATTTTTTTCTTCTTAAAGGGTAATACAAATGCCACAAATTCATTCTTTCTTAGAAAATTCATTATTTTGATTTATTTTTATTTTCATTTCATTTCTTTCTTCTTTCAAGGTAACGTGAATGCCACTAATTAATTCCTTCATACAAAAATTCTGTTTTTTAAAATATCGCTATTATATGCTTAATCTTGTATATTATAGAAAACACAATTTCTGAGTAAACTGTGTGCAAATTTGGTCTTTTTATCCTTAAAGGACAATACCAATGTCACTAATGAATTCTTCCTGGGAAAACCTTATTATTTTGATTTTGTTTTAGTTTTTTTATTTCTTCCTTTAGAGTAATACCAATGACACTAATTCAGTCATTCTTAGGAAGTTTCATTTTGCAAAAAGATTCACTAGTATATGCTTGGTCATGTATATTATTAGAAAAACAATTTCCGCGTAAATTGTGTACCTCTTTCTTTCTTCTTAAAGGATAAGACGAATGGCACTAGTTCATTCTTACGTAGAAACTTCATTATTTTGGTTTTTAGTTTTATTTTATTTTTTCTTATAGAAACTGCATATAATATAATAATATATAGGCATGCCTGCGCCTTTGCTCATCATCCGCATGCAAAGATTAAGGGCCAGTTTGGTTCACTTTCACATCTAGTGACGCCTGGCCTGGCACATTCCTGAAACTTGCCTGATAGTTGGTTGGATGGTGCCATGAAAGAAAACGTGGTAGCATGGCCTGGCCTTTCCGGGTAGAATGATTTTTTTTTAAAGGAGGTTAACCCCTAATCCCAGGCTCTGCATCAATCGATGGATATGACCATCTTTATTAATTATTCCACGAAGGTTTGACAAAAACATACATCAAGTCAACCGAAGACACCACTCACACCTACAAACTTGATAATATGGAGTGCTCTCACTCTACATATCTGAACCGATGTTGTCGCCGATCCATTCATATAATGTATCGGAATCAATAATAACCAGTGCAGTATACCTAAAGAGTACACCACATGCACATGTTTTAGGAGCCGCCATCATCATCGAACCGCTGTTCCATCTTCTAGAGAGAGATCTTCATCATCCTTACCAGTCTGGCCATGCGTCGATACCACCACCGCCTTGCGCTCTTCCATCATGAGGCGGAGACTCTGGAAGATCTGTCGTGTGTAGCACCTGCCGAACATGCATGAAATAGTGTAGCATCTGTCGGCCAGGCATGACTTGACATCTCCACTGACCCTCCGTTCCAGACGAAGGCGCTCCACCTCCCGCCTCTGTGTTCCAGCGCTGCTCCACAAATGATGCTGCCAAGAGAGAAATGACACCATAGTGCCGCCATCGTCCGATCTAGACGAAAAGATCCAAGGGTTTCCCCCGGAGCAGCACAAATAGGTTGACAGTAGTTACACGATGATACCTTCATCAAGGTAACGACGTAGAACGCCGCCATCATCAGCCGTCGGATCAGTTTTCACCGGCAACTATTTCTCTCCGACTCGCGGCTGGGACTAGATGGCGGATCTCGAAATCCAACCACCCAGCCTCATGCCGACCACCTCCGACAGAGGAGAAGACCACCACCGTCGGCTACACCGGCCAGAACAGATCTGACCGTATATGCCGCCGAGCAGTCCCCCAGGCCCTCCACACTGGTGCCGATCCGAAGCCAAATGGCGCGCCCCGTTGCCGACCGCATTGCGCCGCCGGCCGAACTGGGCCAGCCGCCGCACGCCGCCGCCCGTGACCGGGCTGCCCAACACGCCTGCAGCCACCGTCGCCCGAGGCAGGGCCGACCACCGCAGCCATCGCCGCTGCTTTGCTGGATCAACTGGGCCTCCACTCATGTATGGGCCCCGCACCACCCCTGAGACATGGGATAGAGGGAGTCCCCCGCCACCACCGTCGGCCCCTGGGCGTAGCCTGCCGGCGTCCCCCGGCGGCGACGGAGGGAGGGAAGCGGGAGTGCGCGCCCCCGGCGGCTAGGGTTTGTGCGCCGCCCGAGTTGCCCTAGCGGAGACGACGCGGGGCGTTTTCTTTCCGGGCAGCATGATTAGCATGACTCAAATGAAAATATCAAATAAAACAAAGTACTTATCCCAGGCAGGCTGATCAGCCTGGCCCAGGCGACCCTTTTTGTGTGATTAGTTGCACTTTGTCAAGTACTGTCACATCTCAACCGTATAACAATTTCTTCAAGCCGAATACTGAAACCAAACACCATCTTTGCATAGGTGCCTGGCCAGGCAAAAACTAGCAGATTCCCAAGCTGCTCCCAGGCTCTATTTTTTCCCAGGCATGGTGCCCAGGGCATGAACCAAACTAGCCATAATTGAACTCTAACTTCATAAATATACACAAACCTAGTACCGTAATTAAGTTTCATATGATTGATCGATCAACACTTACACATAGAAGATATATCTATGAACTCGAACACATGTATGTAGTTTCCAGGATTTGATCAACACAGTGCTAGCTAGCTTATGCTCTGAGGCGAGCAAGACGTACATTCAAAGCATGCACCTCATGACAAGAATTCAGGTTGTTCTCCACTGACTAGTATGTAGGCGCGCCCTCTTGTAAAAAAAGTGACCGGCCAAAACTGTAAATTCAGTCACCTAACCCCGCCGGCTCCATACATTCAACATAACTAATAGACAAAGCACAAAGAGAAAATCCCAAGCTTCTTAAGAGAAAGCCTGAACTACTACAACACATTCCACCAGCAGGACCTTGGGCAGTTAAATGTTGATTCAGGGCATATGTGGCTATAACTTTAGTACAAAAGAGAGCAAACCTTAGCAGGCATAGGCTCCTCGTAGAAAAAATCGAATACAGACAGGGCAAGCAGCAACCTTGAATCCTTGATCATCTCCTCGTCGTGAATCACTCACTGGTGAATTGAAGAATTCATGTTGCTCATCCATGCGAAGTTGTGAAGATTTCACTTCCTACTCATTTCCCCCTATCCCCCCACCACACCCACTCACCCATATCATTCTCTGTTGCTTTTTTGGCTTTTTCTGGAAAATGGACCAACCATTTAAGCGGTGGCGGATCAAATGGAACAATACCGAGGGATCATCAATTCCCCTATTCTTAGAACAAACATCGTCTCTGCATCTCCAAATTATCAAAAACACAGGAGCAAAAGTCGTCATTTTTGCGAATCTCTTTAGCCAAACACTAAAGATCTAAGAATGAGTACTGAAAGAAAATTTAAAGCACATCTAAGCAAGTCCCAAACAAGCTTAGCAACCAAGCAAGAAAAGAACTGATGGTCAATGTTTCCATCCTGTCTCGGAAGACACAAGTTTTATCCACTTCCCATCCTCTCCTAAGAAAATTTTCTTCGGTAATTATATAGCTCCTCATTAGAGGAACACTTTGATTTTCACTGGAATCATCACTTTCCACGAAATTTTATGTGGGACATACATGTTGTTCAAAACCAACTTTGTATACAAAGATTTAACAGTGAATTTGCCATTAGCTGTAAGAACGCAACTAGCTTCTTATTCCGCTGAAAATTTAAACTGTGTGGAAACAAGTCACGCGAGAGAACATACGTAATTGTACCATGCAATGACTTGCACTATTCATTGGCAATAGAGCGTTAACCCAATCTGCTCGCTTTAGGGCATCTCCAGCCGCGCCCCCTGAAAGGCCTCCTCAGGCGCTTTTTTTGCGCCGGCGCCGAAAAATCGGCCCAGTCACGTCCCCAGGAGCCCGATTTTCGCCGGCCTGGGCCGAAAACAGCGCCGGCGGACCCAGGCCGAACCCGGCGCGCTGGGGGCGTCCGGGGGCGCCGGGCGAACTTTTTTGGCGCGAAAACGCCGCGGGCCCGCCGCGTCAGCGACACGGCTCTCTTCTCGCCCCTTCGTCGTCCTCATCGTCTCGTTTCCCGCGGCGAATCAATGCCAAACCTGCAGCGCTGCCGCGCCGGTCAGCCTGCGCCATTGATGCCTCACGGGCGGCGCAGTGAAGGCCGGACGACGTGCGTCCCTCGCCCTCCCTCGCCTGCCACGCGTACACACGGCGGCCACGCGCACGGGCGGCGTCTCGGCCTATATAAGACGCGCACCAGCGTGCTCGGCGATCACACTCTCTCGCCGCCGTCCCTCCCTCTCCTCTCTCTCGCCGTCGTCGTTCCTCCCTCTCCTCTCTCTCACCGTCTCCACCCATGGCCGAGCGCTTCCCTGGTGACGGCGCGGCGGCGAACGACTTCGGCCGCCGCCATCTCCACGAAGACGAGGCTCGCCTCCTTTACGAGGCCAGGTACCCGGTCCCGCCGGACATGCGGGTGCCCGGCGCGTGGAGGATCAGCGCCGGCGGCGTGCCGGTGCCACCACCACCCACCGGGGCGGCGCGGCGTGCGGAGATCACACGCATCAGCGCGTCCCTGCCGCGGACGGCGAGGGAGGGGCCACGGTACGTCCCTGACAGCTCTCTCTGGGAGCCGTACTTCCGCCGCCGTCACGCCGAGCAGCTCGAGGCCACCAACGGCGTCGTGCCCTCCGGCAGGCTCAACTCCAATGGTCGGCGCCGGTGGTGGGGCGTGCCCGGGCGCACGTTGGAGGCCGTCCTCGAGTACATCGAGGGCGGCAACACGCCGCGCCTCGAGTACCCCGATCCCCCATCCTTCTCACGCCGCTGGGGAAGCTCCTGGACCCCGAGGCGCATGGAGACCGGGGGGTCCTCCTCGTCGTCCGGCGGCTCGCCCTGCCTCCGCCCCGCCAAGCCGGAGCCCCAGCGCACGCCGGTCAGTGCCCGCACGCGCAGCTCCGGCGTCCGCATCGGCACCAACGCCTCCCCACCCACCGGCCGCTTCGTCCTCGTCAAGCCCAAGCCGGAGCGCGGCCTCCCAGCGGAGTACGAGGAGATAGCCCGGCGCGGCATCTCCGACGAGGACGCCCTGCGGTGGGCGCGGGACGACTACCTCCGCGACGAGATGGTCCGGCAGCGCCGGGCCCTGGAGGAGATCGCCGCCCGCAAGTGTGGGCGCGAGGACGAGCACGGCGTCGTGGTCCTCGACAGCGACGACGACGACGACGCCCCCAGACCGTCCAACCCGCCGCGCCAACGGGGGGAGGGATGCAGCAGGGACGGCGGAGGCGCGGGCGGGGCCGGCGACGACGACGACGACGACGACGATGGCGGCGGCGACTACACGCGGTTCTACCGCCTCCTCGGCATGTAGGCGGCGAGGCGGGTGGCGAGGGAGACGGCGGGGTAGCCCGCGGAAGTTTTTTTCTTCTTTTGTAAAATACGTTTAAATTTGAACGAACTCGCCGATATTCGCGTCAAATTTCAGTCGTGTTTGCGCCGTATTTGAATTTTTAAAAAAAACATGGGCGCCGCGACTGGGGGGCATCACGCCCCCAGTGCGCGGTTAAGCGCCGGCGCGCCCCCAGGGGGCGATTTTTTGCCCCTCCTGGGGGGCCAACGGCTGGAGATGCCCTTACCTGCAACCGGACACATTAAATGTGACTCGTTAAACGTCCGCGGACAGTGACCGATCACCCCTCATATCTACATGTCCGCAGTTGTGTCCCTCATATCACCCCCCTCCAACCACACACACACGTACGCACTAAATGTACAGTAGCCATGCAACATGATGCAAAGTACGTAGATGAACATTGGAACATACGGACAGCACAAAATATCAACATTCTGACATCCAAGCATAGCACAAACCATACTTTTTTTTCCGGGTGAAACCATACATATTGGACATAAGTTTGTACATTCTGACCCAAAAGTTCATCACATGATGATAGTTTTTTTTTGGAAAAGGAGGATAACCCCCGGCCTCTGCATCTGGAAGAATCATGCAGCCATTTTATTGATTATTCTCGAGAACCTTACAAAGTAGAACAACAATATGCCTGAATCCGCCATCTTGGCAACATATGCCGCTACTCCTATCCAAATGATGAAGGGGTGCAAGCTGGGCCACATACCCAGACCTCTCACCTAAGCCTAAGATCTAATCACATGATGATATTTACTAGGAAATAGCTAAAATGGAGGGAGGTAGCCGGACTTCACCATTTCTGCGTCGGGCCCTTGCCCTTGCGGTCACTAGAGCGGTAATAGTTGTCCTCAACGTAGGCGTCCGTTGCTGGAGGGGCGTCATCATCGTCCGTGCTCGTCATGCGCTGTCATTGGAGGAGGACGAGAAGAAGCCTACGAGACGACGGACGGGTGTGAATCTTCTCCTGCGCAAGCCGGATCGCTTTTGTGTCGCTAACCGCCCTCTCTATAGGGAGGCGCTTGGACTCCTTGATGCCGGGCCGGAGCGCCTTCTCGTTCTTGCGGAAGAGGCTCCTCACGCACATCTCTGCCATAGTACCGACCAACGGAGAACCCTGCGCCGGAGTTTCTCCTCCGGATCTACCAGCGTGGGTGTGGACACACGCGACCTGCGGGAGGAGTTACCTCCTCCGCCACCGCCCTCTCCCTCGCCTGCTGCCTCTTGCGGCGTGCAGCGCATGCTTCCGATTCTGGCGTCCATCGACATGGGATCTAGGCTGGCTAGGGCATGAGTACCCACCGTTGTTTGTGAGGAGAAGCGGCCGGAGGGGTGGGAGATGGGTGGCGAATACGCTCCGGCGCAGAGCACGCGGAGCCAACGCTGAGCGACAGGGGATGGCATGGAGCTCGAGCTCCCGACCATGTCCACCCGCGACCACGCTAATCTGACGCGGATGGTGAGCTCCTCCTCGTCCTTCGAGCACAGCAAGCCGTCCTAGTCATCGGGTTCGCGTCGTTATCCGATCCGCCATTGATCGCGCTGCCGGCGCTCGACATGACGGAGAGAGACATAGAAGTTTTGACTCTCCTCTCCTCAAATTTCATGAATTTTTTTAGGATCACGCGGGTATTTTGGAATCGTTCCGATAGTCTTGTGACGAGAAATTTTTTCTTGGTGCCTCCTGATATTTAGGGGTTGTGGCAGTGTCCCGGGGAGTTGAGCTCCGAGGTGTTGTTGTCACAATTTTATCATTGCAGTTCTAAAATACCTGAGTTCGCCGATATCGAAAATCTCTTTTATGCAGTTGTTGGTGAGATAACCTCGACGCCACCCAGTACTGAGGCGGGAGTTCGGGAGTATTGCCATAACTCATATAACGGATGCTTTTCGAAGGTTGATGTACACGATTTTCGAAGGTTTCTTGGTTATGTGTTGAAGGATGGATATAATTGGATGTAGGGATTGTTAGTTTGTGTGAGATATTATGATTCCCCTGTATTCCCAACACCTGATTGCATAACCAGAAAGTTTCGGGAGTTTATAGGTGGAAATTCAAGTAGCTCCTAGGATATCTTTCCGACAGATGCATGATATGCGATTGGGGTTCGACGTCCAGTGGTCCGCCTATCCACGGTTGGTTTTACAGTGGTCTCGTTGTGTCTTAAAGAGTCCTTGGCTATGCTGACTCGGGGACACTTCGTATGTCATGTGCACTGCCTTGTACATGATGGTGGCAGTACTTTTCATGTTTAACAACTCTAAAATTGTGTATAGGGCAGAACAGTACCAAATCCATAATTGCACATGAGGATTTACCGGAATTGTTGTTTGTTATTCCGGTCTTATTTAAACTTGCCTAGATATATAGTTTTATTATGTTTCACCCCTTGCCATGTTTAATAACATTTAATTTTGTTGAGTACTTAAACGGGAGAGAACTAAATAATTGATGTGGTGTTTCGTCAGTATGCAACTTGTTGCATGTTAAGCTCCACTTAACGTGTAGTTTTGTTTGTGCACTTTACCTTGCCATGTTTTATTAAACCGGACATGCATCATACTTGTTTGTGCATCATGCCATGTTTATGCTTGTGTGTTTACCATGTTGCTTGCTTCTTTCCGGGTTGCTTCTCTCGTTAGCTTCGGTTTCGTTCCGGAGTTGTGAGGATCCGTTCGACTACGTTCGTTTGTCTTCTTCATGGATTCGTTCTTCTTCCTTGCGGGATTTTAGACAAGATGACCATACCCTCGAAATCACTTCTATCTTTGCTTGCTAGTTGTTTCGCTCTATCGCTATGTCGCGCTACCTACCACTTGTTATATCATGTCTCCCATATTGCCATGTCAAGCCTCTAACCCACCTTCCTAACAAACCGTTGTTTGGCTATGTTACCGCTTTTGCTCAGCCCCTCTTATAGCGTTGCTAGTTGCAGGTGAAGCTGAAGATTGTTCCATGTTGGAACATGGATATGTTCGGATATCACAATATCTCTTATTTTAATTAATGCATCTATATACTTGGTAAAGGGTGGAAGGCTCGGCCTTGTGCTTGATGTTTTGTTCCACTCTTTCCGCCCTAGTTTCCGTCATACCGGTGTTATGTTCCTTGATTTTGCGCCCCTTACGTGGTTGGGTGTTATGGGAACCCCTTGACAGTTCGCTTTGAATAAAACTCCTCCAGCAAGGCCCAACCTTGGTTTTACATTTTCCTAACAACGTATTACCCTTCCCTTGGGTCGGCCAACCCGAGGGTCATCTTTATTTTAACCCCCCAGGCCAGTGCTTCTCTAAGTGTTGGTCCGAACCGAGCAGCCTGCGGGGCCACCTCGGGGCAACTTGAGGGATGGTTTTACTCGTAGCCTGACCTATCCGGTGTTGCCCTGAGAACGAGATATGTGCAGTTCCTATCGGGATTGTCGGCACATCGGGCGGCTTTGCTGGTCTTGTTTTACCATTATCGAAATGTCTTGTAACCGGGATTCCGAGACTGGTTGGGTCTTTCTGGGAGAAGGAATGGGACACCCCTACAGGGTATAAACTTTTAAGAGTCGTGCCCGCGGTTATGTGGCAGATGGGAATTTTTTAATGCCCGGTTGTAGAGAACTTGACACTTGACTTAATTAAAATGAATCAACCGTGTGTGTAGCTATGATGGTCTCTTTTCAGCGGAGTCTGAGAAGAGAACACGGTCTTGTGTTATGCTTGAGCGTAAGTAGTTTTCGGATCACTTCTTGATCACTTGTAGCTTCTCCACCATCGCATTGCTTCTCTTCTCGCTCTTATTTGCGTATGTTAGCCACCATATATGCTAGTGCTTGTTGCAGCTCCACCTCACTACCTTCTCCTACCCATAAGCTTAAATAGTCTTGATCTCGTGGGTGTGAGATTGTTGAGTCCTCGTGACTCACAGATACTTCCAAACAGTTGCAGTTGCCGATGATACCAGTGCAGGAGGCGCAACCGAGTTCAAGTGGGAGCTCGATGAAGATCTTGGTCGTTGTTTTGTGTCTTTCTCGGATGATCAGTAGTGGTGCCCAGTTGGGACGATCGGGGATCTAGCATTTGGGGTTGTCTTCTTTTATTTTGGTTCCATAGTCGGACCTTGATTGTATTCTGGATGATGTATATTTAACTTGTTATTTGTGTGAAGTGGCGATTGTAAGCCAACTATTTATCCCTTTCTATTCAGTACATGAGATTGTGTGAAGATTACCCTTCTTGCGACAAACCTACCATGCGGCTATGCCTCTAATTCGTGCCCTGACACATGGGAGATATAGCCGCATTGTGGGTGTTACAAGTTGGTAATCAGAGCCATTCCCGACTTAGGAGCCCCCTGCTTGATCGAATCGCTGACGTTGTTGAGCCATTCCCGACTTAGGAGCCCCCTGCTTGATCACGCGGGTATCTTGAAATCGTTCCGATAGTCTTGTGACGAGAACATTGTTCTTGGTGCCTCCTGACATTTAAGGGTTGTGGAAGTGTCCCGGAGAGTTGAGCTCCGAGGTGTTGTCGTCACAATTTTATCGTTGCAATTCTGGAATACCTGAGTTCGCCGACATCGAAAATCTCTTTTGTGCAGTTGTTGGTGAGATAACCTCGATGAGGGGAGGAGACATGAAGTGGATTATGGACTGTTTGAGAGTGTTTGACGAGCGGTCTAGGGTTCGTCCGGGGTGGGGTATATGTGGGACATGGTGGACCAGCGTGGGCCGGTCCGACATGGCAGACTCATCCGGGCGCACCCGAGCCTCCCTATATATGTTTCAGATATGGACTGGATATGGCTGGAGGGGTACCGGTCAACCCGGGCGTATAGAGACGGTTTGAGGAGCTGTCTGGGTCATGATTTTGTGATCGGTCACTGACCAGACCGTCTAACCGGACGTGTATGGGGCATTTGAGGATACTCTTATGTGCCAGGCCGCTGAACTCACCATGGATGGGTACGTTGTGGCCAATAATAAACGACTCGACGGCAACAACCAGCACCGGCCCCGTAATGTGCTCGGCGCGAAAGAAAGAAATAAACGACTAGCAGGGTTGATGTGATTGCTTGAGATGATTGTGTTTGTTTAAACTGATTTTTAAGCTGCTATTTTAAGCCGCTATTTTAAGTAGACATTACGTGTGCATAGCTTGTTCATTCTTGACATGGAAACCTTAAGAACCTCTTTTATTCATTATCTAATTATTAATAGCGTTACATCATTCACTAAGAGAGGTACAACTGAGGGAAGGATCATCTAACCAAGTTCTTGGGTCTTGGTATTTCGCCAAAATCGGCCAAATCATGAGCAATATAGTTGGCATCAAGATAAGCACGCTCATAGTCATATACAACCACCTTCAGAAATCCCTACCAAGGGATCTAGTAGCAGCAATGAAGATCGATGCTGCTGTCCGTGCAGCGGGGCGTCATCCTTCATGAGATTAATCATTTCTAGATTGTCCGAGCTGATGATTATTCTGTTACAGCCCATTGATTCTGCCTGCTGTAGTCCATTCCTCCGTGCCCATGCCTCAGCCAACAGAACATCTTGCGCAATGTCCAGCAACGAATTGCACCTGCTATCAGCTGTACCTTTCACACGGAACCTTTGCATTTTGGGCTACCATGCAGGGCTTGGTTCTGGGTGAGGAGACCTAGGAAGGCTCAGGTGTGAACGTGGGCAGGAAGAGTGTTGAGTTAGAATGTTACTAGATCATTCGCCATGCAGCAATTCCAATATGTACATATAATATTCCAGTCTCCACTAATATGAGATGCTGATAAGAAGTGAAAATTCATCTTCTGGTCTAGACGATAAAATGTTGAAACTTGTCCCTCACTCCATCCATGTCTAGCCATCCATCCGGTCCTTCGTTTTTCACATATCTAGCCATCTGGCGACAGCCTAAAGCTGCGGAGATGCCGAACAAGGTTGGCCCTTCACTTTACAGTCACCCCGTATATGTCTTCCTCCTTGGCTCCTTCTCTATCTGCTACCAAGAGTCTCAGCTGATCAAACGCAAAAGGAAAGTGGTCGTTTGCATTGGCACCTGATACCCTGGTTCGCTTGCCTAATCTATGAACATTAGAGCATCTCTACAGCTAGACCCCTTATATTGCATGTCCGGGTGGACGGCCCGGTTAGTGATTGGTTAAGAAATCGTGACCTAGTTACACCCCTCATATCGGCCCTATATGTCGGGATTGACCGGCACCCCTTATATTAAACCCATATTTGGGGGCGGATATGGGGAGGCCCGCACGCGTTTGAGCATGTCCACCACGTCGGATCCGGCCCACCCCCATCCCATAAATATCCCCATCATATCCACGTCCGGATGAAACCCTAACCACTTGCCGCTCCACTCCACATCCAGTTTGCGCAGCTCTGCCCTCTCCCAGCTCCTCTTTGGCGATCTGCGGCCTCCTCCGGCATGGTGGGCAGTTGACAGACTCTGACAACTTTCAATCTATCAAATGGGACCTCGTCCCATGCAGGGACGAGGAGGAGCTGGCTGTCCACCTAGGTCTCCGCCGCTCCCTGGAGGAATCTGCCCGTGCACCGTGGACTGAGTCAATTCATCGGGAGTTCATTGCGTCCGCTTGCGCCAGTAGCTCAAGGCGCCTGACCAGTGTGACGACACAACCCCTGTAGTGGAGCCTCGTCCCTGCAACGTTGGGCTCCAAGTCTGCGGTCAATGCCACTAGATGCCTCCCCTTGGATGCACCGGGGGGCTTGACCGAGGGAGAGGCGTGGCAAATAGCGAAGGACTTGTCACACACTGTCTCAGAGATCGAGGATGCCCACTGAGCTCACATCCTCGCGAAGCGGCAAGCCTAGATGGCACGTGCCCTCGGAAAGGAGCAAACCCGAGAGGTCCATGCCCTCGCTGGACTATCCCCAAAACAGGAGGACTGGGATAAGGATGATGCTAGTGACGGATCAGACAACTCTGACAATCCGTAGATCTGGCTCGCTCGATCCATATTGTGCTTCAACCGCTACTTTCGTGATAAAGACGGCAAAGGCAAGGGCAAGGGCAGCTGTGGGTGAAATTTGTCCATAGCTTAGTATTTGGAACGTGTCAATTTTTGATAATCCGATGGCATGTATAATGATGCTATGTGTGTGATCTACATGAAGTATGTATGTTTATTTTACTTTGCATGAGAGTGTATGGATTTGAGGGTTGCAAATAAGATACACGACTGGGACATGGACATTTGAGGGGTGGTCGGTCACTGTATGTGGACACGTTTACAGACGTTTAGGGGGCTGGATTTATTAGGTCCGGCTATATATACTCTTACTTCCTCTGTTTCACAATCTAAGTAGTGGATGAAAGACAAAACTAATGAAGCAGACTAATTACTAATTTGTTATCGGCTGGTTGTGTCGGTCCTTTTGTTTCCTTTTAATACAATTTTGAATGAATGCTTCATTTCTTTAATAAAGATAGTTGTGTGCATCATCTGATGTAGACGCGTAGGGAACTTCTGTTCTGGAATAATAATAATAATAATAATAATGATGATGATGATGATGATGATGATGATGATGATGACGACGATGACGATGATGATGATGATGATGATGATGATGACGATGACGATGTTGATGACGATGACGATGACGACGACGACGATGATGATGATAATTTTGAGTGTTATGACATAAAAATAATACAATGTAGTTACATTTATAAACACTTCCAAAAAGTATGACTTATGTTTCTTATAAATAACTATTTGTCAGTTTAATTGTTCGCTCAAGTTGAGCTTTAACGTTTGTCCACCCTTCAGATTATGGGGCGAATGGAGAAACATACACTCTTACTTCATTAGTATTGTGTACATTGGTGCAAATGGAAGTGTTTTGAGAAGATTTTCCACACATATGGACATTGTATTTCAAAGAATATATAGTACATAATACAAAATGTAACGTTATCAACTGTACAATGTAACTGAATCGATATACTCTAGAAAACATATCGAATTGGTGGAGATAATACACTCAGCATCCAGGAATATATGCTATGCTAACACGTGTTCCCGTCACACCAATAGCTGGCCATATGGCGAAATTGTTCTCGAAATCCAAGAAAAGAGGTTATGCCAAACCATTGGGGAGGATATCATCCATTCTTAAAGCATAAAAATGTACTCCTAGCAAGCAAGAAATAAAATTACCACTATTTCGTATTCCTAGGTAATAAACATAAGAATGTAAAACCAACAAAAAAAATCTTCTGTTGCTTTCAAATGTTGCATAAGCAAGGGCAACAAACTAAAGACTGAAATTGAATACAAGAAGCTTAAGAAAGATAAATACATGAACTAAGAGAAAATACTAACTCTAGCGTTCACCTCCCTGACAACAATGCCACAAAAATCCCGATGTTGGATTCATAGCAGTGGCGCCAGAAAAAGGTCTTGGTGAAGATTGTGTGATTTATTCTTTGTGGTGAATGGCTTTTCTGTTACTTCCTGGGCCTCCAAGTGGAAAGATTTTCCATAAGCGCTGATTTATTCCCTTGGTATCACATTTGTATCTTATTACTAATTAATAGTTAGTTCAAGTATTGTTCTAAGTTGTACGTTTAATGTTTGTCCACCCTTTAGATTGTGAACTAAGGCATAAACAAATACTCTTATTTTGTTAATGCAGTGTTCATTGGTGCAAACTGAAGTGTTTGTGAAGATTTTCCACACATATGAACGTTGTCTTCCAATGATTTTACAGAACATAATACACAATATAAGGTTGTCAACTATACAAGAGAACCACATCGCTCTATTCTAGAAACCGTATCAAATTGGCGGAGATAATACGCTAACCATGCAGGAATATATGCTATGCCAACACATGTTCCCATCACAGCAGGAGCTTTCCATGCAGAGAAATTGTTTTGAAAGTCCAAGGCAATGATAATGCTTAACCATTTGTAAACATATCACTCATTGTTAAACCTGAAATTGAATACAAGAAACAAAAGAAAAATTAATGCAAGAACTAAAAAATATTTTGACTCTAGCTCCCCTCCCTGGCAACAACGCCAGAACAATCCTGATGATGGATTCATAGCAGTGGCACCAAACAAAGGTCTTGGTGAAGACTGTATGATTCTTTGTGGTGATTAGCTTTTATTTACTTCCTTGGCCTCCAACTGCAAATATTTGTGTAAGTGATGATTTTTTATAGCTTATGTACCTTATAACTAACTAATTATTAGTTTAGTTGTTGGTCTAAGTTAAACTTACAAAACAAATCAACCCTTTAGATTGTGGGGCAAAGGGAGAAACATGTATTGTTACTTTGTTAGTGTTGTGTGCATTGGTGCAAAATTAAGTGTTTGAGAAGATTTTTTCCACACACAGTTATGTTTTATTCCAAAGAATATGTAGTACATAATGAAAAAGATAAGTTTGCCAACTATACAATAGAACTGAATCGATCTCTTCTAGAAATCATATTGAATTGACGGACATAATGCACTAAGCATGCATGCAGGAATATATGCTATGCCAACATGCGCTGTTGTCATAATGGAGCTAGCCATATAGTGAAATTGTTCTAGAAATCTAAGAATGGTGGTGATGAAAAACACTTATGTCAACCATTGCTTAAATCTAAACAATATAGTAGCAACCAAGAAATATGATTAATGGCAACTTTTTTATGCAAGTTAGTAAACAAAAAACCCATAACTATTTTTTGTTATTTTCAAATGTTGAAAAAGAAATCCCAAAGTAAAGATAATGAAGAAAAAAGAAAAAATCAACTAAAATAATCTTTAAGCAAATTTAATGCAAGAACTACGAAAAACACTGACTCTAGTGCTTTCCTCCCTTGCAGTAGTGCTAGAAAATTATTGATGATGGATTGATAGTAGTGACACCAAACAAAGCTCTTGGTGACAATTGTGTGATTTATTTTTCTGTTGAATGGCTTTTCCATTACTCCTTGGGCCTCCAAATGGAAAGATATGCATAAGTGTTGATTTTTTCCTTAGTATCGCTTTGCATCTTACAAGTAACTAATTGTAGTTCTATTGTTGATCTAAGTTGCATGTTTGACGATTGTCTACCCGTTAGAAAATGGAGAAACGCATACTCTTACTTTGTTAGCGTAGCGTACAGGGGTGTAAACTAATGTGTTTGAGATGATTTTTCACACATGTGAACGTTGTATTCCAAAGTATAGTACATAATACAAAAGATAAGGTTGCCAACAATACAATAGAATCAAATCTATTCTAAAATCATATCGAATTGGGAGAGATAATATGCTAATCATACATGAATATATGATGTGCTAGCATGCAATCTTGTCGGAATGAGATTTTGCCATATAGTGAAACTATTCCATAAATGCAAGAATAGTGACGATGACAAAACCTTCGTGAAGATACCACCCATTGTTAAAGCTTAGACAATGTACTAGAAAGTAATTAATATGATTACCGATGTTTTTGTATTCTTAAATATGGTGCAAGGTAATAAATATATATAATAATGTAAAATAAAAACTATTTGTTTTTTGCCTTGTTTAATAATTTGTCCGATTAACCAGTTAACTTGTCGATTAGTCCCTACTCGTAGGGTCAGCTAGTAGCCGATAAACTAATAAATCGGCCAATAATTGATTAATGGTTGATTAACTTGCCAATTAGCCTATTAATTAATTCCCTACGCGCCAGCCAACCGAGCAGTTACCAGATGACGATTTCCTCGACAATAGTTTTTTGTTATTTCAATGTTGCATAAGCAAAAGCAAATTAAAAGCAAAAAATTAAGTAGATAAGTAAAATTGAATACAATAAACTAAAAGAAAATTTAGTGCTAAAACTAAGAAAAATAATTAACTATATTGCTTGCCTCCCTTGCAGTAGCGCCTAAAAGATATTGATGATGGATCCATGATAGTGGTGCCCAAAAAAGCTTTTGGTGACAACTATTTGATTTGTTGTTTGTGGTGAATGGATTTTCTGTTACTTATTGGGACTCTAGGTGCAAAGATTTGAGTAAATGATGATTTTCTCCATAATGACTAAGGTCATGGAATCCTTGAAGGGATGGTTTTGAAATACTTCTTGCCTCCCTAGTTTTGACTTAGGCAAAAAGGAATGGAAGTGGAGTCAAACTTATGCAGCAAGTAACAAATAAAACAAGGAATCTTCTTGTGATTTTTGGTGCAATTGTGCAAAGAGAATAAATAATGTCTAAGTGCAAACAAGAAATGTAAAATATATCTAAGTTATATAAGCAAGTGATTTTTTGGTGGAGGGGTGTTTCTTCATGTGTGAGCAAAAACAAATATACTAATTTGGGGAGGGGAGGGGTTTAGACAAGTATAAAGAAACAAAAGGCAATTCAAAATAGAGTAAGAACAGAAATGAAAAATGAACTAATATGTAGAAATGGTAGGAATTTAATTTCATATATGTTTTCATGAACTAGCTCAAAAAGAATTATTCCTCCGCAGAAGTGGCAACATTTTGGTAGCTTCAATTACACCTAGAAGATATCTTGAATTATTTAGGCGATTGTGCGCAGTTTTTGGTGAAGATCAGCAACGTTGTTTTCGAATACCTAGTGTATTTGTTGGGCCCTGAGCGTAGAGGATTTTAGTACATGCCTATTAAAGGCTCATTATTTGTTCAAGACAAAGATAATAAATCCATGGAAAACTCGAGTTTGAAATTGTTCTTCTCCTGCAATCAAAGTAACAAACCTCTCTTGTGTCACCAGTAAACTAACACATTCTGAAGGATTCCAAAAAAATTCTTATATGATATATTAAAATTGTTTGGAAATACAGTTTTTATATAATTTAAATAATAGAAATTGACGAGGTCCTCATCAAAATCAGTGCCTTGCTAGTTGGAAGGGCTACCTTTTTCATATGGCGGCCAGTTGGCTTTAATTAATGCCATCCTCAACAACATCGATTTATACATCTTCTACTTCTTTCAGTTATCGACGGGTGTACTACAAACACTAGACTATATTTGGGTTTTCCTGGCGAAGTGATATTAAGACTACAAAATATCGACTGGCCAAGTGGAATGTGATTTTCCGACCCCAAAAGTCGGGTTAGTTTGGGTTTCAGATCATGAGATCAAAACATCATGGTTCTCAGTAAATTACTATAAAACTTCTTACTGGATACAGGGTGTGGCAGAAAATCAATTGTAACAAGTGTGTGGGTACCAATGTCATCTCTCAACTCCATTGGAAACTTTGTGACTCTGATCTTTGTGTAGTCTGATGACGACGAAGGAATTAAATTTCCAATTATATAATTTATTTGTCAAGGATGGCTCTCAGGTTAGATTGTGAGAGGCTGCCTTAGCTGAGGGATAGCCCACTTAAAGTTCAACATGCAGGACAGTATCAGATTGTTAAGCATAAATTTGTAAAAATGCACATGTCTTGGGTAAAACTGGTAGTGATATTGAGCCTTCGTCCACATCATGGAATGAGTTGCTTATTCCTTTGGTGCCATCCTAGTTGTAGAATGAACCAGACATGTTTAAATGAAATTTGCACTATAATGACAAATTTTCGGTCAAGTGATGTCTCTGTGGACAATAAAAAATTGTGGAAGCTCAAAATACCACATAGGATCAAAATATGTTTCTGGTTTCTCCACCAAAGAGTGGTCCTGACTAGAGACAACCTAGCACATTGTAACGGGCATGGTAGCAGGAGTTGTGTATTTTTCCACCATGAAGAGTCCATGAAACACTTTTATTAATGTACACTCGCTCATGTAGTGTGGTCCATATACCCCCCCCCCCCCCCCCCCCCTCCTCTCCCTAGTGTGCTCCAACATGTTTGGTAGTTGGCTGTGGGCATCGAAAGAAGTTTTATTCACATATCCTTCTGGAGGAGACAACCTTATCTTCGGCTTTGTGGATTTCTGGGAATTATGTGATTTTTAACAACAACAAAATGTGTTCCACCTCCTATGCAGGTTATTCATGCATGTACACACTAGCTCTGTATATGGTTTGTCCCGAAGAGGACGGAGAACATACATAGACCTTTTTAAGACGGCTCTACCCAGCTAGAACATATGGCCAGGGAGATTTTCTCTCATATGGATGGTGGAGTAATATTTGCATAGGACCTTCACCATATGCTTGCTTTTTTTTTCTCCCCTAAAACAGTTTTATTTCTAGACGTGTGCATCTTATTAGGGATAGATTGACCATTCACGCGTTGCTGTTGTACAAGTTCAATATAAGGATTGAAAAAAAATGTCCTTTATCAAAGAACCAAGATATAAAAGGGATCCAAAAGTTTACAAGTTCACAAAATAAGCTTTGAAACCGAAACAAGCTGAGATGTACATTACTAGCCAAAAGCTCTAATACAACTGGAATGCGGCACTCAGCTCACAAGCTGTAACTTTTGGTGTTCCTAGCAGGAAATGTGCAAGTATCTATAGTAAACATGGTCTTCCTTCCCTACTTACATGACTTATCACTTTCTTGGAAAGACCACATGCCATCTCTCCCGCTATCTATCGCTCCGGCGATGCGAGGGAGCCGAACCCCAAAGCTTCGGTCCAATAGTGGTAGGGTTAGAATTTAAATTATATTTTGTCCCCGATTGGCGGTGGTGACACGATGATGTCACCATCGGTGTGGAATAAGATCTGTGCCCCACTCTCATTCTGTGGTGCTTCTTCATATCGCCAGGAATCGTATGCTGGATGGTGTGCCCCCTGATCTCTCTCTTCGGGTGGCGTTTTTGTGTGTGGGTTTGTCTCAGTGGCCATGTCCTATGTAGCGGACAACATGGTTGTGCATCTTGATCCTAAAAATATAGTTTGAACCGACGAAGGTTGGCCGGCCTCAGCCTCGTCAAGGAGCATGTGAGATTCTGTCTGACCGGATCTGGGGCGTTATGTCGGCCCTCACCAATGTTTTCTTCTCCAAAACGGCAATTTGCTGCGTAGATCGTGGCTGCTGATGTCTTCTAGTCTACATCGCCGACTCGCCGACCCACTAGTATGTATCTAATGTAACATATGTGAATGCATAGTTCTTGATTTGGATAAGTAAGCCACTTTGTATGTGGGCATAGCTAAGTACTGATACATGCATACATGCTGCAACCATGTATCACATACGCCACCACCATTCCTCCCCACAACTGGTTACAGGTAAATGACTACGAGTTTCCCGTGGACGTAGCAAAGGCGATCTTAGGTAATCCCATATCAAGTGGTCAGGGAACGAAGAAGATAGCTTTTGGCACCACAGTACGTCCGCAAACCCATTATCGCACCGATAATAATAAATTTTACTTCCCTAAAGGAAAATGTTGACTGTTCGACTTCACTCAAAATCGAAATATTAGTAGCATAAACATACAAGGAGGATGTTGAATGCTATCGATGTTTAGCACCTAAACATTCTTTTTCTCTTTAATGCTCTAGATTCCCTCCTCGGTCAAGATCCTGGTGAAATAGGACAAAAGGGTGTGCGAATGCAGTAAAATGCCGGAAAATACTATGACTACAACACAAAACTAAAGGTAAAAAGTGATGCAATTTCGGACTCATCACGCCAATCACTTGAATGATGTAATACCACGACATTAGTCTTTAGTTCTCCGCATCATGCGGACATTTGTCTAAGCCTCCACCTTTATTTAATAAAAGTGGAAAATATTTCATTTTATTTCAAAATAACTTTTTAAGGGATTATTTCAAAATAACTTGCAGCGAATGATCACTGCAATCAAATAGAGTTTTGTCTCACACAGATCAATCGGACCACCAATCACCACTACACGGATTGGACCCGGGCAACTAGAGCCCACAAGCCGTCAACAGAGAAACGGTCAATTAACTTTTTTTTGAGAAACGGAAACGGTCAATTAACTAGTTGCCCATACCGCTTCCGTTTCTCTCTTTCGGCCCAATCCAGTCGCACCAAAATTACTTTGTATATCACGAGTTCTTTTATTATCTACTAAAAAGGTAAACTGTTTTTGTGGAGTCTACTAATTAATCACTACCGGACGGTCCAAAAAACTAATCACTACTGTTTGAAAAATGTTTAAATGATTCAGCAGCAGCAGCAGCATCCCAGATTGTGTCGCCTTTATTTTCACTCCTAAACTATATTAACTTCTCATGCGGCACAATCTTTTTTTGGCTTGGAGATCACATGCCAAACTGAGAAGGGTGCGATATCGCTTGCTCCTTTAGAGAGACAATGATCGGATCGGATCAAAAAGGAGAGACATGCATGAGAGAATAAAGTGACCATGGATTACGTAGAGGAAACATGTAGAACACACTCCACAAGCTTCATTTTCGTAGGCATAAGCATATATTCTCATATATATTCGTTAGCGCAGCCTCTCTGTATATGTTTAGATCGTGGGCATCTAAATGTAGCTAGCTACGTATGTGGTGATGCTCCATAAATATGTGCGGGACTAATGGATAGCAAGAGGGGAATCAGGTGCGTGATTATGACAATGCATTTTCTATTACGAAAAAGGGTTTCCCCCACTTTGTATTATGAAGCAACCATCCAATACAACCAACGATAAGTGCTGGGGCGGAAGCAACACAATCACGCCCAAAAAGAAAGAAAGGGAAAAAAGAAAATAAACAAATGCCGATAACGGCGGATCGACAAAAACGACGAAGCCTCGCGACCGCTGCGTCCAGTGGAAATCGCCCCCCAAGCTCCGAGACTCCGAAGCGTCGGTACCCATCAACACCTTCAAGAAGGGACGCGACGATGATGACGCTGCTGTCAAGGGTTTCCCCCGGTACGCGGTGAGAAGAGAGGAATGGTAGCCCCGACGCCCTCCAAGAAGGTCTGGTGGTACCCTCAGGCGCCACCGCGTCGGTGTTGGCTAAGCCAACAGGGTTTTCTCCCGATCCCATCCTCCACCTCAGGCACACCGGAGCTCGCCACCAAACCGACCACCTCCCTGCGCCAACACGGACACGAAGCATCCCACGCTGTCTCACCATGGCACCGCGAAGATGGCCTGCACAACGAGGAAGGGGAGCCAGGACTAGGGCAGCAGCACCGTCAGCATACTGGAGGGCCCCACCTCCACCATCCACGACGGTAGCCGACCAGACGCCAAAGCAGGAGCCTACCGGGCCCGTGGCCCCGCAGGCCCAGCCGGGCCCTCAGAGGCCCGGCAAACTCCCGCCTTCGCGCCACAGCTGGCACGCCATCGGCGTCGCTGCCCCCCGTCCGAGCTGCTCCTCCTCCTCACCACATAGACGACGACGAAGCCACACCGGGGGCCGGCCCGCAAGGACCCGGATGGGGCCTGCGGGCCCCGATCTAGCACGGGGGCGCGCCACCGGCCAACCTGCACCACCACACCGTCACACCGCCAAGGAGCCACACCACTACCGCTCGTGCCGCCGGCCACCGCAGCCGAGACGCCGGGGCCGTCATCAAGCCGAGGAGCACCGCCGCCGCCCCCATGCCCCGAGCAGGGAGCCGCGCGTGCGGGTACAGGCACGCCCCGCCGCCGCCAACACCACCCGGCCAGCGCCGGGGGCGCCCATCGGCGACGGCAAGGAGGGGAGGAGAAACTGGGGCGGACGAAGGGGGGGGGCTCGCGCCGCCCCGGCCACCTCCCGGGGAGGCGGCACGGAGCAGATCTTGGGGGAGGTAGAGGAAGGGGGAGGGGGAAGGGGGCGGGGATGGCCGGCGGTGGCGGTGGGGCCTAGGAAGGCCGGCGGCGGCAGGGGAAGGGACATTCTCTATTAATGAACGACCAGGGGTTTTCAATGTTGGCGCCGCCTCTCCTCGTAGCGCCGCTTCTTCTTCCTCCTCTCAACTCTCTCTTGTGGTTTCTCTCTATCTTCTCTTGTCTCACACAAGAACACACACACACACACACACACACACACACACACACACACACACATACACCAAGGAGAAAACTAGTGTTGCTTTGCACGACAGGCTCTCCTACTCGATGAACACAAAAGACTACATTTTTTGCCCAGCCCTCTCGGCCTCTTCTCATTTCTCATTGTAGCATATATATACAAACGGCCAGACTCATGCCACTAACCTACGCACACACGCACTAGGCTGACAGGCACACTCGGCCACTATCCTACACACGTCTGCATAACACCATCTCCTCCTAGAATCTCTTCAGGATATATATGCGGCACCCGCCGACGCCACCCGCCGCACAGGCCACATCGCGCGCCGCCGTCCGGGGCCGCCGCCCCGGAAGCCGAGGCCCTCCACACAGGGTGAAGCCGCCGAGATCCCCGCCGCCACCATCATCACGGAAGAGTTCGCCCTCCTCCCCCTCCTCCTCTGGCGGTGGCGGAGGGGGGGGGGGGGCGGGGCTAAAGTGTGGCGGCTAGGGTTGGCCCCCGGGTCGCCTCGGAGGAGATGACGCGGAGGAGGGGAGGTATGGAATTGGCCAGCCTGGCTTCTTCATCATCACGGAAGAGTTCGCCCCCTCCCCCTCCCCCGCGTCATCTCCTCCGAGGCGACCCGGGGGCCAACCCTAGCCGCCACACTTTATCCCCCTCCCCCCTCCCCCCCCCCCCTCCGCCGCCGCCAAAGGAGCTCCTCGGCGAGCCCGCGCGGCTCTGATGATGGTGGCGGCGGGGATCTTGGCGGCTTCACCCTGTGTGGAGGGCCTCGGCTTCCGGGGCGGCGGCCCCGGACGGCGGCGCGCGACGTGGCCTGTGCGGCGGGTGGCGTCGGCGGGTGCAGGTGGGCCGCCTCCCTGGCCGTGAGGGCGGCGCGGAGGCGAAGGGCGGCGACTGCTGCGGCGACTCCTCGCCCATCGTTTGCGCCCTGGAGAAGTGGCGTCTTCAACCTCGATCCACTCCGATTCGCGCTGATCTCAGCCTCTGGCGGCTCTGGTCGCTGGATCTCAGAGTCGGGTGCGTGGGGGCGGATCCGGGGGAAACCCCTGGCCGGCGCGGCGGCCACACCGAAGGCGGCGCCTTTGTGTGTCGTTTACCTTGTTGGAGGCTTCGGTGGGACTCCTCCTCCTCCCATCCCGTCCAAGAGCTCAGGTGAAAGCCTCAGGTCCCCTTGTTCTGGCGACAATGGCATTTTGGTGGCGTGTTCCTTCCTGAGGGTGTCGTCCGGGGATGGCTCGAGTGGTGGTGGAGTTGGGTGTGGTGCGAGGGCGGCAAATGGTGGCCTGTTTTCATCAACGGCATCCTTCTCTGGTCCAGGTGCAGAGGGTTCCAGCCGCAGGTTCGAGGGGATTGGGGTCCCTGCCTCCATGCCGGCGGTAGGCCTTCGGCGTGGCGATTCCTATCCTTGACCAGGGACATGGTGTCGCATCCTTTTGGCCTTCTCTGAGGTTTCAGCGGCTGCGTCCGATAACTCTCGTCCGGTGTTTTGCCTTGCTGCTGCCGACGATGGTGTTTTGGTGGTCGGTCCTCCGTTTCATGTGGGTCTGTCTCTGGTTCCTCTCCTTGGGCAGCCGGGGCACTCTGATTTGGATTCTAGGGTGAATCACTTCGTCGGCCGCCGGTGCGGCACCCGTTGAACCCGGGTGGTAGGGTAGGGACCCTTTGCGGCGGCGGAGTCAGATCATGTTTGCCCTGTTTGATCCCTTTGGTGGCAGCCAACGACACAAATCTTGAATGGTGGTGCCCTCCTCCTGGCGCCTCCGTAGGTTAGCTAGTTTTGACTTTGCGTCGTTCGATGGCAAGAGTGGTGTGTGCTCTTTGCCTTCGAGTTGTTCTGCTGAGCACATTGTATCTTTTTCTTTCCGGTTTCCTCTTTCTTATTGTAAGTCGCAGTCTTGTACGCCTGGCCGATTGATGGCTTTGTTAATTCAAAGCCGGGCTCTTCTTGAGCCTTCGTTCTAAAAAAAAATATATGCATCACCTGCTAACTAACTCTACACTCGATCATGCACAAACAGACTCAACGCATGCACGGCTACATGACCAACCTTTTAGCTAGCCCACTAACCAATTTATACATGCAGCTAACGACGACTCCATGCATGCAAACTAACCCACCATCCAGCCGGCCAGTCTCGCTTCAACCATCTACGTGTGTGCCGTATCACACGACCTTGCCGCCTCGTGCAACACTGCGGCTTCACGCCGCCATCGGCATCTCCCAGGACTTGTTGTATCTCACGGCGGTCTGACATCTCGCCTTCTCCACACATCTTCATTGAAACTCTGACGACTAGCTAGTATGTAGACCCTCTAAGTTACATGCATAACAAAACTAAATATGCAGATACATGAAATCAAGATTAGTGCCAACATTTCGAGGCTTATCCTTCACCATGAGCAGGGCACACGTTCCCTATGGCAAGCTGCTGCCGATGCATCAACAGCGAGATGGCCTCGTCCTTGCAGGTCAGATCACTTGAACAGGAGGGTAATCATCAAAAGCGATTGTATGGAGAGACAGGGCACAGGTAGCAGACCCGGAAAGAAAAAAAGGCCCCAGGTAGCAGACAATAATTGGAAAGATCAGATCCCATCCCATCCCATACGTCTCCCTCCCGAGCCCCACCCCTCCCCCCCCCCCCCCCCCTGCCCGCGCGTGGGCGACCGGGAGGCCCCAGATCCCATCACCGCCGAACCTCCCCCACTCCTCCTCCTCCTCCCTCGTCACCGCCCAAGGGCGCAGCCAGGCGAAGCCTGGCCGTCGCCGGCGGCGGCGGGGATTCGGGCCCTCTCGCTCGGGTGGGGCCGGCGCGGGCTGGCACCGCCGGGCCGGAGCGTGGCAGCGGGCCGGTCGCCACGGCGGGTGGTGGCGGCGCCTCGACGACGTCGATTCCCTGTGGCAGGAGGCCTTGCGATCTGGTGCGTCGCGGCCGCCAGGGACGGCGGCGGCGTGACCGGATCGGTTCGCAGCGGCGCGGCCGGATTGATCGCTGGTCAGCCGTCGGCACGGTGGTGGGTGCGACTCGTCGGCAGCTGGGCAGATCCGCGGGATTCTACCCTTGTCTGGCCCTTGACAGCACGGGCAACTACGGGGGAAACCCTAGATCTCCTTGGAATCGAGCGATGGCGGCGCTTTTGCGTCGTAGTCCTTCTTTAGGGCATTGTTTTGGAGTTTGCTCCGGTTGAAGGGACCAGCAACGTCGGCGCACGTCTGGTGGAGCAACTGCCGATGAAAATCGCGCCGACTACGGTCATGGCGGACGATGGCGGCGTCTTAGATGTCGTTCCCTTGTCGAGGCATCGTCGTTGCAGTCTGCGTCATCAAGCTCGGGATGCTCCGGGGGAAACCCTAGATCTGGGTCTTCCAGATCGGACGATGATGGCGTTTTATCGCTTTCCCTCCTGGGGGCATCGTTTTGGAGTAAGTGCTGGCTGGGGGGATGGTGGAGCGGTGCTTCATCTCACACATCGATAGCGGCGGATATCGATGGCATGGCGCTGTGGAGGCTCGGCGTCCAATGCACGAAGATGGACTCGCGTAGGAGGTTGTTGTCTGGCGTCATGGTGACATCGATGGCAGAGTGGCCAGACAAGGTAGAAGCCTCAATATGATCTGAAGACAGACCTGTGGAAGATGGCGGCGATGACACACGAGTGCGTCTGACCGGATTGTGCCCCAGACCCGGTATGTGGCTCGGCTGGGGCCTCCGAATATGTTTCGGCTTCCGGCTTTTGATGTTAGTCTTAGGTGAGTGGTTTGGATAGTGGCCCAGCTAGCACTCATTCATCATTTTGGATAGGAGTGGCGGCATGTGTTGCCAAGATGATGGATTCAGACACATTGTTGTAATACTTTGTGAGGTCCTCGAGAATAATCAATAAAGTAGCCGTATGCATCTCCTAGATGCAGAGGCCGGGGATCATTCTCCTTTTCTAAAAAAAAGTAGCAGACAATAATATAGGTGTTTTTTACTGATCAATCAAGCCGCCGTGAAGGTTTTACAAAAATAAAACAAAACAAACAGACGAGCTTCTCTGCTGGTGTTTATTTTTACAAGGTTTATTACTTTATTTAACCCCTTGGTGATAGCTGGCCCTTCCCAACAATTCATCTTTTATCATCAGGTGGAGAGATGAAACAGCAAGCAAATGTACCAGCACGACATTGCCGCATTCCAAAAAAAAAAAATCTGGATCAAGTTGAACATGAACTGGTGGCTAGCTTGTGAGGTTATCCTTGGCGTCCTTCACTGCATAGTCTGATATATTATATTCACCATGTTTGGCTGCTAAGAATGATGCTCGAAATCAAAGAACAAGAATTGAAATTTGGTAACAAGGCTGCTTGATTGCAAGTAAATATTTTTTTTCGAAAAGGGGGATTCCCCTTTTCGAAAAAAAATGGAACTGCAGATTCTAGGGCCGATTCTGGGAGACATAATAGAACTAGAGGCAATTCAAACCTTCTAGGCGCATTAATCGGTGGGTCTCACTAGTTCTTGATTGCAAGTGTTGCAACTTTGTCATGATACTGGTGACGGGTTTCCCGTGTGGTGTATTCTTGTTCTTGTAACTTGTTTGATGTTACGTACATTTGAATAAAGTGTGGATATATGTATATTTCAATTGCAAGATGCAAAGGCAATGAGGGTGACCTTCAGTTGTCTAGAAAAATAGAAGAGGGGCTATAGTGTAACGCATAAGCATATTGGAGCACTCGCATGAATGCGGAAAGGGGAGATAATTAAACTATGTTCAAATCGCTTCAAGAATTCTATAGATTACGGTTTCTTTGGTTCTGATGAATTTATATGAATATTCCAATATGACCATTTTCTTAAAAATTCATTCAACACCCTATTTGTTTAAAGGCGCACAAAATCTTTCATTATCCATTCAATAATGGGACCAATGATTAGAGGCTTCATTATGTTGGCCGTGATCAATCTCACCATCTGCAGGAAGCAGGGTACACATGTGCATTGATACATTGATGCATACCTCAGTATTAATCACATCTCGTCTATATATTTAGAAAATCATAGTCATTCACATGATATATAGAGCACACAACAAAAATTTCAACGTGCACCTACAACGACGCATGGCATGGCCTTCATATAGTAGATCAAAACCAAAAGGTTTCACCGATTCTAGCTTGCCCACAAAAAAATTCACAAGTACTAGTTATTTTTAACAAGTTGGGTGTCGGAGAAGATGTTAAGTGACAAAGATTTTGTAGAAATAGGATGCACTGAGAATGCGAGTTGGAGGCATAATCTTTCACAGTTAAGAACCCCGATGTTCCAAGGCATCCTCTCAAAGCTGAGTAGTGTGGCAAATATAATCGAGCATGAAGTCTCCTTATGGGCTACTACCACTCTTGCAGGTACGGCCCTGGAGAGGGGCAGGGGGTACGACCGCCCCAGCCCCCCAAAAACCAGGAGTAATATTCCAGGCAAGCAGGTAAGCCCATTGGGAAAGGGCTAGGTGGAGACATCTAGGTAGCACACCTAGTAGGTAGCCCTTCTGGTCACGAGTTTTACGGTGTGTTGTTTTTCCTTTCTATCAAGAGTTAGCATCTTTCGATGCGTTTGTTTTTTTTTTTTTTGAAAGGAAAGGTGGCTGAGTGCCAACCTTATATTTCAAAACAGGTTAGAAACCTGTGAAAATTACATGTTACATTGGTCTTGTGAGGTGCACCCAGGTGCAAGATCACAAGTTAGAAGAGATTGGTATGGGGAGGAAAGGAAGACTACAGGAGCAAGGAAGGGAGGGGACAGCAACATTAGCAGATTAGCCAGCAATCAGAGTACACCAGAAGAGAAGATCAGTCGTGTCTTGCTGTCTAGTTGACCTGCTGCTCCATAAACGAATGAGATCAGCTGCATAGTACTTGATATAGGGCTCGGACCATAACTTGGAGTGAAAAACTCGATCATTCCGGGCATGCCATGCAGTGACAGCGCAAGCAGCAAAAACCACATTCCATTTACGCCTAAAAGGCAAACGCGTACCCGCTGTTTCGACAAAAGAAAGGATGTCGGATGATGCATGCGCCAATGAGCCCAACCCCAGGGTGTTCCATAAAGCAGATGCTGCCCTGCAGTGCAATATAAGCTGACCAATGCTTTCTAACGCAGGGCAGGTATCACAATCGGCAAATGGAGCAATAGCAGACTAGCTTTTCGTGAACATGTTGTCTCTAGTGCTAAGCCTTCCCCAAAAAGCTAACCAAAGGAAAGTTCTATGCTTGAGAGGAATTAACGAGTCCCAAATCCAAATTTCTGCTACACACTTGACCCCTCGGAAGGTGAGCAACTGGTAAAAGTAACTGGTGCCGATGCGACTCCCAGTTACTGACGGAGATCGAGCATCTTCAGCTGTGTCATCAGGGGCCACCTCTTGAAGGAGAAGGTGGAGAGCCGCTAGCTCGGATGCGGCCGCAGGGGTTAGGTTAGGATGAAGCTGCACCTCCCATGAACCGTGACTGAACTGGGATCGAACAGAGCAGGTTGGCCTTCTAGCAAAGGAGAAGAGCACCAGGAAGACCTGCCTTAACCTGCCAACCTGGAGCCACTGATCATGCCAAAAGGAGACTAGGTCACCAGAGCCCAGCACACAGCGCGACGAGTTGATCACTAGAGGAATGTACTCCTTAAAACCTTTCCACATGGCCGTGTCCCTGCTACCAGAGCCGTGAGGCACATCCCTCTTACAATATTGCGTGGCAAACCATTGGTAGCACGGCACCTCAGAAAATTGCAGAATTCTAGTGACAAACTTGCTTAACATGGCCTGATTATGCGCTTGCAAGTTTCGAACGCCCAAGCCCCCATTTTGCTCGAGGAAGAGTAACTTTGTCCCATCCCACAAGACACTGGCCCCCTTTGACCTTGTTTTTGCCCTGCCAAAAGAAAGCTCGCAGTAGACTGTCCAGGGTGTCAATGGATTCTTTGGGCCATGGGAAACATGCCATGAAATAATTTAGGATGCCAGCAGGAACAGAATTAATGAGGGTGAGCCTACCACCCATGGAAAGGAAAGTGGCCAGCCATCCCGACAGACGCCGATCGACCTTATGAATAATAGGAAGCAGCATGCCATGCGTGATTTTATGCAGAGACGGTGGCAAACCAAGGTAAGTGCAAGGAAACGCCGATACAGGGCAGCCGAGGAGCTAGGCAATCTCATCCGCCACACACTCATCCATAAAAATAGGTACGAGCGTGCTCTTGTGGAAGTTGATCTTCAGCCCAGAGAAATCTGAGAAGCAGGTGAGGATGCTCTTGATGACAGACGCCTGTTGCAAGTCACCCCGAAACAGTATCAACGTGTCGTCCGCATACTGAAGCACTAGGAAGAACCTGTCCGAGCAAGGGGGTGCAGCAGGGTACCCTCCTGGAAGTGGTGACAACACATCCTCTGCAGCACGTCCGCAACTAGGATGAAGAGGTACGGGGACAAAGAATCACCTTGCCAGAACCCGCGTTTGGCAAGGATGGGATCACCCATCTCACCATTGATCAGAACTCGAGATCCTCCAGTGGAAAGCAGAGAACGAACCCACTGACTCCAAGTTGAAGGGAAACCTCGGGCCTCAAGCACTTGATCTAGACAGTGCCAACTAACAGAATCAAAAGCTTTGTGAAAGTCCAACTTCAAGGCAACAACTGGCAACCTCCGTTTATGAGCATACTGTACCATCTCAGCAGCCAGAGCAAAATTTTCCACTATTGATCGGCCACGCATGAACCCAGATTGCAGAGAGTGAACTAAGTCAGGTATCCTTTTTTTCAGTCTATTGGTCATTACCTTGGAAGCCAACTTTCGTGTACTGTGTACCAGAGAGATCGGCCTGTAGTCCCGCAATTCTAAAGGAGTGTCTTTCTTAGGCAGTAAAGTGATGAACGCAGTGTTAATACCATCCAAGCACACATTGTTATATGAAAAGCACTGAAAAACCTGAGGAGGTCTTCTTTTAAGAGGAGTTTAAAGGCTCTGTAGAATTCGTTTGTGAAGCCATCCGGCCCCGGACTTTTGTTGTTTGGCAACCTGTCAATGGCCTCCACAATTTCCGCCCAAGAGAAAACCTCAGCGAGCTCAGACAAGTCCGTATGTTGATATAACGAACTTAACTGGACAGAAGGCCTCAAGGGAGCAGGCTGTCCAAGTATCTCAGCAAAGTAGCTCGTAGCCAGACTGAGGTTTTGGCAGTTTTGAAAGTACTCCACCCCATCCTTGACAATAACCTTGATGCTGTTACGACGTGCTTGACAATTTGCAGCAGCATGGAAGAACTGACAGTTTTCATCGCCTGAGACACACCAACGAACCTTAGCACGTCGTCTCCAGAAGGCCGCTTGCCACAGGATAAGTTGTTCTGCCTTGGCAGAGGCAAACTCCCTCAAAACAGATTCCAAAATAGACAAGTTGCGTCTCTCTTCGACAGCATTCAGAAAACAGACCACTTGTTTGTTGTTCTCTATAAGCATCTTCAAGCTGGATTGCCTTCTGCACTAGCTGCGAAGAGCAGCCCTTGTTTGCCTCATCTTAAAATTTATGACAGAAGCAGAGGATTGAGTATCTCTGATGCCCCTTGACCAACAATCAACAATGATATTTCGGGCCTCCTCAATTTCCAGCCAATGATTTTCCAACCTGAAAACCTTACTCTTGGGCGTGTCCGCAGAGAAAGACGCAAGGATGGGCACATGATCTGAAGTAGTTGTCGAAACACGTGTAGCTGTTGACTGCAAGAAGTTAAGATTCCATGCCGCATTGACAAGCACTCGATCGAGGCGGGCTAGAGTAGGCGTCCGCCTTTTGTTTGACCAAGTAAAGCGCCTGTTGTCAACTTGAACATCATCCAGATCGTGCTCACGGATCCAGGCGTTAAAAACCTCCATCATCCTCCAACTAATCTGGCCACAAGACTTCTCATGTGCAAACCTGTACATGTTAAAATCCCCAAGAACAATCCAGGGGATATCCGAAGATGCAGCCACACTGTTCAAGGCTTCGAAGAAACTTGGTCTATCCCTGCTTCGGCACGGTGCGTACACCATGGTGAGCAAGAAAAAGTTGTTGGTAGTAGGAGAGGTCATCTTCATGGTGATATGAAACTTGTGCATTGCAACGACTTGGCCCAGGACGCAGCCAGGATCCCATGCAACCAGGATGCCACCAGATGCGCCGTCAGACAAAGTGACAGAATGATCCTTCAGGTTAGTGGGCAGGAAGGATCGCAACTTGAAGCTAGAGAGAGAAGACAACTTGGTTTCCTGCAAGCAAACGACACTAGGGCAGCAAGAGGTTATAGTATCACGAACCAGCGAGCATTTATCATCCTCCCCCAGCCCCTGGACATTCCAACTTAGAATCTTCATTGATTAGCAACAAGTATGCAACCCATAAGAAAGGACCAAGGTAAACTGGAGAGGAAGCATGCGGAGGTGGACACTGAAACAAACATACTGCAAGGAATACAGACATGATACTCTGCAACTAAACTCGACTGATACACTAGGCCTTCCCCGAGAGCAGGCCACACTAACACCTTAAAGATTAGAGCAAGATGACAACTTGCTGCCTTGGACATGGAAAGTAGCAAAGCTAAAACAGACTGGAAAGCTGGAACACTAAAACTGACGAAACTGACGATAACTCGTGGCCTACTCATTGGAAGAGGCGATGACTTGCACGGAGGAGGCAGAGGAGCCGGTAGCAGTAGGAGATGCATCACCAGCAGCGGAGGCTGAACAGGTCTGGACTTGATCGAGGATGGCAGGTGCGTTGAGGTCACACACTTGAGCAATCTGGCGCAGCTTCCCCCTTGTCAACGGGGATGGAGTGTCCAGGAGCGGCAACCGAAGCAGCCCCACCACAGCCGCCGCCCGCGCCTTCTTCTGACGCGAGGAGCCGGAGCAGCGAGCCGGGCCGCTACCGGAGCCAGACTCGGAGGCTGCCGCCTTCCGCTTGGCAGCGCGCTCCACCGAGCCCAGACGCACGCCGTCGTATGCGCTCCGGATCCGCTGGCTACGGCGAGGGGACGCGGGCACCACAGGCTGCGGCAGCATCTCCCCCATGCGTTGGCCTTGGATTGGGTCCGGGGCCGGATCAGAGCCATCCTGGCCCTCGTCCTGCGCGACGCCCAGGTTCAGATCAAAGCGCCCCGCAGGTGGCGCCCCCGACGTGGCAGTTGCCCTAGGTACTGGGGGGAGCAACTGCAACGTAGGCTTGTAGATGAGGTCGCTAGCTACAGGCTCGCGCTGCGGCTCGTGACAGCTACAGAAGACGGTGGCGACCTGTGGTGGGAGCGCAGCACAGGCGCCATGGCTGAGGTCAGTGGCCACCACAGGCGAAAGCGAGCCACTCTGAAGGACCCCAGGATCGGGCCTTGGAATATGGGTGAAAGGCCGAGTGCAAATGGGCCGAGAGACGAGGATCTGGTGGGCTCGGTAGTGGGTTTGGGCTGGGAACTGGATAGTTGGTGGGAAAACATCACTTGGTGAGGAAAGCGGTGGGCCAACTGCGGGCAGCAGGCTAGGAGGCACATTTGGCTTGGGCGGATGTCTGCTTTCCACCGACGGCAGCAACGGCAGGGTTCGCGCGCAAAGCCCACCATCCAGGAGCTGAGGCCAGAATTTGAAGGTGAGCGACCTGCAGCTTTCCCGCACCACAGACACTGAAAGATAGTCGTAGCAAGGAAAGAAGCCGTCGTCCATCAGTACTGACCGCACAAGGATGGTGCCAGATGCGGCCCGGCAGTTGCTTAAATCCAGCTTGAAGGAGAAGCTCAAGGCTTCAGGGTCGAAGGAGACCGAAACTCACGGCGTGTGCACGTCCGCTGCGAGCAGGGACGAGTGGAGACAGAGGCGCATGTCGTCTTCATGAGTGATCTGCGCCACTGTGGGGATGGAGAAGGTGGCCCCCTTGATGAGCTTAGGCTTGGCAGCAAGTTTAAGCATGGCGAGGAAATCACCATCTGACGCCATCTGCGGGTGCAGGAAGGCGCGGTCGACCATGCCTTCCCCTCCCTCCGAGGAGGGCCCGCGAGCCGCCGAGGAGCGAGGGTGAGCGTGACCTTGACGAGGTGGAGCCGTGGGGCGAGAGCTGCCAGCACCACCCGCTTGCTGCCCGAATGCGCATGGCGGGGCGGTGGGGGCGCCGAGCGTACGTGCCACGTCTCAAATCTCGTTGATGACGACGTCAGCGTATATGTTGTTGCCGTCCACTCGATGGAAGGTGAGGTGGTGAGGGATGTGGCGCAAGGCCTCCACCTTGACAAGAACGAAGATGCTTGAGAACTCGCTGCCGTGGAGGCAAGCGTGCTCTACACGAAACAGGTTAGCGAAGCCAGCGACGCTTGCCGCAACCCCCCGCCTGTTCCACAGATCGAGCGGCATCTTCTCCAGTGATAGGCACGCCACATGGCGATAGGAGAACTGGAACGCATTGTCCCCGCATTGTGTGGCAGGATCCAGACCAAGCAGCCGCCCACATCAACCGGGCTGGCACGCAGGGCGGCGGCCTGGTCAGACTCCCGCTGGAAGACGACAAACGCGGTGGCTACATCATAGCCGGCGAAGCGCACGGCAGTGATGCCCAGTTCATGCTGAAACACGCGCCTAAGCCAAGGGAGGAAAGCAGCCTTGGGTGGAGAGATGTTGATGAGGCAAACAAGGGAGTTCTGGTCAGGAATCATGGGATAGTGGACGTCCAGCGAGGAGGGGCGGCCATGCACGACAGGCTCCATCGCAGGACTGGCTTGGAGGGGGAGGCTATAGGTGGGGCAGGAGTGTTATCGGTGCACAGGAGGGGAGGAGGGGGAGGCGGAGTGTAACACCCTCGATGCGGCTATGTCTCCCACGTGTCGAGACACGACTTAGAGACATAGGCGCATTGAAAGCAATGTCGCAAGTCGGGAATCATTACACAACCCATGTACATATATATAATATAAAGGGGAATAATAGCATAGTTGGCTTACACTCGCCACGTCACATCAAAGTACATAAATAACATCCATCATACAATCACTCATGGCCCGACTACGGCGCCAAAATGGAAAAGACCCCCAACAAGCAACTAGGCCCTGAATCTAACCCCGAAATAGGCATCCCTACTGATCATCAGGAAACGACACGTAGTAGCGCTGAGAGTCCTCGTCGTACTCCCACTTCAGCTCGAGTGCGCCATCCGGAGAGGTATCATCTGTCCCTGCATCTGGTGTAATAGTAATCTGTGAGCCACAGAGGACTCAGCAATCTCGCACCCTCGCGATCAAGACTATTTAAGCTTAATAGGTAGGAAAGGGGTAATGTATAAGTGGAGCTGCAGCAAGCGACTAGCATATATGGTGGCTACCTTATTCGCAAAAGAGAGCGAGAAGATAAGGCAAAGCACGAGCGGAAAACTAGAGATCAGCCTACGCAAACATAACTCCAACGCCGTGTCCACTTCCCGGACTCCGCCGAGAAGAGGCCGTCATGGCAACACACTCGGTTGATTCATTTTAATTATTCAAGGTTCAAGTTGTCTACAACCGGACATTAACAAATTCCCATCTGCCCATAACCGCGGGCACGGCTTTCGAAAGATCAATCCCTGCAGGGGGGTCCCAACTTAGCCCATAACAAGCTCTCACGGTCAACGAAGGAATAGACCTCCACCCAGGACCCACCGATCAGACTCGGTATCCCGGTACAACAAGATGATTCGACAGGTCAAAACTAGTCCAGCAACACCGCCCGAATGTGCCGACAAATCCCGATAGGAGCTGCACATATCTCTTTCGCAGGGCACACTCAGATGAACACTACGTACAACTAAAACCAGCCCTCGAGTTGCCCCGAGGTGGCGCTGCAAGTGGCTCGGTTCGGACCAACACTCAGAGGAGCACTGGCCCGTGGGGGGGCTAAAATAAAGATGACCCTCGGGCTCCGGAAACCCAAGGGAAAAAGGGGTAGGTGGCAAATGGTAAAACCAATGTTGGGCATTGCTGGAAAAGCTTTAATCAAGGCGAACTATCAAGGGGTTCCCATTATAGCCCAACCGCGTAAGGGACGCAACAATCCGGGAACATAACACCGATATGACGGAAACTAGGGCGGCAAGAGTGGAACAAAACACTAGGCGAGAGGCCGAGCCTTCCACCCTTTACCAAGTATATAGATGAATAAAGATAACATAGCAATATAATTATATCCCAACAAGTAAATAAATGTTCCAATAAGGAACGGCTCTAATCTTCACCTGCAACTAGCAACGCTATAAGAAGGGGCTGAGCAAAGCGGTAACATAGCCAATCAATGGTTTGCTAGGACAAAGGTGGGTTAGAGGCTCAATCATGGCAATTGGGAGGCTGACAAGCAAGTGGTAGGCATCGTAGCATTGGCAAAGCAAAAGAGCGAGCAAACTAGCATAGCAAAGATAGTAGTGATTTCGAGGGTATGATCATCTTGCCTGCACAGTTGTCAGAGTTGACTGGATCCTCAAAAGCAAACTCAACGGGCTCCTCGTTAGCGAACTCGTCTCCCGGCTCTACCCAACAACACAAACAAGCAACAAGGATAC
Organism: Triticum monococcum; assembly: GCA_034509565.1. Classification (NCBI taxonomy): domain Eukaryota; kingdom Viridiplantae; phylum Streptophyta; class Magnoliopsida; order Poales; family Poaceae; genus Triticum; species Triticum monococcum. The sequence goes on along the minus strand of CM067845.1, from coordinate 588,707,495 downwards.
AATCAACCACGTGCAAGGGCAACCAATAATATGCAAAGATGGTATGCTATGTGGGATGCGATGCGGGATGCAAAATGCAAGACGTGACAGGAAATGCATGAACCTGGCCTCAACTTGGAAAACCAAGTGTGCCACTGGATAGAGGGGACGAAATCCCCTGAAAACGATATAAAGATCATGGCAATCGGAGCTACGGTTTGGAAATGGCAAGCGTTTTACTAAACGAACCGATCTGCGATTTACAGCAAGTAGGCTCCTAAATGCAATGAAATGAACATGCTACAGCCACCAAACATGAAAACAAATTGCATGGCAGTGATGTACTCAAGAAGCTTAACAAATCACCAGGACTGAGGCATAGGCAAATTCATCCATTAAGGCCTTCAAACAAGCATGGCAAAACTGAATAAGCAAAACAGATTTCAGACTTAGCGAAATTAACGCTAGTCTGAAATTTCAGACCACGATGCTCTCTTCGGAGCAGCAAAACAACATGAAGAAAAACCTGAACATGGCAAGTAAGGGCATGGCATGGAGCTACTCAACAAGCTTAACAAAATACCCAAAATGACCTGGGGCCAAAAGGGTTCACAAAATATTCTACCGAGCACACGAACATCGATGAAACACAATCAATTTTCAGACTTAGTGAAAACTGGGACATGCTGAAACTATAACTCACGGAGGCATGTAAACGAGCTCGATGCTCTCACTACGGTGCAAGTCATGGCAAGGCAAGCATATATCCATTAAGAAGGCACAAAATGCTAGCTAGACATGGCAAGAACAATGGCATAGCATGCATGGATCACTAGCAATAGCTCCGGCAAAATCGCAAAAGAGTTCACGATCTGCCCAAAACAACAACTATGCAAAAGTTGAGCTCGATTGAGTCAACCTAGGGTGCTCCAACATAACAAGTAAAGACATGGATGGATTAATCACAACAAGCATAACAAAACACTCTTACTGATCATCCTCAAAAGAGGCACGGATCACTAGGAAACAAGCTGGACATATAGCATCGTGAACTAAAACATCCCAGACTTAGTGATTTTCACTAAGTCCCTGAAATCAGTAAACTCACGTACCCCTCTTTGCAAGCTTGCACAAGACAACACACACATCCTAAAAATGCATGGGAGGCACCTCTGGAAAGAAGACAACATGCTTAACAATTCATCCCAAAGGGGCACGGGCATATCATGCACACAATAATCATGGCAAAAATGACAAAAGTCAATGTAGGGCTAACGGATCTGCAATTTAACTCATGATGCCTCCTTCCAACAGCATTTTGGGCACCAAGATGACCTCAAATGCAAATGATGCAATGGAATGAAATGATATACTCGTCGAGACGAAGATTTTGATATATCATATGCCCAAAACGGAGCCACGGATGCAAAGATATGGCAGGTCAAAGTAGGCATAAAAATGACGGAATTAGGGTTAGAGGGGGAGAGGTCAACCCAGATCCGGCGACCTTGGACGGCGGCGAGGGGAGGCGGCCGGCGTGGGGGAGGCCGGGGACGGCGAGGTGGATGCGGGGGAGCCCGGCGAGCTCCGGGCAGGGCCGGGCGAGGCCGGCGACGAGGTTGGAGGTGCGGGCGACGAGGCGCGGGCTACTCCGGCGAGGGTCGGTGGCGGTCGGCGGTGGTCGGCGGTGGCCGGAGCGGCGAGCGACGCGGCCGGCCTCGGGGAAGAGGAACGCGGGCGGAGGCGGGACGAACCGGGCCGCGGGGGCTCCCCGTGGGCCTGGCGGGCTCCGCGGCGGCGAAGTGGGCGCGGCCCACGTGGCGCGTCGTGATTGGCCGGGCGGGGCGGCGGACAAAGTCCGGCCGGGGCGGACACGTCCAGCCGGCGCGAGGGAGGTTAGATGTGCGAATTTGTTTTTAGGGTTTCGAGGTAGGGGACGATCCAAAAACGAGGGGGGCCTTTATATAGGCATAGAGGGAGCTAGGAGAGTCCAAATGAGGTGCGGTTTTCGCCCACACGATCGTGATCGAATGACCGAGACGATGGAGCAGAGTTTGGTGGGTTTTGGGCCAAATTGGAGGGGTGTTGGGCTGCACACACACGAGGCCTTTTCGGTCCCTCGGTTAACCGTTGGAGTATCAAACGAAGTCCAAATGACCCGAAACTTGACAGGCGGTCTACCGGTAGTAAACCAAGGCCGCATGGCAAGTCTCGGTCCAATCCGGAAATGTTTAATCCCCACACACGAAAGAAAGCTAGAAATGGCCAGCGGAGGAGAACGAAGCGCCGGAATGCAAAACGGACAACGGGGAAAATGCTCGAATGCATGAGATGAACATGTATGCAAATGCAATGCACGTGATGACATGATATGAGATGCACGAAAACAAAACAACACATGGAGACAAAGACCCGAACCCGAGAATTAAATATAACTTAATGCCGGAAACGGCGAGAGTTGGAGTACAAATTGGGAAAGTTATATATGGGGCGTTACACGGAGGGAGGGTGAGAAGGGAAGCCAAGGCAGCACTGCTACTTAAAGGCACTGGAGGGCAGAGGCTAGAGGGCGCGGGCGGGCGGCGGGCAGGTAGACGCAAGGAGCGAGAGCTACATTGAAAGCTACGGTGGCCAACCGAGCGGCACAACCAGCAAACAACCGGATCCCTACAATCCCGCTGTTGATGACTGTAAGAAAGACACCAGAAACAGCGCTTATGCATGTCTTTAGGCTTGCCAAATCTAAAAAGTGGATACGGCGCGGCTCGCGAGGGGGGCACAGAGAGGTCCGCGCCCTGATTAGAGAGTAAGGCGTCCTTGTATGTAGAGCCACCATGCAAGGAGGGGGCGTAGGCTGTAGCTCTGGCAGACCAGCCGAAGCATTGCCAGCAGCCTCGAGGTAGCCAGCGCGTTGAACGGGCGCCGGTTGGGCAGAAGCGAGCGGCAATGGCGCAAAACCAGGATTTGGAGCAGATAAGCAATCCGGCAAAAGATTGCAATCTCGCGTGCCAACAGACGCGCCAGGCCCCTCCCCATGAAGGACAGCCGCAGGAGCCCCAGAAACCTGGGCACGTGGGTCTGAGGCAATCAAGTGATTGCCATTACAACCCAGAGGAGCGCGCGCCGGCCGGGGTCCGAGGAGAGACGGTAGAGAAGCGTTAGCCAGCCAGACCCGAAAACGAGCGTCGGGACGTGCATGACCAGATGCAGCAATGCGACAGGCGGAAAACGACGAGCCAGAAAGAGACATGTTGACAGAAAGGATGCCAGAGCTCCACGGCTCTCGGAGCACGATCTCTTTGGCTATGCACTCGTGTGCCACTTGAAAAAGAAAAGTGCCATGCTGACGTGGCAGCACACGGTAGCCGTTGGCATGACCCCCAAACCAGCTGACTAGGAGGGAGGCAAAAGCCCTAGGTGAGAGGTGGAAGCCATCGTTTTGGACGACGGCGAGCACCTTCGCCGGCCGGCTCCGGCTGGCCACCGGCTCGACGGTTCCGCAACCATATTTTGCAAGCATAGCATCCTCAAAACCCAAGACATCCATAGATCAAACCGGACCCGAACCGAGGAGGAAAGAAGCACTAGCGAAACGGCGGCTAGGTCTAAGGGGAGCAGCGAGAAACGACGAAGCAGCGAGAGACGGCGATCGGCAGCGGGAGGCGCAGCAAGAAGCAAGCATGCATCAAGGAGCGGGTTGTAACTTGAAGCACACCAACGAAGAGACTAACCTGACCAGCGGCCGAGAGGCGGGGAACGAGCGACGAGCGCTGCCGGCCCGCTAACCAAACCTACAAGCAAAAACGGCGGAGCTCCTGTTGTCTGGTGGCTGCCCTACCCGGATGGCGTAGGGCAGGAGGAGTGGACGCCGTGCCTGTGCGGGATCCGGCGGGGGAGGTGGCCGCCGATGCCGGAGCAGCAAGCGGCGGTGGAGCTCACGCCTCCCTAGCTCTCCCAACCATCCCAACCCGTTTAACAGGCTATGCCTGTGATCTCGATGCGGTTGCGAGTGTGGATCGCAAGAAATTCACGATCCAAAGGGAAGGTAGGTACTAATTTCAGTTTCCTCTTCCTAATTTTGTGAATTTGGGTTTGGTTCACGTCGCTCTGTTGCCGCCAGGTCTGCCTCCGATGTTCCTAATGAGAACGAAGAATTCCTTGAAATAAAAATGATCTGCCTCCGATCTCCTGATTGCTATTTTGTCCGTCCTCTCCATAGCTTCATGCTCTTCTGCGCAGGTGAATCTTAAGCTCTTTTTTTCTCAATGGTTGTTCGGTCGTACTGAGTCACCATGTTGTGTTCTTTTCGTTGAAATTCTTGCTTGGTCAGTCAAGGATTCGGAGTGATTATTTGGTGCGGAAGCGAAACAACTTTGGTAGTCTTGGAATGTGGTTGTTCCTAAGTGTTTGCTGGCTTCTCGAAGCATGCATTGATCGAGAATTTGTGGTAAATTACAGTGTGATAAAAAGTTTTGGTTTTATAGGTTTTGGCTAATAATTACAATATGGCTCATGTGGTCAATGTGTTAGGTCTTGTTTTCTTAGAGGGGATCGACTGGGATCTAGGTCCAATTAATGTCGATCTGCTTGCATGGTCACAGTTTCACAATGAGGGCATTTTCATGTTTGGCCGAGGCTAGGGTGGGCAAGTTCCCATCCTAATCGTCGTCAATCCACGCGGCATAGAAAAATTGTCTCAACCTGTGTAAGGGCTCGCAACGAGGAACAACAAGGCATAAACCGGTTCCATAGACAGAACAACACAGGGCACAGAGCCCACCCTAATAGACGACATGTCAATCTGCGGCCATACAACGCAGCTCCAACTCTAACGGAGAACTCGGAAAAACAAAACTAGGCACGGCTGGCGCCATGGAAGATCGCCGAAAGGGCCGCCTGCAGCCAGTCATCGTACACCATAGGGCCCCGCCGCCGCAGTTTCGACTCCACAGCAACAAACAAAACCGAGGTAATACCATGGACACGCCGAAGAAGAGCCGACTATCGCAACCATTGCCGCGTCGCCGACATCGCTCCCACCATCATCATAGCCACAGAAGTCTGGTCGTCACAGTGATTCTCTCGGGGCCGCCGCCCCGACATCCACCGCTCCGTCGCGCCCAGCGCAATCCACCGGCACCGCCTTCCGGGGCCGCTGCCCCGACATACCACCGCTCCCCACAAGTAGCAACGCTACACAACCCGGCTGCCCGCAGCCCATGCTGCTCAGGGCAACCGCTCGCAGACCACGAACGGCGCACCACATCCGGGGCCGCCGCCCCGACGTGAAGTCAGACCGCCCCCTCTGGAGCGCGTCGACCGGACCGACAAGCCTGCCACCCAAGTGGCCCAAGATTGCCACCCAAGCAAGGCCGAGCCGCCGCCCCGCCCCATGGAGCCGCCCCGCGCATCACTTTCCAAGGCCGCCGCCTCGACACACATTAGCCGTCCGGGGCCGCTGCCCCGGCATCCACCAAACCCGACGTAGGGGAAAACCAGACGCATCAAGCACAAGCTGACTCTCCCAAGCAACGCCCCCAAGGGGGAAACGACGAAGGCGCCGCCGCCGTCCGCTCCGGAAACATCTGGAGCTTAGGTTTTCCCCCGGAGAGCCCAAGCCCCACGTAGAAGAAGATGAGTTTCACAACGACGCCTTCAAGGAGGGAAAACGACGCCCGAGAGCGCCGCCGTCGACGGCACCAGCAAAGTCGGGTCAAGGCTTTCGCCCGGAACACACACATCAATGTCATTATGGCTTTCTCTCCACCACCACGGTTGGAAGCAATCATACTCAATGGCCATCATGGGCTGATAAAGGGGGGAGCACAAGGATGAGAAAAAGTGTCTCATTTAGATGGGATTGGGATGCATGTGTCGTCATTACATGTGATCGGGAGTGGAGGAGGAAGACAAAGAAATAAGCAGCGGAAAAAATGCAAGCATGGTAGTGGAGTCGTTAAGAGAGGAGAGGTGAAATGGAACATACAATGAGAGGGGTTCCAACGGAAAATATCACCACAAAACAGGAATTTGCGAGTAAATTGTTTTTTTACAAAAGAAAATGTAAGCATGAAAAAACACAGAGCAAATTGAAATTAAGGGAGTACTGTTTGTGCTAAAGATAGAGTGTCAACGTATAATTAATTAAGACAATTGGACCTGACCGAAAAACGAGTTAAACCATTGAAACTGTTCCTAGCTTGTGGACTCCCTCGTAGCACCAAAGCACAGCCAGCACCAATGAACAGGATGATGAAGAATCAAAATATCAATTCAACTGCTGCCAAGGTGGGTTCATCGGCACTAGTATGAAATTAAATTGAAGAGGTATGCGCCTTTCATTTTTTCATGCATGCACGTGCAAACTTGGATGACAATAGGAAGAATGGAAAAGCAAGCAATGACATGGGTCTATACTCTGTGCATATTTGGCGAGTGGCGGATACAAGGGTGGGCGAACATTGCATAGTACTCCCTCCTTTCCTAAATATAAGTCTTTATAGAAATTCGTGTATTTCTATACCCCTACATAGTGTGCGAATAACTTTGAAAGATAGTCATTGGATGAAGTCAATCCGACGGTGTAGAGATGGCGAATTCGAGCATTACTGATCGTTGGATATCATCTACATTTCATCAGATTCTGCCACATGTATAATCTAGAAGACTCTATGGTTGAATTTAAACATAATGCACAAACCTCAAAACACAAACATTTCTCCTTTGTTCTAGAATCTTCCATATTATAATTGCCCAAACTTTTCTTTAGATGAATTGCCATTATTTGTTTTTTACTTTATGCTTTACAACGCATAATTTCATGAATCTTAAAATAGATTAACTTTTTTATTAAAACTAATTGATTTTGAATTAGATGAACTATAAGAATTAAACGAATCATCTACATCATGCATATATAACTTGAAGCTTACATGCTATAGTATGGTATTTATTCATAATTTGGTTGCCAAATCTTATGTGTGCAATGCACGTGTACCTTAATAGAAGGAACAGAGAGAGTACAAATTAATTAGCGATATGATTGCACGTACGTAAGTACTTGCCCCCCACAAATCCTATTGCACCCACAGCTTCCAATTGTCACACAAATGCACAGTCAGCTAGCAAGTGATGCCTTTTTGGATCTACGGAATCTTTGTTTCAGGAACCTTCTAAAAGGTTTCTTTTGGGTTTTTTTCTTCTTCATTTTACAGTTATTTATTTTATTTTATTTCAAGAAATGTTTTCTAAATTTCAAAACGTTCAAGATTCCAAAAATATTCACCAATTTTTAAAAAGTATTCACGTTTTGGAAAATGCATTTTCAGAATTTTTCAAAATGTTCAAATTTTTGCGAAACATTTACATTAGAAAAATAAAAAATCAGTGCTCTTATGGAAAACTAGTAAAAACCAAGAGGAAAACATTATAAAAAAACAGATTGGCACCCCTAGCTAGACCGATTGTCCGCTTCTAGCGAGACCTAGGGACCCCTCACTGCAGGGGAGAGCGAGATGCGCCGGCCAGGCGCATGGGAGGACACAGCCTCGTTTTTTCCTTTTTTTATGTTTTCTGTTTTCATTTTTTCCTTTATTTTTTTCTATTTTAAGATATTTTAAATAACAAAAATCACTATGAAAAACCATTTCAAAATGTCGCCAAGCATTTGAAAAATGTTAAATATGTATAGAGAAAAAGTTTATCACATATATGAAAATGTATACAAAAAACAGTATGTATGGAAAAATTTGATCAGGTATTTAAAAAATGTTAATCAAGCATTTGAAAAAATGTTGAATAATTATTTGAAAAACTTTAATCAAGCATTTAAAAAAATTTGAATATGTATAGAAAAAATGTTCACCATAAATTAAAAATGATGAGAAAAATGTGATTATGTATATCAAAATGTTAATCAAGCTTTTGAAAAAATATTTTAAAATATTAATCAATAATTTGGAAAATGTTAAATGTGTATAAAAAAATGTCGACCATGTACTAAAAAATGGTGATTTTTTATCATGTATATAAAAATGTTAATCAGTCATTTTAAATAATGTTGAACAAGTATTCAAAAATGTTTATATTTCCTTTGAATAGTGTTAGTTAAATATTTTAAAAATGTATAGAGAAAATGTCGACTATGTATTAAAAATGTTAATGTTGTAATTTAAAAATGTTAATCAAGAATTTAAAAAGAGTTGATGATGTATTCAAAAAAGTGTTAAACTTGTATTTGGAAAATGTTAAGCGTCTATTAGAAAATTTTATTACATATATACCAAAAATGTGTATTGAAAAACATGGAAAACAGAGGGGAAACAAAAAGGAAAATAGATGAAAACAAGAAGGAAACAAAACAAAACCGAAGAAAAAAGAACAAAACTAAAAGAAAGGAAAAAAACCAAGAAAGAAACAAAGAAAAATGAAGCAAAACAAATAAAAATAAAAAAACTATGAGAACCGTGAAAGAAAATAAATAATCCAAAGAAATTAAAGAACCAAAAAAACAATGAAATTGGAGAAAGGAACGAAGAAAAATCGGTGAATAAACAAAGGAAAAAAATGAAGACCCAATGGAAAACCGGCTCTTTTCCCCTTAAGTAGGTCGCGCCCTACTATTTTCCGCAAAGCCATCGCTAACTCACTGGCTTGCAGCGTTCTCCATTTCTTATAAAGGTGCACTATTGGGCCGGCCCGGAACTGTAGATGCTTAACGCGAGACATCCTACCGTCTCGTTGAATGCGAGATATAGTTCCACTCTGCTTTCGCTACCCTTCAATTCTTTACTCCCTCCGTTCCAGAATATAAGGTGTATTGATTTCCCTACAAGTCAACCATTTGAAAGTTTGACCAAGATTATAGAATAAAATATCAACATGTGCAATATCTAATAGATAAAATATGAAACTACTTTTCATGATCAATCAAATGATATAAATTTGGTATTGTGGATATTGATACATTTTTGTAAAAACTTGGTCAAACATGCACACGTTTGACTTCTGGAAAAACAAATACACCTTATATAAAGGAACGGAGGGAGTACTATGGAGGTTGATTCAGTCATCAACTCTTTAGGCTGCCAATGAACCAACAAAGGCTAACACATCACATTGTCTACTAATTTCTCTCAACTCGCATGTTGTAACATGTCGAACTTATACATTAGATTACCTATTTTTGATTGTCTGATTTGTGATGCATCACCGCATTAGGTCATAGGCATCCGCGATCGTTTGAAAGCTCGGACCAGTCGATGCCTCATTGAACATTGGTAAGCACATATGGTTGTTGCATGGCTGCCAAAGATGACTAAGCAATCAGGTTTCTCCTAGCAGTAGAGGGGATGGGCACGGGCTAGATTTTCTCTAGCTATGTATTCTAGCAACATTGATAAAAAAATCCTAATATAACAAAAAAATTCCTATCACTGTTGATTTTTCATTAAACCTGTATAGATACATGCTAAAAGTCATTAAGCCATCAATTTGGTTCTACAATGATTGTTATAGTTCGTATATCTTAAATTCCTTTTGATAATGTTTTGTAGCAAGGCATTTAATTCATGCAATATTTCGGAGTAGTTTGATTATGATATTCGTCTACTTGGCACGTAGAATTATGAACCAAATTAGCTATAGCTAGACAAGCTCCAACTTCAAGAAAAAAATTGTGGATCTACTGTCTTGGCAAGCCTTAGCTATAGCTAGATATAAACTGTTGAGTAGTTTGTGAGGACAAAAAATGACTTCACCAATATCTTGCCTCCCTTATGTCTAAATCCTGACTCGGCCCTTGCTACTAGCTAGCATGTGATGTTGTTCTATCCATGCTTGCTGGATGCACAAGTTCATGCTACTTGTTCGGCATCAAGTGTGTAATGCTACATGAAACAATTTATGCAACTATTTTGTTATAGGTTAAACTTGGAAGGCTCAAATAACTAAAAGAATGTTTAATATACAAGTCTGTTTTATAGTATCGGAGTCACAATATACATATCAGCAGTAGGTGATTGATCAGTCATCGGTCATCGCTAGTTGCTTCTTGCACCTACTTACATTTCTACCGTTACACGTACCTTATCAACTAGTTTTCTGTCGTATTGGTAGACACTCAAAATTGTATCCTTCATTTTTTTTTTCAAAAGGGGGTGTACCAACAAAGTTGATGCACACAACCAATTTGTTAAAAAGAACAAAAGTAGTTCACCAACTTCATTTTTTTTTACTTAAAGTTGATACAAGTAGCTCAAAAAATTTATTTCAACTTATTATCTTCTTTTGATGGTAGTGCTGTCACATGATATATGCTTGCACTGCTACTGCTACACACAATGACCCGTCACTAGATTTGTAGTTTGGCTTTCAAGCTTCATGTACCATAGCACGGATGAACGCCTCTCGTCTAGTTGAGTTGGATGCATATGGGATATTAACTAGCTGCGAATATGAGGATGATGCTGGATGGAGCGTATCAATAGTTCATCGGAGGATTCGATATTAGTAGCATGAATGGGATACATCAGGGATACAAATTCAAGCTCAGGAACATGAATATGAGTTCAAGCTCAAACAGACGCATCTATATGATAGACAGGCTCTCAATGATAGACATCCTCTGTGTAATTGACAGGTGACAAGTGAGGGCCACATGGGAAATATGCTAGCAACACCAAGTTGAGGAGTAATATCTAGTCGCTCCTTACGTCTCCTTGCACTAGGAAGCAGTGCACGCCCAGCCCTATGAACCACATGAGCTGGCCGGAGCTAAGTGGAGTCCCCAACAACAGCCACCGACGACAAGCATATTATCTTGTCACTAACACAGGAGTAAAGGTCAGATGGCCAATTTGATAGTTTAATCAAGTACTTCCTCCGTCCGGAATTACTTGTCATAAAAATGAATGAAAATGGATGTATATAGAACTAAAATACATCTAGATACATCTATTTTGCCGACATATTTCCGGACGGAGGGAGTATTAAAAGACAACCTGGTAGTTATTATTGTTGTAACTTCTATCATGTCAGTTGAGTCAGTTGAAGAGTTGGATCATGGCAAGATTTAACTGAATTGGTGGTATGGAATATACTGGGATTTGGATTCTTCTCAGCCTGCAATATCAAGGGATTTTGGTTTGTATGAATATTTACATAATTTATACCTGACCATGGCAAGATTTAACGAATTGGCAAATTTCTGCAACCAATTCACAACCACTGAACCAAACAAAATAAAAATATTACATCAGAAGTTTCGAAGAGTTGCATCTGAATTTATTAGAAGAGAATACCCTGTACATAGTTGCAATGAACAACACAAACAAGGATTGGACACGAGGAACTAGACCCAGGACTCGCATCCAGATAGCGAACACGCTGAAAGTCTGAAAACAATGCTCCAAAGCATTTTATCGCTAGCCAGCATAGAGTTTACGTAACCAGGTACATCACAATGCCAAAGCAAAGTGCCACCAAAGTTCTCACCAGTTCCTCTAGCAATAAAGTGAGACCAATGACCTCTTAGATTGGCCGCATGCATCTTTCGGATGTAGGGGCCGGGGGATAGCCTCCTTTTCTAAAAAAATGGCCTCTTAGATTGGGATTAGCGTGCTCCCGCCATGTCTTAGTGAATAACAGCAAAATAGGAGTATGTTGTAGCTGCTGTGGCAAGCGAACCAGTAACACCTGGACTAATTCCCTTGTAAAAACCTGCAAGCGGGTCAAACAGTAGGAAACATAAAAAAATAGAAGGCCAGGAATACTTTGTTTATAAAGATTACTACTAATGCTGTGAACAAGTTGAATCATTTGGCTATCCTTTACCTTCGGGATCAGGCGGTATGCATTTTCGCCGAGTACAAAAGCTGAAAAACATGCATGAAATCAGTGCGGTGCGAGAGAGGAGAGGATAGGTGGCATGCACGGGGAGAATAATGGCGAGACAAGCCATGTGCGCAAAAAGGAAGATGAATAAAGCTTCCATGGTCGACGTGTCGATCGACTGACGGAGGGTATAAGTCTAGAGTCTAGAGTAGATGTGGATTAGCAGGAGAGGCTCTGAACTTTCCCCTCCTGTTCTCTCAGCATCTCACCTACTGTACTGTACTGTATTGTTCCCTCATCTCGTCCCACCCAATGAATCCTTGCTGTATCCTGTACCAAAAGTCAAGAGAGTTTGGGACATGGCAGAAAAGTCGGTGAGGTTTGGAGATTAGTGGGTTGGGCTCCGGACGCTGCTGCTTTATTCCGACGTGACACCACTGTCCCGCCACCGCAGCCAGCAAGCTACAAGAGAGGCGCAGCGGCAGCGGGGAGTAAGTAAACTCGGGCAGATTCCGCTGCCAAAGATCTCCCCACCTTCCCGAATTTCGCCGCAGGCCAGAGGCCGTTCGTCCCCCACCCGGATCATTACTTGGTAAGCCGCCTCCCTTTCCTGCTGCGATTGCTTGTGTGCACGCGCGCGCGAATTCAGTTCTGGTTCCAGTTTAGTTGACTCATACCTGCAGTTTCCCTCCTGGATACCTGTGTTGTTTACTCGCTCCGCTTTCTCGTGTTCGTCGCCGGCATATCATCAGGGGAAAACAAAAAGGCTAGCCATCTGTGTTTCTCTCCCAGATACTGTCTGTCTATTACTACCTCCGTCCTATAATATAAGATTTTATTACATCCAACATGTTTAAGATCTTATACTATGGGGACGGAGGGACTATATATAAACAAACTTTCTACCCCCTTTATTTGTCTCTCTTTTGGCCAACCAGATTTGTCCCTTTGTTCTCTGTAGTTTCTTGTACTAGAGCACAGACCTCATTGCACACTGTAATTTCCTACTGCTCCCTCCGATCTAAATTAATTGACGCGGCTTTAGTACTACAACTTTAGTACAAAAATGATAGTACTGAAGTTGCGTCAATTAATTTGGATCGGATGGAGTAGAAGATTTGTTGGCCTGGCCATGTCCATTTTGCTGCAAGTGCTGGACAGTGGATATGCTTTCAGAGTTTCACTTCTTTCTTCTATGTAGCCGTGGTCTTATCAAAGATTTCAGGGGGAAATTGTGGGGTGGGGGGACAAATCCCATCCTTTTAGATCTGCCTTTGCTTCATAATAATGTCTTGATTAAGGCTAGGTTTCTGTCTCTCCTAATGATTGCCTCCTGTCCCTTTCCCATGGGATCCATGTGCATGTGCTTAATGCGTTCCTGCAGTTTGTTTCTCCTAACTAGAGTATCTTTTTTTGGTTCTCTTGTCTCTGTATCCAGTTCCCCTCCTGGGATTCGTTTATATATTGCGCATATGGGATGGATGGCTGTTAGTATTTACTCCCTCTGTAAATAATACAAGTAGTGATCTAAACGCTCTTATATTAATTTACGAAGGGAGTACTACATGCTTTAGTGTCGGGCTGCTGAGATAACTTGTAGAATGTCATGCCAACATGGTCAGGGTACTACCTGTTTACTGTGTGCCTGTGGCACTATACAGAGGATACTCTGCATAACTTCTACTCCCTCCGTACCTAAATATAAGTCTTTTTTAGAGATTTCAATATGAACTACTCCCTCCGTCCCATAATATAAGAGCGTTTTTTACACTAAGTTAGTGTTAAAAACGCTCTTATATTATGAGACAGAGGGAGTACATTTTGTTTCGTATGTAGTTCGTGTTGGAATCTCTAAATAGACTCAGATTTATATACATGAATGAGATGCATCTGGAATCAGTGGCGGAGACCCAAGAGAACACCCAGTACGTGTGTGCGAAATATTTCTTCCTCTGCGCCGGGCCATCTGCCGAAACCCTCCTAATTCTCAGATAAAAAAAAAAGAAACCCTATATGAAAAACTTATGACTTCCTTTACATATCAATTTGGGCAGCCAAATTTGTCCTTTGTTCGCTGTAATTTCCTAGATTTACCGGCCTGGCTATGAACATTTACTGCACTGCCGGGCAGTGGATGTTTTCAGTTATGTGTTTCTGGGAGAAGTTTCGTCCTGGTAGAGCTACCTTTACTAAGAGTAGTTGTGTTTTGCCCCTGGTTATGATTGCCTGCCTGCCGTTCCCATGGAATCCATGTGCTTAATGGGCTCCTGCAGTTTGTCTACGCATACTTTTTTTTTGGTTCCTTTGTCTCTATCTCCTCGTATTCGTTTTACGTAAGCGACTTAAGTATTTACATGATTTACTTTGGAGCTACTGAGATAAATTTATAGGATATCCCCGTATGTCCACTTTGTAGCTTGGGACTTCTTTCAGAAGTTAGTCTTGATATTGCTGTTCTGCAAGTTTATCGCCATTTAGTCAGATTGTGACAATTGTTTCTTTATGCAGATCTGGCCACGGTTCTGGAATTTTCACCAGTGAGAGAGGGCCCTCTCTGCTTGCTTTGAATAGGAGTATGAACTATCACTGACTTGGTGAGAGTATTTTTGTGGTCAGAGAAAAGCTCCATAAGCAGCCCTCTGGTCGTCTGGTTGAATCCCTTCTAATGGAGAGGGTTAGGACCATTCTGACTCATGGATACCCATACCCACATGAGCATTCGAGACATTTCATGATTAGGAAGACTATCAAGCCACACTATTCACACTTTAGTCGTGGTAAGCAATCTCGGGAGTCTTTGAAAAGATAATTGGAAGCAAAACAAGATGTATAAGTTCCCTGATGCTGTTTCTGAATACAGGTACGTTGCTTGGATATTCTTGGCAGCATTATGGCATCTCCCTAGTTTTCAGTCAATGGGGTTGGATTTGAGGATGAATCTTTCCCTCTTCCTCGCTGTTTATATTTCCTCTCTAATCATCTTCCACGTCATATTTCTTGGACTCTGGTATTTGGATCTTGTTTCTCGCATGGCAGAGAAAAAGCCAGAGATGCTTACTATAATCAAAAATTGCGCAGTAAGTTTTTTGGCATACAATGATTCAGGTGTTCCGTTCATGTTCTCTTAGATACTTGTGATTTTTCTAAGATTTGCATTTTCTGTCACATCACAGGTGGTAAGTATAGCTTGCTGCGTGTTCTACGACCACTGTGGTAACAGGACCCTTTCAAGGGACAAATCTATTGATCATAGAACTGCATTTTCACTGTGGACAAAGCAAAATGAGTACAATACACTGATTTCAAAGCTATGGCGTATGCATAAGTTTAAAGATCATATTTGCTCGCCCTGGTTTGCTCCGGTTCGCTCTGCCAGTGATTATCCACTTCTATCGAAATGGGCCATTTATGGAGAAGTTAGTATACTTCACCTTCTGTTCATGCTTGGATATCTCTTCGGTTTATTTACTGCTCTATTGTTATCTTGTATGTTTGCTCCAGTTAGCTTCCAATGGGTCCGAACGCTCCAACATCATTTCTCCTGTCTACTCTTTGTGGGATACATTCATTGGTCTTTACATGGCCAATTATGTCGTGGAGCGGTCAACTGGGTATGCCTACTGTCTTCACACATCCATCTGGTAGAATTTCTTTTTGATGTATTATAAACAAGTCAACAAGTCTGCCCCAACTTGTTTGGGACTAACGGCTTTGTCGTCGTTGTTGTTGTATTATATAAACAAGTCAACAGGTAAGTTTGCATTCTGTCATCTTCAGAGGGAACTTATGGTGATGAAAAGGAAATGCAATATGTTCGTCATGGTTTCATCTACGTAGAACTATAATATGGTATTCAACGTCCATGGCCCCTTAACAAAATGCCAATGGTTGTTGGCGAGCCATGGTACTGAAGAGTTTATTACCTATATGTCACATGAATATTCTTTAGTGAATAACATGGTGTGACTGGGTAAGATATCCTCAGCTCATTATTACTTATTAGGGTACTGAAGAGTTGGACATGATGATGACCACTTTATTTGTCTTTTTTCACATGTTTGTCTAGTAGATAAGAAAATAGGGTACTGAAGAGTTGAACATGGTGTGCATACTTTGATCATTTACATCATTTGAAGTTTTCAGTTCATGTTTGCTGATTAATGACTAGTAAATGTTTTGCTTGTCATATGCTAGTTTATCACGAGTTGCATTCCATACATGGATGATGCCACATATTAATTATCTTTGCCAGCTTGTTATATTGGATTTTGATTTTTTTTTTCTGCCCTTTTGAGTATGCTCTCCAGCCTCCTGCTTGGTATACGCCTGAACACGTAACATTGGAAAAACCTGAACTTCCTCTTGGAGTTTCTGAGCTCAGGCAGTGTAGCTGACCACAATGTTTTATGATTCCTGGAAACCACGGTAAATATTACTTACCTATGATCTGCACTGTACTTTATGTATTATGACATTCATATACCTATCTTCTTCCTTGCCCATCAGTGTTACAATTTTTTCTTGGCATCGGAGAAGTTAAACTATGTGTTTTTAATACAGTATTGTGACGAGAGCTATGTAAATAAGGATGACAAAAGCTGCTCCACAACATGGGCTTAGCCCCAGCCTCTGTACGTATGTGCCTCCAGTCACACTGGTTGAGCATCAGCCGGGTAAGGACACGCTTCGTGTAGATGCAGATGCGCCTGAGGACTGTGTAGGATACACCGAGTTTTAGCACCACAAAGATATCCTCCAAGTGAGCCAAGTCGCGGATATGCTTGTCCATTTTTTTCTTTGGTTAAATAGCATCCTGTAATACCTTCCATGCCCATTCAACCAAGCTTTCTCCACCTCCAGTGCCCTTGGCAACCACGCCGATTGTCAGCTCTAGCAGAACGACACCAAAACTGTAGATGTCAGTCTTCTCGCTCGCCCTTCCATTGTACTAAAAGTATTCTGCAAAATTTGTATTTAGTTAGCATTTGATGAAAATGTTTGAGATTCCTTGATGGATTTGAGACCCATCAGGGGGTCATGTACCCGTGTGTAACACAAATGGTTGACATGTGGTGGGACTGGCCTGGGTTGATAATCATTCGAGTAAGCCCAAAGTCGGCGATCTTGGCATGAAACTCTGGGTCAAGCAAAATGTTGCCTGACTTGATGTCCCGATGGATAATAGCATCTCCGCACTCTTGGTGGATGTAGTCGAGGCCCCTGGCTACATCAATAGCGATGGTCAGCCTCCTCAGCCAATACAATGGTGCAGGGGCGCCCTCGCGGTAACGGTGGTGCAACCAGTCGTCGAGGCTGCCCTTCTCCAAGTGCTTATAAACAAGCAGCTTGGCATCTTAGCTGGAGATGCTGCAGAGCAGCTTAATGATGTTCTTGTGATTGAGCCCAATGTCTTCACCTTCGAGTTGAGTTGTTTGTGGTCCGGATTTCCCGTGTTGCATATCTTCTTGACAGCCACTATTTTGCTGTTGTGGTCCTTAGTGCCACCATCAAGGCTAGGAGGTGGATACGGTACAACTTTCCAGACCGTCGCTGATGATAAAATTATCCTTAGATATGTTGTTGACCACGTCGGATTTCATGAAGTCCAGAGATGTGAATGGTGTCCTTTTCCAATCAGTCACGACTTCTTTCACCACTTGTGTGTTCTTCCGACGCCGGAAGTGCAGCCATATGATGATGCTCATAGAAGTGATGATGACCGTGACATCAAGCACTAACAAGATTATCACACACTTCTGGAGGTGGGTGCCTCTGTGGCATTTTGGCGGATTTATCCTCAAGTCCCGCTTGTCACAAAGCCCACGGTTTCCATGGAAGTTGTGGTTGTACTTTGCACTTTGCAGAGAGAGGGACACCTCCCCATTGAGCTGGTTAAATGACAAATTGAGGGACACAATTGAATGGTTGCCAAAGTCAGGCAGAATTTTGCATGTTAGCTCGTTGTTGGACAAATCAAGGACTACCAGTGATCAAATTGTCTCAATGCTCCATAACGGTATTGCACCTGATATATGATTGTTGCTAAGGTCAAGTGATTTGAGATTTTGCAACAATTTAAATGATGTTGGTATGGATCCAGGTATCTTGTTCCCACTTAGTGAAAATTCAGAAAGCTTGTGAAGATTGCTCATGTTGACAGATAGCTCTCCCGAGAGTTAGCTATTATGCACCATCAACACCAATAACCTAGTTCCAAACGTCGGGATCGAGTCGGAGAAGTGGTTGTTTTGCATCTCAATTCGAGAGATATTCGAAGATATCTGTTTCATCATAGTGCTAGTGAAGTTGTGCGATATTAGCACTGTATGCACCAATATCAACCACCATATATTCATCGGAAACTTCCCCGAGAAGTTGTTGCCGAGCATAATATTATCCAGTGAGAGGTAGTTGCCAATGCTTGCTGGAGAAACCGTTGTTAGACACTACTATGTTGAATAGTTTCCCATGAGCGCAAAACTCCTCCAGTAGTGAGCTAGACAAGTTTTTGTTGTAGACCTCAATATTTCCAAGCGGCGAGTCCTTCCCAAGTTCTTGTGGCACCTCACCCCGAGAGCATATTGTCGAAAAACTAGATGTATTGGAGGTTGGGAATGAGGTCAGTGCTTCTAGGGATGGGGCCTATGAACTCATTATTGTATAGGACGATAATGGTTAGTTTCTTGAGAGTCCCAAAGTCTTCTGGTATGCAGCCAGTGAGTTTGTTTGCCGACAAGTCTATCTTAATCAAATTCACCGTAGTGATGTTGCACGCCAGCTCCTCGGTGAGTCGTCATACAAGTACAAGATCTCGAGCTTTTGGTGTTGCCAGATCCAGACATGGATTGAACCACTAAGCTTGTTGCCCCATGGGTCCAACATGGTTAGTTCCTTTAGGCTTGAGAATGCCTCTAGAATCTCATCGGTGAAGTCATTCGTGTTGAGAATCAGGTTCTGGAGTGCCGAAAGCTCGGCCATCAGCATTGGCAGAACTGCACTAAAGTTGTTGTTAGTTAGGTTGAGGTGCTTCATAGATGGTGATAACCGGCTGATTTCTTGAGGAGGGAATCCATGGAAGCCATTGTAGGAGAGATCAAGGTATCGAAGCCAGGACCGGGCTTAGAGCGTGATGCCGGGGAATCTCCCAGTGAACTTGTTGTATGAAAAGTTAAGGTGGATCAGGTACTTGAGGTTGCACATAGATGGAGGGATGTTGCCGGTAAGATTCAAAGGCTTGAATGAAAGCCCCATAAATAGGCCTCCACCGCTTGCCACACAGCTGACTGGGCTGGTGTCAGCTGCGTGGCAGTAGGTGGAGACCTAGTTACGGGGCTTTCCTTCAAGCGTTAGAATTTTATCGGGAACATCCCTCCATCTGTGTGCAACCTCAAGTACCTGATCCACCTCGACTTTTCATACAACAGGCTCACTAGGAGATTCCCTGGCATCACGTTCTACGCCTACTCCTGGCTACGGTACCATGATATCTACTACAACGGCTTCCATTGAGTGCTTCCTCAAGATATCAGCCGGCTATCACCATCTATGAAGCATCTCTGCCTGACTAACAACGACTTTTGTGGTGTTCTACCGACGGCGATGGCCAAGCATTAGGCACTTCAGAACCTACTTCTTGACACGAATGGCTTAATCGGCGAGATTCCAGACGCATTCTCAAGCCTAAAGGAACTAACCATTTTGTACATGCTGCGCAGCAAGTCAGTGGTTCGATCCTTGTTTGGATCTGGCAGCACCAAAAGCTTGAGATCTTGTACTTTTATGACAGTGGACTCAACAGGAAGTTGTCGTGCAACATCATTGTGGTGAATTTGATTAAAATAGACTTGTGGGCAAACAAACTCACTGGCTGCATACCATAAGACTTTGGGACTCTCAATAGACTAACCATTATCATCCTATACAACAACGAGTTCCTAGGCCCCATCCCCGGAAGCATTGGCCTCATTCCCAAACTCCAATACATCCAGTTGGTTGACAATATGATCTCGAGTGAGGTACCACAACAACTTGGGAAGCACTTGTCGCTCAGAAATTTTGAGGACCGCAACAACTTGTCTAGCTCACTACCGGAGCAGTTATGCGCCCATGAGAAACTATATTCAACACTGTAGTTTCTAACAACAGCTTCTCCGGCGAGCTCCCGAAGCATTGGCAACTGCCTGTTGCTGGATAACATTATGCTTGACAACAACGACTTCTCTGGGAAGTTTCTGGTAAATATATGGTGGTTGCCATTGGTACATACATTGCTAATATCTGACAACATCACCTAGCACTATGCCGAAAGAGATATCTTCGAATATCTCTCGAATTGAGATGCAGAACAACCACTTGTCCGACTCGATCCCGACATATCAGACTGGGCTATTGGTGTTGATGGTGTAGAATAACCAACTCTCGGTAGAGCTACCTGTCAAAATAAGCAATCTCCACATGCTTTCTGAATTGTCACTAAGTGTGAACAAGATACCTGGATCCATACCAACATCAATTGAATTGTTGCAGAATCTCAAATCACTTGACCTCAACAACAATCATATATCAGGTGCAATACCGGCATAGAGCAGTGAGATTATTTCATCACTGGTAATCCTTTATTTGTCCAACAACGAGATAACATGCAATATTCCGCCTGACTTCGGCAACCATTCAATTGCATCCCTCAGTTTGTCATTTATGACCAACTCAATGGGAAGATGCCCCTCTCTCTGCAAAGTACAATTGTGGCTTCCTTCGAAACCGTGGGCTTTGTGCTAAGTGGGGATCGAGGATAAATCTCCCAAAATGCCATGGAGGCACCCACCTCCAGAAGCGTATGATAATCTTGTTAGTGCTCGGTGTCACTGTCATCACTTGCATGAGCATCATCGTACGGTTGCTCTTCCGGCATCAGAAGAACACACAAGTGCTGAAAGAAGTTGTGACTGATTAGAAGATGACACCATTCACACCTTTGGACTTCACGGAATCCGACGTGCTCAACAACATATTTGAGGAGAACATTATCGGCAATGGCGGGTCTGGGAAGGTGTACCGTGTCCACCACCCTAGCCTTCATGGTCTCATTGAGGATCGCAGCAGCAGAATAGTGGTTGTTAAGAAGGTATGCAACATGAGAAATCTACACCACAAGCAGTCTGACTCGGAGGTGAAGACATTAGGGAGCATCAATCACAAGAACATGATCAAGTTGCTTTGCAGCATCTCCAGCTAAGATGCCAAGCTGCTTGTTTACGAACACATGAAGAAGGGCAGCCTCGACGACTGGCTGCACCATCATGACCGCAAGGGCGCCCCTGCACCATTGGACTGGCCGACAAGGCTGACCATTGCTATTGATGCATCCAGGGGCCTCAACTACATCCACAAAGAGTGCAGACATGCTATTATCCATCGGGACATCAAGTCAGGCAACATTTTGTTTGACCCAGAGTTCCATGCCAAGATCGTCGACTTCGGGCTTGCCCGAATGGTTGTCAACCCACGCCAATCCCATCACAGGTCAGCCATTTTTGGGACACAGGGGTACATGGCCCCTGATGAGAATCTCAAATCCAGCAAGGCATCTCAAACATTTCTGTTGAGATCTAATTGAATGCAAATTTTGCAAAATACTATATTAGTACAATGGAGGGGCGAGCTCTAGAGGACTGATATCTATAGTTTTGGTGTCGTTCTACTAGAGCTGACAACCGACATGGTTGCTGAGGGCATTGGAGGAGGAGAAAGACTAGCTGAAACTCGGTGCACTGAAAGGTATTACAGGATCGCTCTTTAACGAAAGATAAAATCGTCGAACATATCCATGACTCGGTCCATTGAGAGGATATTTTTATGGTGCTGAAACTCATGTTCCCTACACAAGTCCTTAAGCATATCTATGGCCAAGCATGAAGCGCGTCCTTACCCAGTTCATGCTCATCCAATGCGACCGGAGGCATGTATGTACAGAGGCTGGGGCTGAGACCATGTTGCGGAGGAGTGGGACCGAGAGGGGCAGCTCCAGCAGTTGGTATGGCCGCCGGCGCGACTCTGTAGCGCATACATGGATGAGTTATTAAGGTACGGTCCCTTTATATCAGTCGACCAAATTTTCTCGTTGTAGGCAGTCGAGTTTACCAGTTAGCTGTCCAGCCAGACTTATTTACTGCATTTGTAGTTAACATTTGATTGTTTTCTTATTGTATAACAGAACAGGTGGATCATGTTGCCGCCGGTGATCACTTGGCTCCTTGTCTGTCTAACCAGGAGATGGTATGGCTTGCGTCGCTGCGCCAGCGTATCATGTGAGCGGCCGTAACACTGGATATTTTCCTGTCTAACCAGCAGATGGTATGGCTCGCGCCGCTGCGCCAGCTACAGTTGCGTTCGGCATTCACGTGACCATGTCCTAGATGAGTTTGGGCTTGTAGAATGCACATCAATAATTGTGTTTGCTTTTCTTTTTCTTCTGATAATAGTGTAGTGGAGTGGGGCAGTGACGCAGTGGAGGAGTTCATTTCTTCAGTCCAAGATGTTGTAGCTAGCTTGTGACTTGACGCCTATGCCAAATGATTGCCTAGCGATAGCAAATTAAACAATGTCGCAACGATACTAAGGTACTTCAAAAGAATCCAGCCTCCTTATCAAACGAATATACTAGCATGTCTGGATGAGGTTTAGATGTGATTTCATATGGGCTGCTTTCCTAATTATTCACTACCTACAAGTACTAGTGGATGATTCGAAAAATACTCCTATTTGCAAAGACATCTTATATTAAGGGACAGAGGTATTAATTAATTGTTTTTAATAACACCAATCCTCTATATACCCAATGCCAACTCATATCATCATGCATGGAAAATGACACATCCTTAATGCACCTTCTATTTGAAATATGCCACCAAGAGCTTGTCTTGGCTGGTCTCATCTCATGTTTAATACTCCAGCTGCATTGCCATCCGTTTCTTCATAATTTCACAAATATGTTACTAGTATTACTATTGCGTACCTTTCTTTTTTTTTTGCGGAAAATTACTTGTATTACTCACATAGCCGAGCTACTAGCAGAATTACACAGTTTGACGACCTCATCAGGTCCAGATCCGAGCCACACCATGGTACGACCCGTAGTTCTACCAAAAGATGCCAACAAATGGCTTACAGTGTTTTGACTACAATAAATGTGAGTAATACAAGAATTTCGTTGATCCATGAGTATTTTGATTTCATGAACCATGAAACTATTCGCAGATCTATCCATTTCTCCCTTCTTCAACAGATTGATAGCCTCCAAGCAATCAGACTCAATGTCTATAGGTAGCTCGCTCCATTGTAAAGCAAGTGACAGACCCTCTCTGATGGCTGCAAGTTCAGACTCTAAAGCATTGAGGCAATGATACAGATGACGACAAGCACTGAGGACTATATTACCGTTGTGATCACGCAAGATCATGCCGCTGCCAGCAGTACCGTCCACTGAAACAAAGGAGCCATCTGTATTGAGTTTCAATCGTCCTTCTTCAGGTCTCAGCCACACAGCTGGTGGAATTACCAGTTCAGACATAGCCGCAGGTGCAACAGAAAAAGAACAATCTAGCATAGCAGATTTCCCCTTCAAGGGGTCTTTCTCTGGCTCTTTGGCGATTGTCAAAATGGACTGAACATAGCTTCTAAGAAAGCGTACGGAAACATGAACTGGCGGTGCTGGTTTATCATGTACTACCTCATTCCGAACGTACCAAATTCTCCATAAGAGCATAACCAGGTGCAGGCGCTGCTCATCAGGCAATTTGCACAGGGCATGGAGAAGCCATTCCGGGCCTGTGTTCATCATATCTTTAAGATCGGGGATAGGCCAAATATCAGCCCTTGCAAGCCAAAGATTCCTGGCATTGGGACATCGACACAAAGCATGAAACGTGTCTTCTTTTTCAGTGCCACAAACTGGACATAAATCCACAACCTCCAGCTTCCTAGCATGCTTCAGATCCCAAGTCGGAAGTGAGTTGTTTGCAGCACGCCAAACAAAAATGCGGGTCTTTGGTGGAGCATTACAAGACCAAATAGCTGACCAAGCTCTTCGTTCTCCATCAGGAGAGTTACTGGAAGAAGATTGATTCGGCTGGTTCATTTCTTCAAAGGCAATCCTATATGCACTACGAACCGAGAAGATGCCCGTCTTCTCTCCAGCCCAAGCAATAAAATCGTCCTTGTTGCGCACGGAATTCTTGATCTTCAAGATTACATCAGCATCAAGCGGAAACCATTGACGGACTGCAGCAACGTCCCAGTTGCCATTGATATCCAAGAGTTCGGATACCCACTTCAACCTGCAACGCCCCTTGGCAGAGATTATTTGGAAGGAGGGTTTTCGAGGGATCCATCTATCTCTCCATATTCGCACTTGGGTGCCATTTCCAATCCTCCATATTAGCCCTTTTTTCAAAAGCTCAAGACCATGAGCTACTCCTTGCCATGATGATGACGGGTTACCAGCAAAAACAGTGTCCTCAAGCCTACCATTAGGGTAGTATTTGGCACGTAGGACACGTGCACAAAGACTATTCGGGATTGTCAGGAGACGCCAAGCTTGCCGCGCAAGTAGGGCTTGGTTAAACAACCTAAAATCCCGAATGGAACAATTAAATGGAACAATCTTGGATTCATTTGCACCGTCGCGTGGGCTACGGCAAGGTGATCCTCTATCTCCGTACCTATTCCTGTTTGTTGCAGACGGTCTGTCTGCTCTTTTTGACAGTGCAACCAGACTAGGGAATGTTTCTCCTGTGAAGATATGTCGTAGCGCCCCGGGAATCTCTCATTTATTGTTTGCTGATGATACACTCCTATTCTTTGAAGCAAAACAATCTCAGGCAATGCATGTTAAGAGTATTTTGAATGCTTATACTGCTGCTACTGGACAATTACTCAACCCTGCAAAATGCTCTATCCTTTTTGGGGAATATTGTCCCATTATTCAGCAGTATGAAGTCAGAGCCATGCTCCAAGCTGATACCATAAATTTTGAAGAGAGTTACCTTGGTTTACCGACTCCTGATGGTCGCATGACAAAAGGTAAATTCCAAAATCTACAAGTTAAGCTGACAAAGAGAATGTTGCTTTGGGGATGCCCCTCACAAGGTGGTAAAGAAGTTCTTATAAAGTCCATTGCTCAGTCCATTCCAACTTATATCATGAGTATCTTTAAATTGCCTCTAGGACTTTGCGATGAACTAAATCAGATGATCCGTAACTATTGGTGGGGCTCAGAAAAAGGGAAAAGGAAAACCCATTGGAAATCTTGGGAGGAGATTACTAAACCGAAGTGTATGGGTGGTATTGGTTTTCGGGATACTATTGCGTACCTTTCATTACATTGCATTGCACAATTCATACCAAAAGGCAACTTGTGAGTACGGAAAGACCTAATCTCTACCGTGTGAGGTTGACCTACGCGTCGCTCCTTTATTATTGACTGCCAGATTTTTCTTCTTAATGATCATGGGTTATAGAAGCAAATCATAACACCAGGTCATTTGGTTTGAGCGATCACAGGACCGCAAGCATCTTGTTTTTTGTAGCAATGTCAGTTCATTTTGTTACACGTGTAACCAATGGATTGATAAGATATAAAAAAACTACTCCCTTCGAC
Organism: Triticum monococcum; assembly: GCA_034509565.1. Classification (NCBI taxonomy): domain Eukaryota; kingdom Viridiplantae; phylum Streptophyta; class Magnoliopsida; order Poales; family Poaceae; genus Triticum; species Triticum monococcum. The sequence continues at coordinate 588,682,027 of CM067845.1, read as the reverse complement.
CCATGATATGAGAGCGTTATTACACTAGTGTGGTGTAAGAAAGCACTTATATTATAGTACGCAGGGAGTACTTACCTATTTAATAACCCGTCGATGTCTCGCTCGTCATGCTTTCAACTCATCGCGTCTTAGCTGATGATTAGTTAGTGGGCTGATTACTGCCTAGCCTAGTGTGTGTTGGGACCCTAGCTTTCACCCTTATGTCCTCCAATTTATCGACCAATTATTTTCCGCCTAACTAACGAAACAGCAAACATTTTCATCTCACTGAAGAAAAAAAACTAAACAAATATTCTCGGCTATGACCAAATCAACCCCAACTCGATTACTTGTTTTATGGGCCTTTGCTTGTGTAGCATCGACCATGACCGAATCAACCCCAACTTGATTACTTGTTGAATAGAAAGATAGGTAAAACAGTAGGAGATGACGCGTTGCTGATCACGCCCCAAGTGAAGACCGACTGAATGTATAGGACCAATTTGATGATGCAACCAGTAGCAGCAAAAATTAACATTCAAGTAGTATAATTTTATATTGTATTTACTTGATATTATTGATATTCATGTTTTTCTCTATAAATTTGGTCAAACTTTATTAATTTTGACTTCAACAAAGATCCATACACATTGTTTTTTTAACATAGGGAGTATCAATTATACTATAACTCTTGTTTCCTCATAATGATTACTTGATTAACTACTTCACCTACAAAATAAGATTTCCATTTCAAAAAAAAATGAACTATAAATGAATGTAGATATATACCAATAAAATTTCCTCCGTCACTAAGTCAAGGCGGTTGATTACGTATGTGGTATTATTAAAATGGAAAGGCATAGACGTGCAAATGTTGCTAATCTGAAAATTCCTACCACTTCATGACCAAGCAATATTACAGCTGCACCGTCGGTTGTTTCTTCATAAATTCGGCAAATTTATTATTAGTGTCCACCCACCATTACACTGCATAATTGATATATGAAGACAACATGTAAGTGCTATAAAATAAACCTATAGTGACTTGACTATAAAGTCTATTGTATGAGGTCGACCTTCGTATCTCCTTGGTATTTGTCTCACCATGACTTCCATCTTTACGTGACTTCATTTTGGGATAAGACACACCCATGCACACAATTGTAAGAGAAATTTGAACTGCGTCAATGGTGAGAGTTCGTACTGGTGGTCTAGGACTGGGATGCATCTAGAACAAGAATTCGAGCATCTGTTGTCCAGGACGTACGACTTATGCATGTGTAGATGTGAAATATAGAGTTGTTCATCTATGCTGCCATAGCAGGCCCTCACTTATCCATTTGCGTTAGTTGTTCCATGACACTCATGATGTGTGCTATGAGAAGGGCCGGGGTTAGTTGTTCCATGACACTCATGATGTGTGCTATGAGAAGGGCCGGGGTCCATCGCTCTTTCACGCCTCTAAGGCCACAGGAGACAAGGCAGATTGATAGCGGCGCATGCGGGAGGCGGGAAACTCTAAACACCTAGCGGCCGCCTGCCTGGAGGACGCAGACCCTCCATTTTGCAATAATTGTAACCTAACCTCATGGCGTGTGCCTGCTTTACTACTAGTCCTCCCACATTTAAAACCTAGTGGACTCATGTGCCTGTTTGGTTTTGAACCAAGCGCAATTTCACAAATCACTGGTACTATCCTTGCACTTGTTGCAAGCTCTATGTCTAATTTTTTTCGCAAATCAAAATAAAAAATGAGACCAACCCAAGCTAGATAGTTTTTTGGTATTTTTTATAGAAGAAAACTCCGTGAGCACCAAACGCTCAAGCCTAGACTTGAACCCTGGTGAGCTGGCTGCGAACTCCCGCGCCTTGCCAACTGAGCTGTGCAGCGAGCACAAAGCGAACTATTCTTTTTCCTTTTTTTCACAAATCACATTGATATACTTGTGTAGGCTTCAGCTAGGCTCGATAGAGTTGCTAAGTGGTACAGAAAATCATTGTCCTCATACAACAAATTAGACCAGTATAGTTCAAATATGCCCGAACTTCTCAGCAAAATTATAAAAAAAATATAGATCAACATTCATCTAATTAAGCGAGCTTTGTCGAGCCCAGCTAGAAAATATGCTTTTCTCTCTAAAATAATAAGGGGGGTATTTTGACATACAACATACTACAAAAGAACGAAAATTCCACGCAAGAAAGTTACATAAAAGATCGAACCAAACCTGCATGGGCAACGTTCTTAGGCCCTTTTCCAATGTTCCATCTTGTAGAGGTGGTAAGAGCATCTCCAGCCGCGCCTCCAGAAAGGCCTCAGTTGGCGCAGAAAAATCGGTCCAGTCGCGTTCCAGGAGCCCGATTTTCGCCGGCCTGGGCCGAAATTAACGCCGGCGGACCCAGGCCGTACCCGGCGCGCTGGGGGGGGTGCTCGGGGACGCCGGGGCGAGCGGTTTTGGCACGAAAGAGCCGCGGGCCCGCCGCGTCAGCGACACCGCGCGTCGTCTCCCCCCCCCCCCCCCCCACGCCTCGGTTTCCCGCGGGGAATCAATGGTAAGGCTGCCGCCGGTTAGCCTTATTATTGATTCCTCACGGACGGCACGTCACGGGACGGCGCCGACGCCTCCCCTCCCTCGCACGCGTACACACGGGTGCGGCGCGGCTATATAAAGACGGCGGCTTCCCTCGCCTCTGGCCACACCAGCCCTAGCCCTAGCTGCCCTAGCCGCCGAGCTATGCCTCTCCCGAGAGCCGCCGCCGAGCCTCCCTCTCCCGAGCGCCGCCGTCGAGCCCTCGCTCTCCCTCCCCTTCCGATGGCCGAGCGTTTCCCCGGAGACGAGGCGGCGGCCAACGGCTTCGGCCGTCGCTCGCTCCGTGAACAGGAGTCTTGGCTCCTGTTCCAGGCGAACATCCCGGCGCCGCCGGACATGCGCGCCGGACCGACGGGTTGGAAGCTCAGCAACGGGGGAGTGCCCATTCCCCCGCTGCCCAACGCCGTGGCCAAACCCGGGTACTTCGTCGAGGAGGTCGACGTCGTGCGCGCCTCCCTCACCGACGCCATCTCTCCCTCCCAAAGTACGCCGCCGACAACCATGCGGCTTGGGCGGCGTACTTCGAGCGCCGTCAGCAGCAGCAGTTGGCGTCCACCAACGGCGCGGCGGTGGTCGGCGGCCTGAAGAATAGCGAGAGGCGCCACCTGTAGTGGGGCGTCCCCGGCTGCACACTCGAGGGCGTGCTGACTCACCTCGAGGGCGGCAATGACCCATCGTTGGCGTACCCCCTGGCGAGGGCGGCCGCCCAGGCGCACCACCGACGCGACCGGCCATGGGCGCCAAGGAGGTTCGGCTCCTCCTCTTCTTCCTCCTCCTCGCGCCTTTCCTCGCACTCCTCCGGCACTCCGGCGCTGCTCGGCGTCAAGGTCGAACCCGCGGCGGAGTCGTCGCTCGGCCGGCGCACTCGCAGCGCCGGCATCGTCATCAACGAGGGCGGCCGGTGCGCCTCCTCGTCGGCTCCTCCTCCGCGCTTCGTCAAGCCAAAGACGGAGCTGGGGCTCGCGCCGGTGAAGGCAGAGCCTGGGCTCGCCGCTGTGAAGACAGAGCACGGCGAGGTCGAGCGCGACGACGACGCGGCCCTTGAATGGGCACGCCAGGACTCCCTCAAGATGGCGATGGAGCGCCAGTGCGCCGCCCTGCAGCGCTTCGCGGAGCGCCGCCGGGGCCGCGACGAAGGAAGAGTCGTCGTCATCGACGACAGCGACGACGACGACGCACCACTGCCGCCACCAGTCCGCCATGGCGACGTCGAGTCCAGCAGGGGCGCCCGTGTCAAGGAGGAGAAGGCCGACGACGGGGATGGCGGCGACGATGGTGACTACTCGGTGTTCAGCAAGTTTCTTTTAGATTAGTTTATATATTTGCTATGTAATGAAAATCGGCGAATTTTGTCCAAATATATGGCCAAGTTGGCCGAAATTTGTCGTGTTTAGCCGAAATTTGCTATACTTGTTTTTTATTTAATCGTGCCTGGGGCGGTCCTGGGGCCGGCGGCTGGGGACCAACTCACCCCAGGCCCATTTTTGCGCCGGTTCATCCTCAAGAGGCGATTTTAGGCGCCCCCTTGGGGGCCAACGGCTGGAGATGCTCTAAGGCTGCCATGTAGGTAAATTTTTTGATATGATAAAGTAATTACGAGGAAGAGATGAGTGTGATGACCCCAAAAAAAACAATGCCAAGCACAAGAACCTAGGCAAAACATTTGAATAGAAGAATCCTACCAATGCATGAAGAATTTTAGTTGCAAAATTATTAAATGAAAGATGATTAGCATCAACAAGTTAATTACATATGCATTGAAGACTTTAGTTGCTAAAGTTTTTAACGTGCATAGCATTTTATATAAGCATCAATGCCTTAAAAACTTGTACATTTTTTCAGGTACTGTTTGCATGTGGGGGCCGGGGCCCATGTGGCGAGCGGCTCGAGTAGGAAGAACGTCCACGCGTTGGCATGGGTTCCTTCTAGACGTTGCCACAAAGATGCCTCCACCGGTGGCCACCGGTGCTGGTCATGGACGCGTGGACCGAGCACATGCTTGTCCACGGACGCATGGGCCTCATGGACCGCCAGCTTTCGGCAACGGACGGCGTGGACGCCTGGATACCCACAACTCTGTCCGTATATAATTCGCACCCGTACAAGTACGCCCTTCGGTCTGTATATGTCCAAGCAATGCAACAGGCTAGCAAGGCTGCTGCCAATGCATGAGTGCTTAGATGATGTGCTAAGCATATTAAATAGCTTAGCAACTATACTCCTCAATATATGGATGCTTAGTTTATGGTTGCTAAGTTTGCTTTATTTAATGATTTAACAGCTAAAGCTCTTTATGTATTGATGGTTTTTTTTTAAATGTTTTGCCTAGGTTCACGCGCTTAGCATTGGTTTTTCCTGAGTCACCACACTCATTTCTCTCCTCTTAAATAACTTGCCACATCAAATTTTTTGCCTACGTGAAAGGCTTAGCACCTGTACAAGATGGAACATTGGGAGGGGCCTAATCTAGTATTGGGCTGCCAGCACATTGTGCATGAACCGACCAACGATGCAGGTCCACGTAAGTTGGTGTGTGTATCAGTGTATGCACAGTGCCATCTATTGCACTGCACAGTGACGAATTAACAGCCAGCTGACCGTTGACTCTAGTGAGTAGTTAGCTTGTGAGGTTGTCTGACCAAGATGGCCAAGGAAACACATGCCTTCGTCATTACCGTTAACATCAGCGTGCAACTGTGGGGCCACGTCTCTACCTGGGTTCCGGTCGTGCTGGAAGCTCGTGGCTTGGAGACCCACGAGGGCGCCACACGCAAGGAAAATGTTTTGTTTAGAGAGAGGTCCATCTACAGCCACCTGTCTCGCCATCAACACGTGGACTTGTGGAGCACAACATGTGAGCTACTAGTATTGACCAGAGGATCGACGTGTGAGCCAGCTAGACCAGCCAAGGAAAAACGAATATACTTCTAGCATGTCCGGATCAGGTTATTAGGCCTTGTACAATGGGAGGTACTTAGAGAAGATGCTTAAAAAAATAAATCAGATTTTTCTTAAGCATCGGTGCTTATTTGTACATGATAGAAATAGGCACCAATGCTTTAGAAAATCTCGATTTATTTTTCTAAGCACCCTTCTAAGTATCTCCCATTGTATAAGGCCTTAGATGCTTGATTGATGCTTTCCTAAGAAAATATTAAATCCATCGGCGCCTCTTTTTAGAACCAGCGTTGACTCATTCCATGACTTTTATCCAACCAACACCAAGAAAATATTTGCATACATAATAACACGTTCATGTCTTGCTCGAGGACGGTTTTGTTTCGGTCCATACATTAATTAATCACATGAAAACTTGTGTGTTTCTGCCCTAATGGTTAGTTTATTAATTGCTAAGGAAGAAAATAAGGTTTCCACATGAATCAATGAATATATCTATAGAAGAGTTAGTATAAAGTTGAGTCATTTATTTTGAAACGAAGAAAGTATATGTCAATCAAGTTTCGTCTGTCACCCAGTCAAGGCAAATTTATTATGTGTATGATATCATATAGAAATTGGAAATGTATAGGCGTGCAAAAGTTGCTAACTGGAATTTTTATATTGCTAACTGAAAAACTATACTACTTCATCACCAAGCAATAGTACAACTCTACCGCTAGTTCTCATAGATTTGACAAATGTATTATTAGTGTCTATCCTCCATCTATTCACAATTAATTAATGTGGAAAGACAACTTACAAGAGTATTAAAAGACCTATAGTACACTTGATCATAAACTATATCTTATGAGTTTGATCTACGCGTCTTCATAGTATTTGCCTCACAAATGGCTACGCCTCTATGTGCCTCCATAGTGGACACACACACACACACACACATCGCAAAGGTCCATCCATCGGGTTACCATTTTGTTGTGTAAACCATGTGATAAAAAGGGCACATTGTCCAGAAAAAATGTGTGTGTGATAACTAATCTTAACACACACGAGTCATCTAGAACTGTGTCCGTTCTTTGGCAAATGAGTTGTTTATACAGTATTGGATAAGATCACACTGTGTGCGAAGTTCTACACACAGTTTTGTAAGTGCAAATCATGCGTGACAACTTGTGCCAACACATACGTTTGATTGCTGAGAATTGTGTACTTTTCGGCACACAGTTGAGTTAATGGAAGTGTGTGCCATGCTGACAATCATCTTTTACGATTTCGTCGATGTGACTTGCTTTGTCCGCAAGAACAACGTGCTTTGTTTAGAACAACAACATATTTGCCTATACTAAAAACATCATTGCACATCTCGTTGCATAATCAAACTAATAAACACCCATTACACAAGTAACTGAACATTATATTGCATATTTTGCTGCATAAGGACCTAAACTATGAATATTATTAAAGCGCGTTACCCATCCTTGCTGGAGGAGCAGTGGTTGAAATACTCGTAATCTGGCTTCTTCATTGTTGGTGCTTCCTCGAGCTCAATGGCCTTTTCGTTGAAATATTCCCTAGCCGCCTGCAACATCCTTTGTTCAAAGGAGGGATCCTTGTTCTTGCCCGCATAAACCATGTCCTTAACCATTTCGTAAGCACAGACGTTGCCAAGTGTCGAGATCGACTTCCAAGCTGGTGTGAAGAGAGATGTCGAAGTTGCCGCATCTTTGGCTGATCATGTTGCTGCTAGGGAAAGTCTATGGATCGTTGATGCTGCTGGTGCCCGAAGTGGATGAGTGGATCGGGTCTTCTCTTAGTCTATTGCATGTACTTGTTGGGGTCTCCTTTTTTGCTCGCTGGGGTTTGATGCCCGCTGAGTTCGCCGCTTTAGCTCATGCCTAGACTATGTTACTGTGTCACGGTCTATCTTTTGTTGGTGGTTGATGGTGTTAACAGGTTTTTGCCCTTCGGTAGTTGCTCGCATTTCGGGCATATGTGAGGTGGCTTTCCTGTTAATGCTTCACCTCACATCTCCCTTTTTCTGTCTCCTTTCCCACTGTAAATGGTCGCTAGTTATGACGTTCTGGAACACTTGTACAGAATATTTCTGTTAAGAAATTAATGAAAAGGAACGATGGCTAGATTTAAAAAAAGCCCCACAAATGATCAAGGCTAGAAAAGGTTGCATTTGCCGTGTGAAGTGTATGCTGAAAGAACGGTAAAAAAATGTAGTACTCACATATAATAACCCATCGATGATGCCTTGATCAAGCACCCTTTCAGCTCATCGTGCTTTTGCTAATGATTAGTTAGTGGATTGATTACGGCATTGCATGATGTAACCCTGCCTTCCACTTTTTGGTTTTCTCTAATTGATCAAACAATACTTTTCGATATTTTGCGTCTTTAGATAGCTTATCACATATACCATGTGGCGGTTAATCTAATAATTCTCTTTTGCTTAATTGTTGTTCACTGCTCAAATGACGGCGCGTGAGAACGGGGCGTCGACCCGTTGGCTAGGCAGTTGGGGTAGCCGCCGGCCCGCCCGTGTTCGAGCCTCGGCTCTAACGCCCGGTGCTCGCGGAGTTTTCTTCTATAAAAAAAAAGCCAATAAGAATTAGCCTTGGGTTGGTCTAATTTTTTTTTAAAAAATAGAGTGTGTAGCCCTAAAAAAAGAGAGAGAGCCACCGGCCGTGACCGAATCAACCCACCCCAATTTCTTTGTTAGTGAGAAAGATAGGTGGAACGGTGGGAGATGACGTGGGAGTAACCACGCACGCCGACCGCATAGGACCAATTTGACGACGCAATGGCCCAAATTCAGCACCTTCTGCTGGAAGGATGCGCGTCCGGCCGGCCATGGATCGATGCGGTTGCTTTCCTTTCCTCCATTGCTGCTGAAAGGAAGGAAAAAACTCTGGGTCAGAGTCGGACCACGCCGCCACCACCACCACCGGCAGGGCAGGGGAGGGAACACCAAAGCCGCAAGCATTTCCTTCCTTCTCCCTCCAATTCTTTCCTCCTTCTTTAATTAATTATTAATCCCCCGCGGCCGCTCCCTCCCTGCGTGTCCTGCTCTGCTCGCTCCCCTTCTCCCTCCCCCCACCTCCCCACCACCGATTTAACCACCGCCACCAGTCCACCAGCCAGCAGCGGCAAGCTAGACGAGCAGAGCGGCGCAGCGAGGAGAGATTCCGCCGCCAAAGATCTCGCCTTTTCCCCCCACCTTCCCGAATTTCGCCGCCGGCCAGAGGCGGCGCGGCGCGGGCGTTAGCGTTCGCCCCCTTCCCGGACTATCAGTTGGTAAGCCTCCCTCCCCTCCCCTGATTGCTTCCTTCCTTTCGTGGTGCTCGGCGGGATTGGGGGTCGCGGATCTTGGGGCTAGGAGCTCGTGCGCGCGCGCAATTCAGTTCAGTTGCTTCCTCTGCTCTCTACCCCCCACCAATTTAGTTTTACTGGCAGTTTCCACTCCTAGATACCCGTGTTGTTTATGGTCTCACTGGTTTCTCGTGCTCGTCGCCGGAATATCGAGGAGGGGAAAACAGAGTGGGTTCTAGTACTATCTTTGTTCCTCTGCGCCTAATGCTCTGTGTATTATATGATATAAAGAAACTTGCGAGTACTTCATTTACCTGTCCCTTGTCCTCTGTAACTTCCCAGATTTATTGGCCTGCCCATGTACTACATTTTATTCATTGGATTACTGGACAGTGGGTGGTCTCAGGCTTTCAGTTCTCTCTTCTATGTAGCTGTGGTCCTATCATCAAGGTTTCATGGGAGAATTGTACCGGGGAAAGTAGTTTTCCTCCTGTTATTGCTAGATTTGCCTCATAATAATGTCTGATTAGGAGCTGTTTTTTAGTCTCCAGTAATGATTGCCTGCTGTCCCTTTCCCAAGGAATCCATGTGCTTAATGTGCTCCTGCAGTTTGTCTACTTGTACTTTCTTTTTTGCTCTTTTGTCTCTCTATCCAATTTTCCCTCTAGGGATTCGTTTATATATTGTGTATGGGATGGATGGATGCTTGTTAGATTAATGCCATTGCCCAGTTTGCCACATGATATGGAGATTCACCCACCCTTTTACATGTCTGCATTCGCAAGTTCCTGCTGCATCTGTCGAAAGCATCCTATACAGAAAGACAATCTTATGTAGTATTAAGTATGTTTGGCCACTTCATTTTGGAAGAGGATTGACTAAGTGAGCAACCATAAAAGGGTCTCGGTAGGTGCTGCGAAAGTGACTCAAGTATTTACATGCTTCAGTGTGGAGATACTGAGATGATTTGTAGGATATCATGCCAACTTGGTCAGGGTACTATGGGTTTTACTCAGTGGCTGTGGCAGTATACAGAGGATACTCTGCATAACTTCTAGGATTCTCTTCTTTCTTTTCGCCAAGTGCTCTACTGTTAGCTTTGAACGCAGAAAAGAAGTACCTTTACATTCACTGTAGATCATCTCTCTTCACTAGCACATCCACATGATAAACATCACGGCGGTAGGTGATTGACAACTACTCTGGTCTGAGTCCCTCCTTGCACCACAATCTATTTCTTTTCTTTACAGCAGCATAGTCGACCTATTTATATATGCTTGCACTGCTGCTGCTTCACAATGTCCATCACTAGCTTGGCAGTTTTGCTTTCGACCTTAGTGTGCTCCATGGCGGATTAGCATCTTTGTATAGTTGCCATGGTCGAGTTGGATGCATGATTGAGGTTATACAGCTAGGTGGCATATCAAGGGTTTGTTGTAAGATTCAATATTGGAAGTCTATGTATGAATGAGATGCATCAGAAATAGGAGTCCACGCCCGGCAGAGCAAAGTGATGCTGGTAGAAGGGTAGGAAGCAGGATAGTTACATCCAAGTGGCCTGAGGTGTCAGATCACTCTGATTGTGCGATCTTTGTTCTGTCAAAATCTGCCTACACACCTCCTTAGTTGCTTTGTTTGAGTCGGCCAGATTTGTTTTTCCTTCTCTGTAAATTTCTTGAATTATTGCTCATGTACATTACTGGATGGTTTCAGTTATTTGTTCTATTTGTAGACGTGAACATGTGGTTGTATGAAGATCTTAGGGGAAAATTGTTGGGAATGTTTCGTCCTGTTAGAGCCACCTTTGCTTGATAATTCTTGATTAAGAGTACTTTTTGTCTATGGCGTAGGAGCTTGCGTGCACGCGCAGTTCAGTTCAGTTGCTTCCTCTGCTCTCTACCACCCACCAGTTTAGTTTTAATGCCTGTTTCTACTCCTAGATACCCGTGTTGTTTATAGTCGCACTGCTTTCTCGTGTTCGTCGCCGGAATATTGAGGAGGGGAAAACAGAGTGGGTACTACCATGTTTTGCTCCTCTGCGCCTAATGCTCTGTGTATTATATGCTATAAAGAAACTTGCTACTACTTCATTTATCTGTCTTTCTGGGCCAACCAGATTTGTCCTTCGTTCTCTGTAATTTCCCAGATTTATTGGCCTGCCCATGTACTACATTTTATTTATTGGATTACTGGACAGTGGGTGGTTTCAGGCTTTCAGTTCTCTGTGTTCTATGTAGCTGTGGTCCTGTCAAGGTTTCATGGGAGAATTGTACTACTAGCAGAGGGAAAGTAGTTTCCTCCTGTTAGAGCTAGATTTGCTTCATAATAATGTCTGATTACGAGCTGTTTTTAAGTCTCCAGTAATGATTGCCTGCTGTCCCTTTCCCATGGAATCGATGTGCTTAATTTACTCCTGCAGTTTGTCTACTTGTACTTTCTTTTTTGCTCTTTTGTCTCTCTATCCAATTTCCCCTCTTGGGATTCGTTTATATATTGCGTATGGGATGGAGGGATGCTTGTTAGATTAATGCCATTGCCCAATTTGCCACATGATATTGATGATTCACCCACCCTTGTAGATGCCTGCATTTGCAAATTCCTGCTCCTTTTGTCAAAACCATCCTATGCAGGGCTTACTGAGATAATTTGTAGGATATCATGCCAACATGGTCACTTGGTCAGGGTACTACGGCTTTACTCAGTGGCTGTGGCAGTATACAGAGGGTACTCTGCATAACTTCTACTCCCTCCGTTCTGAATTACTTGTCGCAGGTATGGATGTATCTAGATGTATTTTAGTTCTAGATACATCCATTTCTGCGACAAGTAATTTGGAACGGAGGGAGTAGGGTTCAATTCTTCCTTTTCGCCAAGTGCTCTACTGTTAGCTTTGAACGCAGAAAGGAAGTACCTTTACATTCACTGTAGATCATCTCTCTGCACTAGCACATCCGCATGATAAGCATCACAGCAATTAGGTGGTTGAGAACCACTATTGTCTGACTCCCTCCTTGCGCCACAATCGATTTCTTCTCTTTACAGCAGCGTAGTGATATATATATGTGCTTGCACTGCTGCTGCTTCACAATCGTCCTTCACTACTTTGGTAGTTTGGCCTTTGAGCTTCGTGTGCTCTATGATATATTAACATCTCTAGTTGCGATGGCCAAGTTGGATGCACAATTGAGGTTATCCAGCTGGATAACATATTAAGGGTTCATTGTATGATTCATTATTAGATGCCTATCTATGAATGAGATGCGTCGGGAATAGGAGTCCATGTCCAGAACAAAGTGATGTTGCTAGAATGACACAAAGTAGGATAGGTACATCCAAGGGGCCTAAGACGACAGACCACTCCGATTCTTAGGTCTTTGTTCTGACGAAATCCGCCTAGTAGACATGGATCTGTGTTTCTATGAAGATTTTAGGGGGAAATTGTTGGGAAAGTTTCGTCCTGTCAGAGCCATCTTTCCTTGACAATGTCTTGATTAAGAGTGGTTTTTGTCTCTGGCGATGAAGACCTCCCTGTCCCTTTCCCATGGAATCTGTTAATGCCATGTGCTCCTTCAGTTTGTCTACTTGAACATTTTTTGTGTTGATTTATCTCTATATCCACATTTTCTCTCTTGGGATTCATTTATATACCATGGGAGGATGGCTATTAGATTCATACCATTGCCATATTTATGAAATGATATAAGGATTCAGCTTTGAGGATGTCAGTATTTGCAAAAGTACAATGCATTCTTAGAAAGCATCCTATGCAAAAAGACAGTCGTATGTGTTTACTATAGGGCCACTTTATCTCGGAACGGAATTGACCAAGTGAGCAATCCTTGAAGGTCTCGGTAGGTTCTGTAAAGTGACTAAAGTATTTACATGATTTAGTGTAAAGCTGTGTGATGATTTGTAGCTGTGTGTACTGGCTACTATGTGATATTTTGTGGCTGTTAGTTATACTGGCTACGGAGCTTGTGTGTGGGCGCGCGCAATTCTGCTCTGGTTCCTCTGCTTTCTACACCCCACCAGTTAGTTATACTGCCAGTTTCTCCTCCTTTACCTGTGTTTCTTAGTCGCACTGGTTTCTCGTGTTCCTTGCCGGCATATCGAGGGGAAAACAAAAGCAGGCACGATCTTTGTTCCTCTCCCAGATTTGTTGTCTGTCTCTTTGGGCCAACCAGATTTGCACCTTTGTTTTCTGTAATCTCTTTTACTAGAGAACAGACCTCATGTCACTCTCTAATGTCTTGATTAAGACTAGGTTTCTGTCTCTGCCAATGATTGCCTCCTGTCCCTTCCCCATGGAATCCATGTGCTTAATGTGTTCCTGCAGTTTGTCCACTTACAATTTATTTTTTACGGCTCTCTTGTCTCTATATCCAATTTCGCTCCTGGGATTTGTTTATATAGCATGGGATGGATGGCTGTTAGTCTAATACAATTGCCATACTTCATTTTAGTTGTCGCCATTTGCAAATCTACAATGCATGCTTCCTGCTGCATGTGTCGAAAGCATCCTATGCAAAAAGACAATCAATCCTATGCATTGATTATGTTTTGTGCTTCATTTTGAAACAGAATTGATTTACTGAGCAACCATTAGGGGTATCAGTACTTGGTAGGTGCTGTAAAAGTGACTTAAGTATTTCCTACATCCTTGAGTGTGGAGCTGCTGAGGTAACTTGTAGGATATCATGCCAACAGGGTCAGGGTACTACCTGTTTACCTGTGTGGCTGTGGCAGTATACAGAGGATACTCTGCATAACTTCTAGGATTCTTCTTTCCTTCCGTTGAATGTTCTATTGTTAATTTTGAATGCAGAAAATAAGTTCCTTTACATTCATTGTAGATCATCTCTCTTCACTAGCTCATCCACATGATAAACATCATGGCGGTAGGTGGTTGACAACTAGTCTGGTCTGAGTCCCTCCTTGCATCGCAATCTATTTCTTTTCTTTACAGCAGCATAGTCGACCTATTTATATATGCTTGCACTGCTGCTGCTTCACAATGTCCATCACTAGTTTGGCAGTTTTGCTTTTGGCCTTCTTGTGCTCCATGGCAGATTAGCATCTTTAGTAGCCATGGCCGAGTTGGATGCATGATTGAGGTTATCCAGCTAGGTAACATATCAGGGGTTCGTTGTAAGATTTATTGTTGGAAGCCTATGTATGAATAAGATGCATCGGGAATAGGAGTCCACGGCTAGGAAGGATAAGAAGTAGGATAGGTACATCCAAGTGGCCTTCGCCGGCAAATCACTCTGATTTTGCTATATTTGTTCTGTCAAAATCCGTCTAGACACTTACTTTATTTTTCTGTTTGGGTTAGCCAGATTTGTCTTTTATTGTCTGTAATTTCTGTCTTTTATTGTCTGTAATTTCCTAGCTTTATTTTGCCATTGTACATTATTAGATGGTTTCAGTTATTTGTTCTATGTGTAGACCTGAACTTGTGGTCTTATGAAGATTTTAGCGAAAAATTGCAGGGAAAGTATCGTTCTTTTAGAGCCATCTTTGCTTGATAATAATGTCTTCACTAAGAGTAGTGTTTGTCTCTGGTAATGATTTCCTCTCCGTCCCTTTCCTGTGAAATCTGTTGATGCCGTGTGCTTAATGTGCTCCTTCACTTTGTCTACCTGTACATTTTCTGTCTCCATTTGTCTCTGCATCCACATTTTCCCTCTTGGGATTCATTTATATATCATGGGAGGATGACTATTAGATTAATACCATTGCCATATTTTGTGAAATGATATAAAGATTCACCTTTGAGGATGTCAGCATTTGGAAAAGTGCAATGCATTCTTAGAAAGCATCCTATGCAGAAAGACAGTCGTATTTATTTACTCTAGGCCCACTTTATTTCGGAACAGAATTGACTAAGTGAGCAATCCTTGAAAGTCTTGGTAGGTTCTGTAAAGTGACTAAGTATTTACATGATTTAGTGTGCGATGATTTCTAGGATAGCATGCCAATCTGGTGAGGGTACTATGTGATATTTTGTGGTTGTTGCAGAATACAGAGAATACTCTGCATAACTTCTGGGATTCACTCAAGCACCAAAGTACAATAAATTAGCTTGATCTTTTCGGTATAGAGCAAAAGAGGCACATTTAATCTTACCAGTTGTTTCCCACCCTATGTCTACTTTGTAGTTTGTGACTTCTTTCAGAAGTTAGTTTTAATATTGCTGTTCTGCACGCATATCGCTATTTTGTCAGATTTTCACAAATATTTCTTTATGCAGATCTGGTGGCACAGTTCTGGAATTTTCACCGGTGACAAAGGTCCCTCTGTGGTTGCTTTGACTTGGAGTATGAACTATCATTGACTTGGGAGCAGTGTTTTTATGGGAAGAGAAAAGCTCCATAAGCAGCCATCTGGTCGTCTGATTGAATCCCTTAAAATGGAGAGGGTCAGGACTATTCTGACTCATAGATACCCATACCCACATGAGCATTCGAGACATTTCATGATTGCTGTGATTGTTGGCTGGCTTTTCCTCCTTTCATCAGATAATTTACAAACCCTTATAATGAAATTGGACAAGAATTTTAAATGGTGGTCGATGTATGCCTGTTTGATTGGTTTCTTCTATTTCTTCTCATCACCATTTATTAGGAAGACTATCAAGCCAAACTATTCAAACTTTAGTCGTTGGTAAGCAATCTCTGGAGTCTGTGAAAAGATAATTTAAGTAAAACAAGATGTATTAGTTCCCTGAGGCTGTTTCTGAATGCAGGTACGTTGCTTGGATATTCTTGGCAGCATTATACCATCTCCCTAGTTTTCAGTCAATGGGGTTGGATTTGAGGATGAATCTTTCCCTCTTCCTCACTATTTATATTTCCTCTCTAGTTTTCTTGATCGTCTTCCACGTCATATTTCTTGGACTCTGGTATTTGGGTCTTGTTTCTCGCATGGCAGAGAAAAAGCCAGAGATGCTTACTATAATCCAAAATTGTGCAGTAAGTTTCTTGGCATACAATGATTCAAGTGTATCGTGTTTTCATTTTCTTCTTTAGATAGTTTTGATTTATCTAAGATTCGCACTTCGTGTCACATCACAGGTGATAAGTATAGCTTGCTGCGTGTTCTACAGCCACTGTGGTAACAGGACTCTTTCAAGGGATAAATCTATTGATCGTAGAACTGCTAGCTGGGTTGCATTTTCACTCTGGAGAAAGCAAAATGAGGACAACACACTGATTTCAAAGCTATTGCGTATGCATAAGTTTAAAGACCAGATTTGCTCATCCTGGTTTGCCCCGGTTGGCTCTGCCAGTGATTACCCACTTCTCTCGAAATGGGCCATTTATGGAGAAGTTAGTATACTTCACCTTCTGTTTATGCTTGGATATCTCTTCTATCTATTTACTGTTTTGTTTTTAACTTGTATATGTTTGCTCCAGTTAGCTTCCAATGGATCCGAACACTCCAACATCATTTCACCTGTCTACTCTTTGTGGGCCACATTCATTGGTCTTTACATGGCCAATTATGTCGTGGAGCGGTCAACTGGGTATGTCGAATGTCTGAGCACATCCATCTGGTAGTTAGATTTTTAATCATGTACTGTATTATAAACAGCTCAACAGATAAGTTTGTATTCTGTCATCTTATCAAAGTTACTTATGATGATGACAAGGAAAATGCAATGTATTTGTCATGGTTTCATCTAAGCAGAACTATACATATATGAATTTCAACCTTCACACCCTCTCAACAAAATGCCATGGTTATCGTGGAAAAATCTGAAGGGGTTGCATTCAGCTTATTACCTATATGAATATACTTTAGTGAAGATAACATGATGTGAGGGGGTAAAATATCCTCAGGTCATTACTTACTGGGCACTTAGGAGTTGCACATGATGATGACCACTTTATTTGTCTTTTTTCACGTGTTTGCATGCTGATATTATCTAGCAGATATGAAAATAGGCCATAAAAAGGTGCTGAATATAATTTCTGAATAAACATCACATCCTTGGTTTGTTCGTTCAGTGTTGGACTAATTTATTCACCTTGTTTCCTTGACTTGTTGTATAGATGGGCTCTAACTCATCCTTTAACAATTTCGGAGTATGAGAATCTGAAGAAACTGTTGAAACCGGATTTTGAGGACATGGTTCCTTGGTACTCTGGGTATGTTGGTGGTCTATCCATAAGCTCTTATTATCCACTTATGTTGTAAAAACGGCTGACTATTTTTTGGTATGTTCTGCAGGACCTCAACAGATTTATTCAAAACCGTTTTCGACCTCATGATATCTGTGACACTCTTTGTTGGTAGGTTTGACATGCGTATGATGCAGGTACATGACCTGTGATTTCTAGCTTCAGTCCTCATTTTGGTTTAGCTTTTTTGTTTCCTTCAGTTTTATCTTGTCATACCCTCCTTCCTAAGCTAAAAAAAAGAATATCCTCCTTCCTAGAATTTTGTTCTTCTCTAAATTCACAGTTATTATTACAGTTCCTAGTTGAGCCTATTGTTCTGTTAAAACAATTGACAATTTTTTTCTAACCCAACCAGGCTGCTATGAACAAAACTCCAGATGAATCTAAGAGCAGCGACCTTTTATACGATCATCTTGATGGGAAAGACGAACTTTGGTTTGACTTCATTGCAGATACCGGCGATGGTGGCAACTCTACATATGCTATAGCACGCTTACTTGCTCAACCTTCTTTAGTCGTAAAGTCTGATGATTCCAGGCTTATATTTCCCCGTGGAGAACTACTACTTATTGGTGGAGACCTCGCGTATGCTGCATACTTTGATCTTTTGCATTATGAGAAGTTTTCAGTTCATGTTTGCTGATTTATGATTAGTATAAATGTTTTGCTTGTCATATTTATCACAAGTTGCATTCCATACATGGATGATGCCATCTATTAATTATTTTTGCCAGCCTGTTATATTGGATTTTCATTTTTCCATGTTGATCTTGGAATAAGCTCTTAAAAAAAATGCTGATTTGTTCCTTACTTCTGCAGATATCCGAATCCATGCTCATTTACATATGAGCGGCGTTTTTTCTGCCCTTTTGAGTATGCTCTCCAGCCTCCTGCTTGGTACACGCCTGATCATATAGCATTGGAAAAACCTGAACTTCCTCTTGGAGTTTCTGAGCTCAGGCAGTATAAGGGACCACAATGTTTTATGATTCCTGGAAACCATGGTAAATATTACCTACCTGTGAACTGCACTGTACTTCATGTTTTATGACATTCATGTACCTGTCTTCTTCCTTCCCATCAGTGTTACATTTTTTATTTGCTAATAATGATGTCTTGGCATGAGAGAAGTTACACTGCATATTTCTGATACATCATTGTGAATGGACGAATGCCAATAAGAGTGACAAAAGCTGCATTGTTTTCGAGCAGATTGGTTTGATGGACTGAACACATTCATGAGGTATGTCTGTCATAAGAGCTGGCTTGGTGGGTGGTTTTTACCCCAGAAGAGGAGTTATTTTGCATTAAAGCTTCCCAATGGGTGGTGGGTTTTTGGTCTTGACCAAGCTCTACATGGCGACATTGATGTGTACCAGTTCAAGTTTTTTGCAGAATTATGTCAACAGAAGGTAATACATCCTTTCATCTGCACTCTATCAGGACATCGTTTTTTTTCTGTTGGTGATATGGTTATCTTTTGTTAATTTGATGATTCAGTAGTAATAAACCAGTAGATGAAAATTGGGATCACTGCTAGTAGATCTTGTTATCTTAAGCAGAAAGCAATGCAGATATTTGTTATTGTGCATTAAGATTGCCGCATGTTCATTTTCGTGGTGACTAGTATTAGTCGAATTTATGCAGGTTGGAGAACATGATTCTGTAATTCTTATAACTCATGAGCCAAATTGGCTTCTTGACTGGTACTGGGGTGATAAAACTGGAAAAAACGTAACATATTTAATATGTGAGTACCTCAAGGGAAGATGTAAATTGCGGATGGCTGGCGACCTGCACCATTATATGCGTCATTCTTGCACTGAGTCCAAAGAACCAGTACATGTGCAACACTTGCTTGTAAATGGTTGTGGTGGAGCCTTTTTGCATCCAACACATGTCTTCGAGAACTTCAAGGAATGCTATGGGAACAAGTATGAAACGAAGGCTGTATATCCTTCTTATGAAGATTCTAGCAAGGTAAGGTTGACTCTTACATTTGTTTATCTTTCTTTGATTCATTATGTAACAGGGTTGTTCTTGGAATAACCAGCCTTGTTGCCAACTGACTGCTTCTTTTGTTTGTCCATCTAGATTGCACTTGGTAATATTTTAAAATTCCGAAGGAAAAATTGGCAATTTGATGTCATTGGTGGTTTTGTGTATTTCGTGTTGGTCTTCTCAATGTTTCCACAGGTGAGAAACTAGATTATACTGTAGTTCTTAACTGTATAGTTGGAAATTATTGTTCCATTATTTGGTCGAGATGAGGCCTTAAAGCTTCAAAAGAGATTACTGGTTTTCTTGTCCACAAATGTTAAATTAGGAACTGCATCAAAATGATTGTACATCGATGTAATAACTGGCATAACATTGCAAGCTTCCTTGTTGGTATACGAGTTCATCAACGATTATGCTGTCTTACTTAGCATTGACATTGAACATGACCTGAAATATTTTAGGACTTCAAACAACGCCGATGCTGTTACGCATTGTACGGCTATCTATTTCCAGTGTTAATTTTGTAAGATTTAATAAAATCAGGGTTTTACTGATATGATCAGATCATTCTAATTTTTAACCCTAACTCCTTGGGTACCTTAACATGTTCTCAGACTTAATGAAACTGTATTGTCCCGTAGGGTTTTGTACATTTTATGATAATTGTCTGTAGCTCTATGTACAAGTAAATTATGCTCCATCAAAATTATGCTCCTCCAGATGATGAATATGCATGGCCCATAAAAAACCACAGACGCGAGGGACACAATTATTTAGTTTACTTGTTATAATAGTTCTTATGTTTCTTAATTTCTATCTTTTGTGGCCTGATGTAAGTATGATGTTTTTTTCTTCAGTGTGACTCATTTCGTATCTTGCATGAAGACTCTTGGGATGGCCGTGTGAATAGTTTCTTCAATGCAACGTGGAATGCTATTTTTGAGATTCTAGAGCATTCTTATGTATCCCTAGCTGGTGTTCTTACTCTGTTGACGGTATCATTTTTCTTTGTACCCACAAAACTATCACGTAGAAGACGTGCTTTGCTTGGCTTTCTTCATGCTGCTGCTCATATAACTTCGGCAGTACTACTGATGCTGCTTATGGAACTGGGTATTGAGATATGCATCCGCAACCATCTACTAGCGACATCAGGTTTGTGTTTCGTATTTCCCTCTGTGTGCATCATTGCTTGATTACCATGTTATGTTGTCATATTGAATCCTTATAAAAGTTATGAGTTATAATCGTAGATTCCCTTTTCGTTTAAGAAGGTTACAAGTTACTTCTTTTCGTAGCAGTCAGATTCCTTTATAGCGATTTGGAGAAGAATGACAGGATAGTACTTGCTTGTTGTTTTGCGTCACCTCTCATGTGTGTCAAGAATAATGTACTAGTTAGTGACAGCTGCATTGTCTGTTGACACAGTTGTTTACTTCTTTTGTTGGATTACTCATTTACAGGCTACCACACCCTCTATGAATGGTACCGTCAGGCGGAAAGTGAACATTTCCCTGATCCCACGGGGCTTCGTGCTCGTCTGGAACAGTGGACCTTCGGGCTTTATCCTGCGTGTATCAAGTACCTTATGTCTGCCTTCGACATCCCAGAGGTTATCCTTTGAACCATACAAACACCACTTCTTCTGATGGGCTGTACCATTATTGACTGTCATTTTCTCTTTCAGGTTATGGCAGTAACTAGAAGCACAATCTGCAGAAAAGGAATAGAGTCTCTCCCTCGGGGAGGCGCCATCATCTACTATGTGTCTGTCTTTCTCTACTTCTGGGTCTTGTCGACGCCCGTTGTGTCGATGGTGTTTGGGAGCTACTTATACGTGTGTATAAACTGGTTCCATATTCACTTTGACGAGGCCTTCTCCTCCCTGCGCATAGCAAATTACAAGGCGTTCACGCGGTTCCACATAAAAAAGAATGGAGACCTTGAGGTGTTCACCCTGGCTGTGGACAAGGTAATGTCTCTGCTAGTTTGACTTACCAGCACCATCATTCTGCATGATTCTGGTTGCATTCACTATCTTTAATCGTCTCGACTCCTACCGAGTAATAATGTATGATATGGTTTGGGTTTAGCTCTCCAAGCTTGGCTTTTTCCTGTGGCGTGTCTCACGTGTGTTGTCAATTACCAGGTGCCAAAAGAGTGGATGCTGGATCCAGACTGGGATATGGAGCCCAAGGAGCCATTGCAGATGAGCCACACCAGGAGGTTCCCAAGCAAATGGCGAGCCGCGTCGGGATGGTCGGATCCGACCAGCGTAGTTCGGGTTGTTGACCAGTTTGTCATTCCACGGACACCGGTAGATCCTCTTTTACCAGACTCTGCTCCGTGACCGACTTAACACAGGCCACGCTGTTGTAAGCTTGTATTGTAAAGTATGTAGTTTACCTTGTGCCATCTTCTTGGGAGAGGCTGGCTGTACATATCATAGAACAAGGTACAAGTTAGAAAAAGTTTTAAGAGAAAAGAAAATGTAGAATCAGCAGGAGGGAGGAATGGTGTATATCTGTTCTGGAATGAAGCCTTGACTGACCAACGTATGGTCTGAAGATGAAGCAATTGTGTACTAGCAAATGAACAAATTGCATGTGCGGTTCAACTTTTCTCTTAAAGGAAAACAAAGGACTCATTGACCTTAAGAATCTTAGGCCTTGTACAATGCTAGGTGCTTAGGGAGGTGCTCAGAAAAATAAATGGGGTTTTTCTCAAGCACCAGTGCTTATTTCTACACGAGAGCCTAATTAAGTGTGTGCCTTGTACAAATAAGCACCGATGCTTAAAGAAAGTCTGATTTATTTCTCCAAGCACCTCTCCTAAGCCTCTTGCATTGTACAAGGCTTAAGAAGATGATGGAGTTCCATGAACTAGAGGGGGTGAATAGTCCTATCGAAAAAAAATCTAATGCAGTTTTTAACTGGTCTGAGTTGTAGCATTTTTAGTTGGAATGATGAGGCGGTGAATAGTCCTATCAAATTAAATCTACTTCAACTTTTACCTGGTCAAGTTTTAGCTACACTTGGTAAACTCCAACTGGAATGGTGAGTATTCTTCTTATCCAGCTGCTGCTGTAGTAGGATCACTATCAGATCACATCTCTCGAAGTTCAGTTCTAGTCTTGCTAACACTATCAATCGTGTCTACGCCTCTACGGCGGGTCATTTCATCTACATTTTTGCTGTTTTTACCACAGAAGCTTGATTCAGCCTTGTTGGAGTCGTTGGGCTTGACATTTTTGAGCTGGTTAAGTGTTTGCAACCATGATGAAGGATTGCCACACTGTTTGTTGTATTCAGATTATTCAGATTCGTAACGTTTAGATCAAGAATAGTCTTTTTTGTAGGCGCGCCATCTTCAGTGATCTTGTTTGTAGATTACCTCTGTTAAATTTGCATCATGGAGTTTTTATGCATTGGTGTTTGTGTATGTGGATATTTCAATTCATGCTAGGGATGAAGACATGTTCATCTTGTATGTAGCACGGACATCCAATGGAATTTTTTCAAAATCTAGTCTTGACTAGAGAGATAGGAGTGATGATGATTTCCTGCAACAAATGCAGTATTTATTTTCCCCTTTCACAAAAAATTGCACAAACGCTCCTCACACAAAGGCGGTGGCCGTCGTTCCCCTCTGTCTCAAGTCGCCATCAAGGTGCAGGGAAACGGAGGGGAACTCGGTTCTTTGTTCGTGCGTTCGAGGCTGTGAAGACACCATATGGAGATGGAGTAAGTCCCTCTAGCCCCCTCCTCTCCCCGACGGTGTTCGTATAGTATGTAAAACTCAACAACATTTCTCCTTTTCGATACAAGAAGAAAATGAAAACTAAAGCATCACGTGTAGAAAACCACATTGAAGACCCCAAACTACATACACCTAAAGCCAGGTAGGAATCACCAAATGCAATTAATGGATGTGCCCCATGTATCAATGAAGCTTCCATTGCCCTCACTACAGGTTACGTTTACATACTGGGGGCGCATGTATAAAATAAAAGCAGACTAGGAACTAATCTGGCTCGCAACATGGATTGAATGCATACATACTCAAACCGAACAAGGCGGCTAATCGTTCACATGGTAACTTATATATTCTTATAGATTGACCAAAACCTGACATATCATGGGATTGGAAGGCGACGGGACTCAGATTTGTACTAGGGGGTGGCAATATCTAGATTCTTAGAGGCAGCCATGCGCTTCGAGTGACGTAGGCCCCTAGTGGCAGCGATGCACTGCAAAATGACTGAGCTTCATGTTCTTATTAGTGCCAGCCATATATGCAGCTGTTTGGTTTGTCGGCCGTGTCAAGTCACCAACAGGTACCCGGAGGATTTCCTAGTTTTAAGTCATGCTACAACAAAACTGAAGGGATCGAGCCAAACCGCAAATTGATTCCTCCACATTTCTTAGGTTGTATTTTTGTTCCTGAAACAAAATCTTAACAACATTTTAGATTTTCGCCCACGTGTTAAGTTTCATGTTTGTCTTCTCGTCCAAACATTCACTTTGATCGTTGTGATGGAGATCTGATGTCAAATTGTCCCTTGAGTTTTCTAAAACTTTATTTTAGGTGTTCCTTGTTATGGTAGTTGACAACTGGTTTTACCCTCCAAGCATATTCTGAGGACCAATTTCAGCATGGTCCTTCTTACCCCTCTTTTCACATGGGTGATATATTCTGAGACATAGCTTTTAATGTGTGATGCAGCATGTCTCGTACGTATTTTTTCCAGTGTGACATGTAGCCTGAGCTATCAGATATTGGTCTAATCCGTCCCAAAAAACGAACTTAAGAAGGATCAGAGTCCGAAAGACTGACTCGAAGAAGAAGCGCCGCCATCCATCTAAAC
Organism: Triticum monococcum; assembly: GCA_034509565.1. Lineage (NCBI taxonomy): Eukaryota > Viridiplantae > Streptophyta > Magnoliopsida > Poales > Poaceae > Triticum > Triticum monococcum. The sequence continues at coordinate 588,658,187 of CM067845.1, read as the reverse complement.
GCCGCCCTTTTGAAGACTAAAACCCTACCTATCTACTAGCCGGATCCGAGACACCAGAAATCCCCTCCCCGCCACCGGCCGCTGGAGCGGCGGGCGAAAGGGAGGCGAATCCATGGGCTCGACGGTGAAGATCGAGGGGAGAAAAGCTTTCCCTAGTCACCTTGCGAGAGGGGAAAGAAAGCTCCATTAAGCATTTCGGATTCAAGCCTAGCTATACCAGATTCCTAATCGGTGTACAAAATCCATATTGGACTGGTCTTTCTAATCGTGGTTAATCCCAACAGCATCAAGACACCTACGATGGCTCTAAGAAAGTGCAAGTTGATTCCATATATTTTCCCTCCAAAACACAAAATACCATAAAAAGTAGAGTATTTAGTTTGTGACCTATATATATGGTCGCGCTATTCGTCATCCTGGGTGAGGAATAGTTATTCTTCACCCTTCTCTATTTTACCATCAATGCACCGTAATTTTATGTTCTGTAAATTTTGTCTTATTTCCGACACAAAAAGGGACCGTAAGAAAATATATAATCACCGTAAAAAATATTTTATGTTATGTAAAATTATAAACGTAAAAACACAGTCTAAAATACACATAAACTGCAAATTTTCTTGTCTTATGATTTATATTTTTATTTTCGTATGTCAAATTTTACGTAGTGAATCAATACGAATGTAACTATTTGAATTCCAAACGTAATTTAATTATGAAATGATCGTAAGATTACCTCGGGTGAAGAATAACTTATTCTGCACCCTGGGTGATGAATAGTAACACTATATATATATATATATATATATATAATATTATGTTATGTAAAATTACAAACATAAAAACATAGTGTAAAATATACATAAACTGTAAATTTTATTGTCTTATGATCTATATTTTTATTTTCTTATGCCAAATTTTACGTAGTGAGTCAATAGAAATGTAACTATTTGAATTCCAAACATAATTTAATTATGAAATGATCGTAAGATTACCTCGGGTAAAGAATAAGTTATTCTTTACCCGAGGTAATCTTACGATCGCTTCCTAAATAAATTACGTTTACAATATAAATAGTTACATGCATATTGATTCAATATGTAAAATTTGGTATAAAAAAACAAAGATATAGGTTATAATACAAAAAAAAAATCACATTTTAAGTATGTTTTACATTATATTTTTACATTCGTAATTTTACGTAACATAATATATTTTTTACAATGAGTACATATTTTCTTACGCTCTCTTTTTATGTATGAAATAAGACAAAATTTATGAAACATAAAAATATGATGCATTATATGAGCAGTTGGTCAAAGTGTGTGTGTGTGTGTGTGTGTGTGTGTGTTTGACGAAGGGGCGATTTTATTGGTTCAAAATGGAGCATCAAGAGAATACAAACACCATGAGCACACATTTGACCTCTACATAGTTAGGATGCACACAGCCAATACTAACGCACACATACAAAACACACTGATAAATAGCAAAGTCATATAAGACCAAAGGAATGTGTAGGCGAGGAAAAAACAAAGTGATCAAATCCGCCATCAGCAAACTACAACACCGACCATATTCGCACCAACCATCTCATGACATCACATGAACGACGAGGTTCTTCGACATCAACGCCTTGAGGAAGGGAGCGAGAAGCTCAAGCGTCACACTAGTAGAAAAAACACATTTGTCCTGGTTCTAAAACCAGGACTAAAGGCCCTCCACGTGGCCGCTGTCTAGAGCTCCACCTTTAGTCCTGGTTGGTAACATCAACCGGGACTAAAGGAAATTTTACGATTTTTTATTTTATTTTTCAAATTTCTGAATTATTTTACAATTTAATCTCTAATCACTCCTCATCACTGCTCAATTTAACCTCTAATCTCTAATCACCCCTCATCATTCCAAATCATCTAACTTCCCGGCCTATCACCCATCTTCTCACTACTCCAGCCTGAGCACGCTTAACTTCCGGGTTCTATTCCCCCTCGTTTCCAAGTCTACACTTGTTGTTTCCCTGACAATACTAAGATGTCAATCCTATTAACCCTCAGGAGTTTAGCTTGAGCATGAAGTCATACGTTTCACTATTTGAGTTTGAAACTATTATTCTAAAAAATAGTAATTATTTAGTAACACAAATATTTCTTGAATAGGTTTGACCATAGTTTGACCACAATTTGACCATAGTTTGACCATAGTTTGACCATAGTCGAAGGGACCTTCCATCGGATCTAGAGAGACGGACTCTCACGAAGACCTTTCGGTGATCACTACAATCTACAGCGAGGCCGCCACAAGGACCACACCAATTACGGAGCACACCACCACCGCTACCACCTTGCCGAAGAGAGCTCTATCCAGGCCAATTGGCGAAAGGCAGATCAACATCGCCAACGTGTGATACGTCTCCAACGTATCTATAATTTTTGATTGCTTCATGCTATATTATATTTTGTTTTGGATGATTAATGGGCTTTACTAAGCACTTTTATATGATTTTTGGGACTAACCTATTAACCCAGAGCCCAGTGCTAGTTCCTGTTTTTTTCCCTTGTTTCAGTGTTTCGAAGAAAAGGAATATCAAACGGAGTCCAAATGGAATGAAACCTATGGGAGAGTTATTTTTGGAAAGAAAGCAATCCGGGAGACTTGGAGTGCACGTCAGGGGATCAACGAGGAGAGCACAAGGCAGGGGGCGCGCCCACCCCCCTGGGCGTGACCTCCACCCTCGTGGCTCCCCTGACCGACTTCTTTCGCCTATATATACCCATATACCCTAAAACCATCGGGGAGCAGAATAGATCGGGAGTTCCGCCGCCAGAAGCCTCCGTAGCCACCGAAAACCAATCTAGACCCGTTCTGGCACCCTGCCGGAGGGGGAATCCCTCTCTGGTGGCTATCTTCATCATCCCAGCGCTCTCCATGACGAGGAGGGAGTAGTTCACCCTCGGGGCTGAGGGTATGTACCAGTAGCTATGTGTTTGATCTCTCTCTCTCTCTCTCTCTCTCTCGTGTTCTTGAGGTGATACGATCTTGATGTATCGCAAGCTTTGCTATTATAGTTGGATCTTATGATGTTTCTCCCCCTCTACTCTCTTGTGATGAATTGAGTTTTCCCTTTGAAGTTATCTTATCAGATTGAGTCTTTAAGGATTTGAGAACACTTGATGTATGTATTGCGTGGGATACCCGTGGTGACAATGGGGTATTCTATTGATCCACTTGATGTATGTTTTGGTGATCAACTTGCGGGTTCCGCCCATGAACCTATGCATAGGGGTTGGCACACGTTTTCGTCTTGACTCTCCGGTAGAAACTTTGGGGCACTCTTTGAAGTACTTTGTGTTGGTTTGAATAGATGAATCTGAGATTGTGTGATCTATATCGTATAATCATACCCACGGATACTTGAGGTGACTGAAAGTGCGTTATATCGACTAGAGGGGGGTGAATAGGCGATTTTTATGAAAGTCTTCAAAACGTGGAAGTTATGAAGACAAACAAAATAGACAAGCCTATCACTATGCAGCGGAAGTTAGATTACACAAGGCAAGCCATGGTCAAGTATTCAATATAGTGAAAGCAACAGTGACAAACAGCTTCAGTGTAATAAGGATCAGGTAGGAAGAAGTTATGAAGCCAAACAAATCATACAGTTAAGTTGTGAAGACATAAGATAAAGCAAGCATGCAATGGCTTCACAATGTGTAACGGTAAGTAAAAGGAGGTGAAGATGAAACCAGTGACACGCTGAAGACAATGATTTGTTGGACCAGTTCTAGTTGCTGTGACAACTGTACGTCTGGTTGGAGCGGCTAGGTATTTAAACCAAAGGACACACAGTCCCGGACACCCAGTCCTGAACATGCAGCTCAGGACACCCAGTCCTCACCGTTTTCTCCTTGAGCTAAGGTCACACAGACCTCGCCCAATCACTCTGGTAAGTCTTCAAGGTAGACTCCCAAACCTTCAAAGACTTCGTTCACCGGCAATCCACAATTTCTCTTGGATGCTCAGAACGCGACGCCTAACCGGCTGGAGGATGCACAGTCCTCAAGTGTAATAAGTCTTCAGATCACTCAGACAAGAAGACTTAAGTGATGCCCAATTTACTATGGCTCTGGGTGGTTAGGGCTTTTCTCCTTGCTAGGAATTTTCTCTCAAAGGCTTCAAGGTGGGTTGCTCTCAAACGACAAAAGCCGTGCACTGAAATCTGAGCAGCCAACCGTTTATGGTTGTAGGGGTGGACAATTTATAGCCACTTGGCAACCCGACCTGATTTGTCCGAAATGACCCTGGGTCACTAAGGAACTGACACGTGTACCAACGGTTGGATTTCGAACTCACACGGCAACTTTACTTGGGCTACAAGTAAAGCTGACTTGTCTGACTCTGGACAAGATTTTCTCTCATAGTCTTCGCTCGAAGACATAGGATTTGAATTAGGCATCACTTCAGTCATCCTGACTGGTTCTCTTGGACCCCACTTAACAGTACGGTGGTTCCTATGACACAACATAAATGAAGTAAAACTACGAAGGATCTAAGTCTTCGAGTTCCATAAGCTTCATAGGGAGTCTTCACATGTCATTGTCTTCAATATGAATATCTTCATAAACCACCATTGTCTTCAATGTCTTCGTACATTTTTAGGGGTCATCTCTGGTAGTGAAACCGAATCAATGAGGGACTTCTACCTGTGTTATCCTGCAATTCTCACAAACACATTAGTCCCTCAACTAGGTTTATCGTCAATACTCCAAAACCAACTAGGGGTGGCACTAGATGCACTTACAATCTCCCCCTTTTTGGTGATTGATGACAAACTAGTTGAAGTTTTCAACGGGGAACATAATTTGTGAAATTGTATATGAATAGTCTTCATAAGCTGCAAGGGCTCCCCCTGAAGATGTGCATATAAGTAATTTGCTTCTTGAATGCAAATGCACATGGCAGGTTGTACTTGTGGAGATCCACTTCAACTTATGATGACAATCCACTATGCATGTTAGAGTATATGAAGATAATGACATGCATAATGGAAAATGGACGTCTGCAGAATGATCTAAGTGCGGAATTTATCGTCGCACATGCGGAATTTATCTTCGCATAACAGAGTGACAAACAGGTAGCAGACGACCATCAAGGCTACGTGTTACAACTCAAAGAAGCAAATGTAGCAAAAACGGGAGTTGTAAGCACGAAGCAAAATGTAGCAAAAGATGAAAGGCACCAGCCCATAGTGACCCGCTTGAAGACTATAAACATCATATGCTTCTCCCCCTTTTGTCAGTGATGACCAAAAAGGTTTGAAGACATAGAGTTTTCTACGCGTTCCCAGGCGCAGCAGGGTCGGTGGAGTTGGGTGGCGGTGCAGACGAGCTTGGTGCAGATTCGACGCGAGCTGAAGTAGGTGGAGGTGATGTAGCATCGTCTTCTTCTTCGATAATTCGGGCGGACACGGTGGCAGCAGAGGAAGAGAACTCTGAATCTTCAAGTGATGGTGTGCTTCGCATCACAGCTCTTCTAGGAGGTGTGGAGTCAAACTTGAATCGCTCTTTGAAGCCATCCTCTTGAAGTTCAGCTTCAGTGCACATCATGGTGAGGCCTTTCCAAGTGCGGCGACAGGTTTCGTGTGTGACGAATGCATTCTTGGTGGCCAGATTTCTGATGCGATTGACGTCTTGCATGATACTTCTCATCTGCCTCTTGAGCCAGTCGTGATGCCTATCTTGCTTTTGGTGAAGAGCCACAAGAAGTTCTCGGTCATTGAGTGCACGAGCGCGTTTCTTGGGTCTCGGTGCAGCTGTGCTGTCAGTGGCTTCAGTTGATGCAGGGGCACGTGTGGTGCCAGCCATTGGATACACTCTTGAGATGGCTTCAACACCTTCATCATTCTGAGTGAAGCTCTGGTGTTCTGCATTCTGAAGACTTAATGGTTGCTTGGCAGGCTCAGGATATATTGCTTCAGCAGAGGTGTCCACATCGGGTAAGAAGATCCTATGGTTGCGGGCTGAGGGTTGATAGGAGATAGCAGAGTGAAGCTTGATCAGCCTCATAACCCAAGGAGCATAAAACTTCAAACCAAAGAGATCTGAGCCAGACGCTGCAAGTTGGCGTATAAAGAGATCCTGTGCGTTGAAGCATTTGCCATGCAGGATACAGAAGATGTGAGTCTTCATTGCACCTTCAACCTTGGCATATGGAGAGTGCCCCTTAATGGGCCATAGAGTCCGCCTGACGATGTGATATATGGTTCTGGGCAGGTACTCTAAGTCTTCAACGAAGAACTCAGTTGGATAAGGTGCATCATGAGGCAATGGCTTCATCATTGAGAGCATCTGACTCATATTTGGCTCAGGCCGCTGGAATATGCTCGCAATTGCTTCAGCATGGAGTTGGCAACCTTCTTCGAAGAGTTCGCCAGGAGTGGGTAGGCTGGTAAGCTCAATGATATCGAATGCATTAGCTTCATGATGGACATTGCCGGTCATCCACTCCAGGACCCAAGTCTTCGGATCTCTGTTATAGCCTTTGACATGCAGGGTGACATAGAACTGGAGCAGAAGCTCTTCATTCCAGTGCTCTTCATCGGTGATAAACGGCAGCAGACCCACTTGCTTGAAGCAATCCAGTGCTTCTTCCAGACCAGGCAGACCAGCAACAGCTTCAACCTCAAGGCGCTGGTGAGGAAAGATGCGGCCTTGGTTGTATAGGATGCATGAATAATAGCTGCATTGTGGGTAGCTCCAGAACCTATCTGATACAATCCGTTCCCTTGAATAAGGGTTCGTGGAGCTGTTGAAGAACATATTATCTGCCCTGAAGCTATTGATGTTGAAGGAGCCAGGAGCTGATGCAGGACCTGGGAACCTTGGCAGTCGTGGGATCGGCTTCTGGACCTGGGGCCTGTGCGCAACATGATAGTTGAATTGTGGACCGGTAGCAGACTCAGGCACAGAAGGTTCAGGTGCAGTAGCTTCAGTGTCTCTTGAAGCTGTTGTTGGGAAGGGCTCCACAATTGCTTCAGTGTTGGTTGTGGCAGCCTCAACGTTTTCAGCCTCAACACGTGTAGTGAGAGGGACGGATTCAGGTACGTTCTCCTAGAAAACTGCTTCTTGTTGGTGCGGGGGTGATGGAGCTTGAGGTTCTTCTTCAATATCTTCGGCGGATGCAGCCGGAATGTTGTCAGCAGCCTGAGCCCTTGGCCCTTTGCGAAGCCTACGGAATGTAGGCGACGCCGGTGGAGTTGCAGTGGGCTGGGGCTCATTATCTTCCTCCTGTGGGCGATCTGCCCACGATGCATCTTGTGTGATTGGTGTCAATGGACGACCAATGCTGATCAGTTCGCTTGTCTCAAGCTGAGGAAGGGCTGTATCACCTTGTACATTGTCTTGGAGACCAATGTCTTCAGCAGCGTTGGGGTCGGCTGCTGGAATGTCTTCAGCGTGCGGAGCCTTTGTGAAAGTAGGCTCATGCACTGTCAACTGACGATCTTCGTCAGGATAGCAGACGGAGAGGGGTTCGACTATCAAGGGCTCTGTGGGAGCAGCCCGAGATTTCTTGGTCTTGCGCTTCTTGATGGTGGGGTCAGAAGGAGAGGCTTCAGAGTGTTTCCTCTTCCGAGCTTCAGCCTCTGCAGTCCGTGTCTTCTTGAGCTCTGAGGCGGTTGATCGACTCTTTGGCTTCGAGCCATTCGTTGCGGTGGGGAAGACAATCGGAGCAGTTTCTGACCTTGGCGCCTCTGGTTCAGGTACAGCAGGCTTCTTTTTCTTCTTTGCGGCCATCTTGGGGTCGATGCCGGGACGCCCAAGTGCCTTGCGCTTCTCAGCCTCATTGTAGGCCTGCACGCAGCGATCAGCCAAAGTCTTCATGCGCTCTCGCGAGCCTTGAGCTTCGGCACGCATCTTTAGAAAGTTCTCTTTCAGCTCGTGCAACATGATCTTGAAGTTTCTTACGTCTTGCACGCTGAGCTTGGCCACATGCTTCTTGAACTGAGCCTTTTCGAAATCAATTTTCTGCTTCTGTTCAACAATGCGCTGGGCTATTGCAAGTTCTGAAGCAATTGCGCCTTGAAAGGCAACACTGAGGCCTATTGGCAGTTGCAGATCATTGAAGCTGATGTCCGGTGAGGTAAACCATTCATCGATGAAGTTGTGGATGATGGCGACATCAAACAGAGGCAGATTGTTGAAGATTTCAGCCTCCTCCTTGCTCTTGATGAGCTGCTCAAGAGCATCATCTCCAAGATCTTCATCGCTTGAAAGATCAATGGTTTCGCAGCGCAGAATGGCAGCAGCTGTGAGCTCTTTGCCTGTGTGTGGCTGAGGCTTCTTGGCTTCTTGGGGCTTGGAGACTCGTGATAAGTCTTCAGACTGCACACTGGCTTCAGGAGGTGCAGTTGCCAATGGCTTCGCTCTAGAGATTTTGGGAGAAGCGGCTGGCTTTGAAGCTTTTGGCTTCTTCGTCTGCTTTGGCTTCGGTTCAGCAGGAGCGTCATCAGACTCAGTGTCTGCTGGAGGGTCGTTCACGGCAGTCCCTTGGACTAGAATGCGAGTGATGAGGCCTGCGAGATTGGCATACAGCCCGATGATATTGGGATTGGCGTCGCGTGTGCCATCCGCCCTTGGTTCAGAGGGACCAGGGTTGAAGTCCAACCCCAGCTTCTTCTTGTTTTGCTTCGCAGAGTTCTGAGCAAATTGGAAGTTGCGCTTGAACAGATTGTCATCGTGACACCAGAGAAGTGATGACGGATGTGCTTCAGCTGGCTGTGGTCCTCTGACCATGCATGGATAGAAGCCTTGAGCAATGGCTTCGTCTCTAGACCGGGGTATGAGATTTTTGTATAATACGTCTCCCCATGGTCTCTTGATGGCGCACTTTTCTGCATATTCCTGAGTGACGAAGCGGTATTGGAACCACTGCTTTGCCCAATATCTTCGAATCCATTGGATTCGTGTCTTGCGCTGACCATAGTTCTCTTCAGGATCAGTTTTGTACATTTCTGCCAATTCATCAGGCAGATCTTTGGACGTTCCACCATGTCTCTGTCTGCCTCCCTTCCTGGCTACTGTTTCTGAAGCCATGAATCTTAACTTGGAAGGCTTCAAGATGTTCAAAGTCTTCAAAGGCTTCCTTTTGCTTGACCAACAAGAACTTGCTTCAGGAGAGTTGATGTGATGCTGCAAGTACTCTGCAAATGAATGCAGACTATAAGAACCAAAGGATTCTCCCACGGACATGTACCTGTGACAGCATTAAGGTGCGAGGGAAGGGGAAGAGGTCATATGCATTCTCAGAAGACTTTTGAAGATAAATCGGTTTAGAAGACATTGACCTCATCGTGCGAAGACATTCACTCATAGATAAGGAGTTGGTTTCAGATTTGTACGAACCCACAGATCAGTACAAGTGAGGAATCTAACTACTTCATGATGCACAAGTGAATATTCTAGGCAGGTTATGAGATGCAGATTGAGAGGGATGTAACTTGTGAGAGCAGAAACTTCTTATGGCAGTAGGTGACTGAACTATGGGATCAAAAGAGGCTGTAAAAAGAGGTTTTATTTACCACACTTGGAACTGCTAGACGAAGTGGGAGTTGAGGCCGAGCAGTTCGATCCTCCGTGCCCTAACTTGGCGACGGAGGACACCTACGGCGACGGCGGAGAGAGCGATGTCCGCTGTCGGCATGAAAACAACGTCGAAGAGGTTGCGGCAGTGAAGCGCTTCGTCGCCGGCGTCGTCGAGAGCTAGCGGTGGCACTAGGGTTCGTGCATGGGTGGAAGAAGAGATAATGACCGCAGTGAATCATGTATTTATAGGGATAGAGGCGGCACTGTGCTATTACTCAGGTGCCCCTGGCGATTCGCATCTGAACATCACGTGGCCATCATGCGGTATTTTGGGGGCAGTTTCACATCCCACGCACGCCTTGATTGTCGGGTGTCGTTCCTACTTCTCCGGATTTCTTGTTGATGAAAAAGCATTGAAAACGGTTTTAAAGTTTGTCTCTGTGTCTTCTGCTGACAAGGATGCAGTGAAGACATTCGACAGTTTAATAGAATGCATACGACTTGGAGAGATAGAGTTTGAGGTGGGAAGCATGGAGAGGTTAGGATCCGATCACATTCACTTAGTTCAAGAGATTCAAACAAGAAGACATAGCTATAAGTGAATGCTGTAGAGGACAGAACACCAGTACATATATATATATATATATATATATCTATATAATTAACGCAGTGAAGATAATCATGAAGACAAATTGATTGAAGCCAAACCAAATGTGAAGACATTGCGAGGTAACGCCATGAGTGAAACTCTTCAAATAGAACGTTTGGTGGTGGCGTTACCCACCGTATAGGAAGTATTAGACTTAGACACGGCGCACAATTATCATGGCGCTCCGAAGTCAAATTCCATGTTAATGTATTCACACTTAGAATGTATGTCTTCATTGATTGAAGATATACGTTACTTCGTGTGTTGCACATCTAAGTCATCAACATGCATAAGTGTTAGGATGTGTGCCTGATCACAGAACATTTGAGGATTCCAAGATATTTAGCTCACACCGTAACTTGCAAAATATCTTCTCATCCAAGGGCTTGGTGAAGATATCTGCCAATTGCTCTTCAGTGTTGACGTGTATGATATCAATATCTTCCTTTGCAACATGATCTCTGAGAAAATGATGACGAATTTCAATGTGCTTTGTCTTCGAGTGCTGAACTGGGTTGTTGGCGATCTTGATGGCGCTTTCGTTGTCGCAGTAAAGTGGCACTTGCTTCAGATGAATGCCATAATCCTTGAGGGTTTGCTTCATCCATAGAAGCTGAGCGCAGCAGGATCCAGCAGCAATGTATTCAGATTCAGCAGTGGAGAGAGATACACAGTTCTGCTTCTTTGAAGACCAACATACAAGTGATCGGCCCAGAAAGTGACATGTGCCTGACGTGGACTTCCGATCAACCTTGTCACCAGCGTAATCAGCATCCGAGAATCCAACCAGATCAAACTCTGAGCCCTTTGGATACCATAACCCTAGAGTTGGGGTGTGAGCCAAATATCGAAGAATTCGCTTCACAGCTAAGTGATGCGACTCCTTTGGTGCCGCTTGGAATCAAGCACACATGCAAACACTGAGCATAATATCTGGCCTAGATGCACATAAATAAAGCAAAGAACCAATCATGGAGCGGTATACCTTTTGATCGAACTCTTTACCATTGTCGTCGGGACCCAGATGATGTTTGGCTGGCATTGGTGTTGTGAAGCCTTTGCAGTCTTGCATACCGAACTTCTTCAGGCACTCTTTAAGATATTTCTCTTGAGATATGAAAATGCCGTTGCGTTGTTGCCGTATTTGAAGACCGAGGAAGAACTTCAGCTCCCCCATCATGGACATCTGATATTGCTCTTGCAACATATAGCCAAACTCTTCACTGTACTTCTGATTTGTGCAGCCGAAGATAATGTCATCCACATATATTTGGCACACGAACAGTTCACCATCATATGTCTTCGTGAAGAGTGTGGGATCTAAGGAACCAGGTATGAAGCCTTTGCTCTTCAGGAAGTATTTGAGTGTATCATACCAGGCCCGAGGGGCTTGTTTGAGGCCGTACAGTGCCTTATTGAGCTTGTACACCATGTTAGGATGTTTTGGATCTTCAAACCCTGGTGGTTGTGCGACATACACTTCTTCTTCAATTTTGCCATTGAGAAAGGCACTCTTCACATCCATTTGATACATAATTATGCTGTGATGATTTGCATAGGCCAGCAGTATGCGTATGGCTTCAAGTCTAGCCACAGGAGCAAATGTTTCATCAAAGTCAATGCCTTCCACTTGAGTATATCCTTGAGCAACGAGGCGAGCTTTGTTTCTGATGATCTGTCCATGCTCATCTTGCTTGTTGCGGTATATCCATTTTGTGCCTATTATGTTATGCTTCCGTGGATCAGGACGCTTAACCAGTTCCCATACATTGTTCAGCTCAAACTGTTGAAGCTCTTCTTGCATAGCTTGAATCCATTCAGGTTCCATAAAGGCTTCTTCAACTTTCTTGGGTTCTGAGATTGAGACGAATGCAAAGTGCCCACAGAAATTTGCCAGTTGAGTTGCCCTTGAACGAGTGAGGGGACCAGGTGTATTGATGCTATCAATTATTTTGTCAATCTGCACTTCATTGGCAACACGAGGATGTATAGGGCGAAGACTTTGCTCTTGCTGATCCGTGTTGTCATTTGGAGGTATATCTTCAGGCTGAGTATTGTCTTCATGTGGATCAGGTGCTGAGATGATAAGTTCTTCTTCTGGATGAGCTTTAGAAGGTACAATCTCTCCAGTTCCCATAAGCTTGATTGATTCACTAGCTGGAACTTCATCTAGCACATTTGGCAATTGCTCTCTTTGTGATCCATTGGTTTCATCGAACCGCACATCCACTTTCTCAACCACTTTGTAGTGGAAGAGATTGAAGACTCTGTAGGAGTGCGAATCCTTTCCATATCCAAGCATGAATCCCTCATGTGCTTTTGGTGCAAACTTTGAGGTGTGGTGTGGGTCCTTGATCCAACATCTTGCACCAAATACTCTGAAGTAACTGACATTTGGCTTCTTGCCAGTTAGGAGTTCATAAGATGTCTTGTTCAGAAGCTTGTGAAGATAAACGCGGTTGATTGTATGGCATGCAGTGTCAATAGCTTCAGTCCAGAATTTTCTTGGAGTCTTGTATTCATCTAGCATTGTTCTGGCCATCTCAATGAGTGTTCTGTTCTTGCGTTCGACGATGCCATTTTGCTGTGGCGTGTAAGGAGCTGAGAATTCATGAGTGATGCCCAATGTATCAAGATATGTGTCAAGGCCAGTGTTCTTGAATTCAGTGCCATTGTCACTTCTGATGTGCTTTATCTTGGCACCATAATTGTTCATGGCTCGATTTGCGAAGCGTCTGAAGACATCCTGCACTTCAGTCTTGAAAAGGATTATGTGCACCCAAGTATATCTAGAATAATCATCAACAATTACGAAGCCATAGAGACAAGCAGTAGTGGAAAAGGTTGAGTAGTGAGTGAGACCAAAAAGATCCATATGAAGCAATTCGAAGGGTCGAGTAGTGGTCATGATTGTCTTCGAAGGATGTTTTGCCCTTGTCATCTTCCCTGCTTCACAGGCACCACATAAGTGATCTTTCTTGAACTTGACGCCCTCGATGCCTATGACATGCTTCTTCTTTGCAAGGGTGTGAAGATTTCTCATGCCAGCATGTCCAAGCCTCCAATGCCAAAGCCAGCATTCTGAAGCCTTTGCCAAAAGGCACACTGCAAGTTGTGGCCCTGCTGAGAAATCTACCACATACAGATCATCTTTCCGATACCCTTCAAACACTAGAGACTTGTCAGATTCCATTAGTACCAGGCAACGATATTTTCCAAATATTACGACCATATTCAAATTGCAAAGCATTGAGACAGACATTAAGTTGAAGCCAAGGGATTCAACAAGCATGACTTTATCCATGTGTTGATCCTTTGAAATTGCAACTCTACCTAGACCCAATACCTTACTTTTACCAGTGTCAGCAAATGTGATGTGACTCTTGTCGGACGGACGTAAGGTTGAGTCCATAAAGAGGCTTCTTTTGCCAGTCATGTGATTTGTACACCCACTGTCAATAATCCATTCTGAAGACTCTGAAGACGCTGGTGTCGTACCCTACAGTGCAGTTAGGGGGATAGGCTTCACGAAGAGAATTGTGAAGCAAAAACATTTGACGAACCAGTGGGTTATGAAAACTTAGATCCAGATTAGAACTAATAGGGAGAGTTGCATGCGATTCAGGAACGAAATACATAGTGATACCATTAGGGCATTTTATCTTGCGCCCTGCAAGATTTTTAAGGTCCCCAGCAATAGCGTCAGAAGATTTTGTTTTTCTGCTGGAGACCTTTCCCTGCAAAAGAGAGTTAAGCTTTCTTAACCACCCACATCCTCAAGGGTGGCTTAGAAGCAATAAGTCTGAGTGCAGCATCTGAGAACTTTGGCTTTGGAGCCCTAGCAAACAGTCTAGCAGGTGGGCAATAGTAATCATAAGAATAGGCAGAATAGTTCTTATTCATATGAACATGGCGGTTTGATGAACCGTTCTCATATTCATATGCCTGCTTATGGTTTCCCTGCAAAACATTTGCGTTACTGCGACTCTGGTGAGTCTTCTGTCTGTATGAAGCCTTTGGACCATATGAAGCCTTTGGTCTGAGGTCTGTCTTCTTCATGTGAGGTGTCATGAAGACATTCACAGGAAGATTTTCCAGACATGTTTTCGGAACCCAGATCTTCTTCATAGGCGAACCATTCCTGCAGTTAGTACCAATGTACCTGGCAAACACTTCACCATTCTGATTCTTAAACAGTTTATAGTTTGCATCAAAGGATTCATCAATGATAATGGGGTTAGCACAAGTGAAGCCAGATAAATTTGATGGATCGGCTGAGGATTCCTTTGCAGCAACCCATGTGGTTTTGGGGTACTGCTCAGGTTTCCAGTAAGAGCCATCTGCATTTATTTTCCTTGTGAACCCAACACCCTCTTTCCTAGGGTTTCGGTTCAGAATCTGCTTCTTAAGGACATCACACAATGTCTGATGCCCTTTAAGACTTTTGTACATCCCTGTTTCAAGCAATGTCTTCAACCTAGCATTCTCATCAGCAATAGTAGTGGTATCCTCAGTAGAGGGGTTAGTTACCACTTCAACAGTTGAAGATATTGCAACAGCAGTAGCAGTGGAACATTCAGCAACAGAGGTAGCATTATCACGCTCAATGCATTTAAGGCATGGTGGTTCAAATCCTTCCTGAGCGGAACTGATCTGTTCGGCTTGAAGTGACTCGTTTTCCTTTTGAAGATCTTCATGATCCGCTCTCAACTTCTCAAGATCTTGCTTCTGTTGAAGATAATCATAGGAAAGCTTTTCATGAGTAGTTGAGAGAGTCTCAAGACGATCTTCAAGTTCCTGATACTTAACACGAAGATTTTTATGTCTTCAATTAAGGATTCAGAATGAGTCATTTCAGCACCCAACAGATCATCGCTTCTGTCTAACAGTTTTTGAATATGTTCCATAGCCTTTTGTTGTTCAGTTGCAATTTTAGCAAGTGTTTGTAGCTGGGTTTTGAATCACAATCAGAGTCATCGTCACTGGATGTTTGATAGTGAGTAGTGCATTTGGTTACCTTGGCACCACGGGCCATGAAGCAGTAGGTAGGAGTGGAGTCGTCCTTGTCATTTGCATCGGTGTTGGTGATGAGGTCATTGTCTTCAGTGTTGAAGATGGACTTGGCGACGTATGCTGTAGCCAGACTCGCAATGCCAGAGTCAGACTCCTCCTCAGACTCCACCTCTGCCTCCTCAGAAGCGGATTCCTCCTCTGAATCCATTTCCTTGCCAACAAACGCACGAGCCTTGCCAGTTGAGCTCTTCTTGTGTGACGAAGACTTTGAGGAAGACTTGGATGACGACTTTGAGTATTTCTTCTTCTTCTTGTCATCAGAGTCATATTCCTTGCTCTTCTTCTTCTTCTTTCTGTTCTCATTGTCCCACTGTGGACACTCAGAGATGAAGTGTCCAGTTTTCTTGCACTTGTGACATGTTTTCTTCTTGTAGTCATGAACAGAAGCTTCATCATTCCTTGAGCTTGATCGTGAAGACTTTCTGAAGCCTTTCTTCTTGGTGAATTTCTGGAACTTCTTCACTAGCATTGCAAGTTCCCTTCCAATGTCTTCAGGATCATTAGAGCTGCTGTCAGATTCTTCTTCAGATGAGGACACAACTTTTGCCTTCAAGGCACGAGTTCGCCCATAGTTTGGACCGTAGATATTTCTTTTCTCAGAAAGCTGAAACTCATGTGTGTTGAGCCTCTCAAGTATGTCAGACGAATCGAGTGTCTTGAAGTCTGGACGTTCTTGAATCATCAGGGCTAGGATGTCAAACGAACTGTCAAGTGATCTCAGCAGTGTCTTGACGATTTCATGTTTGGTGATCTCAGTGGCGCCGAGGGCTTGAAGCTCATTTGTAATGTTAGTGAGCCGGTCAAATGTGTGTTGAACATTCTCATTGTCATTTCGCTTGAAGCGGTTGAAGAGGTTGCGAAGAACACTGATTCTCTGATCTCTCTGGGTTGAGATGCCTTCATTGACTTTGGAGAGCCAGTCCCAGACCAGCTTGGATGTCTTCAAGGCACTCACACGGCCGTACTGTCCCTTAGTCAGATGACCACAGATGATATTCTTGGCAGTAGAGTCCAGTTGGGTGAACTTCTTGACATCAGCAGCAGTGACACCTTCTCCAGCCTTGGGAACGCCGTTTTCGATGACATACCATAGGTCGACGTCAATGGCTTCAAGATGCATGCGCATCTTATTCTTCCAGTAGGGATATTCAGTTCCATCAAAGACGGGGCACGCAGCGGAGACTTTAATTATCCCTCCAGTTGACATAGCTAAAACTCCAGGTGGTTAAACCGAATCACACAGAACAAGGGAGCACCTAGCTCTGATACTAATTGAAAGTGCATTATATCGACTAGAGGGGGGGGGGGGGGGTGAATAGGCGATTTTTATGAAAGTCTTCAAAACGTGGAAGTTATGAAGACAAACAGAATAGACAAGCCTATCACTATGCAGCGGAAGTTAGATTACACAAGGCAAGCCATGGTCAAGTATTCAATATAGTGAAAGCACAGTGACAAACAGCTTCAGTGTAATAAGGATCAGGTAGGAAGAAGTTATGAAGCCAAACAAATCATACAGTTAAGTTGTGAAGAC
The DNA here is from genome assembly GCA_034509565.1 of Triticum monococcum. NCBI lineage: Eukaryota > Viridiplantae > Streptophyta > Magnoliopsida > Poales > Poaceae > Triticum > Triticum monococcum. The sequence goes on along the minus strand of CM067845.1, from coordinate 588,641,356 downwards.
AGAAGATAAAGCAAGCATGCAATGGCTTCACAATGTGTAACAGTAAGTAAAAGGAGGTGAAGATGAAACCAGTGACACGCTGAAGACAATGATTTGTTGGACCAGTTCTAGTTGCTGTGACAACTGTACGTCTGGTTGGAGCGGCTAGGTATTTAAACCAAAGGACACACAGTCTCGGACACCCAGTCCTGAACACGCAGCTCAGGACACCCAGTCCTCACCGTTTTCTCCTTGAGCTAAGGTCACACAGACCTCGCCCAATCACTCTGGTAAGTCTTCAAGGTAGACTCCCAAACCTTCACAAACTTCGTTCACCGGCAATCCACAATTTCTCTTGGATGCTCAGAACGCGACGCCTAACCGGCTGGAGGATGCACAGTCCTCAAGTGTAATAAGTCTTCAGATCACTCAGACAAGAAGACTTAAGTGATGCCCAATTTACTCTGGCTCTGGGTGGTTAGGGCTTTTCTCCTTGCTAGGAGTTTTCTCTCAAAGGCTTCAAGGTGGGTTGCTCTCAAACGACAAAAGCCGTGCACTGAAATCTGAGCAGCCAACCGTTTATGGTTGTAGGGGTGGACTATTTATAGCCACTTGGCAACCCGACCTGATTTGTCTGAAATGACCCTGGGTCACTAAGGAACTGACACGTGTACCAACGGTCGGATTTCGAACTCACACGGCAACTTTACTTGGGCTACAAGTAAAGCTGACTTGTCTGACTCTGGACAAGATTTTCTCTCATAGTCTTCGCTCGAAGACATAGGATTTGAATTAGGCATCACTTCAGTCATCCTGACTGGTTCTCTTGGGCCCCACTTAACAGTTCCTATGACACAACATAAATGAAGTAAAACTACGAAGGATCTAAGTCTTCGAGTTCCATAAGCTTCATAGGGAGTCTTCACATGTCATTGTCTTCAATATGAATATCTTCATAAACCACCATTGTCTTCAATGTCTTCGTACATTTTTAGGGGTCATCTCTAGTAGTGAAACCGAATCAATGAGGGACTTCTACCTGTGTTATCCTGCAATTATCACAAACACATTAGCCCCTCAACTAGGTTTGTCGTCAATACTCCAAAACCAACTAGGGGTGGTACTAGATGCACTTACAGTGACATTGGAGTATCTAGGTGACATTAGGGTTTTGGTTGATTTGTGCCTAAGGTGTTATTCTAGTACAAACTCTATGATAGATTGAACGGAAGGAATAGCTTCATGTTATTTTACTACGGACTCTTGAATAGATCGATCAGAAAGGATAACTTTGAGGTGTTTTCGTACCCTACCATAATCTCTTTGTTTGTTCTCCACTATTAGTGACTTTGGAGTGACTCTTTGTTGCATGTTGAGGGATAGTTATATGATCCAATTATGTTATTATTGTTGAGAGAACTTGCACTAGTGAAAGTATGAACCCTAGGCCTTGTTTACTAGCATTGCAATACCGTTTACGCTCACTTTTATCATTAGTTACCTTGCTTTTTTTATATTTTCAGATTACAAAAACCTTTATCTATCATCCATATTGCACTTGTATCACCATCTCTTCACCGAACTAGTGCACCTATACAATTTACCATTGTATTGGGTGTGTTGGGGACACAAGAGACTCTTTGTTATTTGGTTGCAGGGTTGCTTGAGAGAGACCATCTTCATCCTACGCCTCCCACGGATTGATAAACCTTAAGTCATCCACTTGAGGGAAATTTTCTACTGTCCTACAAACCTCTGCACTTGGAGGCCCAACAACGTCTATAAGAAGAAGGTTGTGTAGTAGACATCAAGCTCTTTTCTGACGCCGTTGCCGGGGAGGTTAGCGCTTGAAGGTATATCTTTAGATCTTGTAATCGAATATTTTTGTTTCTTGTTTTAGCACTAGTTTAGTTTATAAAAGAAAATTACAAAAAAAATGGAATTGAGTTTGCCTCATACGCTTCACCTTTTTAATATCTTTCATGAGTATGATGGAAAGGAAAAATGTGCCAAAGTGTTAGAAGAAGAATGCATTAAAATGTTTGGCACTAAATCTTTGAATGATGAGCATGATTGCAATGTTATTAGTATGAACTCTTTGAATATCCATAGTACCAATGATGATTGCACTAGTTATGACGAGAATGTCTCTTATAAGCATGTCGATTTTTGTGGAGTGCATAGAGTTTGCAAGTACACACCAATTAGGGAAGATAGATTTTGCAAGAGGCATAAGTACTTAGAAACTAAATGGTTACAAGAAAGGCTAGATGTTTGTGCTGAAAATTTAAATTTTCTTAGCCGTACTTGTGAACTTTGCAATGAACGTGGTCATTTAACCATCCGATGTAAATTGTTTCATGATCTAATCATTTCCAAAAATTGTGATGACTTGATTTCCCTTGCACATCATAATGAACTTAGTTTGCTTATGGGTTATGAAGAAATGAAACATATAACTAACTATCTTCCAGTATTTGCCTGTGATAAACTTCTTGATTTTGATCTAGAGGAAATTTATATGTATTGTGCGGTGAATTGTATTGAAAATCCTTATATTGCCAATTACATAAAGAAAAGAAAACAAATAGAATATGAAGAGAATACTAATGAAAGGGAAGAGACTTCCCAATATCCTCCTATTTTTTTCTTATGATGAATCAGGTAACGAGGAGGAGCCTTCTATTCAACCAATCTCATTAATAAGGAGCTCCAAAAAGAGGGTTGAACCCACACATGATGTGAAGAAGAAAAAGAAAAGACGGAGAAGCAAAGGTAAAAAGGTATCCCTCCCAAATGATGTTGCTCCTATTACTCATTGTGACGATGATAATTGCTATACTATCGGTGCTATCCATACTATTAATGATGAGAGTGATTATGCTTATGATATGAAAAGGCCCAAGCTTGGGGATGCTATGTTTGATGAGAATGACATGTTTGAGAATATATTTGCTGCAATTAATGTTTGTCCCAAGCTTGGGGATGCTATGTTTAATGAAGATGATATTTCTAACCTCCCAAGTTTTGATATGCAAATTTGTTATGATGATAGCATGCCTCCTACTTATGATGATTATATTGATGAAAGTGGGTTTGGAAGAGTGTTAACTTTAGGAAGTAATGATCCCACTATTTTGGAGGATGTTGAATCTTACACTACTAGAATCAGGGATTTTGCCGTCTGCTTGCGGATAGCAAAGAAGGTCTTTGCCATCTGCTACCAAACAGCAGACGGTAAAGAACTGGCAGACGGCAACGAAAGTCTTTGCCATCTGTCATTTTTTTGCCGTCTGCTGGCAGATGGCAAAGAATTTTTGCCGTCTGCCAGCGGACGGCAAAGCAGTGCTGGTCGGGTCCATTGAATGCCAGTACACTGTAATGATCCATCCTTCCTCTTTGTCGTCTGCCACCAGACGGGAAAGATTCTTTGCCATGTGTTGGCAGACGGCAAAGAGGGGTGGGGGTTCCTTTTCGGCCGGATTAACCACACGGCAGCCAGCCCATCGCCGCCTCTTCTTCCCCTCCCCTCCCATCCCCCATTCCCACCCACCACTCCCCCCGAACCTTCTAGAACCCCCCGAGGCCAGAACCCTACCCACCCATGGCGGCCTCGCTCCTCTCGCGTGCCGCCTCGGCCGCCTTCGCCCTCCGCGGCGGCGCCCGGCTCCTCCTCAAGGAAACCCCCCTTCCTCCTCCCCTCCTCTTCCCGCTCCTCCTCATCCTCCTCGCCGCCGCCGCCGGCACCCTCCCCGCGGTGCGTCGCGTGCGGGTAGTCAAATCTCCCCCTCCGTGCCACGCAGCCCAGCGACATGCCCAGCCCCAATATAGGAGGCGACCCTCTCTCAGACCCCTCCCTTTCTCTCTTCCCTTCGCCTCGCTTTCCGCCTCCGATTCCCCAATCTCTTGGGGGCGATGCGGTGGAAGCTCGGCACCGCGGCGTACAAGCGCGTGCCGTCCCGGGACTCCGCCATGGACCCCGACCTCGAGACGCCAGGTCCGTACCTCCGCCAGCCCGATCTCCTTCGCATTTCGCCTTGTTATTATTCCCCTGCCCATTCTTTTTTGTTGACGTCTTAGATCCGGGAGCAGAGAAGACGCCCGACGAAGGAAGAGTAGCAGGAGCAACAGGCCCTTCGTGGCGCAGGTCACTGCCGCACGTGTGCGTCGCCACGGTCACCTCCTTCCTCTTCGGCTACCACACAGGGTGCGTGCTTGCACTCATCATCCCGTCGCCACGGGTTCCATCTCACGCACTCATTTCTTTTGTTGGATCTCACGCATGTCTGTAATGTGACGGTACTCATGTATGTTTCGTGATGTCACTGCGGTTGGTGCAGAGTGGTGAACGAGCCGCTCGAGAGCAGCTCCGCCGACCTCGGACGTTGGGTGCAGGGTGTCGCTGTCGCCGTCGATTTAAGACAGGGTACTCATATGGCTGGGGTTCTGCGACCATGGCAATTTGGTCAGCGCTGCTACAAGTGATAAATCTGTTTGCTTAACTAGTGATGCTAGCTAGTACGTGAATTGGTATTTTAGCTGAAAGAGGATTTTGATGGGCTTTGTTTTAGCACCAGCAGTAATCTCAAGGCTTTTAAAAACAAATGAAGTGCCTGTATTACAGTATGTGACGAAGGTCAACGCCCCTCGGATAAACCTATTTCCGAAAAGAAAATCTTGCTACTGAAAAAATGCTACATTTTGGAAGCCTTTTCTTTCTCGACATTATTGACATAGTCTCAGGCTCACATCACTATGAATAATAGAACAGATACTACTAGGAGGAATCACATTTAACTATGTTATTCATAGGGTAGTTTTCTTGCTGTTAAAGATGTCCACCGGCATACATTGTATCTTATTATGCTCTTACTTTTTTGTCTAGGTACTTGATGCCTCTTGGTCAGAAGATGATGGCGAGTTCCTCATTCCAATTGAGTTTATATTGTGTAGGTTTCTTCGTCACGATCTGGATTGCCGCAGTCATGTTCAAGTCCAATGATATCTTGCGCAAGCAGACCGCTCTCAAGGTTGGTGCTTCATAATAACTTGTCTATCAAGGTGCTTCTTCTGCTTCTAGTGGTTAATTAATTGTTCTGCCAAGCAGACTGCTCTCAAGGGCTTGTGCTTATCTTGTGTATCAAAATTCTTGTTCTGCTTCTAGCACTGGGTCTGTCCCTTCTATTGAGGAGGCCGGCTGGCAGTCTGCTGCCGTCACTAAATCCCTATCGCTGGGGCCCGTGTTAACTCCATTTGATTGTCAAATTGCTTAGATAACTCAATTTGATTGTCCTCATAGTGTTCTCACATGCTTAGAAGAGTTGGAAACACTATACATGTTTTGGTATGGATATGTGCTCTAGAATGTGATCGTCATGTCGTTTCCCTTAAGTTAATGCGGTGAATGTCAATTAAACAAGATCTTCAGCTGATCTATCACTTTTATTTATTTTTCTATGATGCACTCGAACATCCTGTCGATCATATTGTATCAAGAGAGGGCATGACATTGCAACCCAGTGATTTTCCTATTTATGAGTTTTTAGGTCCTGTGAACCAATTAGGCCCTCATTTCTTGAACTCAATCAGTAACTCATTTGTGGAAAAACTTGACGATGTGTGTACCTGTGTGTTCTGTTTTGTTTTGAAGTGGATAACATTGCCCCGTGTTTCACTTGGAAATAACTAATGTTTGTTGAATAATAGGAATTTGTGCGCCATTTCTTTCTGTTCATAACTCTTAAACTAGCACTGCTCTCCTTAAAGTTTCTAATCAGGCTGACTGCTATTTTGTGCTCCACAGATACAATGGTCCGGCAAGCTGCTATGGTGGTCAAGTGTGTGCTGCTCATGTACTACGTCGAATATCTCAAGCGACCTCATTTGTTTTACGTCGAATATCTCAAGCGACAAAATTTGCTCTTAATGTACTGCTGCAGGATCTGGATATCTATCAAAATTTAGTACTTTCTGGCGTTGATCTCAAGTGCTGGCTCCCACAACATTGCATTTCACCAAGTGAAATGCTACATTTCTACTCCTAACCCATTCTCTCTTTCTTAGTGTTTTTGTTATGCAGGTTGGAAGAAAAGAAGAAGATCCAGCGAAGATCTTAGTAATAAGATAGTTTTTAGGAAAATAGATATTTAGTTTTAGATCATTCCTTGTAATATTTGTTGGATATGTGTTGGATATATATGTGTTCATGACTATATATTGGTAACATGTGTTGGATATGTGTTGGATATATATGTGTTCATGAGTATTGGTAATATGTGTTGGATATGCTATATTGGTCATATATATATATATAGTCTATGTTTGATTTTCTGTGAAAATGAATTGATATAAGAAGAAACAGAATTAATGCCTATTTGGTCTCTTTGCCATCTGCCAACAGATGGCAAAGAGCCTGCAGTCTTTGCCGTCTGCCAGCAGATGGCAAAGAGCCCTGCCCGTTGCCGTCTGCCAGCAGATGGTAAAGAGCTGTGCCCTTTGCCGTCCGCCACTGACGGCAAAGGTCTCTTTGCCGTCCGCTGTAAAAAACAGACGGCAAAGAAGGCCTTTGCCAACCCTGTCTTTGCCGTCGCTGTTTGCCGTCTGCGGCGGATGGCAAAGGCCTTTGCCGTCCGCCATCCTAGCCTTTGCCGTCCGCTATGGCAGATGGCAAAGTAGCTGATTCCTGTAGTGTTATTGTGATAATTATTAAAGTTGATTTGGAGAGGTCATGCCTTTCTTTAGTAATGATTCCACTATCTTGGAAGAGGTTTCAATTGATTATGATGAGAACAAAGTTGCTACTTATGATGATTATTGTGATGATACTTATGCTATAAAAAGTAGTGATGATTATATTTATAAAACTTGTCATGATTATGATTACCCCTTTTCTGAACATTACTCTTTTAATATGGAAACAATTTATAATATTCGAGTTTCTTATGATACTCCCACTATTCCGAATGAGGAGAATTTTGCTTATGTGGAGAGTAATAAAATTTCTATGCTTGTAGATCATGAAAAGAATGCTTTATGTGATAGTTATATTGTTGAATTCATTCATGATGCTACTGAAAATTATTATGAGGGAGGAACATATGCTTGTAGGAATTGCAATAATATCAAGTTTCCTCTCTATGCGCTTAAAATCTTGAAGTTATGCTTGTTTTGCTTTCCTATGCTAGTTGATTATTGTTCCCATAAATTGTTTGCTCACAAAATCCCTATGCATAGGAAGTGTGTTAGGCTTAAATGTGCTAGTTATATTCTTCATGATGCTCTCTTTATGTTTCAATTCTTATCTTTTATGTGAGCATCATTGAAATCATCATGCCTAGCTTAGGGGTGTTAAACGATAGCGCTTGTTGGGAGGCAACCCAATTTTATTTTTGTTCCTTACTTTTTGCTCCTGTTTAGTAATAAATAATTCATCTAGCCTCTGCTTAGATGTGGTTTTATGTTTCAGTTAGTGTTTTTGCCAAGTATAACCTTTCGGAAGACTTGGGTGAAGTCTTTGTGATCTTGCTGTAAAAAACAGAAACTTTAGTGCTCACGAGATTAGCTGCCATTTTTTTACTGGAGAGTGCTATTGGGTCGATTCTTTTTGAAGATGATTAATAGAAAAATTCCTCAGGTCCACCAATTTATTTGAGAATTTTATGAGTTCAAGAAGTATACGTTTGATCCAGATTACTACAGACTGTTCTGTTTTTGAAAGATTCTGTTTTCTATGTGTTGTTTGCTTATTTTGATGAATCTTTGAGTAGTATCGGAGGGTATGAACCATACATGAGTTGGAATACAGTATATATTACACCAATATGAATTTAGAATGAGTTCATAACAGTACCTAAGTGGTGATTTATTTTCTTATACTAACAGAGCTTACAAGTTTTCTGTTAAGTTTTGTGTTGTGAAGTTTTCAAGTTTTGGGTAAAGATTCGATGGATTATGGAACAAGGAGTGGCAAGAGCCTAAGCTTGGGGATGCCCAAGGCACCCCAAGGTAATATTCAAGGACAACCAAAAGCCTAAGCTTGGGGATGCCCCGGAAGGCACCCCCTCTTTCGTCTTCGTTCATCGGCAACTTTACTTGGAGCTATATTTTTATTTACCACATGATAAGTGTTTTTCTTGGAGCGTAATTTTATTTTATTTAGTTTTGCTTGCTGCTTGAATAAAATACCAAGATCTTAAATTCTTAAATGTTAGAGAGTCTTCATATAGTTGCACAATTATTCGACTACTCATTGATCGTCACTTATATCTTTCGGAGTAGTTTGTTGTTGCTCTAGTGCTTCACTTATATCTTTTAGAGCACGGTGGTGGATTTGTTTTATAGAAACTATTATTCTCTCATGCTTCACTTATATTATTTTGAGAGTATTAAACAGCATGGTAATTTGCTTAAATTGGGAAACTAATCCTAATATGCTAAGTATTCGAGACTAGTAAAAAACTTTCTTAAGAGTGTGCTGAATACTAAGAGAAGTTTGATCATTGATGATTGTTTTGAGATATGGAGGTAGTGATATTAAAGTTGTGCTAGTTGAGTAGTTGTGAAATTGAGAAATACTTGTGTTGAAGTTTACAAGTCCCGTAGCATGCACATATGGTAAACGTTATGTAACAAATTTGAAACATGAGGTGTTCTTTGATTGTCTTCCTTATGAGTGGCGGTCGGGGACGAGCGATGGTCTTTTCCTACCAATCTATCCCCTAGGAGCATGCACGTAGTGCTTTGTTTTTGATGACTTGTAGATTTTTGCAATAAGTATGTGAGTTCTTTATGACTAATGTTGAGTCCATGGATTATACACACTCTTACCCTTCCATCATTGCTAGCCTCTTTGGTAGCGTGCATTGCCCTTTCTCACATTGAGAGTTGGTGCAAACTTCGCCGGTGCATCCAAACCCCGTGATATGATATGCTCTTTCACACATAAACCTCCTTATATCTTCCTCAAAACAGCCACCATATCTACCTATTATGGCATTTCCATAGCCATTCAGAGATATATTGCCATGCAACTTTCCACCGTTCTGTTTATCATGACACGTTCATCATTGTCATATTGCTTTGCATAATCATGTAGTTGACATCGTATTTGTGGCAAAGCCACCGTTCATAATTTTTCATACATGTCACTCTTGATTCATTGCTATCCCGGTATACCGCCGGAAGCATTCATATAGAGTCATACCTTGTTCTAGTATCGAGTTGTAATCATTGAGTTGTAAATAAATAGAAGTGTGATGATCATCATTCATAGAGCATTGTCCCAAAAAAAGAGAAAGGCCAAAAATATATATAAAAAAGGGACAATGCTACTATCCTTTTTTCCACACTTGTGCTTCAAAGTAGCACCATGATTTTCATGATAGAGAGTCTCTTGTTTTGTCACTTTCATATACTGGTGGGAATTTTTCATTATAGAACTTGGCTTGTATATTCCAACAATGGGCTTCCTCAAATTCCCTAGGTCTTCGTGAGCAAGCAAGTTGGATGCACACCCACTTAGTTTCTTTTGTTGAGCTTTCACACATTTATAGCTCTAGTGCATCCGTTGCATGGCAATCCCTACTCCTTACATTAACATAAATCAATGGGCATCTCCATAGCCCGTTGCATTGATGTGAGACTTTCTCCTTTTTTGTCTTCTCCACATAACCCCCATCATTATATTCTATTCCACCCATAGTGCTATATCCATGGCTCGCGCTCATGTATTGCGTGAATGTTGAAAAAGTTTGAGATTACTAAAGTATGAAACAATTGCTTGGCTTGTCATCGGGGTTGTGCATGATGAGAGCATTCTTGTGTGACGAAAATGGAGCATGACTAAACTATATGATTTTGTAGGGATGAACTTTCTTTGGCCATGTTATTTTGAGAAGACATAATTGCTTAGTTAGTATGCTTGAAGTATTATTGCTTTTATGTCAATATTAAACTTTTATCTTGAATCTTTCGGATCTGAATATTCATACCACAATTAAGAGGGTTACATTAAAAAAATTATGCCAAGTAGCATTCCGCATCAAAAATTCTGTTTTTATCATTTACCTACTCGAGGACGAGCATGAATTAAGCTTGGGGATGCTTGATACATCTCCAACGTATCTATAATTTTTGATTGCTTCATGCTATATTACATTCTATTTTTGATGATTAATGGGCTTTACTAAGCACTTTTATATGATTTTTGGGACTAACATATTAACCCAGAGCCCAGTGCCACTTCCTGTTTTTCCCCTTGTTTCAGTGTTTCGAAGAAAAGGAATATCAAACGGAGTCCAAACGGAATGAAACCTATGGTAGAGTTATTTTTGGAAAGAAAGCAATCCGGGAGACTTGGAGTGCATGTCAGGGGATCAACGAGGAGAGCACGAGGCAGGGGGCGCACCCACCCCCTGGGCGCGCCCTCCACCATCATGGGCCCCTCGTGGCTCCCCTGACCGACTTCGTTTGCCTATATATACCCATATACCCTAAAACCATCGGGGAGCAGAATAGATCGTGAGTTCCGCCGCCAGAAGCCTCCGTAGCCACCGAAAACCAATCTAGACCCGTTCCGGCACCCTACCGGAGGGGGAATCCCTCTCCGGTGGCTATCTTCATCATCCCGGCGCTCTCCATGACAAGGAGGGAGTAGTTCACCCTCGGGGCTGAGGGTATGTACCAATAGCTATGTGTTTGATCTCTCTCTCTCTCTCTCTCTCTCTCTCTCTCTCGTGTTCTTGAGGTGATACGATCTTGATGTATCGCAAGCTTTGCTATTATAGTTGGATCTTATGATGTTTCTCCCCCTCTAATCTCTTGTGATGAATTGAGTTTTCCCTTTGAAGTTATCTTATCGGATTGAGTCTTTAAGGATTTGACAACACTTGATGTATGTCTTGCGTGGGATACCCGTGGTGGCAATTGGGTATTCTATTGATCCACTTGATGTATGTTTTGGTGATCAACTTGCGGGTTCCGCCCATGAACCTACGCATAGGGGTTGGCACACGTTTTCGTCTTGACTCTCCGGTAGAAACTTTGGGGCACTCTTTGAAGTACTTTGTGTTGGTTTGAATAGATGAATCTGAGATTGCGTGATGCATATCGTATAATCATACCCACGGATACTTGAGGTGACATTGGAGTATCTAGGTGACATTAGGGTTTTGGTTGATTTGTGTCTTAACGTGTTATTCTAGTACGAACTCTATGATAGATTGAATGGAAAGAATAGCTTCATGTTATTTTACTACGGACTCTTGAATAGATCGATCAGAAAGGATAACTTTGAGGTGGTTTCATACCCTACCATAATCTCTTCGTTTGTTCTCTACTATTAGTGACTTTGGAGTGACTCTTTTTTGCATGTTGAGGGATAGTTATATGATCCAATTATGTTATTATTATTGAGAGAACTTGCACTAGTGAAAGTATGAACCCTAGGCCTTGTTTACTAGCATTGCAATACCGTTTACGCTCACTTTTATCATTAGTTACCTTGCTGTTTTTATATTTTCAGATTACAAAACCTTTATCCACCATCCATATTGCACTTGTATCACCATCTCTTCGCTGAACTAGTGCACCTATACAATTTACCATTGTATTGGGTGTGTTGGGGACACAAGAGACTCTTTGTTATTTGGTTGCAGGGTTGCTTGAGAGAGACCATCTTCATCCTACACCTCCCACGGATTGATAAACCTTAGGTCATCCACTTGAGGGAAATTTTCTACTGTCCTACAAACCTCTGCACTTGGAGTCCCAATAACGTCTACAAGAAGAAGGTTGTGTAGTAGACATCAGCACCGTGCTTCGGTCAGAAGGCATGGCACAGATATGGTGGTTGTACGCTCCGCTCGGGCGCACGTTGATGTCTACTACACAACCTTCTTCTTGTAGACGTTATTGGGACTCCAAGTGCAGAGGTTTGTAGGACAGTAGAAAATTTCCCTCAAGTGGATGACCTAAGGTTTATCAATCCGTGGGAGGTGTAGGATGAAGATGGTCTCTCTCAAGCAACCCTGCAACCAAATAACAAAGAGTCTCTTGTGTCCCCAACACACCCAATACAATGGTAAATTGTATAGGTGCACTAGTTCGGCGAAGAGATGGTGATAGAAGTGCAATATGGATGGTGGATAAAGGTTTTTGTAATCTGAAAATATAAAAACAGCAAGGTAACTAATGATAAAAGTGAGCGTAAACGGTATTGCAATGCTAGTAAACAAGGCCTAGGGTTCATACTTTCACTAGTGCAAGTTATCTCAATAATAATAACATAATTGGATCATATAACTATCCCTCAACATGCAAAAAGAGTTGATTTGTGTCTTAACGTGTTATTCTAGTACGAACTCTATGATAGATTGAACGGAAAGAATAGCTTCATGTTATTTTACTACGGACTCTTGAATAGATCGATCAGAAAGGACAACTTTGAGGTGGTTTCGTACCCTACCATAATCTCTTCGTTTGTTCTCTACTATTAGTGACTTTGGAGTGACTCTTTTTTGCATGTTGAGGGATAGTTATATGATCCAATTATGTTATTATTATTGAGAGAACTTGCACTAGTGAAAGTATGAACCCTAGGCCTTGTTTACTAGCATTGCAATACCGTTTACGCTCACTTTTATCATTAGTTACCTTGCTGTTTTTATATTTTCAGATTACAAAAACATTTATCCACCATCCATATTGCACTTGTATCACCATCTCTTCGCCGAACTAGTGCACCTATACAATTTACCATTGTATTGGGTGTGTTGGGGACACAAGAGACTCTTTGTTATTTGGTTGCAGGGTTGCTTGAGAGAGACCATCTTCATCCTACACGTCCCACGGATTGATAAACCTTAGGTCATCCACTTGAGGGAAATTTTCTACTGTCCTACAAACCTCTGCACGTGGAGTCCTAATAACGGACTCCAGATCAGCCCTCTCCTTCTCCTCTGGTTTTTTCTCCCTGAAAGTGAATATATGGAGTCCAAGTTGAGGTCGGTGGAGCGTTAGGGGGCCCACGAGGGAGGGGGGCGCGCCCAGGGGGCAGGCACGCCCCCACCCTTGTGGACAGGTGGGGCACCCCCTGATGTGTATCTTCCTTCCAATATTCATTATATATTCTAAAATAATTCTCCGTTGATTTTCAGGTCATTCCGAGAACTTTTATTTCTGCACAAAAATAACACCATGGCAGTTCTGCTGAAAACATCGCCAGTCCGGGTTAGTTCCATTCAAATAATGCAAGTTAGAGTCCAAAACAAGGGCAAAAGTGTTTGGAAAAGTAGATACGACGGAGACGTATCAAGCATCTTTATAGTCACCCAGTTACGTTGTGACGTTTGACAGCACACTAAGTGTTCATTCGGTATTCGGGAGTTGCATAATCTCATAGTCATAGGCACATGTATAAGTTATGGAGAAAGCAATAGTAGCAAACTAAACGATCATCGTGCTAAGCTAACAGATGGGTCAAGTCAATCACATCATTCTCTAATGATGTGATCCCGTTCATCAAATGACAACTCTTTGTCCATGGCTAGGAAACTTAACCATCTTTGATTAACGAGCTAGTCAAGTAGAGGCATACTAGTGACACTCTGTTTGTCTATGTATTCACACATGTACTAAGTTTCTATTTAATACAATTCTAGCATGAATAATAAACATTTATCATGATATAAGGAAATATAAATAACAACTTTATTATTGCCTCTAGGGCATATTTCCTTCAGTCTCCCACTTGCACTAGAGTCAATAATCTAGATTACATTGTAATGATTCTAACACCCATGGAGTCTTGGTGTTGATCATGTTTTGCTCGTGAGAGAGGCTTAGTCAACAGGTCTACAACATTAAGATCCGTATGTATCTTGCGAATCTCTATGTCTCCCTCCTTGACTTGATCGCGGATGGAATTGAAGCATCTCTTGATGTGCTTGGTTCTCTTGTGAGATCTTGATTCCTTTGCCAAGGCAATTGCACCAGTATTGTCACAAAAGATTTTCATTGGACCCGATGCACTAGGTATGACACCTAGATCGGATATGAACTCCTTCATCCAGACTCCTTCATTTGCTCCTTCCGAAGCAGCTATGTACTCCGCTTCACACGTAGATCCCACCACGACGCTCTGCTTGGAAGTGCACCAACTGACAGCTCCACCATTCAATAAAAATACGTATCCTGTTTGTGACTTAGAGTCATCCGGATCAGTGTCAAAGCTTGCATCGACGCCATTTACGACGAGCTCTTTGTCACTGTCGGTGTCAAAACCGGCGGATCTCGGGTAGGGGGTCCCGAACTGTGTGTCTAAGGCGGATGGTAATAGGAGGCAGGGGACATGATGTTTTACCCAGGTTCGGGCCCTCTTGATGGAGGTAATACCCTACGTCCTGCTTGATTGTTCTTGATAATATGAGTAGTACAAGAGTTGATCTACCACGAGATCAGAGAGGCTAAACCCTAGAGGCTAGACTATGGTATGATTGTATGTTGTCCTACGGACTAAAACCCTCCGGTTTATATAAACACCGGAGGGGGCTAGGGTTACACAGAGTCGGTTACAAGGAAGGAGATCTACATATTCGTATTGCCAAGCTTGCCTTCCACGCCAAGGAGAGTCCCATCCGAACACAGGACGAAGTCTTCAATCTTGTATCTTCATAGTCCAACAGTCTGGCCAAAGGATATAATCTGGCTGTCCGGATACCCCCTAATCCAGGACTCCCTCAGTAGCCCCTGAACCAGGCTTCAATGACGATGAGTCCGGCTCGCAGATCGTCTTCGGCATTGCAAGGCGGGTTCCTCCTCCGAATACTTCATAGAAGATTTTGAACACGAGGATCGTGTCCGGCTCTGCAAAACAAGTTCCACATACCACCGTAGAGAGAATAATATTGTCACAAATCTAATTTGCCGACGCATTCCATAGTGTGACATCACACCACAGCCAGGTCACCATTCAAATCGTTTTTCACAACCAACCTCAGCGTGTTTCGCAAGGCGGTTTCCTTGGCACATCTTGTCGAAGTAGAGATCGTGTCCCCTTATTACGGGATTCCCATCAATACGGACGTGGGTAACCCAACCATGCCATCAATTACGGCGCTTAGGGGGTTAAGCGAGTTTTACCATGCTGGTGGGGGCGCATAGTTTCGTTCGCCCTTATAAAGGGATAAGGTTTCACATTTTTCTACCCACGCCTTCTTCCTCCTTGCTCATCCATTCTCGCGCACTCGAGCTCCAGCGCCCAAGTCCACATCCTCTTCCTCAACTCTCTCCAAACATGTCCGGAGCGGGAGGCAAGTGGATGGTCTCCTCCGTTATGGAGGGAGACATCAAAAAGCTACGCAGGGCCGGATACTTAGCCGCGGATATCGTGCACCGGCTGCCAGCCGCGGGGCAGATCGTCCCTACCCCGGAACCTTACGAAAGGGTGGTTTTCCTCCCCCACTTCGTCCGCGGACCGGGGTTTCCCCTCCATCCATTCGTCCATGGCCTTATGTTCTATTATGGGATGGACTTCCATGATCTGGCCCCGAATTTCATCCTCAACATCTCAGCGTTCATCGTCGTGTGCAAGGCTTTCCTCCGCATCCGGCCCCACTTTGGCCTGTGGCTGAAGACCTTCAATGTCAAGCCTAAGGTAGTAGGCGGCCAACAAGCGGAATGCGGCGGAGCCATGGTGGGCAAAATGCCCAACGTTACATGGCTCGAGGGCTCCTTCATGGAGACCATAAAGGGGTGGCAATCGGGGTGGTTCTACATCACCGAGCCGCCCGACACCAACTGGGTGGCGGCCCCCGAGTTCCGATCCGGAATCCCCACGCGGCTCACTTCCTAGAAGGAGAAGGGCCTGTCCTGGGGCTCATAGATGGAGCTGGACGGACTCCAGAAAGTGTATCCGGAACATGATAAGCAAGAAACTCAAGCTTGTCAACATAGTCCAGGTCATGCTCTTCCGCCGGATCCTCCCGTGTCAACAACGGGCATTCAACTTATGGGAGTTCGACCCGGCCCAGGACCAGACTCTACGCGAGCTCTTTGACACGATGCATAAGGACGTCTGGAAGGTGCTGTTCAAGGGCGCCGAAGTCCCCCTCCACTTACCGAGGACAACGGGCTAAGCGTGACGCGCCCTACGAATCCGGTGAGTTCTGTACATCTTGTAGGGTATTTTATTTTCCATAGATTAACCATGTGCGGGATCTGAGCTCCCATGCCTTTGACAGGACTGGGTGGAGACATCGGAGCAGATTGACTGCCGGACCCCTCTGCCCGAAGACCCTGCAGACGCTCTCCTGACGGAGATGCGGACTCTGGCTCCTTATGAGGTGCCAGAGAAGAAGATCAAGAAGAAGGCCACGGGAACCCGAAAGAGTTCCCAGCGCCAGGTGGTATCAGACTCATCGTCCAATAACTCCGAGACGCACTCCTCTCGTGAAAATGAGGGGGAGGAAGATGAAGATTCTCCCCCTCCAGCCGGGGGAGACAAGAAAAGGAAGGCCGCCCCAACCGGGGAGGCCGAAGGGTCCAAGAAGGGAAGGACTCTCCTTCCGGACCGTTCCACCATCGCCGCCGACAGCGAAGACGAGTGGTTACTCAAGGCCAAGCCCCTAGCGAAGTCGTAAGTATTCGGATACCAGAGTAACTCATAGCATACTTTTATTGCACTGCTTCTCCTAACATCGAATATGATCATGCAGTCCGCCCCGAGCTCGTAGCGACGTATCCTCGTCGGACGATTCCCTGGACTCGTCGGATATCACTAGTGAATCACTTCCAACCGTCTCCTCTCCTCGCCCTACGGACAATGTCGAGGTATTGTCTCAAGGGGCACCGAGCCGGGGGGAGATAGTCCTGGAGGCGCCTCAAGGCGACCTTCCGGACTCCAGGCGCAAAGGGAGCAAGACTCCCAAGGGCTCCAAGTTCGGCCCTCAGCCGAACACCGTGCCGGAACCTCCAGTGGTTCCGTACCCCGGCAGGCGGCCCCCTTCCAAGAGGGGCAAGCCGCTCGTGCCGGTGACCTGTGTCCATCCAGAGGCACCGGACAACCTGCTGGGAGCACCTCGCGCCGCTTCCATTGATGAAGAGCACCGCACTATTATGAGTGCGGTGATCAAGAAGGTTCAGTCCGCCAAGAGCGGACTAACTGAAGCCTGTGTGGCTGTGCCAGCCTTCTAACATGCTTTAAGGTAAGTATTTAAAATATAGGAAAATATTACCGCATAGACAGTAGCCCCTGATGCTCTGTTTGGTGTTCACAAAGAAAAGCTGAATAGAGGATCAAATAGTATCTGCATGAGTCTAATATAAGTATGTCTATATGCGTATGCAGGCTTTGCTGCTAACCTCTGCCGCACTGACTACGGAGGTCGCCGCACTGAAGCAGAACCTCGAGCGGTCCGAGAAAGAGCTCGGCCTTGCCAAGAGGCAGCTCGAGGAGAATAAAGGTAAGTAATACCTTGTCTATATATATATATATATATATATATATAAAAGATGTGGTTGCAAAATGATAGGATCGTCATGGATGTGCCAGGGGCCACGACCGAAGTGGCGACCCTGAAGCAAGCGCTGTCCGAGGCCGAAAACAAAGCGGCCGAGGAGCGCACCGAGCGGGAGAAACAAGAGGCACGGGTGGGCGAGGTGCATCAAGAGCTCCACGCTCTCGTGAAGAAGCATGAGACTTTGGAGCTTGACTCAACGACGCGAGAGTCCGAGCTTGCCACGGCCCTCGAGAGCAGAAAGCATGCCAAGGCTGAAGCCCAAAAGGCCCTCCAGGAAATTGAGGCGATGAGGAAGATAGCGGCGGGTAAGGCATTCATTATGCAAAGCAAGCATGTGAAAGTAAATTACTTGTTACTTACCCGAGTCTAGAGCTCTCCAGGAGCATTCACAGATTTGCCCCGCAGTGTGTCGAATGCCGCAAAGTACTACCAGGCCGAGGAGGGAAGCTCGACGGAGAAGTTGTTCTGGTCTTAGTATACTGAGACCGAACACCCGATGCCTGTGAGCGACCAGCTGAAGCAACTGGTCAAGTTGCACAAGGCAGCTGAATAGACCATGAGGGGCCTTATAGTCCGGATGTGGCCTGGCGACTCCCTTCCCAATAGCTACTTCGGCCTGGTGAGGCGGTGTAACGCCCTCGATGCGGCTATATCTCCCACGTGTCGAAGCACGACTAAGAGGCATAACCGCATTGAAAGCAATGTTGCAAGTGAGGTAATCTTCACACAACCCATGTAATACATAAGGGAAAGAGATACATAGTTGGCTTACACTCGCCACTTCACACAATTACATGAATAAAGCATTACATCATCCAGATACAATCAAGGTCCGACTACGGAACCAAAATAAAAGAAGACTACCCCAAATGCTACATAGATCCCCGATCGACCCCAACTGGGCTCCTCTACTAATCAACTAGAAACAGAACAACATAACGAACACGATCTTCATAGAGCTCCTCCTTGAGCTTGGTTGTGTCACCTGCTCGGTAACATCGGCACCTGCAAACTGGTTTTGGAAGTATCTGTGAGTGACGGGGACTCAACAATCTCACACCCTCACGATCAAGACTATTTAAGCTTATAGGTAGGGTAAAAGGTATGAGGTGGAGCTTCAGCAAGCGACTAGCATATATGGTGGCTAAAACATACGCAAATGAGAGCGAGAAGAGAAGGCAAAGCACGATCGTGAAACTATGATCAAGAAGTGATCCTAGAACAACCTACATCAAGCATAACTCCAACACCGTGTTCACTTCCCGGACTTCGCCGAGAAGAGACCATCCCAGTTACACACACGGTTGATGTATTTTAGTTAAGGTCAACTTCAGGTTCTCTATAACCGGACATTAACAAATTCCCATCTGCCCATAACCGTGGGCACGGCTTTCAAAAGTTCAAATCCCTGCAGGGGTGTCCCAACTAAGCTCATCACAAGCTCTCACGGTCAACGAAGGATATTCCTTCTCCCAAGACAATCCGATCAGGCTCGGCATCCAGGTTACAAGACATCCTCGACAATGGTAAAACAAATCCAGCAACACTGCCTGAATGTGCCGACAAATCCCGATAGGAGCTGCACATATCTCGTTCTCAGGGCGCACTCAGATGAGACTAGCTACGAGTAAAACCAACCCTCAAGTTTCCCCGAGGTGGCCCCGCAGGCAGCTCGGTTTGGACCAACACTCAGAGGAGCACTGGCCCAGGGGGGGTTAAAATAAAGATGACCCTTGAGTCTGCAAAACCCAAGGGAAAAAGAGTCTAGGTGGTGAATGGTAAAACCCATGTTGGGCATTGTTGGAGGAGTTTTATTCAAGGCGAACTGTCAAGGGGTTCCCATTATAACCCAACCGCGTAAGGAACGCAAAATCTGGGAACATAACACCGATATGACGGAAACTAGGGTGGCAAGAGTGGAACAAAACACCAGGCATAAGGCCGAGCCTTCCACCCTTTACCAAGTATATAGATGCATTAATTAAATAAGAGATATTGTGATATCCCAACAAGTAAACATGTTCCAATAAGGAACAACATCTCCATGTTCCAACAAGGAACAAACTTCATCTTCACCTGCAACTAACAACGCTATAAGAGGGGCTGTGCAAAGCGGTAATATAGCCAAACAACGGTTTGCTAGGACAAGGTGGGTTAGATGCTTGGCTTAACAATATGGGAGGCATGATAAGCAAGTGGTAGGTATCACAGCATAGGCATGGCAAAAGAGCGAGCAACTAGCATGCAAAGATAGAAGTGATTTCGAGGGTATGGTCATCTTGCCTGAAATCCCGCAAGGAAGAAGAACGAGTCCCTAAAGAAGACAAACGGACGTAGTCGAACGGGTCCTCACAAATGCGACGTTATCGAAACTAACCGGAAGAAGCAACACCGGAAAGCAAACAACATAATAAACAACCAACACATAATCATGTCATGATGCACAACCAAGTATGATGCATGTCCGGGTTAAATATGCATGGCATGGCAAGGGGCACAAACAAAGCTACAAGTTAAGTGGAGCTCAATATGCAACGAGTTGCATATTGACGGAACACCACATCAATTATTTAGTTCTCTCTCGGTTAGGTACTCCACAATATTAAATGTTGGTTAACATGGCAAGAGGTGTAGCATAACAAACTATACCATCTAAACAATTTAAATGGGGCCGGATATAATAAACAACAAAACCGGTAAATCCCCATATGCAATTATCAATTTGGTGCAACAACAATTTTAACCAATCTTGAAGTTGTTATCATGATGCGGATGCCGTGTGCAAGTTTATGCAATTTTTATTAAAAGTTTACAAGAGAATTATGAAACATTTGTCACCGTGGTGGAAAGGAAAAAGGGTGCCACGGCAACGATAACGAAAACGGTGCCACGACAACGTTCCGGTTCCGACAACTCATTGAGACGTCGGTGCGAAAGAAAGTGTGCGGGACATGCTAGAGATAGAGGGGTGATCCCGGTTACCGGGTGTCCCACATGACGGCGGCAAGGAAAATGAGGAACGTGCAAGGATCAATTCGGGCATGACGCAAACACGAGCATCGTCTCGAGGTTATACCTTCCAAGCGTGCCAACGGGACGGTTCGGGTTCGTCGAGGGGAGTAGAGGAAGTAGTCGTTCCGCGGTGGTAGTAGAAGTAGTGGTACTATCGGTCCACGCCGGTAGTGGTACACGTTCATGAAGTAGTCATACACGTCATCAGTAGTTTGTTCACTCAACGGCCTTCAACGGCGGTAGTCGTTCTCGTATCATCGTGGAAGTAGTTGTACATGGTTGCGACGATAACCGAACTTGGCGATCCGACGGGGTACACTCAAGTCATCGTGGGAACTTGGTGAATCCGAAATCTTCGGGGTCGACGGTAGTTGTACATCTCGTAGTGGAACTTGACGGATCCGAGGACTCCCGGCATCGTGGAACATTACAAAAGTTGGGGTGGTCTTGACGCATCTGACTCGAGGGACTTGGCGTGTCCAAAACATAGCAGCACAACTGTCTCGGTCGGGAGCACTCGTTCGGGCGTCGTTGGTCTTGCCGGTCGTGGTACTTGGCGGTCTTGATGAATCCAAGGGTACTTGGCAGTTCAAAATTGCTCCTGTCCGGGGACGTTTAGTGAAGGCAGGGTCGCAGGTGGTCGGGGCTGGTCGTGGTCACCGACGAGAAGCAGGGCGTGGGAGGAGGAAGGCCATGGTGCGACTGCAGTTTTTCTGGCACCGGGAACGAGGTGCAGGAGAGGAGAGGGAGATGAAATGAGGGCGTTGTAGCGGCTCGGAGATCCTGGCGGGGCTCCTTTGTGGGACGGGGCGCTCGTCGATGGTCACTGGTTGCCGGAGGCGCGGGAACCAGAAGGATCTCGAGGACGCAACCTCCTCTGCTCGGGCGCGGGATCCATGGCGGCATCTGTTCGAACAAAGAGAGAGAGAGAGAGAGAGAGAGAGAGAGAGAGAGAGAGAGAGAGGGAGCTTGAGGTGAGTTGAAGAAGATGGAAAAAGGAGGGGAACAGGAAGGAGAGGGCGACGGGGTCCTGCTCCGATAGAGGCGCCGGTGAGCGACGAGGTCTTGCGGGCACGGAGGCCAGATGGCGGGGACGAGGTGCTTGGGCGCCACGAGATGAGCGCGGGACGAGGTGCTCGGGGCCATCCATGGCGCAGTGGCAGAAGCTCCGCCTGGTTCTCTTCTCCGGCGAGGGTGGAGCGCGGGTCTCGCACTGGAGGAACGAGGGGAGGGGGGTCGAGAGAGGGCGAAAGGACCGCGGGCGAGAGATGGGGGTCGGGCGGAGGCGGCGCAGAAGGAGAGCGAAGGGAGAGGAGATGGGGTTGAGGGAGCCCGCTCCCTGGCGGCTAGGGTTTCTTGTAGGGCGACTGGGCTGGACCGGCTAGAGTGGGAAGGCCCAAGTGGGCTGGGGTGCGGTCTGCTGCTGCTGGGCTGCGGCGGCTTGCGCGCAGGGAGGCCGACCCAGGTAAGCAGAGGTGAGCCCTTTTCTTTCTTTGATATTTTATCCAAACGGAAAATAAACTGAAAAGGCCAGGGTCAAAGGAAAGGGGCACAATAAAAATAAAAATAGTCTCATGAACCTGAGATAGTGCTCTATTTGAATAAATTGTCTTGGATATTTTTAGAGGTAAGAAAATAAGTCAAGTGTGAATATAGATCAAACTTGAGCTATTTTAAAACCTAACCAAAACAACTTAAAATTTGAAGGAATTGGCAGGGGGCATTTAGGACAGGTAGAAATATTTATGAGGAAGAAATGGGCATTAATGGGGTGAGGATATATGATCTTTCAAAAATGAAAGCAAGGAATGGATAGAAGATGGAGGTGATGATGCAAGATCAAATGCATGAAGCATGCAACAACACAACATGTATGAACTCACACCAAGCATAATGCAACATGTGAGGAGGCCATGATGCAACAATTAAAGACAAAACAATGCAATGAGAAACAAAACAAAACCCAAATAGGAAACCGAAAGGATGACCACTAGGAATTGATGACGAACAAGATGGATATATGCCAAATTGGGAAAAGTTACATATGGGGTGTTACAGGCGGCTTGTGGATGCCTGGCCACGGCTGGAAGTCATAAAGCGGTCCTTCTGCATCGAAGGTGCACGCCGGGCTTTTGCCCGTGCGAAGGTGCACTGGGCCAAGATGGACGCCGAGAAGCTGGTGAAGGAGGGGCCGCCGCAGGGCAAAGAGCATCGCCACCCCGAAATGTATTATGAGGGTGTCCTGAAGGGTGCTCGTCTTGTGGCGGACGAGTGTGCGGAGGATGTAATTTTTGAATGAACTTGCTCGTGTGATCCTATATTATGAAAACTTGTTCATATGCGCTATGCAACGCTTGTCTGAATTTAAAATATTACCTTCTGTGCGGCTGTTTATTAAATCTGAGAGATGGCCAGTCGTCGGCTTCTGCCCCCATGCCACAAGTGCTGGGGTGTTCGGGATAAATCTGAGCACTCTTTTTTCCATTGTTGGGTCCTTCGAGGGAGGTGCTCAGCACAACGAACAAGGCAATCAAACTATAATGCTTTATCACTCTCACTTAGCCATAGAAGTCTACAATTTTAAATTTGGGCGAAGCCCCTAGTATTCGGAAGGCCGAATTCAGGGCGCTATACACGCCTAAGCCGGACAAAGCTGACTCCTCGCTCTAAGCGGCATAAGTCTTTAGGGACTCGAGACCTCTCGAACAGCGACCAGCTCTCGCCTTATCATGACAGTCAGTTTTAGCTTTCTCTACTGAGGTGCTTGCCCAGATAAACCGGGGCACAATCGCAGTAGTTCTCCCAGTGCTACCTTAGCCGATATAGCGGAATCTAAGGTACCAAAACATGGGAGCCGGGCAAACCCAACTATTGACCCAAGACATGATTCGGAGCTGATGCATATAATGCTATAAGTTCGGGGTGTCGCACTGTCGAAAGTGTTCGGACTTCTCACGCCGTATTATGGGGTACGCTTAAGCCCCTGGCGTATTGGCCGTACCAGAGTGTACGGTTGCTGAATGTCATGAATGAATATATATATATATATATATATATAAGAATAGAGAATGCGGTAATAGTCTAGTACTATGCATTGTTTATTCAAAAAGGTGCGTCGAAGCATGAATGATACAAGTAGTGCGATAAGCAAAAAGTAGGACTATTTGACATGTCCCCTCCAAGGGCAAGCTGAGGAATGGTATTTAAAGCAAGTATTTCACTCGTTATCAGAGACCACCTGGGAGTTCCATGGTGCGACGTAGCTTTCTGCCTCCTTGGTTGTTGTATTGTGTGTCCGGCAATCGTACTGCCGGACGGGGTTTCCGGAGAGTAAAGTCCTAAAAGAGAGAAAAGAATAACAAAGGGGGAAGCCCCTAGTGTGGTTGAGCCGCGTTTTGGGGCGTGCCGTAGTCGTGCCCCCCCACCTATGCCCATGGTATTTTCAATGCGTAATTATGTACGCGTGGCATGGATTTCGCCGTTTGACTGGGACTGGGGTGGGGGCCGCATTGCTATCCAAGCTCGGAACGTGCCAGGCGGTCTTGTTGCAGATTACTCCGGGCGCGTTTGACGGTGTCCGGGTGTTTAATCACCGAACTGGTGGATTGCCTGAAGAGGCTGCTTTGTGCTTCTGCTGTGAGGGCCGCAGTGTGCTCCTCTGTGCGGAGAAAGCGCTTTGTGTTTCCATTGACTGTGATGACCCCCCGAGGTCTTGGCATCTTGAGCTTGAGGTAAGCATAATGCGGTACTGCATTGAATCTCGCAAATGCGGTTCGCCCGAGCAATGCGTGATAGCCACTGCGGAACGGGACTATACCGAAGATTAACTCCTCGCTTCGGAAGTTATCCGGGGATCCAAAGACCACTTCCAGTGTGACTGAGCATGTGCAATGGGCCTCTACACCTGGTATGACGCCTTTGAAGGTCGTTTTTGTGGGTTTGATCCTTGAGGGGTCTATACCCATTTTGCGCACTGTGTCCTGATAAAGCAGGTTCAGGCTGCTTCCACCGTCCATAAGGACTCGAGTGAGGTGAAATCCGTCGATGATTGGGTCTAGGACCAGTGCGGCGAATCCGCCATGACGGATACTAGTGGGGTGGTCCCTGCGATCGAAGGTGATCGGACAGGAGGACCATGGGTTGAACTTTGGGGCGACTCGCTCCAACGCATATACGTCCCTTAGCGCACGCTTCCGCTCCCTCTTGGGGATGTGGGTTGCGTATATCATGTTCACCGTCCGCACTTGTGGAGGGAACCTCTTCTGTCCTCCGATGTTCGGCGGCCGGGGCTCCTCCTCGTCATTGCTATGTAACCCCTTATCTTTGTTTTCGGCATTTAACTTGTCGGCCTGCTTGAACACCCAACATTCCCTGTTGGTGTGGTTGGCTGGCTTGTCGGGGGTGCCGTGTATTTGACACGAGCGATCGAGTATACGGTCCAAACTGGACGGCCCCGGAGTGCTTCTTTTGAATGGCTTTTTCCGCTGACCGGGTTTAGAGCCTCTGAATCCGGCATTGACTGCCGTATCCTCGGTATTGTCGCTGTTGACGCGGCGCTTATGTTTCTTGCGACGTGACCTGCCATTGCTATCCTTGGTATCTGAAGTACCATGGTTCTTTGATATGTTATTGCTGCGAGCCAGCCACCTGTCCTCTCCCGCGCAAAAGCGGGTCATGAGTGTCGTGAGAGCTGCCATAGATTTCGGCTTTTCCTGGCCAAGGTGCCGGGCGAGCCACTCGTCGCGGATGTTGTGCTTAAAAGCTGCTAGCGCCTCTGCATCCCGATAGTTGACGATTTGATTTTTCTTTGTCAGGAACCATTGTTGAGGCATATCTCTCTCGATGTAGTTTTGATGATTGATGACAACATGTTTGCGGACTAATCGTGTGCTTTGAGTATTTCACAGATTCATCCTTGGCACGAGACGTTTTCTTCCCATCGGAGTGTCATTCAAGACGGTGTAGCTCTTTCGTTTCTCTTTCGGTGGACTACTTGCGTAGAGGACACCGTACTATCAAGAGGGGGTCCGCTGGAGTATTGCTTGGGTGGAATCAACACGTACACATCAGCTTCTCACCCTCAGAGCTCTTCCACTTCGTTGGAGCGATCTCTTCTCCTTTTGTGTCCTGTCTAGGTTCCAGCGGTAGTACCGCGCAACCCAGCGGTAGTACCATTGAAGAATCACAAGCGGCAGTACCGCTCCACAGCGGTAGTATCGCTGGTGACTCCACAGCAGTACTACCGATGGCTTGCCTGGCACCACCGCCTCGTCCTCAGCCTCGACGGAGAGATCTTCTCTCTCCTATCTGTGTCCCAGCGGTAGTACCACACTACCCAGCGGTAGTACCGCCGAAGGATCACAAGCGGCAGTACCGCTCCGCAGCGGTAGTACCGCCGGTGATCCCGCTGCTGTACTACCGCTGGGCTGTCTGGCTCCTACCGCCTCGACTTGAGGGCTCTTTTTCTCGTGTCGGGTTTTGCGGCACTAGTTGTGGCAGTAGAGGCGGTAGTACCGTTTTGGAGCGGTAGTACCGCCCTTACCGCCACGGTAGTACCGCGCTGGGTCCATATCCCTGCTACTCTCCTCTGCGCGGCAGTACCGCTAGCTGAAGCAGCAGTACCGCTGGCTCAGCGGTAGTACCACCCCTCCTAGCAGTACTACCACCCTGTGCGGGGCTGGTTGGTGGGGCAACGGTTGGATTGTTGCCCCCAGTATAAAAGGGGGTCTCCTTCTTCCCCGTTGACTTACCTCTTCCCCCTCAAGCTCCATTAATGCTCCAAGCTCCATTTTCGCCCGATCTATCTCTCTAGCCAATCAAACTTGTTGATTTCCTCGGGAGTGGTTGAGAAGGCCCCGATCTACACTTCCACCAAGGGATTTTCGATTCCCCCACTCATCCCTAGCGGATCTTGTTACTCTTGGGTGTTTGAGCTCCCAAGACGGTTTAGGTCACCACGGAGCCATAGTCCATTGTGGTGAAGCTTCGTGGTATTGTTGGGAGCCTCCGATTAAGTTGTGGAGATTACCCCAACCTTGTTTGTAAAGGTCCGGTTGCTGCCTTTAAGGGCACCAATAGTGGAATCACGGCATCTCGCATTGTGTGAGGACGTGAGGAGAATACGGTGGCCCTATAGTGTCTTCTTGGGGAGCATTATGCCTCCACATCGCTCTAACGGAGACGTACTTCCCCTCAAAAGGAAGGAACTTCGGTAACACATCCTCGTCTTCACCGGATCCACTCTTGGTTATCTCTTACCTTTACTTGTGCAAGCTCTTTAGTGCTACTTCTCTTGCTTGCTTGGTTGCTTGTTGTTATTGCATCATATAGGTTGCTCACCTAGTTGCACATCTAGACAACCTACTTTGATGCAAAGTTTAATTTGGTAAAGAAAAGTAAAAAATTGTTATCGATCCTTTCAATTGGTATCAGAGCCTCGTCTCTTTATTAAGGACTTTACCGTCCAAAGATATGTTTGATACCATAGACGGCGTGGAGGAACACTCTGGTGTGAATCCGACCTCGTCTACGGGCGATGGGGGAACCTTGGTCTCTCGTGAGGAGTTCAATGTGGCCTTGGAGACATTGAAAATCTCCATGACGACCGAGGTTGAAAGCATGTTTACTAAATTTCTTGAGGGGCTTAAACTATCCACCGCACCGTTGAAAGTGGGCGATCCCACCGACAAGGTGACGGATGCTATCTCCGACAAGGGGGAAGCTAGTAGTGAAAAGGCTCCTTCTTCTAGTGGTAAAAATGGCACCGACATCTTTGCTCATGTGGAACCACCACTTGTTTACGGTGGACCGGTTCCTTCCACTCATTTGAATCATGCCGGTCCTCCCCCTAAGATTGTGAAAAATGAGGACTTTGATTCTTGGGTTTACCACTTTAAACGTCATTTAAATCATGTGAACACTAACCTTTGGAGAATCATTGAAGAAGGATTCTATCCGCATGATCCAAGCAACTTCACTCCTCGAGAAGCCGCGGATAATCAATTCAATGAAAATGCTCTCTTCATCATTCAAGATGCAATCCCACCCGAAGACCTACCTCATCTTCGGCCTTTTGCCTTGGCCAAAGACGCATGGATTTGTGTTGTCTCCCTCTACCGGGGAAGCGCAAGCATTCAACGCTCCAACTATGAAGTGGTGCAAGATGAGGCCGATGAGTTTGCAATGAAATAAGATGAAGAACCTTGTGAGCTTTATCGGAGAGTAACCAAACTCGCGGTCTCACTCTAAGATCATGGGAGCAAGGACACAGATGACAATTGGATCAAGCGCAAATTCCTCAAGGCAATGATGCCCTACCACAAGGCCATGTCCTTCGTCATTTGTCAAAGACCGGACTTCCACACTTTGACCTCAAGCGAAGTGTTGGATGAGTTTGTGGCCATGAACATTTTGGACAAGACTACCAACAATGCGGTGCTTCATTCTCAAAGGGCAAAGAAGCCCAAGCTTGCATTGAAGGCCAAGCTCTCCATTGAAGAAGAAGAGGAAGAAGAGGAGAGCAACCCCGAGGATACAAAGTATGCATATCATGAACACATGTCACTCGCTTCAAGGCTATTTTGGAGCAAGAAAAACTCGAGGCCAAACTTTAACAAGAACAACTCAAGTGGCACGAAGAGCAAGCAACGTGTAAGGACTTGCTACAATTGTGGCAACATGAGTCATTTTGTTGCGGAGTGCCCGTATGAGAAAAGGGAAGACAATGGTGGCAAGCTCATCCGAAAGGACAAGGCCAAGTCGTTCCCCAACAAGAGCAACTTCACCAAGAAGACTCCTCCCAAGTCATTGGTGGTACAAGAAGAGTACAATGAGGATGACGACGATGATGAAGGTGATGAGTCGGTTGCCATGGCCTCCGTTGCCATTGCGACGACTCCATGGGTGTCCCTCTTCGACTCACCCAATGAGAGCATCACCGCCAAATGCCTCATGGCTAAAGCCACCAACAAGGTAACCCCCAACATCAAAACTACCATCATTAATCATCCTTCTCCAACGGGTAGCATTAATGAACTTGAGGGAGCGAATGTGGAGGCAAATGAGTTTGAGGCCTTTATGGGAAAACTTAAGGGAAAATCCAAGAAGCACTTTGTTGCTTTCTTGGAACAACTTGGTGAAGCCAATGACATGATCGAGGCTCACAAAGACACCATCACTAAGATGGAAGGGCATAGTCGTGACTATGCCGATGAGATTTCGGATCTTTCCAATGCTCTTGAGGAGTCACACAACGTTGATCATGCCAAGTTAAAGAAAGATTATGATCATGTCCTCATTGTTTCTCATGTGCTAAACTTCGAGAAGGCCGAACTTGAGGTTGATCTTGCTAGACTCGAAGAGGAGTTTGATCTACTTGACAAGGCTCACAAGGTCTTGAAGGGTGCTCATGCTAGTCTCAAAGAGTCTCATGATCAACTTCAAGTAAAGCTAACCAAGGAAAAATCCACTTTTCCTCGTATGATGTTAATTGATAATGCAAATGCTACTAACACGTGTTGTGAGCATGTGCATCTCATCGAGGAGAACTCTAAGCTAAAGGGGCAACTTGAGAGAGGTCTTGCGACTTGCATACAAGGCAAGAAGAACCTCAACGACCTCTTGATCAACCAAAAGGGAGTTGAGGCCAAGGAAGGGGTTGGGTACGTGCCCGACTCCAAGAACAAGAAGAAGAATGACAAGACGAAACGACCTCCTCCTCTCAAGCAAACCTTTATGAAGGAGGGAGAGAGTGCCTCCGAGGAGGAGAAGAAGAACAATGAGAAGGGTGGCATTGTCAAAAATGGCAATGACACTCCTCGCATCAAAGCCGTCGACTTTAATCCTTCTTATGTGTTATGCTGTGCTAGTGATGGGCATGTCTATGCCAAATTAATTGGTTCTCCTCATGAATACATTGAATGGTCTATTTGGGTTCCAAAGACCCTTGTTACTAACATCAAAGGACCCATTACAAAATGGGTACCTAAAACCAAGCATTAATCTCTTGTAGGTGTTTGCTTCCGATGGGGTATCATGGTTGCTCGATAGCGGAGCTACAAATCATATGACCGGAAGCAAGGACTTGGTGGTGGACGTGCACAAGATTCCATCTATGCCCACCCATGTCGAGTGGGGTGACACCTCATCCTCTAAGGTATTGGGACTTGGCAAGGTGGTCATCTCTCATGATCTCACGACCGAGAAGGTCATGCTTGTTGAGTCCCTTGCATACAATTTACTTTCCATCGTCAACTTGCAATCATGGGCTTTGCCACTTTATTTGATATCGATACCGTGGCCCTCTTGTGGAGCAAGACTCTTAAAGTAGCCTTTGTTGGGCATGTCGAGAATGATCTATATGTGATTAACTTTTCGGAGCGACCCACTAAGACTGCGACATGCCTAATGGCTAAAGTTGATGTGGGATGGCTTTGGCATCGCCGTCTAGCCCATGTCAATATGAGATCTTTGCAAAGTCTTCTCAAGGGGGACCATGTCTGTGGACTAACGAATGTTAGTTTTGCTAAAGATCGTGCTTGCAGTGCTTGTATCGAAGGAAAGCTACATGAGAAGGCTCACCCTCCCACGACTATCATTTACTCAAATAGGCCTTTGGAGCTCCTTCATTTGGATCTCTTTGGGCCTCCATCCTTCGATAGTCTTGGGGGTAGGAAGTATTGCTTGGTGATTGTGGATGACCACTCAAGATACACGTGGGTGTATTTCTTCAAGAGGAAGAGCGAGACTCAACAAACCGTCATTGACTTTGCAAATGAAGCACAACATCAACACAATGCAAAGATCTTGACAATAAGAAGTGACAACAGCACCGAGTTCAAGAACTACACCTTGGACGAGTTTCTTAGTGATGAGGGGATCGAGCATCAATATTCCGCATCTTACACCCCTCAACAAAACGGTGTTGCGGAGAGGAAGAACCGGACATTGATGGATGCGGCAAGGACCATGATGGCGGAGTTCAAGTCTCCGTACAACTTTTGGGCCGAAGCCATCAACAAGGCGTGTCATGCATCCAATCGGCTCTACCTCCGCAAGGGCTTGAACAAGACTCCATATGAGATACTCACCGGTAACAAGCCCAACCTCAAGTACTTTCGGGTGTAAGTGTTTCATTCTCAAGAAAGGTGTTTGGTTGTCTAAATTTGAGGTTAGAGCTTATGAGGGCATATTTGTTGGTTATGCTACAAACTCTCATGCTTACCGTGTCCTCAATAAATCCACGGGACTTATTGAGGAGACATGTAACATGGAATTTGATGAGAATAACGGCTCCCAAGTGGAGCAAAGTGGCACTTGTGATGTAGGTGATGAAACTCGTCCTCAAGCCATAAGAAGAATGGGTGTTGGTTTTATCCTACCCATTGAGGAACCCCTTGTGGCCGAAGGAGAAGGACAATGCTCCACTCAAGTGGAGCCATCACCAACCCAAGGCCCACATGCTTCCGAAGAACAACATGAAGGCCCTCGTCCTCAAGAACATGACCAAGGGCAAGATCATGCCCAAGACGGTGTTGACACATCAAGTGATGCCCAAGGTCAAGTTCTCTCCTCCGAGCAAGTTCAAGAACAAGAACAAGCTCAAGACGACGCTCAAGATGATCAAGTGACCACTCCTCGTCTCACCCCCGAGGAGGATTTGGAGCGTCGTGCCGCCAAGGTTGCTTCCAAGCTCTCCACCAAGGATCATCTCTTGACGAATGTGCTTGGAAGCTTAAGAAAGGGGGTAAGCACTCGTAGAGAATTAGCAAACTATTGTGAGCATCACGCGTTTGTCTCTTGTATCAAACCCCACAAGGTCTATGAGGCGCTAGAAGATCCAGATTGGCTCAATGCCATGCATGAAGAACTCAACAACTTCGAGCGCAACAAAGTGTGGAGATTGGTGCCAAGACCGACGGGGAACCACAGTGTCATTGGAACCAAGTGGATATTTAAGAACAAGAAAGATGCCCATGGGATTATCATTTGCAACAAGGCTCGTTTGGTAGCACAAGGCTACTCCCAAGTCGAGGGTATCGACTACGGTGAAACCTTTGCTCCCGTTGCTCGTCTTGAATCCATTCGCATGTTGATTGCATATGCTTCTCATCATAACTTTAAGTTACAACAAATGGATGTGAAGAGTACTTTTCTTAATGGTCCTATAAATGAATTGGTTTACGTCAAGCAACCCCCCGAGTTCGAGGATCCCTACTTTCCCGATCATGTGTATCAACTCGATAAGGCACTCTATGGCCTTAAACAAGCCCCACGTGCGTGGTATGACCACCTTACCGAGTTGTTACAAGACCGTGGTTTTGAAGTTGGGCTAATCGACCCCACTCTTTTTACTAAGAAGGTCAAAGGGGAGTTGTTTGTGTGCCAATTATATGTTGATGATATTATCTTTGGTTCACCTAACAAAGCTTTCAATGAGGAATTTGCCGCTCTCATGACCTCAAAGTTCGAGATGTCTTCCATGGGAGAGTTGAAGTTCTTTCTAGGGTTCGAAGTGAAACAAAGAAGAGAAGGAACCTTCATCAACCAAGCCAAATACACTCAAGACATGCTCAAGAGATTCAAGCTAAGTGACGTCAAGCCGGCTTCCACTCCAATGCCCACCAAGTGCCAACTTGACATAGATCCCAATGGTAAAGCGGTGCATCAAAAGGTATATTGCTCCATGATTGGATCCTTGCTTTACCTTTGTGCATCTAGACCGGATATCATGTTGAGTGTGGGAATTTGTGCACGGTTTCAAGCCGCACCTAAGGAAAGTCACTATGTGGCGGTCAAATGAATCTTTCGATATTTGGCTCATACCCCAAACTTTGGCTTATGGTACCCAAGAGGATCAAACTTCAAGCTTGTAGGGTTCTCAGATTCTGATTGGGCGGGAGACAAAGTGGATAGGAAGTCCACTTCCGGAGGGTGCCAATTCCTTGGTTGCTCTTTGGTAAGTTGGTCTTCCAAAAAGCAAAGTTGTGTGTCTCTCTCGTCCACCAAAGCGGAGTATGTAGCGGCCGGTAGTTGTTGTGCACAACTCCTATGGATGAGGCAAACTTTAAAGGATTACGGTGTCACTTGTGACAAAGTGCCTCTTTGGTGTGACAATGAAAGTGCCATCAAGATATCTCTCAACCCGGTGCAACACTTCAAGACGAAGCATATTGAGATTCAGTATCACTTCATCCGGGATCACATTAGGGGAGGAGAGATCGAGCTCAACTATGTCAACACTCATGATAACCTTGCAGATATTTTCATGAAGCCCTTGGATGAAGCAAGATTTCGCGAGTTAAGGCATGAGCTAAATATCATTGATTCGAGCAATGTGGCTTGAACCCTTGCACACCCCACCACGCTCAATTTGTTGTCTAGTTTAGGTGTAGGCATGGACATAGGGGGAGTGTTGTTCTCTCAATGAACTCTCCCTCCCCCATTATGCATAAATTGATCAAGTCTTTCACTTTAGCCATTGTTGATGGTACTTGTGTTTCAAAGACGAGTTTTGGTCATGGGCCCAAGGTTAAAATCTTCGCAGCGCCATACCTCTTGACTCAAACATAGGTGGCCTCGGCCACCGCCTTCTCTTGAAGAGGTGTGTCTTGGTCGTTTGCTGGTGTGCTCTCTTTTCTTGCCGTTTTGTTTTTCCTTCGAGCTAAGCCATGTTGTTTGGTTGCCGTGGCGTGCTGGGCGGTACTACCGCTGGTGGTGCGCGGTAGTCTGGTGGTGCGCGGTACTACCGCCCCCAGCGTGGTACTACCGCTGAGGGACGGGACCTGGGGGTTATATTGGGGCAGGGGGAGGTTTCTTCTCCCCCATACCCATTCGCTTCGCCCCCTCTTTCCTCTTCCTCTCTCCAGCCTCAACTCGCCGCGGGAGGGCTCCGGCAGATCTCCGTCTCCGGGGCGTCCCACTCCATTTCCTTTGGTGGAGTCGATCCCCACCTCGTTTTCTTGCCATGGATGCCGGTATTGCCCCCGTTCCGTCTCTCCTTTTGTCTCGTTTTCAGATCTTGTTTCTTAGGGGCAATGGTGGTTGCATCTCTAGATTTTTGGCAAAATCTAGGCTTGAGTAGGTTGGAGAAGGCAACCACACTATCTAGATTAGAGTTTGATAGGAATATTTTTGAATTTGGCAGGCCGGTAGTGCCGGATCTGACCACAGTAGTAGGAAACTGTTGTTTCCCCGCCTCAAGCGGTACTAGCACTCTCATTGGAGCGGTACTACCTCTTGACCTCGAGTGGTACTACCACCCTCTTTGGAATGGTACTACCGCTTGGGGCGGTACTGCTGCAGTCATGTCCCGGTACTACCGCTGCCTGCCAAGTTCCATCATGTTCCTGCCTTACCTTGATCCTTTTGTTGTGTTTGTTGGCTTCTGCTCGTTCTTTCTGGTTGTTGTGCGTGTTCTTGTGTTTGGTTCCAGGTGATGAACATCCTGAGCATCAAGCTCGCCGTGTCAACCCCGGGCGTGCAACGTCAAAGCGCTACCGCACCTCTGAGCCAGCAGGTGGTTCCTGTAGCACTCAACCGCCACCAGCAGGTGCATCCGCAAGTGCTCCTCCACCACCTCAGCAGTCGAAGAGGCCTGCCAACAAGCCAAAGGGAAAGACTGTGACTGAGATGACTGCCAAGGAGTTTTGGGAAAAGCGTCGCCGCAATCCCTATGAGGTGGACCAAGATCCCACTTTGGTCAACCGCCCGTTCTGGAACTGCTTTCAGTTTGCCATCTATTTTGATGTGATCAAGGCCAAGAAGAATCTCTATGTTGATGTACACTCCATCGACACCGATGCCATGGAGAAGGACCCTGAGTACTTTGGCGAAGCCCTTCAGATGTCCTCTCAGCTGAACATTCTCAGGATCATGTAGTTCAACAAG
The DNA here is from genome assembly GCA_034509565.1 of Triticum monococcum. Taxonomy (NCBI): domain Eukaryota; kingdom Viridiplantae; phylum Streptophyta; class Magnoliopsida; order Poales; family Poaceae; genus Triticum; species Triticum monococcum. The sequence continues at coordinate 588,606,962 of CM067845.1, read as the reverse complement.
GATTTCGATGCAGATTTGGTGGCTCAATTCTTTGGTACCGTTCATCTTGTAACGGATGCCGACAGGACTCTGACTTGGATGACCAATGGAAAGTTGCTTTCCGTTAAGTGGAAGGCCTTCATGGAGTTACTTGATGTGGAAGATCGCGGGCTTGAGACTTCAGTCGGTTTCCGCCCTCATCGCAATACTACATCCACTCACAAGCAAGCCCTTTGGCCCTACTGCACTGTGAAGGTTCACCCAGTGACTAAGAAGGAAACCTATGAGCTGTCTACGTATCTGGACATTCTTCATTGTGTCTTCCGTGACACTCTCTTCCCTCGCATCGGGAATCTGGATATGGTCCACTCATATCTCGTGGACATGCTTCTGTTCTGTCAGCATGAGAAGGAAGCAAACACTGGAGAGAGCCTGGATATTTCTCATGTTATGTGGTCTAAACTTCTCTCTGCCATGTCTAAGTGCAAGTGCCCGATATATGGTCCATTCATCATGAGGCTCATTGAGAGGGCCTGGGCACAGATCTATCCCAGAGTGATGCTGGAAACTGGAGACTTGGTTTCTCATGAGATCAAGCATCCGAGGAAGGACAATTGGGGCACCCCAGCGCCTAAACCCGGGGGTCCGTCTGCTGCTGCTGCTACCATGGAGACCGAGGGTGGGGCTGCCACTGATGATGGGCGGAGAAGCTTAAACGCAAGATGAAGAAGCTTTTCTGCATGGAGTCTCATGGTCAGTACATGACTCATGTGGCGGAGAAGCATGTCAGGGTGCGCCACAAGGAGCTCATGCGTCACCTGGGAGCGACAGTTGCCAGTGGTTCTGAGGGACAGATCACTGAAGAGGAGGAATGGATTCACCAGCATTGCCCTTGGACCGACTCCGACGCCGAGCAGTTTTCGACCAATGACGGAGATGTAGACGATCACGCTGAGATGTGATGTTCCGCTTGCCATCACCTGGAATCGTAGCTTCGTCCTTTGCCCTTTTGGTGTCTCGATGCCAAAGGGGGAGAGAGTTTAGGGATTTGTGTTGTTGCCGTGCTGCGTGTGTGTCTTTATGTCGTCTTGTGTCTTCTTGTGTGTTCTCTCGTTGTCTTTGTTTGGTTTGGTGCCTGTGAGACCTAAGTTCTAGACATATGGTGTGAGACATATGCTCCCTATCACTACTTTATTACTTATGTCTATTCAGTACTAGAGTATATTATGAGTTGCATGCTTGTCCTATTTTATACTCTTCTCCCATATATCATGTGCTTAGAATTGTTGGACTATAAAATATAGGGGGTGTTAATCCGGATGTGTGTGTCTTGCTTTCCAAAGGCTCCACTAACTAGGTGCACACATTCAGTGGGAACCCGTCTATATTCTATAGTTCTTAGTTTTCTTTCTTTTATATCTTTCCCTTGTGCAAATCCCTAGTTGTCATCAATCCACCAAAAAGGGGGAGATTGTTGAGGCATATCTCTCTCGATGTAGTTTTGGTGATTGATGACAATATGTTTGCGGACTAATCGTGTGCTTTGAGTATTTCACAGATTCATCCTTGGCACGAGACGTTTTCTTCCCTTCGGAGTGTCATTCAAGACGGTGTAGCTCTTTTGTTTCTCTTTCCGTGGACTAGTTGCATAGAGGGCACCGTACTATCAAGAAGGGGTCCGCTGGAGTATTGCTTGGGTGGAATCAACATGTACACATCAGCTTCTCACCCTCAGAGCTCTTCCACTTTGTTGGAGAGATCTCTTCTCCTTTTGTGTCTTGTCTAGGTTCCAGCGGTAGTACTGCGCAACCCAGCGGTAGTACCGTTGAAGAGTCAGAAGTGGCAGTACCGCTCCACAGCGGTAGTACCGCCGGTGACTCCACAGCAGTACTACCGCTGGCTTGCCTGGCACCACCGCCTTGTCCTCAGCCTCGACAGAGAGATCTTCTCTCCCTATCTATGTCCCAGCGGTAGTACCACCGATCACAAGCGGCAGTACCGCTCCGCAGCGGTAGTACCGCCGGTGATCCCGCTGCTGTACTACCGCTGGGCTGTCTGGCTCCTACCGCCTCGACTCGAGGGCTCTTTTTCTCGTGTCGGGTTTTGCGGCACTAGTTGCGGCAGTAGAGGCGGCAATACCATTTTGGAGCGGTAGTACTGCCCTTACCGCCGCGGTAGTACCGCGTTGGGTCTAGATCCCTACTGCTCTCCTTTGCACGGCAGTACCGCTGGCTCAGCGGTAGTACCGCCCCTCCTAGCGGTACTACCGCCCTATGCGGGGCTGGTTGGTGGGGCAACGGTTGGATTGTTGCCCCCACTATAAAAGGGGGTCTCCTTCTTCCCCCTTGACTTACCTCTTCCCCCTCAAGCTCCATTAATGCTCCAAGCTCCGTTTTGCCCGATCTATCTCTCTAGCCAATCAAACTTGTTGATTTGCTCGGGAGTGGTTGAGAAGGCCCCGATCTACACTTCCACCAAGGTATTTTCGATTCCCCCACTCATCCCTAGCAGATCTTGTTACTCTTGGGTGTTTGAGCATCCTAGACGGTTGAGGTCACCATGGAGCCATAGTCCATTGTGGTGAAGCTTCGTGGTATTGTTGGGAGCCTCCGATTAAGTTGTGGAGATTGCCCCAACCTTGTTTGTAAAGGTCCGGTTGCCGCCTTCAAGGGCACCAATAGTGGAATCACGGCATCTCGCATTGTGTGAGGGCGTGAGGAGAATACGGTGGCCCTAGTGGCTTCTTGGGGAGCATTGTGCCTCCACACCGCTCTAACGGAGACGTACTTCCCCTCAAAAGGAAGGAACTTTGGTAACACATCCTCGTCTTCACCGGATCCACTCTTGGTTATCTCTTGCCTTTACTTGTGCAAGCTCTTTAGTGCTACTTCGCTTGCTTGCTTGGTTGTTTGTTGTTATTGCATCATATAGGTTGCTCACCTAGTTGCACATCTATACAACGTACTTTGATGCAAAGTTTAATTTGGTAAAGAAAAGTAAAAAAATGTTAGTTGCCTATTCACCCCCTTCTAGTCAACCATATCGATCATTTCAACCGTGTACAGAATTGCTTGGCCGATTCCTCTGGCTGCTGAATTATGTGGCTCAAGTCATCGGCATCTGGTGGTCACACATAAGTGCCCTGAAAGTTGTCAAGGAGTGCGGCTTCCAGATCTTCCCAAAAGCCAATGGATTCTGCTGGCAGGCTGTTGAGCCAATGCCGAGCTGGTCCTTTGAGTTTGAGTGGGAGGTATTTGATGGCATGTAGATCGTCACCACGGGCCATGTGGATGTGCAGGAGGAAGTCCTCGATCCATACAGCAGGATCTGTTGCGCCGTCGTATGATTCGATATTTACGGGTTTGAAACCCTCTGGGATTTGGTGATCCATTACTTCGTCTGTGAAGCATAGGGGGTGTGTGGCGCCTCTGTACTGGGCTATATCACGACACAGCTCAAATGAGTCTTGTCCGTTGTGTTTGGCCCGGCCGGATTTACTTTTACTGTATCCGGCGTGACGGTTATCGTCTCGCATAGTGCCGCGCCCTCGTGATCTGTAGATCGATCTTGCGTGTTTTGCTTTGTCCTCCAACACGTCTCACAGGTCTAGCGTGTTTTCCCGTGCCTTGACATTTTTATTTGAGTGGCGTCGGCGTGCGGGCTGAGCTTTTGGCTGAAATGCCTCTCTGTCACGGCCACGAGGTGGCCGAGCAGCCGCGTCATACGCTGGAGATGTAGGTTTTAATGCTTCCTCCTCCAGTCGGGGTAGCAACCTGTGCTTTGGGTAACTCTGGGAGGGGCATTCGAGTTCATATTCCTCGGCCGCAAGGACTTCAGTCCATCTGTCTGCTAGCAAATCTTGATCAGCTCGAAGCTGCTGTTGCTTTTTCTTAAGGCTATTTGCCGTGGCTATAAGCCGGCGGTTGAAGCGCTCCTACTCGACAGGATCCTCAGGCATGAGAAATTCGTCATCGTCGAGGCTTGCCTCGTCTTCGGAGGGAGGTAAGTAATTATCATCCTCTGCCTCTCCATCTGCCGCTCTCTCGTGAGGGCTGGCTTCTCCATCCTCCTGCTTTAAATCTTGCTAGAGGGGATTGTCGTCATCTTCGGCACTGTCCGGAGTGCTATTATCTCCTGTGTCGGCATCACTGCTTTTGCCTTGGCGAGACTTAGAGCGGCGTCGCTGACGTCGGCGCTTGGGTTGCTTCTTGGAGGGGTCATCCTCCGCTGTCCCGTCGCCATTGCCTTCTTTGGGTGTGTCCACCATATATATATCATATGATGAGGTGGCTGTCCAGTTCCCTGTGGGCAGTGGTTCTTGTTCGTCTCTTGCATCGTCGTCCATACTGTCGATGTCTTCGGAGTCAAATTCGAGCATGTCGGTCAAATTGTCGATGGTGGCTATTAAGTGGGTGGTGGGTGGGCGGCGAATTTCTTCGTCATCCGCATCCCAATCCTGCCGGACATAGTTCGGCCAGGACTCGCCTGACAGGGAGAGAGACCTTAATGAGTTCAATATGTCGCTGAAGGGCGAGTGCTAAAAGATATCCGCGGAGGTGAACTCCATGATCGGCGCCCAGTCGGATTCGATAGGCACGGGCGCAGGCGGTTTGGAGTCCATGGCCGGGGAAGAATCCGGCAATTTGGCATCACGGCTCTCATGAAGGGTAAGGTCGATACTCAGCTCGATCGCCGCTAAGAATGCGGCCTCCGTGGCGGGGTCTACCCCCCCCCCCCCCCGTCCATGGATGGCGCAATTGGCTCTGAATTGAGGTCGGAGCGGTTGCCGGTGCGGTCTCCTGAACACTGTCCAATGGTAGAGCTAAATCATGCTCATCGTGACCGTGTGGCGCGCTCGGCAGGGGCTCGAATCCATCGAAGATCAAGTCTCCACGGATGTCGGCCGTGTAGTTTAAGCTTCCAAACCTGACCTGGTGGCCAGGGGCGTAACTCTCGATCTGCTCCAGATGGCCAAGCGAGTTGGCCCGCAGTGCGAAGCCACCGAATACGAAGATCTTTCCGAGGAGAACAGTCTCACCCTGGACAGCATCGCTATCGATGATCGAAGGAGCCATCAAACCTAACGATGACGACACAGAGGAACTCTCAATGAAAGCACCAATGTCGGTGTCAAAACCGGCGGATCTCGGGTAGGGGTCCCGAACTATGCATCCAAGGAGGATGGTAACAGGAGGTAGGGGACACGATGTTTTACCCAGGTTCGGGCCCTCTTGATGGAGGTAATACCCTACGTCCTGCTTGATTGTTCTTGATAATATGAGTAGTACAGGAGTTGATCTACCACGAGATCAGAGAGGCTAAACCCTAGAGGCTAGCCTATGGTATGATTGTATGTTGTCCTACGGACTAAAACCCTCTGGTTTATATAGACACCGGAGGGGGCTAGGGTTACACAGAGTCGGTTACAAGGAAGGAGATCTACATATCCGTATTGCCAAGCTTGCCTTCCACGCCAAGGAGAGTCCCATCTGGACACGGGACGAAGTCTTCAATCTTGTATCTTCATAGTCCAACAGTCCGGCCAAAGGATATAACCCGGCTGTCCGGATACCCCCTAATCCAGGACTCCCTCAGTCACCTCCATAAACGAGAAACATATCCTTAGTCCTTTTCAGGTATTTCAGGATGTTCTTGACCGTTGTCCAGTGATCCACTCCTGGATTACTTTGGTACCTCCCTTCTAAACTAATAGCAAGGCACACATCAGGTCTGGCACACAACATTGCATACATGATAGAACCTATGGCTGAAGCATAGGGAATGCCTTTCATTTTCTCTCTATCTTCTGCAGTGGTCGGGCATTGAGTCTGAATGAACTTCACACCTTGTAACACAGGCAAGAACCCTTTCTTTGCTTGATCCATCTTGAACTTCTTCAAAACTTTATCAAGGTATGTGCTTTGTGAAAGTCCAATTAAGTGTCTTGATCTATCTCTATAGATCTTGATTCCCAATATATAAGCAACTTCATCGAGGTCTTTCATTGAAAAATTCTTATTCAAGTATCCTTTTATGATATTCAGAAATTCAGTATCATTTCCGATCAGCAATATGCCATCCACATATAATATCAGAAATGCTACAGAGCTCCCACTCACTTTCTTGTAAATACATGCTTCTCCAAAAGTCTGTATAAAACCATATGCTTTGATCACACTATCAAAGCGTATATTCCAACTCCGAGAGGCTTGCACCAGTCCATAAATGGATTGCTGGAGCTTGCACACTTTGTCAGCACCTTTTGGATCAACAAAACCTTCCGGTTGCATCATATACAACTCTTCTTTAAGATATCCATTAAGGAATGCAGTTTTGACATTCATTTGCCAAATTTCATAATCATAAAATGCAGCAATTGCTAACATGATTCGGACGAACTTCATCATCGCTACGGGTGAGAATGTCTCATCGTAGTCAACTCCTTGAACTTGTCGAAAACCTTTTGCAACAAGTTGAGCTTTGTAGATAGTAACATTATCGTCAGCGTCAGTCTTCTTCTTGAACATCCATTTATTCTCTATGGCTTGCCGATCATCGGGCAAGTCAACCAAAGTCCACACTTTGTTCTCATACATGGATCCCATTTCAGATTTCATGGCCTCAAGCCATTTTGCGGAATCTGGGCTCATCATCACTTCCCCATAGTTCGTAGGTTCGTCATGGCCAAGTAACATGACCTCCAGAACTGGATTACTGTACCACTCTGGTGTGGATCTTACTTTGGTTAACCTACGAGGTTCGGTAGTAACTTGATTAGAAGTTCCATGATCATCATCATTAGCTTCCACACTTACTAGTGTAGGAAACACTGGAACCTATTTCTATGATGAACTACTTTCCAATAAGGGAGTAGGTACAATTACCTCATCAAGTTCTACTTTCCTCCCACTTACTTCTTTCGAGAGAAACTCTTTCTCTAGAAAGGATCCATTCTTAGCAACGAATATCTTGCCTTCGGAACTGTGATAGAAGGTGTACCCAACAGTCTCCTTTGGGTATCCTATGAAGACACATTTCTATGATTTGGGTTCGATCTTATCAGGTTGAAGTTTTTTCACATAAGCATCGCAGCCCCAAACTTTAAGAAATGACAACTTGGGTTTCTTGCCAAACCACAGTTCATAAGGTGTCGTCTCAACGGATTTTGATGGTTCCCTATTTAATGTGAATGCAGCCGTCTCTAAAGCATAACCCTAAAATGATAGCAGTAAATCAGTAAGAGACATCATAGATCACACCATATCTAATAAAGTGCGGTTACGACGTTCCGACACACCATTACGCTGTGGTGTTCCAGGTGGCGTGAGTTACGAAACTATTCCGCATTGTTTCAAATGAAGACCAAACTCGTAACTCAAATATTCTCCTCCACAATCAGATCATAGAAAATTAATTTTATTGTTATGATGATTTTCCACTTCACTCTGAAATTCTTTGAACTTTTCAAATGTTTCAGACTTATGTTTCATCAAGTAGATATACCCATATCTGCTCAAATCATCTATGAAGGTAAGAAAATAACGATACCCGCCGCGAGCATCAACACTCATCGGACCACATACATCAGTATGTATTATTTCCAACAAGTCTGTTGCTCGCTCCATTGTTCTGGAGAATGGAGTCTTAGTCATCTTGCCCATGAGGCATGGTTCGCAAGCATCAAGTGATTCATAATCAAGTGATTCCAAAAGCCCATCAGCATGGAGTTTCTTCATGCACTTTACACCAATATGACCTAAATGGAAATAAGTTGCACTATCATTATTACACTTATATATTTTGGCTTCAATACTATGAACATGTGTATCACTACTATCAAGATTTAGTAAAAATAGACCACTCATCAAGGGTGTATGACCATAAAAGATATTATTCATATAAATAAAACAACAATTATTCTCTGATTTAATGAATAACCGTCTCGCATCAAACAAGATCCAGATATAATGTTCATGCTCAACGCTAGGACCAAATAACAATTATTTAGGTCTAAAATAATCCCAAAGGTAGACGTAGAGGTAGCGTGCTGATGGTGATCACATCGACTTTGGAACCATTTCTCACGCACATCGTCACCTCGTCCTTAGCCAATCTTCGCTTAATCCGTAGCCCCTGTTTCGAGTTGCAAATATTAGCAACAGAACCAGTGTCAAATACCCGGGTGCTACTGCGAGCATTAGTAAGGTACACATCAATAACATGTATATCAAATATACCTTTCACTTTGCCATCCTTCTTCTCCGCCAAATACTTGGGGCAATTCCGCTTCCAGAGACCAGTCCCTTTGCAGTAGAAGCACTCAGTCTCAAGCTTAGGTCCAGAGTGGGGCTTCTTCACTTGAGCAGCAACTTGCTTGCCGTTCTTCTTGAAGTTTCCCTTCTTCCCTTGACCCTTTTTCTTGAAACTGGTGGTCTTGTTGACCATCAACACTTGATGCTCCTTCTTGATTTCTACCTCCGCAGCCTTTAGGATTGCGAAGAGCTTGGGAATTGTCTTATCCATCCCTTGCATATTATAGTTCATCATGAAGCTCTTGTAGCTTCACTACTAGGAAAAGGCTAATTAGTCACGCACCTGTTTTGGCCATTAATGGTGCACTAAAGGTGCGCCACTATTAACAAGTACTAATGGCGCACCCCTAGTGCGCCACTAGTATCCTAGACAATAGTGGCGCACCTGGCAGTGCGCCATTAATATGCCCCCTGGTGCGCCATTAATATGCCTCCCAGGGGGGGCATATTTACCTTGTGCTTTAGGTTACTAATGGCGCACTTCTAGATAATGCGCCACTAGTATGTTTATTGCAGTGCACCACTAAAGTGCAGTATGGTGCGCCACTAGTATGAATATTAGGATTTTTTCTTTTCTGATATTTGCATAGGATACAAAATATATTATTGCACAGAATATAGACATCACAACATATAAACAACAGATTTATCGAATACAATAGAAGATTAGTCTCCGAATACAATTCATCATATTAGTCTCCGAATTCAAAAGACCGAACAAAGTTAGAACATTACAAGTCTCGAGACCGCGAGTAGCGAGTTTGTCTTCACATTACAAGTCGATATTGATCATCTAAACTACCATCACATAGAAGAGAGTTGCGGTCATCACGATGAGCATCATCGTGATGAAACTGGTCTTCATCCGGTTCCTCCTCCGCTCCCTCCTCTCTCCCGCTAGATAGAGCGTGTATCTGGCTTCCGCCTTTGCCCTAGTGGTGTACCCTCTGTAACTGTTACCGCTGAAACGGTGAACCTATTTCCGACACTCCTCCCAGTCATCGTAGACTCCGGGAACCTTAGCCTTGTACACGACATACGACGGCATCTCTATGCACTAGACAAACAAAACGTTAGTAGCAATTCACGGACAGTACATAAGCAATATATAAGTATGCAACAAAAGGATCGGAAGAGAAAAGCAACACATTAATAGCATGATTCATGGTCCTACTAATAAATAGCACCGATTACATATAAGTTGAACGACTGTCCAAACCAAAGAGACATACAAGTTACAACATGAGCTAATCGATATTTCAGAACTACATAGCATCACTACTTTCAACTTGACTCCGGGACCGGAGCGTGGATGAAGCCGCCGTCTTTCGTGATGGTCATGAAATCGCGATCGTTGTCAGCCTGCATTTGTAGCGTTGTTTCTATTTCACTGTTGGACGGTTGATATCTGAGGTAGAACTGCCCCGAGGTACGAAGGACATCTTGATGGATGATTTCCGCAAACTCCGACTCGATGCGAAAGAATTCTTGTCTGAGGTCCGCGTCTTGGATTGCCGACAAGTGTGCGGCCCAATCTTTGAGACTATTTGGTAGCAGAAGGTGATCTTGGTCCCGTACGATCGCCTGCATGTGATGGAGGGTGTAGTAGGCATCCTTCTGACCGCCAGGCGGCTGCTTGACGCAGGGGAACGTCGTTACGTGGGTGAACACGTGCTTGCCGTACATAAAAATTGGCCTCCTGAAGGTTCCTCCAGATTTGGCGTAGCCGGGGAGAACATCATCAAGAACTTTCTTGATATTTGTGTAGTCTTTATTCGACTGACAGTCCGAGTCAAAATACGTGGCCATGAAATAGTTCGGGCTTAAGAGGATGAGTGTGCAACGTGTGTCACTGCACAAAACACAGAATGTTAGAGAAAAAAAGAACGATCGAAATCTAAGAAATCATATGTTACGGGGCGGTGAGGGGATGACTTACTCGGGAAAGTAAGCCACGAGGAAGTTATCCTTATCTGGGTTCGCCAGAACGACGCCTTTGAGGTATGAACTAGCGACTTGCCGGTCCCCAGCGCTGCCCAAGAGCTTGGCACGCATGTAGAATGGGTCGACTATCACAATGTTCGGGGTCTTGTCTCTAATGATCCGCATCTCCATACTTAGTGAAAATAGCCGAATGAAGGTGTAGTGCAGCGGATGAAGGTTAAACATAGCGAAGATGTCATCAAACCATAGGATGATCATACCCCTGATGGCGCTATCGACAAAGCCCTTGCCCTCTGGCACCTTGGCCACGGAAACCGGGTATGCCACATCATTCTCGGAGAGACGCCGCTTCTCCAAAGAAAGAACACTATCATGCAGACTCCGCATAGCACCAGTTGCAGCATTGAGCAGATTAGTCGATAGCATCGGCCTACCCGCCACATGCAGCCTCCTCGAGATATCCTTAGATGAAGGTGGCCCGTCCTGAGCACGGATCATACTCGGTGCCGGCTGGCTCGCACCCTTGTTATTCTTTCTTTTCCGTCCCTTTCGTCCCTTCTTCTTCTGCTGTAATGGGATCGAGTTCTGCTTAGAGACCACCTTCTTGAGTGTGTTGGGGCTGATAATATTTCGCACCTCGGCTATCTGAGGCTCGGTGAAGGCGGCAGCTGGAGGCGTCTCCTGAGAACTGAACACCAGACAATGCCTGCTACAATTGGGTTTCTCCGCGGTACCAGCTAGATCACGATCATCTTTTGCAGGGTTGGGTTCTTGAGAAGGAGGCCCCAAGAATTCGTCACTGTACCCATGTTCGTTGAAGTCCTTATCGACCCTGGTAAATGTACCATCGTCGTCATCCGGATCCTGTGCCATATGCATGTCCGGATTGACCATATGTTCGTCGTCATTGTTCGGTAGCGTTGCGACGGTCTTGCCATGGCTTGGTGCCGGCACGACTAGCGGTGTTGTCTGTGGGGTGGTGTCCCCCGCCCCCAAATGAATCTGGCTCTTCGGCCAAAGCATGGACCATCTTATGCAGGCGCTGTGGGTCATCCCATCATCTTCGTGGGCCCCAAGGGGTCGATATGGAGGTAACAAGTCATCGCAGTCCCGCAGCACCCAAACCATTTGAACCCCATACACGTTGGGTGGCATCGGATTACTTTGGAACAAGCAGTTGCCCGGTTGAATGATTCTGGCCTTGGCGACATTGATCAACTCGTCGTTCACGAAGTGCGGGAGAGTGCATGGAACATCGGCGGCGCCCTGCGAAAACTTGTAGGGCGTCAGGGAGATGAAGTCAAAGGCAAGGAGATGAACTCATCGGCCGAGAGGCTTAGTTACCATGATGGCGTCGAGCTCGGCTAATGTCGAGGCACCGCCAACGGCGGGCGTGCAAGTGACAGAGGGGCCGCTTGCTGCCAAGGTGCTGGCCGGCGTATTCTTCCCACACCCGGTGCATTAAGCTCCAATGCCGGTGCCGACGCCGGAGACACCAATGCCACCTCCGCCGGAGACACCAATGGCACCGCCGGCGCGTTGTGCGACTTGCTGCCCGTGAAGCTGGGAATCGGGGGCGGCCCCTGTTGGCCGCCCGCAATCCACACCTGGAACCCCTCAAGCAACGTAGGCATAATGGCGGTGATCATCGCTCCTGGTTGGTCTCGCACTTGCTCTTCGACAATCTCCGGAATCCGTGCCACTTGTGCCTTGAGTTCTTGAACCTCGCGTTCCTGGCTTTCCGAGCTGGTCTTTATCTCCTTTGGCCAAGTGGTATAGTATTCCGACCATTTCGTGGACAAGCCTTTGCCGGCCACACGACCACCTGACATCGGCTTACTAAGCTTATCCTTGTATTTCATTATGTTCAATGCCCTATTTAATGTGGTGTCCCAAGGGGAGCTCTGAGACGACCCCGCGCTACTGCTTTCAGTTTCCTATGGAAGGAACATGAACCATTTAGAAATTTGGCTTCATTAATTAGAATGCAACCATATGGAGCTAATTACGCGGGGGTGTATTCCTTACCAAAACTAGCTTAAACGCCTTGGTCTTCGGATCCGTGGTAAGCTCCTTGGTTACCGGGTCAATCTTGTACCAGGCCCTGACATAGTTCCTGTTGGGGAACATAGTAATTTCAAAAAATTTCCTACGCACACGCAAGATCATGGTGATGCATAGCAACGAGAGGGGAGAGTGTGTCCACGTACCCTCATAGACCGAAAGCGGAAGCGTTAGCACAACGCGGTTGATGTAGTCGTATGTCCACGATCCGACCGATCAAGTACCGAACGCACGACACCTTCGAGTTCTGCACACGTTCAACTTGATGACGTCCCTCGAACTCCGATCTAGCCGAGCTTTGAGGGAGAGTTCCGTCAGCACGACGACGTGGTGATGATGTTGATGTTCTACCGTCGCAGGGCTTTGCCTAAGCACCGCTATGATATTATCGAGGTGGACTATGGTGGAGAGGGGCACCACACACGACTAAAAGATCTAAGAGATCAATTGTTCTAGAGGTGCCCCCTGCCCCTGTATATAAAGGAGGGAGGGAGAGGCCGGCCCTAGAGGGGGCGCGCCAAGTGTGGGGAGTCCTACTAGGACTCCCAAGTCCTAGTAGGATTCCCCTTTCCTTTCCGGAGTAGGAGAGATGGAAAGAGGGGGAGAGGGAGAAGGAAAAAGGGGTTGCACCCCTTGTCCAATTTGGACCAGAGGGGGGGGCGCCCCTCCTTCCTTTTGGCCTCTCTCCTCTATTCCCGTATGGCCCAACAAGGCCCAATACTTCTCCCGATGAATTCCCGTAACTCCCTGGTACTCCGAAAATACCCGAATCACTCGGAACCTTTCTGATGTCCGAATATAGTCATCCAATATATCAATCTTTACGTCGTGACCATTTCGAGACTCCTCGTCATGTCCCCGATCTCATCCGGGACTCTGAACTACCTTCGGTACATCAAAACAGATAAACTCATAATATAACCATCATCGAACTTTAAGTGTGCAGACCCTACGGGTTCGAGAACTATGTAGACATGACCAAGACACGTCTCCGGTCAATAACCAATAGCGGAACCTGGATTCTCATATTGACTCCCACATATTCTATGAAGATCTTTATCGGTCAAACCGCATAACAACATACGTTGTTCCCTTTGTCATCGGTATGTTACTTGCCCGAGATTCGATCGTCGGTATCTCAATGCCTAGTTCAATATCGTTACCGGCAAGTCTCTTTACTTGTTCCGTAATACATCATCCTGCAACTAACTCATTAGTTGCAATGCTTGCAAGGCTTATAGTGATGTGCATTACCAAGTGGGCCCAGAGATACCTCTCTGACAATCGGAGTGACAAATCCTAATCTCGAAATACGCCAACCCAACAAGTACCTTCGGAGACACCTGTAGAGCACCTTTATAATCACCCAGTTACGTTGTGACGTTTGGTAGCACACAAAGTGTTCCTTCGGTAAATGGGAGTTGCATAATCTCATAGTCATAAGAACATGTATACGTCATGGAGAAAGCAATAGCAACAAACTAAATGATCAAGTGCTAAGCTAACGGAATGGGTCAAGTCAATCACATCATTCTCCTAATTATGTGATCCCGTTAATCAAATGACAACTCATGTCTATGGTTAGGAAACTTAACCATCTTTGATTAACGTGCTAGTCAAGTAGAGGCATACTAGTGACACTATGTTTGTCTATGTATTCACACATGTATTATGTTTCCGGTTAATACAATTCTGGCATGAATAATAAAAATTTATCATGAAATAAGGAAATAAATAATAACTTTATTATTGCCTCTAGGCATATTTCCATCAGTCTCCCACTTGCACTAGAGTCAGTAATCTAGTTCACATCGCCATGTGATTTAACACCAATAGTTCATATCACCATGTGATTAACACCCATAGTTCACATCGTCATGTGACCAACACCCAAAGGGTTTACTAGAGTCAATAATATAGTTCACGTCGCTATGTGATTTACACCCAAAGAGTACTAAGGTGTGATCATGTTTTGCTTGTGAGAGAAGTTTAGTCTACGGGTCTACCACATTCTGATCCATATGTATTTTGCAAATTTCTATGTCAACAATGCTCTTCACGGAGCTACTCTAGCTAATTGCTCCCACTTTAAAAATGTATCCAGATTGAGACTTAGAGTCATCTGGATCAGTGTCAAAAGTTGCATCGATGTAACCCTTTACGACGAACCTTTTGTCACCTCCATAATCGAGAAACATATCCTTATTCCAGTAAGGATAATTTTGAACGCTGTCCAGTGATCTACTCCTAGATCACTATTGTACTCCCTTGCTAAACTCAGTGTAGGGTATACAATAGATCTGGTACACAGCATGGCATACTTTATAGAAACTATGGCTGAAGCATAGGGAATGACTTTCATTCTCTTTCTATCTTCTGCCGTGGTCGGGCTTTGAGTCTTACTCAATTTCACACCTTGTAACACAGGTAAGAACTCTTTCTTTGACTGTTCCATTTTGAACTACTTCAAAATCTTGTCAAGGTATGTACTCATTGAAAAAATTATCAAGCGTCTTTATCTATCTCTATAGATCTTGATGCTCAATATGTAAGTAGCTTCACCGAGGTCTTTATTTGAAAAACTCCTTTCAAATACTCTTTTATGCTTTCCAGGAAATTCCACATTATTTCCGATCAACAATATGCCATTCACATATAATTATCAGAAATGTTGTAGTGCTCCCACTCACTTTCTTGTAAATATAGGCTTCACCGCAAGTCTGTATAAAACCATATGCTATGATCACTTTATCAAAGCATATATTCCAACTCCGAGATGCTTGCACCGGTCCATAGATGGATCGCTAGAGCTTGCTCACTTTGTTAGCACCTTTAGGATCGATAAAACCTTCTGGTTGCATCATATACAACTCTTTTTTAAGAAATCCATTAAGGAATGTAGTTTTGACATCCATTTGCCAGATTTCACAAAATGTGGCAATTTGCTAACATGATTCGGACAGACTTAAGCATCACTACAAGTGAGAAAATCTCATCGTAGTCAACACCTTTGAACTTTGTCAAAACCTTTTTCGACAAGTCTAGCTTTGTAGATAGTAACACTACTATCAGCATCCATCTTCCTCTTGAAGATCCATTTATTTTCTATGGCTTGCCGATCATCGGGCAAGTCAACCAAAGTCCACACTTTGTTCTTATACATGGATCGCATCTCAGATTTCATGGCCTCAAGCCATTTCGTGGAATTTGGGCTCATCATCGCTTCCTCATAGTTCGTAGGTCCGTCATGGTCAATTAACATGACCTCCAGAATAGGATTACCGTACCACTCTGTTGCGGATCTCACTCTGGTTGACCTATGAGGTTCGGTAGTAACTTGATCTGAAGTTACATGATCATCATCATTAGCTTCCTCACTAATTGGTCTAGGAGTCACAGAAACAGATTTCTGTGATGAACTACTTTCCAATAAGGGAGCAGGTATAGTTACCTTATCAAGTTCTACTTTCCTCCCACTCACTTCTTTCGAGAGAAACTCCTTCTGTAGAAAGGATCCACTTTTGGCAAAAGAACTTACCTTTGGATCTGTGATAGAAAGTGTACCCAACAATTTCCTTTGGGTATTCTATGAAGACAGATTTCTCCGATTTGGGTTCGAGCTTATCAGGTTGAAACTTTTTCACATAAGCATCGCAGCCCCAAACTTTAAGAAATGAAAGCTTTGGTTTCTAGCCAAACCACAGTTCATATGGTGTCATCTCAATGGATTTAGATGGTGCCCTATTTAACGTCAATGCAGTTATCTCTAATGCATAACCCCAACATGATAGTGATAAATCGGTAAGAGCCATCGTAGATCACACCATATATCTAATAAAGTACGGTTATGACGTTCGGACATACCATTACGCTATGGTGTTCCAGGTGGCGTGAGTTGCGAAACTATTCCGCATTGTTTCAAATGAAGACCAAACTCGTAACTAAAATATTCTCCTCCACGATCAGATCGCAGAAACTTTATTTTCTTGTTACGATGATTTTCCACTTCACTTTGAAATTCTTTGAACTTTTCAAATGTTTCAGACTTATGTTTCATCAAGTAGATACTCCCTCCTTTCCGGTTTATAGGGCTTATCTCAAAATTTTAGTTTTCCCATTTTATAAGGCTCAATTTGGTTGTTTTACATCACATGTTCATATTTCAAGGTGCATTAAATCATTGCATGCAAGTATTAAGAGAAAATTGACCAATGCATGTACTTTATGCATGCATGCATTGCAATTAATGTATTGATAAACATAATTTTTTGAGGAAAACAAGATCATTAATTAGGTGCTTTTGCGAACTACAAAAAGTATTCCACCACTCACCATCTACCTTGATTGGTGAGATTTTCAAATTGATCCCTATAAACCGGAAAGGAGGGAGTATACCCATATCTGCTCAAATCATCTGTGAAGGTCAGAAAATAACGATACCCACCGCGAGCCTCAACACCATCGGACCGCATACATCAGTATGCATTATTTCCAATAAGTCAGTTGCTCGCTCCATTGTTCCGGAGAACGGAGTCTTAGTCATCTTGCCCATGAGGCATGGTTCGCAAGCATCAAGTGATTCATAATCAAGTGATTCCAAAAGTCCATGAGCATGGAGTTTCTTCCTGCGTTTTACACCAATATGACCTAAACGGTAGTGCCACAAATAAGTTGCACTATCATTATTAACTTTGCATCTTTTGGCTTCAATATTATGAATATGTGTATCACTACGATAGAGATTCAATAAACCATTCACCATGGGTGTATGACCATTGAAGGTGTTATTCATGTAAACAGAACAACAATTATTCTCTAACTTTAAATGAATAACCGTATTGCAATAAACATGATCAAATCATATTCATGCTCTACGCAAACACCAAATAACATTTATTTAGGTTCAACACTAATCCTGAAAGTATAGGGAGTGTGCGATGATTATCATATCAATCTTGGAACCACTTCCAACACACATCGTCACTTTACCCCTAACTAGTCTCCGTTCATTCTGCAACTCCCGTTTCGAGTTACTAATCTTAGCAACTGAACTAGTATCAAATACTAAGGAGTTGCTATAAACACTAGTAAAGTATACATCAATAACATGTATATCAAATATACCTTTGTTCACTTTGCCATCCTTCTTATCCGCCAAATACTTAGGGCAGTTCTGCTTCCAGTGACCAGTCCCTTTGCAGTAGAAGCACTTAGTCTCAGGCTTAGGTACAGACTTGCTTGCCGTTCTTCTTGAAGTCCCCTTCTTCCCTTTGCCCTTTTCTTGAAACTAATGGTCTTGTTAACCATGAACACTTGATGCTCTTTCTTGATTTCTACCTTCATCGATTTCATCATCATGAAAAGCTCGGGAATCATTTTCGTCATCCCTTGCATACTATAGTTCATCACAAAGTTCTACTAACTTGGTGATGGTGACTCGAGAATTGTGTCAATCACTATTTTATCTGGAAGATTAACTCCCACTTGATTCAAGCGATTGTAGTACCCAGACAATCTGAGCACATGCTCACTGCTTGAGCTATTCTCCTCCATCTTTTAGCTATAGAACTTGTTGGAGACTTCATATCTCTCAACTCGGGTATTTGCTTGAAATATTAACTTCAACTCCTGGAACATCTCACATGATCCATGACATTCAAAATATCTCTGAAGTTTCGATTCTAAGCTGTTAAGCGTGGTGCACTAAACTATCAAGTAGTCATCATATTGAGCTAGCCAAACGTTCATAACGTCTACATATGCTCCTGCAATAGGTCTGTCACCTAGCGGTGCATCAAGGACATAATTCTTCTGTGCAACAATGAGGATAATCCTCAGATCACGGATCCAATCCGCATCATTGCTACTAACATCTTTCAACATAGTTTTTCTCTAGGAACATATCAAAAATAAACGGGAGCAACATCACGAGCTATTGATCTACAACATAGTTATGCAAATACTATCAGGACTAAGTTCATGATAAATTAAAGTTCAATTAATCATATTACTTAATAACTCCCACTTAGATAGCCCTCTAATCATCTAAGTGATCACGTGATCCAAATCAACTAAACCATAACCGATCATCACATGAAATGGAGTAGTTTTCAATGGTGAACATCACTATGTTGATCATATCTACTATATGACTCACGCTCGACCTTTCGGTCTCAGTGTTCCGAGGCCATATCTGCATATGCTAGGCTCGTCAAGTTTAACCTGAGTATTCTGCGTGTGCAAAACTGGCTTGCACCCGTTGTAGATGGACGTAGAGCTTATCACACCCGATCATCACGTGGTGTCTGGGCACGACGAACTTTGGCAACGGTGCATACTCAGGGAGAACACTTTTATCTTGAAATTTAGTGAGAGATCATCTTATAATGCTACCGTCGATCTAAGAAAAATAAGATGCATAAAATATAAACATCACATGCAATCAATATAAGTGATATGATATGGCCATCATCATCTTGTGCTTGTGATCTCAATCTCCAAAGCACCGACAAGATCACCATCGTCACCGGCGCGACACCTTGATCTCCATCGTAGCATCGTTGTCGTCTCTCCAACTATTGCTTCTACGACCATCGCTACCACTTAGTGATAAATTAAAGCAATTACAGGGCGATTGCATTGCATACAATAAAGCGACAACCATATGGCTCCTGCCAGTTGCCGATAACTCGGTTACAAAACATGATCATCTCATATAATAAAATATAGCATCATGTATTTACCATGTCACATCACAACATGCCCTGCAAAAACAAGTTAGACGACCTCTACTTTGTTGTTGCAAGTTTTACGTGGCTGCTACGGGTTGAGCAAGAACCGTTCTTACCTACGCATCAAAACCACAACGATAGTTCGTCAAGTTAGTGCTGTTTTAACCTTCTCAAGGACCGGGCGTAGCCACACTCAGTTCAACTAAAGTTGGAGAAACTAACACCCGCCAGCTACCTGTGTGCAAAGCACGTCAGTAGAATCAGTCTCGCGTAAGCGTAAGCGTAATGTTGGTTCGGGCCACTTCATCCAACAATACCGCCGAACCAAAGTATGACATGCTGGTAAGCAGTATGACTTGTATCGCCCACAACTCACTTGTGCTCTACTCGTGTATAACATCTACGCATAAACCTGGCTCTGATGGAACGTAGTAATTTCAAAAAAATTCCTACGCACACGCAAGATCATGGTGATGCATAGCAACGAGAGGGGAGAGTGTGTCCACGTACCCTCGTAGACCGAAAGCGGAAGCGTTAGCACAACACGGTTGATGTAGTCGTACGTCTTCACGATCCGACCGATCAAGTACCGAACGCACGTCACCTCCGAGTTCTGCACACGTTCAACTCGATGACGTCCCTCGAACTCCGATCCAGCCGAGCTTTGAGGGAGAGTTCCGCCAGCACGATGGCGTGGTGACGATGTTGATGTTCTACCGTCGCAGGGCTTCGCCTAAGCACCGCTACGATATTATTGAGGTGGACTATGGTGGAGAGGGGCACCACACACGGCTAAAAGATCCAAGAGATCAATTGTTGTGTCTAGAGGTGCCCTTGCCCCCGTATATAAAGGAGGGAGGGAGAGGCCGGCCCTAGAGGGGGCGCGCCAAGTGTGGGGAGTCCTACTAGGACTCCCAAGTCCTAGTAGGATTCCTCTTTCCTTTCCGGAGTAGGATAGAAGGAAAGAGGGGGAGAGGGAGAAGGAAAAAGGGGCTGCACCCCTTGTCCAATTCGGACCAGAGGGGGGGTGCCTCCTTCCTTTTGGCCTCTCTCATCTATTCCCGTATGGCCCAATAAGGCCCAATACTTCTCCCGCGTGAATTCCCATAACTCCCCGGTACTCCAAAAATACCCGAATCACTCGGAACCTTTCCAATGTCCGAATATAGTCATCCAATATATCAATCTTTATGTCTCGACCATTTCGAGACTCCTCGTCATGTCCCGGATCTCATCCAAGACTCCGAACTACCTTCGGTACATCAAAACACATAAACTCATAATATAACCGTCATCGAACTTTAAGCGTGCGGACCCTAGGGGTGCGAGGACTATGTAGACATGACCGAGACACGTCTCCGGTCAATAACCAATAGCGGAACCTGGATGCTCATATTGGCTCCCACATATTCTATGAAGATCTTTATCGGTAAAATCGCATAACAACATACGTTGTTCCCTTTGTCATCGGTATGTTACTTGTCCAAGATTCGATCGTCGGTATCTCGATACCTAGTTCAATATCATTACCGGAAAGTCTCTTTACTCGTTCCGTAATACATGATCCTGCAACTAAATCATTAGTTGCAATGCTGGCAAGGCTTATAGTGATTTGCATTACCGAGTGGACCCAGAGATACCTCTCCAACAATCAGAGTGACAAATCCTAATCTTGAAATACGCCAACCCAACAAGTACCTTCAAAGACACCTGTAGAGCACCTTTATAATCACCCAGTTATGTTGTGATGTTTGGTAACACACAAAGTGTTCCTCCGGTAAACGGGAGTTGCATAATCTCATAGTCATAGGAACATGTATAAGTCATGAAGAAAGCAATAGCAACAAACTAAACGATCAAGTGCTAAGCTAACGAAATGGGTCAAGTCAATCACATCATTCTCCTACTGATGTGATCCCGTTAATAAAATGACAACTGATGTCTATGGTTAGGAAACTTAACCATCTTTGATTAAAGAGCTAGTCAAGTAGAGGCATAGTAGTGAAACTATGTTTGTCTATGTATTCACAGATGTATTATGTTTCTGGTTAATACAATTCTAGCATGAATAATACACATTTATCATGAAATAAGGAAATAAATAATAACGTTATTATTGCATCTAGGGCATATTTCCTTCAGTTCCTGGTCTGCTTGTCACGGTATTTGTCGAAGAGGGGCGGTAGGCCTTGCTCGGCACGCTCCGCGTCCTCCTTGTCCCATATAGGTTCCGCCACTCTGTAACCGCCGGGACCGAGTTTGTGGACCCCTAAGTTCAAGTCCCGCATATCTTTCCCCCACTGACTTGATTCCGCGGTTGCGTTGCTCTCGCACTTGATCTTGAACTCCAGGTAGTCAGCTTCACTGATTGAAGGATTTGCCTCCTTGATCTTCTCATAACTATCACCTTTTTCAATCCTTCTCTTCACTGCGGCTCTCCAAGTAGCTAGGGTCATGCTCATCTTCGTGAGGGCGGCACTGTTCACTTTATTCCCTGAGAGGCGTGTGTTTGCGAAGTCACCGGGGAACTTGTATCGTTCGTGCAGCTTAATGAAGAGGAGGTTGCGCAAATTCCCTCGATCTTGATGCCTTAAGTTCTCGGTGTTGATCGAGACGGTGCTCCGGAGAATGCACCCGAGCTGTCCCGCGTACCCCTTCACTTATTCTTTGGGTGCCATTGGCTGCCCACTAGAGGACACTTCAGTAAATTCCTCCTTGGCGGTGCTGAGCACGTTCGGGCGCCGGTCCTTCCGTTGCCTCTTCGGTTGCCTGCCATCTGTGCATGCGCTGCCATCATCAGTGGTGGCATCCTCGGCGGCACCATCTGTGGTGTCATCCCCGACACCACTAGGGGTTGTGTAGTCGGGATCGGTGTCTTCCGCGCCGTCCTCATAGCGGTGAGGTTCTTCCTCCATCTCCTGGGATAGCTCCCAGAATTGCTTGCCCGAACCACTGGCCTCATCGTTGTGGGCCATGTTCCGCTCTAAATAGGAAAAAAGTTTGGTCAAAAAGTTGGTTATTGTCAAGGAACAAGATCTCTAAGTTGACCAAATAACCTAATTCTCGAGGAATGTCGCCAAAAAGTTGGTTATTGTCAAGGAACAATTGAGAGATGTTTGTGATATTGCCTAGGTGTTTTGGGATGGAACCTGTTAGTGTGTTGTTGCTAAGGTCCAAGTCCCTTCCTAACCCCCTTCTTCTTGTCTCCTCTCACTATCTCTCTCACACACATGGCAAGCAAGGGTGTCTGAGTGTGAAAAAAAATACTAAACTAATCCAAGGGCTGAAAATTGATCATCTGTTTCAGATTGTACTTTTCTTTCGTGGGGCTTCGGTGTGCCGTACAAAACTGAATTTTGGAAATCTGCAGAATGAACAAGCTAAGGGCTGCAAATGCCCGCAAGGCTTCAAGCGTGACGACATAATGGCTCGGTGTTATTTAAGGGTTGGTTTGTGAGGAATTATCTTGGTCTCATCATTTAGGGTTTGTCGACACCAAGGCATCCTAAAAGCTAAGCTTTTATCATTTAGGGTTTGTCGACGCCGAGGCACCCTAAAAGCCTAAGCTTTCATCATTTAGGTTTTTATCGACACCGAGGCACCCTAAAAGCCAAGGTTTTATCATTTAGGGTTTGTCGACGCTGGGGCACCCTAAACGCTAAGTTAAGTTTTCATCATTTAGGGTTTATCGATGTCGAGGCACCCTAGGTTGACTGATATATATATATGGGTATCTTCTAATAATATACCCTATCAAGTATGGCACCATAGTTAAAAAAAATAGCCAACAATGACATGCAAGTGCTGACAGAAAACGGAAGGAGAATTCTAAGTTGGGCCTAATCACTTGGCTTTATTGCCACCTATGGCAGTTGCATATTAGTTGTGCAAAAAAAATTTAAGAGCGGGCAGTAATGAATAATATTTAATGGGATACCTCAAAAAGCTAATCTAGTATCTCCATTTAACAGTTTTCAACTAGAAAGTGCACAAAGTGCAACAAACAGATTATTTCAACCCCCCAAACAATAATGATAACATTCTTTTCCTGAACTATAAACGACTCATGGTTTCTCGATAAAGGTTTTGTGCTCTACCACCCAAGGATCGATCACGTCTATGTGTTGTAGCGCGACTAGGTTTGCTCATTCAAAGTCGGCGAGTCGACCCTCGAAGTCGATATGCATTTTGTGGCGACCATCGCGGTGACCCCATCCAGCGAGCCTGTCAAGGTGCCTGTTGACGGGCAGACCAACAGGGTTCTTGATGCCTAGATAATTCGTGTAGTAGGAGATGCACTCCTCGGTCAGAAAGCTCTTGGCTATGCTTCCCTGTGGACGTGGCATGTTGCGAACGTATCCTTTAATGACACCATTCACCCTTTCAAACGGCATCATGCTGTGCAGGAACGTCGGCCCGAGTTGGATGATGTCCTCCACGATATGGACTAGCTGATGCACCATAACATCGAAGAATGCGAGCGGGAAGTACATCTCAAGCTGGCATAGTATCACCACGAGCTCTTCCTGTAGCCTTCTGAGTTGCCTCACGCCAACCGACTTCCGAGAGATGACGTCGAAAAAGTTGCATAGGCCAAATAGCGTTTCACGGACGTGCGCGTCCATGATCCCACGGATTGCAACTGGAAGTATCTGTGTCATCAGCACGTGACAGTCGTGAGACTTCATCCCGCTGAACTTCTGCTTCGCTGAGTCTAGGTATCTGCTTATCTTCCCCGCATAACCGTAAGGAAGTTTTACTCCTACGAGGCAGGTGAAAATCTGCTCGATCTCCTCCTGACTTAGAGTGAAGCACGCGGGAGGGTAGTCATTTCTGATCTTCTTGGCCTTTTTGCCTTTGCGACGACTTTCCGTGTCCTGCTTCGCCTCATCATCATCATTAGCGTGAAGCTCCTCCCTGATGCCCATTGATTTCAAGTTTGCCCTTGCTTTTGGCCCATCTTTGGTCCTCTCTGGCATGTTGAGCAGGGTACAAAGAAGACTCTCGCACACGTTCTTCGTGATATGCATGACATCAAGGCCGTGAGGCACACGAAGGATCTTCCAGTACGGCAAGTCCCAGAAAACAAACCTCATTTTCCATACCTTCAACAGCGGCTCTGGCGCCTTTCGCTTCTTTCCAGGCTCTGGCGCCTTTTGCTTCGTTCCCGGCAGTGGGCAATCTTTCCAATTTTTCAAAAGCTCGTCTATTTCCTCGTCGCTCCTCGTACGCAAGCGTCTTCGGGGTTCAGTTTCACCATCGAACAGATCCTTGCGTTTTCTCCATGAGTCATCGTCGCGAAGCCACCTTCGATGTCCCATGAACACGATTTTCGAAGACCCGGGATCTCTATCTAGCTGGCGATACGTTGTGTGATCCATGCACCTGACGCATCCAAAAAATCCGTGGACCACCTGCCCCGCGACATATCTGTAACTGAGATAGTCATGCACCGTCGTGAGCAGTGTGGCTCTCATAGGGAAATATTCTTTCTCTTCGACGTCCCACGTATTGGCTAGCATTTTCCACAGCGTGTCTAGCTCCTCTTTCAGCAGCCCTAGATATAGATTGATGTCATTCACTGGTTGTTTCGGCCCTTCAATTAGCATACTCATGTGAATGTTCTTCCTCTTCATGCACAACCAGGGGAAGGTTGTACATCCACACAAACACAGGCCAGGTGCTATGTGTGCTTCTCTGGCTGCCAAACGGATTGACTCCATCGGTGCTCGCGCCCAGCACGATGTTCCTTAGATCGTCCCCAAATTTTGGGTGTTCGAAGTTCAACGCTTGCCACTGGCTCGCATCCTTAGGGTGACTCGGCATCTTGTCTTTTTTATTTATCACCGAATCATTTCCGTCATCTTCTCGCTTCTTCTCCTTCCAATCCGTGTGCCAACGCAGGAGCTTTGCTAGCTTAGGGTCCGCGAAATACCGCTGCAGACGAGGAGTGATCGAAAACTACCACACCACTTTTCGAGGAGCTTTCTTCCTCTTCTTGTATTGAGTGACGCCGCACACCGGACATATGGTAGACTCCGCGTGCTTGTCCCGATAAATGATGCAATTGTTCATGCACACATGGTATTTCACGCGCGGTAAATCCAGAGGGCACATGATTTTCTTTGCCTCCTCAAAACTGGTCAGACACTTGTTCCCCTTGGGAAGACGTTCGTGCCAGAATGACATGTTCTCGTCGAAGCATGTGTTGGTCATTTTGTGTTTTACCTTCATCTCCAGAGCCATGAGCGTTACTTTCAGGCGGGTATCCTCGGGCATGCATCATTCATACAATGGAGTAACCGTGTCTATCTCTAGTCGATCTAGCTTGGCTTTCTCTCGGGCGGCAGCTCTTGCGTTATCCGTCTGCTTGAGAAGCAGCTCTTGAATATGAGGGTCCTGCACCCAGCCCATCGATGGTCCATCGTCATCTGCTCTGGCATCTTCATCTTCATGATCACGCCCTTCGTCTGCTCCGGCAGCTTCGTCATCTTCATGTCTGGCATCTTCTACATGATGATTGTGTACTGCATCTACTTCATGATAATGTCCTGGAGATTCTTCGCCTTCTCACCCGCCCTCGCCGCGGTTGTCTTGCTGCCCTTCCACATTTCTTGCCCGACCCCCATGGACGACTTCATAGTCATCTTCATCACCTTGCCACCGATAGCCATCCATGAAACCACACAAGAGCAGGTGGTCCCGCACCTGTACGGAATCCGGTTCCATAAGGCTGTTCAGCTTGCATATTCGACACGGATATCTTATCTCTATCTCGTTCTTTTGAAGCATCTCGGCCTTCGTGGAGCTCAAAAACCTATCCATGATGCCTTCGGTCATCGTGCGGACCATGGTCGCCTGCGGGGTAGAGCAAAACTATACTTTAGAACCAAAAAAAATTGGCATGACTTTGCCTAAAAATAGGACAAAAAAGAATGCATAGTGCCAAATTCTTGCCGAAACGGAAATGAATCAATATTCCGGCAAAATATTGGCAACTATGGCATTTCAAATACCGGTACCTACAAACACAAACATATGCAAACACAAACATATCCAACACCACAAACATACGTAGATCTAGGCCATAAAAAGTGCATGTGCACGTTGTTGGGGGAGAAAAAAGTAGATCTACAACATAAAGAAAGCTTTCCCCTTACTTACCTATTAAAAAAGGAAATTTAACCACTTAATTTGGGTGAATCTATGGTGCAAATGAGGTGAGGAGGAGGAGGCAGCCGAGACAAGCTTGGAGGAGGAGGTGGAGAGAATGAAGTGGGGAAAGTGAGTGTGATAGGTGGCTGTCCAAAATATCTAGCTGCTCTTAGGTTACCAATGGCGCACCACCTAACAATGCGCCATTAGTAACCCTGGTTACTAATGGCGCACCTGTTAGTAGTGGCGCACCGTAGTTGTGGTGCACCATTACTAGTTTGAACTAGTAATGGCACACTATACCCTGGTGCGCCATTACTAGTTTTGAAAAAAAGTAAAAAAAATGTTAGTAGTGGCGCACAGAGTGTGTGGTGCGCCATTACTAGTTTTAACTAGTAATGGCGCACTATGCCCTGGTGCGCCATTACTAGTTTTGGAAAAATAAATAAAAAAATTAGTAGTAGTGGCGCACCATGGGTGTGGTGCGCCATTAGTGACATGGACACTAATGGCGCACCTACACATGGTGCGCCACTGCTATATAGCAGTGGCGCACCACATATGTGGTGCGCCATTAATGTCCATATTAGCTATAGCCCTTTTCCTAGTAGTGCTTGGTGGCAGTGATTGAAGAACTCTGGCAATGACACTATCATCGAGAAGATTAACTCCCAGCTGAGTCAAGTGGTTGTGGTGCCCAGACATTCTGAGTATATGTTCACTGACAGAACTATTCTCCTCCATTTTGCAGCTGTAGAACTTATTGGAGACTTCATATCTCTCAATCCGGGCATTTGCTTGAAATATTAACTTCAACTACTGGAACATCTCATATGCTCCATGACGTTCAAAACGTCGTTGAAGTCTCGGTCTAAGCCGTAAAGCATGGCACACTGAACTATCGAGTAGTCATCAGCTTTGCTCTGCTAGACGTTCATAACATCTGGTGTTGCTCCTGCAGCAGGTTTGTCACCTAGCGATGCTTCCAGGACGCAATTCTTCTGTGCAGCAATGAGGATAATCCTCAAGTTTGGGACCCCAGTCCATGTAATTGCTATCATCATCTTTCAACTTAGCATTCTTTAGGAACTCATTAAAATTCAACGGAACAACAACACGGGCCATCTATCTACAACAACATAGATATGCAAAATACTATCAGGTACTAAGTTCATGATAAATTAAAGTTCAATTAATCATATTATTTAAGAACTCCCACTTAGATAGACATCCCTCTAATCATCTAAGTGATCACGTGATCCATATCAACTAAACCATGTCCGATCATCACGTGAGATGGAGTAGTTTTCAATGGTGAACATCACTATGTTGATCATATCTACTATACAATTCACGCTCGACCTTTCGGTCTCAGTGTTTCGAGGCCATATCTGCATATGTTACGCTCGTCAAGTTTAACCCGAGTATTCTGCGTGTGCAAAACTGGCTTGCACCCGTTGTATGTGAACATAAAGCTTATCGCACGATCATCACATGGTGTCTCGGCACGACGAACTATAGCAACGGTGCATACTCAGGGAGAACACTTGTACCTTGAAATTTGGTGAGAGATCATCTTCTAACGCTACCGCCGAACTAAGAAAAATAAGATGCATAAAGGATAAACATCACATGCAATCAATATAAGTGATATGATATGGCCATCATCATCTTGTGCCTTTGATCTCTATCTCCAAAGCACTGTCATGATCACCATTGTCACCGGCTTGACACCTTGATCTCCATCGGAGCATAGTTGTCATCTCGCCAACTATTGCTTCTACGACTATTGCTACCTCTAGTGATAAAGTAAAGCAATTACATGGCGATTTCATTTCATACAATAAAGCGACAACCATATGGTGGCTCCTGCCAGTTGCCGATAACTCTGTTACAAAACATGATCATCTCATACAATAAAATTTAGCATAATGTCTTGACCATATCACATCACAACATGCCCTGCAAAAACAAGTTAGACGTCCTCTAATTTGTTGTTGCAAGTTTTACGTGGCTGCTACGGGCTGAGCAAGAACCGTTCTTACCTACGCATCAAAAACCACAACGCGGCATAGTGATTGCATTTTGATCTTCAGAAAGAACCCTGTTCATTGAATCCGATTCAACTAAAGTTGGAGAAACTGACACCCACTAGTCACCTGTGTGCGAAGCATGTCGGTAGAGCCATTCTCGCGTAAGCGTACGCGTAATGTCGGTCTGAGCCGCTTCATCCAACAATACCGCTGAATCAAGAATCAACTAGTGACGGCAAGCAATATGTATATACCCACGCCCACAACTCCTTTGTGTTCTACTCGTGCATATAACATCTACGCATAGACCTGGCTCGAATGCCACTGTTGGGGAATGCAGTAATTTCAAAATATTTAGTACGCACACGCAAGATCCATCTAGGTGATGCATAACAACGAGAGGGGCGAGTGTTGTCCACGTACCCTCGTAAACCGTAAGCGGAAGCGTTATGACAATGCGGTTGATGTAGTCATACGTCTTCATGATTCGACGATCCTAGCACCGAAGGTACGGCACCTCCGCGATCTGCACAAGTTCAGCTCGGTGACGTCCCATGAACTCTAGATCCAGCTGAGTGTCGGGGGAGAGCTTCGCCAGCACGATGGCGTGATGATGGTGATGATGAAGTTACCGACGCAGGGCTTTGCCTAAGCACTACAACGATATGACCGAGGTGGAAATCTTTGGATGGGGGCACCGCACACGGCTAAACAATCAACTTGTGTATCTATGGGGTGCCCCCTCCCCCGTATATAAAGGAGTGGAGGAGGGGGAGGGCCGGCCCTCTATGGCGCACCCAAAGGGAGGAGTCCTACTGTAACATCCCAAATTTTCAATTTGGAATGTTATACACTAGATCATCATGCATATCATATTTTCTTGCATTTTGCCGATCCTAGAAATTTCACGCAACTCAAGGACCCTCGGAGAGAGTTGGAGATTTCATTATTTTCATATTTGAGTCTTCTCAAATTTTGAAGAAAGGATCATTGGTTTTGTCGGAGTTTTATTTGCCTTTTATTTGGATAGGGAAAAATGCGCGTTTTCAAAATTTGCATTTTAGGCCCGGGGAAAAGTTCATTTTGTTCGACTCATTTTTAGGAGTCGGGGAAAATTTACTTTAGAAGTTTTGGAGTTCGTTTAGATCTCTTTTTTTTTGCTTTTTCTGCGCGCGAAACCGATTTATAAAAAAAAATCTTCGCAGCGCCTGGGCCAAAGGCCCAAGCCAAGCCGCCGGCCGGGCCAAGCCCCTCCCCACCGCGCGCGCGCCTGGCGCCAGGGAGCCGCCGCCGCCGCCTAGGAGTCCTTCTAGGACTCCGTTTGCCTTTTTTTAGGACTCTTCTCCTATTCCTTTTCCTACTCTATTTCTTGCCCCCTACCCCAAGTATCCTCTCCCCTCACCAATATCAATACCCCCACCCCCCCTCTAAACCCACATCAAACCAAGCACCGCGCCTCACCCCGCGCCTTGCCCCGCGCCGCGCCTTGCCCCGCGCCCTGCGTCACGCGCCGCCGCCCTAGTGTCCCGCCGCCGCCTACACCGCCGCCGCCGCCCTTGCTCGCCGCCGCCGGAGTTCCTCGCCGGAGGTACCGCACCGCATCATTTTCTTTTCCTCAGATCGGTTTTCTTCTAATCTTTCCGATTCTTTTCTTCTCTAAACCATTCCGGTTTTCTAGATCGGTTTTTTGTTCGGTTTTCTTTTCCGAAACCCTAGATCGGATTCGTTTTCTTTTCCGATTTAGTTGCCTAGCGACTGTTCGCCGGACCGTTCGTCCTAACGAACGTGATCACCGGATTCTTCTAGGTTAACAAACGTCCGTTCGTTCAACCGTTCCTCTTTTTCTTCTCGTCGGATTTATTCCGCGATCGAGATCTCAGATCCGATCTTCTTTCTAGTTTATCTTCTTGCTCGTTTATCAGAATCAGGTGATTCAAACGCCTGGAGTTTCGTTTCGAAACCGCTGTTCCGACTAATCAACTTTAACTAAGTTTTTGCTACGGTAGAATTTGACCTAGTTTCAACTTGCTAGAACCGAGTTGTTTTCCGCCGTTTGTTTTCGGTTTCTTTGTTCGGTTCTTTCTCTCTTTGCAACCGGAGTTCTTAAGTTGAACTATATGGTTCGATCTCTTGTTCGAGTTTTACCTGTGCATTAGATGAGTACTTATTGTATGCTTGTTGTTTGTCTGCGATAGATTACCCGGATTGCGCCGCCTGTTACTTCGAATCTCTAGGACTCGCGGATCATCAGCAAGGCAAGTAACACTTTGATCATACCTTTTCTACAACCCAGTTTTATTGCATTAGATCCGTCCTCAAACATTGCATGATTAGGATCTAATTAAATTGTGAGATGGGAAGTAGATGAGGTAGTACCTATTACCTGTTTATTATGAAACCTTTGGGAGTTACTTCTACGTTTGCTTATTATGCCATGCTATGCTAGTAGACGTGGATTGGGTGAGTGATATCCATGACAGATGTGAGATTGATAATTTTAATGGTTTATCTAAGGTGGCAACTTAAACACACATCTGGGTGGATTGAGGCACCTGATGTCTATCAGGACTTGCCTGTTTTATTTTGGACCGCCACCCAGGCTCAAAGGGATCATAAGATCTTTCATGCTAAATACTTACGTGTGCAGCCACAAGCCAATATGGGCTCTGGCATAGTTGACTAAGTCGTGCGAACTCTTATAGGGGTAGACTAGCAGATGTAGGGGATGTAGGTGGTACGGTCTACTCCATCGTAAGGTGCTAGCGCTTCTGAAAGACTATGTCTCGGTCATCCATTTCTCAAACACCATTAGTGCGAGAAAACCAACGGAGGCGATCGAGTCTTGTGGGGAAAAGTGCGCAAACCTCTGCAGAGTGTAATAAACTAATCATGATTAGCCGTGTCCCCGGTTATGGACAATTTTGAGTATCTAGTACCTGAATATCATGTGAATCTCATCATGTTACTTCTAATTAATATTGTTGGGTTTTAATTGTACTTTTAATTAGGATTGAGAATGCTGTCAACCATTCTCAATGTTTAACAACCACCACGATAGTTAAATAAATTTATTCCTTTACAGTAGGGAAAAATTGGCTTTACGCAATACAGTAACCATAGAGCTCTCCACCAGCCCAATATGCATATAGTATAGCTGTTTCATTCCATTATTCTCTATGTGTTACTTTGCCAGCATATTCCATGTGCTGACCCGTTTCGGGTTGCAATGTTAATGTTGCAGACTTTTCAGACGACGATTGAGGTGTTTTTAGGTCGTGGTTCTATACTCAGTGATGCCGTTGGAGTTGATGGACCCATTTATCTTCCAAGTCTTCCGCTGTTATCGATATTAGATGGCCTTAAGCCATATTATTGTAATGAGTTCTCTTCGGAGACATCGATGTAATAAGTGTGTGATTGCCACTCTGTTATAAATCCTTCGATGTACTGTGTGGTGTCAGCATTACTGATCCAGGGATGACAACGGAGCACAGTAGACTTGATCCATTCGGGTCGGGTCGCTACACCTACTCCCGGTGGGAGTAGGATTCCCCCTTTCCCTTGTTGGAGTAGGAGAGAGGGAAGGGGGAGAGAGAGAAGGAAAGGAGGGCCACCCCCACCCCAATTCGGATTGGGCTTGGGGGTGTGCCCCCACCTAGGCCGCTTCCTCCTCTCTCCCACTAAGGCCCAATAACGCCCATACAATCCCCGAGGGGTTCCGGTAACCCCCCGGTACTCCGGTAAATGCCCGAACTCACCCAGAACCATTCTGATGTCCAAACATAGACTTCCAATATATCGATCTTTATGTCTCGATCATTTTGAGACTCCTCGTCGTGTCCGTGATCATATCCGGGACTCTGAACTACCTTCGGTTCATCAAAACACATAAACTCATAATATTGATCGTCACCGAACGTTAATCGTGCGGACCCTACGGGTTCGAGAACTATGTAGACATGACCAAGTCTCGTCTCCGGTCAATAACCAATAGCAAAACCTGGATGCTCAGATTGGTTCCTACATATTCTACGAAGATCTTTATCGGTCAAACTGCATAACAACATACGTTGTTTCCTTTGTCATCGGTATGTTACTTGCCCGAGACTCGATCGTCGGTATCTCAATACCTAGTTAAATCTCGTTACCGGCAAGTTTCTTTACTCGTTCCGTAATGCAACATCCCGTAACTAACTCATTAGTCACATTGGTTGCAAGGCTTATAGTGATGTGCATTATCGAGAGGGCCCAGAGATACCTCTCCGATACATGGAGTGACAAATCATAATCTCGATCTATGCCAACTCAACAAACACCATCGGAGACACCTGTAGAGCATCTTTATAGTCACCCAGTTATGTTGTGATGTTTGATAGCACACTAAGTGTTCCTCCGATATTCGGGAGTTGCATAATCTCATAGTCATAGGAACTTGTATAAGTTATGGAGAAAGCAATAGCAGCAAACTAAACAATCATCGTGCTAAGCTAACAGATGGGTCAAGTCAATCACATCATTCTCTAATGATGTGATCTCGTTCATCAAATGATAACTCTTTGTCCATGGGTAGGAAACTTAACCATCTTTGATTAACGAGCCAGTCAACTAGAGGCATACTAGTGACACTCTGTTTGTCTATGTATTCACACATGTACTAAGTTTCCGGTTAATACAATTCTAGCATGAATAATAAACATTTATCATGATATAAGGAAATATAAATAACAACTTTATTATTGCCTCTAGGGCATATTTCCTTCAATAACTAGATTAGGAATATGTTTGAATGAAATGTAATATATATGAATCGTATGTAATATATATGAATCGTTTGTCGGTTTGTCTTAAATTTCACCCGAGGGGGCTTACCGGAATGGGGAGGCCCGAGCGGCGGGCCTGGGCGTCGGGGCGGCAAGGGGCGGCGTGGGGGTGCAGTCAAGGCGGCAGCGGGGTGCGGTCGGGGACGGACGGGGAGAAACCCTAGATCGAGCGAGAGAGAGAAGTGGGAGAGGAGGAGGGGTGGGCCGTTTCAGCCATTAGGTAGAACGTTTTTGCTGTCAGCTAGCGGACGACAAAGACACTTTGCAGTCAGCTAGCGGACGGCAACAGCCCACCCCCCACCTCTTTGCCGTCCGCTAGCTGACGACAAAGTGTCTTTGCCATCCGCTAACTGACAACAAACAATTATCTGATGGCAAATAGTGTCTTTGTCGTCAACCAGTTCGTTGCTGTCCGCTTTCTATATGCTGACGGCAAAGAACATCTTTGCCATCAGCTAGCGAACGACAAAGAAACGACGGATGACAAATAGTCTGATTCCAGTAGTGGTTCTCCCGATAGAATCTGATGGGCAGTTACTCCTGATAGAACCTGATCATCACTCACATCATGTACCAATATAGTACTACCTCCGTCATGGTTTATAGGTCCTCTTTGTATTTTGTGCTAAATTTTGACCATAAATTTAACCAACAAATTGCTAATGCATGTTATAAAAATTATATCGTTGGATTCGTATTTGAATATAGTTTTCGATGATATTACTTTTACTATGTATAACTTATTTTTTATCAGTGAAAATCCTAATCAGAATATGACTCTAAATACGAGGGGGACTAATAAACCAGGACGGAGGTAGTACATGTATAGTACCAGACACAACACATTGCCGCTGTAACAACTAGATAAGAAGAATCGTCGGTCGACCATGCGACTCCACTTGTCGTTAGAGCATGTACAACCGGTAAATATTCGGGTGGATGATATAGTCAGTGACCAGTCACAAAATCATGACCCAGCTGCACCTATCAAACTAGCCCTATATGTTTGGGCTGATCGGCATCCATCATATTTAGCCGATATCTAGGGTCCATATGGGGAAGCTCAGACGCGCCCAGGCACGAACGTCACATCATATCCAACCCACGCTGGTCGACCCCACATATATTCGTCCCTATCTGCATCCCAGACGGAACTGTAAGCACCCCCAGTCCACTCCACTCTGCCCCAAGATCCTCTCTGGCAATCTGCGGCATGACGGGCAGCGGATTCGGCTCCCAGATCTCTCCCGATCGGTTGATTGGGACCTCGTCCCATGCGAGGACGAGGAGATGGATGCCCGTATGACTCTCTTCTAGTCCGACCACGGCCGAGCACACTCAACCCAGTGGGAATCCATTCTGTCCGTGCAAATGGCGCTTGCACCCGATGGGGTTGATGGCTCGAGGCACATGAACGCGACCTTCCTGGATGCGGTGACCACCGGCCACAAACCCTTTCGTGGTGCTTGGTCCCTATGGTGCTGAGCTCTTAGTCGGAGGTCAATGCTGGCATGCCTCGCAACCTGTCCGATGTAGAGGTGAGGTGTGCCCGCCGTGCGAAGCAGAGGGCCCAGAACACAATGACACCCCTCGAGGCCGTAGCCGCGGAGGTGAAGTCACACACGACCTTGGACGAGGAAGATCTCTGTGCCCGCATCATCGAGAAGCGACAGAGGGGGACAATATGTGCCCTGACGAGGGAGAAAAGCCGGGTGGTACATGCCATGGCCGGACTCCCCCCAAAGAGAAGAAGGAGGAAGCCAATGATGGGTCGCACAACTCCGGCAATGAGCATATCCGGCTCGATCTATTTTGCGTCTTCAACCGCTACTTCCACTACCAAGATGGCAAGGGCAACGACAAGGGAGAGGGCAGCAATGGATGAACTTCCTCCATAGCTTTTGTATGTAGAACATCTCTTTGGTAGTTTGATGGCATGTATGGTGTAGTAGAACATGCCAATTTTTTATAGTCCGATGGCATTCTTGATGAAGTAGCTGGGCAGTATGTGTAGGATCAAGATGTCTTTTATGTTAGTTAAATTTACTTTGCATGTGATTGTATGGATTTAAGAATTTGCTAATGAGGCACCCGGTTGTGGACATTTAAGGGGTGACCGGTCATTGTTCATGGACATGCTCGAATGCATCCGTTGATGGTTAGGTGGCCGGATTAGCTAGGTCATCGTCGCGAACACCAACCAAAAGAGGTGTCTCCTCCTACTGTATGGAAGAAATGAAGATGCATGTCAATGCCGAGTTTCTCATCCGAGATGGCATGAACAACTGCTAAGTTTGTGTCGGCGATTTGATGTCAATGTGCCATTTTAGTTTGTAAAGGCTGAACTCCATGTTATGATCACTGATAAGCTCCTAGAAACAAAAGGCAACCATTTTATAGAAACTAGTTCACATTATCTATTTTTTCGCTAGATTTTACCAGCCTCTCCCTATCGCACAAGCAGCACAACCTCATGTGAAATAATGTTCATAACACACATGGAACCACATGAACGTTGGGGCACCCTGACCTGATCATGTTTGGTTTCATATTCCATCTGCTATGCATGGTTTGAAGATGCAGAGATAAAACTTCGTCGACCAACAAATACACAAGTATGTACAACTCAACATTGTTTCTCAAGAACAGAAAAGAAAAGAAAACATGATTGGCAAAGAAAATTACACTAAAGATCCGAATATACATACACCCAAGATGGGGAGAAACCACAAAATGCAATGGAGACGTCCTATATGCATTAATGGCATTTACAGTGCCTCTACTACATTACTTAAGCTTTGGTATAGAAACCGAACATGTTAATATGTGTGCAAGGACACCATTATGTGACTGTCGACTGTCGTGCTTCATGTATAAAAGCAGACTATACGGTCTAAAGCAGCTCGCAAAATGGATAGAAGGCATACATACTCAAACCGAACAAGGCCGTGAATTTTCTACATGCATGAATAGTTAGTTTTTTTTGCCAGAAATAAATAGTTAGTTTTAAATGGACCATAATCCCTAAGTTGGCAGTGTGTCATGGGATTGGAAGGCAATAGGAGTCCAGAGCGCTGGGACTGCCAAAGCCCTAGGTTCTTAGTGGTAATGGCGCACCAGGGGAGTGGCACAGCTGTAGGTTTGTCATGGCACCCTTGCGCTAGGAGTGATAGATCTGCGTGTTCTTATCAGCAGTCATGTCATGTATGTACCCCAAACTGACTTTTTCCAGACGGCAGAAGACATTCGTGAAGGTGACGAAGCCTCCTTAAGGAATGAAGCAGGTTCCTCACGTGGATGGGGCACCGAAGGGAAAAAATGAGTCATTCCTGACTTGGTTAGATTTTTCTTATGAAAAGGTTATTTAGTTTGCTATCACGCAAAGTTAAGTTATGCCTACTAGCAAAAAGGTCCGTGTGTTGCAACGGGAGAAAAAAATACCACACGCTCTTAATTTACAAAAAATGATCTATAATCTAAGAATTTATAGCTATTGCCCAAACAAAGATGGTCTTAACCTATAAAAGTGTAGTTTAAGATTCTACATGTCTTCTATTTCAACACAGCTTGCATGTAGATTTAATCCATACAAAGAAACGGGCAAGTGATCATGCATTTATTTATGTCATGTTCGGAATGAGGTGTTGTTATGTGTGAGTAAATAAAAATGACAAAACAAACGATCTTGTCGTGCGCATCATCCAACAGGCCGACCCTAGTTCAGGTGGCAGAGGAAGATGCGACACTATGGCTCGTCTTGATCTGGCCAGAACTCGCCACCTACGGGGAGGAGCGGCTCAACAAAGGATGTGGTGCGCGTCATCCAACATACCGATGATGGCGCGGCGGTAGGCTACTGGGTCGTAGAAAAGGTAGGGGAGATGAAAGAGGATCGTACCCCCACTGGGATGGTAAACGACGCGACAAGCTGATGGCTAGAGGTGAGAAAGCGTTGGTGTGGCGATTAACATTGCAGTATAGATAGTATATTTTAAATTGTTAACAGGTAAAATAACATCATATTCAGATTCTACATATTTTTCTAATCAAATTCCATATATAACATGTTAAATTTGGAGTTACGATTTAGAAGATATGAGTATTTAAAAAAAACATTTGATATGTATTGCAGGTTTAATGTCAGAAATATTAGAGGAGAATACCTATATTTTTTATTAGTAGGTATAGATGAAGTCTCTTCGTAAGGCATAACCATTATAGAGTTGCAAAGCGGGCTGGTCACTTTTCTTCTGTTTTCATACTGTTCCCGTTATTTCTTGATTGTAGCCTATGCTTGGCACTTTTTGATAAAGGGCGATTTTATTATTTCAAGATGTAGCATCAAGCAAAACAAATCATTATGAGTAACACCCGACCTCTGCATAATTACGATGCACACAACCAAACCTACAAGTGTGACAAAAAGACATAAAACAAAACCGACAAAGATAAGACCTACGCTTGGCATTAAGATAAGACCTGTTCACTTTCTTAGTGGTGAATATCATGTTTGTCATGAGCTAGAGTTTATGTTGTAGTTATCAACTAGTATATCTCCTTTGGACTTGGTGACAACTCCTGTTAAGTTGAGCTTATATGAATCATGATTGGATATGGATCTCGATCTTCTGAACATTGAGATTTCAATATAATTTGTATATTGTAGACTATGAGGTGGATGTGATTTAAAAATTGGTCGCCTGACCTTTGTTTGTGCATGATACGAGAGGATCTGACACATGTGACTTTGAATTTTAATATTTATTTTTCTACTGATTTTGAATGATATTTTCAGTTTCTCTTAGTTGATTCGTGACGGCTTTGTTCTGTTATTCCCCATGAAGCAAGTCGTCACCGATATGTTAAGAAAATTCCTGAAGGTACGCTCATGACGGGCATTACTTGTCAGGAACAAGGGATCTTCCTGGCGGTTTTATTTCTTGGTGGTAATTCCCGACAACCAATACCGTCAGAAAATATAGTTTGGGCGGCCGAGGGGGCCATCAGCAAATGTCGCCAGGAATATTTTTCATGACATGCTTTTTTAAGGAGAAATACCCACGGCCTTTGCATCTCTTGATGCACATAGACATATTATTAAAAAATCAGGTTGTGAACAAGGTCTCACAGTAGTGCAAGTCTCATAAAAAAGGTTGCCGCAACCGGCGAAAGTAGGGTAAGATGACTAGACATCTATTTTATTATTGGATCGCCATCCAAACCTGTTGTAAGTATCCCATGCAACCATCTCCCATCGGTTGCACCCAATATCCATAAGCTCCTTGTGCTCTGCATGGCTGAGTAACAACCACATACGGATCCAAGCAAACACCTTGAAGAGAACCTGCAAAAAAATTGTTATGGTTCGTCTGTTAAAGGCAACATCATTTCGACAATTTCATATGGCCCAAAATAATGCACACACTCAGACTCGAATATGTGCTGTGGTCTTAGCCTCTGTCCCAGTTAACCAAGTCCCAAATAAATTTAAAACAGTGACGGCCAGAGGTACGGTAAAGGACGTGTGAATGGTCCGCCACAGTAACTTAGCAAGTGGCCATTGGATAAAAGGATATACTATTGTTTGGTCCTGATCACAAAAGAAACATCGTTTACTACCTTCACAACTACGTTTTTTAAGTTGTCCTTTGTCAAAATTATTCCCTTATGTACAATACACATAAACACCTTGATTTTCAATGGCACCTTGATTTTCCATATGTGGATCGACCTCGATATAGGCCCGGTGTTTATGAAGTCACTATACATTGACTTAACCGAAAAAACACCTGACACGGACAACTTCTAGTGTTAAGTATCCAGTGCATCAGAAAGGTTAACCTCCATTAACCTACGCACAAGATGCAACCATTTATCCCATCGTTCTCCCACTAGTGATCGCCTGAACTGAATGTTAAGAGGAATAAAGCCAACCACTGTACTAACAGTACTAGGGAAACCCAAGTAGTAGTGCTTGTTTTGTAGCTAGCAGTAGCGCTTGTACAAGCTCTACCACTAATGTGCTAGCTACAGCTAACTGCTAGCAGTAGCGCTGAAAAGCGAGCGCTACTGCTATACCTAGTTAGCAGTAGCGCTTTTGTTGGAAAGCGCTACTGATAATAGTAAGTAGCAGTAGTGTTTCTTTTGAAAGGCGTTGCTGCTAACTTTTCCTGTATTTTTGAAAATACAGCTTATTTTCGTTGTGGTTTTATATATAGGACTTTCATCATATGATTTTATGACCATGATTAGTTATTATATATAACAGTGGGTGAAATGAACGTGGAGTAGATTCAAGTGGAGGCAACATGTGGTGCACATCGAAAGTACTACTAATCCAATCTAGATCATACAACTTCTACTCGTTATCATAATAATAAGGCATACTCATCATCATCATAGTCATCTAACCAATCCTACTTAATTGTTCTTAGCACATGATCATGAGTATTAGTTAGGACCTAAATACCCTCTCTAAGGTAAAATAACATAAAACAAGATAGGCACTAACTCTTCATTCTGGAGAATGGAGATTATCCCGTCTCTAATTCTTGCCCTTCGTACAATGTTGCTTCCAAGTAGCTCCCTATGATTGTAATTCTCCAGATCATTAATAAATGAGATCAGATGATTTTTCTCCTGATAAGTTAATTCCGAGCCATCGATGTAGTAGGTTCTGTCTACCATGTTCCGCACATTCTTTGAAGAATGAAAATAAGTTATCATTGGAAATAAGCTGTCAACTATTATGAAATAAACAATATAAATTACTTAATAACTATGTTTGAGAAACTCACATAGCGGTAGAATTGGAAGCGTATTAACAAGGACCCAAATGTCCATATTGTCTTGGGCGATGTCAGGATCACCAAGATCCATGGTGACAAGCATACCCTCATGAAAATCATACATCTTGCAAAGTGCTTCCCAATTCGGGCAACCAAAATGGGATAGATACACTCTCAGAATTGTGTAGATTAACATCAAAATCCATACCATGATGGGTCCTTAGGTGAATTATCTTTGTTTCCATACCTTCATGATCTTCAAAATCCATCCTCTCCAAGACATAGCATCTTGCGTGGCATGGGATAAGCTAGTCGAATTGTAAGAGACGAAAATTACACGTTGAAGTAGCAGAAGTCGTGCTTAATTACAAAAAAAAACACTTGTCGTCATTGCGTGCCGTTTCAACATCGAAGGTCTCCTGTAGCTTAATGCTGAAGCGTCGAACTTCGTCCAGGTGAGGTCTGTCACATAGACCCCGGTCATCGCCGCACCAGTCGCACTCCCCCGGGAGACTTTCATCGTCCGACGACGACATTTCCTAGGTTCATAATTCAAAGATTAAACTTGTAAAATTAAATATATGGACTACAAAAACTAAATTAGATCATTATTATTCATCACGAGTTGACTATCGGTCTGCCAAGTCCTTTCTTGAAAATTCTCAGCTAACGTGGTGTATACATTCGACCGTTGGTGATGATCGCTCCTCCTTTCGTCCCCGAGTGCATTACGCCAAAATGTCTAGCACACGAGAACGAAGGAGAAGCGACCCCTACAACAACAGTCGGGATTTTTCGTCCTCTCATATATGGTCGAGACTCTCCCTCACTGATTCCTCTCTAACATTTGTGACCATCAGTAATGGTCGTTACTCATCCTTCCCCTAGTGCATAACAATGGTCTTGCACAAGGAGAAGAAGGAGAAACAACCACCACGACAACAGTCGGGATTCTTCATCCTCTCTCATATATGGTGGACACACTCCCGTCGGTGATGGTCGTTATTCCTCCTTCCCCTAGTGCATAACAAAGGTCTGGCACAAGGAGAATAAGGACAACAACCTCCACGACAATAGTCAGGATTCTTCTTCTCTCATATATGGTGCCTCGACAGACTTAAAGTCAACCCGAAATGTTGTTTAATTATCTTTCTAGAAAACCCATGCCACTCGATATTTCCTACATATGCTAGCAGAAGTCATGCCAAATTTCACGGGAAAAATTCGGCATGACCTTTGCTAAAAAAGGACATATTGAGCGCCTGAAATTTGCCGGAAGGGAAATTAATCAACACTCCAGCAAAACATAGGCCACTCGAAGGTGTTACCTGCAAACATGGCCAGCCACTTGGGCAAGCACATATCCTATTTGAGCAACACAAGATATACATGTTTATATCTACATCATTTCAATGGTTGAAAATATGAACAAAAACATTTCAAAATATCTTTAGGATTCATATTGACATGGCGATTTGGCTGGTCTCACCTCGAGGCCGGAGGGGGTCGGTGACAGGAACGACGGCGGGGATGATGGAGGGGCTCCTTGATTTTTGCAAAAACAAAACCCCTATAAGCTATCAACTAATCAAATGCATACGCCTTGCATAGTGCTCTCCAATTTGAGCATTCAAAATAGGATTAGTTCTCCAATTTGAGCATTCAAAATAGGATTAGTTCTCCAATTTGAGCATTCAATAAGCAAAACCAAATTATAAAATAAAGTAGTATTCAAATTAGCATGCGTTCAATAAGCAAAACTAAACCATCTCTTGCGTCTGTACATCATCGAATATTATCACTAATACATCTCGAATAGTATCATACATATAACATCACTAATACAGCTAAAACCCTAGCGAACGACGGGTCTCGGCGCGGGCGATGGACATCGAAAGAGAAGGAACCATCACAGGATCATAGCTCCAATGAGATCCCTAAAGAACCTGCTAGGTATTGGAGAACCTGCCCTCCAACGCAACCATGTAGAGACGGACGTGCTCGTCCTCCTCGCTGACATGGTGACGTACCACCTCTGCGGGGTCCTCAAGCCTCCGCACCGGCACTGGCCCATGCAACCGCCACCAAAGAAGGTTCGGGTCAACGACAAGCTGGCTCCTCACCAAGCTGCGCCCCCTAAAGGTAGCACCTCCCAGTACCAGCCCGGCAGAGCCCAGTCCCGGACATGGCCCCTCTGATCAAGCAGGCCTCCTCCACCGAGTCAACGACGGTGATGCGGGACAGACATCGTCAACGTCGATGCGAGAATAATTTCTTTAGCTTAAAAATAACAACCAATGTGACATGTTGAACATGGTTCAATCATAACTAGGGTTCATACTTTATTCTAAGATTAAACTCCTAAAATACCTAAATTATATTAACTACACCTAACTAAAAACCGACATTTTGAACATGGTTCGATCATAACTAGATAGGGTTCATACTACATTATTCTAAAATTAAACACCTAAGATTGAACACCTAAGATCATAACCTACTACATTATTCTAATATTTAACCTAAAATTTTCAACTAGCTAGGGTTCAAAATTAACTAGGGAGGAGGGAGAGGAGGGAGGAGGAGTACCTCTCGATGGAGGAGGGCCGGCGCGGGGGGGCAGCGTGGGAGGTCGACCGACGGGGGAGGAGGCCGGCGCGGGGGAGGGTGGCCGGCGGGGGAGGAGAGCCGGCACGGGCGAGGGCGGCCGGCGGTAGAAGACCGGCGTGGGGGACGGCAGCGCGAGGGGGACGGCGACAGCGATGGTGCGCGGCGGAGGCGTGCGAGTGAGAGTGTGTAAGGGGGAGAGTGAGGTCGAGCGCTAGCCGGAGTGTGGATAAGGTGCCCGTAGTAGTACCACTTGTATGTAGAAAGCGGTACTGCTACGCACAAGCAGTAGCGCTTTCTACATACAAGCGCTACTACTATGCCTGGCCTGCCGGCAACGGTCTGGCAATTGTAGTAGTAGCGTCTTTTATGAACACAACGCTACTGGTTAGTGCATAGTAGGAGCGCTTATCGTGTGCAAGCACTACTGATAAGTAGTAGCAGTGGTTTCTTATAAAAAAAGCGCTACTACTAAGCTCATGTGTATAGGCAGTTCCCTAGTAGTGTAACGAAAACCTCTTTCTGTTGTGCAATGTTGTATAAGGAAGGATACTGTAAGGTTAGTGGTGTCCCTCCCAGCTAGGTATCTTCCCAAAACCTAGTACTATGTGCGTTCCCCACTATGAATTTGATCCTGTTGAAGAAGGCAGCCTTTGTTCTCATTAGCCCCTTCCAAAAAGGGGAGTTAGTTGGTTGTGCCGTTAGTTGTGCCAGAGTTTTGGAAATCTTCCATGACAGGTACCCTCAAGAATGTAGGTCATTCCTGACAAGCTATTGCTGACGGGGATTCCTGATGGTACCAGCTCATTCCTGATGGAATTTGGCTATGGGAGTCTATTTGGGGGTAGTGGTAGCTGTTTGGCTTGCAAGTCATTTCGAGTTACAAACAAGCACCACGAGGATTTTCTAGTTTCGATCTCACGATAACAACTGAAATGAAAGGGAATGAGCTGAGCCAAAAATTGATTCCACCACATTGGTCTTTTGGATTTTAACCTCGTGTCGTGTTTGTTTTCTTGCCCACGCCTTCACTTCTATTGCTAGTGATGAAGACCTGACCTCACATTTACCTTTGGGTTTCTCAATGTTTCTTCCATGTTTGTTTTCTCGCCCGCGCCTCCATTATGACAACAATTTCTTTGGTGGTCTTGAGTGGTGAGTGAAGGAAATATGTCCTAGAGGCAATAATAAAGTTATTATTTATTTCCTTATATCATGATAAATGTTTA
Source organism: Triticum monococcum (assembly GCA_034509565.1). Classification (NCBI taxonomy): domain Eukaryota; kingdom Viridiplantae; phylum Streptophyta; class Magnoliopsida; order Poales; family Poaceae; genus Triticum; species Triticum monococcum. The sequence continues at coordinate 588,563,300 of CM067845.1, read as the reverse complement.
TTATTCATGCTAGAATTGTATTAACCGGAAACATAATACATGTGTGAATACATAGACAAACAGAGTGTCACTAGTATGCCTCTACTTGACTAGCTCGTTAATCAAAGATGGTTATGTTTCCTAACCATGGACAAAGAGTTGTTATTTGATTAACGGGGTCACATCATTAGTTGAATGATCTGATTGACATGACCCATTCCATTAGCTTAGCACCCGATCGTTTAGTATGCTGCTATTGCTTTCTTCATGACTTATACATGTTCCTATAACTATGAGATTATGCAACTCCCGTTTGCCGGAGGAACACTTTGGGTACTATCAAACGTCACAACGTAACTGGGTGATTATAAAGGAGTACTACAGGTGTCTCCAATGGTAGATGTTGGGTTGGCGTATTTCGAGATTAGGGTTTGTCACTCCGATTGTCGGAGAGGTATCTCTGGGCCCTCTCGGTAATACACATCACATAAGCCTTGCAAGCATTATAACTAAGATGTTAGTTGTGAGATGATGTATTACGGAACGAGTAAAGAGACTTGCCGGTAACGAGATTGAACTAGGTATTGGATACCGACGATCGAATCTCGGGCAAGTAACATACCGATGACAAAGGGAACAACGTATGTTGTTATGCGGTCTGACCGATAAAGATCTTCATAGAATATGTAGGAGCCAATATGGGCATCCAGGTCCCGCTATTGGTTATTGACCGGAGACGTGTCTCGGTCATGTCTACATTGTTCTCGAACCGTAGGGTCCGCACGCTTAAGGTTTCGATGACAGTTATATTATGAGTTTATGAGTATTGATGTACCGAAGGAGTTCGGAGTCCCGGATGAGATCGGGGACATGACGAGGAGTCTCGAAATGGTCGAGACGTAAAGATCGATATATTGGACGACTATATTCGGACATCGGAAAGGTTCCGAGTGATTCGGGTATTTTTCGGAGTACCGGGTAGTTACGGGAGAAGTAATGGGCCTTGATGGGCTTTAGTGGGAAGAGGAAAAGGCTGCTGCGCCCCCCCTCCCCTTTGGTCCGAATTGGACTAGGGAAAAGGGGGCCGGCCACCTCTCCTTCTCCTCCTATTCCTTCTCCCTTCCTCCCCTTTTGGTGGACACCTACTAGGACTTGGAGTCCTAGTAGGACTCCCTATCCTGGCCGCACCTTTGCCTTGGCCGGCCTCCTCCTCCTCCATCCTTTATATACAGGGGCAGGGGCACCCCATAGACACACAAGTTGATCCTTGAGATCGTTCCTTAGCCGTGTGCGGTGCCCCCTGCCACCAATTTCCACCTCAATCATACCGTTGTAGTGCTTAGGCGAAGCCCTGCGTCGGTAGTACATCAAGATCGTCACCACGCCGTCGTGCTGACGGAACTCTTCCTCGACGCTTTGCTGGATCGGAGCCCGAGGATCGTCATCGAGCTGAACGTGTGCTAAGAACTCGGAGGTGCCGGAGTAACGGTGCTTGGATCGGTCGGATCGGGAAGACGTACGACTACTTCCTCTATGTTGTGTGATCGCTTCCGCAGTCGGTCTGCATTGGTACGTAGACAACACTCTCCCCTCTCGTTGCTATGCATCACCATGATCATGCGTGTGCGTAGGAAATTTTTTGAAATTACTATGTTCCCCAACAGTGGTATCAGAGCCAGGTTTTATGGTTTGATGTTATTTGCACGAGTAGAACACAAGCGAGTTGTGGGCGATACAAGTCATACTGCCTACCAGCATGTCATATTTTGGTTCGGCGGTATTGTTGGACGAGACGACCCGGACCAACCTTACGCGTGCGCTTACGCGAGACCGGTTCCCTCGACGTGCTTTGCACATAGATGGCTTGCGGGCGACAGTCTCTCCAACTTTAGTTGAACCAAGTGTGGCCACGCTCGGTCCTTGAGAAGGTTAAAATAGAGTCTATTTGACAAACTATCGTTGTGGTTTTGATGCGTAGGTGAGATGAGTTCTTGCTTAAGCCCGTAGCAGCCACGTAAAACTTGCAACAACAAAGTAGAGGACGTCTAACTTGTTTTTGCAGGGCATGTTGTGATGTGATATGGTCAAGGCATGATGCTAAATTTTATTGTATCAGATGATCATGTTTTGTAACCAAGTTATCGGCAACTGGCAGGAGCCATATGGTTGTCGCTTTATTGTATGCAATGCAATCGCGATGTAATGCTTTACTTTATTACTAAGCGGTAGTGATAGTCGTGAAAGCATAAGATTGGCGAGACGACAACGATGCTACGATGGAGATCAAGGTGTCGCGCCGGTGACGATGGTGATCATGACGGTGCTTCGGAGATGGAGATCACAAGCACAAGATGATGATGGCCATATCATATCACTTATATTGATTGCATGTGATGTTTATTTTTTTATGCATCTTATCTTGCTTTGATTGACGGTAGCATTATAAGATGATCTCTCACTAAATTATCAAGAAGTGTTCTCCTTGAGTATGCACCGTTGCCAAAGTTCGTCGTGCCCAGACACCACGTGATGATCGGGTGTGATAAGCTCTACGTCCATCTACAACGGGTGCAAGCCAGTTTTGCACACGCAGAATACTCAGGTTAAACTTGACGAGCCTAGCATATGCAGATATGGCCTCGGAACATGGAGACCGAAAGGTCGAGCGTGAATCATATAGTAGATATGATCAACATAGTGATGTTCACCATTGAAACTACTCCATCTCACGTGATGATCGGACATGGTTTAGTTGATTTGGATCACGTGATCACTTAGATGATTAGAGGGATGTCTATCTAAGTGGGAGTTCTTAAGTAATATGATTAATTGAACTTAAATTTATCATGAACTTAGTCCTGGTAGTATTTTGCAAATCATGTTGTAGATCAATAACTCGCGTTGTTGCTTCCCTGTGTTTATTTTGATATGTTCCTAGAGAAAATTGTGTTGAAAGATGTTAGTAGCAATGATGCAGATTGGATCCGTAATCTGGGGTTTATCCTCATTGCTGCACAAAAAAATTATGTCCTTGATGCACCGCTAGGTGACAGACCTATTGCAGGAGCAGATGCAGACGTTATGAACGTTTGGCTAGCTCAATATGATGACTACTTGATAGTTTAGTGCACCATGCTTAACGGCTTAGAATCGGGACTTCAAAGACGTTTTGAACGTCATGGACCATATGAGATGTTCCAGGAGTTGAAGTTAATATTTCAAGCAAATACCCGAGTTGAAAGATCTGAAGTCTCCAACAAGTTCTATAGCTAAAAGATGGAGGAGAATCGCTCAACTTGTGAGCATGTGCTCAGATTGTCTGGGTACTACAATCGCTTGAATCAAGTGGGAGTTAATCTTCCAGATAAGATAGTGATTGACAGAATTCTCTAGTCATCATGACCAAGTTAGTAGAACTTCGTGACGAACTATAGTATGCAAGGGATGACGAAAACGACTCCCAAGCTTTTCATGATGATGAAATCAATGAAGGTAGAAATCAACAAAAACATCAAGTGTTGATGGTAGACAAGACCACTAGTTTCAAGAAAAGGGCAGAGGGAAGAAGGGGAACTTCAAAAGAACAGCAAGCAAGTTGCTGCTCAAGTGAAGAAGCCCAAGTCTGGACCTAAGCCTGAGACTGAGTGCTTCTACTGCAAAGGGACTGGTCACTGGAAGCGGAACTACCCCAAGTGATTGGCGAATAAGAAGGATGGCAAAGTGAACATAAGTATATTTGATATACATGTTATCGATGTGTACTTTACTAGTGTTTATAGCAAACCCTCAGTATTTGATACTAGTTCAGTTGCTAAGATTAGTAACTCGAAACGGGAGTTGCAGAATAAACAGAGACTAGTTAAGGGTGAAGTGACGATGTGTGTTGGAAGTGGTTCCAAGATTGATATGATCATCATCGCACACTCCCTATACTTTCGGGATTAGTGTTGAACCTAAATAAGTGTTATTTGGTTTTTGCGTTGAGCATGAATATGATTTGATCATGTTTATTGCAATACGGTTATTCATTAAAGTCAGAGAATAATTGTTGTTCTGTTTACATGAATAAAACCTTCGATGGTCATACACCCAATGAAACAAGTTCGTTGGATCTCGATCGTAGTGATACACATATTCATAATATTGAAACCAAAAGATGCAAAGTTAATAATGATAGTGCAACTTATTTGTGGCACTGCCGTTTAGGTCATATTGGTATAAAGCGCATCAAGAAACTCCATGCTGATGGGCTTTCGGAATCACTTGATTATGAATCACTTGATGCTTGCGAACCATGCCTTTTGGGCAAGATGACTAAAACGCCGTTCTCCGGAACAATGGAGCAAGCAACAGATTTGTTGGAAATCATACATACTAATGTATGTGGTCCGATGAATATTTAAGGCTTGCAGCGGGTTGAAGGAAATATGCCCTAGAGGCAATAATAAAGTTATTATTTATTTCCTTATATCATGATAAATGTTTATTATTCATGCTAGAATTGTATTAACCGGAAACATAATACATGTGTGAATACATAGACCAACAGAGTGTCACTAGTATGCCTCTACTTGACTAGCTCGTTAATCAAAGATGGTTATGTTTCCTAACCATGAACAAAGAGTTGTTATTTGATTAACGAGGTCACATCATTAGTTGAATGATCTGATTGACATGACCCGTTCCATTAGCTTAGCCCCCGATCGTTTAGTATGTTGCTATTGCTTTCTTCATCACTTATACATGTTCCTATAACTATGATATTATGCAACTCCCGTTTACCGGAGGAACACTTTGGGTACTACCAAACGTCACAACGTAACTGGGTGATTATAAAGGAGTACTACAGGTGTCTCCAATGGTAGATGTTGGGTTGGCGTATTTCGAGATTAGGGTTTGTCACTCCGATTGTCGGAGAGGTATCTCTGGGCCCTCTCGGTAATGCACATCACATAAGCCTTGCAAGCACTGCGACTAATATGTTAGTTGTGAGATGATGTATTACGGAACGAGTAAAGAGACTTGCCAGTAACGAGATTGAACTAGGTATTGGATACCGACGATCGAATCTCGGGCAAGTAACATACCGATGACAAAGGGAACAACGTATGTTGTTATGCGGTCTGACCGATAAAGATCTTCGTAGAATATGTAGGAGCCAATATGGGCATCCAGGTCCCGCTATTGGTTATTGACCGGAGACGTGTCTCGGTCATGTCTACATTGTTCTCGAACCGTAGGGTCCGCACGCTTAACGTTACGATGACAGTTATTATGAGCTTATGCATTTTGATGTACCGAAGGTTGTTCGGAGTCCCAGATGAGATCACGGACATGACGAGGAGTCTCGAAATGGTCGAGACGTAAAGATTGATATATTGGAAGCCTATGTTTGGACATAGGAAGTGTTCCGGGTGAAATCGGGATTTTACCGGAATACCGGGAGGGTTACCGGAACCCCCCGGGAGACTAATGGGCCTATTGGGCCTTAGTGGAAAAAGAGAAAAGGGACAAGCCCATAGCTGGCCGGCGCCCCCCCTTTCCCCTAGTCCTAGTAGGACTAGGATAAGGGGCCGGCCCCCCTTCTCTCTCCTTTTTCCCCGAGAGTCCTAATTGGATTAGGATTGGAGGGAGGAGTCCTACTCCCGGTGGGAGTAGGACTCCCCTGCGCCTCCCTCTCCCTGGCCGGCCGGCTCCCCCTCCTCCAACCTTTATATACGGGGGCAGGGGGCACCCCAAGACACACAAGTTGATCCTTGAGATCGTTCCTTAGCCGTGTGCGGTGCCCCCTGCCACCATATTCCACCTCGATCATACCGTTGTAGTGCTTAGGCGAAGCCCTGCGTCGGTAGTACATCAAGATCGTCGTCACGTCGTCGTGCTGACGGAACTCTTCCTCGACGCTTTGCTGGATCGGAGCCCAAGGAACGTCATCGAGCTGAACGTGTGCTAAGAACGCGGAGGTGCCGGAGTAACGGTGCTTGGATCGGTCGGATCGGGAAGAAGACGTACGACTACTTCCTCTACGTTGTGTGATCGCTTCCACAGTCGGTCTGCGTTGGTACGTAGACAACACTCTCCCCTCTCGTTGCTGTGCATCACCATGATCTTGCGTGTGCGTAGGAAAATTTTCGAAATTACTACGTTCCCCAACAGTGGTATCAGAGCCAGGTTTTATGGTTTGATGTTATTTGCACGAGTAGAACATAAGTGAGTTGTGGGCGATACAAGTCATACTGCCTACCAGCATCTCATACTTTGGTTCGGCGGTATTGTTGGGTGAGACAATCCGGACCAACCTTACGCGTACTCTTACGCGAGACCGGTTCCCTCGACGTGCTTTGCACATAGATGGCTTGCGGAAGACTGTCTCTCCAACTTTAGTTGAACCAAGTGTGACTACGCCCGGTCCTTGAGAAGGTTAAAACGGAGTCTATTTGACGAACTATCGTTGTGGTTTTAATGCATAGGTGAGATGCGTTCTTACTTAAGCCCATGATCAGCCACGTAAAACTTGCAACAACAAAGTAGAGGACGTCTAACTTGTTTTTGCAGGGTATGTTGTGATGTGATATGGTCAAGGCATGATGCTGATTTTATTATATGAGATGATCATGTTTTGTAACCGAGTTATCGGCAACTGGCAGAAGCCATATGGTTGTCGCTTTATTGTATGCAATACAATCGCGATGTAATGCTTTACTTTATTACTAAGCGGTAGTGATAGTCGTGGAAGCATAAGATTGGCGAGACGACGACGATGCTACGATGGAGATCAAGGTGGCACGCCGGTGACGATGGTGATCATGACGGTGCTTCGGAGATGGAGATCACAAGCACAAGATGATGATGGCCATATCATATCACTTATATTGATTGCATGTGATGTTTATCCTTTTATGCATCTTATCTTGCTTTGATTGACGGTAGCATTATAAGATGATCTCTCACTAAAATTATCAAGAAGTGTTCTCCCTGAGTATGCACCGTTGCCAAAGTTCGTCGTGCCCAGACACCACGTGATGATCGGGTGTGATAAGCTCTACGTCCAAATACAATGGGTGCAAAACAGTTGCACACGCAGAATACTCGGGTTATACTTGACGAGCCAAGCATATACAGATATGGCCTCGGAACACGGAGAACGAAAGGTCGAGCATGAATCATATAGTAGATATGATCAACATAACGATGTTCACCATTGAAAACTACTCCATCTCACGTGATGATCGGTTATGGTTTTGTTGATTTGGATCACGTGATCACTTAGAGGATTAGAGGGATGTCTATCTAAGTGGGAGTTCCTAAGTAATTTGATTAACTGAACTTAAACTTATCATGAACTTAGTACCTGATAGTATCTTGCTTGTTTATGTTGATTGTAGATAGATGGCTCGTGCTATTGTTCCGTTGAATTTTAATGCGTTCCTTGAGAAAGCAAAGTTGAAAGATGATGGTAGCAATTACACGGACTGGGTCCGTAACCTGAGGATTATCCTCATTGCTGCACAGAAGAATTACGTCCTGGAAGCACCGCTGGGTGACAGGCCTGCTGCTGGAGCAACGCCAGATGTTATGAACGTCTGGCAGAGCAAAGCTGATGACTACTCGATAGTTCAGTGTGCCATGCTTTACGGCTTAGAATCGGGACTTCAACGACGTTTTGAACGTCATGGTGCATATGAGATGTTCCAGGAGTTGAAGTTAATATTTCAAGCAAATGCCCGAATTGAGAGATATGAAGTCTCCAATAAGTTCTATAGCTGCAAGATGGAGGAGAACAGTTCTGTCAGTGAGCATATACTCAAAATGTCTGGGTATAATAATCACTTGATTCAGATGGGAGTTAATCTTCCAGATGACTGCGTCATTGACAGAATTCTCCAATCACTGCCACCAAGCTACAAGAGCTTCGTGATGAACTATAATATGCAAGGGATGAACAAGACTATTCCCGAGCTCTTCGCAATGCTGAAAGCTGCGGAGGTAGAAATCAAGAAGGAGCATCAAGTGTTGATGGTTAACAAAACCACTAGTTTCAAGAAAAAGGGCAAAGGGAAGAAGAAGGGAAACTTCAAGAAGAACAGCAAGCAAGTTGCTGCTCAGGAGAAGAAACCCAAGTCTGGACCTAAGCCTGAAACTGAGTGCTTCTACTGCAAGCAGACTGGTCACTGGAAGCGGAACTGCCCCAAGTATTTGGCGGATAAGAAGGATGGCAAAGTGAGCAAAGGTATATGTGATATACATGTTATTGATGTGTACCTTACTAGAGCTCGTAGTAGCACCTGGGTATTTGATACTGGTTTTGTTGCTAATATTTGCAACTCGAAACAGGGACTACGGAATAAGCGGACGCTAGCAAAGGACGAGGTGACGATGCGCGTGGGAAACGGTTCCAAAGTCGATGTGATCGCGGTCGGCACGCTACCTCTACATCTACCTTCGGGATTAATATTAGACCTAAATAATTGTTATTTGGTGCCAGCGTTGAGCATGAACATTATATCTGGATCTTGTTTGATGCGAGACGGTTATTCATTTAAATCAGAGAATAATGGTTCTTCTATTTATATGAATACTATCTTTTATGGTCATGCACCCTTAAAGAGTGGTCTATTCTTGTTGAATCTCGATGATAGTAATACACATATTCATAATGTAGAAGCCAAAAGATGCAAAGTTAATAATGATAGTGCAACTTATTTGTGGCACTGCCGTTTGGGTCATATCGGTGTAAAGCGCATGAAGAAACTCCATACTGATGGGCTTTTGGAACCACTTGATTATGAATCACTTGGTACTTGCGAACCGTGCCTCATAGGCAAGATGACTAAAACACCGTTCTCCGGTACTATGGAGAGAGCAACAGATTTATTGGTAATCATACATACCGATGTATGAGGTCCGATGAATATTGAGGCTCGTGGCGGATATCGTTATTTTCTCACCTTCACAGATGATTTAAGCAGATATGGGTATATCTACTTAATGAAACATAAGTCTGAAACATTTGAAAAGTTTAAAGAATTTCAGAGTGAGGTTGAAAATCATCGTAACAAGAAAATAAAGTTTCTACGATCCGATCGTGGAGGAGAATATTTGAGTTACGAGTTTGGTGTACATTTGAAAAATTGTGGAATAGTTTCGCAACTCACGCCACCCGGAACACCACAGCGTAATGGTGTGTCCGAACGTCGTAATCGTACTTTGCTAGATATGGTACGATCTATGATGTCTCTTACTGATTTACCGCTATCGTTTTGGGGTTATGCTTTAGAGACGGCCGCATTCACGTTAAATAGGGCACCATCAAAATCCGTTGAGACGACACCTTATGAACTATGGTTTGGCAAGAAACCAAAGTTGTCGTTTCTTAAAGTTTGGGGCTGCGATGCTTATGTGAAAAAGCTTCAACCTGATAAGCTCGAACCCAAATCGGAGAAATGTGTCTTCATAGGATATCCAAAGAAAACTATTGGATACACCTTCTATCACAGATCCGAAGGCAAGACTTTTGTTGCTAAATTCGGAAACTTTCTAGAGAAGGAGTTTCTCTCGAAAGAAGTGAGTGGGAGGAAAGTAGAACTTGACGAGGTAACTGTACCTGCTCCCTTATTGGAAAATAGTACATCACAGAAAACTGTTTCTGCAACACCTATACCAATCAGTGAGGAAGCTAATGATGATGATCATGAAACTTCAGGACAAGATACTACTGAACCACGTTGATCAACCAGAGTGAGATCCGCACCAGAGTGGTACGGTAATCCAGTTCTGGAAATCATGCTACTAGATCATGATGAACCTACGAACTATGAAGAAGCGATGGTGAGCCCAGATTCCGCAAAGTGGCTTGAGGCCATGAAATCTGAGATGGGATCCATGTATGAAAACAAAGTATGGACTTTGGTTGACTTGCCCGATGATCGGCAAGCAATTGAGAATAAATGGATCTTCAAGAAAAAGACTGACGCTGACGGTAATGTTACTGTCTATAAAGCTCGACTTGTCGCGAAAGGTTTTCGACAAGTTCAAGGGGTTGACTACGATGAGACCTTCTCACCCGTAGCGATGCTTAAGTCCGTCAGAATTATGTTAGTAATTGCCGCATTTTATGATTATGAAATATGGCAGATGGATGTCAAAACTGCATTCCTGAATGGATTTCTGGAAGAAGAGTTGTATATGATACAACCAGAAGGTTTTGTCGATCCAAAAGGAGCTAACAAAGTATGCAAACTCCAGCGATCCATTTATGGACTGGTGCAAGCATCTCGGAGTTGGAATAAACGCTTTGATAGTGTGATCAAAGCATTTGGCTTTATACAGACTTTTGGAGAAGCCTGTATTTACAAGAAAGTGAGTGGGAGCTCTGTAGCATTTCTGATATTATATGTGGATGACATATTGCTGATTAGAAATGATATAGAATTTCTGGATAGCATAAAGGGATACTTGAATAAAAGTTTTTCGATGAAAGACCTCGGGGAAGCTGCTTACATATTAGGCATAAAGATCTATAGAGATAGATCAAAACGCTTAATTGGACTTTCACAGAGCACATACCTTGACAAGATTTTGAAGAAGTTCAAAATGGATCAAGCAAAGAAAGGGTCCTTGCCTGTGTTACAAGGTGTGAAGTTGAGTCAGACTCAATGCCCGACCACTGCAGAAGATAGAGAGAAAATGAAAGATGTTCCCTATGCTTCAGCCATAGGCTCTATCATGTATGCAATGCTGTGTACCAGACCTGATGTGTGCCTTGCTATAAGTTTAGCAGGGAGGTACCAAAGTAATCCAGGAATGGATCACTGGACAGCGGTCAAGAATATCCTGAAATACCTGAAAAGGACTAAGGATATGTTTCTCGTATATGGAGGTGACAAAGAGCTCACCGTAAGAGGTTACGTTGATGCAAGCTTTGACACTGATCCGGACGATTCTAAATCGCAAACCGGATACGTGTTTACTTTAAATGGTGGAGCTGTCAGTTGGTGCAGTTCTAAACAAAGCGTCGTAGCGGGATCTACATGTGAAGCGGAGTACATAGCTGCTTCGGAAGCAGCAAACGAAGGAGTCTGGATGAAGGAGTTCATATCCGATCTAGGTGTCATACCTAGTGCATCGGGTCCAATGAAAATCTTTTGTGACAATACTGGTGCAATTGCCTTGGCAAAGGAATCCAGATTTCACAAAAGAACCAAACACATCAAGAGACGCTTCAACTCCATCCGGGATTTAGTCCAGGTGGGAGACATAGAGATTTGCAAGATACATACGGATCTGAATGTTGCAGACCCGTTGACTAAGCCTCTTCCACGAGCAAAACATGATCAGCACCAAGGCTCCATGGGTGTTAGATTCATTACAGTGTAATCTAGATTATTGACTCTAGTGCAAGTGGGAGACTGAAGGAAATATGCCCTAGAGGCAATAATAAAGTTATTATTTATTTCCTTATATCATGATAAATGTTTATTATTCATGCTAGAATTGTATTAACCGGAAACATAATACATGTGTGAATACATAGACCAACAGAGTGTCACTAGTATGCCTCTACTTGACTAGCTCGTTAATCAAAGATGGTTATGTTTCCTAACCATGAACAAAGAGTTGTTATTTGATTAACGAGGTCACATCATTAGTTGAATGATCTGATTGACATGACCCGTTCCATTAGCTTAGCACCCGATCGTTTAGTATGTTGCTATTGCTTTCTTCATGACTTATACATGTTCCTATAACTATGAGATTATGCAACTCCCGTTTACCGGAGGAACACTTTGGGTACTACCAAACGTCACAACGTAATTGGGTGATTATAAAGGAGTACTACAGGTGTCTCCAATGGTAGATGTTGGGTTGGCGTATTTTGAGATTAGGGTTTGTCACTCCGATTGTCGGAGAGGTATCTCTGGGCCCTCTCGGTAATGCACATCATATAAGCCTTGCAAGCACTGCAACTAATATGTTAGTTGTGAGATGATGTATTACGGAACGAGTAAAGAGACTTGCCAGTAACGAGATTGAACTAGGTATTGGATACCGACGATCGAATCTCGGGCAAGTAACATACCGATGACAAAGGGAACAACGTATGTTGTTATGCGGTCTGACCGATAAAGATCTTCGTAGAATATGTAGGAGCCAATATGGGCATCCAGGTCCCGCTATTGGTTATTGACCGGAGACGTGTCTCGGTCATGTCTACATTGTTCTCGAACCGTAGGGTCCGCACGCTTAACGTTACGATGATAGTTATTATGAGTTTATGCATTTTGATGTACCGAAGGTTGTTCGGAGTCCCAGATGAGATCACGGACATGACGAGGAGTCTCGAAATGGTCGAGACGTAAAGATTGATATATTGGAAGCCTATGTTTGGACATAGGAAGTGTTCCGGGTGAAATCGGGATTTTACCGGAATACCGGGAGGGTTACCGGAACCCCCCGGGAGACTAATGGGCCTATTGGGCCTTAGTGGAAAAAGAGAAAAGGGACAAGCCCATAGCTGGCCGGCGCCCCCCCTTTCCCCTAGTCCTAGTAGGACTAGGATAAGGGGCCGGCCCCCCTTCTCTCTCCTTTTTCCCCGAGAGTCCTAATTGGATTAGGATTGGAGGGAGGAGTCCTACTCCCGGTGGGAGTAGGACTCCCCTGCGCCTCCCTCTCCCTGGCCGGCCGGCTCCCCCTCCTCCAACCTTTATATACGGAGGCAGGGGGCACCCCAAGACACACAAGTTGATCCTTGAGATCGTTCCTTAGCCGTGTGCGGTGCCCCCTGCCACCATATTCCACCTCGATCATACCGTTGTAGTGCTTAGGCGAAGCCCTGCGTCGGTAGTACATCAAGATCGTCATCACGCCGTCGTGCTGACAGAACTCTTCCTCGACGCTTTGCTGGATCGGAGCCCAAGGAACGTCATCGAGCTGAACGTGTGCTAAGAACTCGGAGGTGCCGGAGTAACGGTGCTTGGATCGGTCGGATCGGGAAGAAGACGTACGACTACTTCCTCTACGTTGTGTGATCGCTTCCGCAGTCGGTCTGCGTTGGTACGTAGACAACACTCTCCCGTCTCGTTGCTGTGCATCACCATGATCTTGCGTGTGCGTAGGAAAATTTTCGAAATTACTACGTTCCCCAACACGAGTATCATTATTTTCTGACCTTCACAGAAGATTTGAGCAGATATGCGTATATCTACATAATGAAATAGAAGTCTGATACATTTGAAAAGTTCATATAATTTCAGAGTGAAGTGGAAAATCATCGTAACAAGAAAATAAAGTTTCTACGATCTGATCGTGGAAAAGAGTATTTGAGTTACGAGTTTGGTCTTCAGTTAAAACAATGTGAAATAGTTTCACTACTCACGCCACCTGGAACACCACAGCATAATGGTGTGTCCGAACGTGATAACCGTACTTTATTGGATATAGTGCAATCTATGATGTTTCTTACCGATTTACCACTATCATTTTTGGGGTCATGCATTAGAGACAGCTGCATTCACGTTAAAAAAAAAGGGGCACCATCTATATCCGTTGAGACGACGCATTATGAACTATGGTTTGGCAAGAAACCAAAGTTGTCGTTTCTTGAAGTTTGGGGTTGCGATGTTTATGAGAAAAAGTTTCATCCTGATAAGCTCAAACCCAAATCGGAGAAATATGTCTTCATAGGATACCCAAAGGAGACTGTTGGGTACACCTTCTATCACAGATCCTAAGGCAAGACATTCGTTGCTTATAATGGATCATTTCTAGAGAAGGAGTTTCTCTTGAAAGAAGTAAGTGGGAGGAAAGTAGAAAACTTGATAAGGTAATTGTACCTTCTACCTTATTGGAAAGTAGTTCATCACAAAAATCTGTTCTTCTGACTACTACACCAATTAGTGACGAAGCTAATGATGATGATCATGTAACTTCAGATCAAGTTACTACCGAATCTCGTAGGTAAACCAGAGTGAGATCCGCACCAGAGTGGTACGGTAATCCTGTTCTGGAGGTCATGTTACTTGACCATGACGAACCTACGAACTATGAGGAAGCGATGATGAGCCCAGATTCCGCGAAATGGTTTGAGGCCATGAAATCTGAGATATGATCCATGTATGAGAACAAAGTTTGGACTTTGGTTGACTTGCCCGATGATCGGCAAGCAATTGAGAATAAATGGATCTTCAAGAGGAAGACGGACGCTGATAGTAGTGTTACTATCTACAAAGCTAGAATTGTCGCAAAAGGTTTTCGACAAGTTCAAGGTGTTGACTACGATGAGAGCTTCTCACTCGTATCTATGCTTGAGTCTGTCCGAATCATGTTAGTAATTGCCGCATTTTATGAAATCTGGCAAATGGATAAACAAAACTGCATTCCTTAATGGATTTATTAAAGAAGAGTTGTATATGATGCAACAGAAGGTTTTGTCAATCCGAAAGGTGCTAACAAAATGTGCAAGCTCCAGCGATCCATCTGTGGACTGGTGCAAGCATCTCGGAGTTAGAATATACGCTTTGATGAGTTGATCAAAGCATATAGTTTTATACAGACTTGCGGTGAAGCCTGTATTTACAAGAAAGTGAGTGGGAGCACTACAGCATTTCTGATAAGTATATGTGAATGACATATTGTTGATTGGAAATAATGTAGAATTATTCTGTAAAGCATAAAGGAGTGTTTGAAAGGAGTTTTTCAAAGAAAGACTTTGGTAAAGCTGCTTACATATTGAGCTTCAAGATCTATAGAGATAGATCAAGATGCTTGATAAGTTTTTTCAATGAGTACATACCTTGACAAGATTTTAAAGTAGTTCAAAATGGAGCAGTCAAAGAAAGAGTTCTTTCCTGTATTACAAGGTGTGAAGTTGAGTAAGACTCAAAGCCCGACCACGGCAGAAGATAGAAAGAGAATGAAAGTCATTCCCTATGCCTTGGCCATAGGTTCTATAAAGTATGTCATGTTGTATACCAGATCTATTGTATACCCTGCACTGATTTGGCAAGGGAGTACAATAGTGATCTAGGAGTAGATCACTGGACAGCGGTCAGAATTATCCTTAGTGAAATAAGGATATGTTTCTCGATTATGGACGTGATAAAAAGGTTCGTCGTAAAGGGTTACGCCGATGCAAGTTTTGACACTAATCTAGATGACTCTAAGTCTCGGTCTAGATACATATTGAAAGTGGGAGCAATTAGCTAGAGTAGCTCCATGCAGAGCATTGTTGACATAGAAATTTGCAAAATACATGTGGATCTGAATGTGGCAAACCCGTTGACTAAGATTCTCTCACAAGCAAAACATGATCACACCTTAGTACTCTTTGGGTGTTAATCACATAGCGATGTGAACTAGATTACTGAATCTAGTAAACCCTTTGGGTGTTGGTCACATGGCGATGTGAACTATGGGTGTTAATCACATGATGATGTGAACTATCGATGTTAATCACATGGTGATGTGAACTAGATTATTGACTCTAGTGCAAGTGGGAGACTGAAGGAAATATGCCCTAGAGGCAATAATAAAGTTATTATTTATTTCCTTATATCATGATAAATGTTTATTATTCATCTAGAATTGTATTAACCGGAAACATAATACATGTGTGAATACATAGACAAACAGAGTGTCACTAGTATGCCTCTACTTGACTAGCTCGTTAATCAAAGATGGTTATGTTTCCTAACCATGGACAAAGAGTTGTTATTTGATTAACGGGGTCACATCATTAGTTGAATGATCTGATTGACATGACCCATTCCATTAGCTTAGCACCCGATCGTTTAGTATGCTGCTATTGCTTTCTTCATGACTTATACATGTTCCTATAACTATGAGATTATGCAACTCCCGTTTGCCGGAGGAACACTTTGGGTACTACCAAACGTCACAACGTAACTGGGTGATTATATAGAAGTACTACAGGTGTCTCCAATGGTAGATGTTGGGTTGGCGTATTTCGAGATTAGGGTTTGTCACTCCGATTGTCGGAGAGGTATCTCTGGGCCCTCTCGGTAATACACATCACATAAGCCTTGCAAGCATTATAACTAAGATGTTAGTTGTGAGATGATGTATTACGGAACGAGTAAAGAGACTTGCCGGTAACGAGATTGAACTAGGTATTGGATACCGACGATCGAATCTCGGGCAAGTAACATACCGATGACAAAGGGAACAACGTATGTTGTTATGTGGTCTGACCGATAAAGATCTTCGTAGAATATGTAGGAGCCAATATGGGCATCCAGGTCCCGCTATTGGTTATTGACCGGAGACGTGTCTCGGTCATGTCTACATTGTTCTCGAACCGTAGGGTCCGCATGCTTAAGGTTTCGATGACAGTTATATTATGAGTTTATGAGTATTGATGTACCGAAGGAGTTCGGAGTCCCGGATGAGATCGGGGACATGACGAGGAGTCTCGAAATGGTCGAGACGTAAAGATCGATATATTGGACGACTATATTCGGACATCGGAAAGGTTCCGAGTGATTCGGGTATTTTTCGGAGTACCGGGTAGTTACGGGAGAAGTAATGGGCCTTGATGGGCTTTAGTGGGAAGAGGAAAAGGCTGCTGCGCCCCCCCCCCCCCCCTCCCCTTTGATCCGAATTGGACTAAGGAAAAGGGGGCCGGCCACCTCTCCTTCTCCTCCTATTCCTTCTCCCTTCCTCCCCTTTTGGTGGACTCCTACTAGGACTTGGAGTCCTAGTAGGACTCCCTATCCTGGCCGCACCTTTGCCTTGGCCGGCCTCCTCCTCCTCCATCCTTTATATACAGGGGCAGGGGGCACCCCATAGACACACAAGTTGATCCTTGAGATCGTTCCTTAGCCGTGTGCGGTGCCCCCCGCCACCAAATTCCACCTCGATCATACCGTTGTAGTGCTTAGGCGAAGCCCTGCGTCGGTAGTACATCAAGATCGTCACCACGCCGTCGTGCTGACGGAACTCTTCCTCGACGCTTTGCTGGATCGGAGCCCGAGGATCGTCATCGAGCTGAACGTGTGCTAAGAACTCGGAGGTGCCGGAGTAACGGTGCTTGGATCGGTCGGATCGGGAAGACGTACGACTACTTCCTCTACGTTATGTGATCGCTTCCGCAGTCGGTCTGCGTTGGTATGTAGACAACACTCTCCCCTCTCGTTGCTATGCATCACCATGATCTTGCGTGTGCGTAGGAAAATTTTTGAAATTACTACGTTCCCCAACAGTGAGGTCACCAACATTCTTTGCAGCCTGGCTAGGAAGATGAAGCTAAAAGACTTTGGAGGCTACAATGTTTTTTTGTTTCTTGTTTGGGTCTTTCATTGTATTTCTTTGTATTCCTATTTATTTTTCAGGTATATTGAAATGCCACCGGGTGTTTTTCTAATAGAAAACGAAAACATACCTGGACTTAATGGTCTCACCATGAACCTTAACAATATTTTCAGACTGAACTGAATGACCTTTGAAGTTTATATCATCTTACATTTTGAACCTTCCTCAAGATTTCCTCGATGGAAATATTGGAAGCACCAGACAAAAATTTTGCATCAAAAGCAACATGTACTCCCCGCAGTTCAGTCCCAGCAATTATATGACATAGTCCCAAAACTAATGACTTCCTGAATATCTTTAGATCCCATATGTACTTGTTTAGATTAAGATCATGGTGATTCCTATCTTGATACATTATAAATGTGCAAACAACATTGTGTACAATCAACAAAACAAAATATTGAATTTTACTTTGGAGGGTTGTAAAATAACAAGACACAAGTGTCTAAAGATATTGACCTAAGTTGCAACCACCATTTATGACCTATGGAAAACACAATCACAAAGGTAAGCACTATTGAAGAGAAATCATTAGATAAATTGGCAAAACTCGGGAGCTAGCGGATAGTTGGCAGACAAGGCATATTTACAGTAGCTCAATTAAGCACAATAGATGTACGCAGCCTCATCTCGATAGTGGAGTCAATCAAGACTATGAAATATCTTCTATAAATCATGCATCAAACATCAATTTCCATTATCAATAAACAATCATCTCCCATATTTATGAACGAAATAGTCTTCCTATCGATTGCATGAACCATCCACATTGTTAGGAAATATGTAACTTGTATTCTCATGTGGCCATAGGCTCGTATATATATATATATATATATATATATATATATATATATATATATATATATATATATATATGTACATGTGCAGAAAACCCCTTATACAATGGGGTATATACAAAAGGATACACACTTATATATATAGTACTCTAACACCCCCCGCCCTCAAACTCATGAGCCATGTTGCATTGTAGTCTAGGCCTTCGTAAAGAAATTCGCCAACTGTAACTCGAAAGGCACATATTGAAGAGCAATAACCTGATCCTGCACACCAAGACAAACATAAAAAGTATCAACACCAATATGCTTGGTGAGCTCATGCTTCATAGAGTCGGGCACAATGCTAATAGAACGTGTACTTTCAGACATTAGCATAGTAGGTTAAGTGATAGAAACACCAAAGTACTGAAGTAACCACCGTAACCAAGTCACCTCTACTGTCAAAAGAGCCATATAAACAAAAATATCACAAAAAAAGCATTTTATTTTTTCACCTATGTATACTGCCAGACACAACATATTACGACTGTAATAGCTGGATAAGAAGAATCATCTGTCCCCACCATGCTAGACACTACATGTTACTACTGAAGACATGTTCATCTTGTATGTAGCACATATGCCCGATGTAATTTTTCCAAAATCTGGTCTTTTCTTGATAGATGCGAGTGATGATGATTTCCGTGCAACAAGTGCAATACTTAGTTTACCTTATGAAGATACTCATGCTTTAAACATGACATTGAAACACAATGACATAGCCAATAGCTCAACAAAAAGCCCTATGATGTTTCAACACATGAAAAACTAAAAAATATCTTCTCCCTAGACACAAAGGGAGAAACAATGCACAACGCTCCTCACACAAAGGAGTCGGTTAGGTCGCCCCTTTCTCCAACAAGGTCGCCGTTTCCCTCCATATCTAGTTGACATCTAGGCGGGGAGATAAAGGGGAACCCAGTTCTTCGTCTGATGTATACTCTCTTCTTGTGATCTTTTTCGTGAGTCCTACAAGGATGTTGAGGTTGCGATGATGTCGCAGGGATCAAGTAAGTCTCTCTGGTAAATTCATCCTGATGGTGTTCTTATTCCATTCCATGTGCATGGTTTGAAGATGAAGAGATTTTTTATCTACTAGTACATACACAAGTTTTATGCACATCTCAACAAGGTTTACCTTTTTCCAAAGAAGAAGAAAGCCAAAAATGAAAGCTTGCATGTTGTAGGAAATTGCATTGAAGATCTCAAAAACACATACACCTAAGACATGGAGGAATCACCAACTGCAACGAATGGATGTTCCACATGTATCAATGAAGCTTACAATGCCCTCATTAATTGCCAATTAAGTTTCATAAGGGGGGCTCTGTTGACCTTAATTGCTTGTGTGCAAGGACACACACCATGTCGGATGCTGCTTGCCTCACTTGATATATAAAATCAATCTAGGATCGAAGTCGTCGTCGCAAGAGGGAGACGGGGCACATATACTCAAAGCAAAGAAGGCAACTAGCTATCTACATGAATAGTTAGTTATAAGGAGACCATAAACCCAATGTGTCATGGGATTGGGAGGTAACGGGTATTCAGGTTTGAGCTGAAAGAGGGGAACCGGTGTAGATTGTTTTGTTGGAGATTCATAATGACAACCATGTATGAGTTATTGGTTGCATGTATGCGCCGATATGCCTTGTAACCAAAAAGGAGGAAGTACTACTATACCAACCTACAGTTGGTATACCCCGGTTGGATTGTTGAGGATTCTTCTTATCCGGTAACTGCATAGTCATGCAAAAATTACCAGTTATACCTGAGTTTGTAATCACTTTTTGTTTAGGTCATGTTCGTGTGTCCTAGTGACATTGATCCTGCAATGGCATCACTGTCATGGAATAAGTGTTCAAAGTCAATCTGATATGCATGTTTGATGACAAAGATAATTTTTTATCTACTACTACCTTCGTCTTGGTTTATTAGTCCCCTTTGTATTTTGTGTCAAAATTTGACTATTGATTTTTAGACTATTGATTTTTATTTGATCACCAAAAATGTTAATGCATGTCACCAAAAATTATATCGTTGGATTTGTATTTGAATATAGTTTCTGATTATTATTCTTATGACATGCATTAACATTTTGTTAGTTAAATTTAAGGTCAAACTTTGGCATGGAATACAAAGCGGACTAATAAACCAGGACGGAGCTAGTAGTACATACACAAGTGATATGTAGTACTCAACAACATTCCTCTTTTTCAATAGACTAGTTAAATGTACATGCATTGCTACGGGTAACAATGCATGCAATTGAATCAAGATAGGATTAAGTTACATGGATAAGGTCAATGGAACATCGGTTTCCACAATTCTTGCTCATTCTTTATTGCAAAAAATTATCTTCTAGTAAAGACAGTACTCCTATATGAGAATAGGAAGACCTTGCAAGAACAGAATGCTTTCATTGGGAGTAACTTGAGGTGACACTAAGAACCAAGAAAGATCAATAAAGAAGCATGCATTGTGCATTTTCCTCCACCATTGTTGTGGTAGACGCGTTGATCAGCCTTGTTTAATATTGATATCTTGATATTCAAGAGGTTAATTTCAGTTTATTTCTTCACCCATTTCAATCTTACATGTTTGTTTCTTGCTAGAGTTGCCGCCTGATGAAATATTTGTGCAATACAAGCTCTGGTGTTTAGACGAATAAGAAGTCTAATGCGTTGCCTTCAGATCTATCTTTCATTTGGATAGGAACTTGTAGTAGAGTAGCATAGTTACCATAAAAAAATATGTCAGTGTAGAATGTTGTCCGGTTTATTTCTAAGGAAATATCTTTTTGAAAACATAGTATATATGCAAACATTCACAAACACATAAATACAATCACCCCTATGTTCACATACATGCACACCCCCTATGAGCACCTCCGATTAACTGAGCCAACAAGTCTCTTGAACGATGAAGTCACCACATTAGCCTCACTATATATGTTGCTTACCACTGAAATAACAAGGCCGTTAAATCATGGAACGGATCCAGAAAAATGAGAGCATCCATGTCAAGTCTAGAACTTGAATTCGGATGGGAGGTTCCACCATAAGGAACATGACCAACTAAATTACACACAATTCACATTTGTTAGGAAATATCCAAAACGGTGCACAAGCAACTATTCATCAAGAAAAGACTTGTAAAGAATATTTAGACCACGATATTCTCTCCTACTTAAAAAGACGTAAGATCCTGTTGCCCGCTCTTCGTTCGTCCAACCTCTTGTAGGTAATTCCTTTCTCCCTTTCCCCGTTTTGATTTTTCCCTCCCATATATGGTTTTTCCACGGTTTTTCCTGAAATCGCGTCAATCACCCCACCACTTACGGGCTTACGAAATAATATTACGTCTCTTTGGTTTGTCAATAAATCCGGTTTTTTACGCGATCACATTAATAATAAGATGGCAGGTAAATTATGTGCTAACCTATTAGAATATTTATATCCCCTTGCAATGCACATGAAATTATCTAGTTCTACAATAACAACGCACCTTACGAGAAAACACACTAATAAATAGGAACCCACATTCAACTTCACAATGCCTTGAACCGGAATAGTGAAATTGTAGCTAAGCTCATTCTCCCGAGTACTTTCGGTTGAGTCATAGTACTCAGAAGAACTAACCACGAGCAATGAGCATCCAGTGGGCAGGCAAGCCCTGACAATATAGGAATTGGAGTTTCGAGGATACCCCCCCCCCCCCCCCGGCCCCCGCGTCGCTCCCGCAGGGGCGACTCGGGCGGCGCTAACCCTAGCCGCCGCCGGCGGCCCCTCCCCCCTTCTCCTCTCCCTCGCCACCACCGGAGGCGGTCGCCGGAAAGCTGCGCGTCCGCCGGGGAGGGTGGTGGCGGGGATCTTGTCCGCCTGTTTCGCGCAGGGGATTCGGAGCCGGGGCGGCGGCCTCGGGTGGTGGTGCATCGTCGTCTTCAGCCCGCGGAGTCGCTGGTGCTGGCCGCCCCCTTGGCCACGCGGGTGACAAGGCGGCGGCGGGTGGTGGCTGTGGGGCGCGGTGCCGCGGGGGCGCCCGCCCTGGATCCGACGCCTTCGCCCCCAATCCGTTCGGCCTCTATCAGATCTGGCTCCCGGCTGGCCCTGGTCGCCGGCGTCGCGTCTGTGGTAGGGGTGGGGGAGATGGGAGACCTGGAGAAATCCATGGATGGCCATGCCGGCCACGACGACGGCGACGCCTGAGGGCGCCGTCTCCTACCTGTAGGCGCCGTCAAGGTGCCCCCTTTCCCCCCTCTGCTTCTCTCCCCTGCTCGTGCACCGGGGTGAAAACCCAAATCCTCCTGGATTGGGCGGCAGCGACGCTCGCGGCGTCGCCACCCCCATGGAGGTGCCGCCTTCGGTTGAGCATGGGGAGGTGGCATGTTCGATCTGGTTGGTGGGCGTCCGATGGCGACATGGTTGGCGTTGGCAGGGTCTTGGTGGTTCTTCTCCAAGTCAGTGGCTTCCCAACCATGTCTGCTCGGTCACCAGCAGCCTCACCTTGCCTTTGCTTCTCCTTGAGTGTTGGTTCCCCCCTGCTACATGTTTGCCTTTGTGGAGCTCGGCGGCGCGAGTTAGTGGTGCCCTGGTCAGGCTCTCCGGGCGGCAATGGCGTCGGTTGTACATCTTTGCTCTAGGGAGAGCGTTTGCATCGCCCGACGGATCGGCGCCTCGTGCCAGGCGAGGGGCTAGGGAGCCCCTTCGGAGTTGCAGGATGTTGTCAACGATGCGGTTGGAGTCACTGGAGCTGTCAGCGTTCCCTTACATGCTAGTTGGATCTCCGCAAGGCTTGCTGGTGTACGGGATGGATTGAACTCGGTGGAGGGCTTCATTGTCTTCAAGCTGGTCCTGTTCTTTAATTTCTTCATCTTTGCTTGTAGATGGTAGGAAGCCTTTTAGCTGCTTGCACAGCACTATGTATCCTTTTAGCTTTTTCTATGCTCTTTTTTTAAGTTGGCGGTTGCTGTAATCCTGGCCGGTTGATGGCTTTGTTAATTCAAAGCCGGGCTCGACTTGAGCCTTCGTTCTAAAAAAAATATATAGGAATTGGGATGCAAAGCACCGTCAAGGTTCCGAGTGTAAATTGCCGCAAAAAAGGGTTCAGAGTGTAAAAGCCATAACACCAACGCCACGCACAAGACTGTCATCCCGCCTGCTGGCTTCCCTTCAGCTGGTCACAGAACCAAGTTGTAGCCATTTTTTATGTACAACGCAAAGTTGCATTCGAGGCTCTCCAACATCTCCATGACTGATTCTCGTATCAATGCACTAAATAAAAATGGGGACTTTGAGAGCGGAAATAAACTTATCACCTTGGAACAATGCATGGATCAGCAATTTATATGTCATCCGCAAAAAAAAAGCAATTTATATGTCATAGTCCCAAAATCTGTAATTTCATGAATATCTTGAGATGCACCAATGTACATTTATGTATAGTCATCAAAACAAAGTATTGTTTCTCAAACAAAATCTTGAATTTTGGAGGGTTGTAAAATAATACTCCCTCCATTCCACAATATATGGTTTACTGGTTTCCATGCAGTCAACCATTTGAATGTTTGACCAAGATTAAAGAATTAAAAAAATATGCAATACATAAAAGATAAAATATGAAACTACTTTTCATTATGGATAAAATGCTATAAATTTTGTATTGTAAATATTGTTATACTTTTTCTAAAAGCTCAGTCAAGTATGCACGCGTTTGACTTTTGAAAAACAAATACACTTTATATAAAGGAACTGAGGGAGTCAGACACAAGTGTCCAAACATATTGACCTAAGAGCATCTTCAACGCGGACCCTCAAACCGCCCGCATATGTTCGGATCGCGTGGTTCGGAATGTTCTGCCATCCAATGTGATCATTTATCAGTTTGCTCGGTGATCCGGCCGTACATTTTTCCATAAAGCGGAGACAAACTAAGGTAGGGGCTCTACGGGCGTCTGAACCGATGTCACGCTCTCTCCTGACTGTTCTGGCCCACCCAAAACCCTCCTCGCTTGCCCACGTGCAGTCCCGCCCAGCGCCAGCTGCCCGCATTCAAACCGCTATAGAGCAGCCGCTCCGCAAGGATGCCGGCCCAGAGCGGACGCGACCTCTTACTGGTGCAGGCATTGAAGCGGCGCGCTGGCCGAGAGAGTCGCCTGTGCCATGTCCCCGGTGTCTGCGCATGTTCAAGACGGGGCAGATATCTACCACGCCCGTTCAATGCCCGTTTTTTCGTATGCCGCCATTAAGCAGGCTCGTCGGCCGAGGCACCAACTCCGGCGCCATGTTTTGATGCACCCGGACGCTTAGCCTCACTGAAATCCGCTATGTAAAGGCGGCCACACACGACTAACTCCACACCACAACACATCCGCCTCCTTCGCTCCACATCCGCCATGACTGTGAGCGGGAACGCTCTGTGGGATAGTTTATCATTAGAGATGAAGCACGAGGTGGCCGCCCTTGCAGCCTCCTGACAGTCCTACCGTGCCAGCCGGATCGAGCAGGGCATGACAGCCAGCTAGCCTGAGGTTTCCGTCGATGACCCTATGGGTTCCAATGACAACACGGCGCCAGACCCTGCGTTGGTGCATGCCGGCTTGATCATGGAGCAGGCGCACTCACACTACGACGCCACCGTGGCAGAGGCAGCATGCGCTGGCTCCTATGTCGGCGGTCCGACGGGCGCAATAGGACCAAAGGTACAACATATTCGTCCTCGAGCAGCACCTGCTGGCGGAGGGCCAAATCTACGGCGAGCACGCAAGCGAGGCGGCCGTGACCGCCATGGCCGCGACAGAGCCAAACTTCGTTGCGGAGCAGCTGGTGCTCTACAAGGCTACGCGCGCCGTCCGCAACGCAGAGGTTGCGGCATCGTGCAACTTTCAGGGGCGCATGTGGCAGTTGGACAATGACGGACCGTGTAAGTGCATCATCGACCTCACATCCACCGGTGCCAATGACGGATAGGTCGTGGACTCCTCCGTGGATGAGTAGGGCATGGGAGGTGGCAGGGCATTGTGTCCCAAGTGTGCCGGTCCGTCTCCCATGTTATACTCTTCCTCACAGGAGACCACACCTCCACTTTACTGCTCTTGAACCCCGTCGCCATTCATGCAGACGATAGATGAAGGACGTGGTTGTCGATGCGAAATACAAAGGATGACCGCCACTATAGGATAAGTTTAGGGTCAGACCACTTTTTTCAAAATGTAATGAAAATCCACCGTGTTTGCAAGAATTTTGTCTGGTTTATATGAAAATCCGCCATCTTTGCAAGAATTCCATCCGGTTAGTTGAAACGGTGTTTCAAATGTATGCGGGCAGCGTTGGATGGCCGGCTCCCGCATCCGTGACAGCGGGCCGGTCATCCTCTGTCCACGGACGGATGACGGAGCAAATTTACGGGTCAACGTTGGAGATGCTCTAATTAAGTTACAATCATCATTTGACCTATGGAAAACACAAGCACAAAGATATGAAGTAGTGAAGACAAACCATCAAATGAATCAGCAAAACTCAGGAGCCAGCAGATATCTGACATACAAGGCATATATACGTGACAACTCAATTAACCACGGTAGGATGTACAGAACCTCATCTCAATAGCCAAGCCGATCAATACTATCAAATATCTGCCACAAATCATGCATCAAACGTCAATTTCTACTACCAAGTAACAATCATCTCCCAGATTTATGAAGGAAATAGGCTTTCTATTAATTGCATCAACCATCCACATTGCAGAACACTAACCATGATCAGTCAGATACCTCTCCCATGAGGACATGGAGGAATCATCAATGCAATAAGTGGATGTGCCCCATGTATCAATGAAGCTTACTTACGGTGCCCTTGCTACCAATTAAATTTTCATACTGGGGCTCAGTTGACCTTGATTGCATTGCGTGCAAGGACACAGAACATGCCTCATGGTGACTGCCTTGCGTCCGCTATAAAAGCAGACTAGGACCTAAGCCGCCTCCGTCGCAAAAGGGAGAGAAGGCTTACACACTTGAAATGATATAAAGGCAACTAACTATCTACATGAGCAGTGGCGGAGCCAGAACTTTTTTGAAGCCCGGGCAAGCTTGAGCCTAAGTCTAATTTGGAAATCAAAATCAAGTGTTTCGATAAACAATATATAAAATCGCCCCAAACTTCGAAAACACAAATATCCAATAGTAATGAAGTGAAAATATGAACATGTCAGTCATGCAAAATGTAATTTTAATGTGAGCTAGTATATGATACATCAATATTCAGTTTTATACACTACCAGAATCGCATTCTTTGTCAAGTACCAAAGTACTCGGCGAAGGCCGGTATCACAGCTCAGCAACTAGTTTGCCGAGTGCAATACTCGACAAACCCTACTTGAAATACCCCCTTTCAGCAAAGAGAGCTTCGTCGATTTCCTTCCATCGAATACTTGACAAAGACTTTATCGAGGGTTAAAATGAGCTACTCGGTAAAATAAAGTAGGCTAACGGCTAGTTAGACAGATATGGCACTTGCCACGTGGCATGTTGTCTTTGCCGAGTATCTTCCGTACCATACTCGGCGAAGACAATACAACTGAAGGGTGACACATGCCAATTGCAGTCTTCGGCAAAGCATTCGTTGGTTTGCCGACTATCTTCTGTACCTTACTCGTCGAAGACAGGACAACTGAAGGGTGACACTGAAGGAAATATGCCCTAGAGGCAATAATAAAGTTATTATTTATTTCCTTATATCATGATAAATGTTTATTATTCATGCTAGAATTGCATTAACCGGAAACATAATACATGTGTGAATACATAGACAAACAGAGTGTCACTAGTATGCCTCTACTTGACTAGCTCGTTAATCAAAGATGGTTATGCTTCCTAACCATGGACAAAGAGTTGTCATTTGATTAACGGGGTCACATCATTAGTTGAATGATCTGATTGACATGACCCATTCCATTAGCTTAGCACCCGATCGTTTAGTATGTTGCTATTGCTTTCTTCATGACTTATACATGTTCCTATGACTATGAGATTATGTAACTCCCGTGTGCCGGAGGAACACTTTGTGTGCTACCAAACGTCACAACGTAACTGGGTGATTATAAAGGTGCTCTACAGGTGTCTCCAAAGGTACATGTTGGGGACGTATTTCGAGATTAGGATTTGTCACTCCGATTGTCGGAGAGGTATCTCTGGGCCCTCTCGGTAATGCACATCACTTAAGCCTTGCAAGCATTGCAACTAATGAGTTAGTTGCGGGATGATGTATTACGGAACGAGTAAAGAGACTTGCCGGTAACGAGATTGAACTAGGTATTGGATACCGACGATCGAATCTCAGACAAGTAACATACCGATGACAAAGGGAATAACGTATGTTGTTATGCGGTCTGACCGATAAAGATCTTCGTAGAATATGTAGGAGCCAATATGGGCATCCAGATCCCGCTATTGGTTATTGACCGGAGACGTGTCTCGGTCATGTCTACATTGTTCTCGAACCGTAGGGTCTGCACGCTTAAGGTTTTGATGACAGTTATATTATGAGTTTTGATATACCGAAGGAGTTCGGAGTCCCGGATGAGATCGGGGACATGACGAGGAGTCTCGAAATGGTCGAGACGTAAAGATCGATATATTGGACGACTATATTCGGACATCGGAAAGGTTCTGAGTGATTCGGGTATTTTTGGATGTACCGGGGAGTTACGGGAATACGGGGAAGAGTATTGGGCCTTAATGGGCTTTAGTGGGAAGGAGCCAGGAGGTGGCGCGCGCCCCTCCCAAGCCCAGTCTGAATTGGACAAGGGATTTGGGGCGCGGCCGACCTCTCCCTTCCTTCTCCACTTCCCTCCTTTCCCCCCTTCTCCTAGTTGGACTAGGAAAGAAGGAGTCCTACTCCCGGTAGGAGTAGGACTCCCCTTGGCGCGCCTACTCCTAGGCCGGCCGCCCCTCCTCCCTTGCTCCTTTATATACGGGGGCAGGGGGCACCCCATAGACACACAAGTTGATCATTGAGATCGTTCCTTAGCCGTGTGCGGTGCCCCCTGCCACCATATTCCACCTCGATCATATCGTTGTAGTGCTTAGGCGAAGCCCTGCGTCGGTAGTACATCAAGATCGTCACCACACCGTCGTGCTGACGGAACTCCTCCCCGAAGCTTTGCTGGATCGGAGCCCGGGGATCGTTATCGAGCTATACGTGTGCTAAGAACTCGGAGGTGCCAGAGTAACGGTGCTTGGATCGGTCGGATCGGGAAGAAGACGTACGACTACTTCCTCTACGTTGTGTCAACGCTTCCGTTGCGATCTATAAGGGTACGTAGATCATACTCTCCCCCTCGTTGCTATACATCACCATGATCTTGCGTGTGCGTAGGAATTTTTTTTGAAAATTACTACGTTCCCCAACAGTGGCATCAGAGCCTAGGTTTTATGGTTTGATGTTATTTGCACGAGTAGAACACAAGTGAGTTGTGGGCGATACAAGTCATACTGCCTACCAGCATGTCATACTTTGGTTCGGCGGTATTGTTGGACGAGACGACTCGGACCAACCTTACGCGTACGCTTACGCGAGACCGGTTCCCCCGACGTGCTTTGCACACAGGTGGCTTGCGGGCGACTGTCTCTCCAACTTTAGTTGAACCGAGTGTGGCTACGCCCGGTCCTTGCGAAGGTTAAAACGGAGTCTATTTGACAAACTATCGTTGTGGTTTTGATGCGTAGGTGAGATTGGTTCTTGCTTAAGCCCGTAGCAGCCACGTAAAACATGCAACAACAAAGTAGAGGACGTCTAACTTGTTTTTGCAGGGCATGTTGTGATGTGATATGGTCAAGACATGATGCTAAATTTTATTGTATGAGATGATCATGTCTTGTAACCGAGTTATCGGCAACTGGCAGGAGCCATATGGTTGTCGCTTTATTGTATGCAATGCAATCGCGATGTAATGCTTTACTTTATCACTAAGCGGTAGCGATAGTCGTGGAAGCATAAGATTGGCGAGATGACAACGATGCTACGATGGAGATCAAGGTGTCGCGCCGGTGACGATGGTGATCATGACGGTGCTTCGGAGATGGAGATCACAAGCACAAGATGATGATGGCCATATCATATCACTTATATTGATTGCATGTGATGTTTATCTTTTTATGCATCTTATCTTGCTTTGATTGACGGTAGCATTATAAGATGATCTCTCACTAAATTATCAAGAAGTGTTCTCCCTGAGTATGCACCGTTGCCAAAGTTCGTCGTGCCCAGACACCACGTGATGATCGGGTGTGATAAGCTCTACGTCCATCTACAACGGGTGCAAGCCAGTTTTTGCACACGCAGAAGACTCAGGTTAAACTTGACGAGCCTAGCATATGCAGATATGGCCTCGGAACACGGAGACCGAAAGGTCGAGCATGAATCATATAGTAGATATGATCAACATAACGATGTTCACCATTGAAAACTACTCCATCTCACGTGATGATTGGTTATGGTTTAGTTGATTTGGATCACGTGATCACTTAGAGGATTAGAGGGATGTCTATCTAAGTGGGAGTTCTTAAGTAATATGATTAAATTGAACTTAAATTTATCATGAACTTAGTCCTGGTAGTATTTTGCAAATTATGTTGTAGATCAATAGCTCGCGTTGTTGCTTCCCTGTATTTATTTTGATATGTTCCTAGAGAAAATTGTGTTGAAAGATGTTAGTAGCAATGATGCAGATTGGATCCGTGATCTGAGGTTTATCCTCATTGCTGCACAGAAGAATTATGTCCTTGATGCACCGCTAGGTGATAGACCTATTGCAGGAGCAGATGCAGACGTTATGAACGTTTGGCTAGCTCAATATGATGACTACTTGATAGTTTAGTGCATCATGCTTAATGGCTTAGAATCGGGACTTCAAAGACGTTTTGAACGTCATGGACCATATGAGATGTTCCAGGAGTTGAAGTTAATATTTCAAGCAAATACCTGAGTTGAGAGATATGAAGTCTCCAACAAGTTCTATAGCTAAAAGATGGAGGAGAATCGCTCAACTAGTGAGCATGTACTCAGATTGTCTAGGTACTACAATCACTTAAATCAAGTGGGAGTTAATCTTTCAGATAAGATAGTGATTGACAGAATTCTCTAGTCACCATCACCAAGTTAGTAGAACTTCGTGATGAACTATAGTATGCAAGGGATAACGGAAACGATTCCCAAGCTCTTCGTGATGTTAAAATCGACGAAGGTAGAAATCAAGAAAAAAAACATCAAGTGTTGATGGTAGACAAGACCACTAGTTTCAAGAAAAGGGCAAAAGGAAGAAGGGAAACTTCAAGAAGAACGGCAAGCAAGTTGCTGCTCAAGTGAAGAAGCCCAAGTCTGGTCCTAAGCCTGAGACTAAGTGCTTCTACTGCAAAGGGACTGGTCACTGGAAGCGGAACTGCCCCAAGTATTTGGCGGATAAGAAGGATGGTAAAGTGAACAAAAGTATATTTGATATACATGTTATTGATGTGTACTTTACTAGTGTTTATAGCAACCCCTCAGTATTTGATACTGGATCAGTTGCTAAGAGTAGTAACTCGAAACATGAGTTACAGAATAAACAGAGACTAGTTAAGGGTGAAGTTACGATGTGTGTTGGAAGTAGTTCCAAGATTGATATGATCATCATCACACACTCCCCTATACTTTCGGAATTAGTGTTGAACCTAAATAAGTGTTATTTGGTTTTTGCGTTGAGCATGAATATGATTTGATCATGTTTATTGCAATACGGTTATTCATTAAAGTCAGAGAATAATTGTTGTTCTATTTACATGAATAAAACCTTCGATGGTCGTACACCCAATGAAACAAGTTCATTGGATCTCGATCGTAGTGATACACATATTCATAATATTGAAACCAAAAGATGCAAAGTTAATAATGATAGTGCAACTTATTTGTGGCACTGCCGTTTAGGTCATATTGGTGTAAAGCACATGAAGAAACTCCATGCTGATGGGCTTTTGGAATCACTTGATTATGAATCACTTGATGCTTGCGAACCATGCCTTATGGGCAAGATGACTAAAATGTCGTTCTCCGGAACAATGAAGCAAGCAACAGATTTGTTGGAAATCATACATACTGATGTATGTGGTCCGATGAATATTAAGGCTTGCAGCAGGTATCATTATTTTCTGACCTTCACAGATGGTTTGAGCAGATATGGGGATATCTACTTGATGAAACATAAGTCTGAAACATTTGAACAGTTCAAAGAATTTCAGAGTGAAGTGGAAAATCATCGTGACAAGAAAATAAAAGTTTCTACTATATGATCGCAGAGGTAAAATGTTTGAGTTACGAGTTTGGCCTTCAGTTAAAACAATGTGAAATAGTTTCACTACTCACGCCACCTGGAACACCATAGTGTAATGGTGTGTCTGAACGTCATAACCGTACTTTATTAGATATAGTGCGATCTATGATGTCTCTTATCGATCTACCACTATCGTTTTGGGGTTATGCATTAGAGACAGCTGCACTCACGTTAAATAGGGCACCATCTAAATCCGTTGAGACGACACCGTGTGAACTATGGTTTGGCAAGAAACCTAAGCTGTCGTTTCTTAAAGTTTGGAGTTGCGATGCTTATGTGAAAAAGTTTCATCTCGATAAGCTCAAACTCAAATCGGAGAAATATGTCTTCATAGGATACCCAAAGGAGACAGTTGGGTACACCTTCTATCACAGATCCGAAGGCAAGACTTTTGTTGTTAAATTCGGAAACTTTCTGGAGAAGAAGTTTCTCTCGAAAGAAGTGAGTGGGATGAAAGTAGAACTTGATGAGGTAACTGTACCTCCTCCCTTATTGGAAAGTAGTACATCACAGAAACCGGTTTCTGTGACACCTACACCAATTAGTGAGGAAGCTAATGATGATGATCATGAAACTTCGGATCAAGTTACTACCGAATCTCGTAGGTAAACCAGAGTGAGATCCGCATCAGAGTGGTACGGTAATCCTATTCTGGAAGTCATGTTACTAGACCATGACGAACTTGCGAACTATGAGGAAGCGATGATGATCCCAGATTCCGCGAAATGGTTTGAGGCCATGAAATCTGAGATATGATCCATGTATGAGAACAAAGTTTGGACTTTGGTTGGCTTGCCCGATGATCAGCAAGCAATTGAGAATAAATGGATGTTCAAGAGGAAGACGGACGCTGATAGTAGTGTTACTATCTACAAAGCTAGAATTGTCGCAAAAGGTTTTCGACAAGTTCAAGGTGTTGACTACGATGAGAGTTTCTCACTCGTATCTATGCTTGAGTCTGTCCGAATCATGTTAGTAATTGCCGCATTTTATGAAATCTGGCAAATGGATAAACAAAACTGCATTCCTTAATGGATTTATTAAAGAAAGAGTTGTATATGATGCAACTAGAAGGTTTTGTCAATCCGAAAGGTGCTAACAAAATGTGCAAGCTCCAGCGATCTATCTGTGGACTGGTGCAAGCATCTCGGAGTTGGAATATACGCTTTGATGAGCTGATCAAAGCATATAGTTTTATACAGACTTGTGGTGAAGCCTGTATTTACAAGAAAGTGAGTGGGAGCACTACAGCATTTCTGATAAGTATATGTGAATGACATATTGTTGATCAGAAATAATGTAGAATTATTCTGGAAAACATAAAGGAGTGTTTGAAAGGATTTTTTTCAAAGAAAGACTTCGGTGAAGCTGCTTACATATTGAACTCCAAGATCTATAGAGATAGATCAAGACGCTTGATAAGTTTTTTCAATGAGTACATACCTTGACAAGATTTTTAAGTAGTTCAAAATGGAGCAGTCAAAGAAAGAGTTCTTGCCTATATTACAAGGTGTGAAGTTGAGTAAGACTCAAAGCCCGACCACGGCAGAAGATGAAAGAGAATGAAAGTCATTCCCTATGCCTTGGCCATAGGTTCTATAAAGTATGTCATGCTGTGTATCAGATCTATTGTATACCCTATGTTAAGCAAGGGAGTACAATAGTGATCTAGGAGTAGATTAATGGACAGCGGTCGAAATTATCCTTACTGGAATAAGGATATGTTTCTCGGTTATGGAGGTGACAAAAGGTTCGTCGTAAAGAGTTACGTCGATGCAAGTTTTGACACAGATCTGGATGACTCTAAGTCTCGATCTAGATACATATTGAAAGTGGGAGCAATTAGCTAGAGTAGCTTTGTGCAGAGCATTGTAGACATAGAAAATTGCAAAATACATAACGGGTCTGAATGTGAAAGACCCGTTGACTAAGATTCTCTCACAAGCAAAACATGATCACACATTAGTACTCCTTGAGTATTAATCACATAGCGATGTGAACTAGATTACTGAATCTAGTAAACCCTTTGGGTGTTAGTCACATGGCGATGTGAACTATGGGTATTAATCACATGATGATGTGAACTATCGATGTTAATCACATGGTGATGTGATTTAGATTATTGACTCTAATGCAAGTGGGAGACTGAAGGAAATATGCCCTAGAGGCAATAATAAAGTTATTATTTATTTCCTTATATCATGATAAATGTTTATTATTCATGCTAGAATTGTATTAACCGAAAACATAATACATGTGTGAATACATAGACAAACAGAGTGTCACTAGTATGCCTCTACTTGACTAGCTCGTTAATCAAAGATGGTTATGCTTCCTAACCATGGACAAAGAGTTGTCATTTGATTAACGGGGTCACATCATTAGTTGAATGATCTGATTGACATAACCCATTCCATTAGCTTAGCACCCGATCGTTTAGTATGTTGCTATTGCTTTCTTCATGACTTATACATGTTCCTATGACTATGAGATTATGTAACTCCCGTGTGCCGGAGGAACACTTTGTGTGCTACCAAACGTCACAACGTAACTGGGTGATTATAAAGGTGCTCTACAGGTGTCTCCAAAGGTACATGTTGGGTTGACGTATTTCGAGATTAGGATTTGTCACTCCGATTATCGGAGAGGTATCTCTGGGCCCTCTCGGTAATGCACATCACTTAAGCCTTGCAAGCATTGCAACTAATGAGTTAGTTG
Source organism: Triticum monococcum (assembly GCA_034509565.1). NCBI lineage: Eukaryota > Viridiplantae > Streptophyta > Magnoliopsida > Poales > Poaceae > Triticum > Triticum monococcum. Next base: position 588,529,074 of record CM067845.1, on the reverse strand, counting down.
CGGGATGATGTATTACGGAACGAGTAAAAAGACTTGCCGGTAACGAGATTGAACTAGGTATTGGATACCGATGATCGAATCTCAGGCAAGTAACATACCGATGACAAAGGGAACAACGTATGTTGTTATGCGGTCTGACCGATAAAGATCTTCGTAGAATATGTAGGAGCCAATATGGGCACCCAAATCCCGCTATTGGTTATTGATCGGAGACGTGTCTCGGTCATGTCTACATTGTTCTCGAACCGTAGGGTCCGCACGCTTAAGGTTTTGATGACAGTTATATTATGAGTTTATGAGTTTTGATGTACCGAAGGAGTTCAGAGTCCCGGATGAGATCGGGGACATGACGAGGAGTCTCGAAATGATCGAGACGTAAAGATCGATATATTGGACGACTATATTCGGACATCGGAAAGGTTCCGAGTGATTCGGGTATTTTCGGATGTACCGGGGAGTTACGGGAATACGGGGAAGAGTATTGGGCCTTAATGGGCTTTAGTGGGAAGGAGCCAGGAGGTGGCGCGCGCCCCTCCCAAGCCCAGTCCGAATTGGACAAGGGATTTGGGGCGCGGCCCACCTCTCCCTTCCTTCTCCACTTCCCTCCTTTTCCCCCTTCTCCTAGTTGGACTAGGAAAGAAGGAGTCCTACTCCCGGTGGGAGTAGGACTCTCCTTGGCGCGCCTACTCCTAGGCCGGCCGCCCCTCCTCCCTTGCTCCTTTATATACGGGGGCAGGGGGCACCCCATAGACACACAAGTTGATCATTGAGATCGTTCCTTAGCCGTGTGCGGTGCCCCCTGCCACCATATTCCACCTCGATCATATCGTTGTAGTGCTTAGGCGAAGCCCTGCGTCGGTAGTACATCAAGATCGTCACCACACCGTCGTGCTGACGGAACTCCTCCCCGAAGCTTTGCTGGATCGGAGCCCGGGGATCGTTATCGAGTTGTACGTGTGCTAAGAACTCGGAGGTGCCGGAGTAACAGTGCTTGGATCGATCGGATCGGGAAGAAGACGTACGACTACTTCCTCTACGTTGTGCAACGCTTCCGTTGCGATCTACAAGGGTACGTAGATCATACTCTCCCCCTTGTTGCTATACATCACCATGATCTTGCGTGTGCGTAGGAAATTTTTTTGAAAATTACTACGTTCCCCAACAGACACATGTCCTTGATGTTTGCCAAGTGCAGTCTTCGGCAAAGCATCCGTTGGTTTGTCGAGTGCTGCCTTTAGCAAGCGTTCGTATGTTTGTCGAGTGTTGCCTTTAGCATGATACTAGGTGAAGATGGTTCCATTGCAGTTAACGTGTGCTTGATGTTTGTCGAGTGCTGCCTTTAGCAAGCGTTCGTAGGTTTTCTGAGTGCCCCCTCAATCACACTCGGCAAACGGCTTTCGGCAAAAGGGCTGCTCGGGTCGCACCATGTGTCGCCCATTGCCAAGTGTCCTGGAGAAGGCTCTCGCCAAACTGTCCTAGGAGCTTGGAGATATTGCCATGTGACAACATAAGTCATAAAACAAGACCATGCATAGAACTAAACTTGTCATGTTACTTGTAAAAATATATCTATCAAAATTAGCATCCAAACATCCTAGAAGGCACTATACAACAAAAACAATTGAATTTCTAATGCACATAAATTAAGTGTTGCGATTAGTGAACATATTCAAAATAGAGAGCTTGTGTAAGAAAAGAGACGGACATGGTACTGAATATATCAGTATCACGAGGCAGTCGCCGCACCACCTAAACTCAAATTTTAGCCCTAATCTATCAATCTTCAAATTAGTTAGAAATTTTACCTAATCAGGAGAAAGAGGAGAAAGGCACTGGATGAGGAGGATATAAGCCATTCCTAGAGATGGATCCGGTCCACCCGCCACCGGCCGTGCGCCTAGGGCGGCCTCCGGATTCGCTCGCCGCCGGTTCGTCTCCACAGTCCAGCCTATTTTTCCCTTTTTTCGAGGGGTAGAAATGAAGAAGTGTGTACAGATATTTACCTAAGGTGCAACCATCATTTATGATCTATGAAAAACACAAGCACGAAGATATGCACTAATGAAGACAAACCATCAAATGATTCAGCAAAACTCAGGAGCCAGCAGATATATATGACAGACAAGGCATATATGCGACAACTCAATTAAGCACAGTAGAATGTGCGCAACCTCATCCGATAGCGGAGTGATGAAGACTATCAAACGTCAATTTCTGCTATCAACAAGCAATCATTTCCCAGATTTATGAAGGAAATAGGCTTCCCATTAATTGCATCAACCATCCACATTACAAAACACTAAAGAAGAATGATCAGTCAGATCTCTCTCCCATGAAGACATGGACGAATCCCCAATGCAATGAATGGACGTGTCGCGTGATTACTGATTAGTGGAGCTTTTACGGTGCCCTTGCTACCAATTAAGTTTTCATACTGAGGGCTCTGTTGACCTTGATTGCATTGTGTGCAAGGACACACACCATGCCTCATGGTGACTGCCTTGCATCCTCTACAAAAGCAGACTAGGACCTAAGACGCCCCCATCGCAAGAGGGAGAGAAGGCTTACATACTTTAAACGATCTAAAGGCAACTAATTATCTACATGAATGATTCGTTATAAGTGGACCATCATAACCACTTAACTAGCGGTGCGCCATGGGATTAGGAAACAATGGGAATTTAGATTTGCGTTCGAGACGGAGGACCCGTAGAGGTTGTTTTGTTGGATGAGGTTCTTAACAGCGCCAACATATGCGCTGCAGTTTGGTTTGGTGTTGTATCGAGTAAAAATCTACTTTCCTCTTCATCTGACGATAACAGCAGCTCTGGAATGAAATCTTAATGATTTTTTAATATCTTTTTTTAGCACTATAACCTCATTTGTTTTCGCAACTGTGTCTTCCCTTTGATACCGCGTTGATCTGAGGCCAGTTTTCCCTCTTGAGTTTGTCAAGGGTTATTTTTCTAACTAATCCATATTTATGACAGATGATAACCTGTTTTATCCTGGCACATTTGAAAGTCCAGGCTGTGTGATGCTTGCCTTGACCAGCATTTACCAAATTTTCCCAGTCCCATTGCCTCATGTGAAACAGAGCATAAGACACATGGGACATCATCAACAGGACACAATGACTTTGATCGTGAGTAGAACTGCAGAAGGGAGTACAAAATAACAAAGGAACATCAGCACAACACTGTAACAGAAAGGATATTTCATTAGTAATATGAGGTAACAACTGTTCTGCCTCAGACAGCCAGCCATACAGAGCAGCAAACTGACTGCCTATCTTTCTTCCTCCAAAACACAAAATATCATGCAAAATATAGGTTTTCTTTCACCTATGCGTATGCCACTACCTGCTACTCTTCAGTTCATACTCCATACGGCATATCTAGTTTGTCTCAAGACAAACTCTCTTAAGTTCGACCAAGTTTATAGAAAGAAAACAATCAACATCAATCTAGTACAGAAGATAGATGCTGATATTACTTTTTATATAAACTTGGTCAAAGTTAGAAGGGTTTGACTCAAGACAAAGCAGATATGCATTATATAAACTAGAAAGGACGATACTACTACTACTGTAACATCCTACGGTTGGTATACTCCACTCCACAACTGGATCGTTGAGGATTCTTCTTATCCAGCAGCTGGAGTAGCTAGGGGCAGTCTTGCTAACACTATCAGTTGCATCTATGTCTGGTGCTCGTTTCGGATTTCATCTCCATTTTCACCTGGCTGTTTTTATTTTTATCAGAGGCGCTTGATTTAGCCTTGTTGGAGTCGTCGTTGGACTTGCTATTTCTGAGCTTGTCAAGTGCTTGCAACAATGATGAACCAAGTATCGCTTGCAGTTTCACCTCGTCCATTGTGTTCAGATCTGTAATGTTCAGATCAAGTGTAATCTTCTCTGTAGGTGCACCACTGTCAGACTGTACATCTTGTTTGGTGATTACCCCGGCTGAATTTGAGCAGTTTTGCTTTTTGACATCTACTTCACAGGATTTTTCTGTCTGTGTGTTGGTAGCAACAGGACACGATGCAATGCTACCATCCTCTGCCAGATCACTTTCTACAGATGCCGGTTCATTTAGGTCAATGATGAACTTGTTACCATCAGTTTCGACAGGGCTATGATTCCTTTCAATTATGGCAGCAGGGCTTTGATTCCTTTCAACTATGGAAGCAAGGCTTTGATTCCTTTCAACTATGGCAGCAGGGCTTTGATTCCTTTCAGTTATGGCAGCAGGGCTATGATTCATTTCAACCATGGAGGCAGAGCTTTGATTCCTTTCAACTATGGAAGCAGGGCTTTGATTCCTTTCAGTAATGGCATTCCCCTGGAGGTCACTTCCAGAATTACCAGTAGTGTTATTTTCTTCATGTGAAGGGCGCACTTCAACTATGGCATTCCCTTGGAGATCATTTCCAGAAGTACCAGTGGTGTTATTTACTCCAAAAGAAGGGCGCACAAGCTTTCTTCTCTTCTTTCTGTCGGTAACCTCCTTTTCTACGTTTGTATCCAGCCCAGCCGCTTTGCTGCGCCTCTTGAAGTTCAAGAAGGGAGGATCTGCGCTTTCTTCTCCTTCTAGTCCACTTGGCAGGTTTAGCTCTGGAAGTGGACAGGGCATGTCCATGTCCTGTTCACGGACCAGCTGTTTACAAACATCTTCTCTAGGACTTATACTCTTGTTGCTCCACTGTTTTGTTCTCTGAGAAAGTAAATAGAGCAATTGATTCATTGAAGGACCCGTAACTTCTTGGGGAGGTAGTTGTGGCTTCACTGATAAGCGAGAAAACACATTCTTTTGTGGGCGCTGACTAGGAACTGCCATCTTGCTTTCAGCTCCAACATCATGATCAGTATATGGTCGATCTGAAATGTAGGCTAATGTTTCATGTCCAGAACCTGATGAGGCTGAACCATCACGATTAAAATCACGTCTCTGTTGTTCTTTTTCCAGGTCCTCAGGGCGATCATGGATTGGGATGTAGCCAGTAAAGCTTTCTTTATGTTGAATGGTCGCTGATACTTTAGGAGCTTCAGGGTAAGCCGGAATACCTAGCTGAGTTGATTCTGGAGGTGTAACGGATTTTCGTCTGTTTAAATGCAGACGCTCAGATGCATACATCTCTCTGCATTGGTCGCAGTTAATGTCGTAATCATCCTTCCAGTGAGCATTGTGTTGCGGACTTTCCAGAGATGAATCATGGTATGATGGGAAATACGGAGTTGAGGTCAAATAGCTTCTTTCATCACCAGTTGGAACCTGAGTTAAATACCGAGAACATGACAAGCTACTGCCTCCATATGACTGCTTTACTGACAACCTAACTCCATCAGTTGGGCCTTGTGTCATGCACCCAGAAGACAAGCTATTGTGCGGATAATCATCAGATGATGGGTACGACTGATTTGCCACAAACTGATCTTGGTGGTATTTAGCTGCCTGAGAGCAAGGAGCAGACACCTGAGTTGAAGTGCCATCTATTGCTGAAACATCTGGGAGATGTTGTTGACTATGATAAGGTAATTTTATCTGGTTGCTGTAGATGGGGGCAGTCTGGGCTCCAAAAGCTTTGGTTACCAAGGGCATTGACACAGTTGGCTGTGTCTCAAAAGTAGGTGGTGCAATTAGATGCATGCTTGTAGAAGCAGAGCAGTTTGTTTCGACAGTTGAGATCTTTGGGGTACTCGATGGTATCAAAGTGTGGGAACGATCAGCAGAAAAAGGAGGACTATTTGGAGACAAGCTCCTTTTATCTGGTCTCCTTCTGCTTGAGTGCTCCTTTTCCAGATTAGCACTTGTTGAATAATTGCAAATAGGGTGCTCTACCCTCTTTTTGTCAAATAAGCCATATAGCTGGACGACCTGCAAATGGAAAAAACACCAAATTATATAATAACCTTGCAAACATAAGGTTCACAAACTCAAAGTATCAAGTTTTTTCTTAGCAAACCTGCTGGTAGGAAAGGTCGAAGTAGAACTTTTTTGAGATATAGTAGTTCTCTTCTATTGCAGGAAAAAACTCATCTTCAGTGAGCGGTCTGCACTTCCAAACAATATTGAAGCAAACCTAGGGGAAACAACAGCTCAAAACCAAATGAAGAGTTATTATCGCTAATCAGTAAGTGGCAGTCAGCAATACAAAGAAAGCAACAGCTCCCCGCAACTAAATCTTAGACAGTTCACCATAACATTTTACGCCATGTCCTCTATTATAAGTGGCTAGTACCTAGTAGTAGATGAATACTGATTTTCAACAGTACTTCAGAATACATAATCCCACCAACTCTTTAATACAGTTGTAAATGAGCCTTTAGAATCTTTATGTGAACCAAAGAAAAGGACAATTGCAATTTACAGATCATTCAACTAATAGTTTCTCGAGTTCTCTGAACCCAATGGTGTAACATAACAGAACCATATTATGATCATTAACAGTCAAGAAACATAGCACGGGCAATTGCAGTTCATAGATCATTCAATCACTACTTGTTGGGGTTCTCTAAGCCCAAGGGTTTAATAGTAGCACATTATGCTGGATTAACAATCAAGAGGCAAAGAAGGGTCATTGCATTTCACACTTCAGATATGATTCAATCACTAGCTACTAGTGTTTCCTAAGCCCAAGGGTGTAGCATAACAGAACCATAATGATTATGATTGATCAACAATCAAGAGGGGCACGGCAAGAGCGAATTACCTGTGCGGGGTACGTGCGGCCAGTGGACCGGAACGCGGTCCTGCTAATATCCATGCCGCCATCGGAGGCGGCCTCAAAGACGCCGTAAAGCTTACGGAAGGTGTAGTCAAAGAGGAACAGGGGCATCCCCTGCTTGACATTGGCGACAAAGGGCCCGTACTCTGGCGGTAGCCCGAAGACGCCGGTGTTGAAGCAGTGGTCCCTCGTCTCGCTGTTGGACATGAAGATGGCGCCAGCCATGTCGGCGGCGTCCTCCCGGAACGAACACCGGGGGCCCTGGAACCTCATCCTGCGCAGGAAAAATCAGATCAGAGGTAAATAAACCTTGAACAAAAATCATGGGTTTGGTTAGAGAAACAACAGTGCCAGATTCCACAGAGCGCACATTTGATTCCAAATGCGGCGGGAAATGAGCTAATAGGCAGAGGAATCCCCCAAAAAGAAGGCAAAAAGGCGGAGGTTGTGGTCCATGGGAAGGACGCATCTCAGTCTGTTATTTTTGTTGTGGTATAATAAAGATAGAAAGAGCAGACGAAAAAGAAAGGGTCCAAGAACAGTGGTGGCGTAGTCTTGAAAAAGACGGCAGATTTGATATGATTCGCTGACGATGATTCTTAGGCGAAACCACCTTTGTTGTTTTCAGGTTAGTATTCCCCCCGGCCTCCCGCGCGCGCATGAAAAATACAGATCGAAATCGAAAAAAATAAGGCTAAGATTAGCCGGGAGGCGACCGCGCGTGGATCCAAATTTGACTGGCCGGCGGAACCGGGCGGCGAAAAACTAGCGCGGCTGCCCTATCTTGTTCTTCTAAAAAGAAAGCAAACAGAGCACGGCCGACCGGGCGGCGCCACGACTGGCGCAGCAACCCTATCTTCTTCTTCTTCGAAAAAAGAAACAAACTGGCCGGCAGGATGAACTAGTAGTACGGCAGCAGCAGGGGAAAGAACATACGTGCGTGCGCCGGCGGTTTGTGGGGCGGCGGCGCTTGGTTGTCGATTCGTGTGGTGCCTCGGCGGCGCGTCGATCTTGTTTGTTTCTTGGGAGAGCAGGCGAAGCGGTGGATTAATTGGAGTGGATTTGATGGCGATGCGATTGGGATTTATTAAGCGGAGGAGGGGATGGCAGCCGCTCTCGGATTGGAGTGGATTGGATTGGGCTGGGATTGGATACGGCTGCGATTCGGTTCGGGGCCGGGGGTATTTATCTCGTCTATCTATCTATCTATCTCCGCCTCCGCGCAGAGAAAGAAAGAAATCGTCTCCGGCTCGGCAATGGAGGGAGGAGCGGAGGAGTTCGTGGCCGGGCACCTACCAATCCCAGTCCCAATCTGGCGGGCGGAGGCGGGGGTTTTCCTTTCCGCCGCAGCAGGGCAGAGAGAGAGCACGGGAGGGAGGGGGAGACGCTTCGCCGCGCGCGCACGCGTGTCGAGCCACCGCGAGAGGCAGGTAGGTTACGACGGCTGGATGGATGGGTGGTGTGGACGTCGTGGGCCACTAGCGCTGCTCCCTCGCCTGCTTTCTCGGATGGGCCGGCCGGTGTTACACCCAAAAGGTCAACAACCTTCCCCTCCTTCCCTTGCTCGGTGGACCTTTTTTTTACACACCTCCTTGCTTGGTGGACTTGATTTGCTTTGGTACCAAACAAAAGTTCCCATCTTGGTCTTTCTTGACACGCGGCGCTCCGGGCGAGAGGAGGGGCGATGGACCGGAGCTGTCGCCGGTGTGTGCCTCCGTCTGCTGATCTGCGGTTTGATCAGGACCGATGGCTGCTACTGCGCCGACGACCGGCTAACATTGCCGCGACATGGCTGCCTAAAAACAAAGAGTATCAACTTCGCGGGCAATGATTAGTCTGGTGTTCGAGGTGATCGATCGACCAGGCGACCTAGGGTTCATGAAGGAGGTAATCGAAGGTGGAACAAAGAAAGTTGCGGTATGGTCACCAACCATTTACCAGGCCTTGTAGGCGTGCGCGATGGGCGCGTGGACCCAATTGATGGAGCATGCATGGTGATAAGGGCAACGACTGCTGTAGACTGTGGGTGTGTGGGTGCGTTAGGGTTTGGTTTGAGAAGTTGAGCGTACATGTACGGTGCCAAGATTGCTAACCAGACATCAATGAATTTACTTCAAAAAAAAAGCACCAAACATAGTACTGCAAAGGGTGCACATTCCTTGGTACCAGTCAATCGATTCCGCCCCTACTTAAGACGGTCGAGAGCAAGCCCTTTTCTCATTGCCACAACACCGCGCACCTCACCTTGAGCGAACATTCTTTTTCTCAATGGTTACATATGCTAGTCTCGTTTGCTTAGCATAATTGCCTTCCTGCACTAAGTGGGCTTGAGAGGCAATAGGAACTTGCATATGTCAGTCGTGTGGCTTCAATGCCACTCTTTGTATTGACACTTGTATTATTGACCTTGTTTCACCAAAGAGAAACGACACTACAACTAAGATGCTTTGTCCTCTAGGAGTGTAAAGTACTTTGAGTACTACACTGGCAATGACTAGTTAGCTAGTTTAGTCATTTTTTCCAAAAATATGTTTGCGTATTCAATGGGCAATTAGTGATTTCCAGGCGCAAATAGAATTTTAAATTAAATCGATGCATGTTCAACTACTTTTTATTATTTACAGTTGTGGGCAAATAAAAAAAGAGTATACAGGTGTAGTACTAATAAAAATAAAAATCTACTATTCCTTGCTAGAGGGAACTTGGGAGCTTTCATTAAAATGACAGTTTGAGAAGCATCAATGTTTACCAAAGATACACAAACGATGTTGCTCCCCTTAATATTTGTATCAAGTTAGTTATGCTTACATCTCGTAGATGAAAAGTGTATACTAATTGATAGGACTTGTTGATGCATGAGAGGGGGTGAAGGAAATATGCCCTAGAGGCAATAATAAAGTTATTATTTATTTTCTTATATCATGATAAATGTTTATTATTCATACTAGAATTATATTAACCGGAAACATAATACATGTGTGAATACATAGACAAACAAAGTGTCACTAGTATGCCTCTACTTGACTAGCTCGTTAATCAAAGATGGCTATGTTTTCTAACCATAGACAAAGAGTTGTTATTTGATTAATGGGATCACATCATTAGGAGAATGATGTGATTGACTTGACCCATTCCGTTAGCTTAGCACTCGATCGTTTAGTATGTTGCTATTGCTTTCTTCATGACTTATACATGTTCCTATGACTATGAGATTATGCAACTCCCGTTTACCAGAGGAACACTTTGTGTGCTACCAAACGTCACAACGTAACTGGGTGATTATAAAGATGCTCTACAGGTGTCTCCAAAGGTACTTGTTGGGTTGGCATATTTCGAGATTAGGATTTGTCACTCCGATTGTCGGAGAGGTATCTCTGGGCACACTCGGTAATGCACATCACTTAAGCCTTGCAAGCATTGCAACTAATGAGTTAGTTGCTGGATGATGTATTACAGAACGAGTAAAGAGATTTGCCGGTAACAAGATTTGCTGGATGATGTATCTCGGGCAAGTAACATACCGATGACAAAGGGAACAACGTATGTTGTTATGCGGTTTGACCGATAAAGATCTTCATAGAATATGTGGGAACCAATATGACCATCCAGGTTCCGCTATTGGTTATTGACCGGAGACGTGTCTCGGTCATGTCTACATAGTTCTCGAACCCGTAGGGTCCGCACGTTTAACGTTTCGATGACAGTTATATTATGAGTTTATATGTTTTGATGTACCGAAGATTGTTCGGAGTCCCGTATGTGATCACGGACATGACGAGGAGTCTCGAAATGGTCGAGACATGAAGATTGATATATTGGAAGCCTATGTTTTGATATCGGAAGTGTTCCAGGTGAAATCGGGATTTTACCGGAGTACCGAGGGGTTACCGGAACCGGCGGCCAGGGCAAGGGTCACGCGCCCCTCCCCCCTAGTCCGAATAGGACAAGGAGAGGGCGCCCCCCCCCCCCTTTCCTTCTTCTCCTCCACCTCTTTCCCCCTCTTCTCCTAATCCAACAAGAAAAAGGGAGGGAGTCCTACTCCCGGTAGGAGTAGGACTCCTCCTGGCGCGCCCCCTCCTGGCCGGCCGCACCTCCCCCCTTGCTCCTTTATATACGGGGGCAGGGGGCACCCTAGAGACACAACAATTGATCGTTTGATCTTTTAGCCATGTGCGGTGCCCCTTCCACCATAGTCCACCTCGGTAATACTGTAGCGGTGCTTAGGCGAAGCCCTGCGTCGATAGAACATCATCATTGTCACCACGCCGTCGTGCTGACGAAACTCTCCCTCAACACTTGGCTGGATCGGAGTTCAAGAGACGTCATCGGGCTGAACGTGTGCTGAACTCGGAGGTGTCGTGCGTTCGGTACTTGATCGGTCGGATCGTGAAGACGTACGACTACATCAACCACGTTGTGCTAACGCTTCCGCTTTCGGTCTACGAGGGTACGTGGACAACACTCTCCCCTCTTGTTGCTATGCATCACCATGATTTTGCGTGTGCGTAGGAATTTTTTTGAAATTACTACGTTCCCCAACAAGGGCTCCTCGGGGATTGCTGGTGGCAAAGTTGTATCATGGAGTGGATACAGGACACCTTGTTGGAAAACACTATAAACAACAGGTTCACCAACATGATCAATGGGGATCTATTCCTCAAGCATGATGTGATCCATGTTAACATCTGCTGGGCTTGGATCAGTAGGCTTTCTGACAGTGATGTTCATGATCTTCTTATCAACAAACAAGTCAAGCATTTCCTGTAATGCCTCCTCACTATTCAGGATCTCCACCCCTCCAACCCCTTTCCCTCTTCCTTTACATAAGTCAGACAAAGCCTCCATTCCATAACCCTCCAACTCAGCCAATGCTAATATGGTCAGATAACTAATATCTGAAGAAACTGAATACTTTCTCTCCATGTTATCTGTTCCTTGAAACTGTAGCCCCATGTCCCAAATTTCATCATCTAAGCTGTAGGATTAAATTGACAAACAATTAATTTTGAAGTCACTAACTTAAAACAATGACCAAATGCACTGCACATTACTGAACTTTCTTGTAATTACAGTGAATGCACTGACCAAATGCACTTTCTTCTACAGTGACTTAACCAATAAAATAAAGTACCATGCCAACAACAAACAAGTACTAACCCTAGTTCTAAACTGAACTAAAGGACCCAGAAATTTGTAATTTGAACTAAACGTATGAAGGTCCCAGAAATTTCTTACCTCACTCCACCAAAGGACGACGCCCAATTGTGGCCGCCATCTGGATCCGCGTGGATGCACTTCGCCACTGCCCTAGCCACGTGGACGGCCGGATCTGAGCTCGCCAGATCGACCTCAGCCGCGGGCGGTGATGGCTGCTGCAACCGCTGCGCAGGGAAGCTCGAGCTGCCTAGCCATGGGTCCACCTCTGGATGTCCACCGCCCTCCTGGACGGTGACGCCTTGGCTCAATAGCTCGCCGCCTACGGCATTTGGCTGCGCCGCCACCATCGCACACCTAGGTCACTGCGGGGGAGAGGAGGGGGAGACTGAGAGAGAGTGTGGCCCGACCCTCTCCTTTCGTTTCGACCGGACCGGCCTGCCTAACGGCCGTCAACAGCCGCGCCGTGAGCGCGCGTGGCCACGTGGGCTGACAGATGGGTCCAGGCGGTCAGGAAAAGGGTTAAATCGCTAGTCACCACGGGTTTGGGTTTTTTGAAACAGCCGGCCGCTTGTTTGGTAGCTTTTTAAGAAAAATTAAAAAGTGGTAGTTTGTTGAAACCCTAGCCTCTAAACTAGTAGTTTTATGCTATTTCCTCGAATTCCGCCTCAGAAAGTTGATTAAGACAATGAAGGAAAATTTCTGGCTGCCTGCAATGAACCTATATTATATGCAGTTGATGCAGCTACAACACGAGCAATGGCCGCTACGAGAGGAGTTGAGTTGGCACATGAAGTGGGTCCTCACCGTATCATTGTTCAATCATATTGTTTGCAAGTTATTGGAACCCTCTAGGAGGGAGATTTCTCTTCGACGGGCTGCCCCTTCATTTTATGAGGTTATTCGTGTCCAGGCTTCATCTTTCAACACAGTAAAATTTATCTTTTATAATAGGGATGCCAATTGTGTTGCACATTTCCTGACACGTGGTGCTCCAGTCCAGGGGAGGGTTATGGACCAGAGCCGTTGCCGGTGTGTACCGATGTGCGGTTGGATCATGGTTGGTACACATATGGTCGGTGGTTGCTACTGTAGTGACGACTAGCTAATATTGCAGCGGAGCAGCTGGCTAAAACTAAATAAGTATAACAAGGGCACATACGACATGAGTCCGGTGTTCGAGGTGATGGATCCGACGGTCTTAGGAGAGGAAGGAAAGAAGGGGGTCGAAAGAGGGGGGCAGAGTTCATGGACACGTATTCAAACCGTGCATGCGTAGAAGATGGGTCCGTCAGGAGGGAGAGAAAATTTATTTATTTATTGCAAGAAAAATTTTCAATCTATTCATCAATCATGGCGGTACATAAAACACAAGAGGTAATAAAAATAACAACCATGTCTATGGACTATCTAGCAACAACTACAATCGATGGAGAAGTTGTGTTGTATTCATCGACTAATTTAGAGGACATGCAGGTGCAAGGGGTGTGTGTAACCATTTTTTTTTGGAAAAGAAGGGAAAACCCTCGACCTCTACATCAATCGATGCATGCAGCCATCTTATTAAAAAGTATAATAAAGTCTTAGGGCTCAAAAGGCCCATAATTTTAGTGCAAAACTAAAGAAAACATTAAAAAGATGCCACATCCGGTGATACATAGCAGGCTACGATGCCTATACACCTACCCTATTATTAACTCGCTATCCAAATAGGTTGAGGATAGCCCGTGCTACCGTCTCCCAGCGGTTGCACCCAATAATCAAAAGCTCCCTAAAGTCCGCATGAATGAATAATGACCACATATGGATCCACGCTTTAGCTTTGTAGATAACCTATAAAAAATTCGTGAAGCTTGTCCCATTAAAAATCAAATCATTTTTAATATTCCATATCGCCCAAAATAGTGTACATATCCCTATCTGAACATGTTTCGCTATATGTATGTCCACTCCATTGAACCACGTCCCAAATAACGTGTTTATGCTCGTTGGGGTATGTACGTTAAAAGCTATATGTATTGAGCGCCATAATAATTTTGCAAGTGAACACTCGAGAAAGAGGTGTTTAATCGCTTCATTGTGATCACAAAAACAACATCTGGAATTACCAATCCAACTTCTTTTTAGCAAGTTATCTTTGATCAAAATATGACTCCTTTGTGAAGCCAATTGATGGAGCATGTATGATGAGATGGCCACAACTACTGTTGGCGTATTGTGGTTTTGTTTCGAAAGTACAATGTACATATAGATACCACGAGTGCCAACCAAGGGACATGTTGCTTGGTAACACCCAATCGATTCCACTCCTATTTAAGACAGACGAGAGCAAGCGCTTTTCTCATTGCCACAACACCACACACCTCACCTTGAGCCAACATTGATGTCTCAATGGTTACGTATGTTAGTCTCGGTTTCTTACCAGAACCGGCTTTCTACACTAAGTAGGTTTGAGAGGCAACAGGAACTTCAAGTGCGAGTGTCATAGTGCATTGATTGTGGCGGCCTTGCCTGATACCTGTATCGAGGCTGGATGGCTAGAGGATGTTTTGTCATCTTGGGCCAGTCAGTATTTTTGTGCTTGCTTTTCAGATGGGCCAGCTAGTTGTACATGAGAAGGTGGATGCAAGGGCTCGGCTTGAGAAAAATTACGTTCTGAACTTCTGAGGGAAGGGCATGGTGAACCAAACCTCTCCTCCAATGAGTTTCGGTACACCTCCCTAAAAAAAAATTCCGGATCTCAGCAAGTTCAAAAAGGATATTCTCGTCGCTGTTTAGCGCTAATCAGGATTCTCTAGCATGCATGCACTAGTCTAAAGCAAGCCCGATGTGTGGGCCTTGTACGAGTCAATGCAGTTGTTCCTGCATGTGTAATTCCACTCGAGGACACGCACCATCGCCAACTCGTCGGCAACAGCGGTCGGGTGATCTACCGCATACGCCAGGGGAGTTGGTCTTGTGCCCCGACTATGCCGCTGGTGGGAGAGATGGCTCTGCTTAATGGCCAAGGGACTCGTGTACGACACCAACCCAAGTTTTGTGCCGGCCTAAGTGCTATTCGCCGGGCTAGAGAAGACAACAAAAAGTCTTGTCACCAGTCCGGGATAAACAAGACACCCAGATATGTCGCGGCTGGAGCACATAAATTCTGGCAGAGGATTTTTTTTTACTAATTATATCCATTAGGTTAGTAATTAGCTTGATTAGATTAGTGAAAAGACTGTTATACCCTTTTTAATTGAAGGAGTAAGATCTAATCTCAGCCTTTAATCTGCATTGAAAATTGTAAACTTTCTAAAGGGGGTGTACCCAAGACACCTCTATATATATGTATGTAGTGCAGTTGGATTAGGGTCGACGATGTGACTATTGCCGAAGGAAGCGGTTGACTATAAGCATAATTTGCGAACGGAGGATCAGACAATGAATAACAAGTTCTTAGATGTTGGTGCAAAATGTGTGTGTGTGTGTGTGTGTGTGGGGGGGGGGGGGGGGGGGGGTTTCTTATATATGGCTAAGGTTGTGTTTTTGTGGGTTATCCAGAAAGCCCCGTTGAACTGCCTCCTTCCTGGGTAAGGCTGCTTTTTGAATGGGTTGCCCTTTGAATGTCAGCTTTACTTCGGAGGATAGCTAAATAATAGCCCAGACAATTGTATTTTTAAATCGAGTTGCATCATGTGTTAATTAAGAGAGAATAGAGTGAGTTACAGGTCCTCACAATACAACCAATGAGATAATTCTCTTAACAACAATTACCATAATTTATTGGCAACTGTGGTGACCCAAAGCTTCATTTTCTCAATGATCATGTTAAGCAAGATCGTGTGTGTGTGTGTGTGTGTGTGTTCGTGTGTGTGTGTGGGGGGGGGGGTGCTATTATGTTAGAAAACTCGAGCATTTCTCTCGTTCCAAATCGACCAAGAGATGGGCATGGTGAGGGAGGCCATGGCCTTCCTACTGGGGATGTCAATCCCAGAACGGTTGTCCCATCAATCCACAACACTGTGCTCTAGATGCCATAGTGATGTATCCATAGGCTCCCGAGTTGTATCTTGTCAATAACCAACTTCCAAAGTCGGAGAATGAACCGACATTTGAAGAGAGGTGGTTGTCGGATTCCTACACCCTCTTGAAAAGTGGGAAGAGTCAAAATTTGGCTACCCACGCCTGGCAAGTCTATCGGTCGTTCAAATACAATCTTGAATTGCCAACCATGAGGAACACTTAACTTTGGCCGGCGCCCATACCTTCCATACGACATGATCCATTAGAGATAGAATCTTCCCCCAAAATTGAGCCTTGTCCGCGGAAGCCGGGGAGTAGTGTCCACTAGACGTGTGCTTCCAATCGATGTCATCTTGTGTGTGCTCATCACGCTTGCATCTCACGAAGAAGCATCCAAAGTGTGAAAAAATAGCTAATGTGCTGGATGGACACCGTGGTGGAAAGCTTGATCTTGAAAATCCATGCATTGTTGTCGCATAGAGTCTCTCTAACTTTCTAATTCTTTCTAGAGGAAGTCTCGAAGATAAGAAGTGCATTTCCACGGGCTTACGCCCAAGTGGCCAAGGAGAGCTCCAATATGGTGTCCTGGAGCTGTGCTCAACGGTAATGGTGGTTGAGGCATAGAAGAGGTTGAGGTCATCCTCATCACATGGCTTCCCATCCCCACATATAGCTTGGTAACCTCCTTCCACTCAAACCATGGCCACGGAAGCCTAACAACGCGCAGAAATTTGTCCATATTATAGCCCACCGAGCCCACCATACTCCATAGGCCAACAAACCTCTTCCGAATTGGCCTTGCATTTAGTACTGGTCGTCTTGTCCGAAGCGGACCATATAAAACCCTGCCCAAGTTTGTTGATATCATGAACGATACCCGGTGGCAGTGTGACGAAGTAGATAGCTTGGGAGGTGAGCATAGACTTGACTTATGGATATTGTCGTTGATGTGGGTCCATCCGTCTTAAATATTTGGTGTACATATGCATTACGAACTACTATACCGGTAAGGTCGAGATGGGAAAATATCAGGTGATACCGGGCTCCCCGTGCTCCCATTATACAGGCTCCTAAGAGCCCTTGGAACTAAGATCCACCAATTGCATGTTGAGCTCTTCAAAGTTTGCAAGGAAGTCCTCTAGGATCTAATATTTACAAGAAAGTCCAGAAGCTTGGTGAGTGGTCCTTGGATCTCAAAATTCTTGAAAAAAAATGAAATTCAAACTTCTCAGTTTCAAACAAAATGTGAAACTAAAATTGAACAAGTATACAAGGATGTGATGTGCGTGTTTGTAAAATTTCAGGATGAAACACCTTGAGATGCGAGCTGTGCAAAAAAAAAATGAAATCATGGACTTTGAGGACAAATAGTATATTTACTAAAAAGGCGCATATTTGTTTTTTGTGTGCAGGACTCATTTTAACATATTTCGCCCTAAAAATTTACGCACTTGTACATTATGTCCGAAGTATGTGTGTATGTTTTTGTTAAAGTTTTTTGAAACGTACACATATGAATTTTGATCATTTCAAATTCGGTATCCATGGAGGCCGAGCTCCATTTAGCATTTTGGCACAAAATATATGGACCTTGCCCTGTTACATCTATTATTTATTTACAAAGGGAGAAAGATCCATTTCAATGTTTCATGTGGCATTTGCTTTCCACCATGTTTCATATGTGGAGTACTGTTGGAGATTTTTCACGGCCATATATGCTCACTTCTATCAAACGAGTTGTCATAGCGTTATTAGGTCTGGGCTCGGACAATAAGTGTGACATTGATTAAATAATAACTGCATCTATGGAATGCCACCTATTCCTTTTCTAAAAAAATGGAATGCCACCTATTTAAATGAACAAGAGCACACTCGCATTTCTGTATCTTTCTTTTGCATGCCTGACTACACAATGTTCGCACAAACCTATTTGACTTCTTGCCTATTTGATGCATTCCAACTACACAGATGATGAGTAGCCAGCTAGAGCTAGAATGATTCTGAAAAGAAAGCTAGAGCTAGGATTGGGAGAAAACAGGATGTTGTTGTTAGGAACCTTGTTAGTCAGGAGGAAGAGCACTTGACTGAGGCACTGTGTTAAACAAGGGGTCCGCACAATTGGGACAGGCCTGGCGAGTAACTGAAGAAGGGGCTGCGCAAATTCAGAAATAGAGGAGCCAGAGCCAACTGCCTCTCCTGCCTACTGCCGACGCAGTGATTTTCAGCTGGTGGCATAGCACGCAGCGGCCTACCTCGGCATGTTTACGTAAGAATGTGGCTTCGCTTGCCACCAATGTCATAGGGCTCCTGTGGAAGCACCGTAACTCATGCATCTTCGATGGGATCGAGCCCTCGCTACCGGCACTGCTCGGTCAGATCGAGGATGAAGCTTGCGTTCGGGCCAACGTTGAAGCCAAAGGGGCTAAGCATGATCATTTGTACACAATTGGCTTATGTAATTTCGGGGCCGAGCACCCCCTTCTCCTATGCTCCTTAGCAGTCATTATACTTGTGTACGTCGGCATTGGCTTGCTCCTTGTGTTTAGTATTATGATTATTAAGAAAGATATGATAGTGTAAGATTTTATCCTACCTTGTCTTGTACTCTAAATTAGTCATTATTTTATATATATGACCACGTGGCTTAAATCATAAACATTGATTACATCAACCTCTCTATCCCTTTTAAGATGGCATCAGCCTAACTGATTCAAACCCTATCTGCCGCCGCCACTCCCGCTTCGCGCCATGGTCGGTCTTTACGGCCGCCACCGGGGGTCGCGTCCGTCTGTACCTAGAGTTCGTCCGCCAGTCGTGTTGATCGGCTGTTTAAAAAAAATCTTTTTTTCCGACCAACTGATCCCAGGTTTTTTCTCTGTCACCGGTCAATTTAATCCGTGTTTCTTTTTGGTTTTCTGATCTATAATTGATTTGGGTCGCACACCACCGTTCGTCATCTACAAGCGTGCCTGCTTGGTCAACATCTTCATCATCCACCGAGATCCGCTGCCTCGTTTGCAATCTGCATGCAGCACTTCAGGTCTGCTGGTGGGCAGCCGTCGCGCACTCCTGTGCTAGCCATGTGGCCCTCGATGGCGTGCCTCACTGCTTCGCTCATTGCACCATGGACGCGTGTGGCTGTAGACGTTTCCAGCCGTGTGTACTCGCGTGTCTCGCGCGGACGTGGACGGCTGCACGCACGCCTACGCGGGCGGCCGCTCGCGTTGGGCCACCAGGCCAAGCCGATGGATCACATGTGTGTGCTGATCGGTGATCACATGCCTATTCCAGCCTGGATGTGAGGGCCAAAGCATTAATTTAACAGCAAATCAACACTAATTTCGCACTGTTCATCAAAAAAATATGCAGCAAATACACGATGTTAGGGGGGCCACGGGCCCTGCTGGTTCCCCGTCTACGCCACTGCCCGCGGATGCATCGACCCGTGCGCTATCACTGGGTCGCCCTTTCAGCCGTAGTGTTGCCACTCACGGTCTACCCCGACGCCGTCCGCTCTAGGCCGTTCTCGTGGTTGCACCGATCCTCACGCTGTCCCTGCATCGCCCCATCGAGCCATAGCTAGCATGCCAAGCAGTCCCTGCTCTCAGTGGCGGCGCCAGGAATTTCCTGCTGGGTATTCTTGTAATTTTTTTTGCTAACGCAGTATAATAGAACAACAAATTACATAAACAAAGTAAAAAAATCAGTGGCAATGGCAATGGCAATGTGGTATTGACTGATGGACATTGGGACAAACAATTATTCCTACAATTTAGAAGCAATCGGTACTTATACTCCTTCTAGCATGAAGTGGCTGTGGCAATTTACAAAAAAGTTACAGACTTATTTAAAAATAGAGGGAAATTACCTTGGTGGCTGGTGCCTGTAGATGGATGAGGGATGGCTAGATGCAGTTTGCAGTACTGGATGGATGCAGAACTACCGGAGATGGAGCCCGACGGCGATGGAGGCCAGACTGCCGGAGGTGGAGCCGTCAGCCGTGGAGGGCGCCTGCAGGGGGAGGCCAGAGGAGGACTGTCGAAGGAGAGGCCTAGAGGGACGCAGGCGAACGGGAGAGCCGGAGAGGAGGGGAGGGAATGGGCCAGCCGTCACCCATCGCCTGTCGGACCAGTTGGTCGGACCTGGAATCGCTTTGCCGCCGCCGTCGTCAGCTTGGTTGGAGATTTGGGATATGAGAATCAGGAATCGAAGGAGGGGGAGGGGGAGACGAGGTACGACTCTGCTGCATTGGTTCTTGCCCACCTCACAGACACCGCGTGGCTTTCAGGATGGCCTTGAGTTCGTGGCCTCGTGGGCTTCAGAACGTATAAAGATATGTAGTCAATTTTTTCTAGGTCAAATTCTTTGGTATTGCAGGGAATTCCCAGGAAGACCCCAGCGCCGCCACTACCTGCTCCCGCCCCTTGGTTCCCCCGGCAGCTGCACCGACCCACGCGCTGCCGCTGCACCATCTTTCGGGCCATAGTGTCGTGGCTCGCGGTCCACCGCCGCCGAGGCCGTTCGCTCCACGATGTCCTTGTGGCTGCACTGACTCTCGCTCCGCCGCTGCTCTGCTGCTGCGTTGCCTCATCTGGCCATAGCGAGCATGGCATGCGGTCCCTGTCGCCGCCCTGAGGTCTTCCCCGCCGTCTCCCCGACCCGCGCGTCGCCACTGCATCGCCCCTTCGGGCAGTAGCGCCGCAGCATGCGGTCCACTTCGTCGTCCACGTGCGTCGACTTCTGTGTGGTATGCGCCGTGCCGCCTTCCTAGGCACGCGAACGCCTCCGTCCGTGCTGGTCTTCGTCATGTTGTCGGATTCGTCATGCCTACTTCGAGTATCGCCGCCGCGCTCCTAACCTAGCCGTCGCTGCTCTTCTTTCGCGGCTTCACGGTGACTACCTCGACACCGGTCACCTAGACTCGACATCGACTACGACGTCCCTCACACGGCTACCTCGACCACGGCTACACCATCCTACGCTCTGGGCTACGTCGACATTGGCACAAAGAGCTACCGTTTTTCTTGAGCAACCTCATTGGTTTCCACTCCAGCCACACCTTCTGCGATGCATCGACTGTTATGACTATGGAGGGATGTTCGTCGGCTTACCTTTGGATCCTTCTCTAGTTTCATCGTCTGCGTCGCTATCGTTGTGACTGCGGGGATGTCAAGTATTATGATTATTAGAAAAGATAGGATTGCGTAGGATGTTACCATACCTTGTATTGTACTTCAAGTTGGTCATTGTACTCTATATATATGCCCACGAGGCTCAAGTAATAAACATTGATTCCACCAGGGAATGTATCTGGTGCACCGAGGAAACTGGTGCTACCGGTGCACCGGACTCCGTTGCACACTAAAAAATGTTTGAAAAAATCCGGCAAAAATTTAGTGCATTGACACAACATCAATGTAAGTTGTCACAAAAATTCAAATCAAAATTCAAAACATTGCTCGAGATACAAAAATGACAAATTTGACATCAATGTGCTAATGGGCCAAAACTAAAGCCCAACTTGTGTTATGTACTATTCAGTGTCAAAAATGTCATTTTTGTATCTCAAGCAATGTTTCAAATTTTGATCTAAATTTTTGTGGCCACATACATTGATATTGCGTCAATGCATTACATTTTTTACAGATTTTTTCGAACATTTTTTAGTGTGCAACATGGGGCCGGTGCACCGGTAGCACCAATTGCCCCGGTGCACCAGATACATTCCCGATTCCACCAATCTCTATCCCTTCTAGCACCTTGTATTTTCTAACCCTGTATCAATGAAATGATATGCATCTAGCGTATTTGTGAACAAATATATTCTGAAATAGAGGAGCCACAGCCAAAGTGAGGTGAATTGGTAAGCCCTGAACCTCACTGTTCGAAGCAATCGCACCATCCAAACCCAAAGTAGGTCAGAAACCGGATGTGGGCAGGCAAGGTGCTCAACGGTTGTACTCATCTGCTGATTAGAAACTTGAGAGAGAACTCTCCTCTCATCTCTGCTTCTTCTCACCTATACTCTGTTTTCTCTGCTCCTCTTCCCCAACTTCCTTGGGCCCCATGAAATCCTTGTATCCAGCCAGGTGCCATAGGGCGCCGATGCAGGGCCTCGCGGTCCACTGAACTTGCCTAAGTGTCATGCCATAGAAATCGATTGCCAAGCGACTGGACCAAGGCTCCTGCTAACGTGAAGCACAAACAACAGAGCAAGAGGGGCCGCTGGACCAAGGCTCATGCTCATTGAGGACCCTAATTAATCTTGTACGCACACAAAGTACGTATCACCCAGATTCTTAGTAGTAGTTTCAAGCATTGCATTTTGTTAGTGCGAACGTTCTTTTAACCATATGTTCTTTTCACATTTTTTTCTTGGAAATGTTGGGATGTCAAAGGTTTTCATGAACATTTGACAAGACATCGAGACTTGTTGATTTCACTATTCTGCTTCTCAGGTTGATGCCATATCTTGGTGTAATTTTTTGCTTGTGAGTGAACACTCAAGCCTGCAACTGTTTCATTTTATTTTAACTAGTATCACTGCTATGATAATACGTATGATGATACTTAAAAAATAGACCTAAAATCAACATGAAACTTCTATACATGTGAAAACGTTAGAAGGATGTGGAGTTGGAAGAGTTCCAACGACTCCTACAAGGAAAAGCTTCATTCCAAAAAAATGACATCTTTATATCATCTCAAATAATCTCCTTTTTTCATCTCAAATCCAACTAACTATATTCAACAGGGCATACATAGTGGTACTAACAACTTGAGGCTGATGCAACTTTTTCCACCATGTCTTGCTTGACTATTCTAGTATCATAGTCGAGATCATATGAAGGTTAAGGGCAGAAAAGTGTGGTTGATGCATAGGTAGGTCAGCCACTCCGAATCCCCAAAGATCAGAAGAAACATAAGGGCGAAAATGGGACTATCATCATTTACATTTTTTTTAGAACGAAGGCTCAAAGGGAGCCCTGCTTTGAATTAACAAAGCTATCAACCGGCCAGGATTACACAAGGCCACCAAGCGATAGCAACCGAAAGATACAATGGAGCTTAGTGAACAGCTAACAATGCTACACACACTACAACAGAAAGAAAAATACATGAAGAGCCCTGCTAGTAGTATCGAAGCCTACTGCACGTAGTCAGCAGAGATGGGAGCAACAGAGAAGCCTCGATGATCAGCCAAAGGCCAAAGAGAGGTGTGAACTGTCTGAACCCAAGGGCAAGGGAAGAACATCGCTCCCAACGCCGAAGAGGAACCCTTTCCTCTCGCCTAGGCTCGAAGGCGCCGCACCGTCGGATCGTTGGCACTCACCCCGAGAACTAGAGAAGACGCCAGCCGGATCCCCATCGCAGACAAGTTGCACAACCCTCGCCACGCCTCTAGCACACACCACAGCTGCACTGCCACCTCTCCCAAACAACCAAGAGCAGAAGGATAGCCGTCGGGAAGTCGCCGAGGAAGAAAGATGCAGAGGCCAAGAGGTGGAGCAGGGGAGCATCAGGTCCCGTTCCATGGCCGCAAGAAGGAATCTTGCAGGAACGAGCACCCTCCACAGAAAAATGCAAACTTGGCCTCGCAGCCGACGAACGCCCACCAACCACCTCTTCCCTCTCCCGAAGAACCAGACACCCAAGACGGCGCCTCCAACAAGGACGCGGCGCACTAGGCGCCGCTGCCGGCCAACCCGAGACGAGTTTTGGGTTTTCACCCGGCACTACTAGGAAAATGCCTACTAGTGGTGCACCCGTTTTGCCTACTAATGGCGCACTACTAGTGCGCCACTAGTACCACGCCAGGTGCGCCATTACTATCTGGCTTAGTAATGGCGCACCACATGGAAGTGCGCCATTAGTAATAAATTTTTTTCAATTTTTTTTAATCTCGGGTCACTATGGCTTAATCTCAGGTCAAATCGCACTTCGTGGTCAAACTTCCCGAAAAGTCACCCATCCTCACACTACTCCAATCCAAGCACGCTTAACTTCAAAGTTCTATCCAACCCCATAACCAGCTCACTTCACAGTCACTTGTTGATATATCTAGCATATCAATCTAATAAACCTTGTTGATGTTTAGGACTTTGTTCATGTTCATGAGTGTGATGAAATTTTGAAAAAAAAAATTCAAACTTCCGTTCATATTACGTATCATATTTTGAAAAAAAAATCCCGAAAAAAATCGAAACTAATTTTTTTTCTGTTACTAGTGGCGCACCTAGCATACGGTGCGCCACTAGTAAGTTTGAAATTTTTTGAATTTTTTTGCCTCCAGATATTAAAAGCCCCGTAACTTTTTTTCTGTTAGGTTTTTGAGGATTTTGAAAATGTTTAACTTTTTTTCGGATGTAACTTTTCGAGTAGATGATTTTTCATATAGAAAACTTTTTAATCCGAGTTCGTATGCAAAAGTTATGCTCATTTTACAAATTCCAGAAAGATTTTATAAATAAAGTCAAAATTCATATTTGTAAATTTTTCCAACAACTAAACCACATATCACATGAGAAACTTATTTTCTTTTATTTTTTTTTGACATTTTCATCATTTTCTTTTATTTTTTAAAAAAACTGAAAAGGCGGTCCCCCGGAGGTGCATGCGAGGGAATTTTTGGGCCAAGTTAGTAATGGCGCACCGTGGGAGTGGTGCGCCATTACTAGTTCAACTAGTAATGGCGCATCACTCCCACGGTGCGCCATTACTTGTTTTCAAAAAAATATTAAAAAAATTAAAAAAAATGAAAAAAATTTACTAGTGGCGTACCGTGGATGTGGTGCGCCATTACTAGTTTTAAAAAAATGAAAAAAAATTGAAAAAAATTTACTAATGGCGCACCGTGGATGTGGTGCGCCATTACTAGTTTAACTAGTAATGGCGCACTACCCCCTGGTGCGCCATTACTAGTTTTGAAAAAAAAATTCTTGTTACTAATGGCGCACCGTGAATGTGGTGCGCCATTAGTATTTGGACACTAATGGCGCACCAACACATGGTGCGCCATTAGTATATAGTAGTGGCGCACCACATGTCTGTCCGCCATTAGTGTCAATTCCATCTATATCCCTTTTCCCAGTAGTGCGGGGTCTAGGACGGGGGTGAAGAGGAGAGCCCTTGACGGCGCCTCCAGCGAAGAATACGACACGCACATGCGCCGTCGCCGTCGTGACCGAAGGACCGGCCAAGGGTTTTCCCCGGGCTTGAACCTGAGCACCCGCCCCCGCCAGCACCGGATCTGGCGACCAGAGTCGCAGAAGGGTACGACCGGAGGGGAGGAGAGAGCAGGGGAGGAGGGCGCCTGACCTTCAGATCTGGGGCAGAGGGAATCCGCGCCGTGACCACCCGCCGTATCCTTGCTGCCCGAGCAGCCGAGGATGCCGGCCACCACTTCCTGCGCGCGCCGCCAGTCGCGGAGGCGGCGCCGCCTCGCCATCCGGGGCCGCCGCTCCGGCTTCCAGGTCCTCCTCGGGGGCATGAAGCAACGCAGCACCTCGCCGCCACCTTCATCGAGGACCCAACAGGCTTGCCCGTCGATCCCCTCAGGTGGCGGCGAGGAGGGGCTGGGCTTGAGGGGGTGGCGGCGCGGGGGAAAACCTTGTCGCCCCCCGAGTCGCCCTCGGGAGGACGACGCGAGGGCCGGGGGGGGGGGGAGGACCCGTGTTCGAGTCACCTATCACTATCATCTACATTCCAAATCAAATAATTTACCAGCCTCTTACTATATCTTCGTCCTTGGTTTATTTGGACAGCTGAATACTCGGATAACATTGCTCGTTTCTATGGATGATTTTATATACTAGGCAGGAACTCCCCGAGGACCAAAATGAGGCACGCTGCATAGTGCGGCGATCTAAAGCCTATAAAGTCCATGAGGGAGAGCTTTATAAGAAAAGCACTAGCAGAGTCCTTCAAAGATGCATCTCCGAAGAGGAAGGGCGGAACCTCCTGTCTGAAATTCATGCCGAACTCGGCGGTCATCACGCTGCAGCTCGGTCCCTTGTAAGCAAGGCCTTCCGTACATGCTTTTATTGGCCAACGGCCCGGGCAGACTCCCATGACTTAATCCAACGATGCGTCGGTTGCCAGCTTTTTGCAAACCAAAGCCATATGCCACCCACCGCCCTCCAAACTATCCCCATCACTTGGCCCTTCGCGGTCTGGGGGCTTGACATGGTTGGACCCCTTAAAGGCAGAACCCACAAGAAAAAAATACTTACTGGTCATGGTGGATAAGTTCACCAAATGGATAGAAGCCAAGCCTGTTAAGACGGCCGAATCCGGACCGGTGATAGACTTTATATCCGGGGTTGTACACCATTATGGCATCCCCCACAGCATCATCACTGATAACGGCACGAACTTTATGGCCGCCGAGGTAAAACTCTGATGCAAAAATATGGGCATCAAGCTCGATTATGCTTCCGTCTATCACCCACAAACTAACGGCCAGGTCGAACGTGCAAATGGTCTTATCATGAGCGGCATCAAACTCAGATTAGTGCGGTCCCTTAAGGAATCTAATACGCACTGGGTAGAGGAGCTCGACTCCGTACTCTGGGGGCTGCGGACCACGCCGAATCACACCACCGGATACACACCATTCTTCATGGTGTACGACGCAGAGGCAGTTTTGCCCTGCGACATAATTCATGACTCATCTCGAGTGCGCATGTACGAAGAAAGAGAAGCCGAGCTCGACCGGCAGGACAGTTTGGACGCCTTGGAGGAAGAGCGTGACATGGCAAAAGCCTGTTCCGCATTCTATCAACAGCAGGCTCGAAGATACCAAAGCAGAGAAGTACGGGCCAAAAATTACAATGTTGGCGAATTAGTTCTACGCCTGCCGGACAAGAAAAAGGACAAACTCAAGCCCAAGTGGGAAGGTCCTTTCATAATTGACCAAGTCCTGACTGGTGGAGCGTACCGCCTGCGAGATGCATCGGATAACCGACTCGAGCCGAACCCATGGAACGCAGCCCGTCTCCGAAGATTCTATGCCTAGCGCCGGTCTCTGTGTTCGTCTCCTTCCTCTGTCCATTTTTTTATATACTTTCTGTCTTACATTTCTCTCCTTCTCCCCTCTATCTCTCTTATAGCCTTTAAAGACTCATAAAGTGACGCGCTACCCGCGCTCATTAAACCTGGGGGCTTCTTTACATAGAAGCTTATTTATACGGGCTTCATGCCCAACACACGTGTCACACTTCCGCATGTACCTTTTATTCACCATTATATGTATCGATATGACTTAAGTTTTGGCCAAGCTGGATTGCCTGGCTCTTGTGCTTACCCCTACGTTCCCGATTGTTCGGCTAGGTAGTAAAGGGAGCACCTCTGCGATTGTTACTGCCGGGTCAGGCGGATGTGTACCTCAGACTGGGTGAAGCCGAAAACTAGCGTTCTTAAGGGAATATTCGGTCGGTGAACTAAAGATGATCTTTTTTTCACTTATTTATCTATACGCCCCCAGATGTTTTTCCCGCGTCTCTTTTCGCAGAATGGACATGCACTTTAGGGCATGCCTCCCAGGGAAAGGAACCCCTAACGGAACTATTCTCCCTGGAAGATGTTTCTTACTAACCATGTAATATAACATAACTAGTTGGGCACTTGTCTGTTCAAGCACTAATGACCCCTCAAGAAGGCCACTCAGCTCGAGCTTTTGGGCTCGGCCCGGGCTTGCATCGGCTCGGAGCGAGTCAGGCTCGGCCCGCAACACAAAAAGGCCGAGCCGAGTTGCACAATCGGGCTTGTTTTCACCTCGAGCCGAGCCAGGCTCGACTCGGGCTGACTTGCGAGCCCAAAGCTCGCACGGCAGAGCAGCCCAGCGCAGCCCTTAGCAAGTTAGCAAGCAGCCCAGCACGCTGTCTCACGCAGCCCATAGCCAGCACGCTGCCTTGGCCCAGTTATGCAGATCTCCACGCCCGCACGATACACCGCCGCCAGCAGCATGCCGGACGCCGACGCCGGCTCGCCGCTCGTCCGCCCTTCCTCCTTCACCTCGTCGACCACTTGCTCGCTCCCCTCATCGTCGCGGCCGTGCTCTGGACCTTCTTCGCGGTGCCCGCATACGTCCACGAGGAGTGCCGCCGCCGTCTTCCTCGCTTGCCGTCGGCGACCTCACCACCCGTCTTCTTCTCGGCGCACGCACGTGTCCACGAGGAGCGTCGCACTGTCTTCCTCCTGAACGGTCGGCAACGACCCAGCTTCATCAGAGCGCCGCCACCGTCTTCCTCGCCTCCCATTGGTGACCATCCATGTGGAGACCCACATGGCAGTGACTTGAGCACGCAGGCTTGGCGAGCCTGCCAAGCTGCACCGAGCTAGGGCAAAGCCCGGGCCGAGCTCCATTTTGAGGCTCGCCGGAGCATTGAGCTTGGCTCGACTCGGCCCGAGGAATGACGAGCTTTGGGCAGGCTCGGCCCGAGCCGGGTCGAGTTGGCTCGCGTCTAGGTATAATGACCCCTAGGCCTGGTCTCCATGCATACCCCGGTTCTTATATAACCGCGAGGGTATTCGGACACACTCCGGACCGTCAGGTCCCGAGGTTGAAGCGAAAAGGTCGGCCATGACAAACGATCTACAATCCGGCTAGAAGGCATTACACATGTCAATTAAAATTACATAGTCAATCTGACTGATTGTATTCCTCTTCAATACCATCTAACAGGCTGTCTAGCTTACAGTCCTGTTGGGAATACTTTGCGGCCAATTCTACTTGGTCATATACTAAGCTCACAGGAATCTCCTTCCCATTGGGCCCCACGGGTCCGACCTCGGCCATGTGGTTTGGGTCAGCCTTCGTGTACCGCGTCTTCACCATGGCCCAGGCCTCCCTGGCGCCTTGACGGCAGGCCGACATCTTCCACAACCGGAAGCGCCACCGCGCTCCCTTCAGCTTCTCTACAAGCTCTCCAAGGCCTTCGGGCATGGAGACGGATGGCCACAAGACATGGCCGCCACCTTGCATCACCTGCCGAACTCGCTCGTGCAGTTGTGAGAGCTCGAGAAGAAGGTCACCGTTAGAACCGGGCATTTCCTCTGCAGGACGACCTGCTAGCATACCTACAGACATTACTCTGTTAGTCGACTTCCTCGTCGAACTCTTTTTTCAAAGTTCGTTTAAGCACTTACTAAATATGCCGCGTCGAAGCCTCTGATTCTCCTTAACGGAGTCCAACAACTGGGCACGAACATCCTTCAGTTCAACGCCCAGCTTGGTGTTGGCATCTTGAAGATTGTTCTTCTCCCGCCTCATCTTTGTCAGCACACTCTCACCAGCCTTCATCTGGCGTAGGAGTTGTTGCTTTTCCGGATTTAATCCGGCGTCATCTGCAATTTCATTTGTCAGATTTGCACCCATGCCGCACTTCGCAAAATACTTATCTTTCAAAGCGTATATTACCAGAGGGGGTCTCCTTGGGCTCCCCTGCCGCGGCTAGTGCGGCCTCAAGTTGGGCTTTGCACTCTTCCAGCTCCTGGGACAGTAGGATATTCTTTTCTGTAAGAACCTGCATAACAAATGATCCTTAAATCAATTATTCTAACCGTTTCAAGTCTCGGGGGCTACTGGTATATATATAATTACCAAAATTTTCTTACCCGTATGTCTTTTACATATTGCTCCGTGGCTCTGGCTAGACCATTTTGAGCGGCACGGAGGTACGCAACTCCCGAATTGAAGGCATCCAATGCCTCTTGGGAGAAACAAGCGTCACGAAGAACTGTCCGGCGACACTTGTGGTTCATGGCACTCTCCACCTCGGAATTGGTGGCAGACAGCCTGTCCGCGTCCTCTGTCGGAGGAGCGTCCGGTGCGCGCCTTGTGTTCGCCTCCGCTTCCGGACCAGGCTTTAGAGCCTGGCTGGTGGAGGCGCGATTGGCACCTCTCCGGATATAGTCCGGCGAGGTCTCTTCGTCCTGAAGAAAGCACGAGCGTTAATATGCCTTGAAGGAATAACACCTGGGAATAAGATGACGCGCTATACCTTTGCGTCGGCGTCTCAGTCCGGACCGCACCTCTTTTCAGCCCGCGGGGCCTTGCCGCCCCTCGTTGGCTAGTCGCCGCAGGCTCGGCCTCCCATCTCAAGGACCTCCCCTGCAAAACACGGTTGTCATACGGCAATCGAAAACACGCGAGGATAGATCCTTTTTCAAAGTGCTGGGACTTCAGTCTCAGTTACCTGTGAGGCTGGGAGTAGCCCTGGGTTATCGGCCGTAATGGCCACCAAGGCGTTGCCTTGCTCAATTGATGAAACACCCCATCAATCAGCTCCATAGATAAGTCCGGATCCTCTTGAGAGGCCGGGTCGTGGGACCGTCCCGGATCCTCGGGTTGTGGAGGAGGGCTGTTTATTTCTTTAACAGCCTGGCGCGGTTCCTGCGTTGAAGTCGTTAGACTGAATATTTAACGATGGGAATATAAAACGGATGGGCAAGTAAAAGTGTCCACTTACCCAACTTGGGGGATTGTACATAGAAAATCCACCCTGTGGGTTGACGCGGAGAAATTCCTCCTCTTCTCCCTTGTACAAAGCGGGCAAGATCTTTATTAGAGCGGCAGCCGAATCCGGCCCCTTACGGCTGTGGCGGGTGGCGTCATCCTCCCCGTTGAAGTCCCACATGGGGTGGCCTCTATACTGAAGCGGCTGCACCCCTCGCATGATGCATGCGGCCATGACCCCGATCATGGTCAGTCCGGAATGAGCTAACAATCTTATCCGGCCCATCAGGTAAAGAACGTCCTTGTCACTTTCCCTCTGAGGGCTCCGTGGACGCCAGCTTAGGCGCTTCTTTAGGGGAGCACGGTCGAACTCAGGGAGGCCGATCCAGACAGGATCCGGTAGCGGGACGTCCTCTATATAAAACCATTCCGAAGGCCAGTCCTCGGACGCCTTCTTTGGGGTTCCGGATAGATATCCGGTCCCGGCGATGCGCCACACTTCGGCTCCGCCCACTTGATATATTGACCCCTTCTGAGAACGGGGCACAAGGCAGAATAGCCTTTTCCACAGCGCGAAATGAGCCTCGCAGCCCAAAAACAGCTCGCAAAGGGCTACGAAGCCCGCGATATGCAATATGGAGGCAGGCGTGAGGTTGTGCAGCTGGAGGCCATAGAACTCCAGGAGCCCCTGGAGAAACGGATGAATTGGAAATCCGAGCCCTCTTATTAAGTAAGGGACAAGGCATACCCGCTCTCATTTGGAGGGATTGGGGGCGCTCTCCGCTTGCTCTCCACCATTATAGGTGGCAAGTCCGGCTCGAACCGGGACCATATAGGCCGGGGGGAGAAATCCCTTGGTCTGGAGCGTCACTAGCTCGCTGTGCGCGATGGAGCATCTCTCCCAATCTTCAGGCTGAGGGCTAGAAGGGCGAGAGGAGGAGCTGCGGCGGCCGGCCATGATAAAATGGACCTCTGTCGGATACGCTCTGATGAATACTCGCGGAGGGGAGAAGGTGTAGTTTGGATCTAAATCCTCGTCCCCTTAAATTGACGGCTCATTCACGCAGCTAGGGATGTAAATGTAAAAACACCCTGACTTTCCGTATTCGTTTGACACGTGGAAGACGACCATTATTGGGCGTAGAAGCCAAGAAGCGCTACATTTACAAGAAACCGGACATTACTCAACAGGTACACGAAATTTGGAGGAGAACCCGCCTTGCAATGCCGAAGACAATCTGCGCGCCGAACTCGTCGTCATTGAAGCCTGGTTCGGGGGCTACTGAGGGAGTCCTGGATTAGGGGGTGTCCGGATAGCCGGACTATACCTTCGTCCCGTGTCCGGAAGGGATTTTCCTTGGCGTGGAAGGCAAACTTAGCGATACGGTTATGTAGATCTCCTACCATTGTAACCAACTCTGTGTAATCCTAGCCCTCTCTGGTGTCTATATAAACCGGAGGGGTTTTAGTCCGTAGGAAGAACAATCATACCATAAGCTAGCTTCTAGGGTTTAGCCTTCTTGATCTCGTGGTAGATCTACTCTTATACTACCCATATCATCAGTATTAATCAAGCAGGAGTAGGGTTTTACCTCCATCGAGAGGGCCCGAACCTGGATAAAAACATCGTGTCTCTTGTCTCCTGTTACCATCCGTCTAGACGCACAGTTCGGGATCCCCTACCCGAGATCCGTCGGTTTTGACATCGACAGTTCCCCTGCGTGTTGCGCCGTCCCATTTGTCGACCAGTTTTTTTTGGGGTCGCCCGTTGACTTGGCTTTGGTCACAAAGTTCACCGATTTACTCTGCGGGCTCCGGCCCTGCCCTAAAACACGGGCGCCAAGACGCGGACGACGACTCTTTTCCGCCGCCGGCCACCGCAGTCAGTGGCAGCTGCTACCCGCCGACCAAGTACGTTCTCACCGGACATTAATCCCAAGCTCATGTGAAACCATAGGCCTTCTTCCTCTCCTGAAGAGTGAAGTCCTGGCAGATCCTGACCGAAAAAACCATGCTCAACCACCCCACTCTGCCGCCCCAGTTTCTCCCACCCCCGCAGCGCCGCCGATTTCGCTGGCACGGACGCAGGCAGCCCGAATCAATCCGACTGGTAATACTAATACCACCCCCTCCTTCATCAATTGCATTACTCACGATCAGATTGCTCGATGCGTTTCATCCAGATCTCGCCGATACGCGTGCAGCGGGCGTTCCATGGGTCGGGCGAGCGATGAAGAGTGGCCCGCATTCAGATGATGGGCTCAAGGTGGTAAGGATCTAAAGCACCAGTCCCATCTCCCCTTTTGGACTCAATTTTGAAGCAAGTGTTTCAACCCAAGGCATGTGCAAGTTACAATCAAAGGGGGTAGTAATGGATGTATATAGCAGTGGGTGATAGTGCCAGAAAATGCTACTAAATCAGAAGCATCAGATCATTACAGCGAGTGTGCAAGATAGTTCGTGAAAAATAAAATAAAATTCAGCAGCGCT
This sequence comes from Triticum monococcum, assembly GCA_034509565.1. Taxonomy (NCBI): domain Eukaryota; kingdom Viridiplantae; phylum Streptophyta; class Magnoliopsida; order Poales; family Poaceae; genus Triticum; species Triticum monococcum. The sequence goes on along the minus strand of CM067845.1, from coordinate 588,496,238 downwards.
CACTGAAGATAAAGTTTTTTCTAGGTCGGCTAGTTACTTCTAGTAAGCTCACACTTTGGTAATGGTAGATGCTAACATAATGGACCATTGTGGTGCACCAGTGAATCTCCGTCATGGTGGCTGAGCTAACTGAAGATATCAACAGCGAGATGCTCCATCTCCATAGCTCGGAGGAGCTTTGAAGCCAACGCACTGGCATAGACCGAGGAGCCCTCAGATATCTGCACAGTAGGTAAGAGATGTCAAGCAGAATGGTACCACCATGTGTTGCTTTGAGTAAAGAAATCTGATTGTTACCTTTGTGTTGAACATGAATATACGTTGATCTCCAATAATCCCCCCAACAACATGGATGAGTTCAAGACGAAACTCATCAATAACCTTTGCAGCACAAAGCAAAGAATTAGTCTTCTTCTTTTCAGTGAACTTGATGTTGATCTCATTACCAACTATGCGGACATCAACATGGCATTCCTTGGACCTCCTTTGTATCCATGAGCTCCTTATAGCTCCATTCAGCTGACTGTCTTGATCGTCCTTCACTTGCTGCAGCGACGAACTTTCTCCGTTGTCACGTGCTGCGTCATCCAACTTAAGCCTCTTCATCCTATGTTTGGTATCGCCTTCCACCAAACTTGTCAGTTCCTTCAATGTTCTGTTCAGCTCATTGATGTATTCGATGGCATCTCCAACTATAGAGGCTCGGTCATTCTAAAGAAAAATATTGTAATAACCCATAACATCACATTCACGAGAAATACAAGAAGTGTACACAATTTAAGAAGGTTTTGTCATGATTCCATTTGTCTTATTTGCCTTAGATAGCCGGAAGATACCTCTTAAGGATCAGTATGGTTGGTGATAAGGTAATGCTGTATATGTCAAATCAAATCCCATTTGATCTATGTAAGATTATTTTTCTGTTTCACAACTGTTTTATCTTCAGTGTTTCACAACTGTTTTATCTTCGGTTAAGCAAAAAGTGACAGATCATAAAAATCTAACAATGGTAATGTATTTATGCTGCATAAACAAAGGAGTTGCACTCGAATTTGTTGTCTTTGGATACTAATGATCTATGCACATCAATTTTTCAACTAAATCCACCGAGAACTCCAGTATGCACCTACAGAAAGGTCCAGCATACACTTTCCCCAACATAACGTATGCCATCTATGTGGAACTTATATTAGGTGGACTTTGTAGCTAGGAAACTTTGTAAAAGCTTGCTGGTGATGAAAACATAAAAAAAATTCAGGTTTGTTTTGACCTTCTAAATGCCAGTGGTAGTGGTTCTTTTTATACTGTTAGAAAATATTGTTGGCTTCATACTGAAATGGCGCCACATCTGGAAACTAATAAAAGACAGCGAATTTTGTAGAAAATTCACGTGATTAGTTGCCATTTAAGTGATTTATCAGTAACTGTGAGAACCAAAAATCATTTAAAATCTAGAGAAGATGTGTTGAACAAACCTTCGTAGGGCTTGGCAGCAGTGATCTTAAAGCCCCATATTTCACATTTATCTGCTCCCTCCTCTCTTTTTCAGTTGCAAAGTTAGCTTTTGCCTTGCCAAAGCCACCTTTCTTACTTCTTCCCAGTTTGGGACTACCAAACTGCCTCCCTTCTATCTCTTGGAGAATATTTCCTGCAGCTCCTACTACCCCCATCGTCCGATCTCTCTCATCATCACTGGAGAACAGCCCAAAACTTTGCGGAAGTGAATGATAGAGATCCTTGAATAGGTGAGATTGATTACCATTATATTGTAATGGTAGAGTTGAATCACCGAGCATCATCCCACTGTCATGAATTGCTCTTCCCAGAACATCATTGTTGATGTCCAATTGGTTGCCAGCATTCTGCCCTGGATCACCAAAGATATGTTCTGTCGAAGGGAATGCAGTAGTCATACTGTACCTTGGGATCTGTAGAAGATTTAGGAGATCAGGTGCAGTTGTGTGAGCACCATCTGGATATGATGCAGCATCATAGTCATCCATTTGTTGTTCAATTGACTGTTGACTGATGATATGATTTTGGGTACTGAACATTGCAGGAACCCAATTTGAAGTTTCTACCTGGGTCTCTTGTATCATGTGGCCGTGAAAATCCTGATCCATGTCAAATTCAGCCCGATGTTGTATATGGTTGATAGTTCGTGCAGGCTCAGAGGTAAGATTGGTTGGATTGCATATATCTTCTATGAAAAAGGAGGGACCGTGGAAGTTTCCTTGCTCAATCTCTGTACTGTCACAAATAGAGTCCAGGGAATCATGAATCAGTGATCCTGCCATGAGGATAGCATCTCTGGAACCATCAAAATAACCTCCCTCAGCAATCATTTTGTCCTCTGGTGCCTTCAGTCAAGATCTAAAACAACAAAAGTTAGTAACCAAGGAGCCTCAAAGATGTATCTTAAAGTAGTACAATTTTGGGGGAAAAGGAACCAAATGGAAGAGACGAAGCTGATGAACAAATGACACAGTAGCATGTTAGAAGCGATCAACTGAAATAGCTTGGATCTAAAATAGAGAAAATCATTGGTTCAAGCACGCATATTTAGGAAAAAGGCTACTCAACTTGAATGAAACAGACAATCTGTTTGTTAGATAGAGAAGGCTGCAGCTCGCCTTGGTCGTGTTGGTTGTTCGGAAGAAAGCAAAGATGTGGAGTTTAAGCTAGGCATCTGGTTGTCTCTTCTTTCGATGAGGAGAAGCAGTATTAGCACACTGGACGAGACATGAAGTCTCTTTGCTTCCTCAAGACCCAACAAACTCCAGTGTGTCTTTATTGGTATCATACTATAAATATTAATCTTGGTAGCTTGTGCTTCAACTACCTTAACCTCACCAGTTAATAAGCAGAGACTAATACAAAATCATGGGTAGTGACCTAAATATCCCTCGTGTTGCTGTAATTTTCTCAGAAAGTGCAAGAAATCAGAAGTTGTTGAAAGTGTTTCAACTTATAAAGCTAAAAGTAAGTTCTCTGAACAAAAGGCAGAACATTATGATCCCATTTTTCTAGGATTTTTTTAATTCTTTAAAAGTAGGGGTGATGTGTGTCTTGACAGTATCACTAAAAGCTTGAAGAAAAGAGATGTGAAGAGAGCATTACCAAGATTAATTCTTTCTTGCCAGATCAAATGAAGGAAATGTTGCTCAGAAACTAGTAGCTCAAAAGCATCATTGAGAACGAGTTGGGGTGCTATGCCAATAATTTGTAGGGACTAGAGAAGACTATGGTGAGAACTGGCAAGCAAAATGTAACTGGCATGTGAAGGACTGAAGGCATGGAAACAACAGTTTTTGATCTTCATGTAGAACTTATGAGCATATAACAGAACACGTCAAATAGCAATCATTTCCTAATTGTGTCTTCTGAACAGTGCAAGGGAGGTCAAACCGTCAAAGCTAAGGGCTATCATATCTTCATCATTAAGAACAGAAGACCTGAAAGATGGGAAACTCACACTCTTTGAACTTGGCATCTTTGCTGTTACTCTTCCAGCCGGAAGTTGGGAAATGCAAGTCATGCCTTCTCCATTCTTCCGTATTTTATGCATGTACTGGTACACTCCGCTAGGAGAAACAAACTGTACGACTACTTAAAAGATTGGAGAATTTAAAAGGTGAGCGTCATCCTGCATCTGAGGAGAGCTAACCGTGTTAGCACATACTCCCTCCGTCCCAAAATAAGTGTCTTGAGCTTAGTACAAACTAGATGACCCGTTCCGCCAATGGCGGAAAGGCCGAATGTAAGCTAATCGGTGTGAGAGTATGCTCTAACCTATTATTGTTCAAAAAGAATAGCTTATATACATTGGTTGAATGTGTACAGGATCGATTGGGAAATCTTAATATGAGCTTGTAAGTGCTGCAGATATGATCACAGGGAATGTTTGATGCAAACATTAGTGTGAAAGCATGGATAAAAGGAAAGGTTGTTTTCTTCGGTCATAGTGTTGTGAAACAACAGTAGAAGAGGAGACCTTCACATATATACAATAAGCGATAGTAAACCGCTCTTGACTATACAGACAACAATAAAATCTAAAGATCGTAAACTACATCATAGACTACTTTTCACCATAGAGGCAGCAAGGGAGGACTAAAGTCTATACATATCTTGCTGGGAGTAGTCCAAAATGGGAAAGATGCTGGTCTGATAGATATGAAACAAAAGATGGTTGTTGCGGTAACCAATGAAGCACGCTATCCAGGATACATTCAGCAAAGTTTACCAGAAACTGTTGCTGGTTGCTGCAAGGCGCTGCTCAAACTTCATAGCAATGTAGTGTAGCCTTTGCGTCAGTCCTTCGATGCTTGCAAGAGCTGTTTTCATAACTCCTTTGGTGTTGTCCTGACCTTTCAGGTGGCGAGCAACTGTTGTGTTTTCTATCAGGGCAGAATATGAGTTCATGTACCTGACAGCGTAGTAGCATGTTTTGCGCAGCTTCTTGATTGTCTCATTCGATGAAGTCAACCATTTGACCAGGTGCGTCACTTGATTTTCTAGCCTCTTGACATGGGTGTAGTGGTAGTCTCTCATTTCTTTGCCATATGCATTCTCCATGAATCTAATAGCCTCCAATGGCGCAAAGGCCGAGAGGGAGACAAGTATTGTGAGAATATTTAGACACCCAACTTAAAAACCAAATGTGGCAAACACTCCCGCATCCTCTGCTTGAAAGCCGCCTTTTCTCATCAGATCTAACATAGATACATGATTCTTCAAGAGCAAATTTCAGAGAAAATATAAAACATGGAGAGCTGTAAGTTGTACTACTGAGACCATACCACCATATCTTCATTTAGTTTCTTTGGAAATCTAAAGGTCTAAGAGAATGGTACATGAGAGAAGCTGTGAATTCACAACAAAAAACTAAACTAACTTCCAAACAAACATTTCAAGTTTGGAAGCCACAAAGAAGCAGCCCAGATCTCTCAGTGTAGTGCAGGTACATGTCCTTAATCCTGCATCCACAGCCCATAATTTTTCAACACCTAAATCCACGAAATCCAACCGAAGGAAATCATGGCAGAAACATGCGTCGTGGCTTACGTCTCGGAGAACGACCTCTTGGCATTATTGTGCAGGTTGGACACAGCAATCCTCGCTGCGAGCCCATAATTTCAGTCTTCTTTAATCTCTAACTGAACCAAATAACAAAAGCTTAAGCATCCACACACAGAGAAAATGCAAAACAAATCTCACATAAAACTGTCTCAAGTCAGATACAGGGGAAACCAAGGTGAGATGATCATGTTTCTTATAGGAAACAATAACCATAGGCAAATACATACATTATTGTCCTATCAGAAGGTAGTTAGTTGTACTTCAAGTGGTACTGGGACATGAAACTCAGCCATTGAAATTTTTGAAACAGAATAGATGATAACACCAGTGTAGGCCATGAAAAAAATACAAAGAAGAACATAATCGAGCATAATCCACCTCGACCGAAGCAACGGTTGATCAACATCAGTTACCTGAACCTCGTGATGCTAGACCATATATCTATGGTTACCCTTTTTATTTCTCCCGCCTAACCTGAAGTAGTTATCTTGAAAAAATAGGGAGGCACACTTCAACAAATCAGTTCTTAGTAATTATAGAATGCCCTGTATTAAAGGAAGTAAAATCAAGCATGTATGTGCTCTAACTTTCATAACTCAGCAACTAACTTTATATACCAAAGTGTACAATTCTCAAGTTTAGGTACAGAGACGGAAACAGGGACAAAGGGCATGCACCTGAAACCTGACGGAGTTTGCTTCGGCCTCCCTCTCAATGGCCAACCTAGAACATAATCATCAACCATGCGCGCCTCCACCGTGTACTTCACAAGCATCTATAAAGATGGAATTGACATAAGCCATAAATCACAAGTTCTTGACACCAACGGCAATAGGGTGTCGTTTTAAACAATGTTCAGAATGATGGCTCTGGAAAATCTTTTAATGCCTACAGCAGACACATCTAAAGTGAATTTTGTTTGTTTTTTCTGTAACTAAGAAGTTGGAAATTGACAACCATGTATATATATCAAGGAAAAGTAGAGTAAAAAATGGATCACAATTATGCTAGCAGCAAAGTATTCTGGAAATGAAAAGAAAAGAGAAACGCAAGTTAGATCATTCCAGTCAAGTGTTGCAAGTATATCTTTCAAGCTTCGAGAAAATAGATACGGATCAAAAGAGGCTATCACATCATCCTGGTCATTAACATCAGAACCATAATTTTGGATTTCTAAAGTTGCAAAATACTTTCTGGAAGCTGTTGTACAATTGTGTTTCAAGCTTCAAAAGAACCAAACTCTAAATATTTCATATTTTCCTAGGCACGACAACCACAACAAAAGAGGAAACAGATCAGCCATAGTACAATTGTATTTGTATAGGCCTACTAAAAGAACACATGAGTAATAAAGTCCACGAACTGAAATCTAAATAATTCCAGAGCAGCCCAAGCATAATGCAAGCAGCACAACTACGGCAGCGAGTTGCGGCCATCAGTTGTGCGCAGCCTTCTACCGTGACAGTCTATTTTCACGTGTGGAGCTTAATGCCCTAGTAATCCGGAGGGGAGCCAGCGAGACATGTAGATTTTCAGATGGGCCACGGTCAACCACCATAAATGATAAATGGCTACTGTGGTAAATCCTACACATTTGGTACAAAAATATGGCAACAAAGCTAAAAAAATATGTGCATAAGCTCATACCATGTACCTGACATAGGAGATAAATGTTAGACTTGCGAGCATGTACAACAAGACTCACCGAATATGAAACTTACAAATTAATTGTTATTTAATAGTTTTACTGGAGAAGGTGGGGAAATACATTAAAAAAACATTCTCCAAGGGCATATTTTCAGCTGAAGTACCAAGAAAAAGATCTCGGGAAGGACAAAGAATAACTATATTAATAGTCTATAGATACTTGGCTAACCAGTTTGCTCCAATTAATTGCAATGCAAATACAAATTTAAAATGGGTTCAATTTATATTAGCCTCATGCTTTCAGTAGTTAGAAACAAAAATATCGCATCCAGAACAACTGAAATATCACAAGAGAATAGCTTACAAAGACATTAAAACAGAACCCACATAAAAACTCTTTTCAACAATCAGACGTCGATAAGAAGACCATGATCTGAAACATAAATAAAGAAGGAAAAATCCATCAGAAAAAATCGTCCTAAGATCTTCCTAAATTTGTATAAAAGAGATATTCTAGCAAAAGAAAGAGAAATATTAATGCAGTATCACTTATCAATGTTGGTAACTTGTATGAATTACAACCTTTTTATTGCAATGTTTGTAATTTTAGTCTAAAAATTGAGCTCTTGTTTTTTTCCAGCTTCCTAATTTTCAAGTGCAGTTGGAAAATATCCTACAACACTGAATAATGGAAGAGATAAAAGTTTTAAACAATAAATTTCCTCGCAGAGTAACAACGAAGCTCTAACTAAGTGGATTTGCTCTTCTTTGGGGATATGCTAATTCATCTATCGCGGAAAATAACACAAATCATGCTAGTGTGCACTATTTCAAAATAGCTTCAATATCACTGGAAAATACCTGTGGTCGCTTGAATTGCCCAAAGGTGAATGCCACTGAAGATACAAGAGCTCTGACTCAACCAATTAATGCATAATCCAGTTCGCTGTACAGATATACCTGCGGTTTTAGAGAAGATTGAAGCAGTCAAATATAAATGACAGATTTCAATTTAACGAAACACCACAGTTTTACCTTCCCGGGAGCTTTATGCATTTAGGAAGCTGCACTGTCACTGGTAAGGAACAAAATAGGAGCAAATAAAACATGAATTCTGATTTAAGGGTAAGATGGTTCATGGCCTAGAGGTAAAGAAAAATAAGATTCACAATTAAAATAATGGTCTCAGTTATATGTGCATCTATATAACTGGTGCAGTTGCAGGTTAGGGCGAATGTCTCTTCCATTAAGTATGCCAATTATCTAGTACCTCAGTTTGGACACTTCTTAAGTGAAACCTTCCATCATACATATAGTGCATATGCAATAGTTTCAGAATTCGGGCAAATTCACAGGATAGCACCCTCGCCGGATTGGCGGGTGCAGAGCGAGAGCCCGCCAGCCTCTGTGTCGCAGAGGGCGTTGAGCCAGCACAATGATTTGGGTGGACAGTTATTGTGTCTCACTTGGCTTTTCAATGATTTTTTTTTTCATGTAGGCACCTTTTTATAAATAGAATGTCAACCCAGAATCCATAACCTTTCTTGCAAGCTGAAGAAACCAGGGGGAAATGCTTTACTGGGCCTAAACTACGTGTAACTGTGGATGTTATCATGCAGCACAGTAGGATACCAAATAAAAGTGTAAAACCTTCAAAGTGTGTGACTGACATTGATTATGGCTACTGGAAAATAAATACAGGAACTTCTGATAGATATGAAATGAACAATCTGCATTTACTCAAGCCCTTTCTTTTTATTGTGTGCCAGCTAGAAAAGTATGTACAGCTAGTAGGTTGTTGTCAACCTGTACTTCAGAATATAATTCACATAGGGTACGGGGTAATTGAACGATGATGAATCACATACGCAATTCGTAGGTAGTGATTCGAAGCTCTGAAAATTGGAGAAATGCAACCCTGCTAGAAGCAGAGGCAGGCAGAGGCGAAAAAGTGTAACTACTCTAGATTGGAATTTGAAATAAACTTGATCAGATTCATCCGCATGAAGGAGGGTAAAATGGATCTGCTTTGACTGACGACCTGTCGAAGTGGATGTAGGTGTAGAGGTTGATCCGTTGCTGAGGCGAGGCTTGCGGCAGCGGTCCGAACGGGTTTCTTCGCACTGATCCAATCGGTGGCCTTTGTGTGCCTGGAAGCAAAATCTGTTCTGAATGCCATAGGTAGGTCCATTTAGAGAAAGGAACACATAGTGGCATGCTAGCATCATTGTCAGACTGAATTCCTTTAGCTCACCACACAAGATAAAGACATACTGTAAGACCTATGATCCCATCTTTACATAAATTGAGAGACATATACCTATGACATAACTACAAGCTCTACATTCAAGATGACTGCTCAGAGTTTCTTCATTTCATCGCAATTCTTTTGAATACGAATAAGAGAAACTTGTTGCACTCTCTTTTTTAAATGAATAAAAGAACTCATTCCATTCGATAGAACATAACCTAAATAGTCAAATTTGATTGGTACTTACACTTTTCAGTTTCCAGAGTCGTCCATGTTCTGGACAACATTGTCACAGTGGATGCTAAGACCATCTCCCTTGATCAGTCAGCAGAACGGATTTTCAGATGTGGGCCTCTTCATGCCTTCGCCACTACTGTTGTTGACCTAAACCGTGATACACAAAATAACATGGATTAACAGAGCAAGCTCCAAAAATCTACAGCAGGAAAGCATAGATGATCAGAGCATTGAATACAAGCGGATTTTTCTGCCAGGACGCGGTTCTGTCAGAAGGCAGCCTTGGATGTACAGATGAACTGGATCTCCGCCGTCGCTTTATGGTTAGTTGCTGCAACTGCCTCCGACTCCTCATGGATTTGGCTACAAGGTCACGCCTGATAGGGAAGTCCCAGCTTCACATTCCTGGAGTACACCACTGTCAGGCTTTACTCGCACCAGAAAAACCAGTGCCATTTACAAGGACTAAAGCATAGACCATTTCTCCGGTATCCTGATAACCTCGCAGTCTATTTGCTTTAGCTCTCGCGTCTTCCTATGTTGACCCAGCTCTGCATACAACGTTAAGTTACCCTTATGTATCCATGTAAAAATTAGACAATATCATGGTAATAAGAGATCTACTCGATGGTAAAACATAGCTCATATAATAAGTATGAACAGACACCAAAGGATGCATCCTTCTAAATAATTCCGAGGGCATCATGAGTATTGCAAAAGCATGTACAAATAAATACATAGCTAAGAGGAATGAATATTTCCTCTTGGGAGTTTCATACCTCTAGTTCTTCTGGTTCATAGATGTAATGTGACTTCCGGGATGTGAGAAATAAGGAATTAAAATGCATTATGTGCAAGGCGGTACAACTCCTCTCCTCTAATTATAATATGGATATACTGCATAACAAAGAAAACCTTATTTAGAGCTACAGCTAGGAAATTAAAACTCCAATTGACCACTTAACCTTACAACATAGGCCTTAAGTATAGGGAGACACATAAAAACCTGGATCTGTTACAAAGATGGTTCTTGTATGATTAGCTGAATATATAGTAATATAAACGCCAAGTGCAACTGTGCAAGCTTTTATTTACCAATCACAAAAATACAAATGGAAAACTAAATGATATAGACTCGTCAGAGATGATAATCAAATCAAACTTAGTGACAGCGAGGTAAAAATGAAATACACGACCATATACTTAACAGGAGACAATCCTAACCTGGTCAAATATCCAACACTACGCCCTTCCTCCTTGCTTGTTTCATCACTTCCTACTCCAAAAAAGAAACAGAACATTGTTTCATACACATGTGTGATTTAACACAAACTTTACTACGGGTTTGATTCAGTTCATCATCATGAATTTGGTTGCCACTATACACAACAGCCGGACGATCACCAACTATTACTATGATTAGCTTTAACAAGGGGACAAATAGTTTAAGTAGTGGTTAGCTCAACAAGAATCTAAACAATCCATGGCATTCATCTCCTAAGACACATCCAACAGTTGTGAAGAAACAGTTACATCAGGGTGGGGATTGGAACAAGGACTGAGAGAGATGAGGAACATACCTAGTACAAATCCAATCTCTGTCCTTTTTTCTCATCGTTGATTACCACCGTTGCCATTACGAACACCTACAAAATATGTGTTCTCAACTCCTGAATATCCCACGAGAAATAGCAGCAATGAAAAAGATGAAAGTGGACTTAAATTCAGAGAGATGGAGAGAGAGAGAGATCACCTTGTTCTTCACCAAGCTCTTCCTCAAGATTCATCCCCTTCTCTTTTTTCTTAGATCTGCACACATATGTTCAGAAAAACCATAAATCAAGAAGTAAAAACTGGGAAGGCGTTCTCAACTCCTGAATATCCCACGAGAAATAGCAGCAATGAAAAAGATGAAAGTGGACTTAAATTCAGAGAGATGGAGAGAGAGAGAGAGATCACCTTGTTCTTCACCAAGCTCTTCCTCAAGATTCATCCCCTTCTCTTTTTTCTTAGATCTGCACACATATGTTCAGAAAAACCATAAATCAAGAAGTAAAAACTGGGGAGGCGTTCTCAACTCCTGAATATCCCACGAGAAATAGCAGCAATGAAAAAGATGAAAGTGGACTTAAATTCAGAGAGATGGAGAGAGAGAGAGAGATCACCTTGTTCTTCACCAAGCTCTTCCTCAAGATTCATCCCCTTCTCTTTTTTCTTAGATCGGCACACATATGTTCAGAAAAACCATAAATCGAGAAGTAAAAACTGGGGAGGCAGATGACTCGGACGCAGATGGGCAACCTAGACTGGGGACATGTGACGACGGCCAGCACCACCTGGAACTCTGACCTTCCTGCTCCTTTCCTCATGCCATCGCCCTCCTCCTCCCCTGCTCCATGCCCACCACAAAGACCATGCCACCCTGCTCTCCTATGGCGGCGACCTGCGCCTGATCCAGACGACCGGCACGCGGCAGCAGCGGATCCAAAAAATAGCCACCCCAAAACTAACCTAAACATCAAATCAATTAGGATTACTGCCAAGAATCAGAACAAGGAAATGCAAAGAAGAAGGCACATACGTGGCTGAGGGTTGAAGATGTGCGAGCTCTCGGCAAAGGTGCCCATGGCAACACCTCCGCCCTCCCGTTCGTCGTCGCCGGCCATGATGACCTGGACAAGCTTGTCGTCGTCGCCGTCGGAGAAGCTCGCCTCCACACCAGCAGCTAGCGGGCGCCGGCTTGGGGGAGCTGCCGGCGAGGCTCTGGCCTAGGTCGGAGAGGCAAGCAGGGGAGCCGGCGTCGAGGAAAGAGGAGATGAGGGGACGAGCAGGGAGAGGGACGGGGCGGCGTGGGAGAGAGGAGGGAGCGAGCGAGGAGATAAGGCGGCTGCTTTACTTTTTCCTTTTACCCCTCGTCCGTCTAGGGTTTCTTGCTTTTGTTACGCAGAATTGAACGAAAGGCACGTCATTCTTTTGACCCACACATAACGAGCCCCACTTGTCATTCGCTTTTCAAACAATCATGGACGTGAATAAAAACCGACGGCCCACCACACGCCAGCAGCCAAAAGGGAGCTACAGGGAACGAATCCAGCGGCCGAACGAGCATCGCGCACGCGGGGGCGCTAGAATGGCGGGTAGCATAGCAGGCTTTATATGTTAGATAAGGGCGAGCTGCTCCGAAGAGGGAGAATGTCTAACATAAAATGGGTTATACAAAAGGTAGGTGAGTTGAAGACACGCCTCACATGATGTTGAGAAGTACTATACCTACATGCACCCAGTTAATGTTTGAATCTTGATTGTAATTATCTTTTTCACCAGGGATGTATATGTATGTTGGACAAGTTGGTCTCACTCATGCAACTTGGTTTGGTAATATAAAGCCGGGAGTTTGCTTGGCAATAAAAACTAGGACAATGAACATCACTATATGGCATGTCGACATTGTATCACAAGTACCTTTGTAGATTGGTTTGTTTAGCTATCGGTGTGACTTGTTTTGGCTGGGCTCGATAACTATATTCGCCTCACCTCCTAATTAAGACACTCCTTCCGCTAAATGGTGGCATAAAAATTGCAATCAGTCTAGTGTTGTTAGTGTCTGTGTTACACGTCATTGTGGCTATTACTTTAATTGATTCATGTACAAGAGAAAATGAGGTGGGGAGGAGGTGTTGCACACCAGGCGTTGTTGTGGTAGTCTGTCCCAAGAAAAGTTACACAAGATATAAAGGCGAATGCCTTCCGGGGTCCTCTGTAACCCTGATTGGGCTATATTTACCTCATCACACTGACTTTTTTGGGGTTTTCAGGTGGTCGTTTCACACTCCAGCTTTGATGGTTGATGAAGTACCCATGATATAATTAGTCCACCAATGATTACCACCACTGGTTTAAAATCATAGAGACCCTCTTTTGGCCGGACTCGTTGCTTGGCAGGTTCTGTTACCCGCCGAATACCCTGGCCTGTTTGCGATCTGCTCGGAGCAATGCTCTTGGTCGCCTCTGCCGTCCACAATGGGAAATGGAACATCATGTTCTGATGAACATTTGACCATGAGGAGACCCTAGCTTTGGCCAACTTGCAGGCGGCCCTCTACACAGGACTCTCCGGACGCTATGTCTTAGCACCTGTCCCTATCGGACCTTTTCTCTGCCGGCCCGACATATCATGCCCTATGCCATGTGCCGACCATTGCGTGTACCACTCCTTTTGTGGAAAGCCTTTCTTCCTGTGATACCAAGATTTTTGTGTGGCGGCTTTTGCTGGATCGCCTCCTCTCGGAGACAGAGGTGGCCAACCGGCATGGGCCTGGCTATGGTGTGTGCCTCCTTTGTGGCATCCCTCAGTCTAGGACCCACATATTCTTCACCTCCCTGCTGCCCGTTTCAATGGAGCTTTGTCGCGAGGCTTTGCGACCCGAGTCGCAGGCCCCGGTCCTGGGCGAGTTTCCGAAAGCTCGGGTCAACTGTACCGATAGGAGCATATATGCCTCTTTTGGTTACTGTTTGCAGGGACGAACTACACCTTGTGGACGACACGTAACAAGATGGTTATTGAGAGGGTCTTGTTTTGGCGTGCCTCTGCCTATATGTTTAAATTTCTAGCCATTTTGGAGCACTGAAACCGGCTCTTTAGGCAGTGGGACAGGGAACATCTAGGCGGCATGATTGATGATCAGATTGTGTAGGCCGTTGACTCGCTTCGTCTCCTAACCGTTGATTTGTCACCTCTGTGGAGGCTTTTATCGCCTTTTTTCTATCTGGGCATGTTTACGAAAATAGCCACAGATAAACTAATTTATTGTCAAGTAGGAGAGTTGGGGGTTGAAGGAGTAGACCATAGCAAAACAAAATTACATAATTACGTCTTTTTATTCCCACACCATCTTTCCAATACCTGCATTAATTCAAGCTCGAACAAACACGTCATCTTGAAAGAATCAGGTTTGCAAGTTCTGAATAATAATGCACACAACCACCATAAATATGGTTGTTGTGCAGAGCTTGACACTTTGTGTCCAGCTACAAAATGTGAATTCCATGAGGCACATTTACAGTGAAGGAGAATAGTAGTGTTATGTTCCACGACTTATTTCTTCCATAGTGTGTCCCACGAAAATTGGTAGAGAAAAAAATGCAGGCGGTCATGCATGCACCCTCAAAATTTTGCTCCAGGTGCTTGCCACCTCTCCAAATTGCATGCATATATGTGGTGCTCTAGAACGGCAAACAGAAATTATGCCACCGGGAATCAACAAGGTGGAGGAAGAGGAACTATATGGGCTTAGGAGGTGTCAGTAATGTGGACGCAGTTTTCCTTGATGTGCCTCGTCAAGACTCGGTTACTCATAGCACGGCCCGTTTATCACAAGCTGTCTGCACGATGGGGAGAGAAATATGGATGGCCAGAGTTCGCGCAATGTTTGCCAGTACTACGATGGTGGAGAGAGGGAGATGGCGAGGGTGATGATGGAGCTTAATCTGGTTCAACATAGGAAAAAGTAGCTCGGGATTATGCTGCATCCCTTCTATAAAGCATCTGTCTCCTCTCCTTGCTTTTCTCTACTTGCAAACTGTGTGAAGGAACCAAGGGATAACCTGGAACCATCTGTTATTTTTGGCACAATAGCTACATGACAGTCGCATGAGTTTTGATTTTTGGGTCTCTCAATTTCGCTAGAAGGAAGAAACTACCGAAGGGGCGGAAGAAGCTCGCCGGAGGAGAGGAGGAAGCTCCCTGGCAGGCTACCACATGATCTATCTTAGGGTTGGGGGTGGGGGAGGCAGCACAGCGATGGTGCAGGTTTGCTGAAGAAAAACCAGTCATTGCCAGGGGCTAGAGGGATGGCAGGGGCAGCGGCTAGACCAATGGTGGGGTGCGGTGCGGCGAGGCGGTCATGGGAGCACCGCTGGCCGCACGGGGGGAGGGGGTGGAGGGGGCGGTAGGCGGCCCGCCCGATGGTACGCGAGGTGGCTAGAGGAGGAAGATGGGTCGGAGGTTGAAGAAGACGTCCTCCCTGTTGATTTTGCATTCAATTATCCACAATGATGGAGTGACCCAAACCTAGTTTTCAATCAATTGATTGCTAGCAATGCTCTATTTTGGCTAGTTTTTCCCAAAAACATAAATGATGGTAGTAATATGCACATTAAGATTCCATATTAAGTTAAAATTTCTTAGTGTATAGATATTTTGTCTAGATGCAGACACATATACTCACTTAGGGCATTTCCAACGCTGATCCGCAAATCGCCAAAATACGTTTGGACCGCGCTGTCCGAATCGCAGAAGCCATCCAACACGGTCCTGTACCGGTCCACGGCACGGTCCAGACGTACTTTCTCCCACAAACCGGAGACAAACGTGCGGAGTCTTTGGGGGAGTCCAGGCCGCTGACATGCCTGCTTTTGACCTCCGTGGCCTACCCAAACCCCCTCCTCACTCCCGCACGCATTCCCTCCCGACGTCAAATGCCTGCATTCATGCCGCTGTAGAGCGCACCGCTCCACATTGATGACGGCTCAGGACGGGCGCGACCTCTCACTGGCCTCGGCCATTGAAGTGGCGTGCCAGCTGAGGGCGCCGCCCGCAACGCATCAGGTGTCCGAGCCTGTTCAATGAATGACAGAGATGTGTGACTGGATGGGATGGGACAAATATCCACCATGCCCGTTGAATGGCCCGTCCGTCCGTATACCACCATTAAGTAGGCTCGCCAGCCGAGAAACCCACGTCGGCGCTGCACATTAACGCACCCGGATGCTTAGTCTCACCGGAATCCATTATAACGCGGTCACACCCGGCTAAATCCAGTCCACAACACAAGCCTCTCCCATTTTACTCCCTTGTACCACATCCGCCATGACTACAGGTGGTGAAGCTCTATGGGAGAGATTTTTCACTTAGATGAAGCACGTGGTGGCCGCCCTTGTCGCCGCCTTGTAGAGCCACCGTGCCAGGTGGATTGAGGCCAGCTTGTCGGCTAGCTCGGTATCCGAGGTCTCGGACGCCGTGGACGAGTCCACGATGGAGATGGGCTCCGACGACACCGCCCCGGCTTCACCATGGAGCAGGCATAGACGCACTACAACGCCGCCATGGCGGTGGTGCAGCCTGCGCCGACGGCTTTGTTGGCATTAACAACAGTACACCTTGTTCCTCTTGGAGCAGCACCGGCTCGCGGAGGGCCAGATCTATGGCGAGCGCGCGAATGAGGAGGCCGTGACGGCCACATGGCCGCGGCGAAGCCCAACTTCGTCGTGGAGAAGCATGCCATCTACGATGACATCCGTGCTCAAGCCACTGCTCGCCAGGAAGTGGCCGCCACATAGGAGAACAACGGCAGCTGCGCCTCCTGCGCGCCACTGCCGAACTATCAGGCGGCCCGGTGGAACGCCGACAGCGCCGGAGCCACCATTTACATCGTAGATCTCATGTCCACTAGCGACGGACAGGTCGCGGCCTCCTCCGAGCGTGAGTAGGGCACCAGAGGCGGCAAGGCCTTGTGTCCCATGTGGGCCGGTCCATCTCCCGTGTTCTACTCTTCCTCGTCGGACACCGCACCTTCACTTGACGGATCTTATCGCTGGTACTCATGATGATGGCGGATGGAGGACGACACGGGCTTCGATGCCGGGTGCCACCGCCGCAGGATAGGTTTAGTGTTGGGTCGGTTTCTTTTTTGTTGCAAATATTCTAAATGTAATGAAAATCCGCCGTGTTTTCATGAATGTCGTCCGGTTTGGATGGATTTCATCCATGTTTGGATGAATTCCATCCGGTTTGTTGAAAAAGGGTTTGCAATGTATACATGCAGCGTTGAATGGCGACCTTTCGTATTTGTGTATGTGGACGAATGCGGTAGCAAATTTGTGGGTTGCCATTGAAGATGTGCTATCATACAACATGCCGACACATGCATCAATCACCTAGCTACATCATCGTGTTGCTCGGCCAGAGGAGCAATGTCAGCTAGGCGTGTGGTGCGAGTTGGATGTCGGTGCGGCCGATACCATGCGCAGGACTGGAGTAGTTGCCAGGCTCTCGTCTTGTACATGAGGCAGGGGGTGGCAACATTCCACGTCACGCTACGGATACTAACAGCCCAAGATGACAACTAATTCTGTCAGCCCAAGGCGACAAACAGAAAAGAAAAGAAAAGTTACCACAATCGGTTACGCCAAACAACATACCGATAAAGAGAATGGCCACATATGTGTGTTATGGCACAAGCTTCATATCAATCACAACCATTTTATGCATAAAATGTTTACTTAAAGAAGGTCCATGAGGGGCGTGTACATGAGGCTATGCAACCCTTTATCTATCGATGAACTTGTATATTGCATATGCATGCACCCTACTAGTGACCGACACTGCAAATCCACAACAAACAATGTCAAACAATCTCAAGACCTTAAAAATACAAACTAATCATATGTTCTTACTCGAACTAAAGTTGGTCATCGTTCCATCAAACCCGTTCACACTTTCTGGCCTGGTACAACATGTCGCATGCTCGATTGAATACTATATATGCCATGGCCATTTGTTTCCCAGATAATTCATCTTGTTTGATAAACAAAAAATGAATATATATTGAAGGACCTCACACACATACATATCAGCCCCCTCATTCTTATTAACTATAGTCATTTGCTCAAACGTATTACCTCCTACATGTTCTCAACATTGCTCCATGCCTACATGGTGCTCAAGCATGGCACACCGGACATTGAGCCAGCAGGCATCACCGACGTCGAGGGCCGCACCGAACACTCAGGGCTTCAGATGTGTCGGTAATATGGCCATGTCAATACATTAGTACTGACATTAGTTGCACTCTGATGACAATGCCATGCTTGTTTAACAGGCGCTGGCCATATGCCACGGCAGAAGGGTGAGGCAGGACACACATCATGCACTTTTGCGCATACGTGCACATCACAATGGCGAGCTCAAACACATCGATTGTCTATGCATGGATACAGCTGTTTCTTTTACTTCAGATCTCGATGGAACATTGATTAGTTCATGTTGGATGGCTGATGGCACTTATAAATTGAACCGCCTATATACTTGGTTGGAACAGTCGTATTCCAGAACGGACATAGAAAACAATATTTCGAAACATCATCTCAGAAACAAACTGTGTTTCAGTGACCTACATATTCATTGCATATAGTATTTTTTTCACTTTACCCGTATAATGTCGATTTGTTTTGCTTAAGCAAAGAAAGTGTGTGTTTTTATTTTGACCTTTCACATATTCCCTATTCCATTCCATAATAGTGCAGCAAAAATAATCATGTTCGAAATTTAAAGAATGCCATTGTTGTAGACAATATAAGAGTTTTCATTCAACCGTGAAAGTTTGAAAAACAACATAAATGATATCAAATATACACAAATAGACCACTTCTCTTAACAAATTAGCATCAAGTAATCCCTATTCTCCATCTCTTGAACGAAACGAGTCTACTTAAGTTCATGAGCATTGGTCTGAATGGTCTTCAGATGTCAAAATTTGTACCCATATTCAGTTAAAGCTTGGTGATGTGTTTTTTTTTTGAAAAGGAAGATAACCCCCGGCCTCTGCATCAACATGATGCATGAAACCATTTTATTAAAACAAAATAAAGTACACTCAAGTCTGCAATTCAGTACAGCTTGAAAAAGGAGCAAAAAACAGTCTCAGAACTGAAAAAACAGCAAACCACAACCGGCAAATCATAGGACTTAGTGACTAAACACCTATCCTATTAGTGGACAAGGCTTGCTAATGTTATATTGCCTAGACTCTGTTTGTTCAATCTCTCGCTCGCATGCTCAGATATGGTGACACATTTCATAGATGTGTATTGATGATCGTAATGGTGAAAAGTTATTGCATCCATGAGGTATTGTTTACATTTCTATGATAATTTTGCATCCACACAATCCTGATCTTTTACACAGATTTGAGCCATGGTTCTCAATTCTTCACTATGTTCTATCACTGGTGGGGGCATTTTTCACCAACGTTGATGCATAACTATTTTCTTCTAGGACGATGGGCAATGGTGTTGTGATCGAGAATGTCACGGAAGTCTTTGCACCTGAGCTAGCAGAAGTATTCTAGCAAGTACCATTGCTCAGAAGGAACGATACTTGAGAATATTACGTTGGGAACGGTTTACATGTGAGTGGTACAACTCATCAAGTAAAAACACAAGAGATCACTCAGTGATTAGTTCTTCCACTCAAGATAATTAAAAGGCTCCTGATTTTGTTTATTTTTGTAGACCTTCTTCATATCAGTCATTTGTATAATTTATCGGCACGTTATCTAGCCAACTATCGTGAGCATTCTGATGGCCGAATAACTTGATTTCGTTTGAGAGATTCTATGTAAATATGTAATGATGTTTATTAACTAGTGACATGCTTGACATTCTCAAGAAAAGAAAACATAGACCGCAACTCGAATACACATGGTGCATGTTCTAAAGATTAATTGTATGTGGCCACAATAACTTGGTTATTGTTGGATCATGCACATTCACATTTTTGGCCTGGCTACATCTATCAACCTTATAAGTCCCATCTGGAGCATGCATGAGGCGACTGACTAGTCTTATGTGATAGTGCTACAACTGCTTGTCCACCACTAGTAGAAAACATGGCTTTGGTCCAGGCCGGGTCAACCCATTAGTCTCGGTTCAGTCCAGCATTGGTCCCGGTTCGTGAGCCTAGGGGGCCGGCCGGGCCACGTGGGCCATTGGTCCCGGTTCATCTGGACCTTTTGGTCCCTGTTGGTGGGATGAACCGGGACCAATGGGCCTCGCTCCTGGCCCACCACCATTGGTCCCGGTTGGTGGCTTGAACCGGGACCAAAGGCTCCCCTTTAGTCCCTGCTCATGCCACCAACTGGGACCAATGAGGTGCCTATATATACCCCTCGCTCGCGAGCAAAGCACCCCAGTGCTCTGTTTTTCTCTGGCCGAGGGGGAGAGGGCTTGGTGGTGCTCTAGCTCACCTCCTATGCACACAAGGTGTTCGACGGAATGCCCGAGCCACACTACTTAAGCTTTCTCCTCTCCAAGCTCGACCTCCAAGCTCCATTTTCCATAATATTTGTCTAGGTTTAGCGGTCCGTCACGCCCCGTCCCCGTCTTCACCGCCGTCGATCACCCGCGCCGAGCTCATCGCCGGCACCACCGTGGTGAGCCTCTTGTTCTTATCTTCTTTCTGAAAGGAAAAATATTCTTACTTGTATGTTTACATAGATACTTGTATTATTTTCTTACTTTTATTATTGCATCTTATATAGTGCGATGGTTTTGGTATCCGCCCCCGTCGGCCCTCGTCCTGTCCATGATTCGGATGTGGTATATATATTATCTTTATAACTATTGGTTCATTTATTTTTTATAAAAATTATGCTGACCAACGTGAGATAGATTTTATTTATGTAGGATGTATGTGAATCGGAAATGCCAACCGATCCTATTGTCAAGAGGTTAAATTTAGTTGAAGAAGAAAACAATTTGTTGAAGGAAAAAATAAAAAAATTGAGGAGGAGAAGATGATATTGGAGTTGCATGTTGCGGATGTCATCGATGATCACAAGATCAAGATGGATACAATGCGCTTGAAGATTAGAAAGATTAGAAAATATGCCATTCATACCGAGGCTTGGTATCATTATGCCGTTGGATCAATTGTTACCTTGGTTGCGATTATGATCGCATTTGTTTTCGCATTGAAATGTTTTACATAGTTTCAATATATGGTTTAATTAATTAGATGCTCTGGAGAGCTATATGTTGTTAGATGAGAACTATGTATGCACTTTGGTTTTAATGTGATGATGAACTTCTATTAATTTGGACACTTAATTATATATATTGCATGCAGATGAACCGGCAATGGATGTACGGTGACAGACACACCCGCGAGTACATTAAGGGCGTGCATGAGTTTCTCGATGCGGCTGAGGCAAACAAGCAGAATGGTTTTATGTGTTGTCCATGCACTGAATGTGGGAATACGAGGTCTTACTCTAACCGGAAAATCCTTCACTCCCACCTGCTTTACAAGGGTTTCATGCCACACTATAATGTTTGGACGAGGCACGGAGAAATAGGGGTTATGATGGAAGACGGCGAAGAAGAAGAGTACGATGACAACTATGTGTCCCCTGAATACGGTGATGCTGCAACGGGGGGAGCTGGTGAAGATCAAGAGGAACCAGACAATGTGCCCAATGATGCTGCAACGGGTAAAGCTGCTGAAGATCAAGAGGAACCAGACGATGTGCCCGATGATGATGATCTCCGCCGAGTCATTGTCGATGCAAGGACGCAATGCGAAAGTCAAAAGGAGAAGCTGAAGTTCGGTCGCATGTTAGAGGATCACAAAAAAGGGTTATACCCCAATTGCGAAGATGGCAACACAAAGCTCGGTACCATACTGGAATTGCTGCAGTGGAAGGCAGAGAATGCTATGGCTGACAAAGGATTTGAGAAGCTACTGAAAATATTGAAGAAGAAGCTTCCAAAGGATAATGAATTGCCCGACAGTACATACGCAGCAAAGAATGTCGTATGCCCTCTAGGATTGGAGGTGGAGAAGATACATGCATGCCCTAATGACTGCATCCTCTATTGGGGTGCATACAAGGATCTGAACGCATGCCCGGTATGCGGTGCATTGCGGTATAAGATCAGACGAGATGACCCTGGTGATGTTGACGGCGAGCCCCCCAGGAAGAGGGTTCCTGCGAAGGTGATGTGGTATGCTCCTATAATACCACGGTTGAAATGTCTGTTCAGAAACGAAGAGCATGCCAAGTTGATGCGATGGCACAGTGAGAACCGAAAGAAAGATGGGAAGTTGAGAGCACCCGCTGACGGGTCGCAGTGGAGAAAAATCGAGAGAAAGTACTGAGATGAGTTTGCAAAGGACCCAAGGAATGTATGGTTTGCTTTAAGCGCGGATGGCATTAATCCTTTCGGGGAGCAAAGCAGCAATCACAGCACCTGGCCCGTGACTCTATGTATGTATAACCTTCCTCCTTGGATGTGCATGAAGCGAAAGTTCATTATGATGCCAGTTCTCATCCAAGGCCCTAAGCAACCCGGTAACGAAATTGATGTGTACCTAAGGCCATTAGTTGAAGAACTTTTATAGCTGTGGAATGGAAACGGTGTACGTACGTGGGATGAGCACAGACAAGAGGAATTTAACCTTAAGGCGTTGCTGTTCGTGACCATCAACGATTGGTCCGCTCTCAGTAACCTTTCAGGACAGACAAACAAAGGATACCACGCATGCATGCACTGTTTAGATGACACTGAAAGTATATACCTGGACAAATGCAGGAAGAATGTGGACTAGCTGTTCCGAATGACGCTGAGGGACACGCACCCATGTGGAAGAAGAAATCTATATTTTGGGACCTACCCTACTGGAAAGACCTAGAGGTCCGCTCCTCAATCGACGTGATGCATGTGACGAAGAACCTTTGTGTGAACCTGCTAGGCTTCTTGGGCGTGTATGGGAAGACAAAAGATACACCTGAGGCACGGGAGGACCTGCAACATTTGCACGAAAAAGACGGCATGCCTCCGAAGCAGTATAAAGGTCCTGCCAGCTACGCTCTTACGAAAGAAGAGAAAGAAATCTTCTTTGAATGCCTGCTCAGTATGAAGGTCACGACTAGCTTCTCATCGAATATAAAGGGAATAATAAATATGCCAGAGAAAAAGTTTCAGAACCTAAAGTCTCATGACTGCCACGTGATTATGACGCAACTGCTTCCGGTTGCATTGAGGGGGCTTCTACCGGAAAACGTCCGATTAGCCATTGTGAAGCTATGTGCATTCCTCAATGCAATCTCTGAGAAGGTGATCAATCTAGAAATCGTACCAAGGCTAAGGAGTGATGTGGCGCAATGTCTTGTCAGTTTCGAGCTGGTGTTCCCACCATCCTTCTTCAATATCATGACACACGTCCTAGTTCATCTAGTCGACGAGATTGTCATCCTGGGCCCGTATTTCTACACAATATGTTCCCCTTTGAGAGGTTCATGGGAGTCCTCAAGAAATATGTCCGTAACCGCGCTAGGCCAGAAGGAAGCATCTCCATGGGCCATCAAACAGAGGATGTTATCAGGTTTTGTGTTGACTTCATTCCTGGCCTTAAGAAGATAGGTATCCCTAAATCGCGGTATGAGGGGAGACTGACCGGAAAAGGCACTCTTGGAAGAGACTCAATAATATGCAGGGACGGATATTCTTGGTCTCAAGCACACTACACAGTTCTACAGAACTCTACCTTGGTGACCCCGTATGTCGATGAACACAAGAATAGTCTGCGCTCCAAACACCCGGAGCAGTGCGATGACTGGATTACATGTGAACACATCAGGACTTTCAGCAGTTGGCTGGAAACACGTCTCAGAGGTGACAACACTGTTTGTGATGAGTTGTACTTGTTGTCCAGGGGACCATCTTTGACTGTATTGCCTTACAAAGGATACGAGATAAATGGGAATACATTTTACACGATCGCCCAAGATCAAAAGAGCACCAACCAAAACAGGGGTGTCCTCTTTGATGCAGCAACCGAGAGCGGAAAGGACACATATTATGGTTACATAGTGGACATATGGGAACTTGACTACGGACCTGATTTTAAGGTCCCTTTGTTTAAGTGCAAATGGGTCAATCTGTTAGGTGGCGGGGTACAGGTAGACCCACAGTACGGAATGACAAGAGTGGATCTGAAAAATCTTGGGTACACTGACGAACCGTTCGTCCTAGCCAATGATGTGGCATAGGTTATCTATGTGAAGGACATGTCTACCAAACCGAGAAAAAGAAAAGATAAGGAAGCGAATACATCATACGATGAGCCAAAGCGCCACATAGTTCTTTCAGGAAAAAGGAACATCCTGGGAGTGGACGGCAAGACAGACATGTCTGAAGATTATGAAAAGTTTCATGAAATTCCTCCCTTAAATGTCAAGGCTAACCCAAGCATCCTGATAAACAATGAAGATTATCCATGGTTATGGCGCAATAAGCAAATGACACAAGCGAAGAAAAAGTGAAGACTTTCTCCCGCAACTATTATGATGATACCATGCCAACTTTGTAACACACGAACATGCTACCATTGTCCGTTTTGTACATGCACATGCTATGTGGGTGAAATTATGATACCATCCCAACTTTCAACTTTTTCAGAGTTCATTTGAAATGCTTTCATGTCTTATGGTTCGTCCCTGGCCCATGACCATTAGTCCTGGTTTGTGCCACAAACCGGGACTAAAGGGTTGTCCTCGTTGCGGGCAGAGTTTAGTCCCACCTCGCCAATCGAATGGGGCTCACACCGGTTTATAAGCCCTTCCCTCTCTGCATTGTTGAGCTCCTCTCGAAGTGAAAATAGAAGCCCTAATAGAGAAAAGTTTAACCTAAATTCATAGTGAATTTCTCTGAAATTCATAGAAATTTACTAGGAATTTAGGTTGAATTTTCTCTATAAGCGCATCTATTCTCATTTTTTTAGTAAGTTAATCACAAACTTGTGATTCAAACAATTTTCAAAGAATTCAAATTTTAACTATTCAAATTTGAAAACTAATGGCACTAATAGAAAGTTTATAATTTTTCTAAAACTAATGACACTAACAGAAAGTTCATAATTTTGCTAACCTAAAAGCAAACAGAATTAAAAATTAAAGCAAAAAACAAAAGAAAATAAATAATGCAAAAGACAAATAAAAAAACAGGAAAAAACTATTTTTATAGTAAAGTTAATCACAAAATAAAATAAATAAAGCAACAAAGAAAACAAAAAAACTAAAAAAGTGTTTTCAAATTTGAAAACTAATGGCACTAACAGAAAGTTTATAATTTTTCTAAAACTAATGGCACTAACAGAAAGTTTATAATTTTGCTAACCTAAAAGCAAACAGAATTAAAAATTAAAGCAAAAAACAAAAGAAAATAAATAATGCAAAAAACAAATCAAAAAAACAGGAAAAAACTATTTTTATAGTAAAGTTAATCACAAAATAAAATAAATAAAGCAACAAAGAAAACAAAAAAACTAAAAAAGTGTTTTCAAATTTGACAACTAATGGCATTAACAAAAAGTTTATAATTTTTCTAAAACTAAAAGCATAACGAATTAAAAAATAAAGCAAAAAACAAAAGAAAATAAATAAAGCAACAAAAAAACAAAAAAATGCCACCTACTGGGCCACCACGGCCTGAATACGACTAGAAACCCTATCATTGGCTAGGATTCAGGCCCGCAGTAGGCCGAGTAGGCCCACAGGCATTGCAGTGACAGATTAAGCCCAAAAGCCTGCAGTTGAGAGGAGCTCGGGAGGGTGGGCGCAACAACGCCTATAAACCACTCCCGAGCCGTCTCAACTAGCGAGGTGGGACTAAACTTTTGGGCACGGGGCAGCACAAGGCCATTGGTCCCGGTTGGTGCCACCAACCGGGACCAATACTTTGTGTATATAAGCAGGACTTAGGAAATTTTCAGTTTCTCATCGACCATTTGCCCCCGACGCCGCCAGGCTGCCCGTGCTCGCCGTCGTCGTCGCCCCGCGCCCCTGCCCCGTGCTCGCCATCGCCGCCCGCTCCTCGTCGCCGTCGCCCTGCCCCTGCCCCGTCTCGCCCCCGTGCGCCGGCGCCCTCGCCGCCCCGCCGTCGCCTCGAGCTCCCCTGCTCGCGCGCGCCGCCCTGCGCCCCGAGCCCCTGCCACGGACTCGCCGTCGCCGCCCGCCCCTGCCCCGACGCGCGCCGCCCCGGCCCGCCCCCGTCGCCGTCGCCCGCGCCCCTGCCCCGACGCACGCCGCCTCGGCCCGCCCTCGCCGTCGCCTGCGCCCCTGCCCGCCTCCTCAGCTTGGTCCGGCCGCCGGCGCCCTCCCTTTGCAATTTTTTTTTCATATATATGCTTGTTTTATATATATATGCTTGTTATATATATACTTGTTTATATATGTATATATGTAATTATTTTTTTATAGAATATGATGTTTTTTTCATAGATGATCACATATATGATGTATGCACGAATGTGGATGAAATATGATGTTTTTTTGTTCGGAACATGATGTTTTTTTAATTCACATATTTTTTTGTTCATGAGAGAGGTGGGGACGTTGAGGGATCATAGATGTATTTTTTCAGAATTTTCTATCGTGCATAGACGGATTTTAGACCACGGGAGCACCCCCTCTCTATCGTTGCAAAATTTGCTAAGTGATATTAAGAAGGAAGGAAAAGAAGTATAGGAAAGAAAGAAAATAAGAAGAGGAAAGAAAGAAGAAGAGGAGAGGAAGAAGAGGAGAAATAAATAAGAAGAAGAAAAAAGAAGAAAAAGAAGAGCAGAAGAAGAAAGGAATAGTGGAGAAGAAGAGAAAATAGAATATATTCTATTTTTTCTTCTTCTCCACTATTCCTTTCTTCTTCTCCTATTTTTTTTCTTCTTTTTTTCTTCGATCTTCTCCTCTAGCTATTCCTTTCTTCTTCTCCTCTTTCTTCTTCTTCTTCTTCTTCTTCTTCTTCTTCTTCTTCTTCTTCTTCTTCTTCTTCTTCTTCTTCTTCTTCTTCTTCTTCTTCTTCTTCTTCTTCTTCTTCTTCTTCTTCTTCTTCTTCTTCTTCTTCTTCTTCTTCTTCTTCTTCTTCTTCTTCTTCTTCTTCTTCTTCTTCTTCTTCTTCTTCTTCTTCTTCTTCTTCTTCTTCTTCTTCTTAATTTTTATCGGGAACGAGGGTGTCAAGGATCGCCGAGGGGTCGAGGGTCGGGAACTAGGGTAGAGGGTCGAGGGTCGTTAAGGGGTCAAGGGTCGAGGGTTTCAGGGTCGAGGGTTCGAGGGTTCTATAGGGTCGAGGGATCAAGGGTCGAGGGTTCCAGGGCCGTCTAGGGGTCGAGGGTTCCAGGGTCGTCGAGGGTTCGAGGGGTCGAGGATCTCCGAGGGGTCGAGAGAGGTTTCCTAGTGTCAAAGTATTGAAGAAATCCATGGCTTCATCATTAGCCGAAAGTAACCAGTGCATGACGAAGTCCTCTAAAGTTATTTTGGAATGGTGTCCCGGATAGGATAATTTGCCTTTTTGTATGAATTTCAGCAAAGGCCTTCCAAATAACGATACTTGGAAGGTTCTTGCTGAACTTTGTACCAAAAAGCGAATTATCCTATTTAGGACTCCGTTCCAAAATAACTTTGGAGAGCTTCGTACCATCATGCACCTGTTACTTTCGCCTAATGATGAAGACATGGTTTTCTTGAATCCTTTGATACTAGGCAACCTCCCGACCCCTCGGCGATCCTCTCGAACATGAGAGGAAGAAGAGGATCACCGAGGGGTCGAGGGTTCCAGGGTCGTCGAGGGTTCGAGGGGTCGAGGATCGCCGAGGGGTCGAGAGAGAGATTTCCTAGTGTCAAAGTATTGAAGAAATCCATGGCTTCATCATTAGCCAGAAGTAACCAGGGCATGACGAAGTCCTCCAAAGTTATTTTGGAATGGTGTCCCGGATAGGATAATTTGCCTTTTTGTATGAATTTCAGCAAAGGCCTTCCAAATAACGATATTTGGAAGGTTTTTGCTGAACTTTGTACCAAAAAGCGAATTATCCTATCTAGGACTCCGTTCCAAAATAACTTTGGAGAGCTTCGTACCATCATGCACCTGTTACTTTTGCCTAATGATGAAGACATGGTTTTGTTGAATCCTTTGACACTAGGCAACCTCCCGACCCCTCGGCGATCCTCTCGAACATGAGAGGAAGAAGAGGATAAAAAAAAGAAGGGGAAGAAGAAAAAAAAAGAGGAGAAGAAAGAATAGAGGAGTTCTTCTCCTCTCTTTTTTCGTCTTCCTCTTTTTTTATCAGGAACGAGGGTCGTCGAGGGACATAGATCTAGTGTCGTCGTTGTCGATATATACCCCTCCCGATAGCTTTAACACGTGGGGGGGGGGTCGATATTACCCCCTCCTTGAAGCGTTCTCGAGGCCACCCCAAACCCTTGAAGCATTGTCGAGGCCACCCCAAACCCTAGAGAAGCAGCGTCCAGGCCACTAATTAATATATATGATTCCTTACTATGATTAGGTAGCTAGTTTTACGTTTGCCACTAATATATCCATCTGTCATGTTTGAATAATAATTGCCATGTTGTAAATATTTGTAGAAACTATGGACACCGCCCGAGACGAAGCAAAAGAAGCGTTGTTGAGGGACATAATCGCAGAAGGAAGTGATGCCGTCTCGTTGTTTCTCAACGACACTGATGGTCTGGAAGGAGAGGGTGAAGAAGCTGGCTACGGTGACCTAATACCGGTGCAAGAAGAAGAACATGAGGACGGCTCCGGTGACCCAATGCCGGTGCAAGAAGGAGACCGTGATGACGGCTCCGGTGACCGAACCGAGCCCGGCCAGATATATATATTAGTTAAGCCTGTGCTGACTAGCTGATTGATGCATTCATTGTTTTGGTATGTACACATATTAATTAAGTCTTTGTTCTTTTTTCTAGCCCTCCAGATCGAGCACAACTTCGGTAACGAGACGAGGCCCGAAGAAAAAGTTGAGCTCGGATGAAAGGTTTGAGATCATAGCAATCGCGCCCGACGGCCAACCGATTGAACCCATCCGAAGAAAGAACGCATTTGTTGCTCAGTGCGGGGTTCTGGTTAGGGACAAGATCCCGATAAGCATCCAGCAATGGTTTAAGCCGGCTATAGAAGACCCTGAGGTGTCTTATGTCAATGATATGCAGAAAAATGATCTTTGGACTGAGCTGAAGTCAAATTTCACCCTACCGCCAGAGGATAATCCAGAGAACCCAGTTAAAGAGTAATTAATCAAGTCTTTTGCTCTTAAGAGGATGGCAGAACTATTCAGGAGGTGGAAGAAAGAGTTGAATAAGTTTGTCGAAAATAATGAGACACCAGAATTCAAGGGCAGATATGAGAAGATCAGAGATCACTGGCCTGCATTTGTGGCCCACAAGACATTGGAAAAGAGTAAGAAGATGTCGCCGACAAACAAGCAAAATGCTGCGAAGAAGAAGCATCACCATCGCACGGGGTCAGGTGGCTACCTTGTAGCCTGGCCTAAGTGGGCCAAGACTGAGAATGATCTGGTTGATAAAGGGATCGAACCAGAGACAATTAACTGGCCAGACCATTGCGGACTTGGTTCTTCGGGGCTGGCGGAACCTTGGACCCTGTAACAGGGAAGTGCATTTGGACGAACAATCAAATGGACATACCAGTCAGGAAGCTTAAGCAGTATATCGAAGCAGCGCAGCAAGGGACGTTCTTTCCAGGCAGAGAGAACGACGAGCTCACAATGGCCCTCGGGAATCCTGAGCACCCTGGACGGACACGAGGCACGCCAGGCTCCATTCCGTGGAAGGTTGGGTTTCCAGACGCAGGCGGTTACAAATCCCATGAGAGGAGGAAAAAAGTGCAGCAGACCCAAATGCAGGCGCTGCAAGCAAGGGTAGACGCGATAGAAGAACGAGAAGCAAATCGCAGCAAACGTACTGCCGAAGCTTCCCCCGAAGCTACCCCGCCATCTCAGCATAGAAGCAGCGTGGCTTCCACCGAGCTGCTTCAGCCGGAGCATGCCTTGACGGCTCCTGCCAGCTATCCCGTGGATGCTATCACGGAGTCTCAAAATTGCCACCTTATGACGCAATGGATGAATTTGAAGGTCAAGGCGGCTGTTGGCTCTGTTTATCCTACTGAACCTGGCGCAACTTTTCACTACCGGCCGATTCCAGAAGGATATGCTAGGGTGATGATGGATGAAATAACGGAGGGATTTGAGGACCTCCAGCTTGACCACCCTATCGGTGAAGGGGAGACTCGGCTGGGGTCTGCTCTGAAGACTCCACGCCTATGGCGGAAGGAGCTCATCAACCTTCCGAACTGGACGCCTCCGCCTCCTCCTCCTCCTTCGGCGAGTCAGGGCACTCCGCCTCCTCCACCGCCTCCTCCTCTGGCGAGTGACGGTCAGGGCCCTCGGCCGGCTCCTTCTCCGGCACGTGGCGGCACTCCACCTCCTTCTCCGCCTGCGTCGGCGCGCCCGAGCAGCTAGCCTCCTCCTTCTCCACCTCGTCAGCAAGGGCGGAAGAGACCCGCCGCCGCTCCGGCAGCTGCTCCGGCGCGTCGTAGTCCTTCTCCTCCGCCTCGTAAGCAAGTAAAGAAGACAACCGCTCTGTCTGCTCGGCCGGCGTCTAGCACTACAACCAGAGGCGGGAGGACATACAGATTCGGTCCTTCTTTGAAGAGTCCACAGAAGTTACCATACGAGAGGACCCCGGAGGAGAACGCGAAGATCGCGCAAACCAAAGTGGATGACTGGTTTCAAGGGTTGAAAGCAAAGAGACATCCACCTCCGGAGGAGAAGGTAGATCCGGTGAAAGTGAAGCGCACTCTGGCTGCCCTGGCAAAACCACCCAAGTCTCCGCCGAAAGGCAACTATGAGCGCATTATTGCAAAGACATGGGCCGAAGCGGAGCGGTCGGGAAGTACAGTCAGTGATCAAAGGCTGAAAGGACGACGAGCAGCTGGGAAACAAATTGCCCAGCTCGGCGAACAAGCGAAGCAATCGTGCCCCCCGCTCAAGGTGCCTAGCGACATCGTCGATCCGAGGATGGTGCCCGGTTATTGCAATGTTGACGATTACCTGCCCGACGATGTACATTATAATCTCATGGAGGTGCAGATACACAGATACGAGTACGGGAAGCCTCTCGTCAAAGATGACAAATCTTTAACAACGATGATGTGAAGATTACATGATTGGTACTTGAAAATCTGTAGAGAGTCTGGGGGGAGGAGTACTTTGTATGCGAGAGTTAAACCGGAGCATGACCTCGTTGGAATTGAACTGTTGCCTATTCCATTTGAGGAGTTCTATCAGTTTTTTCATCAATTGGCCCTCGATAAAACAACGGTCACCTGCTACTATCTGTAAGTACTACTACTTCTGTCATTAAGTCTCTCTATATAGCTCATCTCTTTCATTGCATGTATTTATAATTATCCTCACTATATTATGCAGATTGAAGATCGCCGAATTGAAGAACAGACAAATCGAAGATATTGGGTTCGTTAACACATATCTCATAGATGCAACTGAGGTTGAACATCGTCCCGAAGATACCAAGGCCAACTTGCTATGATCATTCAAAAAAAATGAAAACAAAGATATAATACTCTTTCCTTACAACTTTAAGTAAGTGTTACTGTCTTGTGCATATTCGGTTTCCCTTATATATTAGTCCAGGTTATAGTAATGTAATTGATGAGTTATGCATGCGTGCGCAGGTACCACTATATTCTCCTAGAGATTAGGCTTGAGCAGGGAGTAGTAACTTTCTTGGACTCTAAACGAAAAGATCCCCAGGAGTATGCGGACATGACTGAAATCCTCAAGAAGTAAGTTAAATCGATCATTATCCACCATATCAGCAACTTTGTTCATTTCCTGATATCAAGTAATTGTTTTCTTTATCCGGCAGGGTTTGGAGAAAATTCACCAGAAAAGTTCCGGGACTGCCGAAGGAGCTGGAATTTAGACACCCGAAAGTAAGTACTATAGTAGCATGTTCCGCGCATCTCCTAGTGATTCAAGCGCTAGTTTCATCAATACCATTTAGCATTCTTGCTTATCAGTTTGATTGACCTCTATTTCTTGTAAAGTGGTTGTGGCAGGAACAAGGGAATGATTTCTGTGGATAGTATGTCTGCGAGTCCATCCGCCACACGACCTATGAGCGGGGCGGGTACTCTGACGAACAATATGAAGTACGTAAATAACAACATTCACAATTTTCTTTTATTACCATCATTTGTGTTGAGTTTCATTTATTCATATATATATATGTATTGACCCCCTTCTTCAAATTAGATGTTTCGGAAGCGGGATGAACTCCTAGCACCAGCTCGCATGCGAGCAATTCAAAAGGAATTGGCGGCATTCTTTCTTGACCACGTGATCGCTGAAGACGGAGAATACTATGTGGATCATGAGTCCGTATGATTATATTTGTAAGAGATAATTATTGTATATATGTAGCCGGTAGTGTCGGATAGATATACGAGAAGTTGTTGTTCGACCAATCTCTCGGAGAAGGAGAGGTGGTCGATATCACTTCTCTCTGTATGCATATATGTTCATGACGATCTTCTGTTTCCTTCGTTTGCTTACTAGCTAGCTAGCGTGTCTAGTCCTCTCTATACGTATGTATAGTACGTAGCGTCGACCAAGCACGAACATAAGAGAGGACACTTCTCTCTATTAATTATAGCTAACTAACACAATATATGAAACACCTAAATTAACCCCCCAAAACCCCGAAAACCCCCAACCCCCTTTTAAAAAAAACAAAACCCCAGCCACAGAAATGCTGACGCGTGGATGCCTATTGGTCCCGGTTGGTGCCACCAACCGGGACCAAAGGGGCTCCTACCTGGGCTCCGCGCATAGGCCACGTGGAGGCCCATCAATCCCGATTCTGGATTGAACCGGGACTAAAGCGCCGTGGCATTAGTACCGACCCTTTAGTCCCGGTTCAGGAACCGGGACTAAAGGCCTTTACGAACTAAGACAACAAGCCATTTTTCTATCAGTGCACCTTGAAATTCACGCAGGGGTGGGGGATAGGTTGGGCATCCTACATCATGTGTTAGGGAGGGAGAATGTGTCATGTATGCTCACATGTGTTCTGCCATGTGGGTGGGCCCCCTCGCCGCTATCGAACAACTCCTTCCACACAAGTTACAAGGAACCTGGCCGCTCGCTCCTCGTGCTGTCCACTGCGCACGTAGGAGTGAATTCCCCTTCATAATGTAGATATCAGTTGTGCATGCAAAGAAATTTTTTAGCATTGACATCTTCCCATTAACGTAAGATTTCAACGACTTTTTGAAATCATCCCACGTCTTATACAATCGTGCAAATTTTAATTTGGCCTTCTTAAATTCTATCGCTAGCAGATATTTCATATAGATACAATTTTGTCAAAAAGTCTACTCTTTGCTTGTTTTAAATAAGTTCAAGTCAGCTATTCACATGTATTTTAGTAGGTACAATGAAAATAATCTAAAGAAATAGTGCAGTATCCACTCAACTAAACAATTAAAGTGAATATTTGCACTTCTAATCATCTCGAAGCTTGAAGCAACTAAACCTCTTTTTAGTTTTTGTAACAAATTTTGTGGGAAGATCTTGTGATCTTGGCATATGATTTAGCACTATTAATTTTATAATGTATAACAAACTAAGCTTGTAATGACATAATGCCTGTCTCATTGGCGATATTTTCGGATAATACATTCTCAACAGCCCCTTTTTGGGGGAAGATCTAGTATATTCAGAGCTAGTATATATCATTGTTGAGGAAATCGTTAACTGGTAACTGCTCGGTTGGCTGACGAGTAGGGGATTAATAGGCTAATCGGCCATTTAATCAATTAATCGGACGATTTATCAGTTTATCGGCTACTCGGTGACCCTATGAGTAGGGATTAATCGGCAAGTTAACTGGTTAATCGGATGAATTCTTGAACAGGGTATATATATATATATATATATATATATATATATATATATATATATATATATATATATATATATATATATATAATTACCTAAGTTTGAGAGGTATCCGGCATGAGAGTTCTGAAGATTAATTGTTGGGAACCACCATAGTTGATTAACCTTTAGAGCAACTCTAGCAGACCCTGCAAAACGCCCCAGCCCGAAAAATAACCGCCAAATTGCAGGTCGGGGCCAGAAAATCTGCACGAGCAGACCCCGCATCCCGCCCCGGCCCGCAAATTTTTTTGCGGGGCGCGGCAAATCTTCTTCCCCAACCTCTATCTTCACGGGCTAGGAGGCCGACCCGATCTCAACCCCTATCCCGCGCGAGATTTGGCGGGAGGGACATTTCCGCGAGGCTCTTCCCACTCCCCGCACCCTCCGCCACCATTGCCCCCACTCCGCAAGCTCCGGATGCTCCTCCCCAGCCGTCCCTCGCTGCCATGAACGACCCCATGCTGTCCCCCGTCACCGTCGAGGTTGCGCACACCCCTTCCCCTCGGGCGGATCTCGTCGCCGACCATGTTGGCCCCGCCGCCGTCGCCCAAGCCCACGCCGCGCCTGCCCGCAAGCGGCAGGGCAACGTGGTCGTGCAGGGCGGGAATCCGGTCGCCCCCGCCGCGATGGCCCGCGCTCCAGGCGCCAACGCGGCAACGCGATCCCGGCCGGCGGCGGAGAAGGTCGACAAGGTCGCGGGCGTAAAGAGGAAGGTTCCGGCTTCAAAGAAGCCACCTTCTTCAACCTCTCGCTCCATCCCGCCGCAAGGAGGTGCTCCAGCGATGCCGTTCAACGGTGCCGCTTCCCCCGCGAGTGAGGTGTTCGACGAAATGGCCGGAAGGTATGCGTCTTCGGTCTTGGCGATTCCCTTCCATTTTTCGCCATTATTCTTGATAGCACATGACTTGTTATCGTTCACTATAGCGGTGGTTCGAACAATGCAACAACCGAGTTCATGAACTTGTTGGACACGAACGCGGTTGACATTGATCAAGCCCCTTTCGAACCATTCGAGTACAATGAAACGGAGGGCGGTGTGGATGATCATGGTTGTGCGGACGAATTGGAGGAGATCGAAGCAGAATCATTTGAGCAATCGCAAGCAAAAACTGGGAAAAGCATAAAATCGAAGAACTACACGATTTTGGAAGATCAAGCTTTGATTCAAGCATGGAGTGCGGTGTCTCTTGATGCATGCACGGGTACTTCTCAAACTTCCAAGAGATATTGGCAAAGGATCGAATATCAATACTTCCGCATTATGGAAAAGCACCCCAATAGGACTCCACGCATATTTCGGTGCTTCAAGGGCGTTGGGAGAACATCCAACCTATGTGGAGCCGTTGGGCAGCTTGCTTGGAGCAAGTACACAATGCACCTCCAAGTGGAACCGTGGAGTCCGACTATGTGAGTTTGTTTTGCCTTTGTTCAAATTGTGCATCATCATATTGCATCATGGGAAATGATTGGATCACTTTGTTCACATTGTGTAGGACAAGATTGCTCAACATAGATACAAGGACATGGAAGCTTTGGAAGGAAAATTTTTCAAACTAGAGCATTGTTGGGAGTTGCTCCAAAAGTGTGAGAAGTGGAAGTTGATCGACAAAGAATCCCTACCAAAGAGAGGCTCACTTACAAACATGGATGAAGATGAGGATGATGATGGCCCAAGAAATTTGCACAGGCCCGATGGCAACAAGAAGACCAAGGAGAAGATGAAGAGAGAGCAAGAAGCATCAAGCTTGAGGGAGAAGATTGATGCCATGGTGCAATCCAACGAGTCGATGTTGTTGAAATCCTTGGAGATCAAGAAAGAGTTGGCCGAGAAGAAGGCGAAGGAGGAGAAAGAAAAGTGGCAGTTGCTCAAGGAAGAGGGACTGCGCAAAGCTGCCATCATGGAGAGAAGAGCACGCGCCACCGAAAACAAATCTATGTCCATGTTGCTCGCCGAAGAGAACAAGATCATGTCAATGAACCGCAATGACATGGACGACCTCACCAAAACATGGCATGATATGGCAAGGAGAGAAATCTTGAAGAGAAGAATGGTGGCGTCGGCCGGTCCGTGCTATAGTTCCGGTGATGTTTTCTCCGCTCCATATGGTGGCAATGTGGATGATTTCGGTGCGGGAGTTGGAACAAGCATCGGGGATGGATTCGGTGGCGCCAATGAACTCCAACGTAGACTCGATGGCGCGGCGTGAAGATCGATCAAGATGATGCCGGACATGGGCGCAAACCTTTTGCAGGGCCCTCTTTTGCGTTAGCCATAATGAACTTGGTTTCTATTTGCGCATAAAACTGTTTATGTCGTTTGAATTTGAACTTGTTTGTGAAATCCTATGTCAAATGCGAGATTTGCAGTTTATCTGTTTGCGGGTCGTCAGGTTGGTGTCCAAGCAGAACCCGCATAGCCGACCCGTAAAAAAGCATATTTCGCGAATATACTTTTTTACGGATCCGTTTGAGGGGTCTGCATCTGTGCCAGCCCGTGCCGGCCCGCAAAAGCGGTTTTGCGCGAACTGCAGACGCGTTTTGCGGGCCGACAGGATGCGGGGTCTGCTAGAGTTGCTCTTAGTGTGCTCCAACTTTTGGCTGGCTCTAGGAAGTCATCAGTGCCATATTAGGCCACTTCCAATGCATAGGTGCTTAGATAAAGTGCTAAGCATATTTAGAAGTTTGGCAATTAATATCCATAATGCATAGGTGCTTCATTTGTTGGTGCTAAGCTTCCTTTATTTAATGCTTTAGCAACTAAATTATTTCATGTATTGGTGGATTTCTTTCCTTTAATTGCTTTTGCTTAGATTCACGTGCATGGCATTGGTTTTTTCTGAGGTCATCAAAATCATCTCTCTCCTCTTTATTATTTTGTCACATCATATTTTTTGACTACATACTTAGCACCTGTAGGTGGAGCATTGGGGAAGGCCTAAGCCCCTAAGAGATCGACAAACAACATAATTTCTAACGCTGAGTTCATCCATATTGATGGACAGTTGGACACACAGAGGACCACTGATTGAACCGCCTTACACACATGTGCGGACACCCACACATTTATGTCATCGTTATAATGTCCGACCAATGTTGCTCCTTGCTTGCGTGACATACTGGACATTGTCCTAGTGTATGCTGCTGATATAGATGGCAGCATCCGTGGTGTTGCGTAATTTGAGATGGGAGGTGGTGCAGGCTGCCGAGATGGAGGGAGCATCCATGGTGGTTCATCTTGTGAGCTGGGGAGTTTTTCTCAAGGGCAGGCCCGAGCACAAGGGGGTGCGACATGTGCGCCCGATTTCTAGGGCCCCAAAATTTGTACGCAGTACTCTGTTTAGATGGGCCTCTTCAGTGATTCAGTCTTCGATATGGGCTTTCTGTTGTCTGCGTCTGCTGTGCCTGAAGAAGCGCCGATCGGGCCATCGGGGTGATGCCTCTCACCCATCATCGCTCGATTCGATCGAGACGAGCGAAGCGACCAGACGTTCCTTCGCCTCTTCGTCTCGCGCTGGCGGCCATCGCTCGACGCGGTAGGTTAGGGCTTCTGACTCCTCTCCTTTCCCCTTTCCTTGGTGTTGAATCCAGGATCGAGCGGTTCAGTACTTCAGTTCCAATCTAACGTGTAGTTCCTTTTCTTGAGTTAGGAGACAAGACACAGGAGGGCAGGACCGGTCGAACAACAGCCCGTGGGGAGGACCTGATTCATCTGAACTCCGAAGGCAAGTAAAGTTCAGGTTATCTTTCAATCATCAAATTTTTAAGCGTCTTCGTGTCAATAATTAATTTTGATCGCTTTCGGCCCGCTATTTTTAGTCCTATATGCACACTACTATGACACAACATAGACTTACTGATTTGGCCACAATAGCACTGGAGAGTGATGTAGTGGAGAAGATTTCTTATGAGGATATGATTGAAGGTTTTGTTACAAAGGACACTAAAAGAATGATATTGTTTAAGTGAAGACTATACAACCAAGAATAGGTACGATTCTTGATGTTTCCAATCATTATGTAAGATATTGTGATCTTTATATTATCACGGTAATGTTTATATAGTATTTTTTAGTGAAATAGGGTCCACTTTAGAGTTTTGCACAGGGCCTCCAATTTGGCCGGCTCGGCCCTGCTCAAGGGAACGTGAGCTTGGGAGGTGCCACGAACTGCCGGGGATGGCTTACTTAGGCCTCTAGGCAGCCTAGGCCCTTGGGCAACACAACCCTATCTGGTGGAGCAAACGACACATTACAATTACCTTGAAGTAGCCATGCTATTCGTACAAGAGCTGAGCAAATGTGTGCACGCCTTGATCGTCGCCCTGCACATTGCCCGCTAACATATGTTTTCTCTTTCCCTTCAGTTGTTCTTTTGGGTTTTAATCGAGGTAAATAGCCGAGATTACTAATTAAAGGGTATCCCTTGCAAACGTCATTCCCGCCTTTCATTATTTGATTTCTCGTGTCGATATCACAGTTATGCCTCTCATGGAAGAAATATGTGCTTCCATAGAAGCAAATCTAACCTTCTTGTGGAATAAAAAAAAGTTTACTCTTTTTTTAATAGGCACAGCTGTACCTCTTGCGGAACAAAAAAAAGAGTTTGTTTTTGCTTCAAAATCAAGGGAAAACCATGCGAAAACAAAAAAAAAGTGCCAAAAACCCCGAGAAAAAACCATGTAGACTCCAAACAAATGGCGGCGGCTGAGAGCGTCCCAAGTGGCGCGCTCTAAGCCCTGTATGTCAAAAAATTACCTCTTAATTGCGTGTTTAGAAAGGAATCATGTTTTTTTTAAAATCAAGTATTTAAAAGGTTCATGGGTTCTTAAACTACCCGCACATGTCCTGATATATTGTGAAAAATGTGCGAAACATATGAAGGAGAAAAAATATAAATCAAGAAGAAAATGTGGAAAAGGAAAAAAATGCAAGAAACCGTATGTGAAATTGTAAAATTAAAAAGAAACCAAACAATTGGATAAAGATACAAATATAAATTTATAAATAAAGAATTGAAAATCAAATGGAAAACAACATAGAAATTTATCGCAGGTGCGCATACAATTTAGTGGGCCATTGCAATGCGAGTGACAAGGAAACTTTTTTGGCAGATCTCGCAGCGGCACGCCTTGCCAGCACGCAAGCAAACCACTCCTTCTTGTTCTTGGCAGACCATGCAAGCATCAAAGAAATAAAGGAGAACGCAATTGTAGGACCCGCGGCTGCACGTCATCCAGTTGTTCTCCGTCCCTCTTCGCAGGAAAAAAAACCCTCTTAGGTCTGATAGGCGATTTATGCTTTTCACCTGCATAATTAGGCATTTTTGGCCATTGGATCTATCTGTGAACCTCCCGAGGTTCTGTTGCTAACAACATACCACTACACGGGATGGGCCACTCCTCCCATAACAAAATCTACAATATGTCCTTATTTTGACTTACAAGGCCATAGTTGTGTGAGTGACAAAGGAAACTTTTTGGGCTGCTCACAGTTGCACGTCTCGTCAGTGAGCGAACCATTCCGTGTGGGCCGACCAGCCGACCGATCAACGAGAAAGTGGGCATGCAGCCGACCGATCAGTTACTCTTGGGTGTGCATCATCCAGTTCTTCTCTGAATCTCTTCTCAAGGGAGGAAACCACTTTTTCAGCCCTCCGGATCAGCACGTTTAGGCTTTTTTGGCCCGTTATCTATTTGTGAAATGTCCCGAGCTTCTGTTGCTAACTACAACCTTTTACACAAATTGGGTTGCTCCACCCGTAAAACAATCAACGATCTGCAGTTTTTTGGTCTCACATGGCCTGATGCGACTGACCAAGGAGACTTTTTTGGAGTAGCTCGCAACTAAGGCCACTTTGAAAAATAATAAATAAAAAAATTTGGGGATTTATAAAAATATTTTACACGTATTTTGTAATTCCGAATAATTTTTCAAAACATAGAAAATTATTTTTTGAAGAACACTTATAAAATATGAAGAACATTTTTAATAGTTTTTGCCCATCTTTACATAATAATGTCCAATTTATGAAATGTGTGAAATTTTTGTTTTCAAAAGTAAGATTTCTATAATATTTGAGTAATTTGTAGAAAACTTGAAAATTTTCAGATTCTGAGAAGATTTTTAAAAATTGTGAACATTTCTGAAAGAAAAAAAATTAAAAAATAAAAAACCCGTCAAAAAGTCTCTACAGAAAAATAAAAAATCTGAAAGAACAAAATTAGCTACTTTGGCCGGCCCATCAGTATGCTTGATGTGGATTTCCCAATGATTTGTTTGAAGAGAGCGACAAATATGATTCATGCTCGCAGACGTATGTCTTGCCAGAGGTGAAGTATCCCATGTGCACCGACCAAGCGAGAAACCAAGGAGAAAAAGGACGCATTGTCTCTCTGCTAGAGCTCAAATGAGCTTGGGTGAATAGTAAGATTTTAAAAGATGGTTGAAAAAATAATTCTGATTTTTTTGGCTAACAGTGACAAATGTTTTGAGTACTCACAAAGTTTCGTCGTGGAATGACATTCGTGAAAATTGTGCTAAAAAACCAAAATCAATTCTCCAAAAATGCTATTTTTTGAAAGCATTTTGGAGTGCTGATTTTGTTTTTTGACACAACTTCCACGAATATTATTTCATGATTAAACTTTGCTAGCATTGAAAACATTTGTGGAAGTTCACAAAAAATATTAAGATTTTTTATAATTCATTTCAATTACTTCAGATTTGTACCGTTCATCATGATGGTTGTTTAGCATATCGTGGTAGAAGCAACGGCGTCGGGGCAGGATGCGGCGAGGGGAAAGGGCCGGGGACGATGTCAGGGCAGCCTGGCGGAGTCGTCGAGGAGAGGAGGAGGAGAAATTGCAGTGGTGTTTGGAAAATTTTCTAAGTCCGTGCATATATACAAAACCCTTTAGTCCCGGTTGGTGGCCCCAACCGGGACCAAAGGGACCCCTTTCGTACCGGTTGGAGCCACTAAACAGGGACTAAAGGTCAATTTCAGCAGTCCAAAGGGCGGGAAGTAGAGACCTTTAGTCCCGATTGGTGGCACGAACCGAGACGAAAGGGGGGCCTTTAGTCACGATTGAAGCCACCAACCGGGACTAAAGGGCTTGTGCTAGCACTAGCGCGATGCGGTGGAAGTTTAGCCCCACCTCGCCAACCGAAGAGCACTCAGAAGTTAATCAAAAATCACTACAGAACATCCTAAATAGAGAAGTGACCAAATTAATACAAGTTCATCACATTAAAATCAAAGTACAGTAGTGATCAAATGTTATTACCGAAAAAGTAAATACATAAAGTTTAAACATAGTTCTCATAAAACAACACATAGCTCTCTAGAGCATCTAATTAAAACATACATTGAAATTAACATACAACTATGAAAAACATTTAAATGTAACAACAAATGCGATCATAATCGTAACTAACGTAACGATTGATCCAACGGCATAATGATATCAAGCCTCATTATAAATGACATATTTTCTAATATTTCTAATCTTCAAGCGCATTGCATCCATCTTGATCTTGTGATCATCGACGACAGCCGCAACATGCAACTCCAATTCCATCTTCTCCTCCTCAATTATTTTCAATTTTTTCTTCAAGTAATTGTTTTATTTTTCAACTAAATTTAAGCTCTCGACAAGAGGGTCGGTTAGAATTTCCGGTTCACATACCTCGTAGATAAAAACATCTATGTCACGCTAGTTGGCAGAATTGTCATAAACACTAAATGAAACAAATAATAATAAAAGATAATATACCACATATGAATCATAGACAGGACGAGGGCCGACGTGGACAGATACCAAAACCATGACACTATATAATAACAGACAATAATAAAAGTAAAAAAACAAGAATCTATCTAAATCATACAAGTAAGAATTATTTTTATTTTAAAAAGAAGATAATAATAAGAGGCTCACTACGGTGGTGCGGGTACGAGATCGGCCCGGGCGATCGATGGGACGGGACGAGCCGCCAAAAATAGAGAAATCTTGAGGAAAATGGAGCTTGGAGGTCGAGTTTGGAGAGGACAAAGCTTAAGTGTGGCTCAGGCATTTCATCAAACACCACATATGCATAGGAGGTGAGAGCAGAGCAGCACACACCTCCCTCACGCAGGTCGGCCAAAAAACAGAGGAGTGAGCGAGCAGGGGCAAGCATATATGTAGGCATCTCTTTAGTCCCGGTTGGTGGCTAGAACCGTGACGGAAGCCTGCTCTTTAGTCACGGTTCCAACCACCAACCAAGACTAAAGGGGCTGCGCCAGGAGCGAGGCCCTTTGGTCCCGGTTCGTGTATGAAACCGAGACCAAAGGGGTCAAACGAACTGGGACCTATGGCCCCCGAGGCCCAGCCGGCGTCCTGGCCTCATGAATCGGGACTGATGCTCCCATTGGTCGCGTTTCGTAAGCGAACCGGGATTAATGCTCTTATCTGGCCTGAACCAAAGCCATGTTTTCTACTAGTTCCAGTAGGCATCAAACCCAAGACCTCCTGCGTTTGCGAAAACTTGTTAAAAGCCACCAGGGCCAACATGACTTGGTGATACAAAATTAGCGCAGTATATTATCACCTAGAATGGATGCACTGTAGGACTTTTTTTAGAAATACTGTACCAGATCAAAATTAGAACTGAACAACCGGGCCAGACACTGAAGCAACCGAGAGGGGGTATTGTAAGTAAAGCATTTTTTTCATCTTTCAAATATTTTTTGAAAACATGATTTTTTTTATAAACATGAAATGTTTTTCAAAATTAAAATTCTTTTGGAAACGCGATTTTTTTCAAATTTGCTAACCTTTTTAATGAAAATACTTTGATTTTGTGAATATTTTTCAAACTTTCAGCACATTTTCCTGAAAGTGCAGACATTTTTTTCAAAAA
The DNA here is from genome assembly GCA_034509565.1 of Triticum monococcum. NCBI lineage: Eukaryota > Viridiplantae > Streptophyta > Magnoliopsida > Poales > Poaceae > Triticum > Triticum monococcum. The sequence continues at coordinate 588,453,500 of CM067845.1, read as the reverse complement.
AGTCGAATAACCAAATTTGTAAAAAAATCTTTAAAATGTGAACAATTTTGAAAATTTCTAAACATGTCTTCCAAAATGGAAACACTTTTTTTGGAAAACACAAATATTTTTTCCAAATTTACTAATGTTTTTAAAACATTTCTTATTTTCTAGGGCCTAAGCATTTTTTCTTTCCATTTTTTTCGTTTTTCTTCTCTTTTTGTTAATTCATTTTATACTTTTGAACGTGATTATTCTTTGTGAAATTTTTTAAAAAATTTGTAAAATTGTTTTGTCATAACAGAAAATGTTCTTGTTTTCAAATATTGTTTACAATTCGGAAATTTAATCAGGAATTTCATAAAATGTTCTATTTTTTATTTTTTGTTCACAAATTTATGAAATTTATGCGTTTCAAAAAAGTAAATAATTTTTTATTATAAGTATGTGGTTTGAAATTTTTCATCATTTTTTGGTAATTTTTTACAATTTTGGAAAAATCGTTCAAGTTTGTAGAAAATTCATGTACCCTCTACAATTCCAAAATTGTTGACAAATTTCAAGAAATTGTCAGGACAAAAGAAAATGTTCACGTTGATTGATAATGACGGAAATTACAAATACACTCATCTAAACTAGTGTTTTTTTAGGACTATGGATAAATGACTCAACTTTTGGAAATATCATGACATGCCCCAACTTTTGTAAGGAAGTGGGCATGCCCATTTTAGGCATCCATTCCTGGTTTGAATGACTTCCGACACTGTATGCATGTTGTGACATGTTCTGTCATTAATCGGATTTCATCAAGAAAACTCCAGAAAATGTGAAACTTGGCAAAAACCCAAACAATTTGGCATGGTGCCTTGAATTGGTCATAGTAGGCCAAGAAAAAATAGGATCATTTAAGGGTTGTTGAGAAATGAGGTGCTCCTAAACAGACCCTTTTGGCCTACCCGAACACTCTCCATTGAATATGGTATTTCTTTGCTAATATCAGGACTGACCAAAATTTTGCAAGCAAGTGGGCATATCCATGTTAGGCATCCATGTCTGCATGACTTCCAACACGTATGCACGTTGTGACATGTTTTGCCATTAATTGTCCTTTTTCACCGAGAAAACTTCACGAAATGCAGAACTTGTTGAAAACCCAAACGATTTTCCAAAATACGAATATTTTTTAATTTATGAACACAATTTTAAAATAACAAACTTATTGAAATTTTGAACAGCATTTTGAAAGTGTGGCTATTTTTTGAAAAAGAAAGAAGAAACATAACAGGAAAACCTAAAATCAAAAATAAATAAATAAACCGAAACTATGGGGAAAACAACCCGGTTCACAAAATGTTCCTAAAATCTTTTAAAAATTCCCAGCTTATCCCTTACTTAAAGTGTCTAACTTTACATCGTTCAGTAAAGGCATGTTGTGGCACTTAAATTCCCAGCTTGTGGACGCACTTTGTTGTATTGTGTCTAGCTTTACATCGTTCACTAAAGGCATTTTGTCGCGCTTAAATTCCCAGCTTGTGGACGCACTTTATTGTATTGGGGGTCACGTGGTCGATTCCCACCTTGTGCGATCCTTTTCCACTATTGGACGCACTTTAGATTCCCACCTTGTTCCACTATTTTTCATTGCATGCCACCACAAAATGGGCTGTCCCAAGTGAGCTGCCCGGCGTATATGCGTTACATACAAAAGTAGATACAAATTGTCAAAAGTTCAAATTGCCCTTTATGCTTTTTAAAGGGGTTGTACCGAAGTGGGAATCTAAGTAAAAAAGCAAACAAACATTTCATGCTCAAATCATATAGAACTAAAATTGGAAATACCACCGCTCTCACTATTAATCTCGTTGCACAAAATGTTGATCACTCATTCAGCCTGTTTGATGCCGAAACTAAGAAGCCACACCCGCTTTCAGGCGGTGGCGTGGCAAAGTGGAGACGGTGCACAGCGAGGTCCTCTCCAGCATGGTGTCCGCCTCTGCTTTTACCTGTTTTTATCATTGCATATAGTATCTTTTACTTTGTCCAATGGTAATTTTACCCGTTTTGTTCTAATAAATCGAGCGGAAGCTTGAAGTAAAACAAACCTCTTGTTTGTTTCATTGTTGATCCCACGAAAATTTTGAGAACATTGGAATCTGATTTGGCAGTAGTTCATTGTACAATGAAATGAATATTTCGAGTCCTTTTTATGAATGATGACCAAAGATCGGATCTGATCGGCAAGTAGACATGAGTGTACTTGATTATATGAATAATTTCCTTCTTTTTGTCCACAAAATAGAGTAGGGCATTTTGGAGCTCGGCCTCCATGGAGGACCAAACTTTTGAAAAAAAAAACTAAATTCAAACTTCTCATATTAAAAGAATCTAAACTTGTACAAGCGTACAGGGATGTGATGTGTATGTTTGTAAAATTTCATGATGAAACACCTTGAGATGCAATTTGCGCAAAAAAATGAAATCATGGACTTTGAGGATGAATGGCGCATGTACTTAAAAAGGCGCAGATTTTTTTTTTTGTGTAGGACTCATTTTAACATATTTCGTCTTGAAACCTTACTCACCTGTACATTATGTCCCTAAGTATATGTGTATTTATTTCATTTTATTTTGAAACGTACAAATATGAATTTTGCCCATTTCAAATTCGGCCTCAATGGAGGCCGAGCTCCACACAATATATTGACCTTCCCCTGTTACATCTATTAATTAATTACAAAGTGAGAAAATCCACTTTAATGTTTCATGTGGCATTTGCTTTCCACCATGTTTCATATGTTGAGTACTGTTGGAGATTTTGCACGGCTATATATGCTCACTTCTATCGAACAAGTTGTCATAGCGTTATTTGGTCTGGGCTCGGACAATAACTGTGACATTGATTAAATAACTGCATCTATATAATGTTACCTATTTAAATGAGCAAGAGCACACTCGCATTTCTCTATCTTTCTTTTGCATTGCCTGACCACACAATGTTCAGACAACACCTATTTGATTACTTACTACTTTCATGCATTCCAAGTTTCCAACTACACGGATGATGGGTAGGGAGCTAGAGCTAGGATGATTGTAAAAAGAAAGCTAGCGCCAGGATTGGGAGGAAACGGGATGTCGTTGTTAGGAACCTTGTTAGTCAGGAGGATGAGCACCGGACTGAGGCACTGCATCAAGCAAGGGCGACGCAGAACTGGGACATGCCTCGCGAGAGTTAACTGAAGAAGGAGCAGCGGCTCAGCCAGATGAGTTGGTCAATTCCTGAACCGCAAGCGATTGCACCAACCAAACCCAAAGTTAGTCAGAAGCCGGATGCGGGCAGACAAGAAGAAGAACTCGTCTGCTGATTAGAAGGTTTAGAAAGAAAAACAACTCCCCTCATCTCTGCTTCTTCTTCTAACCTATGTACTCTGTTTTCTCTATTTCTCTTCCCCAATTTCCCTGTACCGCGTGAAATCCGTAGTACCCAGAATCCTGTATCCTACTTGTGTAGCGTCGTGAAATTCGAAGTGAGAGTAGTAAATCTCGGGGTGTCAAATTTGGGTTCCCAAGGGCAACTCCAACATGTCCACCCAAAAGGACGCGGGTTTTGTCCCTTTTTGTCTGTTTGGGTGGACGTGCCCATCTTTATTGTATGCCCGCAAGACCACGGTCGAAGATGGCGCTCTCCGCCGACACGACCACACTCACCTTCAGCGAGCAGTCCGCAGGAGAGTTAGAGAAACGGTAGGTTTGCTGTTGGGGATGGAAGCCAGCCGTCTGCAGCATGGTGGACATGCGCTGCGACTCTGCCCATGGCGAACAGACTGTCGACAAGCTCGTGCTAGCCGTGGCCATGGCGGCAGAGACGAACCCATGCTGACCGGGGCCATTGTCGAACCATAGGTAGAGGAGGGCCTGCTGCGTGGCCGCAACAATGAGAGCATTGTTCTCCGCGAGTGGCGGCCTCCTGTTGGGCGGCGGCCGCGGCGGCTTCCGGCTTGTCGGCCCGCTGTGCGCCCGTCAGCTCCTCCTGCTTGCGCCGCGTCGTCTTTTAGCGGACGGTGCTGGGCATGTCAATGGTGGCGGCAAAGCCGGCGGGGCCAGGGGGTTCGGCGCGTCACCCATGGTGAGCGGGTAGTAGAGCGAGCGTGGCGGGAGGGTTTTGCCAAAGCAAGAAAAATGTGGGTGAATGTGCTACCGACTGGCGGGCCTGGGGGAGGGGACAAGGGTCGGTGTCGTGTGCGTCCGCGCCGACGCGAACCCTACTCAATTTTGGGCATGAAATGTCGTTTGCGTCGATGCATTGAGCCGCGACTTGTGTCTGTTTTGACACAAACGGACATGCGCGGACAGTTTGCGTTGGCGTGTTGGAGTTTCCCTAACAGGTGCCATACGTCTAAAAAACAGGTGCCATAGGAAGCCGGAGCAGATGGTGCAAACGACTTTCGTGGCGCTCGAGCTGAATCGAATCGCGACCCCCCTCCTCCCTCTCCCTCGCGCTGCCCTCCCTAGGGTGGCTCGAGGGCGTCTAGGGTTTCCCCGGCGCCGCCCCTCTCCATCCTCCCTCCCTCCCTTGCCGTCACCCGAGGCGGTCGCCGGGCAGCGCCTGTGTGCGGCTGCAGATGACGGTGGCGGCGAGGTCTCCGTCGCTTCTCTTTCATGAAGGACTCCGGATCCAGGGCGGCGGCCCTTGGTGGCGAGGCGGCGTTGTCTCCGGCTGGCGGCGTGCGCGGGAGGTGCGGGCCGGCTTCCTCGGCTGCTCGGGCGGCGAGGAGCAGGCGGATTGCGGCCGTGGGGCAGCGAGGTTACCCTTCCCCCGCTCCAGATCTGAAGGTCAGGCTCCCCCTCTTGCTCTCTTCGTCCGCTGCCTCGTTCAATTTGGGGCCTCTGGCCGTTGGATCCGGTGTCGGCGGGGTGCTCCCCAAACTGGTGGAGTGGGAAGAACCCGGGGGAAACCCCTGTTTGGTTTTTCCAGCACGGCGGCGGCGGCGGCGCCTTTTTGGGCGTCATTCTACTCCCTGAAGTCGTCGTTGTGGCCTCCCCTCCACACCCCGGCCAATCTTCCTGGGCGAAAACTCGAATCCTAGCTGGATGGGAGGCGGCGGCGCTAGGTGTGTCGTGTCCTCCTTGGAGGCGCCGCTTGGGGAAGATTGGTGCTTTGGGGTTGTGTGCAGCAGCTTGTAGGTGGGCGGCTGGTGTCTATCGAGTCTCTGTGGCTCGGTAGCTCTTTCACTTCGGCAACTCTTCTCGCGGCCTACCCTCTACTATTGGCCTCCTTCGGTGTCTGCGGTGTTGCTAATGTGTGTGTGCTCCAACTTGTGGTCGTGCTCCGTGGCTGGCCCAGACTCGAGAACAACCATTGCTCTAGCTCTCGGGTGAGCGTCTCTACATTCGACGGTGCGGCGCCTTCGAGCCTAGGCGAGGGGAAGGGATCCCCTTCGATGTTAGAGAGGGTAGGTGTTGGGTCTTCTCCTCTGTTGGTTTCCAGTCTTGTGTTCGGTTCCTCTGTCGGTTGCTGATCCTCGAGGCTTCACTCGTAGTGGTATTGGTGTCTTGCTGTAGTGGGCTTATCCTCAACTAGCAGTTCTTCATAGTTAATCTTTTGTTTGCTGGTTGTAGGTGTAGCTTTGTAAGCTGTTCTTGCAGCCCCTTGTATTGTTTGGCCGATGTTGTGTGGTGATCGTGTTCTTGTATTCCTGGCCGGTTGATGGCTTTATTAATTCAAAGCCGGGCTTTTCTTGAGTCTTCGTTCTAAAAAAAAACTTTCGTGGCGTGCTGCACCTGCTATGGTCTGTGCCGGACGGTCTTACGGCGGAGTTTGGATGTGAAGTGGCAGTGTTTGATGTTGCAGTGAAGATTCGTCAACCCAAGCCGGAGGCGGGAAGCTGCTGGTGGGGGCGCGCAGGCCTTGTCCGCACCTTTTGACTTCAGAAAAGTTCATGATATGTTGCCTGCTGCTGCTGTTCTACAGAGGAAGGCGAAGTTTTTTTGTGGACTAGTAATAGTCAGAGTTACATTTGTTGTTGTATTGCCGGTCACGATGCCTCGTACCACGATGTTTTCCTGCATTAACAACCCAATATAATATCGGTAGAGGTCTTTACTTTGTCCAGTTGCAACTTTATCAGTTTTGTTCTTACTAATTGAGCGGAAGATCGAAGGAAAAACAAATCTTGTGTTTGTTTTATTGTTGATCACATGAATTTTTTGAGAAAAACAGGGATACTGCAATCTGATTTGGCAGTAGCTCCTTGTACAACGAAATTAGTCTTTCAAGTCCTTTGTATGAATGCTGACCAAAGATCAGATCTGATCCACTGGTAAGCGTGTTGCACTGAACATAGGTGTACATATTTTTCTTATTTATGTCCACAAGTTATCTAGAACCTGTCCTGTTACATCTACTAATTATTTATTGCAAAGTGAGAAAAAATACCTCTTTTATGTTTCATGTGGACTTTTGTGCTGCTGTTTATGTATACCCACTTCTATCAATCAAGTTGCCATAGCGTTATTTGGTTTGTGCCTGGGAAGCGACATTCATTACAAAACTGCACGTATGGAGTGAGTCGGGTGATACCTACTTAAAATGAGCATGAACACACTCTCCTTTTGCCTTGCTTAATAACACAATGCATCCACAACACTGTGCACTTCATGCCCAGAAAGGAAGATATTTGACTCTTCAATGGTTCCATGTGTTTCAACTATGGAGATGATGTATAGCAAACTAGGATTGGGAGGAAATGGGATGTTGCACATGTGTGTGCAATAAGGCACTGATACCTGCGCTCCTGCTCTAGCGCATTCACATAACTGTCGTGCGACAAACGTTGCACCGGTTTATTCAACTGCTAGCAAAGCAACAAGTACTGCCAGAAAATTACAAACAACTATGTAGTGGTGACTGCACTATATCAAAAGAAAGAAAGATTTTTTTAGTAAACATTCTAGCAAACCATGATACCTTTGCAAATTAATGGACGCCGATAATCTTTCTGTGTGAAGATCCATTTGTTTTCGATGTAGACTATATGCCAGCCCTGGTGTATGGCCAGAGGGGCGACGGCCTAGGGCCCAGCCGCTCCTTCTACCCTATCCTTGCTGCAGCCACAGCAGCAGCCAATTCTCTATGTGATGGACGCAGCCACCCAGGACCTGGCAATTGTCATCGCCCGGCCCCCCGGTCTCCACTCTCCAGACGCTGCTGGGCGCGGTGCACACGTACATCAACTTCGAGACCCCGCGGGAAGTTTGTGTGGTATCATCACTGAGTGTCTGGTCACTAATGGTGACACGATCAATCCCAGGTTTATCACTAATGGTGTGATCTGTGTGTGAAATTGGTTCCTTAACAATCATATTATATTCCCTACTTCACATAATTTACCTTCAATAATTAGCAAAAAGCAACAATCAACATCTTTACTAATCAAATAGTTTACCTTCACATAAACGATGCATTTTATTTTATTTTCAGCACCCCGTGTTATCATGTCGTCTAGAAAACATGCATGTGGTATTGTGGTAGCGAAAAAAGAAAAGAGAAACATGAGGATGACTTGATAAAATCATTGACTAGAGGAGCAATTAATATTTTTTAGATTAATATTAGTGCTTCAATAAACGAACCTACATGGCGAATCGATGATAGTCGTCGTGGACGAATAGAATCAAGAAGAATGGAGAACGACCCCATCAAAAGTAATCTTGTACTGATGAATGTTAGAAGAATTTTTGAAGGTAATACTTACAAGTTATTCGATATAAATTGATTTGGAATACATTCAAGTGTTTATTAGTAACATTTTACACTACTAGAAAAAGGGCTATAGCTAATATGGACATTAATGGCGCACCATGTATGTGGTGCGCTATTGTTATATACGTGTGTCATTAGTGTCCTCATTACTAATGACGCACCAGACACACGGTGCGCCATTGCTAGCAATTTTTTTCTAAAACTATTAATGGCGCACCATGGCACAGTGCGCCATTACTAGTTTTAACTAGTAATGGCGCACCACACGCTATGTGCGCCATTACTAACAATTTTTTTATTTTTTTTAAAACTAATAATGGCGCACCACAACCACACCGCGCCACTACTAACAATGATATTTTTTTTTGCAAAACTAGTAAAGGCGCATCGCTAACTGGTGCGCCATTATTAACCAGGGTTACTAACGACGCATTTTTAGGTGGTGTGTCATTAGTAACCTCAGACCAGCTAGATATTTTGGACAGCCACACCTACCACACTCACTTTCCTCACTTCATTCTCTCCACCTCCTCCTTCAAGCTTGTCTCGGCTGTCTCCTCCTCCTCACCTTATTTGCACCATAGATTCACCCAAATTAAGTGGTTAAATTACCTTTTTGTGATAGGTAACTAAGGGGAAAGCTTTCTTTATGTTGTAGATCTACTTTTTTCTCCCTCCAACAACGTGCACATGCACTTTTTATGGCCTAGCTAGATCTACATATGTTTGTGGTGTTGCATATATGTTTGTGTTTGTAGGTACCGGTATTTGAAATGCGATAGTTGCCAATATTTTGCCGGAATGTTGATTCATTTCCGTTTCGGCGAGAATTTGACACTATGCATTCTTTTTGGTCCTATTTTTAGGCAAAGCCATGCCAATTTTTTTATTGGTTCTAAAATATTGTTTTGCTCTACCCCGCAGGCGACCATGATCCGCACGATGACCGAAGGCATCATGAATAGGTTTTTAAGCTCCGCGAAGGCCGAGATGCTTCAAAAGAACGAGACGGAGATAAGATGTCCGTGTCAAAGATGCAAGCTGAAGAGACTTATTGCAGACCCGGATTCCGGGAAGGGGCGGGACCACCTGCTCTTGCGTGGTTTCATGGATGGCTATCGGTGGCAAGGTGATGAAGATGACTATGAAGTCGTCCATGGGGGCCGGGCAAGAAATGAGGAAGGGCAGCAAGACAACCACCACGGCGAGGGCGGGCGAGAAGACGAAGAATCTCTAGGACATGATCACGACGGTGATGCAGTACACAGTCATCATGTAGAAGATGACGGACATGATGATGAGGAAGATCAAGACAAAGGGCATGATCATGAAGATGAAGATGCCGGAGCAGACCACGATGTACCATCAATGGGCTGGGTGCAGGACCCTCATATTCAAGAGCTGCTTCTCAAGAAAACGGATAACGCAAGAGCTGCCGGCCGAGAGAAAGCCAAGCTGGATCAACTGGAGATAGACGCGGTTACTCCATTGTATGAAGGTTGCAGGCCCGAGGATACCCGCCTGAAAGTAACGCTCATGGCTCTGGAGATGAAGGTAAAACACAAAATGACCGACGCATGCTTTGACGAGAACATGTCATTCTGGCACGAACGTCTTCCCAAGGGGAACAAGTGCCCGACCAGTTTTGAGGAGGCGAAGAAAATCATGTGTCCTATTGATTTACCGCACGTGAAATACCATGTGTGCATGAACAATTGCATCATTTATCGGGACGAGCACGCGGGGTCTACCATATGTCCGTTGTGCGGCATCACTCGATACAAGAAGAGGAAGAAAGCTCCTGGAAAAGTGGCGTGGTACTTTCCGATCACTCCTCGTCTGCAACGGTATTTTGCGGACCCTAAGCTAGCAAAGCTCCTGCGTTGGCACGCGGATAGGGAGGAGAAGAAGCGAGAAGATGACGCAAATGATCCGGAGATAAATAAAAAAGACAAGATGCTGAGTCACCCTAAGGATGCGAGCCACTGGCAAGCATTGAACTTCGAATACCCAGAATTTGGGGACGATCCAAGGAACATCGTGCTGGGCGCGAGCACCGATGAAGTTAATCCGTTTGGCAGCCAGAGAAGCACGCATAGCACCTGACCTGTGTTTGTGTGGATGTACAACCTTCCCCCTGGTTGTGCATGAAGAGGAAGTACATTCACATGAGTATGCTAATTGAAGGGTCGAAACAACCAGGGAACGACATCAATCTGTATCTGGGGCTACTGAAAGAGGAGCTAGACACACTGTGGAAGACGCTAGCCAATACGTGGGACGCCGCAGAGAAAGAATATTTCCCTATGAGAGCCGCACTGCTCACGACGGTGCACGACTATCTCGGTTACGGATATCTCGCAGGGCAGGTGGTCCACGGATTTTCTGGATGCGTCAGGTGCATGGATGACACAACGTATCACCAACTAGATAGAGATCCCGGGTCTTCGAAAACCGTGTTCATGGGACATCGAAGGTGGCTTCGCGACGATGACCCATGGAGAAAACGCAAGGATCTGTTCGATGGTGAAACCGAACCCCGAAAACGCCTGTGTCCGAGGAGCGGCGAGAAAATAGACGAGCTGTTGAAAAATTGCAAAGATTGCCCACTGCCGGGAAAGAAGCAAAAAGTGCCAGAGCCAGGAAAGAAGCGAAAGGCGCCAGAGCCGCTGCCGAAGGTATGGAAAACGAGGTCTATTTTCCGGGACTTGCCGTACTGGAAGATCCTCCGTGTGCCTCACAGCCTTGATGTCATGCATGTCACGGAGAACGTGTGCGAGAGTCTGCTTGGTACCCTGCTCAACATGCTAGAGAGGACCAAAGATGGGCCGAAAGCAAGGACAGACTTAAAATCAATGGCCATCAGGGAGGAGCTTCACACTAATGATGATGATGATGATGATGAGGCGAAGCAGGACACGGAAAGTCGTCGCAAAAGGCAAAAAGGCCAAGAAGACCGGAAATGACTACCCTCCCACGTGCGTCACTCTAAGTCAGGAGAAGATCGGGCAGTTTTTTTACCTGCCTCGTAGGAGTAAAACTTCCTTATGGTTACGCGGGGAAGATAAGAAGATACCTAGACTCAGCGAAGCAGAAGTTCAGCGGGATGAAGTCTCACGACTGTCACGTGCTGATGACGCAGATACTTCCAGTTGCAATCCATGGGATCATGGATGCGCACGTCCATGAAACGCTATTTGGCCTATGCAAATTTTTCGACGTCATCTCTCGGAAGTCGGTTGGCGTGAGGCAACTCAAAAGGCTACATGAAGAGATCGTGGTGATACTATACGAGCTTGAGATACTTCCCGCCTGCATTCTTCGATGTTATGGTGCATCTGCTGGTCCATATCGTGGAGGATATCATCCAATTCGGGCCAATGTTCCTGCAAAGCATGATGCCGTTCGAAAGGATGAATGGTGTCATCAAAGGATACGTTCGCAACATGTCACCTCTAGAGGGAAGCATAGCCAAGGGCTTTCTGACTGAAGAGTTCATATCCTACTGCACGAATTATCTAGGCATCGAGAACCCCGTTGGTCTGCCCGTCAACAGGTACCTTGGCAGGCTCGATGGATAGGGTTACCGCGATGGTCGCCGCGAAATCCATGTCGACTTCGAGGGTCGACTCGCCGACTTTGAAGAAGCAAACCTAGTCGCACTATAACACATAGACGTGGTCGATCCTTGGGTGGTAGAGCACAAAACCTTTATTGAGAAGACGTACAATGACCGAGGCCAATAGAGGATGGACGGAGATATAATCAAAGAGCACAACTCATGTTTCACGCGTTGGTTCAAGGAGAAGCTTCTGTCGTACCCTTTACATGAGGATTCTTCCGCGGAAGTAAAACTCATATTCGCCTTGTCACGGGGTGTCGAGCACAACCTGATGACCTATGAGGCATACGATATCAACGGCTACACATTCTACACCGAGGAAAAGGACATGAAGAGCGATGGTTATCAGAACTCCGGGGTAACGATGGAATCCTACACCGGTAACGAGAAGGACAGATACTACGGAAGGATTGAGGAGATCTGGGAGCTGAGCTACGCTGGAGAGAAGGTCCTGATGTTCCGTGTCAGATGGGCCAAGAGCGTCATAAAAGAAGACCAGTATTTCACCACCATGGTTATACCCAAAGCCAAATCCAAGACCGCGAGCGCAAACGTCACCGTGAAAAATGAGCCATGGGTACTGGCTTCCCAAGTGGACAACTGCTTCTTCATTACCGACCAGTCAAAGCCCAGTCGTGTTGTCGTGAGGAGAGGCAAAAGGAAGATCATCGAAATGCATGGAGTCGCCAATGAGCAAGACTTCGACAAGTACGGCGACCCGAAGATGGAACATGACGACGACGATGAAGTGCCATACACCACAAGAAGATGCAGGACCACCCTACGTAAAGGACGTCCATTCCACAGAAGAACTCCATTTGCGAAAAAGAAGGGCAAGAAGATTGTGAAAAGATAGCTAGTTAAGATCGACTGTATTTAAATCGTAGTCTTCATTTCTCGATTGTAATTCGACATATTGTAATGATATTTCTTCTGTTCTAGTCCTCATGAATATTTATTTATGTTTATTATGGTATTGAATTTCTAACTCACAAAAAGTATTGAATTTGTTAATATTTTTTGAACTCATGAATATTTATAAATTTTATGGGCACGTTTTGAATTCATGAATATTTCTTCAAATTTGATGATATTTTTTCATATTCATAAATGTTTTACCAATTCACAAATGAATGCAACTAAAAATCCAAAAAAAAAATTTGATGATATTTTCAAATAAAAAATTTGATGATATTTTCAAATAAAAAATTTGATGATATTTTTTCATATTCATAAATATTTTCAAATAACAAATTTGATGATATTTTTTTAAAAAATATTACTGTTTTTAAAAAAAATTATTACTCTTTCATATTCATATTCATTTTCTAAAAAAATATTAGATGCAACAAATAATAATAATAATAATAATAATAATAATAATAATAATAATAATAATAATAATAATAATAATAATATTACTAAGGTGCACCATTGATATCCAAAAAAAAGTTACTTATGGCGCACCGCTAAGTGGTGCGCCACTGCAATCCAAAAAAGTTACGTATGGTGCACCGCAGGGTGGTGCGCCATTGCTATCCAAAAAAAAGTTACTTATGGCGCACCACTGGGTGGTGCGCCATTGCTATCCAAAAAAAAGTTACTTATGGTGCACCGCTAGGTGGTGCGCCATTGCTATCCCTCCCCCGACTAAAATCCCCAATCCCTGATCCCCAATCTCACATCTCTCTCAGCCCCCCACTGCGCGCCACTGCCCCAACCCACTGCGCCGTCGCCCCTACTGAAGGAAATATGCCCTAGAGGCAATAATAAAGTTATTATTTATTTCCTTATATCATGATAAAGGTTTATTATTCATGCTAGAATTGTATTAACCGGAAACATAATACATGTGTGAATACATAGACAAATAGAGTGTCACTAGTATGCCTCTACTTGACTAGCTCGTTAATCAAAGATGGTTATGTTTCCTAACCATAGACAAAAGAGTTGTTATTTGATTAACGAGGTCACATCATTAGTTGAATGATCTGATTGACATGACCCATTCCATTAGCTTAGCACCCGATCGTTTAGTATGTTGCTATTGCTTTCTTCATGACTTATACATGTTCCTATGACTATGAGATTATGCAACTCCCGTTTACCGGAGGAACACTTTGGGTACTACCAAACGTCACAACGTAACTGGGTGATTATAAAGGAGTACTACAGGTGTCTCCAAAGGTAGATGTTGGGTTGGCGTATTTCAAGATTAGGATTTGTCACTCCGATTGTCGGAGAGGTATCTCTGGGCCCTCTCGGTAATGCACATCACTTAAAGCCTTGCAAGCATTGCAACTAATGAGTTAGTTGCGGGATGTTGTATTACGGAACGAGTAAAGAGACTTTCCGGTAACGAGATTGAACTAGGTATTGGATACCGACGATCGAATCTCGGGCAAGTAACATACCGACGACAAAGGGAACAACGTATGTTGTTATGCGGTCTGACCGATAAAGATCTTCGTAGAATATGTAGGAGCCAATATGGGCATCCAGGTCCCGCTATTGGTTATTGACCGGAGACGTGTCTCGGTCATGTCTACATTGTTCTCGAACCGTAGGGTCCGCACGCTTAAGGTTTCGATGACAGTTATATTATGAGTTTATGAGTATTGATGTACCGAAGGAGTTCGGAGTCCCGGATGAGATCGGGGACATGACAAGGAGTCTCGAAATGGTCAAGACGTAAAGATCGATATATTGGACGACTATATTCGGACATCGAAAAGGTTCCGAGTGATTCGGGTATTTTTCGGAGTACCGGGTAGTTACGGGAGAAGTAATGGGCCTTGATGGGCTTTAGCGGGAAGAGGAAAAGGCTGCTGCGCCCCCCTCCCCTTTGGTCCGAATTGGACTAGGGAAAAGGGGGCCGGCCACCTCTCCTTCTCCTCCTATTCCTTCTCCCTTCCTCCCCTTTTGGTGGACTCCTACTAGGACTTGGAGTCCTAGTAGGACTCCCTATCCTGGCCGCACCTTTGCCTTGGCCGGCCTCCTCCTCCTCCATCCTTTATATACAGGGGCAGGGGGCACCCCATAGACACACAAGTTGATCCTTGAGATCGTTCCTTAGCCGTGTGCGGTGCCCCATGCCACCAAATTCCACCTCGATCATACCGTTACAGTGCTTAGGCGAAGCCCTGCGTCAGTAGTACATCAAGATCGTCACCAAGCCGTCGTGCTGACGGAACTCTTCCTCGACGCTTTGCTGGATTGGAGCCCGAGGATCGTCATCGAGCTGAACGTGTGCTAAGAACTCGGAGGTGCCGGAGTAACGGTGCTTGGATCGGTCGGATCAGGAAGAAGACATACGACTACTTCCTCCACGTTGTGTGATCGCTTCCGCAGTCGGTCTGCGTTGGTACGTAGACAACACTCTTCCCTCTCATTGCTATGCATCACCATGATCTTGCGTGTGCGTAGGAAATTTTTTGAAATTACTACGTTCCCCAACAGTGGCATTCGAGCCTAGGTTTTAATGCTTTGATGTTATTTGCACGAGTAGAACACAAGTGAGTTGTGGGCGATACAAGTCATACTGCCTACTAGCATGTCATACTTAGGTTCGGCGGTATTGTTGGACGAGACGACCCGGACCAACCTTACGCGTACGCTTACGCGAGACCGGTTCCCTCGACGTGCTTTGCACATAGATGGCTTGCGGGCGACTGTCTCTCCAACTTTAGTTGAACCGAGTGTGGCTACGCCCGGTCCTTGAGAAGGTTAAAACGGAGTCTATTTGACAAACTATCGTTGTGGTTTTGATGCGTAGGTAAGATGAGTTCTTGCTTAAGCCCGTAGCAGCCACGTAAAACTTGCAACAACAAAGTAGAGGACGTCTAACTTGTTTTTGCAGGGCATGTTGTGATGTGATATGGTCAAGGCATGATGCTAAATTTTATTGTATGAGATGATCATGTTTTGTAACCGAGTTATCGGCAACTGGCAGGAGCCATATGGTTGTCTCTTTATTGTATGCAATGCAATCGCGATGTAATGCTTTACTTTATTACTAAGCGGTAGTGATAGTCGTGGAAGCATAAGATTGGCGAGACGACAACGATGCTACGATGGAGATCAAGGTGTCGCGCCGGTGACGATGGTGATCATGACGGTGCTTCGGAGATGGAGATCACAAAGCACAAGATGATGATGGCCATATCATATCACTTATATGGATTGCATGTGATGTTTATCCTTTTATGCATCTTATCTTGCTTTGATTAACGGTAGCATTATAAGATGATCTCTCACTAAATTATCAAGAAGTGTTCTCCCTGAGTATGCACCGCTGCAAAAGTTCTTCGTGCTGAGACACCACGTGATGATCGGGTGTGATAGGCTCTACGTTCAAATACAACGGGTGCAAAACAGTTGCACACGCGGAATACTCAAGTTATACTTGACGAGCCAAGCATATACAGATATGGCCTCGGAACACGGAGACCGAAAGGTCGAGCGTGAATCATATAGTAGATATGATCAACATAACGATTTTCACCATTGAAAACTACTCCATCTCACGTGATGATCGGTCATGGTTTAGTTGATTTGGATCACGTGATCACTTAGAGGATTAGAGGGATGTCTATCTAAGTGGGAGTTCTTAAGTAATATGATTAATTGAACTTAAATTTATCATGAACTTAGTCCTGGTAGTATTTTGCAAATTATGTTGTAGATCAATAGCTCGCGTTGTTGCTTCCCTGTGTTTATTTTGATATGTTCCTAGAGAAAATTGTGTTGAAAGATGTTAGTAGCAATGATGCGGATTGGATCCGTGATTTGAGGTTTATCCTCATTGCTGCACAGAAAAATTATGTCCTAGATGCACCGCTAGGTGACAGACCTATTGCAGGAGCAGATGCAGACGTTATGAACGTTTGGCTAGCTCAATATGATGACTACTTGATAGTTTAAGTGCACCATGCTTAACGGCTTAGAATCGGAACTTCAAAGACGTTTTGAACGTCATGGAACATATGAGATGTTCCAGGAGTTGAAGTTAATATTTCAAGCAAATACCCGTGTTGAGAGATATGAAGTCTCCAACAAGTTCTATAGCTAAAAGATGGAGGAGAATCGCTCAACTATTGAGCATGTGCCCAGATTGTCTGAGTACTACAATCGCTTGAATCAAGTGGGAGTTAATCTTCCAGATAAGATAGTGATTGACAGAATTCTCTAGTCACCATCACCAAGTTAGTAGAACTTCATGATGAACTATAATATACAAGGGATGACAAAAGTAATTCCCAAGCTCTTCGTGATGCTGAAATCGACGAAGGTAGAAATCAAGAAAAAACATCAAGTGTTGATGGTTGACAAGGCCACTAGTTTCAAAAAAAAGGGCAAAGGGAAGAAGGGGAACTTCAAGAAGAACGGCAAGCAAGTTGCTGCTCAAGTGAAGAAGCCCAAGTCTGATCCTAAGCCTGAGACTAAGTGCTTCTACTGCAAAGGGACAGGTCACTGGAAGCGGAACTACCCCAAGTGATTGGCGGATAAGAAGGATGGCAAAGTGAACATAAGTATATTTGATATACATGTTATTGATGTGTACTTTACTAGTGTTTATAGCAACCCCTTAGTATTTGATGCTAGTTCAGTTGCTAAGAGTAGTAACTCGAAACGGGAGTTGCAGAATGAACAGAGACTAGTTAAGGGTGAAGTGACGATGTGTGTTGGAAGTGGTTCCAAGATTGATATGATCATCATCGCACACTCCCTATAATTTCGGGATTAGTGTTGAACCTAAATAAGTGTTATTTGGTGTTTGCGTTGAGCATGAATATGATTTGATCATGTTTATTGTAATACGGTTATTCATTTAAGTAAAAGAATAAATTGTTGTTCTGTTTACATGAATAAAACCTTATATGGTTACACACCCAATGAAAATAGTTCATTGGATCTCGATCTTAATAATACACATATTCATAATATTGAAACCAAAAGATGCGAAGTTAATAATGATAGTGCAACTTATTTGTGGCACTGCCGTTTAGGTCATATTGGTGTAAAGCACATGAAGAAACTCCATGCTGATGGGATTTTGGAATCACTTGATTATGAATCACTTGATGCTTGCGAACCATGCCTTATGGGCAAGATGACTAAAACGCCGTTCTCCGGAACAATGAAGCAAGCAACAGATTTGTTGGAAATCATACATACTGATGTATGTGGTCCGATGAATATTAAGGCTTACAGCAGGTATCATTATTTTCTGACCTTCACAAGATGATTTGAGCAGATATGGGGATATCTACTTGATGAAACATAAGTCTGAAACACTTGAATAGTTCAAAGAATTTTAGAGTGAAGTGGAAAATCATCGTAACAAGAAAATAAAGTTTCTATGATCTGATCGTAGAAAAAAATATTTGAGTTATGAGTTTGGTCTTCAGTTAAAACAATGTGAAATAGTTT
Source organism: Triticum monococcum (assembly GCA_034509565.1). Taxonomy (NCBI): domain Eukaryota; kingdom Viridiplantae; phylum Streptophyta; class Magnoliopsida; order Poales; family Poaceae; genus Triticum; species Triticum monococcum. The sequence continues at coordinate 588,435,708 of CM067845.1, read as the reverse complement.
CACTACTCATGCCACCTGGAACACCACAATATAATGGTGTGCCCGAACGTCATAACCGTACTTTATTGGATATAGTGCAATCTATGATGTCTCTTACCGATTTACCACTATTGTTTTTGGGGTCATGCATTAGAGACAGCTGCATTCACGTTAAAAAGGGGCACCATCTATATCCGTCGAGACGACGCCTTATAAACTATGGTTTGGCAAGAAACCAAAGTTGTCATTTCTTAAAGTTTGGGGTTGCGATGCTTATATGAAAAAGTTTCATCCTGATAAGCTCAAAACTCAAATCGGAGAAGTGCATCTTCATAGGATATCCAAAGGAAACTATTGGATACACCTTCTATCATAGATCCGAAGGCAAGACTTTTGTTGCTAAATTCGGAAACTTTCTGGAGAAGGAGTTTCTCTCGAAAGAAGTGAGTGGGAGGAAAGTAGAACTTGACGAGGTAACTGTACCTGCTCCCTTATTGGAAAGTAGTACATCACAGAAAAATGTTTCTGTGACACCTACACCAGTTAGTGAGGAAGCTAATGATGATGATCATGAAACTTCAGAACAAGACACTACTGAACCTCATAGATCAACCAGAGTAAGATCCGCGCCAGAGTGGTACGGTAATCCTGTTCTGGAAGTCATGCTACTAGATCATGATGATCCTACGAACTATGAAGAAGCGATGGTGAGCCCAGATTCCGCAAAGTGGCTTGAAGCCATGAAATCTGAGATATGATCCATGTATGAGAACAAAGTATGGACTTTGGTTGACTTGCCCGATGATCGGCAAGACATAGAAAAATGGATCTTCAAGAGGAAGACGGACGCTGATAGTAGTGTTACTATCTACAAAGCTAGAATTGTCGCAAAAGGTTTTCGACAAGTTCAAGGTGTTGACTACGATGAGATTTTCTCACTCGTATCTATGCTTAAGTCTGTCCGAATCATGTTAGCAATTGCCGCATTTTATGAAATCTGACAAATGGATAAACAAAACTGCATTCCTTAATGGGTTTGCTAAAGAAGAGTTGTATACGATGCAACTAGAAGGTTTTGTCGATCCTAAAGGTGTTAACTAAATATGCAAGCTCCAGCGATCTATCTGTGGACTGGTGCAAGCATCTCGGAGTTGGAATATACGCTTTGATGAGTTGATCAAAGCATATAGTTTTATACAGACTTGCGGTGAAGCCTGTATTTACGAGAAAGTGAGTGGGAGCACTACAGCGTTTCTGACAAGTATATGTGAATGACATATTGTTGATCGGAAATAATGTAGAATTATTCTGTAAAGCATAAAAGGAGTGTTTGAAAGGAGTTTTTCAAAGAAAGACTTCGGTAAAGCTGCTTACATATTGAGCTTCAAGATCTATAGAGATAAATCAAAACGCTTGATAAGTTTTTCAATAAGTACATACCTTGACAAGATTTTGAAGTAGTTCAAAATGGAGCAGTCAAAGAAAGAGTTCTTGCCTGTATTACAAGGTGTGAAGTTGAGTAAGACTCAAAGCCCGACCACGGCAGAAGATAGAAAGAGAATGAAAGTCATTCCCTATGCCTTGGCCATAGGTTCTATAAAGTATGTCATGCTGTGTACCAGATCTATTGTATACCCTGTATTGATTTGGCAAGGGAGTACAATAGTGATCTAGGAGTAGATCACTGGACAGCGGTCAGAATTATCCTTAGTGAAATAAGGATATGTTTCTCGATTATGGACTTGACAAAAAGGTTCGTCGTAAAGGGTTACGTCGATGCAAGTTTTTGACACTGATCCAGATGATTCTAAGTCTCAATCTGGATACATATTGAAAGTGGGAGCAATTAGCTAGAGTAGCTTCGTGTGGAGCATTGTAGACATAGAACTTGCAAAATACTTACGGATCTGAATGTGACAGATCCGTCGACTAAAATTATCTCACAAGCAAAACATGATCACACCTTAGTATTCTTTGGGTGTTAATCACATAGATATGTGAACTAGATTGCTGACTCTAGTAAACCCTTTGAGTGTTGGTCACATGATGATGTGAACTATGGGTGTTAATCACATGGTGATGTGATATTGCTGTTAAATCACATGGCGATGTGAACTAGATTATTGACTCTAGTGCAAGTGGGAGACTGAAGGAAATATGCCCTAGAGGCAATAATAAAGTTATTATTTATTTCCTTATATCATGATAAAGGTTTATTATTCATGCTAGAATTGTATTAACCGGAAACATAATACATGTGTGAATACATAGACAAACAGAGTGTCACTAGTATGCCTCTACTTGACTAGCTCGTTAATCAAAGATGGTTATGTTTCCTAACCATGGACAAAAGAGTTGTTATTTGATTAACGAGGTCACATCATTAGTTGAATGATCTAATTGACATGACCCATTCCATTAGCTTAGCACCCGATCGTTTAGTATGTTGCTATTGCTTTCTTCATGACTTATACATGTTCCTATGACTATGAGATTATGCAACTCCCGTTTACCGGAGGAACACTTTGGGTACTACCAAACGTCACAACGTAACTGGGTGATTATAAAGGAGTACTACAGGTGTCTCCAAAGGTAGATGTTGGGTTGGCGTATTTCGAGATTAGGATTTGTCACTCCGATTGTCGGAGAGGTATCTCTGGGCCCTCTCGGTAATGCACATCACTTAAAGCCTTGCAAGCATTGCAACTAATGAGTTAGTTGCGGGATGTTGTATTACGGAACGAGTAAAGAGACTTGCCGGTAACGAGATTGAACTAGGTATTGGATACCGACGATCGAATCTCGTGCAAGTAACATACCGATGACAAAGGGAACAACGTATGTTGTTATGCGGTCTGACCGATAAAGATCTTCGTAGAATATGTAGGAGCCAATATGGGCATCCAGGTCCCGCTATTGGTTATTGACCGGAGACGTGTCTCGGTCATGTCTACATTGTTCTCGAACCGTAGGGTCCGCACGCTTAAGGTTTCGATGACAGTTATATTATGAGTTTATGAGTATTGATGTACCGAAGGAGTTCGGAGTCCCGGATGAGATCGGGGACATGACGAGGAGTCTCGAAATGGTCGAGACGTAAATATCGATATATTGGACGACTATATTCGGACATCGGAAAGGTTCCAAGTGATTCGGGTATTTTTCGTAGTACCGGGTAGTTACGGGAGAAGTAATGGGCCTTGATGGGCTTTAGTGGGAAGAGGAAAAGGCTGCTGCGCCCCCCCTCCCCTTTGGTCCGAATTGGACTAGGGAAAAGGGGGCCGGCCACCTCTCCTTCTCCTCCTATTCCTTCTCCCTTCCTCCCCTTTTGGTGGACTCCTACTAGGACTTGGAGTCCTAGTAGGACTCCCTATCCTGGCCGCACCTTTGCCTTGGCCGGCCTCCTCCTCCTCCATCCTTTATATACAGGGGCAGGGGGCACCCCATAGAAACACAAGTTGATCCTTGAGATCGTTCCTTAGCCGTGTGCGGTGCCCCATGCCACCAAATTCCACCTCGATCATACCGTTACAGTGCTTAGGCGAAGCCCTGCGTCGGTAGTACATCAAGATCGTCACCAAGCCGTCGTGCTGACGGAACTCTTCCTCGACGCTTTGCTGGATCGGAGCCCGAGGATCGTCATCGAGCTGAACGTGTGCTAAGAACTCGGAGGTGCCGGAGTAACGGTGCTTGGATCGGTCGGATCGGGAAGAAGACGTACGACTACTTTCTCCACGTTGTGTGATCGCTTCCGCAGTCGGTCTGTGTTGGTACGTAGACAACACTCTTCCCTCTCGTTGCTATGCATCACCATGATCTTGCGTGTGCGTAGGAATTTTTTTGAAATTACTACGTTCCCCAACACCTACGTGCGCCGCCGCCCCCGCTCCCCCGCCGCAACTAGCATTGCCCTCCACCAGACCGCCACCGCCGCCCCAAACCTTCCCACCGCCAGCGCCCGCAGCCACTTTAGACCACTGCTGCGCTTAGCCCCCCACCACTGCAGCTCCTCCGCCGCCCACAAGTTGACACCCCATCCACCCTCCACCGGACAGCAAGCCGCCGCGACCCCCAACCATCCCGCCGCCGACCCGCAACCGTCCCACCGTCGACGGCCGCCCTCCAACCAAATCACCGACGCCGTCACCCCCCATCACGGTAGCCCTCCACCATCCTTTGCCGCCCCAACAACCACTCCACTACCCCCGGCCACCACCGTTCTCGCCCCACTCCAGAGCAGCGCCGTCGAGCACTCGTTGACAGGGAGCACCACCGTCGTCGCCGAGCCACTCCACCGGCAGCCACCATCCTCGCGCGCTTCCTCCTCGAGCAGGTCTCCCCGCAAGCGTCACCGAGCACCAAGCCGCAGGTCTGCCCCCTCCACATGCCCCTAAAGCAGCAAACCCTCGGCCATCGTCTCCAGCGAGCAGATCTGCATCCTCAACATCTTTTCCCTGGACATACCCGCCTCCTGTAATTCAAGTGACAGCCTGACTGGTGACATTTTGTTGCGATTTCTGTGTTTTTTTGTTCTAAATGTGCAGCTACGCAATGTGTAGAAGTGGTACATGCCTGTAGTTAGAACAAATCATCAATTTTTAAATGCTTTGATCTAATAACAACGAAAAAACCATGAGCCAGTCACGTTTGAAGGTTCTTTGGTTACTAGCAACTAGCATTGCTAAATGAGTTCTTCTGCTATCTTGCGATAATTGTAGTAGATTATAGCTTGCTTCAGTTTGTCATCATAAGTTGGTTAATTCAATATGCACTTAGCTTGATCATAGTTAATTTACCGAATTGTTTAACAAAAAGGAGATCCAGCATGCACAGTGTCCTGCACTATATACTCATCATTGTATGCCCAGGCACATTGATGCACCAGCCCTGTAAGAAGCATCAGGGAAACAGAGGTTGGTTGTGGCAATTGTCACATTAGCCTTGCGCTCTCCGACCAAATGTAAGATATGCAACAAATAACGGACAAATACCTAACAGTTTTCTAGATCTAGCGAAGAGATTAAAATCTCTGTGAGATATTCATAGCCATGAAGCCCAGTAGCCTGTAGTTCACTAAACTTATAGCCCAAGAACCAATTTACATGCTATACTCTTCAGCAACATTGCTTGCTAGAACTATTGTCACATGTGCACTTGGCAGGTAACACTAACTAAACCTAGCGTGCAAAAAGGATCACATGTTTTAGAGCAGTATCTTCTACTACAACCTGAGGGTTTTCTTAGCTAAATTAGGCTATGTTCGTTTTGTGTCAGCTACTTGCTGTCCATGTTAACTTCTTTTCATGGTACCCATAGATTTGACTTTCAGTGTTGGTGATTCTGAAGTTGCTGTAGACTACTATAGTGATGAGTGTGTAGATTTTGTAATCTACACTTCTTGCATAAGGATTTGCATGTGCCTTTGTACCATGAGTAATTTTGGGACTTGGGAATTGGTTCTTTCTTACTACAGTCTTGCTGCTATAGTATGGCTCTATTCTTGGTGGAGGTTTCATTACTTGTTTTGTGTGGCTTAGGTTATATTTCAGTGGAATTTGTGTGATATGTTTGGCTAGACTCCGCTCTTTTCACAGTTATAGTGTTGTCACTTTACAGCTTGCATGCTTGCCATACTAGACCATCAGTGTTCCACTGTTATGATAAACTGTTCAATTCTTTGTATGGTTCAGTCTTTTTTCTATGATGGCAAGGGACACTGGTTGCTTATGCACTGAGTTGGGTTTTATGGGTCAAACAATCCATTTTGACAAGGCTCATTGATGGGCACTTTTTTATTGGGTGCATTTATTTATATTATATCATATTGCTTCTGTATCTGATCCACCATTACTTGTACTAGTTTGTCAAGAATATAGGTCTGTATAGCACAGAGAGCACCACAAGTTAAACACCTCAATCTGTTAGTATTTTTCTGCATTTTCTCACATTCTTCTTGTACCTAATCCAGTATTGCTTGTAGTGGTTTGTCCAAAATGTTGAATGATACTGCCTGGAGATGCATATATGGTTTCACCTCTTCACATGCCAACGTATTTTCCATGTTGTGATGGAGGCCTTTTTTTTAACACTGGGCTTTCCACCTGTTGTTTGTCTTCTAAATAGCATTGGACAGAGATTTAAGCAAGTAGCACATTGCCTTGTCCACCTGGGATAAGGATTTTGTAGGTACCCCAAGAGGCCCTTGAGTTTGCCGGAATGTCGAATAACTTTCGTTCCGGCAAAGTTGGGTACTCCATATGTCCTATTTTCAGCAAAGGTCATGCTGAAATTTTCCGTGAATTTTAGCACGACTTTGCTAAAAATAGGACATATGGGGTACTTGCGACTAATGCATGGGCCGGGGTATCTTAGTACTTAATTAAGTAGGATCAACTGCCTCTTGTGTTATACATATAGAAGTGTGATATCAACTCATAGTTATTACTAATGTCAGTTGCTCGTCATCGATAAACCCTAATCTGGTAGGATGACCTACTAAAAAAGCCCATACCACATATTCTATTTGGATGGCCTCGGCATCGATAAAACCTTAGCTTTTAGGGTGCCTCGGCATCGATAAACCCTAAATGATGAAAACTTAACTTAGCATTTAGGGTGCCTCAGCGTCGACAAACCCTAAATGATAAAAGCTTAGCTTTTAGGATGCCTCGGTGTCGACAAACCCTAAATGATGAGACCATGATAATTCCTCACAAACCAACCCTTAAATAACACTGAGCCATTATGCCGTCACCCTTGAAGCCTTGCGGGCATTTGCAGCCCTTAGCTTGTTCATTCTGTAGATTTCCAAAATTCAGTTTTGTACCACACATCGAAGCCAACTTTTTGGCGACATTCCTCGAGAATTAGGTTATTTGGTCAACTTAGAGATCTTGTTCCTTGACAATAACCAACTTTTTGACCAAACTTTTTTCCTATTTAGAGCGAAACATGGCCCACAACGATGAGGCCGGTGGTTCGGGCAAGGCATTCTGGGAGCTGTCCCAGGAGATGGAGGAAGAACCTCACCGCTATGAGGACGTCGCAGAAGACACCGATCCCAACTACACAACCCCTAGTGGCGTCGGGGATGACACCACTGATGGTGCCACCGAGGATGCCACCACTGATGATGGCAGGGCACGCACAGATGGCAGCCAACCAAAGAGGCAACGGAAGGATCGGCGCCCAAACATGCTCGGCACCGTCAAGGAGGAATTTACTGAAGTGTCCTCCGAGGGGCATCCAACGGCGCCCCCAGAATCGTCAAGGGGTACGCGGGACAGCTCGGGTGCATTCTCCGGAGCACCGTCTCGATCAACACCGAGAACCTAAGGCATCGTGACCGAGGGAATTTGCGCAACCTCCTCTTCACGAAGCTGCTAGAACGATACAAGTTACCCAGTGACTTCGCAAACACAAGCCTCGCAGGGAATAAAGTGAACAGTGCCGCCCTCACGAAGGTGAGCACGGCCCTGGCTACTTGGAGAGCCGCGGTGAAGAGAATGTTTCAAAAAGGTGATAGTTATGAGAAGATCAAGGAGAAACATCCTTCGATCAGCGAAGATGACTACCTGGAGTTCAAGATCAAGTGCGAGAGCGAAGCAACCGTGGAATCTAGTCAGTGGGGGAAAGAGATGCGGGACTTGAACTTAGGGGTCCACAAACTCGGTCCCGGTGGTTACAGAGTGGCGGAAGCTATATGGGACAAGGAGAACGTGGAGCGTGCCAACACTACTAGGGAAAACCCTATAGACAGAATCTTAGCAGCAGCGCGGCTAAAAAAGGAGCGCTGCTGCTAATTAGCAGTAGCGCGGGTCTGGAAAACCCGCTACTGACAAGTGCTTAGCAGTAGCGCGCTCAGCGTAACCCGCGCTGCTACAATTATGGACCGATAGTGCCCACCCAACTCCATTTAGCAGCAGCGCGGTGCCGCGAGCCGCGCTACTGCTATAGCTGTAGCAGTAGCGCGATTTTTCTAAGATCGCTGCTGCTAATTTTCAAATCGGGCACACTTTTGGTCCCGGTTAGCAGTAGCGCTTGTACTGAAAGCAGGCTGCTGCTACTTTCTTAGCAGCAGCGCGTTTTACGTCCCGCGCTACCGCTAATCCGCACCCACCAGCTTTTCCCCACCCACCCTCCCCCTCCCCTCCTCTCCCTTTCCCCTACCTCTCCCACTCTCACTCTTCTTCTTCCTCAATACTTCTCCCCCATCACTCTCCCTCTTCTACCTACCTTTCTCTCTCTTCATTACTGCTACATAACTACACCACCTCCATTAATGCATCTCCTTTCTCTTTTTCCTTCCCCCTCCACTAGTTGAAGTTGTCTCCTCTCAAATTAGGTAGCTAGGTAGATGTAGTATTTAGTTAAGTGACATATTTTACCCCTTACTAGATCTATCTTTGTCAAGAAGAGCTTTGTGCACTTTTGATCTCCCTACATCATCATCTCCATCGTGTGCTCGATCTCGAGATATAGGTGATTAAAATTTCATGCTTTTGCAAAATGGAAATATGTTTATGTGTGTGTGATATGTTTATGGAAATTGTGTGTGTGGCATGATTTGATGCCAAATTGTGCTTTTGAGTTGCCTATGTTTTGCCAAAATGTCGATTTATTTCCGTTTCGGCGAATTCCGGGCAAACTCTAGATCTATATATGTCCTATTTATAAGGAAGGTCATGCCGAATTTTTGTATGACTTTGATGCATGCACACATTTTTATAATCAATTTGTTTATTATTACCGTGCAGAGTTGACGATGGTCAGTGGAACGATGGTGGACAGGTGGTTGCGGTCGGCGGTGCAGGACATGAAAGAAAATAACCGGACAGAGGTTTTATGTCCGTGTTGAACATGCAAAGGAATAGTTTGGCTCGACCCCCATGACGATGGTCGTGTCGAAGCGCACTTGCTCATGACTAGTTTCATGGATGGCTATACTCGGTGGATAATTGAAGATGAGGATGATGATGTTGAGGATGCCGACGGGGCAGGCAATGATGACACGGGGCAAGACGAAGAGATGATCGATAATGGTGGCGGGGAAGAGGCCGGACATTGCGGCGGAGAAGGGGCCGGACATGGCGGCGGAGAAGGGGCCGGACATGGCGGCGGAGAGAACGACATGTAACCATCTATTGATCAACGAGCTAGTCAACTAGAGGCTTACTAGGGACATGGTGTTGTCTATGTATCCACACATGTATCTGAGTTTCCTATCAATACAATTCTAGCATGGATAATAAGCGATTGTCATGAACAATGAAATATAATAATAATAACTAATTTATTATTGCCTCTAGGGCATATTTCCAACAGTCTCCCACTTACACTAGAGTCAATAATCTAGTTCACATCGTCATGTGATTAACATTCACAGGTCACATCGCCATGTGACCAACATCCAAGAGTCTACTAGATTCAATGATCTAGTTCACATCACTATGTGATTAACACTCAAAGAGTTCTGGGTTTGATCATGTTATGCTTGTGAGAGAGGTTGTAGTCAATGGGTCTTGCCATATTCAGATCCCAATGTATTTCGCAAAACTTTATGTCATATCGTAGATGCTGCTACCACGTTCCACTTGGAGCTATTCCAAATTGTTGCTCCATTATACGTATCCGGTATCTCTACTCAGAGCCATCCGGATAGGTGTTAAGCTTGCATCGACGTAACTCTTTACGTCGAACTCTTCATCACCTCCATAACCGAGAAATATTTCCTTATTCCTCTAAGGATAATTTTGACCGCTATCTGGTGATCCACTCCTAGATCACCTTTGTACCCTCTTGCGAGACATGTGGCAAGGCACACATCTGGTGCGGTACTCAGCATGGCATACCGTATAGAGCCTATGACAAAAGCATAGGGGACGACCTTCGTCGTTCCTCTTTCTTCTGTCATGGTCAATCTTTGAGTCTTACTCAACTTCACACCTTACAACTCAGGTAAGAACCCCTTCTTTGACTGATCTATTTTGAACTCCTTCAGAAACATGTCAAGGTGTGTGTTCTTTGAAAGTACCATCAGGCGTCTTGATCTATCTCTATAGATCTTGATGCCCAATATGTATGCAGCTTTATCCAGGTCTTCCTTTGAAAATCACTCTTCAAACAACCGTTTATGCTTTCCAGAAGTTCTACATTATTTCGAATCAACAATATGTCATCCACATATACTTATCAGAAATGTTGTAGTGCTCCCACTCACTTTCTTGTAAATACAAGTTTCTAGCAAACATTGTATAAACCTAAAAGCTTTGATCACTCCATCAAAGCATATATTCCGACTCCGAGATGCTTGCTCTAGTCCATAGAAGGATTGTTGGAGCCAGCATACCTTTTAGCATCCTTAGGATCGACAAAACCTTTTATTGTATCACATACAACTTTTTCTTACGAAAACTGGTAAGAAAACTTGTTTTGACATCCATCTGCCAGATTTCATATCAAAAAATACAGCTAATGCTAACATGATTCCGACGGACTTAAGCATCGCTACGGGTGAGAAATTCTCATCGTAGTCAACTCCTTGAACTTGTGAAAAGACTCTTTCGCACAAGTCGAGCTTCATAGATGGTAACACTACCACCCACGTCCGTCTTCTTCTTAAAGATCCATTTATCTCAATGGCTTGCCGATCATCGGGCAAGTCCACCAACCTCCATACTTTGTTCTGATATATGGATCCTATCTCGGATTTCGTGGCTTCTCCATGACCAGGGCGACGCCATGGAAGGGCCACCAACTACAGCAGCGAGGAGAGGAGAAAGGGAGTAGCCTGACGGTCGTCTTCCACCTCTGCCTACGCCCCCATCCTCCACCTCCACCTACACCCCCGCCGGAAAATAGTACAATGGCCAAGGAAATAGGCAGGAGGCGCCGCTTCCCGGATGGACATGGACATGCTTCTCCAACTCTGCATCTTCCTGGGTCGCCATGGAAGGTATTCCATGTTATGCTCTGCTATGCGCCATGTTATGCTTGCTGCAACTTACTGATGCATAATTCAGTCAAGATAAAATTGTAGAAATCTCAAACTTTAGCATGGACTGAATAATGTTTGTGCATAATTCAGTCAAATTCAGTTAAGGATTTTGTTACGATTGTTACTGGATCATCCATGGACTAAATAATTCAGTCAAATTCAGCCAAGGCAATTCAGTCAAATTCAGCTAAGATCATTCATGGAATTGTTCTTGCAGTCAATCACGAGCTTCATTCATTCGTTCATTCAGAGGGATAATTGTTTACAACCTATGCAAATTGTCCATTTTTTGATTTGTTAGCATCACTCAGTCATCCACCATTACACTTTCCTTGTCCTGCCTTTTTGTTGTGAATTGTGCAAGCTGTGCTTTGTTTAAATTCCAGTAGGAAGAACTTGCTTTAACAGAATTTGCTTGCAGCAGCAGTAGCTTGCAATTTTGCTTGCTTGCACTTCTTGCAGTGCAGTGCACTGCTTGAGTAGTTCCCCCTACAGACTCTATAGCAAGTGCAGTAGTGTCCTCTCTCCCTCTCTTCTTTGTCAGTACAGCAGGAGCATTCTCTTATCTTCTTTAACTGTAACTTTGACTGAAACATTTTTCTATTAATTAAAATAAATTCAAACATTTTCCTTTAATTAATTTAAACCTTTTAATTTACTCCTCCAGTAGTAATTAACTGAAACCTTTTGCGTTAACTCAAATTAACTAAAACAGTTTTTGTTAATAAACATAAACTGAAGCCTTTTCCTTTAATTAACTTAAATCTTTTCAGTTAAGGAGTACTCCTCCAGTAGTATTGGTCATTCAGGAGTAGTTATATCTGTCATTCAGGAGTACTGTTAATTAGGGAGGAGTAAAATTAACTTGTGCTTGCAGTATAAGGCTAGCTAGATGAGTAGTATCGGTATACGGTTAGGATTAGGTTGTTTATTTAGTGAGATATGATTAAACCTTTCTTGGGGTTGTTTGGATTGGATACGGAGTTTTTGCCAATTCTATTTCCCATAAACTCGTTTAAAGGGCTAACCACCTGAAATTTGTTAGCGTAACAAAAAGTATATAATTTTTAGGGACAGGATTAGTAAAACGTGGTTTTAGTAGAACAGGCAAAGTGTCTTCTAATAGTTATTCTTTAAACCATTTTTGCCGTTCCTATTAAAAATGCATGGCGTGAGCATCAATCGGATCAAGGAAATCACTTACGCCTCAATCAGGCAAAGGCAGCAGCATGGCCTTAACATTGTGTATAGTTACAGTCTACTCTAGAAGTTGGTTAACACCTTAACGTTGTGACTCACGTGTTCTCGGTGAATGTGCCTGAGTGTCTTGAAACTTCAAGAAGGAAAAGAACTGTGGTCAAGGAGGCTAGCTTCCTCTTCCGGTTCGATCTGCCAATCCTGACCAAATTTTGAATTGTACACACCCACAATGCATTTCAACAAAGCAAAACACAATGGCAGAATCATACAGATTTATGCAAGGTAACCTGACATAAAATTCAGTACTCTACAATGGTGACAGTCATACTGATGTACCATTTGTAAAAATCGAATGCAAAGCTTGGTGTGCATCTTTTGGCAAATAGCTTAAGGTTGATGTTTCTAATCATGTACATGGTACTTTGGAATCACCTTTTGCATTGAATTTTGAGGCCTGAAATTGATGTTTAAGAATGTGTTAGAAATTAAGGACAGCTGCGTGCTAGATCTTATCACAGAGGTATAGAAAAAAGCAGATCAACAGATTATGTTCCTTTTCTTCATATCAAAGTATCTGTCGCCTAGAAAAACTCATCCTTTAATAGTTGAGATAGTAGAGATATGAGGAGATCACTGATGGCTTCACTCAGCTTGGGTTCTTCATTATCCATGTATTTCTAACAAGAGATTCTATGCAATTGAAGTTTAAGTCAGTTTTTTATATTGCTATATATGATATTATATGCCATAGGTTTTTACCATATTTAAAAACATATGCATTAGAAAGAAATACGACACCTCAGTATTTTTGTTCTTCTTTAGCAAGTCACTGTCCAAACATCTTCCTCCTGCATCTGTTTGAAATTTCACGCCGTCTCTTGTTATTTCCAGCTTAAACAGGTATAGGACGGGCAGATGTCGCGGGCTGGATTTTGTGCGGGCGTGTGGGACACCGCGCGATGGCTGTCGTACGAGGCGGGGGGATCGAACGAGGTGGTCGAACCACGAGGGGAGGTCGAACCATCACGACGTTCGATCCCCTTTAATAGTAGAGATATGTTCTGAACTAAACCAGTCTTTATATGATTATATTATCAATAATAAGATGTACATAGTGACAAGAAAAAGCTAACAAAGTATGATGTTCTACTGTAGGTAGTGACAAGGCTATTATTACTGCCAAAAAAACAGAGATATCGTCTTTTAACCTGGGCATCTTGCTCTTGTCTAATACTGCAGATTAGAGAGTGACAAGACAAGGCTAACAAAGTATGATGTTCTAGTGTAGGTAGTGACAAGGCTATTATTACTGCCAAAAAAATAGAGATATTCTCCTTTAACCTGGGCATATTGTTGTTGTCTTTTAACCTGGGCATGTTGCGCCAAAAAAACAGAGATATTGTCTTTTAACCTGGGCATCTTGCTCTTGTCTAATAGTGCGGATTAGAGATTTGTTCAATAAATATTATCTTTACCATATCATTTTCTCTTCTATACAGAAAGCAGTAAGAATCTAAGAAAGCCAAAGCCTTCTAGCACACTGCAGCAATAAGAAGAGCGCAAGTCAAACAGGGACACAGCTCACACACTATGGTGGAGAGAAAGGTATTTAATTTAACTGTTGGTACAAAGCTGGTTGGAGATACCGCTGTCCTGTGATGCTTTTTCAGTGTAGCTGGAGTTCAAGTTAAAGATGCAATCTGAGTAGTACTGTAATATGCAGGTAACTACATTGCTGAAACAGTTTATGATGGCAAACCAGGGGCATGATGGTCACTGTTGAACATAACAAAGGTGGACCTCCATCCTTTGCAGCAACAGTCGTCGCCTCGCAACAGGATCTCTGTTCTTTGCAGCAGCAGCCGTCGCCTCGCAATAGTCGTCGAGCGAAGGTTGTGGTTCGGACACCGAGGTTGCGGTGTAGTTGTGCCGATCGCACAGCTGGGTCGATGAAGCTCGTACGCGAGGAAGAACTGGCGTTTCTATCCCTGGTGGCTACGTGTGTTGGCGGGTTGATGGAGCTCGTTCGATGGTTTGATTTTTGGTCGATGGACCTCGTTCGTGGGTTGCCGAACTGTTTTTTTTGTTGGCTGGGCGTGTGATCGTGGGATTTGGCTCGTTTGACTGGTGGTCCATGGGCCAAATATCGGATGAGTTGCCCTTGGTTTTGGGGGCTTGTGGGCTGGATTTTGTGCGTGCGTGTGGGACACCGCGCGATGTTTGTCGTACGAGGCGGGGGGGGGGGGGGGGTCGAACGAGGTGGTCGAACCACGAGGGAGGTCGAACCACGAGGGAGGTCGAACCATCACGACGTTCGATCCCCCTTTAATAGTAGAGATTTATTTTGGTTATGGCCTTGTGGGAGAAGGAGAACTTTGTCTACGTGTGCTGTTTGGTATTTTCCCAGTTTATGTTCTCAACTTTTTATGCAATGCAACTATGCAAGATTGCAAGAATCCATGAACTATATTTTTTTTGTGTTTTATGGTTGAGGACCTTTTTATGTTATGCACTTATGCAAGAAGTCAAGAACTATGATTATTTGTGTTTTATGGCTGTTGTGAATTGTCACCTATGGACCTTGCTATGTCATCTATTGTACATACTTGTGGACCTTGTTATGTTATACTGTCATATCATACATACCTGATACTTGTGGGCCTTGCTATGTCATGTGATACATACTTGTGGACCTTGTTATGTTATGCAAATTCAAGAACTATGATTATTTGTTATTAAGTTACTTCAAGTCTTAGAGATAGAGCACATAATGATTGTTGTCATACTTGTTGAATATATCATATTTTAGAGCATTTTTGTCACACACACGTACACTCATACAACACTTTGATTTTTTGAACTCACATGTCACAACTCACATATGACCTCGGACCAAAATAATCAAAACATAAAAGTTGTTCGCCTTGCCGATACGAATAACTTCCATGTTGATTTTTTTTCCATATTAGGTACTTACTCATTCCAGGACATTTAAATAAATTCTTGCGTGGCCAAAATCTGATCCCAACACTAGGATTCGGAAATTTATAAAAAAACTGACCGATTAATGCTCGATCGATTAATTCCGATTAATCGGCGGATTCACGATTAATCCCTACTCCCTAGTTGACCGAGCAGTTACCGATTACCGATTTCCTAAACATTGGCTGCAATAAATGTTTCTCATAGTACTCCTTGGTATGCTGATTATGCTAATTACATTGTTCCTAAATATTTACCACCTAGCTTTACATACCAACAAAAGAAAAAATTCTTCTATGATTTACGACATTACTTTTGGGATGATCACATCTTTATAAAGAAGGACTAGATGGTATTATTAGACTTGTGTACCTGAGAACGAACAGGGACAAATCCTATGAAAATGTCACTCCGAGGCTTATGGAGGGCATCATGCTGGAGATAGAACTGCTCACAAGGTATTGCAATCTGGATTTTATTGGCCTACTCTTTTCGAAGATGCCGTATGTTTGTCTTATCTTGTGATGAATGTCAAAGGATAGGTAATATCGGTAAGCATCAAGAAATTCCCTTGTAGCAGAAATTTAGAAACAAGGGGATCGCAGTAGAAATTTAAATTTTTCTATGCATCACCAAGATCAATCTATGGAGTAATCTAGCAACGAGGGGAAGGGGAGTGCATCTACATACCCTTGTAGATCTCTAAGCGGAAGCGTTGGAAGAACGTGGATGAAGGAGTCGTACTCGCAGCGATTCAGATCGTGGTTTATTCCGATCTAAGCGCCGAACAACGGCGCCTCCGCGTTCAACACACGTGCAGCCCGGTGACGTCTCCTACGCCTTGATCCAGCAAGGGGAGAAGGAGAGGTTGGGGAAGACTCCGTCCAGCAGCAGCACGACGGCGTGGTGGTGGTGGAGGAGCGCGGGACTCCAGCAGGGCGTCGCCAAGCACTACGAGAGACGAGGAGGGAGAGGGGTAGGGCTGCGCCAACAGGGAGATCGAATCGTGTGTTGGGCTGCCCCTTTGCCTCCACTATATATAGGGGGAGTGGAAGGGCTCCGCCCCCACCTAGGGTTCCCACCCCAAGGGGTGCGGCAGCCCTAGGTCCCATCTAGGGTGGCGGCCACAAGGAGGAGAGGGGGAGGCGCACCTGGGGTGGGTCTTAGGGCCCATCTACCCTAGGGTTTGCCCCCCTCCCCTCTTGAAGGCGCCTTGGGCCTTGGTGGGAGGCACCCCAGCCCACCTAGGGGCTGGTCCCTTTGTTGGGGAACGTAGTAATTTCAAAAAATTTCCTACGCACACGCAAGATCATGGTGATGCATAGCAACGAGAGGGGAGAGTGTGATCTACGTACCCTTGTAGACCGACAGCGGAAGCGTTAGCACAACGCGGTTGATGTAGTCGTACGTCTTCACGGCCCGACCGATCAAGCACCGAAACTACGACACCTCCGAGTTCTAGCACACGTTCAGCTCGATGACGATCCCCGGACTCCGATCCAGCAAAGTGTCGGGGAAGAGTTCCATCAGCACGACGGCGTGGTGACGATCTTGCTGTACTACCGTCGCAGGGCTTCGCCTAAGCACCGCTACAATATTATCGAGGATTATGGTGTAAGGGGGCACCGCACACGGCTAAGAATATGATCATGTGGATCAACTTGTGTTTCTAGAGGTGCCCCCAGCCCCCATATATAAAGGATCAAGGGGGGGGGGGTGGCCGGCTAGGAGGAGGGCGCACCACGAGGAGTCCTACTCCCACGGGGAGTAGGATTCCCCCCTTTCCTAGTTGGAATAGGATTTGGGAGGGGGAAAGAGGAGAGAGAGAAGGAAGGGGGGGGCGCCGCCCCCTCTCCTTCTCCTATTTGGACTAGGGGGGAGGGGCGCGCGGCCCATCCCTGGCCACCTCTCCTCTCTTCCACTAAAGCCCACTAAGGCCCATATACCTCCCGGGGGGTTCCGGTAACCTCCCGGCACTCCGGTAAAATCCCGATTTTATCCGGAACACTTCCGATATCCAAATATAGGCTTCCAATATATCAATCTTTATGTCTCGACCATTTCGAGACTCCTCGTCATGTCCGTGATCACATCCGGGACTCCGAACAAACTTCGATACATCAAAATGCATAAACTCATAATATAACTGTCATTGAAACCTTAAGCGTGCAGACCCTACGGGTTCGAGAACAATGTAGACATGACCGAGACACGTCTCCGGTCAATAACCAATAGCGGAACCTGGATGCTCATATTGGCTCCTACATATTCTACGAAGATCTTTATCGCTCAGACCGCATAACAACATACGTTGTTCCCTTTGTCATCGGTATGTTACTTGCCCGAGATTCGATCGTCGGTATCTCAATACCTAGTTCAATCTCGTTACCGGCAAGTCTCTTTACTCGTTTCGTAATACATCATCTCAAAACTAACTCATTAGTTGCAATGCTTGCAAGGCTTATGTGATGTTCATTACCGAGAGGGCCCAGAGATACCTCTCCGACAATCGGAGTGACAAATCCTAATCTCGAAATGTGCCAACCCAACATGTACCTTTGGAGACACCTGTAGAGCTCCTTTATAATCACCCAGTTACGTTGTGACGTTTGGTAGCACACAAAGTGTTCCTCCGGTAAACGGGAGTTGCATAATCTCATAGTCATAGGAACATGTATAAGTCATGAAGAAAGCAATAGCAACATACTAAACGATCGAGTGCTAAGATAATGGAATGGGTCATGTCAATCACATCATTCTCCTAATGATGTGATCCCATTAATCAAATGACAACACATGTCTATGGTTAGGAAACATAACCATCTTCGATTAACGAGCTAGTCAAGTAGAGGCATACTAGTGACGTTTGGTTTGTCTATGTATTCACACAAGTATTATGTTTCCGGATAATACAATTCTAGCATGAATAATAAACATTTATCATGATATAAGGAAATAAAATAATAACAATATTATTGCCTCTAGGGCATATTTCCTTCAGTCTCCCACTTGCACTAGAGTCAATAATCTAGATTACACAGTAATGATTCTAACACCCATGGAGCTTTGGTGCTGATCATGTTTTGCTCATGGAAGAGGCTTAGTCAATGGGTCTGCTATGTTCAGATCCGTATGTATCTTGCAAATCTCTATGTCTCCCACCTGGACTAGATCTCGGATGGAATTGAAGCGTCTCTTGATGTGCTTGGTTCTCTTGTGAATTCTGGATTCCTTTGCCAAGGCAATTGCACCAGTATTGTCACAAACGATTTTCATTGGACCCGATGCACTAGGTATGACACCTAGATCGGATATGAACTCCTTCATCTAGACTCCTTTGTTTGCTGCTTCCAAAGCAGCTATGTACTCCGCTTCACATGTAGATCCCGTCACAACGCTTTGTTTAGAACTGCACCAACTGACAGCTCCACCGTTTAATGTAAACACGTATTCGGTTTGCGATTTAGAACCGTCCGGATCAGTGTCAAAGCTTGCATCAACGTAACCATTTACGATGAGCTCTTTGTCACCTCCATATATGAGAAACATATCCTTAGTACTTTTCAAGTATTTCAGGATGTTCTTGACCGCTGTCCAGTGATCCACTCCTGGATTACTTTGGTTCCTCCCTGCTAGACTTATAGCAAGACACACATCAGGTCTGGTACACAGCATTGCATACATGATAGAGCCTATGGCTGAAGCATAGGGAACATCTTTCATTTGCTCTCTATCTTCTGGATTGGTCGGGGATTGAGTCTTACTCAATTTCACACCTTGTAACATAGGCAAGAATCCTTTCTTTGCTTGATCCATTTTGAACTTCTTCAAAACTTTGTCAAGGTATGTGCTTTGTGAAAGTCCAATTAAGCGTCTTGATCTATCTCTATAGATCTTAATGCCCAATATGTAAGCAGCTTCACCGAGGTCTTTCATTGAACAACTCTTATTCAAGTATCCTTTTATGCTATCCAGAAATTCTATATCATTTCCGATTAGCAATATGTCATCTACATATAATATCAGAAATGCTATAGAGCTCCCACTCACTTTCTTGTAAATACAGGCTTCTCCAAAAGTCTGTACAAAACCAAATGCTTTGATCATACTATCAAAGCGTTTATTCCAACTCCGAGAGGCTTGCACCAGTCCATAAATGGATCGCTGGAGCTTGCACACTTTGTTAGCTCCCTTTGGATTAACAAAACCTTCCGGCTGCATCATATACAACTCTTCTTGCAGAAATCCATTCAGGAAAGCAGTTTTGACATCCATTTGCCAAATTTCAAATCATAAAATGCGGCAATTGCTAACATGATTCGGACAGACTTAAGCATCGCTACGAGTGAGAAGGTCTCATCGTAGTCAATCCCTTGAACTTGCCGAAAACCTTTTGCGACAAGTCGAGCTTTGTAGACAGTAACATTACCGTCAGCATCAGTCTTCTTCTTGAAAATCCATTTATTCTCAATTGCTTGCTGATCATTGGGCAAGTCAACCAAAGTCCATACTTTGTTCTCATACATGGATCCCATCTCAGATTTCATGGCTTCAAGCCATTTTGCGGAATCTGGGCTCACCATCGCTTCTTCATAGTTCGTAGGTTCGTCATGATCTAGTAGCATGACTTCCAGAACAGGATTACCATACCACTCTGGCGCGGATCTTACTCTGGTTGATCTACGAGGTTCAGTAGTATCTTGTTCTGAAGTTTCATGATCATTATCATTAGCTTCCTCACTAATTGGTGTAGGTGTCACAGAAATAGGTTTGTGTGATGTACTACTTTCCAATAAGGGAGCAGGTACAGTTACCTCGTCAAGTTCTACTTTCCTCCCACTCACTTCTTTCGAGAGAAACTCCTTCTCTAGAAAGTTTCCGAATTTAGCAACAAAAGTCTTGCCTTTGGATTTGTGATAGAAGGTGTATCCAATAGTTTCCTTTGGATATCCTATGAAGACACATTTCTCCGATTTGGGTTCGAGCTTATCAGGTTAAAGTTTTTTCACATAAGCATCGCAGCCCCAAACTTTCAGAAACGACAACTTTCGTTTCTTGCCAAACCATAGTTCATAAGGCGTCGTTTTGACGGATTTTGATGGTGCCCTATTTAACTTGAATGCGGCCGTCTCTAGAGCATAACCCCAAAACGATAGCGGTAAATCAGTAAGAGACATCATAGATCGCACCATATCTAGTAAAGTACGATTACGAAGTTCGGACACACACGCTATGATGTTCTGGGTGGCGTGAGTTGCGAAACTATTCCACATTGTTTCAAATGTACACCAAACTCGTAACTCAAATATTCTCCTCCACGATCAGATCGTAGGAATTTTATTTTCTTGTTACGATGATTTTCAACTTCACTCTGAAATTCTTTGAACTTTTCAAACATTTCAGACTTATGTTTCATTAAGTAGATATACCCATATCTGCTTAAGTCATCTGTGAAGGTGAGAAAATAACGATATCCGCCACGAGCCTCAACATTCATCGGACCACATACATCTGTATGTATGATTTCCAATAAATCTGTTGCTCTCTCCATAGTACCGGAGAACGGTGTTTTTGTCATCTTACCCATAAGGCACGGTTCGCAAGTACCAGGTGATTCATAATCAAGTGGTTCCAAAAGCACATCAGTATGGAGTTTCTTTATGCGCTTTATACCGATATGACCCAAATGGCAGTGCCACAAATAAGTTGCACTATCATTATCAACTCTGCATCTTTTGGCTTCAACACTATGAATATGTGTATCACTACTATCAAGATTTAATAAGAATAGACCACTCTTTAAGGGTGCATGACCATAAAAGATATTACTTATATAAATAGAACAACCATTATTCTCTGATTTAAATGAATAACCGTCTCGCATCAAACAAGATCCAGATATAATGTTCATGCTTAACGCTGGCACCAAATAACAATTATTTGGGTGTAATACTAATCCCGAAGGTAAATGTAGAGGTAGCGTGCCGACTGCGATCACATCGACTTTTGAACCATTTCCCATGCGCATCGTCACCTCGTCCTTAGCTAATCTTCGCTTAATCCGTAGTCCCTGTTTCGAGTTGCAAATATTAGCAACAGAACCAGTATCAAATACCCAGGTGCTACTGCGAGCATTAGTAAGGTACACATCAATAACATGTATATCACATATACCTTTCTTCACCTTGCCATCCTTCTTATCCGCCAAATACTTGGGGCAGTTCCGCTTCCAGTGACCGGTCTGCTTGCAGTAGAAGCACTCAATTTCAGGCTTAGGTCCAGGTTTGGGTTTCTTCTCTTGAGTAGCAACTTGCTTGCTGTTCTTTTTGAAGTTCCCCTTTTTCTTCCCTTTGCCCTTTTTCTTGAAACTAGTGGTCTTGTTGACCATCAACACTTGATGCTCCTTCTTGATTTCTACCTCCGCAGCTTTCAGCATTGCGAAGAGCTCGGGAATAGTCTTATTCATCCCTTGCATATTATAGTTCATCACGAAGCTCTTATAGCTTGGTGGTAGTGATTGGAGAATTCTGTCAATGACGCAATCATCTGGAAGATTAACTCCCAATTGAATCAAGTGATTATTATACCCAGACATTTTGAGTATATGCTCACTGACAGAACTGTTCTCCTCCATCTTGCAGCTATAGAACTTATTGGAGACTTCATATCTCTCAATCCGGGCATTTGCTTGAAATATCAACTTCAACTCCTGGAACATCTCATATGCTCCATGACGTTCAAAACGTCGTTGAAGTCTCGATTCTAAGCCGTAAAGCATGGCACACTGAACTATCGAGTAGTCATCAGCTTTGCTCTGCCAGACATTCATAACATCTGGTGTTGCTCCAGCAGCAGGCCTGGCACCCAGCGGTGCTTCCAGGACGTAATTCTTCTGTGCAGCAATGAGGATAATCCTCAAGTTACGGACCCAGTCCGTGTAATTGCTACCATCATCTTTCAACTTTGCTTTCTCAAGGAACGCATTAAAATTCAACGAAACAACAGCACGGGCCATCTATCTACAATCAAACATAAACAAGCAAGATACTATCAGGTACTAAGTTCATGATAAATTTAGGTTCAATTAATCATATTACTTAAGAACTCCCACTTAGATAGACATCCCTCTAATCCTCTAAGTGATTACGTGATCCAAATCAACTCAACCATGTCCGATCATCACGTGAGATGGAGTAGTTTCATTGGTGAACATCACTATGTTGATCATATCTACCATATGATTCACACTCGACCTTTCGGTCTCCATGTTCCGAGGCCATATCTGCATATGCTTGGCTCGTCAAGTATAACCTGAGTATTCCGCGTGTGCAACTGTTTTGCACCCGTTGTATTTGAACGTAGAGCCTATCGCACCTGATCATCACGTGGTGTCACAGCACGAAGAACTTTCGCAACGGTGCATACTCAGGGAGAACACTTCTTGATAATTAGTGAGAGATCATCTTATAATGCTACCGTCAATCAAAGCAAGATAAGATGCATAAAAGATAAACATCACATGCAATCAATCTAAGTGATATGATATGGCCATCATCATCTTGTGCTTGTGATCTCTATCTTCGAAGCACCGTCGTGATCACCATCGTCACCGGCACGACACCTTGATCTCCATCGTAGGATCGTTGTCGTCTCACCAATCCTATGCTTCCACGACTATCGCTACCGCTTAGTGATAAGGTAAAGCATTACAGCGCGATTGCATTGCATACAATAAAGAGACAACCATATGGCTCCTGCTAGTTGCCGATAACTCGGTTACAAAACATGATCATCTCATACAATAAAATTTAGCATCATGTCTTGACCATATCACATCACAACATGCCCTGCAAAAACAAGTTAGACGTCCCCTACTTTGTTGTTGCAAGTTTTACGCGGCTGCTACGGGCTTAAGCAAGAACCAATCTTACCTACGAATCAAAACCACAACAATAGTTTGTCAAGTTGGTGCTGTTTTAACCTTCGCAAGGACTGGGCGTAGCCACACTCGGTTCAACTAAAGTTGGAGAAACTGTCACCCGCTAGGCACCTTTGTGCAAAGCACGTCGGGAGAACCGGTCTCGCGTAAGCGTACGCGTAATGTTGGTCCGGGCCGCTTCGTCCAACAATACCGCCGAACCAAAGTATGACATGCTGGTAAGCAGTATGACTTATATCGCCCACAACTCACTTGTGTTCTACTCGTGCATATAACATCAACACATAAAACCTGGCTCGGATGCCACTATTGGGGAACGTAGTAATTTCAAAAAATTTCCTACGCACACGCAAGATCATGGTGATGCATAGCAACGAGAGGGGAGAGTGTGATCTACGTACCCTTGTAGACCGACAGGGGAAGCATTAGCACAATGCGGTTGATGTAGTCGTACGTCTTCACGGCCCGACCGATCAAGCACCGAAACTACGGCACCTCCGAGTTTTAGCACACGTTCAGCTCGATGACGATCCTCGGACTCCGATCCAGCAAAGTGTCAGGGAAGAGTTCCATCAGCACGAGGGCGTGGTGACGATCTTGATGTACTACCGTCGCAGGGCTTCGCCTAAGCACCGCTACAATATTATCGAGGATTATGGTGGAAGGGGGCACCGCACACGGCTAAGAATATGATCACGTGGATCAACTTGTGTTTCTAGAGGTGCCCCCTACCCCCGTATATAAAGGATCAAGGGGGGGTGCGGCCGGCCAGGAGGAGGGTGCGCCAGGAGGAGTCCTACTCCCACCGGGAGTAGGATTCCCCCCTTTCCTTGTTGGAATAGGATTCGGGAGGGGAAAAGAGGAGAGAGAGAAGGAAGGGGGGGGGCGCCGCCCCCCTCTCCTTGTCCTATTCGGACTAGGGTGGAGGGGCGCGCGGCCCAGCCCTGGCCACCTCTCCTCTCTTCCACTAAAGCCCACTAAGGCCCATATACCTCCCGGGGGGTTCCGGTAACCTCCTGGTACTCCGGTAAAATCCCGATTTCATCCGGAACACTTCCGATATCCAAATATAGGCTTCCAATATATCAATCTTTATGTCTCAACCATTTCGAGACTCCTCGTCATGTCCGTGATCACACCCGGGACTCCGAACAAACTTCGGTACATCAAAATGCATAAACTCATAATATAACTGTCATCGAAACCTTAAGCGTGCGGACCCTACGGGTTCGAGAACAATGTAGACATGACCGAGACACGTCTCCGGTCAATAACTAATAGCGGAACCAGGATGCTCATATTGGCTCCTACATATTCTACGAAGATCTTTATCAGTCAGACCGCATAACAACATACGTTGTTCCCTTTGTCATCGGTATGTTACTTGCCCGAGATTCGATCGTCGGTATCTCAATACCTAGTTCAATCTCGTTACCGGCAAGTCTCTTTACTCGTTTCGTAATACATCATCTCAAAACTAACTCATTAGTTGCAATGCTTGCAAGGCTTATGTGATATGCATTACCGAGAGGGCCCAGAGATACCTCTCCGACAACCGGAGTGACAAATCCTAATCTTGAAATACGCCAACCCAACATATACCTTTGGAGACACCTGTAGAGCTCATTTATAATCACCCAGTTACGTTGTGACATTTGGTAGCACACAAAGTGTTCCTCCGGTAAACGGGAGTTGCATAATCTCATAGTCATAGGAACATGTATAAGTCATGAAGAAAGCAATAGCAACATACTGAACGATCAGGTGCTAAGATAATGGAATGGGTCATGTCAATCACATCATTCTCCTAATGATGTGATCCCATTAATCAAATGACAACACATGTCTATGGTTAGGAAACATAACCATCTTCGATTAACGAGCTAGTCAAGTAGATGCATACTAGTGACGTTTGGTTTGTCTATGTATTCACACAAGTATTATGTTTCCGGATAATACAATTCTAGCATGAATAATAAACATTTATCATGATATAAGGAAATAAAATAATAACAATATTATTGCCTCTAGGGCATATTTCCTTCACCCTTCCCACTATTGGCCCATGTATGCCTCCGGGGCCCGTGGCCCCTCCCGAATGACCCCCGGACCCCTCCGGAGGTCCCGGTACACTACCGGTGATGCCCGGAACACTTCCGATGGCCAAAACCATACTTCCTATATATCAATCTTTACCTCCAGACCATTCTAGAACTACTCGTGATGTCCGGGATCTCATCCGGGACTCCGAAAAACATTCGGTAACCGCGTACATACTTTCCCTATAACCCTAGCGTCATCGAACCTTAAGTGTGTAGACCCTACGGGTTCGGGAGTCATGCAGACATGGCCGAGTCAACTCTCCGGTCAATAACCAACAACGGGATCTGGATACCCATGTTGTCTCCCACATGCTCCACGATGATCTCATCGGATGAACCACGATGTCAAGGATTCAATCAATCCCGTATACAATTCCCTTTGTCTATCGGTATGATACTTGCCCGAGATTGTATCGTCGGTATCCCGATACCTTGTTCAATCTCGTTACCGGCAAGTCTCTTTACTCATTTCGTAACACATCATCCCGTGATCAACTCCTTGGTCACATTGTGCACATTATGATGATGTCCTACCGAGTTGGCCCAGAGATACCTCTCCGTTACACGGAGTGACAAATCCCAGTCGGAGATACCCGTAGTGTACCTTTATAGCCACCCAGTTACGTTGTGATGTTTGGCACACCCAAAGCACTCCTACGGTATCCGGGAGTTGCACAATCTCATGGTCTAATGAAATGATACTTGACATTAGAAAAGCTTTAGCATTCGAACTACACGATCTTGTGCTAGGCTTAGGATTGGGTCTTGTCCATCACATCATTCTCCTAATGATGTGATCCCGTTATCAACGACATCCAATGTCCATGGTCAGGAAACCATAACCATCTATTGATCAACGAGCTAGTCAACTAGAGGCTTACTAGGGACATGGTGTTGTCTATGTATCCACACATGTATCTGAGTTTCCCATCAATACAATTCTAGCATGGATAATAAAGGATTATCATGAAAAATGAAATATAATAATAATAACTAATTTATTATTGCCTCTAGGGCATATTTCCAACAAGAGCCTCGTAGGAGTGCAAGAGTGAGAGAACTCCATGAAGTAGAAGAATTTGTTGCTGATGAAGATTCAGAAAATGAGATTGCTTTGGAAGAGGAGATAGAATTTGAGTCTGATAATGATGAGATGATTGGAACAAATGAGGACGAGGACACAACACATCCTTAATTCTTTGGGCCATGCTATTTAGTATTTACCTAGTAATTTATTTTGGTTGTGGCCTTGTGGGAGAAGGAGAACTTTGTCTACGTGTGCTGTTTGGTATTTTCCTAGTTTATTTTCTCAACTTTTTATGCAATGCAACTATGCAAGATTGCAAGAATCCATGAACTATATTTTTTTGTGTTTTATGGTTGAGGACCTTTTTATGTTATGCACTTATGCAAGAAGTCAAGAGCTATGATTATTTGTGTTTATGGCTGTTGTGAATTGTCACCTGTGGACCTTGCTATGTCATACTATCATACATACTTGTGGACATTGTTATGTTATACTGTCATATCATACATACCTGATACTTGTGGGCCTTGCTATGTCATGTGATAAATACTTGTGGACCTTGTTATGTTATGCAAATTCAAGAACTATGATTATTTGTTATTAAGTTACTACAAGTCTTAGAGATAGAGCACATAATGATTGTTGCCATACTTGTTGAATATATCATATTTTAGAGCATTTTTTGTCACACACACGTACACTCATACAACACTTTGTTTTTTTGAACTCACATGTCACAACTCACATATGACCTCGGACCAAAATAATCAAAACATAAAAGTTGTTCGCCTTGCCGATACGAATAACTTCCATGTTGATTTTTTTTCCATATTAAGTACTTACTCATTCCAGGACATTTAAATAAATTCTTGCGTGGCCAAAATCTGATCCCAACACTAGGATTCTGAGATTTATAAAAAAACTGACCGATTAATGCTCGACCGATTAATTCCAATTAATCGGCGGATTCACGATTAATCCCAACTCCCTAGTTGACCGAGCAGTTACCGATTACCGATTTCCTGAACATTGGCCGCAATAAATGTTTCTCATAGTACTCCTTGGTATGCTGATTATGCTAATTACACTGTTTCTAAATATTTACCACCTAGCTTTACATACCAACAAAAGAAAAAATTCTTCTATGATTTAAGACATTACTTTTGGGATGACTCACATCTTTATAAAGAAGGAGTAGATGGTATTATTAGACTTGTGTACCTGAGAACGAACAGGGACAAATCCTACGAAAATGTCACTCCGAGGCTTATGGAGGGCATCATGCTGGAGATATAACTGCTCGCAAGGTATTGCAATCTGGATTTTATTAGCCTACTCTCTTCGAAGATGCCCGTATTTTTGTCTTATCTCATGATGAATGTCAAAGGATAGGTAATATCGGTAAGCGTCAAGAAATTCCTATGAATTATTCACTTCTTGTTGAACCATTTGGTGTTGGGGATTTGATTCCATCGGACCTTTTCCTTCCTCTAATGGGTATACACATATTTTGGTTGCTATTGATTATGTTACTAAATGGGTAGAAGTTATTCCAACTAGTAGTGCTGATCACAACACCTCTATTAAAATGCTTAAGGAAGTTATTTTCCCAAGGTTTGGAGTCCCTGGATATTTAATGGCTGATGGTGGTTCACACTTTATTCATGGTGCTTTTCCTAAAATTCTTGCCAAGTATGATGTTAACCATAGAATTGCATCACCTTATCATCCTCAGTCTAGTGGTGAAGTTGAACTTAGCAATATAGAAATAAAATTAATATTGCAAAAGACTGTCAATAGGTCCAGGAAGAATTGGTCTAATAAATTAGATGATGCACTTTGGTTTTATAGAACAGCATATAAAAATCCTATGGGTATGTCTCCTTATAAAATGGTTAATGGAAAAGCTTGTCATTTGCCTCTTGAGTTAGAACATAAAGCATTTTGGGCAGTCAAAGGACTTAATTATGATTTCAAAATTTCTAGTGAAAATAGGTTATTTGATATTAGCTCATTAGATGAAAGGAGAACCCAAGCTTATGAAAATGCAAAATTATTTAAAGAAAAAGTAAAAAGATGGCATGAAAAAAGAATTCAAAAGCATGAGTTTAAAGTTGGAGAACATGTTCTTTTGTACAACTCCCATTTCAGATTCTTTGTAGGAAAACTCAGTCATCAAAATAAATAATTCCGAAGGTACTAAGCCGAAGGTTGTCAATGGGCAACGTATAAAACATTATATCTCAGGTGCGCCTATTAATATTGAAAGTAATATTATCCAAACTATGTGACCGGAAGAACACATAAAAGGGTCCTTCCCGAACACTCTAGAATTGTGAAAATAAGGAGGTACGTGATACGGTAAGTAAATGGACTCCGAAAAATCCGCAAAAATATTTTTTATCAGTTTTGCAATATTTTAGAATTTTGGGAATAAATAAACTTCCAGGAAGCGTCCCCTAGTGAGCACAACCCACCTGGGAGACCTTTCGTACTCCGTTTTTCTACCATATACTTGTCCTCCAAGATAAAAAATCTTTATATACTCCGCGAACCTGTTGATCACCGTATGGCGGAGAAATCCTCTGTTCTCTTTTTCCTTGTTGTTTTTTGTCAGATCCCACCAACCATGGCCTCTTCAAGCTCCTCCAAGGACAAGTTCTTGAAGAACGTCATCAACCCATATATGCGGGAGGTGGTGCAGCACCCTCAGGTCATCCAGATGCATGAGGGGGTGCTTCACCTCCACGATGTGCCATGTCCCAAGGGGACGGGAACTATGTAGGTGATACGTCTCCAACGTATCTATAATTTTTGATTGTTCCATGCTATTATAGTATCTATTTTTGATGTTAATGGGCTCATTTTTACACTTTTATATTATTTTTGGGACTAACCTATTAACCGGAGGCCCATCCAAAATTGTTGTTTTTTGCCTATTTTAGAGTTTCGCCGAAAAGGAATATCAAACGGAGTCCAAACGGGATGAAATCTTCGGGAGCGTTATTTTTGGGACAAATGTGATCCAGAACACTTGGAGTGGACGTCAAGAATCAATCATGGAGGCCACGAGGCAGGGGGGCACGCCCACCCCCTGGGTGCGCCCTCCACCCTCGTGGGCCCCTCGTTGCTCCACCGACCTACTTCTTCCTCCTATATATATCCATATACCCCGAGAACATCCATGAGCACCACGAAAACCTCATTTCCACCGCCGCAACCTTCTGTACCCAAGAGATCCCATCTTGGGGCTTTTTCCGGAGCTCCGCCGGAGGGGGCATTGATCACGGAGGGCCTCTACATCAACTCCATGGCCCCTCCGATGATGTGTGAGTAGTTTACTTCAGACCTTCGGGTCCATAGCTAGAAGCTAGATGGCTTCTTCTCTCTCTTTGGATCTCAATACAAAGTTCTCCTTGATTCTCTTGGAGATCTATTCGATGTAATCTTCTTTTGCGGTGTGTTTGTCGAGATCCGATGAATACTGGGTTTATGATCCAGATTATCTATGAACAATATTTGAATCTTCTCTGAATTCTTTTATGTATGATTGATTTATCTTTACAAGTCTCTCCGAATTATCAGTTTGGTTTGGCCTACTAGATTGATCTTTCTTGCAATGGGAGAAGTTTTAGCTTTGGGTTCAATCTTCCGGTGCTCGATCCCAGTGACAGAAAGGGAAATGACACGTATTGTATTATTGCCATCGAGGATAAAAAGATGGGGTTTATACCATATTGCATGAGTTTATCCCTCTACATCATGTCATCTTGCTTAAGGCGTTACTCTGTTCTCATGAACTTAATACTCTAGATGCATGCTGGATAGCGGTTGATGTGTGGAGTAATAGTAGTAGATGCAGAATCGTTTCGGTCTACTTGTCTCGGACATGATGCCTATATACATGATCATGCCTAGATATTCTCATAATTATTCACTTTTCTATCAATTGCTCAACAGTAATTTGTTTACCCACCATAATACTTATGCTCTTGAGAGAAGCCACTAGTGAAACCTATTGCCCCGGGGTCTATTTTCCATCATACAAGTTTCCAATCTACTTTATTTTGCTATCTTTTACTTTCAATATATAACACAAAAATACCAAAAATATTTATCTTATTATTATCATCTCTAGCAGATCTCACTCTTGCAAATGGTCGTGAAGGGATTGACAACCCCTTTATCGCGTTAGTTGCGAGGTTCTTATTTGTTTGTGTAGGTACGAGGTGACCCGCGCGTGGTCTCCTACTAGATTGACACCTTGGTTCTCAAAAACTGAGGGAAATACTTACGCTGCTTTACTACACCACCCTTTCCTCTTCAAGGGAAAACCAACACAGTGCTCAAGAGGTAGAAGGAGGCCAGGCTCGAAGCTATGGAGCAAGATGTCTTCCAATGCAAGGGGGTGGTGGAGCGTGGGCTCAATGCCAATCACATCATCATCACGGACCTTTCCCGTGATCTCAAGGTGGATGGCAAGACCATGAATGACATCATCTTCACCCTCAACGAGCAAATCAAATTCCTCCAAAGCCAGATCTATGATCTCCAAAACCAAATCTTTGAATATGAGGTGAGGTTCAAAAGCAAATCAACTCACTCTTCCTATCACGATGGTGGACCACTGCCATGGAAATCCAAGGACAAGATCTCTTCTTCTTCACCACCAGCATCTTCACCACCAAAGGAGAATTGAGTATCGGGTATGGGCACTCCCCTTGGCTTCCGCCAAGCTTGGGGGTGGTGCCCTGGTATCGTATCATCCCACTATCTTTTTGCTTTTACTTATTTTAGTTCGATCATTTTGCTTTTGATGAATAAAAGTTTAGTTCGATCCTTTATTCTTTGAGAGTTTCCTTAGTGATCTATCCTAGTAATCGTGTGAAAGTTATATAATAAAGTTTAATATGATTTTTTGCTTTCTTTACTTTCATGTTGCAAATAAAAGAAAAGAAATAAGAAAGGAAACAAATAAAAGAAAGGAAATAAATAAAGAAAAGATTATATACTAATCCTATGGTAGGTGATGGCACCACATAAGGAAAAGTACAAGTAGAAAATTTTATTAGAGATTGACAAACATAGCATTAGTCAATGATGCAACTCATGAAGAATTAATAAGGGAAGAGAAGATTCACATACAAATATACTATCCTAGAAATCTTTTGTGATTGTGAGCCCTCATCAAAATATTATATGCCAAAATTGTTGACGTTGGACAAGGAAGACAACTTAATGATTTATGTTTGTTCATATTCACATAGAAGTCATATTGTCATATATCCTTTAACATGTGGTGCTTTCCCCCTATCTTTGCTAACCAAAAATTCTGCACTAAGTAGAGATTCTACTTGTGCATCCAAAAACCCTTAAACCCAAATCTATTTTCAAGCGTCCACCATAACTACCTAGGGGTTGAGCAAGATCCCTCAAGTAAGTTGTCATCGGTGTAAAAAGGCAATAAATGTTGCTTCTAAAAGTGTGAGATCATTTAGTGTAAGAGAAAATCAGCGTTGCATGAACTTGTGATGATGAAGAATAAAAGCGACAGACTGCATAATAAAGGTCGCTAACGCAAGGAGCAATGTAATGTAACGTTCTTTTGCACTAAGGGATTGAGCATACAAACAAATAAGCGCATGGCAACCTCTGCTTCCCTTTGCGAAGGGCCTATGTTTTACTTTTATGCAAGAGTCAAAGTTTTTCTCTCAATTCCTTTTTATTTTTCTCCTTTCGCAAGCATCATGTGGTGAGGAAAGATCTAGCCACATATGTCCAGTTGAATATGGGTGGCATGAGTTATTATTGTTTACATCACCCTTGAGGTGAGTATGTTCGGATGCGAAACCATAAGCCCCTATCATTCTATGTGTCTGGTTGAAACGTTTTGCTCATGAGTACGAGGTGAGTGGTAGAAATCATATAAGACTATATGATGGTTGAGTATGTGGACTTGCCTAAAGGCTCCGACACGGGACCCTTCCTGAAAAGATGATGAATTGTAGTTGCAAAGTTGACAGAAAACATACTTTGTTGGTTTCTCATAGAGTTTTTGCTTTATACTTCGATTGTGTGATGAACTATTACTTATTCATGAGAAGTATATGATGAAAGTTCTATGGTAAAAGTCCTATGTTTAATTTTGTTGTTGTTATAATAATCAACATGATGCTTCTATGTCCGTATTTTGTTTTGATCGACACCTCCCTCTCAAAGCATGTGGGCATGTTTTTTGATTTTGGTTTTTCTCTTGAGGACAAGCGAGGTCTAAGATTGGGGGAGTTGATACGTCCATTTTTCATCATGTTTTATTGCTGTTATTTATGATGTTTTTATCCATAATAATGCTTTTTGGTGTAATTCTAATGCCTTTTCTCTCATAATTTGCAAGGTACACACCAAGGGGGAGAATTCTGGCAGCTAGAAATCGGGACCTGGAAATGCTACGTCAGGCTACCTATTCTGCACAACTCCAAACAAGCTAAAACTTCACGGGGATTTTTTATGGAATATATGAGAATTATTGGATCAAATAACTACCAGAGTGGGGACACCAGGTGGGCACAACCCACCTAGGCGTGCCAGGGCCCCCTGGCGCGCCCTGGGGGGTTGTGGCCTCCTCGGCCCACCTCCGGTGCCCATCTTTTGGTATGTAAGTCATTTTGACCTAGAAAAAATAAGAGGAGGACTTTCGGGACGAAGCGCCGCCGCCTCGAGGCAGAACTTGGGCAAGAGCACTTTTGTCCTCCGGCGGAGCGATTCTGCCAGGGGAACTTCCCTCCCGGAGGGGGAAATCATCGTCATCATCATCACCAATAACTCTCTCATCTTGGGGAGGGCAATCTCCATCAACATCTTCAACAACACCGTCTCCTCTCGAACCCTAGTTCATCTCTTGTGTTCAATCTTCTTACGGAACTATAGATTTGTACTTGTGGGTGACTAGTAGTGTTGATTACATCTTGTAGTTGATTACTATATGGTTTATTTGGTGGAAGATTATATGTTTAGATCAAATATGCTATTTAATAACCCTGTGATCATGAGCATGTTTATCATTTTTGAGTAGTTACCTTTGTTCTTAAGGTCACGGGAGAAATCATGTTGCAAGTAATCATGTGAATTTGATATGTGGTCGATATTTTGATAGTATGTATGTTGTTATTCCCTTAGTGGTGTCATGTGAACGTTGAATACATGACACTTCACCATATTTCAGCCTAAGGGAATGCATTGTGGAGTAGCAATTAGATGACGGGTTGCGAGAGTGACAGAAACTTAAACCCCAGTTTATGGGCTATTCCGTAACAAACCGATTGGATCTAGAAGTTTAATGCTATGGTTAGAATTTATTCTTAATACTTTTCTCATAGTTGTGGATGCTTGCGGGAGGGTTAATCATCAGTAGGAGGTTTCTTCAAGTAAGAATAGCACCTAAGCACCGGTCCACCCACATATTAAATTATCAAAGTAGCGAACACAAATCGAGCCAACATGATGAAAGTGACTAGATGAAATTCCCGTGCATCCTCAAGAGCACTTTGCTTATTATAAGAGACTATTTTGGCCTGTCCTTTGCCTCAAAAGGATTGGGCTACCTTGCTGCACTTTTGTTACTACTATCGTTACTTGCTCGTTACAAATTATCTTGCTATCAAACTACTCTTCTACTTACAATTTCAACACTTGCAGACACTACCTTACTGAAAACTGAAGGAAATATGCCCTAGAGGCAATAATAAAGTTATTATTTATTTCCTTATATCATGATAAAGGTTTATTTTCATGCTAGAATTGTATTAACCGGAAACATAATACATGTGTGAATATATAGACAAACAAAGTGTCACTAGTATGCCTCTACTTGACTAGCTCGTTAATCAAAGATGGTTATGTTTCCTAACCATGGACAAAGAGTTGTCATTTGATTAACGGGATCACATCATTAGTTGAATGATCTGATTGACATGACCCATTCCATTAGCTTAGCACCCGATCGTTTAGTATGTTGCTATTGCTTTCTTCATGACTTATACATGTTCCTATGACTATGAGATTATGTAACTCCCATGTGCCGGAGGAACACTTTGTGTGCTACCAAACGTCACAACGTAACTGGGTGATTATAAAGGTGCTCTACAGGTGTCTCCAAAGGTACCTGTTGGGTTGACGTATTTCGAGATTAGGATTTGTCACTCCGATCGTCGGAGAGGTATCTCTGGGCCCTCTCGGTAATGCACATCACTTAAGCCTTGCAAGCATTGCAGCTAATGAGTTAGTTGCGAGATGATGTATTACGGAACGAGTAAAGAGACTTGCCGGTAACAAGATTGAACTAGTTATTGGATACCGACGATCGAATCTCGGGCAAGTAACATACCGATGACAAAGGGAACAACATATGTTGTTATGCGGTCTAACCGATAAAGATCTTCGTAGAATATGTAGGAGCCAATATGGGCATCCAGGTCCCGCTATTGGTTATTGACCGGAGACGTGTCTCGGTCATGTCTACATTGTTCTCGAACCCGTAGGGTCCGCACGCTTAAGGTTTCAATGACAGTTATATTATGAGTTTATGAGTTTTGATGTATCGAAGGAGTACGGAGTCCCGGATGAGATTGGGGACATGACGAGGAGTCTCGAAATGGTCGAGACGTAAAGATCGATATATTGGATGACTATATTCGGACATTGGAAAGGTTCCGAGTGATTCGGGTATTTTTCGGAGTACCGGAGAGTTACGGGAATTCGCCGGAAGAAGTATTGAGCCTTATTGGGCCAGACGGGAAAGAGAGAGGGGCTGCCTAGGGCAGGCCGCGCGCCCCCCCAAGGCCTAGTCCGAATTGGACTAGGGGGAGGGGCCGCGCCCCCTCCTTCCTTCCCTTCTCCCTTCCCCTTCCTTGTCTCCTACTCCTACTACTTGGAAGGACTCCTAGTTGGACTAGGAAAGGGGGAATCCTACTCCCAGTGGGAGTAGGACTCCCCTAGGGCGCGCCATAGAGAGGGCCGGCCCTCCCCTCCTCCACTCCTTTATATACGAGGGCAGGGGGCACCCTATAGACACACAAGTTGATCTTCGTGATCGTTCCTTAGCCGTGTGCGGTGCCCCCCCTCCATGATATTACACCTCGGTCATATTGTGGCGGTGCTTAGGAGAAGCACTGCGACGGTTGAACATCGAGATCGTCACCACGCCGTCGTGCTGACGGAACTCCTCCCTGAAGCTTTGCTGGATCGGAGCCCGGGGAGCGTCATCGAGTTGTACGTGTGCCAAGAACTCGGAGGTGCCGGAGTAACGGTGCTTGGATCGGTTGGACCGGGAAGACGTACGACTACTTCCTCTATGTTACATCAATGCTTCCGCTTCAGTCTACGAGGGTACGTAGACAACACTCTCCCCTCTCGTTGCTATGCATCACCATGATCTTGCGTGTGCTTAGGAAATTTTTGAAATTACTACGTTCCCCAACAGTGGCATCCGAGCCTAGGTTTTTATGGTTTGATGTTATATGCACGAGTAGAACACAAGTGAGTTGTGGGCGATATAAGTCATACTGCTTACCAGCATGTCATACTTTGGTTCGGCGGTATTGTTGGATGAAGCGGCCCGGACAGACATTACGCGTATGATTACGCGAGACTGGTTCTACCGTCGTGCTTTGCACACAGGTGGCTGGCGGGTGTCAGTTTCTCCAACTTTAGTTGAACCGAGTGTGGCTACGCCCGGTCCTTGCGAAGGTTAAAACAGCACCAACTTGACAAACTATCGTTGTGGTTTTGATGCGTAGGTAAGATTGGTTCTTGCTTAAGCCCGTAGCAGCCACGTAAAACTTGCAACAACAAAGTAGAGGACGTCTAACTTGTTTTTGCAGGGCATGTTGTGATGTGATATGGTCAAGACATGATGCTAAATTTTATTGTATGAGATGATCATGTTTTGTAACCGAGTTATCGGCAACTGGCAGGAGCCATATGGTTGTCGCTTTATTGTATGCAATGCAATCACACTGTAATGCTTTACTTTATCACTAAGCGGTAGCGATAGCCGTGGAAGCATAAGATTGGCGAGACGGCAACGATGCTACGATGGAGATCAAGGTATTGCGCCGGTGACGATGGTGATCATGACGGTGCCTCGAAGATGGAGATCACAGGCACAAGATGATGATGGCCATATCATATCACTTATATTGATTGCATGTGATGTTTATCTTTTATGCATCTTATCTTGCTTTGATTGACGGTAGCATTATAAGATGATCTCTCACTAAATTATCAAGATAAAAGTGTTCTCCCTGAGTATGCATCATTGGCAAAGTTCGTCGTGCCCAGACACCACGTGATGATCGGGTGTGATAAGCTCTACGTCCATCTACAACGGGTGCAAGCCAGTTTTGCACACGCAGAATACTCAGGTTAAACTTGACGAGCCTAGCATATGCAGATATGGCCTCGGAACACTGAGATCGAAAGATCGAGCGTGAATCATATAGTAGAAATGATCAACATAGAGATGTTCACCATTGAAAACTACTCCATTTCATGTGATGATCGGTTATGGTTTAGTTGATTTGGATCACGTGATCACTTAGAGGATTAGAGGGATGTCTATCTAAGTGGGAGTTCTTAAGTAATATGATTAATTGAACTTAAATTTATCATGAACTTAGTCCTGGTAGTATTTTGCAAATCATGTTGTAGATCAATAGCTCGCGTTGTTGCTTCCCTGTGTTTATTTTGATATGTTCCTAGAGAAAATTGTGTTGAAAGATGTTAGTAGCAATGATGCGGATTGGATCCGTGATCTGAGCTTTATCCTCATTGCTGCACAGAAGAATTATGTCCTTGATGCACCGCTAGGTGACAGACCTATTGCAGGAGCAGATGTAGACGTTATGAACGTTTGGCTAGCTAAATATGATGACTACTTGATAGTTTAGTGCACCATGCTTAACGGCTTAGAATCGGGACTTCAAAGATATTTTGAACGTCATGGACCATATGAGATGTTCCAGGAGTTGAAGTTAATATTTCAAGCAAATACCTGAGTTGAGAGATATGAAGTCTCCAACAAGTTCTATAGCTAAAAGATGGAGGAGAATCGCTCAACTAGTGAGCATGTGCTCAGATTGTCTGGGTACTACAATCACTTGAATCAAGTGGGAGTTAATCTTCCAGATAAAATAGTGATTGACATAATTCTCTAGTCACCATCACCAAGTTAGTAGAACTTCGTGATGAACTATAATATGCAAGGGATAACGGAAACAATTCCCAAGCTCTTCGTGATGCTGAAATCGACGAAGGTAGAAATCAAGAAAAACATCAAGTGTTGATGGTTAACAAGACCACTAGTTTCAATAAAAGGGCAAAGGGAAGAAGGGGAACTTCAAGAAGAACAGCAAGCAAGTTGCTGCTCAAGTGAAGAAGCCCAAGTCTGGTCCTAAGCCAGAGACTAAGTGCTTCTACTGCAAAGGGACTGGTCACTGGAAGTAGAACTGCCCCAAGTATTTGGCGGATAAGAAGGATGACAAAGTGAACAAAAGTATATTTGATATACATGTTATTGATGTGTACTTTACTAGTGTTTATAGCAACCCCTCAGTATTTGATACTGGATCAGTTGCTAAGAGTAGTAACTCGAAACAGGAGTTGCAGAATAAACAGAGACTAGTTAAGGGTGAACTGACGATGTGTGTTGGAAGTAGTTCCAAGATTGATATGATCATCATCGCACACTCCCCTATACTTTCGGGATTAGTGTTGAACCTAAATAAGTGTTATTTGGTTTTTGCGTTGAGCATGAATATGATTTGATCATGTTTATTGCAATACTGTTATTCATTAAAGTCAGAGAATAATTGTTGTTCTGTTTACATGAATAAAACCTTCGATGGTCATACACCCAATGAAACAAGTTCGTTGGATCTCGATCGTAGTGATACACATATTCATAATATTGAAACCAAAAGATGCAAAGTTAATAATGATAGTGCAACTTATTTGTGGCACTGCCGTTTAAGTCATATTGGTGTAAATCGCATGAAGAAACTCCATGCTGATGGGCTTTTGGAATCACTTGATGCTTGCGAACCATGCCTTATGGGCAAGATGACTAAAACGCCGTTCTCCAGAACAATGAAGCAAGCAACAAATTTATTGGAAATCATACATACTGATGTATGTGGTCCGATGAATATTAAGGCTTGCAGTAGGTATCAATATTTTCTGACCTTCACAGATGATTTGAGCAGATATGGGGATATCTACTTGATGAAACATAAGTCTGAAACATTTGAACAGTTCAAAGAATTTCAGAGTGAAGTGGAAAATCATCGTGACAAGAAAATAAAAGTTTCTAAGATATGATCGCAGAGGTAAAATATTTGAGTTACGAGTTTGGCCTTCAATTAAAACAATGCGAAATAGTTTCACTACTCACGCCACCTGGAACACCATAGTGTAATGGTGTGTCCGAACGTCATAACCGTACTTTATTAGATATAGTGCGATCTATGATGTCTCTTACCGATCTACCACTATCGTTTTGGGGTTATGCATTAGAGACAGCTGCATTTACGTTAAATAGGGCACCATCAAAATCCATTGAGACGACTCCTTATGAACTATGGTTTGGCAAGAAACCAAAGTTGTCGTTACTTAAAGTTTGGGGCTGCGATGCTTATGTGAAAAAGCTTCAACCTGATAAGCACGAACCCAAATCGGAGAAATGTGTCTTCATAGGATACCCAAAGGAGACTGTTGGGTACACCTTCTATCACAGATCCGAAGGCAAGATATTCGTTGCTAAGAATGGATCCTTTCTATAGAAGAAGTTTCTCTCGAAAGAAGTGAGTGGGAGGAAAGTAGAACTTGACGAGGTAACTGTACCTGCTCCCTTATTGGAAAGTAGTACATCACAGAAACATATTTCTGCGACACCTACACCAATTAGTGAGGAAGCTAATGATAATGATCATGAAACTTCAGAACAAGATACTACTGAACCTCGTAGATCAACCAGAGTAAGATCCGCGCCAGAGTGGTACGGTAATCCTGTTCTGGAAATCATGCTACTAGATCATGATGAACCTACGAACTATGAAGAAGCGATGGTGAGCCCAGATTCCGCAAAATGGCTTGAAGCTATGAAATCTGAGATGGGATCCATGTATGAGAACAAAGTATGGACTTTGGTTGACTTGCCCGATGATCGGCAAGCAATTGAGAATAAGTGGATCTTCAAGAAGAAGACTGACGTTGACGGTAATATTACTGTCTACAAAGCTAGAATTGTCGCAAAAGGTTTTCAACAAGTTCAAGGTGTTGACTACGATCAGAGTTTCTCACTCGTATCTATGCTTAATTCTGTCCGAGTCATGTTAGCAATTGCCGCATTGTATGAAATCTGGCAAATGGATAAACAAAACTGCATTCCTTAATGGATTTATTAAAGAAGAGTTTTATGTGATGCAACAAGATGGTTTTGTCAATCCTAAAGGTGCTAACAAAATATGCAAGCTCCAGCGATCAATTTATGGACTGGTGCAAGCATCTCGGAGTTGGAATATACGCTTTGGTAAGATGATCAAAGCATATAGTTTTATACAGACTTGCGGTGAAGCCTGTATTTACAAGAAAGTGAGTGGGAGCACTACAACATTTCTGATAAGTATATGTGTATGACATATTGTTGATCGGAAATAATGTAGGATTATTCTGCAAAGCATAAAGGAGTATTTGAATGGAGTTTTTCAAAGAAAGACCTTGGTAAAGCTGCTTACATATTGAGTATCAAGACCTTGACAAGATTTTGAAGTAGTTCAAAATGGAACAGTCAAAGAAAGAGTTCTTGCCTGTGTTACAAGGTGTGAAATTGAGTAAGACTCAAAGCCCGACCACGGCAGAAGATAGAAAGAGAATGAAAGTCATTCCCTATGCCTCAGCCATAGGTTCTATAAAGTATGCGATGCTATGTACCAGATCTATTGTATACCCTACACTGATTTTGGCAAGGGAGTACAATAGTGATCTAGGAGTAGATCACTGGACATTGGTCAAAATTATCCTTAGTGGAATAAGGATATGTTTCTCGATTATGGAGGTGACAAAAAGGTTCGTCGTAAAGGGTTACGTCGATGCAAGTTTTGACACTAATCTAGATGACTCTAAGTCTCGATCTAGATACATATTGAAAGTGGGAGCAATTAGCTAGAGTAGCTCCGTGCAGAGCATTGTTGATATAGATATTTGCAAAATACTTACGGATCTGAATATGACAGACCCGTTGACTAAAATTATCTCACAAAAAAACATGATCACACCTTAGTACTCTTTGGGTGTTAATCACATAGAGATGTGAACTAGATTACTGACTCTAGTAAACCCTTTGAGTGTTGGTCACATGATGATGTGAACTATGGGTGTTAATCACATGATGATGTGAACTATTGCTGTTAAATCACATGGCGATGTGAACTAGATTATTGACTCTAGTGCAAGTGGGAGACTGAAGGAAATATGTCCTAGAGGCAAATATAAAGTTATTATTTATTTCCTTATATTATGATAAAGGTTTATTATTCATGCTAGAACTGTATTAACCGGAAACATAATACATGTGTGAATATATAGACAAACAAAGTGTCACTAGTATGCCTCTACTTGACTAGCTCGTTAATCAAAGATGGTTATGTTTCCTAACCATGGACAAAGAGTTGTCATTTGATTAACGGGATCACATCATTAGTTGAATAATCTGATTGACATGACCCATTCCATTAGCTTAGCACCCGATCGTTTAGTATGTTGCTATTGCTTTCTTCATGACTTATACATGTTCCTATGACTATGAGATTATGTAACTCCCGTGTGCCAGAGGAACACTTTGTGTGCTACCAAACGTCACAACGTAACTGGGTGATTCTAAAGGTGCTCTTCAGGTTTCTCCAAAGGTACATGTTGGGTTGACGTATTTCGAGATTAGGATTTGTCACTCCGATCGTCGGAGAGGTATCTCTGGGCCCTCTCGGTAATGCACATCACTTAAGCCTTGCAAGCATTGCAGCTAATGAGTTAGTTGCGAGATGATGTATTACGGAACGAGTAAAGAGACTTGCCGGTAACGAGATTGAACTAGGTATTGGATACCGACGATCGAATCTCGGGCAAGTAACATACCGATGACAAATGAAACAACGTATGTTGTTATGCGGTCTGACCGATAAAGATCTTCGTAGAATATGTAGGAGCCAATATGGGCATCCAGGTCCCGCTATTGGTTATTGACCGGAGACGTGTCTCGGTCATGTCTACATTGTTCTCGAACCCGTAGGGTCCGCACGCTTAAGGTTTTGATGACAGTTATATTATGAGTTTATGAGTTTTGATGTACCGAAGGAGTACGGAGTCCCGGATGAGATCGGGGACATGACGCGGAGTCTCGAAATGGTCGAGACGTAAAGATCGATATATTGAACGACTATATTCGGACATCGGAAAGGTTCCGAGTGATTCGGGTATTTCTCAGAGTACCGGAGAGTTACGGGAATTCGCCGGGAGAAGTATTGGGCCTTATTGGGCCATATGGAAAAGAGAGAGGGGCTGCCTAGGGCAGGCCGTGCGCCCCCCCAAGGCCTAGTCCGAATTGGACTAGGGGGAGGGGCCGCGCCCCCTCCTTCCTTCCCTTCTCCCTTCCCCTTCCTTGTCTCCTACTCCAACTACTTGGAAGGACTCCTAGTTGGACTAGGAAAGGGGGAGTCCTACTCCTGGTGGGAGTAGGACTCCCCTAGGGCGCGCCATGGAGAGGGCCGGCCCTCCCCTCCTCCACTCCTTTATATACGGGGGCAGGGGCACCCCATAGACACACAAGTTGATCTTCGTGATCGTTCCTTAGCCGTGTGCGGTGCCCCCCTCCACGATATTACACCTCGGTCATATTGTAGCGGTGCTTAGGCGAAGCCCTGCGACGGTTGAACATCAAGATCGTCACCACGCCGTCGTGCTGACGGAACTCCTCCCCGAAGCTTTGCTAGATCGGAGCCCGGGGAGCGTCATCGAGCTGTACGTGTGCCAAGAACTCGGAGGTGCCGGAGTAACGGTGCTTGGATCGGTTGGACCGGGAAGACGTACGACTACTTCCTCTACGTTGCATCAACGCTTCCGCTTCGGTCTACGAGGGTACGTAGACAACACTCTCCCCTCTCGTTGCTATGCATCACCATGATCTTGCGTGTGCGTAGGAAATTTTTGAAATTACTACGTTCCCCAACAAAAACTACTTGTCATATCCTTCTGCTCCTCGTTGGGTTCGACACTCTTACTTATCAAAAAGAGCTACAATTGATCCCTTATAGTTGTGGGTCATCAGAAGGCGCGCCCCCACCCTTGTGGGCCCCTCGTGCACCTCCTGACCTAGTTTCTTCGCCTATATATTCCCATATATCCTCAAACCAAATGGGGGAGCCACGAAAACACTTTTCCACCGCCGCAACCTTCTTTTCCCGTGAGATCCCATCTATGGGCCTTTTCCGGCGTCCTGCAGGAGGGGGATTGGATCACAGAGGGCTTCTACATCAACCCTATTGCCCTTCCGATGAAGCATGAGTAGTTTACTTCAGACCTACAGGTCCATAGCTAGTAGCTAGATGGCTTCTTCTCTCTCTTTAATTCTCAATACCATGTTCTCCTCGATGTTCACTACGCCACAGCACTGCATCTGTGACACACAGGTTGGTCGGAAAAATAGCATCCGCCGACAGGCAGTCGGTCAGGAAAGAGTATTGCCGACCGACCGCGTCTGTTGGGCAAAGT
The DNA here is from genome assembly GCA_034509565.1 of Triticum monococcum. Lineage (NCBI taxonomy): Eukaryota > Viridiplantae > Streptophyta > Magnoliopsida > Poales > Poaceae > Triticum > Triticum monococcum. Next base: position 588,392,665 of record CM067845.1, on the reverse strand, counting down.
CCAGACGGGAAAGCCTTTTGATGACCGACATATCTTTGTCGACCGACAATTGGATGGAGATACAAGACATTGCCGACCGAACATCTGTTGGCACTACTATGAACTTTTACCGACCGATTTTCCATTGGTACTGTCCTAGAACTTTTCTCGACTAACTGTTTGACGGTGCAATCTTTGCCGACCGATATTCTGCTGGCTCTGCTATGTATCTTTCCCGACGGACAATTGGATGGTGTTGTTTTTTACCAACCGACTCTCCCTTGGCCCTGGCGTAAGCCTTGGCCGACCGATAATAGGACGTTATTTTCTTTTCCCAGCCAACAGTTCGTCAGCGTTTAGTTTAACTGAGCAATAAATATGAACCTGTTATATATTTCTCATCTGCTTTATACAATATCAATCAAGTTGCATATCTCATCATAGCACAATATCAATCAAGTTAACTAACTTGCATGTACTCACAAAAAAATAAATCATGACCAAAGAAGGATAAAACAGTAATTCATTCTCATCAGCCTTCCAACATTTATATGTTCCAGTCACCGAATCACTCGATGGGTTTACAAAATGATAGATGCATGTCCATCAATTCATTGTTTGCTCCATTACACAAGATGTCTAGCGAACACGAACTGCCATCTTCATGGTTCCTTCATGGTCCTTTTGTATGTCTTACCTACAAAGGATACAAAGTCACCGGTGAATTCATGCATTCATAGAGACAATGGTGAAAATAATAATTGCATAAAGCATCAATGGCGGCGTGTTTAATGCGACAACATGTTTAATTAGAATTTGTACTGTGTTAGACATAATAGAGCATCAATGCCTGATGGCCATGGAATATATTTCATCAAGAAATATGAGCAATATGCATCATCTGGATGCAGTTTAGCATACAGCCAATTATTGGGAGCAACACATTCAGGTACAGACTCACGATGGTCAGTTTTTCTAGAAAAAACAACCAATTTTCTTTCTTTATTTTCTCTAGGCTGGAAAACACTGCAGTGCGCCTGACAATTATATTTATAAAACCATTAGAGAATTACATATGCACGTCAATGCCACAAATTATATTAAATTAAGCCATTAATTTCAGAGAAGCATATGTACTGTACATACAAATATTTATAGGTATAAGAGCCAGAACCTGTGAAACCATTAGGTTATGAATAAGAGAAATAAAGAAGATAGAATGTAATATATGAGCCTAGAAATAGGATTCAGAAAATAGCAAAACTATAAAAAAATTGTATGACTACTTTATGGACATGAATTAGGATTCGGTATAAGGATACAATGTACTATATGGACATGAATCTAATTTATTGCTAGTTGCAGAACTACAAAAATTGTATGACTACTTTAAGATCCAAAACTTGGATTGCACTTGACCATTATATTCATAACAGTAGCTGTACTTTAGTGCACAAATTAAATTAAATTTAGAAACTATTGCACACTTTTACATCTCCTACAAGTTTATGCGTTGTTGTCTAGTACATCGCTAGTGCTATTTGAGTATCTTGGTGGCTGATGTGTGGGGTCACAATGGCTATGCTATAACTTTTTGGTGTGTGCCAGTACCTTAGCAAGTTGTGTACTTTGAGCAAAAGAAAGCACCAAGAAGCATCTCTTTTACAGTACCTTAGCGGCGGGATGAGGAAGATGCCCTGGTTTGTAGGGTTTCATCTAGCAAAGTGATCATGAGTCAGTATCACACATCAAACAATTTGAGATAAGTGGACATAACACATATTGTAGGTGATTACCTTGCTAGATGGCCACGCAATGGTCCTTGTGACAGCATCAGCGATAATTTGTAAACCATCATATTTATAAGGCACGGTGGCATCCCTTCTGATAGCAACATTGACAAGAACCTCATAAGTTGCTGGTCCAAGGGGCTCTCCGCCCACAATAGTGTCTGGGTCAACTGAGATAATCGTTGCCTTGGCAACAGGAGTTTCAGGACTAGTCCATGCATATAGAAGCACATCCATACCAATTTGAATCAATGATTATTTTAGAAACATGAAAATGAAACAGAATTTAAACATATAGGTAAGGATGTAAAGATTACAAGGCTTTCATCTTCATGGGCTGGTGAGCTTCTTGCAGGGGGCTTTGCAACAACTCTTCTATGAACAAATGGCTCTTCATCATCCTGTTCAACATCTTCCTCGGCATCGTTATCTTCCTCATCTTCGACTCCGGAGTTCTGCCAGACAACAATATGGAAATAGAGTTAGTGCATGCAAGATGGATTAATGATGCAATGAAAAGATGTGAAAATAGTTCATTACTTGTCAAGAATTGGAACCATGCTGCGAGCTAGGAGTTTCCAGATTATGCCTTCCTTGTGAAGCTAACATCAATTAAATTCGGTCCATTCGTTCCTCCATTTGTTGCACATGCCCCTGGAGCATGTTAAAGTGATTTTCAGCTTCTCGGCGCCCTTCCATTGCAACTAGAACTCTTGTGCTCAGTTTACCCCGTCTACCCGGTGTGCCCAAATCTTGAGCTGTTAGCCCTAGACCTAACACACGGACACAACCCCTGGGCTCCTTCAGTCCACATACACGTGCAAACAGATCACCTTCTTTAATGCTTTTGTCCTTCCATTCAGGGTGCTTTTCAGCACTCTCTATGAGTTCTTTCTACAAAATGATATTTACTTGCTCTATAAATTGTACTTGTACAATTTCTGAGTAATACTGAAAAACATGGCAAAAGAGACTTACAATTGTATGCTGCTGCCTGTGGCACATAACTCCCTTTCCTTTCCCATTTCTTGCATGTATGTGTTTCGATATAAACTTCATCTCTCTGAGGATCATGCCCAAGTTTCACAGCCTACAATCATTTATTTATTTAAATATGCATTAGTCACTGAATCACAGTGGCATATCATTTATAATTGGGGTAATTGTTTTTACCATTTCATTGGAAACACAGACATGAATCTTGCTACCAGATGTACGAGGTACTGCATTGGCACGATTCTTTTTGGCGATAGCACTACGAGACTACAAGCAAAAAGTAAATGAGATTTATCACACATATTGTTTGTGTTTTGAGAATCATACCATGCATATTTGTTTATCTATGTCCATGACAGAGTGTGCTACAAAGATATACTACAGTTTTGATTAGCAGGATGACTTACTTCAAATGCCGAAGATCTCCAATAAGTAATAAGGGTCTTCCAGTCAGCTTCACTAATTCTGTTGTCACGTTGTGCATCAGTGAGCGCAGCATCAAACTTGTACCTCTTTAAATCTGACTTCCAATCCTTCCATTGTTTGTGAGAAGTGTTGATAACAAAGCTCAAAGCAGTTGAGTCCAGCTCATAAAATGCCTATTAAAATGAGAGAAAACAGGACACTCGGTTAGATGGCATTAAAAAAGAGTGTGTAAGTTATAAATTATGCTCATATCTACCTTCAAGGTCTCCCACACTAACAACTTTTTCTCTACATCAACATCTCGCCAATCTAATTCTTGAGGTGGTATGTGCTTCCTCACCAAAATACCAATTAAATTGGCAAATTCGATTGCATATGGCCCAACAGGCTGGCCATCCACATTAAGTGGAATATGGATTTTGGGTTGATTCAGCCTTGCATATATGTTAGCCTTTCGAGTAATTTTTCTTCCACCTTTCTTTTGACTACCATCACCATCAAGCTCACGAGTAATCTCTTCATGCAATAAAATTAACATAGTCATACAACAATTCTAGCAAGTGACATTAGGTTAGAATATGAACAATTCTAGCAAGTGACATTAGGCTACCTTTGGAAGGCTAATGCTCAAGATCAACATGATCTTGATCTTTTGATACCCTAGACCTCAAAACACGTCCTTCATTCGCGCTTACAGGTGCGCTGGAGGGTGCCTGCATAGATATATAGGTTAGTGTTGCAAGCTACATTTGCTTCCTTCAGGTAGAACATGAATGTGATGGAAGCTACATACCTTTCTTTTCTTTTTGGGGGCTTGGTTCGCTTCCATATCTTCCTGCATAGAAGCTCTTGTTGCTCGTATCGCTGCTAGCCGTTTATCATTCTGTTCAATGGTCTTGCTTCTCAATAGTTCATACTCTACTGCTTTCAGTTGTTCCTCCGTGACCCCACCATCTTTAGCTCTTCCGTTTGCGCTTGCCATTTTTCCTCCTACAAAAGACACACTATGTGAGTACATCGCTGAAAATACAAAACATTAGAGGATCATACACAACACTTAATTTTTTTCAATATCACTTGCTTTAAGAACTAGTCCATCTATATCTGTCCTAGCAGAACCAAGGCATCCATCCGCAACACTCACACGTATAGCAGTACATGGATCAGGCAACGCCACACGTAAAACATTACCGTTGTCATCTTTAGATTCTTCTATGTCATATAATGATGGAACAACAACAGTAGACCACTCAACATCAATGGGATCTTCAACATAGTAAACTTGAGTTGCTTGTGTGGCTAATATGAAGGGCTCGTCTGATATTTTCTCACTGGTATTGAACAAATGCTTGAAATTCACAGAAGTGATTCCAAACTGATCAGTTTGCACCCATTCATCTTCTACATGATTATCAACCCAGTCACATTTGAACAACATTACTTTCCCTTCATGTTGATAATTCAACTCAAGAATTTCCTTTGTAATGCCATTATAGGTCTTGTTTCTTACACTAATATTGTAACCTTTTCCTTTTGCAAAGGATGTGGTTTGTGCGACAAGAGCTACTCCACTACTCTGAAGTGACCGACCCTCATCATATGATTGTGTATGAAAGTCTATCCCATTTATAGTGTAGCTACTATACTTCATAGCAACCAAGTTTGGCTCTTTAGCTAATGTTTTTATCTCATGAAGTGTTTCATCGCCCATTTCTGCCACCTGTGATTATGAAATGCTATTGTTACTCTACAATGGGATGGAATTATATGTCTTATAGGTTGACAGTCACATGCCCACTTACATGCAATTTAAACCACTCATGAAAGCTCACGTAATGCACACGCTTGACTTCTCGATGACTTCGAACACCAATAGAAGAAAGGTAATCCATATGTTTGCTGCATATAGGTTGTATTTGTCAATTGACAAGGAGGAGAGAAATAACCTAATAGCAATACATAGTAGGGATATCTTACTCTAGGTATGGTTCTATGTTGTCATAATTGAACAAGACGTATATGTGGGCTTGTAGCCAAGTTTTGTTATCTAACATCACCATGCACTTGCCAGCCAGCCCTCGACCAATGTTGCGGAAGAAAGGATTTGTGTCATCAACTTCCATATCCAAACCTCCATCCTTCCTAGCTCGATTCAATCGACTCTCTTCATCCAAATAGTGTGATCTCATCAAACAAATAGCCCTCTGCAATTGATCCTTCTGCATGACTTCTAGTGTGGACATGTCCTTGAGCTTCCCTATATACCTCTCTACAGCCCACATGCTATGAAAGTGTACTGGACCAGCTATCATTGCTTGTGCTGGAAGATGAACCATCAAATGCACCATAATATCGAAAAAGGATGGGAGGAATATGACCTCAAGAAGGCTCAAGGTCTCAGCTATTTCATCCTGCAACCTTTGCATGTCACTTATGCAAATAACCTGTGAGTACATTCGCTTGAAAAATCTGCTCACACGAATCAGTACCGCACTCACTCTTTCTAGTAATGTCCTTCTCACTTCAAGTGGCAGCAAGTCTTGCAAAAGGACATGGCTGTCATGGCTCTTTAGCCCGGTTATCTTTTTCTCCTTAACATGCACATTACGGCGTATGTCAGATGCATAACCATTAGGAAACATGGCATTTTTAAATACTCTGCAAAATGTCCTCTGCTGATCAGATTCCATTGTGTAAGGTGCCGGAGGAAAAAAACTTCATCATCATCAAGATCAATAGGTTGAAGATCCTTTCTAATATTGAGTGCTTGAAGGTCATATCGAGAATTAATATTATACTTGGTTTTTCCATTGACTACCAACAAAGTGTTAACTATGTTCTCACACACGTTTTTTTTCTATGTGCATGATATCAAAGTTATGCTACATCTTCAAATCCTTCCAATATGGTAGTTTAAACCAAATAGGCTTTCTTTTCCAAATGATCAGCGGATCCCCTTTCTTGCGTTTCTTAGTTCTAGGCTTCTTCGTTATAAGATCCTTCCTAAACTTGGTTTGCATATTTTCTATCAGCTCTAAGATTTGCCTACCGGAAAGTGGAACGGGTGCTGTCCCACGTTCTATGTCACCAAATGTGTGTGTATCATACTTCAAGGGATGATCTGCACGTAAGAACCTATGATGCCCCATATAGCAAGTCTTGCTACCATTTTTTAGCCTAAGAGAACATAATTGAGAGTGGCATTCAGGGCAAGCTCCTTCTCCAGAGGAAGCACATGCAACCAAAGACCCAAGACCCGGTTTATCCGTAATTGTGCATATTATGGAAGCATGCAACTGAAAATACTCTCCGGTTGAAGCATCATAGGCCCTAACACCATCAAGAAACATATCTACCATATCATCAACTAGTGGCTCAAGATAGACATCAATATCACTACCAGGAGAATTTCTGCCAGGAATCATCACTGATAGGATGAAATTTGATTGCTTCATAATCATCCAGGGTGGAAAGTTATAAGGAATCAATAATACTAGCCAAATGGTATAGCTGAGATTCATGGATATAAACGGATTAAAACCATCGGCACATACTATAAGCTTAAGATTTATGCTTTCTTTTGCAAAATCTTTATTTTTTCATAAAACGGTAATAATTTGCTACCCATGGTGGTAGCTACGCACAACCCCAATTTTTATCTCTAATTATTTTGGACTATGAAAATTAACTCTACAACGAAAATATCGTGACTTTGGACCAGCTAGGGAAGCAAACAGGAAATTATGCCAAAAAGACAAGCAAAAAGACCGAGAAAAGTGAGAAAAGACCCTTTCTACACATCGATAAGGCACTTCTGACAAAAAGGTAATAAAAAGACAAAGAGAAGTGAGAAAAAATCATTTCTGTACAATAAAAATGCACTTGTGCCAATGCCATAAGAAACCCGACACCTCATATATATATATATAAAAGGTACTTATGCTAAAGGGTGTGTAGTTGCCACCCATGCGTGCATAGGTATCACCATGCATAGGAAATCACCTCTCTTTCATAAAAATCTTTCCAAAGGAGGGAATCTTTAGGATGCCTAATCAAGCCATCTTGTGTGCGCTCTTCTGCATGCCATCTTGTGAGAGCCGCAGTTCTGGAACACACAAACAACCTTTGAAGCCTCTTCTTTACTGGGAAGTAACGAAGAACCTTCTTAGGAACCTTGTGGACACGTTTCCCATCTGCACTCTTCCTTTCAGATTTCCATCTTGAAGCCTTACATTCTGGGCATGAATTAGCATTGGCATTGTTCTTCCAAAATAGAATGCAATCATTTTCACATGCATGGATATTAACATACCCAAGTCCTAGGCATTGGACTAGTTTTTTTAGCTTCATTGGAGTTTTTGGGTATTGCGGACTGAGGGTAAGCATCTTTTAGTAGATCTAACAACAGATCAAAACTTCTATCAGACTACCCTCCAAGCAGTTTGGTGTGAAGAAGTCTCACTAGGAAACGAAGCTTTGAGAAATTCTTACAGCCTGGATATAGCTCTTGTCTAGAATTAGCTTCAAGTTTGTGGAGATATTCTAGAAAAGAATCATCCTGATCTAAACCACAATCATCTTCAAGATCTCCCCCTTTATCCAAACCATCAGCAAGGTCTCTTAGCAAATCAGATATATCATCGCCCTCATCCCTATCGTCACCCTCATCTAGATTTGGAGGAATGGAAGAAGAAGAGACACCTTCTCCATGAAACATCCACTGCTTGTAGCCATCTACAAATCCCTCGCATACCAGGTGCTCACGGACTTCAGACTCTTCTCTCCAGTACGAGTTCACATAGTTTTTACAAGGACATAATATTTTATTCTCAACCGATGATTTATTAAATGCATAGCCTAGGAATTTGACGAGCCCTTGTAAGTACTTCTCTGTATGCCTACATGCAAGTGTACATGTGTAGTGTGTTATATATAGTTTCAGCGTATAAGCAAAACAAAATATATATGCGGCGCTATACCTAGGCGCATCCATCCAACCTTTATCCATGGTATCTTAGCTTTACAACTGGTTACTACCAAGTCAACACCAAATCCTGAACGAATAATATCAAAACTAGAGAATGCAAGGAATCAATTTAAGTACTGTAAATAAATTGGCGCGGAAAAGAAACGAAGAATCATAGAACCAATTCAATGGTAGTACACATAGTAAAGGCAGATACCACCATAAATAAAATGGATCAAAGCTGTGGTTGACTCACCAACTGGTGGAGGATGCAGCGACAAGCACGGGAAGGGGATCGCTGCACCGCTGCTGGAAGCTGAGTCGTTGGCAGCAAGAATCCTAATAACCAAAATAATTAGACAATATAAAAGTCATTGTCAAACATGAGGAGGCATCTCTACATATTCATGACATCCACACATACGGAGGGCCTCTGGACTTGAGTGGGGAAGATAAACTCACCTAGCGGTTGCAGCAAATATTCTACAACTTCCCTTTGTCGGCTCAATGTTACCCGCAGTGCTCCTGTATGTTACCTGTAGAAAAAAACAAGACAGATGAACAAGTAGACTACAACTTTTGAGATGTTGTGCTTTATATATTTACAGCCCGCTGCCATGTTTTCTTTCACTTCAAAATCTACTTCAGTAAACAAAAGAGAAACTCAAGTTTAAAATTTTTGTTACTGAAAGTTAGGTATAACATCGGGTCAGTTAAGTTGTATGTTTTCAGAGACTCCAGTTTTTTGGATGTATGTCCGAGTTGCATGTTTTTAAAGGAAACATGATTCTAAAAGTCAAGATGATGCTTTTTAATGAAGTAATACATACTATGGGCAAGGTCAATCCATATGCATGACAATATTTAGCTCCTCAGCGCTCTTTTTGTGTATTAACTTTATAGTTAAACTCTTCTTCATTTGTCTTCAGATCATCCAGACAAGAAAACTCGATACCGATGACTACAAATTCCTTTCTATCAGGACGGTGGAATTAAAGGACATAACTGCAATGGGAAAAACAAAATTTGCATACAACAGCTCAACTTCTAGAATTAGTTCATATTGCTACAACCTTGCTTCTACTCTGTACATTGATTAGCACATTTTCTGCCTGCATAGTATCTCACAATGAGACTAGCTGCAGTACACATCAAACTAGAGAAGAAAAGCAAGAGGTGTAGCCGTTCCCTACTGCCGGAGCTCCCCGTTCCCCACCAGCCCACTCTCACAACAAAGCCTAGAGAGAGAGAGGGGAGAGGTAAAGACAGAGAGGGAAGAGTTGTACCTCAGCCGCATCGACCATTGCCGCTGCCGTTGCATGTCTTCGAGAGCTGGACGGTGTAGATGGGGGGGGGTCAGTCCAGGGAGGGTGGCTTGCCGCTTCCCAAGATGCTCACACGCCTACTGCTAGTTGGAGAGAGGCGCCCTGAGAGAGAGAGAGCACTAGGGCATGGGGCCAGCGGTGGAGAGACAGGACTATGTTGGGCGACGTTGACGGCGCAGGACGGCGTGGTGTGGCGCTGCAGAGGGAGGGCGGTGGTGGAGCGGCACCACAGAGGGAGGGCGGCGTGGGGCGATGGTGGAGCGGCGCTATAGAGGGAGGGCGGCATGGGGCGGTGGTGGGACGGCGTGGGGCGGCAGTGGGACGGTGTGGGATCGACCGGCAGGAGTCCTGGCGACGTGTGTGGGGAACGAATAGATCGATCTAGGGATTTGGCTATCCTGTGCACGTGCGAGGGGAACGAAGGAGATTGGGTTTTAGGGTGGGGGGGGGGGGGAATGTTCGCGGTTGGCCCGTTTATTGGCGCTAAAATTTGGCCGTTCGCGCACGAGGCCCAGTTAGCTTTAGAATGTCGGTCGGCGTTATTTACCGACCGATGGTCCGTGGGCCATAAAGGATTTCCCGACCGACTGTTTGATGATATATGTTATAGCATTCCCGACCGATAGTGTGTAACTGAACAGATGTTTCCCGACCCATAGTCCGTTAGAAATTTTTCTGACATATTGTCGGTCGGCAATGGTGACTTTTTCCCAAGACATGCCGGTAGGGAATTTTGGTGCATGGTGTAGTGGCTCTTGGAGATCTATTCGATGTAATACTTTTTTGCGATGTGTTTGCTGAGATCCGATGAATTCTGGCTTTATGAAAAGCTTATCTATGAATATTATTTGAATCTCCTTTGAATTCTTTTATGCAAGATTTGATATCTTTGCAATTCTCTTCGAACTACCGGTTTGGTTTGGCCAACTAGATTGGTTTTTCTTGCAATGGGAGAAGTGTTTAGCTTTTGATTCAATCTTGGGGTGTCCTTTCCCGATGACAGTAGGGACAGCGTGGCACATATTGTATTGTTGCCATCGAGGATAAAAAGACGGGGTTTTCACCATATTGCTTGAGTTAATTCCTCGACATCATGTCATCTTGCTTAATGTGTTAGTTCGTTCTTTATGAACTTAATAATCTAGATGCATGCTGGATAGCGGTCGATGTGTAGAGTAATAGTAGTAGATGCAGAATCGTTTTGGTCTACTTGACATAGGACGTGATGTCTACATTCATGATCATTGCCTTAGATATCGTCATAACTTTGCACTTTTTTATCAATTGCTCGGCAGTAATTTGTTCACCCACCGTAATATTCTCTATCTTGAGAGAAGCCTCTAGTGAAACCTATGGCCCCGGGGTCTATTTTTCGTCATACATGTTTCCGATCTATAATTTTAGTTTCCAATATACTCTTTTTGCAATCTTTTACTCTCCGATCTATAAACCAAAAATATTTACTTCACTGTTTATCTATCTATCAGATCTCACTTTTGCGAGTAACCGTGAAGGGATTGACAATCCCTTTATCGCATGGGGTGCAAGTTGTTTGATTGTTTGTGCAGGTATTCGGTGACTTGTGTGTTATCTCCTACTAGATTGATATCTTGGTTCTCAAAATTGAGGCAAATACTTACTCTACTTTGCTGCATCAGACTTTCCTCTTTAAGGGAAAAACTAACGCAAGCTCAAGAAGTAGCATGACTAAATGTAATTCCTCTAGTGATTGTAGTTAAATTATGTAGAAGTTGCATACCATGGGCTGTTTTGTGGCTGATTAACACAAGCCATTGTTGATATATCGATTTCTTTTCTGATTTCTCTATACATGATTTTGTATCAGCAGTAGGTTTGCGTAACTAGTGTTTGAAATAGTAAGGCATATGTAAGAGAGATGCATGACATCCAATTTCCGTGCATGTAGTTTATCCAATTTGGTCATTTTTGTAGTACACTATTTGGCCATTGTAGTATCCCTAGTTAGATATGAGCATGAGGAAGTTGCACAATACGGCTATACTCAGTTCGCAGTTTAATTATCTTGTTTTTTCAAAGTCACATTTTTTGTTGGCATTTCTAGCGGTTGTAGTTGCGCATGAACCCCATAGTAGTTGGCTCCATATAGCATGCTAGTTTCTTTTCATACACGAAATCGATTCAAGTTGGTGCCCTTACAGTTCGTAGTTGCACACGAACCTTATAATAGTTGGCATCCATATAAGGCATAGTTGCACATGAACCTGATACAAGTTGTCGTCTTTTAGAATACCCTATTTCAAGCCATTTGCCCCATCCAACCAATGGCATGGGATAGCAATCTAATCGCCAGAGTCATTAAGATGGACATAGAAGGCACCTGGTGTGTTTGGCAAGCTACAAGTGAGTAAACCTTTTTGCTCCCCTTTTTTGTTTTTGAATACATCTCATGTTTTTAGTTGCAGATGTTCGTTATGGTAGTTGCACAACCAGGCATACTAGTCTAGCACAACTACCCATGCTAGTTGCATAGATGCTTATGTGTTTCTGTCTAAAAGATAGTGGAACGGGAACAAACAAATAAATCAGCATGAGTTTGAAACAAACAAATCATATTTTCGCAGCACTTTTTTTATCAAACAAAACATCCAAGTAAATTCTATCAGTTGCATACATGGGTCTAATCAGTTGCGCAAATAGCACACATGATGGACACTGTTTTTTGCTGTTATATATATATATATATATATATATATATATATATATATATATATATATATTTCTGTTTTCAAGATTTTCACATAGGTTCTATTCCAGCTGTACACAATAGACAAAAATCTGGACGTACTTTTATTCGTATCAAAACAATCCAAACTAGTTATGTCAGTTGCACAATTCCTTTTTTAAGTTGCACAAAAGGGAGCTATAAGTTGCACACCACCGACCTATCTAGTTCTAATATGTTATCAGATTTGCCGCCACATACATGTTTTCTGTTTTTCCATAGTTTCACGCAAGGGATTCTTTCAATTTTGGCCAAGATGGCATGGTCCCATGTCTTCTCATGAATTTTATTTCATGCATCAACTATCTTACAAGTAGTAACACATCTGCTTTTTCTTCTCTTTTTTCTGCCAACCAGGTGTTGGGTGGATGAGCTTCTAACAAACAAATATTGCATAGAACAAGTGATCACCAAGAAGCAAGCTGCTACGATGCCTTTTTTACTTTTTTAGCCATTGTTTGCCTTTTGAACTGAAACTTTACTGCATTATAGATATATCTAGTAGACTAGGTGCAACAAACCAGAACATATGGCGTATATTCGCTACATTTTCTTTTTGTAAAGCAGTATGTTCGTTTGTTTCCTGTATTTGTGTATGAGTTGCACAATATGAAACAAAAGTTGGCTGGATTAGCTGAAATAGTTGGTCGCAACCAACACAACAGTTGCACAATATGCAATTCCATGTTTGTGTGTTCCTGGGGTTTTATGTGTGTGTTTTCACAAATTTGGTTGAACTATTTTGGGAGCAGTTGCAGTCAACATGAAGAAGGATGGGAGAAGTTGAATTCAAGGTGAAGAAGAAGAGAAGGAACATGTCACGTGGTATGCCCCTTTCCCCTTCTCTCCTTGTATTTTAATTTCTTTTCAAAAACTACGTAGATCGGATCTTCTTGTTCTTCACCTTGACAAATCTTCCATGACAGGATAGGGAAGGCTCCCATGGTGTGTTCCTGGAGTGGGGAAGAAGATGGTGGGCGATGAAGTTGGAGATAGGTTGGTGTGGGTAACGTGATTGGTGAGACTAGGAAGGAGGAAGAGAAAGGAGAGGTCAGAATCACATGATTCGTGAGACCGGGAAGGAAGAAGAAAAAGAGGGGGCCAGAATCACGTGTGTTCAGGACCAGACTGGGGCGCTGGGGATCAGGTTGTTTTTGTGCGCATAACATGGGGGGTTGCCATCTCCTCATTTCCTTTTTGGATAGAGCGGGGACAGAAACTTACCGTATCTAGGAGGACAATCGGTACCGCTACGGAACCAACGAACGCTCCCTAGACGTGTCCATACATATTTGTACTTCGTCAGCGTCAGCCCTGATTTGTTTCTGAGAAAGTCAAAAAAGGTGGCGCAGGCAGAATCGAATTTGTGACTTCCTGCTTAGGAGCTCATAACCAAAATTTGAACTAGCCAGTACGACGGGCGAGCAGAGTATGACAGGTTCTAAGCGTTTTCTTTTTCATCCACGGGGGCAGTTGTGATTTATTTTTTATTTTCATCTGCGTCAGGGCCGTGATATTTGTATTACGTGACGCGTCGGGGCACGCGGGACGGTCCAACGTGATCGTTCGACAGTAACGGCTGCATCCTTGCCACCTGCCACTACAACCTCGTCTGTCGTGCCACTTCTGATGTTGTGCCACATGTCGCCTCGCGTGCCGCTGCTGGATGCCTCCTCGCCCGCCCCGCCATTAAGTCGTCGTGCCGCGCCGCCTGCCCCCGCATTCACAACGATGCGGAGCCTTCAACCCCCTTCCCCCTGCAGTCCTCGGCTATAAAAATTGTGGCTGGCCAGCCATCGCACGTCGCCCCCTCCTCCTCCTCGGTCCCGGCCGCCCCTACTCTTCTCCATGGCGAGCTCCGGATCCGACATCGGCGACAGATGATCCTAGTCGTCGACTCTCTTGTGGCACAAAGTTGATCCACATTGGGATGCTCATTCCACGGGCGACGCCATTGACAAAGGAGCGGCTTATCACCCCCGACAGATGCGCAATGTTGGGCCATGTCGCAACACCGAAGTAGGTCCGCTCCCATGCAAAAATGAACGAATTCGAACACCGAACACATTGCGTCGCGTCCAGCCTGTGTTTTAGGGGGTTTTCACCAAGAAAACCCTAGAAAATTCATATAATGCAAGAAATGAACGAAACTTGGCATGCATGCTGGCCATGGGGATGCCATTATGTTGAAAATTTTTGGGTACGTTTGGTTAAGGTGAAAAACGTGCTTTGAGACTTGCCCTACTGGCAAACCCGAATGATCCCGCTTGAACATGGTGTATTTTGTTGCCAAGCACGAAATTCCACCAAAGTTTGCCAGCATGTGGGCATGCCCATGGCAGCCCCCCACACAAAAATTAAACAAATTCGGACACCAAACACACCGTGTGTCACGTCCGCCCTGTGTTTTTAGGGATTTTTCACCGAGAAAAGCATAAAAAATGCATAGTATGCGAGAAATAAACGAAACTTGGCCTCCATGCTAGGCATGGTGATGGCATTGCGTGGAAACAAATTGGGTATGTTTTATAGAGGTGAAAAAGAGTGATTCAGGACTTTCCTTACTTGTAGACCTGAATGGTCCCGGTTGAACATGGTGTAGTTGTTCCCATGCACGAAATGGTACCAAAATTTTCAAGCATGTGGGCATGCCCATGGCGGTCCCTCGCGCAAAATTGAACAAATTCAGACACCAACCAGACGTTGTGTCATGTCCGGCATGTGTTTTAAGGTTTTTTTCACGAGACAACCATAGAAATGCATAGAATGCCAGAAATGAAAGAAACTTGGCGTGCATGCTAGTCATGTGATGCCATTATGTGGAAAAAAATTGGGTACATTTTGGTGGAGGTGAAAACAAAGTGATTCGAGACTTGCCCTACTGGTACACCCGAACGTCCCGGTTGAACATGGTGTATTTATTGCCATGCATGAAATGACACCACAATTTGCCAGTAAGTGGGCATGCTCATGGCAGTCCCCCATTTAAAAATTAGACAAATTCAGACACTGAACGCATGTTGTGTCATGTCCGCCCTATGTTTTAGGGGGTTTTCATCGGAAAAACTCTAGAAAATGCATGGAATGTTAGAAATAAACGGAACTTGGCGTGCATGCTGGCCATGGTGAATCCATTGTGTGGAAAATAATTGTGTACGTTTTGTGGAGATGAAAAAAAGTGCTTCAAACTTGCCTTACCAACAGACCCGAACAGTCCCGGTTGAACATGGCGTAATTGTTACCATGCACGAAATGGTACCAAATTTTTTTAGCATATGGGCATGCCCATGGCAGTCCCCCATGCAAAAATTTAACAAATTTGGACACCAAACATAGGTTATGTGACGTCTGGCATGTGTTTTAGGGTTTTTTCACCGGGTAATCTGTAGAAAATGCATAGAACTCCAGAAATGAAAGAAACTTGGTATGCATGTTCGCCATGGTGATGCCATTATGTGGATAAATTTGGGTACGTTTTTTGGAGATGAGAAAAGAAGTGCTTCGAGACTTGCCCTACAAGTAGACCCGAACGGTCCCGGTTGAACATCGAAATCTGCCAGCATGTGTGCAAGCCCACGACAGTCCCTCATGCAAAAATTGAGCAAACTCGGAGACCGAACGCAAGTTGCATCACGTCCGGCTTGTGATGTAGGGTTATTTCACCATGAAGCCCTAAAAAGTACATGAAATGTCGGAAACCAACAAAACATGGCATGCATGCTTGCCATGATGTTTCTATGGTGTGAAAAAATTGGGTCTATTTGGTGGAGGTGAAAAAAAAGTGCTTTGAGACTGCCCTACCAGCATACCCAAAAGGTCTGGGTTGTACATGGTGAGTTTGCTGCCATGCATGAAATGACATCAAATTTTGTCAGCCGCTGGGCATGCCCATGGTATCCCTCATGCAAAATTTGAGCGAATTCGGACACCAAACGTACGTTGCGTCACGTTTGGCATGTGTTTTAGGGTTTTTTCAATGGAAAAATCCTAGAAAATGCATGAAATGTCGGAAATCAACAAAACTTGGCATGCATGATTGTCGTGATTTTTTCGTTGTGTGAAAAACAATTGGACCAATTTTGGTGGAGGTAAAAAAAAGTTCTTCGAGACTTGTCCAACGGAAGACCCGAATGGTTCCAGTTAAAAATAGTGTATTGCTTGCCATGCAGGAAATGACACCAATTTTTCCAACATGTGGTCATGGCCAGGGAAGTCCCCCACGCAAAATTTGAAGGAATCTGGACACCAAACGCTCTTGCGTCACGTCCGGCATGTGTTTTAGGGTTTTTTTAACGGGAATGTAGAAAATGCATGAAATATCAAAAAACAAGAAAATTTGGCATGTGTGCTTGCTATGATGTTTCCGTAGTGTGAAAAAGAATTGGGTATCTTTGGTGGAGGTAAAAAAAGCGCTTCGACACTTGCCTGACCGGCATACCCCAAAGGTTTAGGTTGTACATGGTGCTTGGTGCCATGCATAAAATCCGGAATTTTGCGAGTGGGTGGGTAGACCCATCGTAGCCCCTCACACAAATTTTGAACGAATTCAGACGCCAAATGTGTGTTGCATCATGTCCTGCCTGTGTTCACTGGTAGAAAAAGAGGCTTCCGTCCAGCCCCATTAGTCGCGAAACTGTAGGAACCGCGACTAATGAAGTCTTTAGTCGCGGTTCGGCAGACGAACCGCGACCAAATGCCTGGGCCCAGGGCGCTCGGTGGCCAGCTGGTGCACGTGAGGGGCTTTAGTCGCGGTTGGCCAGGCCAACCGCGACTAAAGGTGCCCAAAGGCCTTCAGTCGCGGTTGGCCAGGCCAACCGCGACTAAAGCTCCTCCCCTATATATACCTGTTCAGCACACTCACTTAGCCATTTGGTGCCACTTCTCTTCGCAAGCTTCACAAGGGGGTGTAGGTTTGCTTTTGGTTCCTCTTATGCACACAAGGTGTTTGATGAAATGCCCCAAGAGCGTGAAACAAACATGATATGAAGTGTTGGAGCCACACTTGAGGTTCCTCATTTATTTTTTCCTCCTCGATCGCGGTTAGCAACTTGAACCTTTCATGCATGTGTGTCATTGATAAAATATGCATGTGTGTTGCTCATTGTTTAATTTCTATTGTTTATAGCTAGTTAGTTTAACAAATGCATGATGGTTAATTATATATTTTATATTATAATAATGCAGATGAATTGGCAATGGATGTACGGTAACCGACTCTCCCGCGAGTTCACTACGGGTTTGAAAGATTTCCTCGTAGTGGCTAATGCGAACAAGCAGAAGGGTTTTGTTATCTGTCCATGTGTTGACTGTAAGAATCAGAAGGGTTACTCTTCCTCAAGAGAAGTTCACCTGCACCTGCTTCGGCACGGTTTCATGCCAAGCTATAATTGTTGGACCAAGCATGGAGAAAGAGGGGTTATAATGGAAGAAGATGAAGAAGGGGATGATTTCAACGATGAAAGCTATCTTGCTCATTTCGGTGATACTTTCATGGAGGATGCTGAAGGTGAAGGGGAAGGTGAAGGGGAAGGTGAAGGTGAAGAAGAGGCACGTGATGAGACCGTTGATGATCTTGGTCGTACCATTGCTGATGCACGGAGACGCTGCGAAACTGAAAAGGAGAGGGAGAATTTGGATCGCATGTTAGAGGATCACAGAAAGTCGTTGTACCCCGGATGCGATGATGGTCTGAAAAAGCTGGGCTGCACACTGGATTTGCTGAAATGGAAGGCACAGGCAGGTGTAGCTGACTCGGCATTTGAAAACTTGCTGAAAATGTTGAAGAATATGTTTCCAAAGAATAACGAGTTGCCCGCCAGTACGTACGAAGCAAAGAAGGTTGTCTGCCCTCTAGGTTTAGAGGTTCTGAAGATACATGCATGCATCAACGACTGCATCCTCTACCGCGGTGAATACGAGAATTTGAATGAATGCCCGGTATGCACTGCATTGCGTTATAAGATCAGAGGCGATGACCCTGCTGACGATGTTGAGGGCGAGAAACCCAGGAAGAGGGTTCCCGCCAAGGTGATGTGGTATGCTCCTATAATACCACGGTTGAAACGTCTGTTCAGGAACAAAGAGCATGCCAAGTTGTTGCGATGGCACAAAGAGGACCGTAAGTCGGACGGGGAGTTGAGACACACCGCAGATGGAACGCAATGGAGAAAGATCGACGGAGAGTTCAAAGATTTTGCAGCTGACGCAAGGAACATAAGATTTGGTCTAAGTACAGATGGCATGAATCCTTTTGGCGAGCAGAGCTCCAGCCATAGAACATGGCCCGTGACTCTATGCATCTACAACCTTCCTCCTTGGTTGTGCATGAAGCGAAAGTTCATTATGATGCCAGTGCTCATCCAAGGTCCGAAGCAACCCGGCAACGACATCGATGTATACCTAAGGCCATTAGTTGATGAACTTTTACAGCTGTGGGGCAGACCCGGTGTCCGTGTGTGGGATGAGCACAAAGAAGAGGAATTTGACCTACGAGCGTTGCTTTTCGTAACCATCAACGATTGGCCTGCTCTTAGTAACCTTTCGGGACTGTCAAATAAGGGATACAATGCATGCACGCACTGCTTACATGAGACTGAAAGTGTACATTTGCCAAATTGTAAGAAGAACGTGTACCTTGGGCATCGTCGATTTCTTCCGAAAACTCATCCAGTAAGAAAGAAAGGCAAGCATTACAACGGCAAGGCAGATCACTAGCCGAAGCCTGCGGAACGCACTGGTGCTGAGGTATTTGATATGGTCAAGGATTTGAAAGTCATCTTTGGAAAGGGTCCTGGCGGACAATCAGTTCCGAAGGGAGCTGACGGGCACGCAGCCATGTGGAAGAAGAAATCTATATTCTGGGAGCTAGAATATTGGAAAGTCCTAGAAGTCCGCTCTGCAATCGACGTGATTCACGTTACGAAGAATATTTGCGTGAACCTCCTAAGCTTCTTGGGCGTGTATGGGAAGACAAATGATACAAAGGAAGCACGGCAGGACCAGCAACGTTTGAAAGACCCTGATGACCGGCATCCGGAATGGTTTCAAGGTCGTGCCAGCTACGCTCTGACCAAAGAAGAGAAGGTCATCTTTTTTGAATGCCTGAGCAGTATGAAGGTCCCGTCTGGATTCTCGTCCAATATAAAGGGAATAATAAACATGGCGGAGAAAAAGTTCCAAAACCTGAAGTCTCACGACTGCCACGTGATTATGACGCAATTGCTTCCGATTGCTTTGAGGGGGCTGCTGCCGGAAAATGTTCGAGTAGCCATTGTGAAGCTATGTGCATTCCTCAATGCAATCTCTCAGAAGGTAATCAATCCAGAAGTTCTACCACGGTTACAGAACGATGTGATGCAATGTCTTGTCAGTTTCGCGTTGGTGTTCCCGCCATCCTTCTTCAATATTATGACGCACCTCCTGGTTCACCTAGTCGAAGAGATTTTCATTCTCGGTCCTGTATTTCTACACAATATGTTCCCCTTCGAGAGGTTCATGGGAGTATTAAAGAAATATGTTCGTAACCGTGCTAGGCCAGAAGGAAGCATCGCTAAGGGCTATGGAAATGAGGAGGTAATTGAGTTTTGTGTTGACTTTGTTCCTGACCTTAAGCCGATTGGTCTTCCTCGATCGCGGCACGAGGGGAGACTAAGTGGAAAAGGCACGATCGGAAGGAAATCAACGATATGTATGGATGGCCATTCTCTGACTGAAGCACACCACACTGTACTGACCAATTCCAGCTTGGTGGCTCCGTACTTTGAGAAACACAAGAATATTTTACGCTCGGACAACCCGGGGAAGCCTGAATCCTGGATTAGGAAGGCCCACATGGAGACTTTCGGCAGTTGGTTGAGAAAACATTTAATGAATGACAATGATGTTGTAGATCAGCTGTACATGTTGGCCAAGACACCATCTTCGACTATAACGACTTTCCAAGGGTACGAGATAAATGGGAATACATTTTACACGATCGCCCAAGATAAAAAGAGCACCAACCAAAACAGTGGTGTCCGCTTTGATGCAGCAACCGAGAATGGGCAAAAGGTCACATATTATGGTTACATAGAGGAGATATGGGAACTTGACTATGGACCCTCCTTTAAGGTCCCTTTGTTCCGGTGCAAATGGTTCAAGCTAACAGGAGGTGGGGTAAAGGTGGACCAGCAATACGGAATGACAATGGTGGATTTCAACAATCTTGGTTACCTTGACGAACCATTCGTCCTAGTGAAAGATGTCGCTCAGGTTTTATATGTGAAGGACATGAGTAGCAAACCGAGGAAACGGAAAGATAAGAAAACGATCAGTACATCATGCGATGATCCAAAGCGCCACATTGTTCTTTCAGGGAAAAGAAACATCATGGGAGTGGAGGACAAGACAGACATGTCAGAAGATTATAATATGTTTGCTGAAATTCCGCCCTTCAAAGTGAACACTGACCCAAGCATTAAGTTAAATGATGAGGATGCTCCATGGATACGGCACAATCGTAAGCAAGCAGGGACACAAGGGAAGAAATGATGTGTAATAATTTATTACCCGTGATGTGTTTGGTGTCCATTTTCGAATGATTCGAGATACCACTGATGATACATGAAATTTGGAGTGATTTAGTCATACTCCTGCCTAGGCGTATAATATGCATACTCGTAGTCTTCATAGCCGCCGTCGTCGTCGCCTTCTAAGTTTCCGCCGTCGTCGTCGCTGCTGTCGTCGCTGTCGTCGGGCAGCGCTCGTGGCTCGAACTGAGGGTAGCGCAGGCGGGGGATATCGCCGGCCGTGATGTAGTCCATGACGCTCTGCAGAGTCCGGCCGTACCACCATAGCCGACGGCCGGCCTCGTGGAAGTTCCCAGGAGGCAGACCGTCCTCCTCATACCTGGCGAGCGCCCTCTCACGCCGATTGATGAAGAAGGCGTCCCAAGTATCCTGGTTATCGGGATGCCAGCGGGGATTCATCCGCTGCTCCGGCGTGAGGTCGAGGTAGTAGTGGTTCGTGATGGCCGCCCGGCGCGCAGTACCCTAAGGGACGGGAGGGACCGGCACGCCGCCGGCGCTTAGGCTCCAGCCGGTGGGGACGCGGTAGCCCGGTGGACAAGGGTAGTTCGAGGCGCAAAGCTCCTCCACCTGCTGGTAGGTTAGAGTGGGTGCGGTGGAAGCCATGAGAGAGTGATGAGAGATTGTAGAGATGTGATAATGCTGGCCAAGCCGGGCTACATATATGTAGTGAGAAATGGCGGGAAAAATGGGAGCGGGAAGACAGGAGGCGGGAAGAAAGTGGCGGGAAGAAAGAGGCGGGAAGACAGGGAAGAAATGGCGGGAAGAAGAGGAATCCAGAGCTGGTCATCTAACCTTTAGTCCCGGCTGGTTGGTGCAACCGGGACTAAATGTGGTTTTTGTGTCATCTAAGAAAACTGTCGGTGGGATAAGGACGTTTGGGTAAGCTTTAGTCCCGGCTGGAGGGTGCAACCGTGACTAAAGCTGTCGGCAGGATAGGGACGCGTGGGTAGCGCACGACGCCCTGTCGGAGGAACAAGACAAAGCAGAAGCGGCGCCGTGCCTATAAAAGGAGCATCGATACGCGGGAAGATAGAGGCGTGAAGAAATGGCGGGAAGACATAGGCGGGAAAGAACTGGCGGGAAGACTGGCCGGGAAGAACTTGTGGGAAGACAGAGGCGGCCGGGAAGAACTTCTCTAAATTTTTTGATATATTATTTGTATTTTTAGAATTTTGAAATGAATTAGTTCTATTTTTCCGAATTTTTTGATATATTATTTGTATTTTTAACATATTGAATTGAATTAGTTTTATTTTTCTTAATTTTTTGATATATTATTTGTATTTTTAAGATTTTGAATTGAATTAGTTTTATTTTTCTGAATTTTTTGATATATTATTTGTATTTTTACTATTTTGAATTGAATTAGTTTTATTTTTCTTAATTTTTTGATATATTATTTGTATTTTTAACATTTTGAATTGAATTAGTTTTATTTTTCTTAATTTTTTGATATATTATTTGTATTTTTAGAATTTAGAATTTAATTAGTTTTATTTTTCTGAATTTTTTGATATAATATTTGTGTTTTTAACATATTGAATTGAATTAGTTCTATTTTTCTGAATTTTTTGATATATTATTTGTATTTTTAACATATTGAATTGAATTAGTTTTATTTTTCTTAATTTTTTGACATATTATTTGTATTTTTAAGATTTTGAATTGAATTAGTTTTATTTTTCTGAATTTTTTGATATATTATTTGTATTTTTAACATTTTGAATTGAATTAGTTTTATTTTTCTTAATTTTTTGATATATTATTTGTATTTTTAACATATTGAATTGAATTAGTTTTATTTTTCTGAATTTTTTGATATAATATTTGTGTTTTTAACATATTGAATTGAATTAGTTTTATTTTTCTGAATTTTTTGATATATTATTTGTATTTTTAAGATTTTGAAAAAGAAAAAGTATTTTGAAAAATACCTTTAGTCGCGGTTGGCCTGGCCAACCGCGACTAAAGGTCGTTGCGCGCGGGAACGCAAAAACCCGCAAAAAACCCTTTAGTCGCGGTTGGTCTGGCCAACCGCGACTAAAGGTTACCCTTTAGTCGCGGGTCGCCTCCCCAACCGCGACTAAAGGGGGGGGGCTATAAATACAAGGGCCCGAACCTTCGCCTCCATTTCTCGTCTTCTCCGACTGCCGCGCCGAAGGCCTGCCGCCGTCGCCCTCGCCCTCGACGCCGCCCGCCGTCGCCCTCGCTCTCGACGCCGCCCGCCGTCGCCCTCGACGCCGCCCGCCGTCGCCCTCGCCCTCGACGCCGCCCGCCGCCGCCCGCCGCGCTGTCAGGCGACGACTCCGGTGCCTCGGCCGGGTAATTATCCTCAGGCGCCGTCTCCTCCAGGCCCCGTGCCGCGCGGCCCATGGCGGCGCACGAGAGCAGCAGCACGGCCAAGAGAAGAAGCGCGGTGCAGCGGGCCTTCTCCGGTGAAGTGCCGCCACGGGAGAGGCTCACCGGAGCTCTCTCCGGCACCCGCCTACGGGTCCCATCTGTCATACACATGAACACACTGCTGGGTGCACTTCCGTGTACCCATAGCAGTTTCTGTATTTAATAATTTAAATTAAATTAAATCAGGATATTAGAAAATGAACCAAAACTTTGAAAATTAATAGAAAATAAACCGTAACTCGGATGGGAAAACTCTGTACATGAAAGTTGCTCAGAACGACGATACGAATCCGGATATGCAGCCCGTTCGTCCATCACGCATCCCTAGCATAGCGAACACGCAACTTTCCCCCTCCGACCCATCTGTCTGAAAACGCGAAACACCGGGAATACTTTCCCGGATGTTTCCCCCCTTCACCGGTACCACCTCGTACCGCGTTATGGTACACCTAGCAAATAATAAACTTGCCATGATGAATTACTAAAATTTGCCATGATCTATCAAATAATTTTGACATGATTCATAAGTAAAAAAATAAATATGTCATCAGTTATTTTAACAATGCATGGTCACTGGCTCAAATTTGGCATGAACTATAAACTAAAACTATCATGGTGAATTACTTAAATTTGCCATGATACATGTACTAAAATTTGCCATGGTTCATACAAAAATGTGTAAACCCTCTCCCACCCCTTCCTCGCCCCCTCCTTTTGCCACCGCCCTTTCGCCACCGCCACCGCCACCGCCACCGCCCCCCTTCTTCACTTAATTAATTTGTTTTTACTACATGTTTTCAGGACTGACATAATGGCGGACGATAGAGCTGACCCGATTATGGACAACTATGATCCAGACGGTGAAGCACATATGTTCGGCATCATAAACGGCGATATTCTATATGTGCCGACCGGACAAGAAGAAGATGATATCTCTTCTTATCTGAACCTTGACGGTGAAGATGAAGGGCGCCGTCAGCAAGATGATGCCAAACAAACGTCGATAAACGACGATCTTCAAATGGAAGTAGCAACCACCTCCGGCGCCGAGGTATATATATACATTGAGCCTCTGGTGATACAAACTAACTGATTTGAATAAATATGTGTGTACTAACGCGCGCGACTCTCTTTCTTATTTTAGCCCTCGGCCGGATCGTCGAAACAATCGAGTACGTCATCAAAGCGTGGCGCAACCAAGACGATGAAACAAGGAGAAACATGCACCATCGAGGTTGTCGACAGTGCAACCGGCAGGCCGCTGGAGCCCCGCAAGAACGCCACCAAGTTTGTCAACCAATGCGGAGCCATTGTTAGAGACAACGTCTCGATCACCGTCCAGGAGTGGAATAAGCCAAAGAAGGCACGAATTGCTGGTTTCACTTTTGTCGATCAGAGAACAAAAAAAGATTGCTTCAAGAAGCTTATGGAACATTTCGTTCTACCTCTGGAATACAACAAATTCGATGACGAGGGTAACAAGATTGAGGAAAACAAGGAGAGGAGGAGGCTAGTCAAACAGTTCGCTCTTCATAAGATGGCCGACGCATTCCGGAAATTCAAGCAAAATCTAGCCCGTGACTTTGTCAAGCAGAACAAGACTCCGGATTTCAAAGGACAATATGAGAAACTGAAACATGATTGGCCAGAATTTGTGAAGCAAAAGAAATCGGAGCAGTTCATTCAAATATTGAAAAAATAAGGAAAATGCGGCTAAGAAGGAGTACAATCATATTATGGGGCCAGGAGGGTATCGCCTTTGGGTGCCTAGGTTGGAGAAGATGGAGAACGAGCTGAGGGCCCGAGGAATCCGTCCAGGTACGGAGGGATGGGACCCAAGGACCAAAAGCTGGTGGTACGGGCATGGGGGAATGCTGAACCCGGAGACAGGGGAGTGTGTTTACCGGGGCAAAATAATTAAACCCACCCAAGCCCTTATTGACGCAATGAGGGATGCTCAAGAGGGGAAGATCAAGTTCAACAGAGCGAACGACGCGCTGACAAAAGCCCTCGGGAATCCTGAACACGGAGGACGTGTACGAGGCATGGGGCACATTCCGTGGAAAATAGGGTTCCCCCAGAACGATGACCCGTACGGTTACAGAAGCCGTAAGAGAAAGATGGATCGGGAAGTAGATGTTGTGGCGCGGTTGGCATCGGAAATGGATGTGATGAAGAAAACCGTGAGTGTACTAGTAGCCGAAAGAGATGCAGCTCGGGCGCAGCATGAAGATCATCCAGCGGATCTCGGAAGCCAGCAGCAGAGAAGCAGCGTGGCTTCCACGGAGGCCCCACCGGCTGGTGCAGATGCACCGACGATCGAAATTACTGCACCGGAGCCTCTGGTGGTCGAAATTACTGGACCGGAGCCTCCTCGCTACCCCGTGGACGATATAAAGGAGATGAAAGAATGTCATCTGTATTATCCTATCGGGAACATGTCCATGAAGGTAGCCATCGGCAGTGCTTTACCATGTTTACCTGGAGCACTCCACCACAACAACCCCATTCAAGATGGCTATGCTCGTGTCACGGTGGAGGACATAGTCCAAGGGTTTGAGGACCTGGAGATTGACATTGCTACACCTGAAGGGGAGAAAAGACTTGGAGATGTCAAGCGCCATTTCATTCTATGGCAAAAGAAGTTTATCAAGTTTCCAGGCGAGGCGCCAAGGACAACAAGTCCACCCCCCTACGGTGGTGGTGGTGGCGGTGGCGGCGGTGGTGGTGGTGGTGGTGGTGGCGGTTCACCTACACCTCCGTCACGTCAGCCGACGCCCCTCAGTCCACAACGTCCGGCGGGTGATCAGACGCCGCCCCCCAGTCCTCGTCCGGCGGGTGATCAGCCGACGCCCCCCAGTCCACAACGTCCGGCGGGTGATCAGACGCCGCCCCCCAGTCCTCGTCCGGCGGGTGATCAGACGCTGCCCCCCAATCCACCTCCGGCAAAGAAGCAGAAGCAGTCCTGGATTATTAACCCGGACCCTTATGTACCTAAGACCACAAAGGTACCGGAGCCATCACTGAAGCCTCTCCCCACAAGGCCTTGGGAACGTAGTGCCGAGGAAACTGCCGCGGCCGCGGCTGCTGATCATGACAAATGGAAGGCGGACTGCAAGAAGAAAAGAGAGCCCGAGCCCAAGCCAGTATTTTCTGATGAGCAAAAGAAGTGGGCTAAGTCATTTTTGAGCACACCGTCCCAAGCCGCGAAGAATCTGCCTGACGACTATGCACGTGAACTTCGTAGGCAGGCACTCATGTTGAAGGAGAAGAAAGAGCGGGCGGAGAACCAGGAGAACAAAGCCTTGGAGGAGGCCGAGAAAACGGAATTAGAAAGTAAAAAAAGCGGGAAACGAGTTGCCCAGCTCGGGGAACAAAGTAAACAATCGATTGCCCCGCTTATAGTGAAAGCCGCCGGTCCGGATGACCCCGATATCATAGCAGCTGCGGCAGCACATGGATTGACTGTAACGAGTGCCATAGAACAAGCGGCCAACTTAGGTATTACTCTTCGTGAACTGTTAGGCCTTGATGAGGAGCCAGTGAAGGAGGTAGTAATTACATATGTGAAGAATGGGCCTCTCGTCGAGCCTGCGTAGGAAAAGGATCTACCTCCACAAATGAAAGGTCTGCTGAAATGGTACAAGGGTTACATAAAAAATAAAAACGCCAAAGAATATATTTATGCGGAAGTTAGATATGAGCATCACTTCAAACATTACTATGTACAAATTCATCTGAGTGAATTGTTCCAGCTTTTCAATCTGCGCGAGCTCGACAAATCTATCATCAGTTGCTATGTTCTGTAAGTGATTTATTTCTACCCCATCTCGTTCATATTGCCTGCACTATATATATGTCCTAACTATATTGTTGTGTCCGCTATTATACATGCAGAATGAAGATTAAGGAATGCAGAGTAAGGAACATCCATGATGTTGGGTTCATTGACCCACACATCGTTAATGGATATGTGTTGGAGCATCACCCCGCCGACATGGAGGCAGACCTGTGGCAGTTTCTTACAAAGCAGGAACTCAAAAGTGATATTCTATTTCCTTACCATTTTGGGTGAGTGTTTCTGTCTTGAGCACATTCTCTTTTGTTTACTCCATGCATGGTATGTGGCCGGCTAATCGATGAGTTATGCATGACGTACTGTGCATGTATCGTGTCCGCAGGTTCCACTGGATTCTGCTAGTAATTAAAGTTGACACCTCAGAATGTCTCGTCCACGACTCTCTGAATATGGATCCAAAGCTTTGGGGCGGCATGAGAAGAATGCTGCAGAAGTAATTATTTTCATTCATTTGCGCTCTATATCGATCGGCCTATTTCGTTCATTTCCTAATATCAAGTAACTAATAACTCTCTTGTTCATTTAATTTTCTTTGCCTCGTAGGGTTTGGAGACGGTTCGTAGATACAAAGGTCGGTGAATTCAAAAAAGAGCTAGAATTCAAAAGGTCAAAGGCTAAGAATGCTGGGGATATTCAGCCAGCGGGGACCAATCTATGTGGATACTATGTCTGTGAGATGATCCGGAGATACACCTCTGAGCGGGTTCCGAGTGATACCAATGCTTAGAGGAATAACCTCCGGATGATGCTTAGTCCAGAAGCTCGCTTCCGACCACTTCAAGAGGAACTAGCTGGATGGTTCAGCAGGGAAGTCCTCCATTCTAAAGGAGAACACCATTACGAGGACGTAGAACTTTATATGCATTAAATTATGTATGGAAACTTGTTCAAAATTGTATATGGTCATCCGATGATATTGAATATATATTGTATATTCCTCTTGAATTCTTTTTGGTTCTAATTTCAAATTTGTTTGAAATTGTACATTCATATGCATGTATGTAGTACCGTAGAATATGTGAAACTCCTTCAAAATTAAAATAAAGCACAAAAGAAATAAAACAATACAAATTAAACAGAAAACAGGTTTAGGGGGGGGGGCTAAAACCCTAAACCTGTGGCGGCCTTTAGTCGCGGTTGGCTAGAAGAACCGCGACTAAAGGTCCTCCGCCCCGACGGCCGCCTGGCGCCCACGTGGACGGGCCTTTAGTCGTGGTTCTTAAGCAACCGCGACTAAAGTGGGGGTCCTTTAGTCGCGCCTATTTGGTCGCGATTGCGCAACCGCGACTAATGGCAGTTGCGAACCGCGACCAAAGGCCCTTTTTCCACTAGTGGTTTTAGGTTTTTTTCCTGCGAAAACACTAGAAAATGTATGAAATGTCGGAAACTAACAAACTTGGCATGCATGCTTGCCATGGTGTCGCCGTTGAGTGGAAATTTTTTGGGTACGTTCAGTGGAGGTGAAAAAAGAGTGCTTTGAGACTTGCCTTACCGGGAGACCCGAATGGTCACTACTAGGGAAAACCTTATACACAACATCGTAGTAGTAGTGGTAGACAAAATGAGGCGCTACTGCTACTTAGGAGTAGCGCGTGTAAGTAAACGGCGCTACTGCTATCCTTTGAGCAGTAGCGCGTATTACCAAAACACACTGTTGCTAAACTTGAATTGGGCACACATGACTAGCCCCACTTAGCAGCAGCGTGTATCCGTACCCATCGCTACTGCTATGCTCCGTAGCAGAAGCGCCTTTCTCGAATCCGCGCTACTACTAACCCTACCTTATCGTCCCCATGCGGCCGACCCTCTCACTCTCCCTCTCAGTCACTCTCCCCCGCACGCCCCGTCGTCTGCCGCCGCCGCCGCGCTGCTCCTCCTCCACCGAGGTACTCCCTCCATCCCCCTCCTCCCTCCTTCCTCCTTCCCTCCCTCCTCCTCCCACCGCGCTCTCCTCCCTCCTCCTCCCTCCTCCCTCCTCCCTCCTCCCTCCTCCGCCGACAGCCATCCTCCCACCGCCCCCTCCCCCTCCTCTCTCCTCCCTCCTCCCACCCCCTCCTTCCTCCCTCCTCCGATCCCACCGCCATCGTCCCCCTCCTCCCTCCTCCACCTCCCTCCTCCTACCCCCTCCTCCCTCCATCTCTATTTTTTCTGTTTTTTACTATAGTTTTTTTACTATTGTATAATGTAATTTTTTATCGTTTTTAGTAAGTGTTTAATAGAATTAGTAAGAAAATTAATAGAACTAGTTGAAGTAGTTTATTTTTAGTAAGAAATAGTTTATTTTTATTTATAGTAAGTGCTTAGTTGAACTAGTTTAATTAAAATTTTACTATACAACTAGTTTATTTTTAGTAAGAAAATTAATAGAACTAGTTTATTTTTGGGTGTATTTAACAGAATTCTAGGTTGATTCGTTTTGAAGTGGACATGTCATATTTTGAACATGTGACATTTGTTTTTATTTTTTAGTTAAAGCAATTATCCTCGCATCGACGTCGATGATGCCTATCCTGCATCCTCGTCGTCAAGTCGACGGAGGAGACATGCGTGATCAGAGGGGCCATGTCCGCGACTGGGCTCCGCCGGGCTGGTACTGGGAGGTGCTACCTTCCGGGGGCGCATCTTAGTGAGGAGCCAACCCATCGTTGACGCGAACCTTCTTTGGTGGCGGTCGCGTCGGCCAGTGACGGCGCGGAGGCTTGAGGACCCCGCGGAGGTGGTACGTCACTGCGTCAGCGAGGAGGACGAGCACGTCCGTCGCTAGATGGTTGTGTTGGAGGGAAGGATCTCCAATACCTGGCAGGTTCTTCAGGGATCTCACTGGAGCTATGATAATGTGATGATTCCTTCTCTTTGGGTGTCCACCCCCTGCACCGATACCCGTTGTTCTCTAGGGTTTTAGCTGTATTAGTGATGTTATATGTATGATACTATTCGAGATGTATTAGTGATAATATTCGACGATATACAGACGCAAGAGATGATTTAGTTTTGCTTATTGAATGCATGCTAATTTGAATACTAATTTATTTTAAGATTTGTTTTTGCTTATTGAATGCTCAAATTGGAGAAATACTCCTATTTTGAATGCTCAAATTGGAGAGCCGTATGCAAGGCTTATGCATTTGATTAGTTGATAGCTTATAGTGTTTTTGTTTTTGCATAAATCAAGGAGCCCCTCCATCACCCCCGCCGTCATCCCTGTCACCGACCCCCTCCAACCTCGAGGTGAGACGAGCGAAATCTCCATGTCAATATGAGTCCTATAAGATATTTTGAAATGTTTTTGTTCATATTTTCAACCATTGAAATGCAATGATCATCAAGTTAATGCTCATATAATGTAGACATAAACATGTATATCTTGTGTTGCTCAAATAGGATATGTGTTTGCCCACGTGGACGACCATGTTTGCAAGTTATAGTCAACAATGTTTTGCCGGAGTGTTGATTAATTTCTGTTCCCGCAAATTTCAAGTGCTCAATATGTCCTTTTTTAGCAAATGTCATGCCGAATTTTTCCATGATTTTTGGCATGACTTGTGCTAGAATATGTAGGAAATATCGAGTGGTCTAGATTTTCTAGAAAGATAATTAAACGACATTTCGGGTTGACTTTAAGTCTATTGAGGCTCCATATATGACAGTCAACAAATGAGTAAGGGAGAAAGTATGCACCATATATGAGAGAGGAAGAATCCTGACTATTGTCATGGGGGTCATTTTTCCTTCTTCTCCTTGTGCTAGACCTTTGTTATGCACTAGGGGAAGGAGGAATAACGACCATCACCGACGGTCGAAAAATCAGTGAGGGAGTGTGTCCACCATATATGAGAGAGGAAGAAGAATCCCAACTGTTGTCATGGGGGCCGTTTCTCCTTCTTCTCCTTGTGCTAGACCTTTGTTATGCACTAGGGGGAGGAGGAGTAACGACTATCACCGACAGTCGCAAATCGGTGAGGGAGAGTCTCCATCATATATGAGAAGACAAAAAATCTCGACTGTTGTCGTGGGGGTCGCTTCTCCTTCGTTCGCGTGTGCTAGACATTTTGGTGTAATGCACTCGGGGACGAAAGGAGGAGCGATCATCACCAACGGTCGAATGTATACACCAAGTGAGCTGAGAGTTTTCAAGAAAAGACAAGGCAGACCGATAATCAACCCGTGATGAATAATAATGATCTAATTTAGTTTTTGTAGTATATATATTTAATTGTACAAGTTTAATCTTTGAATTATGAACCTAGGAAATGTCGTCATCTGTTGGAAATATGCCCTAGAGGCAATAATAAATTGATTATTATTATATTTCCTTGTTCATGATAATCGTTTATTATCCATGCTAGAATTGTATTGATAGGAAACTCAGATACATGTGTGGATACATAGACAACTCCATGTCCCTAGTAAGCCTCTAGTTGACTAGCTCGTTGATCAATAGATGGTTACGGTTTCCTGACCATGGACATTGGATGTCGTTGATAACGGGATCACATCATTAGGAGAATGATGTGATGGACAAGACCCAATCCTAAGCATAGCACTAGATCGTGTAGTTCGTATGCTAAAGCTTTGCTAATGTCAAGTATCATTTCCTTAGACCATGAGATTGTGCAACTCCCGGATACCGTAGGAATACTTTGGGTGTGCCAAACGTCACAACGTAACTGGGTGGCTATAAAGGTACACTACGGGTATCTCTGAAAGTGTCTGTTGGGTTGGCACGAATCGAGACTGGGATTTGTCACTCCGTGTAAACGGAAAGGTATCTCTGGGCCCACTCGGTAGGACATCATCATAATGTGCACAATGTGATCAAGGAGTTGATCACGTGATGATGTGTTACGGAACGAGTAAAGAGACTTGCCGGTAACGAGATTGAACAAGGTATCGGGATACCGACGATCGAATCTCGGGCAAGTATCGTACCGATAGACAAAGGGAATTGTATACGGGATTGATTAAGTCCTTGACATCGTGGTTCATCCGATGAGATCATCGTGGAACATGTGGGAGCCAACATGGGTATCCAGATCCCGCTGTTGGTTATTGACCGGAGAACGTCTCGGTCATGTATGCATGTCTCCCGAACCCGTAGGGTCTACACACTTAAGGTTCGATGACGCTAGGGTTATAAAGGAAGTTTGTATGTGGTTACCGAATGTTGTTCGGAGTCCCGGATGAGATCCCGGACGTCACGAGGAGTTCCGGAATGGTCCGGAGGTAAAGATTTATATATGGGCAGTCCTGTTTTGGTCACCGGAAAAGTTTCGGGGTTTATCGGTAACGTACCGGGACCACCGGGAGGGTCCCGGGGGTCCACCAAGTGGGGCCACCAACCCCAGAAGGCTGCGTGGGCCAAGTGTGGGAGGGGACCAGCCCCTGGGAGGGCTGGTGCGCCCCCCACAAGGGGCCCAAGGCGCAAGAAAGAGTGGGAGGGGGCAAACCCTAGTCCAGTTGGGCCTTAAGGCCCACCTGGTGGGCTCCTTCCCCTCTCCCCCCTCTTGGCCGCCACCCTTGGCCCCATCTAGGGCTGCCCCCCCCCCCCCTAGGGGTGGGAACCCTAGAGGGGGCGCAGCCCTCCCCTTCCCCTATATATATGAGGCCATAGGGCTGCCCAACACACGGATTAGATCTCTCTTGGTGCAGCCCTGCGTCTCTCTCTCCCTCCTCTTCTGTGGTGCTTGGCGAAGCCCTGCAGGATAGCCACGCTCCTCCATCACCACCACGCCGTTGTGCTGCTGCTGGAAGGAGTCTTCCTCATCCTCTCCCTCTCTCCTTGCTGGATCAAGGCGTGGGAGACGTCACCGGGCTGTACGTGTGTTGAACGCGGAGGTGCCGTCCGTTCGGCACTTGGTCATCGGTGATTTGAATCACGACGAGTACGACTCCATCAACCCCGTTCACTTGAACGCTTCCGCTTAGCGATCTACAAGGGTATGTAGATGCAACCCTCCTTCCTCTCGTTGCTAGTCTCTCCATAGATAGATCTTGGTGATACGTAAGAAATTTTTTGTATTTCTGCTACGTTACCCAACAGTGGCATCATGAGCTAGGTCTATTGCGTAGATTCTATGCACGAGTAGAACACAAAGTAGTTGTGGGCGTTGATTTTGTTCAATATGCTTGCCGTTACTAGTCTTATCTTGATTCGGCGGCATTGTGGGATGAAGCGGCCCGGACCGACCTTACACGTACTCTTACGTGAGACTGGTTCCACCGACTGACATGCACTAGTTGCATAAGGTGGCTAGCGGGTGTCTGTCTCTCCCACTTTAGTCGGATCGGATTCGATGAAAAGGGTCCTTATGAAGGGTAAATAGCAATTGTCATATCACGTTGTGGTCTTTGCGTAGGTAAGAAACGTTCTTGCTAGAAACCCATAGCAGCCACGTAAAACATGCAAACAACAATTAGAGGACGTCTAACTTGTTTTTGCAGGGTATGCTATGTGATGTGATATGGCCCAAAGGATGTGATGAATGATATATGTGATGTATGAGATTGATCATGTTCTTGTAATAGGAATCACGACTTGCATGTCGATGAATATGACAACCGGCAGGAGCCATAGGAGTTGTCTTAATTTATTTATGACCTGCGTGTCAACATAAACGTCATGTAATTACTTTACTTTATTGCTAACCGTTAGCTGTAGTAGTAGAAGTAATAGATGACGTGACAACTTCGTGAAGACACGATGATGGAGATCATGATGATGGAGATCATGGTGTCATGCCGGTGGCGATGATGATCATGGAGCCCCGAAGATGGAGATCAAAAGGAGCAAAGTGATATTGGCCATATCATGTCACTATTTGATTGCATGTGATGTTTATCATGTTTATACATCTTATTTGCTTAGAACGACGGTAGTAAATAAGATGATCCCTCATCAAAATTTCAAGAAGTGTTCTCCCCTAACTGTGCACCGTTGCTAAAGTTCGTCGTTTCGAAGCACCACGTGATGATCGGGTGTGATAGATCCTTACGTTCACATACAACGGGTGTAAGACAGTTTTACACATGCAAAACACTTAGGGTTAACTTGACGAGCCTAGCATGTGTATAGACATGGCCTCGGAACACAGAAGACCGAAAGGTCGAGCATGAGTCGTATGGTAGATACGATCAACATGAAGATGTTCACCGATGATGACTAGTCCGTCTCACGTGATGATCGGACACGGCCTAGTTGACTCGGATCATGTAATCACTTAGATGACTAGAGGGATGTCTATCTAAGTGGGAGTTCATAAGATGAACTTAATTATCCTGAACAAAGTCAAAAAGGATTTTGCAAATTATGTCGTAGCTCACGCTATAGTTCTACTGTTTAGATATGTTCCTAGAGAAAAATTAGTTGAAAGTTAATAGTAGCAATTATGCGGACTAGGTCCGTAAACTGAGGATTGGCCTCATTGCTTCTTAGAAGGCTTATGTCCTTAATGCACCGCTCAGTGTGCTGAACCTCGAACGTGGTCTGTGGATGTTGTGAACATCTGACATACACGTTTTGATAACTACATGATAGTTCAGTTAAACGGTTTAGAATTGAGGCACCAAAGATATTTTGAAACGTCGCGAAACATATGAGATGTTTTGAGGGCTGAAATTGGGATTTCAGGCTTGTGCCCACGTCAAGAGGTATAAGACCTCCGACGATTTTCTTAGCCTACAAACTAAGGGAGAAAAGCTCAATTGTTGAGCTTGTGCTCAGATTGTCTGAGTACAACAATCATTTGAATCAAGTGGAGTTGATCTTCCAGATGAGATAGTGATGTTTCTCCGAAGTCATTACCACCAAGCTGCTAGAGCTTCGTGATGAACTATGATATATCAGGGACATATATGATGATCCTTGAGATATTCGCGATGTTTGACACCGCAAAAGTAGATATCAAGAAGGAGCATCAATTGTTGATGGTTAGTGAAACCACTAGTTTCAAGAAGGGCAAGGGCAAGAAGGGATACTTCATGAAACGGCAAATCAGCTGCTGCTCTGGTGAAGAAACCCAAGGTTGAGCCCAAACCCGAGACTAAGTGCTTCTGTAATAAGGGGAACAGCCACTGGAGCGGAATTACCCTAGATACTTGGTAGATTAGAAGGCTGGCAAGGTCGATAAAAGTATATTGGATATACATTATGTTGATGTGTACTTTACTAGTACTCCTAGTAGCACCAGGGTATTAGATACCGGTTCGGTTGCTAAGTGTTAGTAACTCGAAATAAAAGCTACGGAATGAACGGAGACTAGCTAAAGGTGAGCTGACGATATGTGTTGGAAGTGTTTCCAATGTTGATATGATCAAGCATCGCACGCTCCCTCTACCATCGAGATTTGTGTTAAACTTAAATAATTGTTATTTGTGTTTGCGTTGAGCATAGACATGATTGGATTATGTCTATCGCAATACGGTTATTCATTTAAGGAAGATAATGGTTACTCTGTTTATTTGAATAATACCTTCAATGGTCATACACCTAAAATGAATGGTTTATTGAATCTCGATCGTAGTGATACACATGTTCATGCCAAAAGAAAGTAATGATAGTACCACCTACTTGTGGCACTGCCACGTAAGTCATATCGGTATAAAACGCATGAAGAAGCTCCATGTTGATGGATCTTTGGGCTCACTCGTTTTTGAAAGGTTTGAGACATGCGAACCATGTCTATTGGCATTTATGCATGAAGAAACTCCATGCAAATGGACCGTTTGAACTCACTTGATTTTGAATCACTTGAGACATGCAAATCATACCACATGGGCAAGATGACTGAAAGCCTCGGTTTCTGTAAAATGGAACTAGAAAGCAAATTGTTGGAAGTAATACATTTTGATGTGTGCAGTCCAATGAGTGCTGAGGCATGTAGTGGATATCGTTATGTTCTTTCTTCACAGATGATTTGAGTGGATGTTGAGTGCATTTACTTGATGAATCACGAGTCTGAATTATTGAAAGGTTCAAGTAATTTCAGGGTGAAGTTGAAAGATCGTCGTGACAAGAGGATAAAATATCTATGATATGATCATAGAGATGAATATCTGAATTACGAGTTTGGCATAGAATTAAGACATTGTGGAAATTGTTTCACAACCGATACAGCCTGGAACACCATAGTGTGATGGTGTGTCCGAACATCATAACTGCACCCTATTGGATATGATGCATACTATGATGTCTCTTATCGAATTACCACAATAGTTTATGGGTTAGGCATTAGAGACAACCACATTCACTTTAAAAGGGGCACCACATAATTCCGATGAGATGACACCCTATGAACTATGGTTTAGAGAAACCTAAGATGTCATTTCTTGAAAGTTTGGGGCAGCAACGCTTATGTGAAAAAGTTTCAGGCTGATAAGCTCAAACCCAAAGCGGATAAATGCATCTTCATAGGACACCCAAAACAGTTGGGTATACCTCCTGTCTCAGATTCGAAAGCAATGAGGGATTGTTTCTAGAATCGGGTCCTTTCTTGAGGAAAAGTTTCTCTCGAAAGAATTGAGTGGGAGGATGGTGGAGACTTGATGAGGTTATTGAACCGTCTCTTCAACTAGTGTATAGCAGGGCACAAAGAGTTGTTCCTGTGGCACCTACACCAATTGAAGTGGAAGCTTATGATAGTAATCATGAAACTTCGGATCAAGTCACTCCCAAACCTCGTGGGATGACAAGGATGCGTACTACTTCAGAGTGGTACGTAACCCTGTCTTAAAAGTCATGTTGCTAGACAACAATGAACCTACGAGCTATGGAGAAGCAATGGTGGGCCCGGATTCCAATAAATGGCTCGAGACCATAAAATCCGAGAGAGGATCCATGTATGAAAACAAAGTGTAGACTTTGGAAGAACTACTTGATGGTCGTAAGGCTTTGAGTACAGATGGATTTTAAAAGGAAGACGGACAATGATGGTAAATGTCACCATTAAGAAAGCTCGACTTGTCGTTAAGATGTTTTCGACAAGTTCAAGGAGTTGACTACGATGAGACTTTCTCACCTGTAGCGATGCTAAAAGTCTGTTGGAATTATATTAGCAGTTACTGCACTATTTATGAAATCTTGCAGATAGGATGTCAAAACATTGTTTCCTCGACGATTTTCTTGAGGAAAGGTTGTATGTGATACAACCGGAAGGTTTTGTCAATCCTGAAAGATGCTAATAAGTATGCAAAGCTCCAGCAATCCTTCTAAGGACTGGAGTAAGCATCTCAGAGTTGGAATGTGTGCTTTGATGAGATGATCAAAGATTTTGGTGTATACAAAGTTTATGAGAAACTTGTATTTCCAAAGAAGTGAGTGGGAGCACTATAGAATTTCTGATGAGTATATGTTGTTGACATATTGTTGATTAGAAATGACATAGAATTTCTGGAAAGCATATAGGGTTATTTGGAAAGTGTTTTTCAATGAAAGCCTGGATTAAGCTACTTGAGCATTGAGCATCAAGATCTATAAGGATAGATCAAAACGCTTAATGGAACTTTCAAATGAGCACATACCTTGACATGATCTTGAAGGTGTTCAAGATGGATCAGTCAAAGAAGAAGTTCTTGCCTGAGTTGTAAGGTATGAAGTTAAGACTTAAAGCTCGACCATGGCAGAATAGAGAGAAAGGATGAAGGTCGTCCCCTATGCTTAAGACATAGGCTCTACAGTATGCTATGCTGTGTACCGCACCTGAAGTGTGCCTTGCCATGAGTCAGTCAAGGGGTACAAGAGTGATCAAAGAATGGATCACAGGACAGCGGTCAAAGTTATCCTTAGTAACTAGTGGACTAAGGAATTTTTCTTGATTATGGAGGTGGTAAAGAGTTCGTCGTAAAGGGTTACGTCGATGCAAGCTTAACACCTATCCGGATAGCTCTGAGTAGAGATGCCGGATACGTACAAGGGAGCAACAGTTTAGAATAGCTCCAAGTAGAACAGTTATTTGGAATAGCTCCAAATAGAACGTGGTAGCTACATCTAGGAGATGACATAGAGATTTGTAAAGCACACACGGATCTGAAAGGTTCAGACCCGTTGACTAAAACCTCTCTCACAAGCAACATGATCAAATCTAGAACTCATTGAGTGTTAATCACATAGTGATGTGAACTAGACTACTGACTTTAGTAAACTCTTGGGTGCTGGTCACATGGCGATGTGATCTGTGAATGTTAATCTCATGGCGACGTGAACTAGATTATTGACTCTAGTGCAAGTGGGAGACTGTTGGAAATATGCCCTAGAGGCAATAATAAATTGATTATTATTATGTTTCCTTGTTCATGATAATCGTTTATTATCCATGCTAGAATTGTATTGATAGGAAACTCAGATACATGTGTGGATACATAGACAACTCCATGTCCCTAGTAAGCCTCTAGTTGACTAGCTCGTTGATCAATAGATGGTTACGGTTTCCTGACCATGGACATTGGATGTCGTTGATAACGGGATCACATCATTAGGAGAATGATGTGATGGACAAGACCCAATCCTAAGCATAGCACTAGATCGTGTAGTTCGTATGCTAAAGCTTTGCTAATGTCAAGTATCATTTCCTTAGACCATGAGATTGTGCAACTCCCGGATACCGTAGGAATACTTTGGGTGTGCCAAACGTCACAACGTAACTGGGTGGCTATAAAGGTACACTACGGGTATCTCTGAAAGTGTCTGTTGGGTTGGCACGAATCGAGACTGGGATTTGTCACTCCGTGTAAACGGAAAGGTATCTCTGGGCCCACTCGGTAGGACATCATCATAATGTGCACAATGTGATCAAGGAGTTGATCACGGGATGATGTGTTACGGAACGAGTAAAGAGACTTGCCGGTAACGAGATTGAACAAGGTATCGGGATACCGACGATCGAATCTCGGGCAAGTATCGTACCGATAGACAAAGGGAATTGTATACGGGATTGATTAAGTCCTTGACATCGTGGTTCATCCGATGAGATCATCGTGGAACATGTGGGAGCCAACATGGGTATCCAGATCCCGCTGTTGGTTATTGACCGGAGAACGTCTCGGTCATGTCTGCATGTCTCCCGAACCCGTAGGGTCTACACACTTAAGGTTCGATGACGCTAGGGTTATAAAGGAAGTTTGTATGTGGTTACCGAATGTTGTTCGGAGTCCCGGATGAGATCCCGGACGTCACGAGGAGTTCCGGAATGGTCCGGAGGTAAAGATTTATATATGGGAAGTCCTGTTTTGGTCACCGGAAAAGTTTCGGGGTTTATCGGTAACGTACCGGGACCATCGGGAGGGTCCCGGGGGTCCACCAAGTGGGGCCACCAACCCCAGAAGGCTGCGTGGGCCAAGTGTGGGAGGGTACCAGCCCCTAGGAGGGCTGGTGCGCCCCCCACAAGGGGCCCAAGGCGCAAGAAAGAGTGGGAGGGGGCAAACCCTAGTCCAGTTGGGCCTTAAGGCCCACCTGGTGGGCTCCTTCCCCTCTCCCCCCTCTTGGCCGCCACCCTTGGCCCCATCTAGGGCTGCCGCCCCCCCTAGGGGTGGGAACCCTAGAGGGGGCGCAGCCCTCCCCTTCCCCTATATATATGAGGCCATAGGGCTGCCCAACACACGGATTAGATCTCTCTTGGTGCAGCCCTGCGTCTCTCTCTCCCTCCTCTTCTGTGGTGCTTGGCGAAGCCCTGCAGGATAGCCACGCTCCTCCATCACCACCACGCCGTTGTGCTGCTGCTGGAAGGAGTCTTCCTCATCCTCTCCCTCTCTCCTTGCTGGATCAAGGCGTGGGAGACGTCACCGGGCTGTACGTGTGTTGAACGCGGAGGTGCCGTCCGTTCGGCACTTGGTCATCGGTGATTTGAATCACGACGAGTACGACTCCATCAACCCCGTTCACTTGAACGCTTCCGCTTAGCGATCTACAAGGGTATGTAGATGCAACCCTCCTTCCTCTCGTTGCTAGTCTCTCCATAGATAGATCTTGGTGATACGTAAGAAAATTTTTGTATTTCTGCTACGTTACCCAACATCATCTTACGACGAAAGTCTCCCGGGGGAGTGTGACTGGTGCAATGACGACCGGGGTCTATGCGACAGGCTCACCTGGAAGAAGGTCGACGCTTCAGCATTAAGCTCCAAGAGACCTTCGATGTTGAAACGGTATGCAACGACGACAAGTGTTTTTTCGTAATTAAGCACGACTTCTACTACTTCAACGTGTAATTTTCGTCTTTTACAATTTGACTAGCTTATCCCATGCCATGCAAGGCACTATGTCTTTGAGAGGATTGATTGATGATCGTGAAAGTATGGAAACAAAGAAAATTCACCTAAGGACCCATCATGGTATGGATTTTGATGTAAATCTACACAATAAATAGAGTGTATCCCATTTTGGTTGCCCGAATTGGGAAGCACTTTGCAAGATGTATGATTTTCACGAGGGTATGCTTGTCACCATGGATCTTGGTGATGCTGACATCGCCCAAGTAAATATGGACATTTGGGTCCTTATTGATACGCTTCCAATTCTAGCTCTATGTGAGTTTTCTCAAACATAGTTGTTAAGTAAGTTATATTGTTTATTTCAAAATAGTTGATAGCTTATTTTCATTCTTCAAATAATGTGCGGAAGATGGTAGACAGAACCTACTATACCGATGGCACGGAATTAACTTATCAGGAGAAAAATCATCTGATCTCATTTATAACTGATCTTGAGAATTACAATATCTATTATCAAAATCCTCCACATTATGGCCAATATGTGCCACTAGTTCATTTTTTGAACTACGGTAACATCCACGGAGATGTCATGGTAAGATATTTTTACTATTACGACATCCGTGCATCTTTTGCATAAATTCTACTAAAACTCAACTACATTGCTAACTACGAAGTTATTACTATGTTCTTCAACAGAAAATCCCGAAGGATTGTGTGCCTCATCTGATGTTTCAGAAAGGCCGCCTTGATGTTTTTAACTTATGGCCAAGTCATCCTAGGAATCACTCCTGTTCATACCGGATTTCTGAAACCAATGAAGACATGACAATCAAAGATTGGAAAAAATGTATGGTGAATCGTAGGGAGCTACATGGAAGCAACATTGTGCGAAGCGCAAGAATTGGAGACAGGATAATCTCCATTCTCCATAATGGAGAGTCAGGGCCTATCTTGATATATGCTATTTTACCTAAGAGAGGGTAGTAGGTCCTATGAGAGAGAAGTAGATCCTAGGTACAATGTGTTATTATGTGCTACAATTTGTTAGAGTCAATGATGATGAGGAGGAGTTGTGATTATGACTAGTGACAACTTTGATATATGATGTCTCATTGATGAAAATGATGATCATGAGGAGGTGTTATATGACAATGATGTATTATGATGATAAGTTGTTAATGATATGATGATGATGATGATGATGATGATGATGATGATGATGATATCATTAGGTGAAAGAACCGCGAATTAGTTTCAAGTGGATGTCCATCCACTTGAAACTAGTCCACGGTTCTTTCATCCAGTGATGTAATAACTCATTATGATGTAAAAATAATCTCTAAATTGCTACTATATGAAAACTTGTATAAAGGTGTATTAATACGACATGAAATAAAAAAGAAATATAATATGAAATAATAGTAGTAGCGCGGGCAATGAGAAGCTCTACTACTAATTACCAGTAGCGCCTTTCGCAGGAAGCACTACTGCTAAGTGGATACAACAGTAGCGCGGGTAAATCAACGCTATTGCTAACCTTTAGTTGGAGCACCGTATCAGCAGTGCGGTCACCCGCGCTACTGGTAGACCAAAAACCCGCACTACTACTAGGCTTTCCCTAGTAGTGGGTCCTGGTTGAATATAATGTATTTGAAAAAGGTAAACAAATGTGACAAAAAAGTTCATGAAATTGGAAAAGGTTCATGAAAAATTGTTGATTTGAAAAAAAAACTTCACGAATTTGACAAAGTAGTTTACGAAATTGAAAAAAGTTTACAAAGTAAAAACATTCATTCATTTGAAAAAAGTTTACGAAATCAAAAAATAAGTTCATGGATTTGTAAAATATTCATGAATTTATCAAAATGTTCATGAAATTAAGAAAATCAAAAAGAAAACAGTGTACGTAGTTTTTCTTTGAATTATTATTTAAAACGGAGTGCAGGTAGCTACTCATTGAAACCATGCGTGGATCAGTCGGCGTATGTTTCGTTCGTTCCATGAAACGTGACTCATTTTTTTGCGTTTAATTTAAGTTATTTTGAGGACTGACAAGGCGACTCATGCAACGAGAACCTGTGCATTAGGCAGACAGAGAACACGGAATGAATCATCCATCCATCTTGTGCATGCGAACGTTTCCTTCATTCATTTACTGAAACATGCTCACCTCTTGCATTTTTTGTTTGTTTACGTTAACTGTATGTGTTCAACGCCACATGCCCAAGATGGGCTGGCGGACCGTTTGTGTACGTATACTTACAACTCATATACAGAGGTGGGTACACTTTATGGTTAAATGACCATACTGCTTTTATACGGTTTGTGAGGACGGTTGTACTGAAACAAGCCTAATAGTTTTTGGTGTCAGGACAAAATTAAAAAAAAATTGTTGATCATTATATGGGTATTAATAGTAATACACACATTTTATGTCCTTGAACTGTTTTCAAGTACACATGATACATTATCTTGGGAGCAACATCAGAATGGGGAACAATTTTGTCGAGCAAGTTCTCTTGAACGTGACCACCTTTCAGCACAAAAATCTTAGGAAACTAAAAGTGTCACTCAAAAACAAGATCTTCATATATTATCTTGCAAAAGGTTACAAAAGACAATCTTATTAAACGACCATGTAGCAAACCATGTTGTTTTGTGACAAAGATGAGATGACTTGACTTTTTTTTTCAGTTGCAATATTGCTTTCATGGCCCAGTATAGTAATGAATTCAATTTAAGTGTTAATGTGTCATTTCAACAAACTCTTATTTTTTTGTATGGTTTCAAATGTAAGGCTACGCTCGCGACTAACATGGATATAGCTCTTCTAGAAACAGAACTCACCAACTTTCTAACAGCGCCATCAGTATGCACTAAAGTAGCACTACTCAGCATTTGATTTCCTTGTCAGGATGACCAGTACCCTTGGATATGAGCACATGGACCTGTCCGAAGAGGAGTGCCTTTATAAAATTCTTCCAGTTTTTCAGTATCAACACTTTTGGGACATCAGCACATGTCGCCCTTCTTCGTGCGGATTAGCTTTCCAGCTTAGCTTGATGTACTTAATTGTCTGGCTTCACTATACACTATATGATCAACCCAGTCTTTCTTGTACTAGATGTTCAATTGTCCGTTACTTATGTATTGTCATGTTTGAGCATGTACGTGTGGGACTGAGAGGTCGAGGGAACCGGGAAGCGCAGGGCAGCGAACTAATCTGCACGAACTGGGGCGCTCATGCTTGCTGCTTTGATACAGCGTTGAGCAGGTCAGGAAAGGCTTGAACGGTGCAACCAGCTAGCATCACGGTGTTATAAGATTGTTCTGAAGTGGGAACAAGCAGTCCACACTTTCTGTTATGAGATTCCACAAGGATGGTTCTGTTCTGTACTTTGTGTTCTTCAACGGTCATCAGATGATGTTCTACTTTAGTAGCTTGCGTCCTTAAATTGAACTTGTTTCTATTTTTTTTAACAAGTAAGCAGTAATCATCTTACGTTACCGTCTGAGAATTTGTTCAACACGGAAATTACACTCCCATTTGACATCACCACCGAAACAGAACAGTACACATGTAGTGTTCGTTTCACATTTGTTAGTTATCGACCAAGAGGCATCACTGCCATGAAACATATTAGAAAGTAAAAGCAAAAAATAGCTTCCTAATCATAAGGAAATCAAAATAACGTGCCAGTTATCCTGTGCTTGTTACAAAATTCTGCATATATGAAAAATATTGCACATGACAATTGAGATCACTACAAAGTGGTACAGACGACATGATACAGCTGAAATAGATGGGTCCCAAGTCCCAAGTCCCAACTCCCTGCC
The DNA here is from genome assembly GCA_034509565.1 of Triticum monococcum. Lineage (NCBI taxonomy): Eukaryota > Viridiplantae > Streptophyta > Magnoliopsida > Poales > Poaceae > Triticum > Triticum monococcum. The sequence continues at coordinate 588,348,556 of CM067845.1, read as the reverse complement.
CAACGGCCCTGCTAACCGAACATTTTACTTAACTTCAGCAAACTCTTGCTTATAAACACGGAGCGGCGCATTTGATTTTACCACTTTCATTATGTATCAAACAAAGGGCACACATGATGAGCATATCAGACAAGAGTTAGCATCTTAAACATTTGGGAATCAACATGAAGTTCTGACAGTGTAATCATACTATGTTACATGCCACTCCCTCCGTTTCTAAATACAAGTCTTTTTAGAAATTTCTATATGAACTATATATGGATGTATATAGACTTATTTTAGAGTAGTGTAGATTCACTCATTTTGCTCCGTATGTAGTTTATATTGGAATCCCTAAAAAAGACTTATATTTAGGAACGAAGGGAGTACAAAAATATTGTGCAGGTATGAAAATACTGCGCCTAACATATTTTCTGTCTGGCCAGAATCTGCACCTAACATCTAACACCATTACAAAGAGAGATGATGAAAATGCTGCACCTAACAGTACTAAAAAGAAAAAGAACCCCGGAAAATAAACAGTACTAAAACGAAAACAGAGCAAGCTTGCTTATAGTTGGTATCAATAGTACCCAATCACTGCTATAGACAATCGTGAGAAGAGCTGTAACCACCCGCACCCCCTTCAGACTAACCTCCTGAGCCCATTCAGTGCTGTAGACAATCGTGGGAAGAGCATAGAGTAAAATGATCTTCACATTTATGGAACCTTCTTTGCAATGGCGGGAGATGATCTTCACATTTATGGAACCTTCTTTGCAATGGCGGGAGACTTTTTCTTCTTTATCTTATCAAACATCATTGCTTGGGTCATTAGAACTAGCCCTGCAACAGAAGCACAGTTCTGGAGCACGCATCTTGCAACCCGGCATGGATCAACCCAGCCTCAACAAGGTCTCTGAACTTGTTAGTCATCGCATTGTATCCAACTCGCCACTCGCTTTCAAGAATCTTCTCTATGACAGCGGAACCATCTGCATCAGCATTGCGAGCTATTGTCATGGCAAGGACAAGGAGTGCCTGGAACAGCATTTCACAAATTTCAGAGTTGGGTTGTAGTCACGCATGAACATAATTAGATAATTTAGATGCAATGCACCGTGATGTAGCCCTGCAGTCATCAAACACAAGACCGAAAATGGTCAGTAGACCGGGAGAGGAATGCATCCCACTCCGGTGGATGCGCACATTGGACCCGAGAATTGTGACACTCGCGTAGGACAAATCTAATATGTCGCGCTATGTGTCGCAAATTGTGGCATTGCTACATATAGCTGGCCAGCGAGGGCCCTAACAGGGTAGACGCGTTTAGCTATTCTAGTGGTTCCAACAATCCCCTTTTTTTAACCATCTTTCCAATCCAGATTTTCCTACTTTGGGCAACCTTCTAGATGGTTATAGTTTGTTTTTTCTACTATTTCTAATTTTTATGTCCATTTCTTTTCTTTGAAAATGTTCATAAATTTAAAAAACTATTTTTAATTTCTAAAGAAAATAAAAAAATTGAAAATACATCAGAATTATTTTTTGAGAAATTAAAAATAATGTTTACAATTTAAAATTTCTTTGAATTTTTAAAAATGGTTGGGAATGTTAAAAATGATTTATTTTCAAAATAGTTGCAATGATTTCAAAAAAAATCCCAATTAAAAAAAGGATTAAATAAAAGAATTTTCTCAAATATGTTGTTTTTTTTAAAAAAAACACCCAATTTGAAACAAAATTCGTGTTTTTTGAAAAATGTAAATGTTTTAAAAACTGTATCAATTATTTAAAAATTCCTAATATATAAAAATGATTTGGATTTTAAAGTTGTTACCAGTTTTCTAAATGTTAGAATTTTTATAATATATATACGGACTAAAAATAGGGGAAAGAACACTTGATATAGTGTCTTACTCATAGGATTGGCCACTCGGCAATGACCCTTTGTGAAATTCCAGCATTTTGACTCAGAGAGCGCCGACATTAGAGTCCCCATTATTCCTCGAGGAATCATGTTGACACGGGCTGATGGGACCACTATGGAACCGAATTCCGTCCACTATGGGACCGAATTCAGTTTGCGAAACAACCTTTTGCCTGGTTGTTCTTCCATCCTCTATTGGACCGGATTCAAATCACCGGTGCAGCTTTCAAGCTGCCATTTCCTTCATGGGCATCTTTCGCCGTCCGGGATGAGGAAACACCATAAAGCCTATGGCCCGTAAAGTTTCCAACCAAGAACCTAGGAAGCCCACTTCATGTTGCTGTGAGTGAAGTATCATACAAGCACCCATACTATATTAGATAAGAAGAGGATGAGCATGGAAGTATAGTAGATTAGATAACAAGAGAAAAAAACAAGCATATGAATGGTCCATAGTATCACACAAGCACATGAATGTATATACACGCTCTATGGAGGTGGTCGAGACGATGAGCATGGAAGTATCTGAATGTATCAGTGGACCGAGTTCATGGCCCCATCAACACAATTCTTTATTGTCACATGCATTCTTTGACTAGAATACTACATTCTATCTTTAATTTTAGGGCTTATGCTTTTAGGACTCCTCTTCCCATGGTCACGGCCTATTTGGACATTTTATCAATGAAGGGACTATTCAACAACTCACAACTGTTCAAATGAGCGAGAGAAAATACACACGCATGCCCTTTCTGTTTCCCTTTGTCTGACTGCATTTCAACAGCCGCCTTGCAAGGAGCAAACACCCATTTGTCTATCCGTGGTTACACAGATGGTGCCATTTCTTTATACTAGATAGACATTGGCATCAAGTTGCTCCTGTTTTGCCATGTCATGGACAAACGGAGAGTTGGCCTCAGGTCTCGTGAATCAACCACGACTGTGACTCTTCCAATATCAACTTGGATACTTATATTTCGACCCAAAACTTTGTACATTTATTCAGAGTTTAAGTCATCGATAGGAATACATGCGATGAGCTTGAGAAGCAGCCTGCACGTTCTGAAGATTAATTGTTGGCAGTCACTATTAGTTGCTTTTCCTCTGACCATTCTTCACACGTCTTAGATGGCTATCCCATCCTCCATAAATCCCTTCCGGCATGCAAAATATCAACTAGAGATTGTGTGCCAAAACCACGACCTCTTTTATTAGGTATGGTCCGTACGACTTGATGTACAAATCGACACAAAAAAGAAAGAGTGATAAACCTCGCATATATAGAGATCCATCGACACCAACATCTCTTATGAAATTTGCTTCAATGTCTTGCCTCCTCCCCTCTCTCAATATTGTTCCTTGCGTGTGCAACACTGTGGCATGGTGCACCAAACGTGATGCCATCTTGCACAGCAGGGATGGAGAATGTCACCTAACAATCTGAGCTTGGGAAGCGTTAGGAAGACATGTGTACGACGCATCCGGCTATATCTCAGTAGCCTTGTTAGTTTTTCGGTATACGGTTATATTTGCACTGCTGCCCATCCAAGATATACGCCTGTAGAGGGTTGAAGCACCAACAGGTCACAACAACATAGTACTCCAATTAGTGCACAGACTGCATTTGTCATTTGTTGCATCTCCAACTGTAAGTCCGGGTTGGGAGAGAATTAATCACTGTGCTGCACTTGTAGTTAGCTAGTATAGCTGCCATTTATGCACTTGTAACCAGCGTGTACCAAACTCAGATCTGGCAAGGAAAATAACACAGGGGCCAGGGCCGCCACGGTCCTTTGAGGCTGTGACCATCAATCGTTGTGCCCCCGTGTTGTGTCTCGTGTGTGTTTCGGTGTAGTTAAGATTGTACTGTAATAGGTGGCTCTCCCATACGTGTTTGTGTACTGGGGGAAAGACAGCGTATCTTCACTACACATGTGTAGTTTGCATACGGACTCGTCCGGATCACAAGCCACTACAAAAAAAACCGTATTTGAGGATGATGTATGGGGTTGTTAGAAGTTAGATTGTGGTTGCTAAAGATCAATAAAGACCAGAATCTGATGGTTATTTGCCGTTGTTAAAGAGTCCATTGTTTAATAATGATTGCATACATTTGCTCCTGGTCGTTATTCTTATCACGACAGGATAGTTTGTCGTTGTCGATCTTGAGGCAATAACAGCAACAATTGTACTATTCACGATCACTTTTTCATCACTAATAATTTGTCCATAATTGATCGAAGTACCATTAAAGGCCACTTTATATTAGTAATGATCATTCTCTTTACCATTTTGATATCCTTCAATGACCACCTGTAGAATAGTTAACAACCACTTTATATACGCAGCGAGTATTAAAATCCAATTTAATTTAGAAACAAAAGTATGTGAATAATGAAAGGATTATAGCCTCCTTTATAAATAAAAATCAGGTAAATTAGCAAATATCTAAACATACTATTACGGAAATAAAATACCGTTTAGGAAATTTGAGTCAAAAGCACACCTTAAGCACTCATCACATGACCAATTCACTTGCTCGTATCTAACTGAAAAATGAGACAACTACAAAAGACAATATTTATTAATCTTCAATCGAGGGAGATCATTATTGTTCGAATGAATACCATTCTTCATAGGTGATTACAATGGCTCCTCATGCTTCTATATAATACTGTCGACCACCAGTCCTACAAAACATTGAGTGAATTATAAAAGTTAGTCCATGTAACTAATTTGGCACAAAGTATAATGGTATACAAAATCAGTGTATGAGGACGTCTTATGTGATCATGCTGGCTTTCATGAGGACCGTCACTTAGATATCTACCAGACATAAGATGTTTTATTTCCGACACTTCTTGCACCACGCCATTCAGCGTTTCTTCGAGTATTTTGTTTCCATTGCGCAGATAATTCCAAGTGTGAAGTAGACCGAGGTGTCTTCGGGGCTCGTCTCCGTCGTGAGGTCATCCTCGTCGTCGGAGACATCGGGCGAGCAGACCAGCAAGCTAGCCTCGATCCTCCAGGAATGATGGCTTTGCCAAGCGGCCACAAGGGCAGTCACCTCATGCTTCATCTCCGTGGAAAGGCTCTCCCACAGAGTTTTGCCACCCGCAGTCATGGTGGATGCGGTACAAGGGAGGAGGATGTGGAGCAGCTTGTGTTGTGGCGTGGAGTTAGCAGGGGTGTGGTCGCCTTTAAATTGCGGATTCCGCTGAGGCCAGGCATTTGGGTTCATCAATGTGAGCCGCAAGAGTGAGTTTCTCGGCCAGGGAGCCTGCTTAATGGTGGCATACAGACGGCTGGGGCATAGAATGAGCATGGTAGATATCTACCACGTCCCGCCCAGTAACGTTTTTTCAGCATTGAACATGCATGGATATTGGGGACACGTCGTGGGCGGCGCCCTCGGTCGACGTGTCGCTTCAATGGCGAAGGCAGCAAGAGGTCGCATTCGCTCTAGGCCAGCTGGCGTGGGCGAGGAGGATGGGGTTTGGGTAGACTGAGGTGGTCAGAAGAGGGCGTGGGTGCTGTCAGGACGCCCACAAAGCCCCCACGTTTGTCTTGGGTTTGTGGGAGAAAATGCATTCGGACAGCCCCGCGGACTGATACAGGACCGCTGGATGGCTTCCGTGGTCCTGACGTATGCCGGCGGTTTGAGGATCCGCGTTGGAGATACCCTAAAGCAAAAGTTTTGTCCTTAAATTTGACTTTTGAGGCATATGCTAGATATGCTGTGACAAGATCAGCTCATGCTGCATACATTTTGAGATATTAGGTATTTTCCGCGGGTGTGAATTTCTTCACTACGATTTTATTTCAATAACTTCTAATTTTTACCAACAGGTACGAGGATGTATGTTTTTATGTCTCTGACCATATCTCAGATGGAAGTGTTTTTTACTTGCCCTCGTTTTCTTCATTTCTACAAACCATGTAGGTGTTAGCGCACTTTTCAAAGAACATTGATATTTCTTTGCCTATAAGATATTTTCTTAATCTTCGGGTGTTATTACAATATTTTTTGGTGTGATGTGAGGACAAAATTAAAATTTTCCATTTATATTCTTGTTAATAGTAATACACACATTTTATGCCGTTGAACAGTTTTTAAGTATAAAACACATGATACGTTATCTTATGAGCAATAGCAGAATGGGGAACAATTTTGTCCAACCAGTCCTCTTGAACTCGACCACAGTTCCGACAAACATCATAGCAAACTAAAAATGTCACTCGAGAACAAGTTTTTAATATATTATCTTGGAAGTGGAGTAGTTTTTTACAAAACACATATCTCATTAATTGACCATGCAGCAAAGATGAGATGATTCAACGTTTTTTTTTTCAGTTGCAATATTGGTTTCATGGCCCAGTATAGTAACGAATCCAATTTAAGTTTAATTTGAAGAAACTCGATTTTTTGTATGGTTCAAAACATAACGCTCCGACTGCGACTAACATGGATATGGTTTCTAGAAACACAGCTCACCAACTTTCTAACAGTGCTTCCGGTATGCATTACATTAGTAGCACTACTCAGCATTTGTTTTTCTTGTCAGGGTGCCACGTACCCTTGGATATGAGCACATGGACATGTCTGAAGAGGAGGGCCTTTATAAACTTCCAATTTTTCCTGTCGAGATACACTTGGGATGTGAGCACATGTCGACCTTCTGTGTGCGGATTAGCTTTCCAACTTAGCTTGATGCAGTTAATTGTCTGGCTTCACTACACTTTGTGATCAACCGAGTCTTTCTTATACTAGATGTTCAATTATTCATTACTTATGTAGCATCATGTTTGAGCACGTTTGGGACTAGGTGGTGGCGGGAATCGGGATGTGCAGGGCAACGAACTAATCCACACGAAGAAGCGTGTGCGTGCTTGCTGCTCGGAAACATCATGGAGCATGCAAGGAGTACTTAGAACGGTGCAACCAGCTAGCATCACGTTATTATCAGATTGATTGGAAGTGAGAACAAGCAATTCACACTTCCGTCTATGAGATTCCACAAGAGCGGTTCGTATACTTGAGTATCCAGGAAGCGGAAACAAACATAACTCTGGCATGTATCGTTTCCAGCTGAACAAAAATCTCAGAAGCCCACTTCAGGTTACTGTTAGTGAACTAGCTTAATCTTGCTGGACAACCAAACTTTGAGATACTGGCCCCTGAACCAACGCACATGTAGTGCGTTGTGTACGTATTCGTACGCGCTAAAAATCCGTGTTCCACCAAACGTCTTGACGGGGAATATCGCCGAGGTGGAGAAAAGGCGCAGATGTCACTGCAAAGACTATGGCTTAGATGGTGTGAAGAATATACATAGGCGAGCCATATTTTTAGGAAACAGGTTAGTTGTTTGATATTCATTCCTGCATGTACACGCGTGCTAATGTTGCATCTCCGGTTTCATCATCAGATTAATCTGCCTGTTTCTTTTTGTGGCTCCGGCTTCTACGGTTAAGATTTTGCAATGCATGTCTTTGGTTGATAGGCAAGCAGGCGGAGCCAACACTTGCAAAGTTGCAAAGCAGAACGTACTCCAGGTGCGAGTCCTTGGAGGAAAGTGGCAGTACAAAATATAATAGCATAAAAATCAGTCTATGGAACGTTTCATGAGGACTGTTACTTCGAGGTCTACCAGAAACAAGAAGATTAATTTTGGACACTTCTTGCACCACACCATTCAGCTTTTCTTCGAGACCTGTTTCTCTTGCTCAGATGCTTCGATGTGGAATATATCATTGAATAAGTACTTCTTGCACTACACCATTCAGCTTTTCTTCGAGTATTTGTTTCCCTTGCGCATATAATTCCCTTCACCATGGAACCAGATGAAGCTGCTGCTGCCGGATTTCATGAAATTTCTCACAGCCGACGGGATTCCGGAGCCGGCTAGGGTCGCCGAGGGTGTGCGGCGGTGGGGTGTTCCATTGTCTTGGTCATCGGGCCTACTTTTGCTGCGAATGCACTCCTTTGGACCAAATTTAGGGGAATGAGACAAAGTTTTGAGAGACAAAAGTCAAAACAAATGTGTGCTAATTATTTAGGGGGTCTGGTAGATGATGCTCAATTTCCAAAAACAAAAAGTTTCTCCTTAAAGTTGTTTGAGGCATATGCTAGAAGAGATGCTCAAACAAGATCAGCTCCAGTTTGAGGAACTGAAAACGTGTTGCAAACATTTTGAGATACTAGGTATTTTCCGCAGGTGTGAATTTCTTCACTTGAATTTTGTTTCAGTAACTTTTAATTTTTACCAATAGGTTTGAGAATACATGTTTTTATGTCTCCAGCCATATCTCAGATGGAAGTGTTTTTTTTACTTGCCCTCATTTTCTTCGGTTTTACAAGTCATGTGGGTGTTAGCACACTTTTCAAAGAAAACTGACATTTATTTGCCTATAAGTGATTTTCTTAATCTTTAGATGTCATTTCAATAGATTTGGGTGTGAGGACAAAATAAAAATATCCCTTTATTATATGGGTGTTAATAGTAATACACACATTTTATGCCCTCGAACAGTTTTGAAGTATAACACACATGACACATTATCTTGAGTGCAACATCGGAATGGGGAACAATTTTGTTCAACAAGTTCTCTTGAACTCGATCACTTTTCGGCACAAACATCTTAGCAAACTAAAAGAGTCACTCAAGAAAAAGATTATGTACATTATCTTGTAAGTGAAGTAGTTTTTAAAAATGATAATCTTATTAAAGGACCTTGTAGCAAAACATGTTATTTCGTAACAAAGATGAGACGATTCAACTCTTTTTTTTTCAGTTGCGGTACTGCTTTCATGGCCCAGTATAGTAATGAATCCAATGTAAGTGTCATTTGAACAAACTCTGACTTTCTGTATGGTTTGAAACTTAAGGCTACTATCGCGACTAACATGGATATAGTTTCTAGAAACACAGCTCACCAACTTTCTGACAAAGCTATCAGTATGCACTACTTAAGTAGCAGTACTACTCAGCATTTGTTTTCTTGTTAGGTTGGCCCGTACACTTGGATATGAGCACATGGACATGTCCGGTGAGGAGGGCCTTTATAAATCTTTCAGTTTTTCCCGTCGACGCGTATTCCTGGGATATGAGCACATGTCGCCCTTCTTCGTGTGGATCAGCTTTCCAGCTTAGCTTGATGCAGTTAATTGTCTGGCTTCAGTATACACTACATGATCAACCAAGTCTTTCTTATCCTAGATGTTCAATTGTCTGTTACTTGTGAGACTGGGAGGTAGAGGGAATAGTGATGTTCTGGGTAGTGAACTAATCCGCACGAGGAATGGCGTCTTGCTTGCTGCTCAGATACAGCGTTGAGTAGGTCAGGAGTAGCTTGAACGGTGCAACCAGCTATCATCACGGGGTTATCAGATTGATTGGACGTGGGAACAAGCATTCCACATTTTCTGTTATGAGATTCTACAAAGAGGGTTCCTGTATTGTTTTTAGTGTTCCCTTGGTTCCTAAATATAATTAAATCTTTTTAAAGATTTCAAATGGATTACAACATATCGACGTATATAGACATATTTTAAAGTATAGATTCACTCATTTTGTTCCATATGCAGTCGCTTGTTGGAATCTCTAAAAAAGACTTACATTTGGGAACAGAGGAAGCAATTAGCAAAGGTTCCACTTTGAGAGATCGTTCAGTGAGGAGATAACAATACCATATGACATCAACGCCGAAACAGAAAATAGTACACATGTAGTGTTCGTTTAGTTCCCATTTGTTAGGTATCAACCAAGAGGCAACGCACTGCCATGAAACAAATCAGAATGTAAAAGCAAAAAACAACTTCTTAAGCATAAGGAAATCAACATATCATGCCCGTTATCCCATGCTTGTTACAAAATCCTGCAGATATGAAAAATATTGCACATGACACCACTACAAAGTGGCACAGACGACATGATACAGTTGAAATCAATGGGTCCCAACTCCCTTCCCAACTGCCCCTATGAACCAAACATTTTACTTCACTTCAGCAAACTGTCTTGCTTATAAACACGGCGCATCGCATTTGATTTTACATTTGGGAAATACACATGACAATTCTGCTGGTGTAATCATACTATATTACATGCTACAAAAATATTGTGCAGGTATGAAAATACTGCACCTGACATATTTTTTGTTTGGGGAGAATCTGCACCTAACATCTAAGGGCAACTCTAACCGATCCCCAATAAGTTAACGTAGTAAAAGGCTTAGTGGAGTATATATACTCCAGTAAGTATTGGCTGGACCTAGCCGATCCGCCTAGCGGAGTAAAAAAATCATTTGCATTTCAATTTCGACCATCGAAACAAATTTCTTTACTTCTTTATTTCATTCAACGACACTAGATTACATAATAATTCACCAATCCTTTGCTACAAGAGCAATACCAAAAAAAAAAATAAGAACCACAATTAGAAATTTTCACTACTAGTAAAAGGCCTATTAGTGGCGCACCAGTTTTGCCTACTAATGGCGCACTACTGGTGCGCTACTAGTACCACGCCACTAGTATTATATAGTAATGGCGCACCACTGGTGCGCCATTAGTATAGACCAACATGCGCCGTTAGTATGCCTCCCAGGAGGCCATATTTATCCATGTGCTTTGGCATACTAATGGCGCACTGTGGGGTGATGCGCCATTAGTATCCTTTGGCATACTAATGGCGCACTGTGTAGTGATGCGCCATTAGTATCCTTTGGCATACTAATGGCGCACTTTGAGATGATGCACCATTAGTATGAATATTGGGTTTTATTTTTTTATATTTCTGATTTTTGCATAGGTTACAAAGTATATTATTGGACAGAATATAGACAGCACCACACAGCAACAGCAGATTAATCGAATACAATAGAAGATTAGTCTTCGAATACAATTCATCCTATTAGTCTCCGAATTCAAAAGACCGAACAAAGATAGAACATTACAAGTCTCGAGACCGCGAGTAGTGAGTTTGTCTTCACATTACAAGTCGATATCGGTCATCTAAACTACCATCACATAGAAGAGAGCTGCGGTCATCACGATGAGCATCATCGCGATAAAACTGGTCTTCATCCGGTTCCTCCAGCGCTCCCTCCTCTCTCCCGCTAGATAGCGGACGTATCTAGATTCCGCCTCCGCCCTAGTGGTGTACCCTTTGTAACTGTTACCGCTGAAACGGTGAACCTGTCTCCGACACTCCTCCCAGTCGTCGTAGACTCCGGGAACCTTACCCTTGTACATGACATACGACGGCATCTCTATGCACAAGCCAAATAACAGACAATACATAAGAAATATATAAGTATGCAACAAAAGGATCGGAAGAGAAAAGCAAGATATTAATAGCATGATTCATGGTCCTACTAATAAATAGCATCGATTACATCTAAGTTGAACGACTGTCCAAACCAAAGAGACATACAATTCATTAAAGTTTAATTACAACATAAGCCAATCAATGTTTCAGAACTACACATAGCATCACTACTTTCGACTTGACTCATGGGACCGGAGCATGGATGAAGCCGCCGCCTGTCGTGATGGTCATGAAATCGCGAGCGTTGTCAGCCTGCATTTGTAGCGTTGTGTCTATCTCACTGTTGTACGGTTGATATCTGAGGTAGAACTGCCCCGAGGTATGAAGGACATTTTGATGGATGATTTCCGCAAACTCCGACTGGATGCGAAAGAATTCTTGTCTGATGTCCGCGTCCTGGATTGCCGACAAGCTCGCGGCCCAATCTTTGAGATTATCTGGTAGCAGAAGGTGATGATGGTCCCGTATGATCACCCGCATGTGATGGAGGGCATAGTAGGCATCCTTCTGACCGCCAGGCGGCTGCTTGACGCAGTAGAACTTAGTATTGTGGGAGAACACGTGCCTGCCGTACCTACGAACTGGCCTGGTGAAGGTGCCTCCATATTTGGCGTAGCCGGGGAGAACATCATCAAGAACTTTCTTGATATTTGTGTAGTCTATCTTGGAGTCACGGTTTGGGTCGAAATACGTGGCCATGGAATATTTCGGGCTTAAGAGGATGAGTGTGCAATGTGTGTCACTGCACAGAACACGGAATGTTAGAAAAAAAAGAACAATCAAAATCTAAGAAATCATATGTTACGGGGCGATTAGGGGATGACTTACTCGGGAAAGTAAGGCACGAGGAAGTTATCCTTATCTGGGTTTGCCAGAATGACGCCTTCGAGGTATGAACTCGCGACTTGGCGGTCCCCAGCGCTGCCCAAGAGCTTGGCATGCATGTAGAAGGGGTCGACTATCACGATGTCCAGGGTCTTGTCTCTAATGATCCGCATCTCCATACTCAGCGAAAACAGCCGAACGAAGGTGTAGTGCAGCGGATGAAGATTAAACATAGCAAAGATGTCATCAAACCGCAGGACGATCGTACCCCCGATGGCGCCATCCACAAAGCCCTTGCACTCTGGCACCTTGGCCACGAAAACTGGGTATGCCACATCATTCTCTCTGAGACGCCGCTTCTCCAAAGAAAGAACACTGTCATGCAGACTCCGCATAGCACCGGTTGCAGCATTGAGCATATTTTTCGGTAGCATCGCCCTACCCGCCACATGCACCCTCCTCGAGATATCCTTAGGTGAAGGTGGCCCGTCCTGAGCACGGATCGTACTCGGTGCCGGCTGGCTCGCACCGGCGCCCTTTTTAGTCTTTCGTTTCCGTCCCTTCTTCTTGATATACTATAATGGGACCAAGTTCTGCTCACAGACCGCCTTCTTGAGCGTGTTGGGGCTGATAATATTTCGCACCTCAGCTATCTGAGGCTCGGTGAAGGCGACAGCCGGAGGCGTCTCCTGAGAACTGAACGCCAGACGACGCCTGTTGCAATTGGGTTTCTTCGCCGTACCAGCTAGATCGCGGTCGTCTTGGTTGGGTTCTTGAGAAGGAGGCCCACAGAACTCGTCACCGTACCCATGTTCGGCAAAGTACTTATCGACGTTGGTAAATGTACCATCGCCATTGTCGTCGTCGTCCGGATCTTGTGCCATATGCATGTCCGGATCCTGTGCCATAGGGATGTCCGGCATGTCCGGTAGCGTTGCGGCGTTCTTGCCATGGCTTGGCGCTGGCACGACTGGCGGTCTTGTCTGTGGGGTGGTGTCCCCCGGCCCCAAACGAATCTGGCTCTTCGGCCAAAGCAGGGGCCAGCTTACACAGGCGTTGAGGGTCATCTCATCTTCTTCGTCGGCCCCAGCGGGTCGAATCAGAGGTAACAGCTCGTCGCAGCCTGGCAGCACCCGAACCACTTCAACCCTATACACTGCGGGTGGCATCGGATTACCGTGGAACACGGGATTGCCCAGTTGAACGATTCTGCCCTTGGCGACATCGACCAACTCGCCGCCCACGAAGTGCAGGAGAGTGCAAGGAACGTCGGCGGCGCCCTGCGAAAACATGTAGGGCGTCAGGGATGCCCAGTCAAAGGCAAGGAGATGAAGTCATCGGCCAAGATGCTTAGTTACCGTGATGCCGTCGAGCTCGGCTAATGTCGAGGCACCGCCAACGGCGGGCGTGCAACTGACGGAGGGGACGCTTGCTGGCGAGGTGCCGGCCAGTGTACACCCGGGTGCATTAAGCTCCAGTGCCTGTGCCGGCGCCGGAGACACGAATACCGCCTCCGCCGAAGACACCAATGGCACCGCCGGAGACACCAATGGCGCCGCTTGCGCGTTGTGTGAGTTGCTGGCCGTGAAGCTGGGAACCGGGGGAGGCCCCTATTGGCCGCCCGCAATCCATGTCGTGAGCCCATGAATCAACGTAGGCACCATGGCGTTGAGCGTCGTTCCCAGTTGTTGTTGCGCTTGCTCTTGGACAATCTCCGGAATCCATGCCACTTGTGCCTTGAGTGCTTCAACCTCGCGCGACTGGCTTTCCGAGCTGGTCTTTTTCTCCTTTCGCCCACCAGCGGTATAGTATGACGACCATTTTGTGGACAATCCTTTGCCGCCCACACGACCAGCTGACGTCGGCTTACTGAGCTTATCCTTGTTTTTCATTACGTTCAACGCCCTATTTAAAGGGGTGTCGAAAGGGGAGCTCTAAGACGACCCCGTGCTACTGCTTTCATTATCCTGCGGAAGGAACGTGAACTATTTAGAAATATTGGGGATTAATTAGAATGCAATCATATGGAGCTAGTTACGCGGGGGTGTATTCCTTACGAGAACAAGCTCAAGCGCCCTGGTCTTCGGATCCGTGGTAAGCTCCTTTGTTACCGGGTCGTCCTTGTACCGAGCCCTGAGAAAGTTCATGGTCTGCTTGTCACGGTATTTCTCGAAGTGGGGCGGTAGGCCTTGCTCGACACGCTCTGGGTCCTCCTTGTCCCATATAGGCTCCGCCACTCTGTAACCGCCGGGACCGAGTTGGTGGACCCCTAAGTTCAACTGCCGCATTTCTTTCCCCCACTGACTTGATTCAGAGGTTGCGCTGCTCTCGCACTTGATCTTGAACTCCTTGTAGTCATCTTCGCTCATCAAAGGATATTTCGCCTTGATCTTCTCATAACTAGCACCTTTTTCAATCATTGGTTTCACCGTGCTTCTCCAAGTAGATAGGGCCGTGCTCATCCTCGTGAGGGCGGCACTGTTCACTTTATTCCCTGAGAGTCGTGTGTTTGCAAAGTCAGCGGGGAACTTGTATCGTTCGTGCAGCTTCATGAAGAGTAGGCTGCACAAATTCCCTCGGTGCTTATGCCTTAGGTTCTCGGTGTTGATCGAGACGGTGCTCCAGAGAATGCACCCGAGCTGAACCGAGTACCCCTTGACTACTTCTTTGGACGCCGTCGGATGCCCGTCGGAGTTCACTTCAGTAAATTCCTCCTTGACGGTGCCGAGCACGCTCGGGCGCCGGTCCTTCCATTGCCTCTTCGGTTGGCTGCCATCTGTGCATGCGCCGCCATCATCAGTGGTGGCATCCTCGGCGGCACCATCAGTGGTGTCATTCCCGACGCCACTAGGGGTTGTGTAGTCAGGATCGGTGTCTTCCGCGGCGTCCTCATAGCGGTGAGGTTCTTCCTCCAACACCTGGGACAGCTCCCAGAACTGCTTGCCGCCCGAACCGCCGGCCTCATCGTTGTGGGCCAAGTTTCGCTCTAAATAGGAAAAAAGTTTGGCCAAAAAGTTCGTTATTGTCAAGGAACAAGATCATGGTCTCATCATTTAGGGTTTGTCGACACCGAGGCATCCTAAAAGCTAAGCTTTTATCATTTAGGGTTTGTCGACGCCGAGGCACTCTAAAAGCCTAAGCGTACATCATTTAGGTTCTCATTGACACTGAGGCACCCTATAGAAGCCAAGGTTTCATCATTTAGGGTTTGTCAACGCCGAGGCACCCTAAATGCTAAGTTAAGTTTTCATCATTTAGGGTTTATCGATGGCGAGGCACCCTAGGTTGGGCCTAATCACTTGGCTCTATTGCCACCTATGTTGGGTTTATCATCTAGGGTTTATCGATGCTAAGGAGAATTCTAAGTTGGGCCTAATCACTTGGCTCTATTGCCACCTATGGTTTAATGCAGCAAGAACGGAAGGGCAGTTGATCCTACTTAACAAAGTACTAAGATACCCCGGCCCATGCATTAGTCGCAAGTACCACATATGTCCTATTTTTAGCAAAGTCATGCTAAAATTCACGGAAAATTTCAGCATGACCTTTGCTGAAAATAGGACATATGGAGTACCCGAATTTGCCGGAACGGAAGTTAATCGACATTCCGGCAAACTCAAGGGCCTCTCGGGGTACCTGCAAATTCATCACGACACAATGGTCGGAGACAAAACCCAGCAATAATGTTCCATCATATACACTGGAGTACAATCAAAGAAGTTGCTAAATTTTTTGTATCCTTCATATACACTAGAGTACAATGCTTTATAATGTTCCATCATCATTACAGAAAATTGACAATTGTCCATAACAGTTAACTGAAATTTTTGCCTCGTAGCTTGGGTGGGTTAAGTACTAGGAGACTTTATAATGTGCAGTACAGGTGCAGTAACAGGCTTCTGAGTTAAGAAAACATTTCTGTTTGATTTTCAGTAAAAAAGGCTTAAGAACTCAAACATTGCAAGCACAAAATTACTCCAAGAAATTTACTCCTGCAAGCGCAAAATACAATCAAGAAATCCAAGAAACACATGGTCTTTTTAACAGTTTTCAGTTTGGACAGAATACTGAAAACTACAGTTTGGACAGAATTCCTAACACTTTGGTCTTCTAGTTACAAATACAGTGTGAGCCATAACCATACTCCAAATGTAGTGAACAAACAGGTACTACATAACACCAAGCTAAACATTAAACAACCTAATATAGTGTGAGCATCGAAAGTTCCAGTAGCCCGTTGCAACAACTATTTGTGCAGAGATAAGCATGAACAGAAACAATAACTGAAAGACACATTAACTAAGCAAAAAAAGGCAAACCAGCAAACACACACACACACACATCCAAAGAGATTTTGTTGCTTCATATATATGACTAAATAGATGAGTTCAGAGGGGGGAGGTTTGGCTAAAACACTACCTGCACTCCACTTAACTAGATCACAATTTTAGAAAGAATTGTCACAATAATCAACATGAAGAAGCACAACCCCCACCGATACAGACCACAAATCCACACTGAAATCAAAACCTAGCCAAGAGGAATCAAACGCCTACATCCACAGAGAGAATGGGAGAATGAGGTAGAGCTCATATTCGCTACTCCAGCGGAATCAAGCCTGTAGACATACATCTACATCAAAACGGGCAAGGGGAATTACATCTTCTAATATAAATTTGCTGACTTTTGCTAACCCTAGAACACGGGGGAAGAGGGCTGTGGTACTCGTGGGAGGTATCCTAGGGAAGGAGGGGAAGGGGGAAGGTGAGGAATCACCTGTGGGATAACGGCAGGCTGTCGTAGGAGGGCGCCGGCGTCGAGGAGGCGGCGGGCGGCGGCGCATCGAGGAGGAGGCGGCACGTCGAGGATGAGGCGGCGCGTTGAGGAGGCGGCAGCGCCTTCTTGCTCAGTCTCTTGCTTCCCCGAGCCCTTCCTCGAAGACGGCAATGGGGGGCAGGGCAGGGGCTGACTAGGGGCGGCGACGGAGACGGAGGGCAAGGGCTATCGGCGACGGCGACGGAGGGCAGGGCAGGAGCTGCAGTGGTGGGGGCGCGGGGGCGGCGGCGACATGGGTCGGGGCAGCGGGAGGAAATGGATCTGGCGAGAGGGAGGGACGAAGGGGTCGGGCGAACTAGAGCTAGGGGGGAGATTACTAATGGCGCACCACCTAGCGGTGCGCCATACGTATGTTTTTTTGATAGCAATGGCGCACCCACGAGTGGTGCGCCATTAGAAATCTTTTTTTCGATAGCAATGGCACACCACCCGACCGGTGCGCCATTAGTATGTTTTTTATTATTTTTTTTTTTAAAATGAATATGAATATGAAACAGTAATATTTTTTTATAAAAACAGTAATAATTGTTGTTTAACAACAATTGTAGTCCACACTTTTTTATTATTATTTTTTAGAAGATGAATATGAATATGAAACAGTAATATTTTTTTATAAAAATAGTAATAATTTTTTAAAAAATATCATCAAATTTGTTATTTGAAAATATCATCGGCGGCGGCGGTGGAGCGGGGGAGGGTGCGATGGGTGGTCGGCGGCGGTGGAGCGGGGGAGGGTGCGGGGGGTGCTCGTCGCCAGCGGTGGAGCGGGGGAGGGTGCGAGGGGTGCTCGTCGGCGGCGGTGGAGCGGGGGAGGGGTGCGGTGGGTCGTCGGCGGCGGTGGAGCGGGGGAGGGTCCGGGGGGTGCTCGTCGGCGGCGGTGGAGCGGGGAAGGGTGCGGTGGGTCGTCGTCGGCAATGGATCTAGCGGGGGAGGGTGCGGGGGGTGCTCGTCGGCAGCGGTGGAGCGGGGGAGGGTGCGGTGGGTCGTCGGCGGCGGTGGAGCTAGTGGGGGAGGGTGCGGGTGGGATCGAGATCGAGATGGAGGGAGATAGCGATCGAGATGGAGGGGGTCGAGATCGAGATGGAGGGGGATCGAGATCGAGTGTCCTCATGAATATTCAATATTTTATCATATTGAATATGAAAAAAAATCATCAAATTTGAAAAAATATTCATGAATTCAAAAAGTGCCCATGAAATTTAAAAATATTCATGGTATCAAAAAGTGCCCATGAAATACAATCGAGAAATGAAGACTACGATTTAAATACAATCGATCTTAGCTAGCTATCTGTTCACAATCTTCTTGCCCTTCTTTTTCGCAAATGGAGTTCTTCTGTGGAACGGACGTCCTTTAGGTAGGGTGGTCTTGCTTCTTCTTGTGGTGTATGCTGCTACTTCATCGTCGTCGTCATGTTCGATCTTTGGGTCGCCGTACTTGTCAAAGTCTTGCTCATTGGCTACTCCATCCATTCTGATGATCTTCCTTTTGCCTCTCCTCACAACAGCACGACTGGGCTTTGACGGGTCGGTAATGAAGAAGCACTGGTCCACTTGGGAAGCCAGTACCCATGGCTCATTTTTTGCGGTGACGTTTGCGCCCGCGGTCTTGGAGATGTCTTCGGGTATAACCATGGTATTGAAATACCGGTCTTCTTTTAGGACGCTCTTGCCCCATATGACACGGAACATCGGGACCTTCTCTCCAGCGTAGCTCAGCTCCCAGATCTCCTCGATCCTTCCGTAGTATTGGTCCTTGTCGTTACCAGTGTAGGATTCCATGATTACCCCGGAGTTCTGATAACCATCGCTCTTCATGTCCTTGTCCTCGGTGTAGAATGTGTAGCCATTGATATCGTATGCCTCATAGGTCATCAGGTTGTGCTCGGTGCCCTGTGACAAGGCGAATATGAGTTGTTCTTCCGCGGAAGAATCCTCATGTAAAGCGTACGACAGAAGCTTCTGCTTGAACCAACGCATGAAACATGAGTTGTGCTCTTTGATTATATCTCCGTCCGTCCTCTGTTGGCCTCGGTCATTGTACGTCTTCTCAATAAAGGTTTTGTGCTCTACCACCCAAGGATCGACCATGTCTATGTGTTGTAGCACGACTAGGTTTTCTCTTTCAAAGTCGGCGAGTCGACCCTCGAAGTCGACATGCATTTCGCGGTGACCCTCACGGTGACCCCATCCAGCGAGCCTGCCGAGGTGCCTGTTGACGGGAAGACCAACGGGGTTCTCGATGCCTAGATAATTCGTGCAGTAGGAGATGCACTCTTCGGTCAGAAAGGCCATGGCTATGCTTCCCTCTGGACGTGACATATTGCGAACGTATCCTTTGATGACACCATTCATCCTTTCGAACGGCATCATGCTGTGCAGGAACGTCAGCCCAAGTTGTATGATATCCTCCATGATATGGACCAGCAGATGCTGTTGGAAATATGCTCTAGAGGCAATAATAAATTAGTTATTATCATATTTCCTTGTTCATGATAATCGTTTATTATCCATGCTAGAATTGTATTGATAGGAAACTCAGATACATGTGTGGATACATAGACAACACCATGTCCCTAGTAAGCCTCTAGTTGACTAGCTCGTTGTCAATAGATGGTTACGGTTTCCTGACCAAGGACATTGGATGTTGTTGATAACGGGATCACATCACTAGGAGAATGATGTGATGGACAAGACCCAATCCTAAGCCTAGCACAAAGATCGTGTAGTTCGTATGCTAAAGCTTTTCTAATGTCAAGTATCATTTCCTTAGACCATGAGATTGTGCAACTCCCGGATACCGTAGGAATGCTTTGGGTGTGCCAAACGTCACAACGTAACTGGGTGGCTATAAAGGTACACTACAGGTATCTCCGAAAGTGTCTGTTGGGTTGGCACGAATCGAGACTGGGATTTGTCACTCCGTGTAAACGGAGAGGTATCTCTGGGCCCACTCGGTAGGACATCATCATATGCGCAATGTGACCAAGGAGTTGATCACGGGATGATGTGTTACGGAACGAGTAAAGAGACTTGCCGGTAACGAGATTGAACAAGGTATCGGATACCAACGATCGAATCTCGGGCAAGTACAATACCGCTAGACAAAGGGAATTGCATACGGGATTGATCGAATCCTCGACATCGTGGTTCATCCGATGAGATCATCGTGGAACATGTGGTAACCAACATGGGTATCCAGATCCCGCTGTTGGTTATTGACCGGAGAACGTCTCGGTCATGTCTGCATGGTTCCCGAACCCGTAGGGTCTACACACCTAAGGTTCGATGACACTAGGGTTATAGGGAATAGATATACGTGGTTACCGAATGTTGTTCGGAGTCCCGGATAAGATCCCGGACATCATGAGGAGTTCCGGAATGGTCCGGAGGTAAAGATTTATATATGCGAAGTCCTGTTTTGGTCACCGGAAAAGTTTCGGGTGCTATCGGTAACGTACCAGGACCACCGGGAGGGTCCTGGGGGTCCACAAGGTGGGGCTACCTGCCCCAGAGGGCTGCGTGGGCCAAGTGTGAGAGGGGACCAGCCCTAGGTGGGCTGGTGCGCCCCCCCCCCCCCCCACTAGGGCCCAAGGCGAAGAGAGAAGGGAAAAGGGGGAAACCCTAGGCTCAGATGGGCCTAAGGCCCACCTAGTGGTGTGCCCCCCTCTCTCCCCCTTGGCCGCCCCCTAGATGGGATCTAGGGCTGGCCGCCACTCCTAGGGGTGGAAACCTAGGTGGGGGCGCAGCCCCTCCCTTTCCCCTATATATAGTGGGGTTTTAGGCTGCCATACACACGAGAACATCTCCTTCTTGGTGCACCCCTACCCCTCTACCTCCTCGTCTCTTGCGGTGCTTGGCGAAGCCCTGCTGGAGTACCACGCTCCTCCACCACCACCACGCCGTCGTGCTGCTGCTGGACGGAGTCTTCCCCAACCTCTCCCTCTCTCCTTGCTGGATCAAGGCATGGGAGACGTCACCGGGCTGCATGTGTGTTGAACGCGGAGGTGCCGTCCGTTCGGCACTAGGATCATCGGTGATTTGGATCACGGTGAGTACGACTCCATCAACCCCGTTCACTTGAACGCTTCCGCTTAGCGATCTACAAGGGTATGTAGATGCATTCTCCTTCCCCTCGTTGCTAGATTACTCCATAGATTGATCTTGGTGATGCGTAGAAAATTTTGAATTTCTGCTACGTTCCACAACAGTGGCATCATGAGCCAGGTTTATGCGTAGTTACTATGCATGAGTAGAACACAAAGTAGTTGTGGGCGTCGATATTGTCAATTATCTTGTCGTTACTAGTCTTATCTTGATTCGGCGGCATCATGGGATGAAGCGGCCCGGACCAACCTTACACGTACGCTTATGTGAGACCGGTTCCACCGACTGACATGCACTATTTGCATAAGGTGGCTGGCGGGTGTCTGTCTCTCCCACTTTAGTCGGATCGGATTCGATGAACAGGGTCCTTATGAAGGGTAAATAGAAATTGGCAATTCACATTGTGGTTTTGGCGTAGGTAAGAAACGTTCTTGCTAGAAACCTATAGCAGCCACGTAAAAAACTTGCAACAACAATTAGAGGACATCTAACTTGTTTTTGCAGCAAGTGTTTTGTGATGTGATATGGCCAAAGGATGTGATGAATGATATATGTGATGTATGAGATGATCATGTTCTTGTAATAGGAATCACGACTTGCATGTCGATGAGTATGACAACCGGCAGGAGCCATAGGAGTTGTCTTAATTTATTTATGACCTGCATGTCAACATAAACGTCATGTAATTACTTTACTTTATTGCTAACCGTTAGCTGTAGTAGTAGAAGTAATAGTTGGCGAGACAACTTCATGGAGACACGATGATGGAGATCATGGTGTCATGCCGGTGACGATAATGATCATGGAGCTCCGAAGATGGGGATCAAAAGGAGCAAAATGATATTGGCCATATCATGTCACTTTTTGATTGCATGTGATGTTTATCATGTTTTTTCATCTTATTTTCTTAGAACGATGGTAGTAAATAAGATGATCCCTCATTAAAATTGCAAGAAAGTGTTCCCCCTAACTGTGCACCGTTGCGAAAGTTCGTCGTTTTGAAGCACCACGTGATGATCGGGTGTGATAGATTCTAACGTTCACATACAACGGGTGTAAGACAGATTTACACACGCGAAACACTTAGGTTGACTTGACGAGCCTAGCATGTACAGACATGGCCTCGGAACACAAGAGACCGAAAGGTCGAGCATGAGTCGTATGGTAGATACGATCAACATGAAGATGTTCACCGATGATGACTAGTCCGTCTCACGTGATGATCGGACACGGCCTAGTTGACTCAGATCATGTAATCACTTAGATGACTAGAGGGATGTCTATCTGAGTGGGAGTTCATAAGATGAACTTAATTATCCCGAACATAGTCAAAAGGTCTTCGCAAGTTATGTCGTGGCTCGCGCTTCAGTTCTACTGTTGAAAGTTGATAGTAGCAATAATGCGGACTAGGTCCGTAAACTGAGGATTATCCTCATTGCTTCATAGAAGGCTTATGTCCTTAATGCACCGCTCAGTTTGCTAAACCTCGAACGTCGTCTGTGGATGTTGCGAACATCTGACATACACATTTTGATAACTACGTGATAGTTCAGTTAAACAGTTTAGAGTTGAGGCACCGAAGACGTTTTGAAACGTCGCGAAACATATGAGATGTTTCGAGGGCTGAAATTAGGATTTCAGGCTCGTGCCCACATCAAGAGGTATAAGACCTCCGATGATTTTCTTAGCCTGCAAACTAAGGGAGAAAAGCTCAATTGTTGAGCTTGTGCTCAGATTGTCTGAGTACAACAATCATTTGAATCGAGTGGGAGTTGATCTTCTAGATGAGATAGTGATGTTTCTCCGAAGTCATTACCACCAAGCTGGTAGAGCTTCGTGATGAACTATAATATATCAGGGACATATATGATGATCCTTGAGATATTCGCGATGTTTGACACCACAAAAGTAGAAATCAAGAAGGAGCATCAATTGTTGATGGTTAGTGAAACAACTAGTTTCAAGAAGGGCAAGGGCAAGAAGGGATACTTCATGAAACGGCAAATCAACTGCTGCTCTAGTGAAGAAACCCAACGTTGAACCCAAACCCGAGACTAAGTGCTTCTGTAATAAGGGGAATAGCCACTTAAGCAGAATTACCCTAGATACTTGGTAGATGAGAAGGCTGGCACGGTTGATAGAAGTATATTGGATATACATTGTGTTAATGTGTACTTTACTAATACTCCTAGTAGCACCATGGTATTAGATACCGGTTCGGTTGCTAAGTGTTAGTAAACTCGAAATAAAAGGCTGCGGAGTAAACGGAAACTAGCTAAAGGTGAGCTGGCGATATGTGTTGGAAGTTTTTCCCAAGCTTGGTGTGATCAAGCATCGCACGCTCCCTCTACCATCGAGATTGGTGTTTGCGTTGAGCATAGACATGATTGGATTATGTCTATCGCAATACGGTTATTCATTTAAGGAGAATAATGGTTACTCTGTTTATTTGAATAATACCTTCAATGGTCTTGCACCTAAAATGAATGGTTTATTGAATCTCGATCGTAGTGATACACATGTTCATGTCAAAAGATATAAGATAGTAATGATAGTACCACCTACTTGTGGCACTGCCACGTAAGTCATATCGGTATAAAACGCATGAAGAAGCTCCATGTTGATGGATCTTTGGGCTCACTCGTTTTTAAAAAGTTTGAGACATGCGAAACATGTCTATTGGTGTATATGCAGGAAGAAACTCCATGCAAATGGACCGTTTGGACTCACTTGATTTTGAATCACTTGAGACATGCAAATCATGCCACATGGGCAAGATGACTAAAAGCCTCGTTTTTAGTAAAATGGAACTAGAAAGCAACTTGTTGGAAGTAATACATTTTGATGTGTGCAGTCCAATGAGTGCTGAGGCGTGTAGTGGATATCGTTATGTTCTTACTTCACAGATGATTTGAGTAGATGTTGAGTATATTTACTTGATGAATCACGAGTCTGAATTATTGAAAGGTTCAAGTAATTTCAGGGTGAAGGTGAGAGATCATCGTGACAAGAGGATAAAATATCTATGATATGATCATAGAGATGAATATATGAATTACGAGTTTGGCACAGAATTAAGACATTGTGGAAATTGTTTCACAACTAATACAGCCTGAAACACCATAGTATGATGGTGTGTCCGAACATCATAACTGCACCCTATTGGATATGATGCATACCATGATGACTCTTATCGAATTACCACGATAGTTTATGGGTTAGGCATTAGAGACAACCACATTCACTTTAAATAGAGCACCACGTAATTCCGATGAGATGACACCATATGAACTATGGTTTAGAGAAACCTAAGCTGTCATTTGTTAAAAGGCTTGGGGTTGCGACGCTTATGTGAAAAGTTTCAGGCTGACAAGCTCGAACCCAAAGCGGATAAATGCATCTTCATAGGACACCCAAAACAGTTGGGTATACCTCCTGTCTCAGATACGAAAGCAATAAGGGATTGTTTCTAGAATCGGGTCCTTTCTCGAGAAAAAGTTTCTCTCGAAAGAATTGAGTGGGAGGATGGTGGAGACTTGATGAGGTTATTGAAACGTCTCTTCAACTAGTGTGTGGCAGGGCACAGGGAGTTGTTCCTGCGGCACCTACACCAATTGAAGTGGAAGCTTATGATAGTGATCATGAAACTTCAGATCAAGTCACTACCAAACCTCGTGGGATGACAAGGATGCGTACTACTTCAGAATGGTACGTAATCCTGTCTGGGAAGTCATGTTGCTAGACAACAATGAACCTACGAGCTATTGAGAAGCGATGGTGGGCCTGGATTCCAAAATGGCTCGAGGCCATATAATCCGAGAGAGGATCCATATATGAAAACAAAGTGTAGACTTTGGAAGAACTACTTGATGGTCGTAAGGCTATTAGGTACATATGGATTTTAAAAAGGAAGACGGACAATGATGGTAAGTATCACCATTAAGAAAGCTCGACTTGTCGTTAAGATGTTTTCCAACAAGTTCAAGGAGTTGACTACGATG
The DNA here is from genome assembly GCA_034509565.1 of Triticum monococcum. Classification (NCBI taxonomy): domain Eukaryota; kingdom Viridiplantae; phylum Streptophyta; class Magnoliopsida; order Poales; family Poaceae; genus Triticum; species Triticum monococcum. The sequence continues at coordinate 588,323,550 of CM067845.1, read as the reverse complement.
AGACTTTCTCACTCGTAGCGATGCTAAGATTCTGTTGGAATTATATTATCGATTACTGCATTATTTATGAAATCTTGCAGATATGATGTCAAAACATTGTTTCCTCGACGATTTTCTTGAGGAAAGGTTGTATGTGATACAACCGGAAGGTTTTGTCAATCCTGAAAGATGCTAACAATTATGCAAAGCTCCACCAAGCCTTCTAAGGACTGGAGTAAGCATCTCGGAGTTGGGATGTATGCTTTGATGAGATGATCAAAGATTGTGGGTGTATACAAAGTTTATGAGAAACTTGTTTTCCAAAGAAGTGAGTGGGAGCACTATAGAATTTCTGATGAGTATATGTTGTTGACATATTGTTGATCAGAAATGACGTAGAATTTCTGGAAAGCATATAGGGTTATTTGGAAAGTGTTTTTCAATGGAAAGCCTGGATTAAGCTACTTGAACATGGAGCATCAAGATCTATAAGGATAGATCAAATCGCTTAATGGTACTTTCAAATGAGCACATACCTTGACATGATCTTGAAGGTGTTCAAGATGGATCAGTCAAAGAAGGAGTTCTTGCCTGAGTTGTAAGGTATGAAGTTAAGACTTAAAGCTCGACCATGGCAGAAGAAAGAGGAAGGACAAAGGTCGTCCCCTGTGCTTTTGTCATAGGCTCTATACGGTATGCCATGCTGAGTACCGCACCTGATGTGTGCCTTGCCACATGTCTGGCAAGAGGGTACAAAGGTGATCTAGGAGTAGATCACCAGATAGCCGTCTAAATTATCCTTAGAGGAATAAGGATATGTTTCTCGGTTATCGAGGTGATAAAGAGTTCCACGTAAAGAGTTACGTCGATGCAAGCTTAACACCTATCCGGATAGCTCTGAGTAGAGATACCGGATACGTATAATGGAGCAACAATTTAGAATAGCTCCAAGTAGAACAGTTATTTGAAATGGCTCCAAATGTAGCATAGTAGTTGCATCTACAAGAGGACATAGAAATTTGCGAAGTACATATGGATCTGAATGTTGCAGACCTGTTGACTGAAACCTCTCTCACAAGCATAACATGATCAAACCCAGAACTCTTTGGGTGTTAGTCACATGGGGATGTGACCTTGAGTGTTAATCACATATCGATGTGAACTGGATTATTGAGTCAGTGCAAGTGGGAGACTGTTGGAAATATGCTCCAGAGGCAATAATAAATTAGTTATTATCATATTTCCTTGTTCATGATAATCGTTTAATATCCATGCTAGAATTATATTGATAGGAAACTCAGATACATGTGTGGATACATAGACAACACCATGTCCCTAGTAAGCCTCTAGTTGACTAGCTCGTTGATCAATAGATGGTTACGGTTTCCTGACCATGGACATTGGATGTCGTTGATAATGGGATCACATCACTAGCAAAATGATGTGATGGACAAGACCCAATCCTAAGCCTAGCACAAAGATCGTGTAGTTCATATGCTAAAGCTTTTCTAATGTCAAGTATCATTTCCTTAGACCATGAGATTGTGCAACTCCCAGATACCGTAGGAATGCTTTGGGTGTGCCAAACGTCACAATGTAACTGGGTGGCTATAAAGGTACACTACAGGTATCTCCGAAAGTGTCTATTGGGTTGGCACGAATGGAGACTGGGATTTTTCACTCCGTGTAAACGGAGAGGTATCTCTGGGCCCACTTGGTAGGACATCATCATATGCGCAATGTGACCAAGGAGTTGATCATGGGATGATGTGTTACGGAACGAGTAAAGAGACTTGCTGGTAACGAGATTGAACAAGGTATCGGATATCGACGATCGAATCTCGGGCAAGTACAATACCGCTAGACAAAGGGAATTGCATACGGGATTGATCGAATCCTCAACATCGTGGTTCATCCGATGAGATCATCGTGGAACATGTGGGAACCAACATGGGTATCCAGATCCCGCTGTTGGTTATTGACCGGAGAACGTCTCGGTCATGTCTGCATGGTTACGTAGGGTCTACACACTTAAGGTTCGATGACGCTAGGGTTATAGGGAATAGATATACGTGGTTACCGAATGTTGTTCGGAGTCCTGGATGAGATCCCGGACATCACGAGGAGTTTCGGAATGGTCCGGAGGTAAAGATATATATATGGGAAGTCCTGTTTTGGTCACCGGAAAAGTTTCGGGTGCTATCGGTAACGTACCGGGACCACCGGGAGGGTCCCGGGGGTCCACAAGGTGGGGCTACCTGCCCCAGAGGGCTGCATGGGCCAAGTGTGAGAGGGGACCCGGCCCAGGTGGGCTGGTGTGCCCCCCCACCAGGGCCCAAGGCGAAGAGAGAAGGGAAAAGGGGGGAAACCCTTGGCTCATATGGGCTTAAGGCCCACCTAGTGGTGCGCCTGTTGGGGAACGTAGTAATTTCAAAAAAATTCCTACGCACACGCAAGATCATGGTGATGCATAGCAACGAGAGGGGAGAGTGTTGTCTACATACCAACACAGACCGACCGTGGAAGCGATCACACAACGTAGAGGAAGTAGTCGTTCGTCTTCCCGATCCGACCGATCCAAGCACCGTTACTCCGGCACCTCCGAGTTCTTAGCACACGTTCAGCTCGATGACGATCCTCGGGCTCTGATCCAGCAAAGCGTCGAGGAAGAGTTCCGTCAGCACGACGGCGTGGTGACGATCTTGATGTACTGCCGACGCAGGGCTTCGCCTAAGCACTGCAACAATATGATGGAGGTGGAATTTGGTGGTAGGGGGCACCGCACACGGCTAAGGAACGATCACCAAGGATCAACTTGTGTGTCTAGAGGTGCCCCCTGCCCCCGTATATAAAGGATCCAAGGGGGAGGGCTGGCCGGCCAAGGAGGAGGGCGCAGGAGGAGTCCTACTCCTACCGGGAGTATGACCCCCCCCCCCCTCAATCCTATTCCTAATAGGATTCCGAGAGAGAGAGAGAGAGAGAGAGAGAAGGGGGCCGGCCACCTCTCCTAGTCCTAATAGGACTAGGGGAGGGGGGAGGCGCGCAGCCCACCTTGGGCTGCCCCTTTCACCTTTCCACCAAGGCCCAATAAGGCCCATATGGTTCCCGGGGGGTTCCGGTAACCTCCCGGTACTCCGGTAAAATCCCGATTTCACCCGGAACACTTCCGATATCCAAATATAGGCTTCCAATATATCAATCTTTATGTCTCGACCATTTCGAGACTCCTCGTCATGTCCGTGATCACATCCGGGACTCCGAACTACCTTCGGTACATCAAAATGCATAAACTCATAATAACTGTCATCGTAACATTAAGCGTGCGGACCCTACGGTTCGAGAACAATGTAGACATGACTGAGACACGTCTCCGGCCAATAACCAATAGCGGGACCTAGATGCCCATATTGGCTCCTACATATTCTACGAAGATCTTTATCGGTCAGACCGCATAACAACATACGTTGTTCCCTTTGTCATCGGTATGTTACTTGCCGAGATTCGATCGTCGGTATCCAATACCTAGTTCAATCTCGTTACTGGCAAGTCTCTTTACTCGTTCTGTAATACATCATCTCACAACTAACATCTTAGTTATAATGATTGCAAGGCTTATGTGATGTGTATTACCGAGAGGGCCCAGAGATACCTCTCCGACAATCGGAGTGACAAATCCTATTCTCGAAATACGCCAACCCAACATCTACCATTGGAAACACCTGTAGTACTCCTTTATAATCACCCAGTTACGTTGTGACGTTTGGTAGCACCCAAAGTGTTCCTCCGGCAAACGGGAGTTGCATAATCTCATAGTCATAGGAACATGTATAAGTCATGAAGAAAGCAATAGCAACATACTAAACGATCCGGTGCTAAGCTAATGGAATGGGTCATATCAATCAGATCATTCAACTAATGATGTGACCTTGTTAATCAAATAAGAATTCTTTGTTCATGGTTAGGAAACATAACCATCTTTGATTAACGAGCTAGTCAAGTAGAGGCATACTAGTGACACTCTGTTTGTCTATGTATTCACACATGTATTATGTTTCCGGTTAATACAATTCTAGCATGAATAATAAACATTTATCATGATATAAGGAAATAAATAATAACTTTATTATTTCCTCTAGGGCATATTTCCTTCAGTCTCCCACTTGCACTAGAGTCAATAATCTAGATTACACAGTAATGATTCTAACACCCATGGAGCCTTGGTGTTGATCATGTTTTGCTCGTGGAAGAGGCATAGTCAACGGGTCTGGAACATTCAGATCCGTATGTATCTTGCAAATCTCTATGTCTCCCACCTGGACTAGATCCCGGATGGAGTTGAAGCGTCTCTTGATGTGTTTGGTCCTTTTGTGAAATCTGGATTCCTTTGCTAAGGCAATTGCACCAGTATTGTCACAAAAGATTTTCATTGGACCCGATGCATTAGGTATGACACCTAGATCGGATATGAACTCCTTCATCTAGACTCCTTCGTTCGCTGCTTTCGAAGCAGCTATGTACTCCGCTTCACATGTAGATCCCGCTACGACGCTTTGTTTAGAACTGCACCAACTGACAGCTCCACCGTTTAAAGTAAACACGTATCCGGTTTGCGATTTAGAATCGTCCGGATCAGTGTCAAAGCTTGCATCAACGTAACCTCTTACGGTGAGCTCTTTGTCACCTCCATACACGAGAAACATATCCTTAGTCCTTTTCAGGTATTTCAGGATGTTCTTGACCGCTGTCCAGTGATCCACTCCTGGATTACTTTGGTACCTCCCTGCTAAACTTATAGCAAGGCACACATCAGTTCTGGTACACAGCATTGCATACATGATAGAGCCTATGGCTGAAGCATAGGGAAAATCTTTCATTTTTTCTCTATCTTCGGCAGTGGTCGGGCATTGAGTCTGACTCAAGTTCACACCTTGTAACACAGGCAAGAACCCTTTCTTTGCTTGATCCATTTTGAACTTCTTCAAAATCTTGTCAAGGTATGTGCTTTGTGAAAGTCCAATTAAGCGTCTTGATCTATCTCTATAGATCTTTATGCCTAATATGTAAGCAGCTTCCCCGAGGTCTTTCATCGAAAAACTTTTATTCAAGTATCCCTTTATGCTATCCAGAAATTCTATATCATTTCCAATCAGCAATATGTCATCCACATATAATATTAGAAATGCTACAGAGCTCCCACTCACTTTCTTGTAAATACAGGCTTCTCCACAAGTCTGTATAAAACCAAATGCTTTGATCACACTATCAAAGCGTTTATTCCAACTCCGAGAGGCTTGCACCAGTCCATAAATGGATCGCTGGAGCTTGCACACTTTGTTAGCTCCCTTTGGATCGATAAAACCTTCCGGTTGCATCATATACAACTCTTCTTCCAGAAATCCATTTAGGAATACAGTTTTTACATCCATCTGCCAAATTTCATAATCATAAAATGCGGCAATTCCTAACATGATTCTGACAGACTTAAGCATCGCTACGGGTGACAAGGTCTCATCGTAGTCAACCCCTTGAACTTGTCTAAAACCTTTTGCGACAAGTCGAGCTTTATAGACAGTAATATTACCGTCAGCGTCAGTCTTTTTCTTGAAGATCCATTTATTCTCAATTGCTTGCCGATCATCGGGCAAGTCAACCAAAGTCCATACTTTGTTCTCATACATGGATCCCATCTCAGATTTCATGGCTTCAAGCCACTTTGCGGAATCTGGGCTCACCATCGCTTCTTCATAGTTCGTAGGTTCATCATGACCTAGTAGCATGACTTCCAGAATTGGATTACCGTACCACTCTGGTGCGGATCTCACTCTGGTTGATCTACGTGGTTCAGTAATATCTTGTCCTGAAGTTTCATGATCATCATCATGAGCTTCCTCACTAATTGGTATAGGTGTCGCAGAAACAGTTTTCTATGATGTACTATTTTCCAATAAGGGAGCAGGTACAGTTACCTCGTCAAGTTCTACTTTCCTCCCACTCACTTCTTTCGAGAGAAACTCCTTCTCTAGAAATGATCCATTCTTAGCAACGAATGTCTTGCCTTCGGATCTGTGATAGAAGGTGTACCCAACAGTCTCCTTTGGGTATCCTATGAAGACACATTTCTCCGCTTTGGGTTCGAGCTTATCAGGTTGAAGCTTTTTCACATAAGCATCGCAGCCCCAAACTTTAAGAAACGACAACTTTGGTTTCTTGCCAAACCATAGTTCATAAGGCGTCGTCTCAACGGATTTTGATGGTGTCCTATTTAACGTGAATGCGGCCGTCTCTAAAGCATAACCCCAAAATGATAGCGGTAAATCAGTAAGAGACATCATAGATCGCACCATATCTAGTAAAGTACGATTACGATGTTCGGACACACCATTACGCTGTGGTGTTCCGGGTGGCGTGAGTTGCGAAACTATTCCATAATTTTTCAAATGTATACCAAACTCGTAACTCAAATATTCTCCTCCACGATCAGATCGTAGAAACTTTATTTTCTTGTTACGATGATTTTCAACTTCACTCTGAAATTCTTTGAACTTTTCAAATGTTTCAGACTTGTGTTTCATTAAGTAGATATATCCATATCTGCTTAAATCATCTGTGAAGGTGAGAAAATAACGATATCCGCCACGAGCCTCAATATTCATCGGACCACATACATCGATATGTATGATTTCCAACAGATCTGTTGCTCTCTCCATAGTATCGGAGAACGGTGTTTTAGTCATCTTGCCTATGAGGCACGGTTCACAAGTACCAAGTGATTCATAATCAAGTGGTTCCAAAAGCCCATCAGTATGGAGTTTCTTCATGCGCTTTACACCGATATGACCTAAACGGCAGTGCCACAAATAAGTTGCACTATCATTATCAACTCTGCATCTTTTGGTTTCAACATTATGAATATGTGTATCACTACTATCGAGATTCATCAAAAATAGACCACTCTTCAAAGGTGCATGACCATAAAAGATATTACTCATATAAATAGAACAACCATTATTCTCTGATTTAAATGAATAACCGTCTCGCATTAAACAGGATCCAGATATAATGTTCATGCTCAACGCTGGCACCAAATAACAATTATTTAGGTCTAATATTAATCCCGAAGGTAGATGTAGAGGTAGCGTGCCGACCGCGATCACATCGGCTTTGGAACCGTTTCCCACGCGCATCGTCACCTCGTCCTTTGCTAATGTCCGCTTATTCCGTAGTCCCTGTTTCGAGTTGCAAATATTAGCAATAGAACCAGTATCTAATACCCAGGTGCTATTGCGAGCTCTAGTAAGGTACACATCAATAACATGTATATCACATATACCTTTGTTCACCTTGCCATCCTTCTTATCCGCCAAATACTTGGGGCAGTTCCGCTTCCAGTGACCAGTCTGCTTGCAGTAGAAGCACTCAGTTTCAGGCTTAGGTCCAGACTTGGGTTTCTTCTCCTGAGCAGCAACTTGCTTGCTGTTCTTCTTGAAGTTCCCCTTCTTCTTCCCTTTGCCCTTTTTCTTGAAACTAGTGGTCTTGTTGACCATCAACACTTGATGCTCTTTCTTGATTTCTACCTCCGCAGCTTTCAGCATTGCGAAGAGCTCGGGAATAGTCTTGTTCATCCCTTGCATATTATAGTTCATCACAAAGCTCTTGTAGCTTGGTGGCAGTGATTGGAGAATTCTGTCAATGACGCAATCATCCGGAAGATTAACTCCCAATTGAATCAAGTGATTATTATACCCAGACATCTTGAGTATATGCTCACTGACAGAACTGTTCTCCTCCATCTTGCAGCTATAGAACTTATTGAAGACTTCATATCTCTCAATCCGGGCATTTGCTTGAAATATTAACTTCAACTCCTAGAACATCTCATATGCTCCATGACGTTCAAAACGTCGTTGAAATCCCGATTCATCAGCTTTGCTCTGCCAGACGTTCATAACATCTGGTGTTGCTCCAGCAGCAGGCCTGGCACCCAGCGGTGCTTCCAGGACGTAATTCTTCTGTGCAGCAATGAGGATAATCCTCAAGTTATGGACCCAGTCCGTGTAATTGCTACCATCATCTTTCAACTTTGCTTTCTCAAGGAACGCATTAAAATTCAGCGGAACAACAGCACGAGCCATCTACCAACGATCAACATAAACAAGCAAGATACTATCAGGTACTAAGTTCATGATAAGTTTAAGTTCAGTTAATCAAATTACTTAAGAACTCCCACTTAGATAGACATCCCTCTAATCCTCTAAGTGATCACGTGATCCAAATCAACTAAACCATAACCGATCATCACGTGAGATGGAGTAGTTTTCAATGGTGAACATCGTTATGTTGATCATATCTACTATATGATTCACGCTCGACCTTTCGGTCTCTGTGTTCCGAGGCCATATCTGCATATGCTAGGCTCGTCAAGTTTAACCTGAGTATTCTGCGTGTGCAAAACTGGCTTGCACCCGTTGTAGATGGACGTAGAGCTTATCACACCCGATCATCACGTCGTGTCTGGGCACGACGAACTTTGGCAACGGTGCATACTCAGGGAGAACACTTCTTGATAATTTAGTGAGAGATCATCTTATAATGCTACCGTCAATCAAAGCAAGATAAGATGCATAAAAGGATAAACATCACATGCAATCAATATAAGTGATATGATATGGCCATCATCATCTTGTGCTTGTGATCTCCATCTCGGAAGCACCGTCATGATCACCATCGTCACCGGCACGGCACCTTGATCTCCATCGTAGCATCGTTGTCGTCTCGCCAATCTTATGCTTCCACAACTATCACTACCGCTTAGTAATAAAGTAAAGCATTACATCGCGATTGCATTGCATACAATAAAGCGACAACCATATGGCTCCTGCCAGTTGCCGATAACTTGGTTACAAAACATGATCATCTCATACAATAAAATTTAGCATCATGCCTTGACCATATCACATCACAACATGCCCTGCAAAAACAAGTTAGACGTCCTCTACTTTGTTGTTGCATGTTTTACGTGGCTGCTACGGGCTTAAGCAAGAACTCATCTCACCTACGCATCAAAAACACAATGATAGTTTGTCAAATAGACTCCGTTTTAACCTTCTCAAGGACCGGGTGTAGCCACACTCGGTTCAACTAAAGTTGGAGAGACAGTCGCACGCAAGCCATCTATGTGCAAAGCACGTCGAGGGAACCGGTCTCGCGTAAGCGTACGCGTAATGTTGGTCCGGGTCGTCTCATCCAACAATACCGCTGAACCAAAGTATGACATGCTGGTAGGCAGTATGACTTGTCTCGCCCACAACTCACTTGTGTTCTACTCGTGCAAATAACATCAAACCATAAAACCTAGGCTTGGATGCCACTGTTGGGGAACGTAGTAATTTCAAACAATTTCCTACGCACACGCAAGATCATGGTGATGCATAGCAACGAGAGGGGAGAGTGTTGTCTACGTACCAACGCAGACCGACCGCGGAAGCGATCACACAACATAGAGGAAGTAGTCGTACATCTTCCCGATCCGACCGATCCAAGCACCGTTACTCCGGCACCTCCGAGTTCTTAGCACACGTTCAGCTCGATGACGATCCTCGGGCTCCGATCCAGCAAAGCGTCGAGAAAGAGTTCCGTCAGCACGACGGCGTGGTGACGATCTTGATGTACTACCGACGCAGGGCTTCGCCTAAGCACTGCAACAATATGATCGAGGTGGAATTTGGTGGCAGGGGGCACCGCACACGGCTAAAGAACGATCACCAAGGATCAACTTGTGTGTCTAGAGGTGCCCCCTGCCCCCGTATATAAAGGATCCAAGGGGGAGGGCTGGCCGGCCAAGGAGGAGGGCGCAGGAGGAGTCCTACTCCTACCGGGAGTAGGACTCCCCCCCTCAATCCTATTCCTAATAGGATTCCGAGAGAGAGAGAAAGAGAGAGAGAGAGAAGGGGGCCGGCCACCTCTCCTAGTCCTAATAGGACTAGGGGAGGGGGGAGGCGCGCAGCCCACCTTGGGCTGCCCCTTTCACCTTTCCACTAAGGCCCAATAAGGCCCATTTGGTTCCCGGGGGGTTCCGGTAACCTCCCGGTACTCCGGTAAAATTCCCGATTTCACCCGGAACACTTCCGATGTCCAAACATAGGCTTCCAATATATCAATCTTTATGTCTCAACCATTTCGAGACTCCTCGTCGTGTCCGTGATCACATCCGGGACTCCGAACAACCTTAGGTACATCAAAATGCATAAACTCATAATAACTGTCATCGTAACGTTAAGCGTGCGGACCCTACGGTTCGAGAACAATGTAGACATGACCGAGACACGTCTCCGGTCAATAACCAATAGCGGGACCTGGATGCCCATATTGGCTCCTACATATTCTACGAAGATCTTTATCGGTCAGACCGCATAACAACATACGTTGTTCCCTTTGTCATCGGTATGTTACTTGCCCGAGATTCGATCGTCGGTATCCAATACCTAGTTCAATCTTGTTACTGGCAAGTCTCTTTACTCGTTCTGTAATACATCATCTCACAACTAACATCTTAGTTATAATGCTTGCAAGGCTTATGTGATGTGTATTACCGAGAGGGCCCAGAGATACCTCTCCGACAATCGGAGTGACAAATCCTATTCTCGAAATACGCCAACCCAACATCTACCATTAGAAACACCTGTAGTACTCCTTTATAATCACCCAGTTACGTTGTGACGTTTGGTAGCACCCAAAGTGTTCCTCCGGCAAACGGGAGTTGCATAATCTCATCGTCATAGGAACATGTATAAGTCATGAAGAAAGCAATAGCAACATACTAAACGATCGGGTGCTAAGCTAATGGAATGGGTCATGTCAATCAGATCATTCAACTAATGATGTGATCTCGTTACTCAAATAACAATTCTTTGTTCATGGTTAGGAAACATAACCATCTTTGATTAACGAGCTAGTCAAGTAGAGGCATACTAGTGACACTCTCTTTGTCTATGTATTCACACATGTATTATGTTTCCGGTTAATACAATTCTAGCATGAATAATAAACATTTATCATGATATAAGGAAATAAATAATAACTTTATTATTGCCTCTAGGGCATATTTCCTTCAGCGCCCCCCTCTCTCCTCCCTTGGCCGCCCCCCTAGATGGGATCTAGGGCTGGCCGCCACCCCTAGGGGTGGAAACCTAGGTGGGGGCGCAACCCCTCCCTTTCCCCTATATATAGTGGGGTTTTGGGCTGCCATACACACGAGAACATCTCCTTCTTGGCGCAGCCCTACCCCTCTCCCTCCTCGTCTCTTGCGGTGCTTGGCGAAGCCCTGCTGGAGTACCACGCTCCTCCACCACCACCACATCGTCGTGCTGCTGTTGGACGGAGTCTTCCCCAACCTCTCCCTCTCTCCTTGCTGGATCAAGGCATGGGAGACGTCACCGGGCTGCATGTCTGTTGAACGCGGAGGTGCCGTCCGTTCGGCACTAGGATCATCGGTGATTTGGATCACGGTGAGTACGACTCCATCACTTGAACGCTTCCGCTTAGCGATCTACAAGGGTATGTAGATGCACTCTCCTTCCCCTCGTTGCTAGATTACTCCATAGATTAATCTTGGTGATGCGTAGAAAATTTTGAATTTCTGCTACGTTCCCCAACAGATGCACCATAACGTCGAAGAATCCGGCGGGAAGTACATCTCAAGCTCGCATAGTATCACCACGATCTCTTCTTGTGGCCTTCTGAGTTGCCTCACGCCAACCGACTTCCGAGAGATGAGGCCGAAAAAGTTGCATAGGCCAAATAGCGTTTCACGGACGTGCGCGTCCATGATCCCACAGATTGCAATTGGAAGTATCTGCGTCATCAGCACGTGACAGTCATGAGACTTCATCCCGCTGAACTTGTGCTTCGCTGGGTCTAGGTATCTGCTTATCTTCCCCGCGTAATCGTAAGGAAGTTTTACTCCTACGAGGCAGGTGAAAACCTGATCGATCTCCTCCTGACTTAGAGTGAAGCACGTGGGAGGGTAGTCATTTCCGGTCTTCTTGGCCTTTTTGCCTTTGCGACGACTTTCCGTGTCCTGTTTCGCCTCCTCATCATCATCATCATCATCATCATTAGCGTGAAGCTCCTCCCTGATGCCCATTGATTTCAAGTCTGCCCTTGCTTTCGGCCCATCTTTGGACCTCTCTGGCATGTTGAGCAGGGTACCTAGCAGACTCTCGCACACGTTCTATATGATATGCATGACATCAAGGCTGTGAGGCATACGGTGGATCTTCCAGTACGACAAGTCCCAGAAAACAGACCTCGTTTTCCATACCTTCAGTAGCAGCTCTGACGCCTTTCGCTTCTTTCCCGGCTCTGGCACCTTTTGCTTCTTTCCCGGCAGTGGGCAATTTTTCCAATTTTTCAACAGCTCGTCTATTTCCTCGCCGCACCTCGTACCCGGGCGTCTTCGGGGTTCGGTTTCACCATCGAACAGATCCTTGCATTTCCTCCACGGGTCATCATCGCGAAGCCACCTTCGATGTCCCATGAACACGGTTTTCGAAGACCCGGGATCTCTATCTAGCTGGCGATACGTTGTGTCATCCATGCACCTGACGCATCCAAAAAATCCGTGGACCACTTACCCCATGAGATATCCGTAACCGAGATAGCCGTGCACCGTCGTGAGCAGTGTGGCTCTCATAGGGAAATATTCTTTCTCTGCATCGTCCCACGTATTGGCTGGCGTTTTCCACATCGTGTCTAGCTCCTCTTCCAGCAGCCAGAGATACAGATTGATGTCGTTCCCTGGTTGTTTCGGCCCTTCAATTAGCATACTCATGTGAATGTACTTCCTCTTCATGCACAACATGGGGGGAAGGTTGTACATCCACACAAACACAGGCCAGGTGCTATGTGTGCTTCTCTGGCTGCCAAATGGATTGACTCCATCGGTGCTCGCGCCTAGCTCGATGCTCCTTGGATCCTTCCCAAATTCTGGGTGTTCGAAGTTCAACGCTTGCCACTGGCTCCCATCCTTGGGGTGACTCAGCATCTTGTCTTTTTTATTTATCTCCAGATCATTTGCGTCATCTTCTCGCTTCTTCTCCTCCCTATCCGCGTGCCAACGCAGGAGCTTTGCTACCTTAGGGTCCGCGAAATACCTCTGCAGACGAGGAGTGATCGGAAAGTACCACACCGATTTTCGAGGACCTTTCATCCTCTTCTTGTATCGAGTGACGCCGCACACCGGACATATGGTAGACTCCGTGTGCTCTCTTCCCGATAAATGATGCAATTGTTCATGCACACATGGTATTTCACGTGCGGTAAATCCATAGGACACACGATTTTCTTCGCCTCCTCGAAACTGGTCGGGCACTTGTTCCCCTTGGGAAGACATTCGTGCTAGAATGACATGTTCTCATCGAAGCATGCGTCGGTCATTTTGTGTTTTACCTTCATCTCTAGAGCCATGAGCGTTACTTTCAGGCGGGTATCCTCGGGCCTGCATCCTTCATACAATGGAGTAACCGCGTCTATCTCCAGTCGATCTAGCTTGGCTTTCTCTCGTGCGGCAGCTCTTGTGTTATCCGTCTGCTTGAGAAGCAGCTCTTGAATATGAGGGTCCTACACCCAGCCCATCGATGGTCCATCGTCGTCTGCTCCGCCGGCATCTTCATCTTCATGATCATGCCCTTCGTCTGCTCCGGCATCTTCCTCATCATCATGTCCGGCATCTTCTACATGATGACTGTGTACAGCATCACCATCGTGATCATGTCCTGGAGATTCTTTGTCTTCTCGCCCGCCCGAGCCGCGGTGGTTGTCTTGCTGCCCTTCCTCATTTCTTGCCCGGCCCCCATGGATGACTTCATAGTCATCTTCATCATCTCGCCACCGATAGCCATCCATGAAACCACGCAAGAGCAGGTGGTCCCGCACCTGCCCAGAATCCGGGTCCGCAATAAGGCTCTTCAGCTTGCATCTTTGACACGGACATCTTATCTCCGTCTCGTTCTTTTGAAGCATCTCGGCCTTCGCGGAGCTCAAAAACCTATTCACGATGCCTTCGGTCATCGTGCGGACCATGGTCGCCTGGGGGGTAGAGCAAAACAATATTTTAGAACCAAGAAAAAATTTGACATGACTTTCCCTAAAAATAGGACCAAAAAGAATGCATAGTGCCAAAATTCTCGCCGAAACGGAAATAAATCAACATTCCGGAAAAATATTGGCAACTATCGCATTTCAAATACCGGTAGCTGCAAACACAAACATATATGCAACACCACAAACATACATAGATCCAGCTAGGCCACAAAAAGTGCATGTGCTCGTTGTTGGAGGGAGAACAACATAAAGATAGCTTCCCCCCTTACTTACCTATCAAAAAAAGGTAATTTAACCATTTAATTTGGATGAATCTATGGTGCAAATGAGGTGAGGAGGAGGAGGCAGCCGAGACAAGCTTGGAGGAGGAGGTGGAGAGAATGAAGAGGGGAAAGTGAGTGGGTAGGTGTGGCTGTTCAAAATATCTTGTTGGTCCCAGGTTACTAATGGCGCACCACCTGAAAATGCGCCATTAGTAACCCTGGTTACTAAAGGCGCACCTGCTGGTGGTGCGCCATTAGTAATTTTGCAATATATATATATACACACACACTAATGGCGCACCGTGGCATAGTGCGCCATTACTAGTTTAAACAAGTAATGGCGCACTATGCCACGGTGCGCCATTAGTAGTTTTGCAAAAAAAAGAATAAAAAAATACAGTAGTGGCGCACTATGTGGCTGAATGCGCCATTAGTATGTTTGCAAAAATGAAAAAAAATTACTAGTGGCGCACCATGTGTTTGGTGCGCCATTAGTGTCTTCCACACTAATGGCGTACTTACACATGGTGCGCCACTGCTATATAGTAGTGGCGCACCAAATGTCAGGTGCGCCATTAGTATCCATTTCGTCTATAGCCCTTTTCCTAGTAGTGTTTGCAAACCACCAAAGACTCATGGAGCGGCTCTCTATTCCTTGACATTTTCCTCGTGGCAGCTTGAAGCTTATGGAAGGAAAGAAACAACAAGCATTTTAGAAGGGTGGACCCTTCTATCAACTCTTGGTTTGAGAGGTTCAAGGAAGACTTTGGATTACTACAGCACAGAACCAAGAGGACTCACTCTGCCCTCATAACTTCCTAGCTGATCTTTGACACATTAGTAGTTCTCCAAATTATACCTACTTGGCTTGTGTCTTCACTTTCACCTCTGACCATACCACACATCTTGGTTTGGTATGGTTGGGCTTCTTGTACATACACTGGTAGAAAAAGGGCCTGTAGTCCCGGTTCGTAAGGGCCTTTTGTCCCGGTTCTGGAACTGGGACTAAAGGGTCGGTACTAATACCTCCCTCCTTTAGTCCCGGTTCAAACCAGAACCGGGACAGATGGGCATCCACGTGGCCGCTGCCGGCAGCCCAGGCAGGGGGGCTTTTGGTCCCGGTTGATGACATAAACCAGGACCAAAAGGCTTCCATGCGTCAGCAGCTGGCTGGAGCTGAGGTTTTTTTTAAAAAAAAAGTGGTTGTTTTAGGGGTTTAGGGGGTTATTTTTAGGTTGTTATTAGCTAGCTAATAGAGAGAAGTGTCCTCTCTTATATCTTCATCCTTGGTTTACCAACGCTAGCTACTGCTATGTTCATTTCACCCGCAGATATATAATAACTCATGCATGCTCGCATCATACATCATCATATATAATAACAAGTCCTACTAATCAAGCATCATCATACAACTTCTACTCGTTATTAATAATAAGTCATATGATCATCATCCTCATAGTCATCGAACCCAACTCTACATAATTGTTCTTAGCACATGATCATCAGTATCAGGTAGGACCTAAACACACTTAAGGTAAAATAGCATAAAACAATATAGATCCTGACTCTCCATTATGAAGAATGGAGATCATCCTGTCTCCAATTCTTGCGCCTCGCTTCCTTTTGCTTCCAAGAAGCTCCTTACGACTGTCTATACATTTTTTCCATCCTTTGATTTTCATGTCTCCACTTCTTTTAGAAATCTCGTATGGACAGTTGAGATTCGTAGGATGACCTGGATATATGTTCAAAACACGAAGGCTGCCGCCATTCTGATACATCAAATGAGGCACACAATCCTCTGGGATTCTCTGTTGAAAAACATAGTAATAACTTCGTAGTTAGCAATGATGTACTAGTTTTAGAAGTATGCAAAAAGATGCACGGATGTCGTAATAGTAAAAAATCTTACCGGGGTATCTCCATAGTAGTTACAGTAGTTCAACACGTGCACTAGTGGCACGTATTGACCATAATGTTGAGAAGTTCGATTGTAGATATTGTAATTCTCAATATCATTACAAAATCCAACCAGATGAATTTTCTCCTTGTAAGTTAACTCAGAGCCATCGGTGTAGAAAGTTCTATCTACCATCTTCTGCACATTCTTTGATACTTCAAAATAAGCTGTCAATGGAAATAAGCTATCAACTATTTCGAAATGAACAATATAAATTAGTTAATAATTAAACATGTTTGAGAAACTCACATAGCGGTAGAACTGGAGGCGTATCAACAAGGACCCAAATGTCCATATTATCTTGCTCGATTTCAGGATCACCAAGATCCATGGTGACAAGCATACCCTCATCAAAACCATACAATTTGCAAAATGCTTCCCAATTTTTACAACCAAAATGGATTACGCTCTCAGCATTATACAACTTTACTTCAAAATCCACATCATGATGGGTCCTTAGGTGAATTTTCTTCGTTTCAAAATTTTCATGGTCTTCAAAATCCATCCTCTCCAAGACATAGCGTCTTGCATGACATGGGATAAACTATACTCGAATTGTAAAAGATGAAAATTACACGTTGAAATAGTTGAAGTCTTGCTTAATTTTGAAAAAAAAACACTTGTCGTCATTGCGTACCGTTTTAACTTCGAAGGTCTCCTCGAGCTTAATGCTGAAGCGCCGACCATCGTCCAGGTGAGGCCTATCGCACTGACCTCGATCGTCGTGGCACCAGTCGCACTCCCCCGGGAGACTTCCGTCATTTGATGATGACATTTCCTATACATTCATAATTCAAAGACTAAATTAGATCATTATTATTCAACTAATCATATGCATTCAATAAGAAAAATCAAATCGCAAAATAAAGTAGTATTCAAATTAGGATGCATTCAATTATAAGAAAAACTACATCATCTCCATGTGTCCGTACATCGAATATTATCACTAATACACGTCGAATACTATCATACATATCGCCAGTACAGCTAGAACCGTAGCGCCCGACGGGTATCGGCGCGGGCGGTGGACACCCAAAGGGAAGGAACCATCACAGGATCATAGCTCCAGTGAGATCCCTGAAGAACCTGCCAGGTATTCTCGAACCTGCCCTCCAACGCAACCATGTAGTGACGGACGTGCTGGTCCTCCTCGCTGACACGGTGACATACCACCTCCGCAGTGTCCAGAAGCCTCGGCACCGTCACTGGCCCACGCGACCGCCACCAAACAAGGATCGGGTCAACGACGGGCTGGCTCCTCACCAAGCTACGCCCCCCGGAAGGTAGCGCCTCCCAGTACCACCTCGGCGGAGCCCAGTCCCGGACATGGCCCATCTGGTCTAGCAGGTGTCGTCCTCCGCCGACTCGACGACGAGGATGCGGGATAGGCATCGTCCACGTCGATGCGGGAATAATTGCTTTAACTAAAAAATAAACTAGTTCTATTAATTTTCTTGCTAAAAATAAACTACTTCTATAGTAAAATAAACCAGTTTTATTAAATCAACTAGTTCAACTACTAAGCACTTACTATAAGTAGAATAATGTAGTACTTACTAAAAATAAACAAGTTTACCTAGTTCTAACTAATTCCATTAAACACTTTCTAAGTAGTACTAATTACTAAAAGTTATTGGGGAGGGGGGGTATATCGACAACGACATACCCGATAACAAAAATAAGAAGAGGAAGAAGAAGAAAAAAAGAGGAGAAAAAGAAAGGAATAGAAGAGGAAGAAGAAGAAAAAAAGAGGAGAAGAAGAAGGAATGGCTTCTTCTCCTCTTTTTTCTTCTTCTTTTTCATCTTCTTATTTATTTCTCCTGTTATTCCTCTCCTCTTCTTCTTATTCTTCTTCTTCTCCTTCTTCCTCTTTTTATTTTCCTTTTCTCTCCTTTTTCTTCTAAATATGAACATATACGTAAATTGACAAAGATAATTCTATGAACAAAAAAAATCATAAAAATTCTATGAACAAATTACAACAAAAAAAAATCATAAAAAATCTATGAACAAAATTACAACAGGAAAAAATCATAAAAAATCTATGAACAAAATAAAAATTCTATGAACAAAATTACAACAAAAAAATTCATAAAAATTCTATGGAAAAATTGACATATTCTTTGCATATATATGAACACACAAACTTTTGCATATGCAACAATAATATCACCCAAAAAATGTATGAACAGTAAAAAATTCTAACTTTTGCATCGAAACTATACATCTAAATTAACTACAATAATTCAATTAACTATACATCTAAACTACGCATCTAAATTAACAACAACAACTCAATTAACTCTACATCCTAAATTACACATCTAAATTAACTACACATCTAAATTAGGAAATTACGCAACGGGCCGGAGCGGCGATCGAGGAGGAGGCCGGCAGGACACGGGGGCGACGGTGAGGGGCGCGGCGACGGCTACGGTGATGGGCACGGAGACGGCGACGGTGAGGGGGCGCGGCGCGACGGGCGATGAGGAGGCAGGGGGCGGCGATAGCGACGGTGAGGGGCACGGCATCGGCGGCGAGGAGGCAGGGGGGCACGGGGCGGTGACGGCGTCTGCGGCCGCGCGGGACGGCGTCGGGCGGGGAAGAACGAACCGAATGAAAAATTTCACAAGTGCTACTTATATAGACGAAGCATTGGTCCCGGTTCGTGACAGAAACCGGGACGAATGCCCCCTGTAGTCCCGGTTGGTGCCACCAACCGGGACCAAAGGCCACTTTTTGGCAGCCCAAAGGGCGGGAAGTGGCGGCCTTTGGTACCGGTTGGTGGCACCAACCGGGACTACAGGGGGCATTCGTCCCGGTTCCCGCCACGAACCGGAACCAATGCACCCCTTTAGTCCCGGTTGGTGCCACCAACCGGGACCAATGGCCTTGCGCTGGCGCGGTGGTGGAAATTTAGTCCCACCTCGCTAGTTGAGAGTGACCAGCACCTGTTTATAAGCTCCGCTGCCTCTTCCCACTCGAACTCCTCTGAAATGTAGGCTTATGGGCCTGATTGGACACTGCAATGCTTGGGGGCCTACTGGGCCTGCTGCGGGCCTGAATCCTGGCCCATGGTTGGGTTTCTAGTCGTATTCAGGCCGTGCTGGCCCAGTAGGTGGCATTTTTTTCTTTTTTTCTATTTATTTTTTCGTTTCTACTTAGAACTAAATACTTATAGTTTTTTAGTGATTTCTTTTTTCTTTTAGGTGACAAAAATTATAAACTTTCTGTTAGTGCCATTAGCTTTAAAATTTGAATAGTTTAAATTTGGATTTTTTAAAATTTGTGCGAATCACTAGTTTATGAATCACTAGTTTACTAAGTTTGTGTGAAAATACTTTGTAGAATAGTTAAAATTGATTTTTGAGTCAATCTTTTTCCTGCTATTTAATAGTAGGTGGCACTTTTTTTGTTTTTTTGTTGTGTAGTGATTTCTTTTTTATTTTAGGTCACAAAAATTATAAACTTTCTGTTAGTGCCATTAGTTTTAAAATTTGAATAGTTTAAATTTGAAATTTTTAAAATTTGCGTGAATCACTAGTTTATGAATAACTTTACTCAATTTGGTAATTTTAGTTAGTCATAACAAATATTATAGGCATTTTTTTCTTTTTTGCTATTTATTTTTTCATTTCTACTTAGAACTAAATACTTATAGTTTTTTAGTGATTTCTTTTTTCTTTTAGGTCATAAAAAATAAAAACTTCTCTGTTAGTGAACATAGATGCACCTATAGAGAAAATTAAACATAAATTCATAATTAATTTCTATTTATGAATATAGGT
The DNA here is from genome assembly GCA_034509565.1 of Triticum monococcum. Lineage (NCBI taxonomy): Eukaryota > Viridiplantae > Streptophyta > Magnoliopsida > Poales > Poaceae > Triticum > Triticum monococcum. The sequence continues at coordinate 588,303,460 of CM067845.1, read as the reverse complement.
CCAATTTCCTCTATAGGTGCATCTATTTTCACTTTGAGGGGAGCTCAACAACGTAGAGAGGGACGGGCTTATAAACAGGTGTGGGCGCCCATTCGGTTGGCGAGATGGGACTAAACTCTGGGCAAACCCTTTAGTCCCGGTTCGTGGCATGAACTGGGACTAAAGGGGAGCCTTTGGTCCCAGTTCATGCCACGAACCGAGACCAATGATGGTGGGCCAGGAGCCAGGCCCATTGGTCCCGGTTCGTCCCACCAACCGGGACCAAAAGGTCCAGACGAACCGGGACCAATGGCCCATGTGGCCCGGCCGGCCCCCTGGGCTCACGAACCGGGTCCAACGCCCCCATTGGTCCCGGTTCTAGACTGAACCGGGACTAATGGGCTGACCCGGCCTGGACCAAAGCCCTGTTTTCTACTAGTGATATGATGTAACTGTGTAAAATAACTCCATTATATATGAAAACATAGTAGGAGCCTCTCCTACTGTCCCTCCCATTAAAAAAACAATTAGAAAATTTAGAAGATATCCAACTTCTATAACTGCTCCCATTAGTTGGATTAATATCTTATCTAGTCTCACATCTAATCTCATCTTTAGCCTCAATTCTACAATTCTAGCAACGAGTGCACAAACATCTATTAATTTTCATGCTATCAATAGATCGATGTATTCTTCTTTCCAATACCAAAACGAGCATCCATCATCCTACATACATAGATGGGCATCAATGAGCTACCGAAATTGAACTGAATCCGGTGATAAACCGAATCAAAACAAGCACATACCCCGTCGTTTGTGCATTTGAAGAACACCCATCCGGGATGTTGCGGTGTGGTAGAAACTCGGTGCACCACTTGCCGTGTGCAGTCGCTGCACTCTATGATCGACAACTGCGAGCCGGCGTGCTGTTGCGCGAGCACCGAGCCCGGGCGATGGCCGGCCATGCTTCGAGCAAAATGATCTTCATATTTATGGAACCTTCTTTCATAACAGGATAATAATTGCTCAGACCTAAGCATTTTGATTTATCTGAAGCGGCGGGAGGCCTGTAATTTCAGGAATGGGCGACATTTTCTTCTTTATTTTATCGAACATCATTGTTTGGGCCATTAGAATTAGCCCTGCAATAGAAGCGGAGTTCTGGAGCAGCATCTTGCAACCCGGCACGGATCGACAAGGTCTTCGAACATGTCGGTCATCGCATTGTACCCAACTCGCCACTCGCTTTCGAGAATCTTCTCTACGACAGCTGAACCATCTGCACCAGCATTGAGAGCTATCGTCATAGAGTGCCTGGAACAACATTTCACAAATTTTAGAGTTAGGATGATATGCAATAGATACCTGTAATTTTCATAAATACGAAAGTGTTATGAATGCTCTAATGAGTGAGCACTTTGAACAAATACTTCTTTACCCTCGTCAGTCACCATAACTGACTAGCAAATTATATACTCCCTACAACTCATATTAATTGTCGCTGAAACAGATGTACCTAGACGTATTTCAATGCTAGATGTATCCGTTTGAGCGACGACTAATATGGATCAAAAGAAGTATCTTAGTAATGGTGCTTAGGTTCGCAAAAGTGGCCATCTTATACAAAATCAGCGGCCAATTCAATGATTGGGCTACCATATTGCAGAGTAGATATAAGAGTAACTGCATCGATAACCTTCCTTCCCCACAGTGTTCACACCAAAGATAGAAGAGTAAATGCACGGACGAGTATCAGGTGTTACAACCACAACTTATTTTATTGGGTAGGAGACATCCAAATTGATATATAGTTGGAAGCAAAAACAAATATAGTGAATAAGCTCACACCTACAGAAGACTACCGCCATTACCAACTCTGCCCATTTGCTACAACTAGTTTCCTCCTTTCCTCCAAGCGCTCAATATTGATCTTTTGCTTGCATTACACACTGAACATTGTGTCGGCGGACATCGCTGCGGTGGAGCACAGTGCTGACCACAGTACAAATACTACGGACTTGGGAGGCGTTAGGAATACGGCTGTGCCATTATATTCACCTTGTGTTCATTTTCTCGATGTACAATTGTGCATGTGTACCTGCTACCGTTGCTTCTCTGTTTCCATAATAAGATTAATTGACCGGTTTCTTTTTGTGGCCCCAGCTTCAATGGTGAAAAAAAATTCAACGCACGGTTTTCATGGAAAGGCAAGCAATGGAACCAGCCCGATGCAAGGAAAGAATGTACTCCGGCAATGGTCCTTGACAGTACATGGACAGTGACGATAAAACTAGGCTCACCTAAATAGGAACACCTAGACGACATAGTTCAATAAGGATGTACTCCCTCTGTTCCGAATTACTTGTCTTAGATTTGTCTAGATACAGATGTATCTAGCACTAAAATGAGTCTAGATACATCCGTATCTAGACAAATCCAAGACAAGTAATTTAAAACGAAGGGAGTACATCGTATATCGTGTCCTTTTTATATAGGGCAGGCTCACCTCCCTGTCAACGTATTGCTTCCTGACATGTATACCTATGAGACTGTGCCTAAGATTGGTTCCCAAATTAAGGGATTATGCCTGGACTACCTGGAGTCCATTGATCTCGTTGATAGTCTGTTTTTATTGCACCCAAAGAGTTTGCCTTTGTTCTGACATTGAAGTCATAGATACCAAAACATGGGTCAGCTTCAGAAGCAGCTTATATGTTGGGAATATTAACCATTGGCAGGCGCCATAAGATGTTTTTCCTTCAATCATACCTTCACACAGTTTAGCTCGTTATGCCGTCTCCATATGTTCCACTGGCACGCAAAAGACCAACTAGTTCCTCTGGACAGTTGGACACATAAAAGATATAAAGAGTAAGAAACCCCACATATATAGAAATTCACTGCTGTTATTATCTCTCACCGAGTTTACTCCAATTTCCTGCCTCATTCCACCTCTCGGTGTTGCTACCTGCATGTGAGGCGCACGAAACACACATTGTGACAGCTCACATAACGGAGGTGGAGGATGACATTGAGATACCAATGGCACCACATAATCTAGGCTTGGGAAGTGTCAGGAAGACTTGTGTACAAACAACCTACTGATATAGTACCTTCATGTATATTCATACCTGCATTGCTTCCACTTCTAGTGATAAGCTGCTTGTTATATGGTTGTAGGCACCATGTTTCTTATTGTTTGCATCACTAGTTTCGTACAATGAGTTGAGTTACCTCGAGAGAATTTGAACCTTCAGTCTAATGCGGAGCATCAATTGAGTTGCCAGTTTATATCCACCATTCTAGATTATGCCCTACATTTTTGCAAGGCACGACTTCTGTTGGAAGGAATTTCTGCATTGGATAGCACCAATTAATTAATGCACGAACATGCAACCAGGAAAAACTTCACCGAACGGTTGTCTTAAATTTTGGTGGGAAAGTATTGATTTTATTGCTTCATTGTGTGATACTACTAGGTTAAACATCAGTAACTTCTGTTCGACAATTTAGGGATAAATTACGTCAACAAGTGTACAAAAACATTAATTTAGTTATAATGTATCACTTTTTTAATATTTATTTTATATGTTAATTCCATTAGTAGTTCAAAAGAAAAATCTATGAGCACAACACACAAACACGAAACTATCTTAACACTGTATGGTTGCTTTACTTTAGTTATGACTTGGGAGATAACTAGAACATTTTGCCAACCTGAATCTGCATATATGCTAATATCTAGTTCAATCATTTTCATGAAATTATTATTTTTGCTTGGGGTGTCTTGAGCATCTTCCTAAGTTGTGACACTTTCATGTCAAATTTCGTGGCTATATTTAAAGCTTGTACATATACATTAAGAATCTAAGAGTTTGAATGGTATGACGTACGAGAATTCTGAAGAATAATTATATTTAGATACGATACGACTTGATTGTCCTTTGGCGACCTCCAATTTTTGGTTGGGTTTAAAATGTCAGCTCCATATAAGTCCCTAGGGGATCGCAAACAACAATTTTTTTCTCGGGTAGAGTCCATCCATATTGACAGACAGTTGGACCCATAGTCGACTATATAATGAATAATCTCACACACACAGAGGTCGATGTAGTGTCTGACCATTCACTCTAGCTAGGTGTGCCAGGATTCCTCCCTGCTCTTGACATTGCTTCTTGCTTGTGTGACATATATTGATCACCGTCCTGGTGGCTTCCACCGAGTTGGAGGGCAGTGCTGCACACTCTAGGATTTGGAGGCGGCAGGAACTCTTAGGGATGTCGAACTTGGGCCTCTCTGCAGTCTGGGCCCATGGGCAATGCATCTTCAACTGGTTGTGCAAACAACTCATTACAATTACCTTGACACAAGGTGAAAATAAGATGGAATGTGCTCCATAAGGGAGGGATGGCATGTTGCATGCACCGGATGGCAACGAGCAAGGCACTGGGTCACGATGAGCAGTGCAACCCAGGTTGGTACGAGCATGGGATTTGGGCAACCGACGATGAACATTGGCAGGCCATGGTGATATAGAGCCACAGGTCATCAACGTCTTTTGAAGTATGCATGACAACATACCACATTGGCGCCAAGTGCATGTCCGGATAGCATACTTCTAGCCAATATTCATTTCTATTTTGTGGTTAATTTTTATGTCTAACTTTGAGTCAAAGCGGGGAAATACTTGAGAAAAGCTGTGAATTAGAGCGGCACAAGAATGCGCGTTTAATTTGAAAGGAACATAGTACGGCGCACATGCTCGGTGCTCATCAAAAATATTCAGCTTGCGATGGAGTATGAACTCGTCAGTGTTGGTGCATCTTATCCCCACCCAAATAATACACTTTGAGAATCCCCACCTTTACAGATATAACATTGAATAAAATAAACGAGCGAGATACCCGTTTAAATAGATCGAGCATGCTGGCCCTTCCTCTTTGCATTGGCTGAATGCATGCTGCCTTGGCTAGGTACCTACACTCATTCTTGGATGGATACTCCTACTAGTCTAGTGCCATGTGCGTAGGCATGGGAGTCACCCGGAAGTTGCAGACGCTGTTGTTACCTGCTAGAAGTACCGTCCCTCAATCTGGTGTTCTTTCCCAACTGGTTGCTTTTACTCATTCCCAAGAGCAAGGTACCACCTATCCTCGATTTTGCATCTAGACTAGATGTTAGAGGTATAATATGACATTGTGTTGGTGTGAAAAGGGGTCACTTCGATCCAGTACCCTCCATGCTAGCGACCACAAAAGTTAGCTGAATTGTTTGTTTGGCCATGTATATTCAATTATTTCCTTATGTGAGAGATCATATATCCGATGTTGGTTTCCTGAGATTTTCATGGCTAGAAAAACGGATCCATGCATATATTTAAATTCCCGAACAAGCTACAAAATATATAACAAAGGCCAATGTTTATTGTGGGAAAAATGTGGAGCATTGTGTCGGCCATCAGAGTTAAAAATGATCAAATTATGTTCATAAAACATATATAAATGATCTGATTCCAGTACCTAGAATGCACTTTTTTGTACGCAAAATAAATACAGAGTTTTATTTCAAATTTTATATACTAATATTTTTTTGTTACATGAGATCTCAAATGACATAATGAAATCAACTCATGTCTTGTCACCGGGATTTCACGACAATACTCACGATTTGCAGATTTTTTGAAGAGGAAATGCTCGCACAGATGATCTAGGCATGAGATTTCACACAAAAGATCTTTCACCCAGGTTTGGACTCTTTGTTTGTAGAGGTAATACCCAACTCATGCTAGGTGTTTCTTACGAAGCCTTGTACAAAGATGTTAGAATGCAGGGTCTGATGCCCGTGTGTGAGGTGTATGCTTGTAAGCTGGCTGAACCTTGTAATCTTGTCTAGATTCTCCCCTAATCTCGCATTATATGCAGATGACAAGGCTTAGCGTACAACGGTCGAGTGGCGACTGTTGGAGACATTGCTACTGTTTAGGACTACACTTGTAATATCTTGGTAGGTGTCACGAGTGGTAGTAGATCTTAGCAGTGGTCATGCCAAATTTTAGCTCCACAATGAGAAAATTTCTGAGCTTGACTGATAGGCGTTGTCAAGACCTCCTAGTCCCAGTATAGTGTGGCACGAGTGAAGCAAACACGCACCCGCCAACCCCCGTGCGTCCTTTGGGCTGGCCAATTGTGAGGCGAGGTGCCCCCAGTTTTTTTCCTTTTTTCTTACAGTTTTTTGTGTTATTCATTTTTACTTCTTTAAGAAATATTTGAGATTTAAATGAAGTTTTGAATTTCAAAACATATTCCTAATTTAAAAAAATCAAGGGAGTAAAAAATGATCTTAAATTTCAAAAAACGTTCATGAATTTGAAAAATGTTGCTGGATTTAAAAAACATGCAGAAATGTGATAAAAACTATTCCAAAATTTGAAAAAGCACATGATTTTGAAAATTGTTCTAGGATTTCAAAAACTATTCATGAATTTGAAATTTGTTCCTGTATTAAAAATGTTCATTAATTTTACCAATGTTCCCAGAGTTATAAACAGGAAAATATTCCTGAAGTTTTAAAAAAATGTTCTCGAATTTGAGAAAAAGTTCCAATATGTAAAAAACTCTTCATAGATTTGAAAATTTTACTGTGTTTCAAAAAACATTAAAATATCAGAAAATGTTAACAGAAATATAAATTGAAAAAAAAGAAACCAAAGACCGAAAGAAAACACACACACAGAAAACTGGTTCAGGGAAGGTTCTAGAAACCTTCCGAAAACTAGTGGGGTGGAAACCAGGAATGGCCCGGTCAATATAGCATGCGCTCTCGCTAAGGGTTGCATGTTTTTTTTCTCGGTATTCCCAACCCTACATGAGGTATAGGACGCGACTATGGAAGCTCAAAGTGCTACCTAAGGTGCGTGTGGTCTGGTGGAGGGTCCTCCATGGTATCCTTCCGGTGGAGAGAACACCACAGTTCAGGCACATTGCAACATTAGCACGTTGCAAAGTTTGCATGGGAGCGGATGAAGATTTGATGCATGCATTGATCAAGTGTTCACATGCTCAAACGATCTGGATAGAAGCACAGAATTGGCTGCAGGTCAAGCTACCGGAATTACATCATATGACTTGGTGCAAGGATATCCTTTGCGACTCCCGGTTCTCAGAGAGTGATCGGGCGAAAATTGTCACTATTATGTGGGCCATATGGACCTCTCGCAATAACATAACGCATGACAGAGTGAGTATGAACCCGGCGCAATCTCTCAAACGCATAAGAGAAGCACGACCAAGGTTTTGCCTGGCTATGGTTGGAGGCCACCTGATCAAGGCTGGGTAAAAGTGAACATAGATGCTAGTGTCTCGGTGATTGAACATAAGAGTGGAGCTGGAGGAGTGGCACGAACTTCCTCGACCTTCATTGCCGCCTGGAGCAAACCTTACCCTGACATCACAGATCCCATAATAGCAGAAGCGTTTGCTATGCGAGATGGGGTGATTTTCGCACAGTTTTGAGGCTTCTTGCAAGTGCTCATGGGAACAGATTGCTTAGAATTGGTTCAGCTATGTCACTCGCGACGTTTTCCGCGCTCCATCATAGCACCGTTATTACTAGAAATAGAAGAGCTAGCCTTATCCTTTCTTTCATTTGATGTTCAACATGTATTGGGAAACTCCAATATGTCGGCCCACTTGTATGCTAAGCATGCCTGCAGCCTGGGGATTACTGACTGCTGGATGGACTCCCCTCCTAGCTTCCTCATGACCAGCGTTTTGGCTGATCGTGCGGGAACAGAGATTGGTTGAATAAAGCTCGAAGTTTTCTTGTAGGATCGAAAGTATGTCTAGAGGGGGGGTGATTAGACTACTTGACCAAATAAAAATCTAGCCTTCTCCCAATTTTAGTTCTTGGCAGATTTTAGCGACATAGCACAAGTCAAGCAATCAACCTACACATGCAATTCTAAGAGTATAGTAGTGGAATGTAAAACAATTGAATATGAAGGTAAATGGATGAGTTTGAGGGAGCAAACGCAATGTTGACGCGGAGATTTTTTGTCCGTGATTCCGATAGGTGGTGCTATCGTACATCCACGTTGATGGAGACTTCAACCCACGGAGGGTAACGGTTGCACGAGTCCACGAAGGGTTCATGAAGAAGCAACCTTGTCTATCCCGTCATCGCCCACGAAGGACTTGCCTCACTAGGGTAGATCTTCATGAAATAGGCGATCTCCTTGCCCTTACAAACTCCTTGGTTCAACTCCACAATCTTGTCGGATGCTCCCAAGTGACACATACCCAATCTAGGAGACACCACTCTCCAAGAAGTAACAAATGGTGTGTTGATGATGAACTCCTTTCTCTTGTGCTTCAAATGTTAGTCTTCCCAACACTCAACTCTCTCTCTCATAGGATTGGATTTGGTAGAAAGAAGATTTGAGTGGAAAACAACTTGGGGAAGGCTAGAGATCAAGGTTTATGTGGTTGGAATGGAATATCTTGACCTCAACACAAGTGTAGGTGGTTCTCAAAAAATATGTATTGGAAGTGTAGGCATATTCTGATGGCTCTCTTTACTAATGAAGAGTGGGTGGAGGGGTATTTATAGCCTCCACACAAAATCTAACTGTTACACGCAAATCACCAAACTCGGTGGGACCGATTCAGCGAACTCGGTCAGACCGATTTGGTTCATAATGTGACCGTTGGGTGTTTCTGTGGGACCGACATGTCAACTCGGTGGGACCGATTTCATTAGGGTTAGGGCATAACGTAATCTCGGTGAGACCGATTACACAAACTCGGTGGGGCCGATTTTGGTAATAGACAATTAAAGAGTTGGTCAGGAAACTCGGTGGGACCGATTCGCTCATCTCGGTTGGACCGAAACATTACGAAAAGGGAACAGAGTGTTTGCATTGCACTCTCGGTGGGACCGATCGGTCATCTCGGTTTGACCGAAACGTTACGAGGGAAAACAGAGAGGTTACAATCCCATCTCGGTGAGACCGAGATCCCTATCGGTGAGACCGAAAAGACTAGGTTTCTGGCAATGGCTATGTCAACTGAACTCGGTGGCGCCGGATAGAAAGAATCGGTGGGGCCGAGTTGGATATTTGGTCTGGGACATATGTGGATATGAGAAAGTAGTGGGGGGGGGGGGTTGGAGCATATCACTAAGCATTTTGAGCAAGCACCTCATTAAGCAACACTTCATCCCTTCTTAATAGTATTGGCTTTTCCTATAGACTCAATGTGATCTTGGATCACTAAAATAGAAAATGTAGAGTCTTGTGCTTTGAGCTTGAGCCAATCTTTTATCCTTCGCATTTTGAAGGGTCCACTTTCTAATCCATGTCAACCATTGAGCTTTCCTGAAATATTCATCTTAGAATAGCATTAGCTCAATGAGTTATATGTTATTAGGAATTACCAAAACCACCTAAGGATAGTTGCACTTTCATTCCCGCAAAAAAAAACACGAGGTATAGGATTCAACAATGTCTTCTATCTATAACAAATGTGTAGCAATACCGTACATCCACCTGCAGCGCGCGTCTCTCCTCCTAAGGAAAGGCGGCTAGGGTTTCTGCCTTCCGTCAGCGGCGCCGCCGATCTGCCACGTCTCCTATGGCCTTGTGACCATGGGTGTGCGAAGGATCCCGGCCCTTGCTGGCGGGAGGGCTCTGTGTTTTGGTGCTCCTTCAAGTTTTGTTATGGTTTGTGTTGGCGGTTATTTGCGGTGAGGGCTACATCGGTGGTCGTTGATGGTGGAGTCGGAGTCGACCTCACGGAGGTGTGATGACAATGACATTAGATTGCAACCTCGACGACGCATTTCTCCTCAACGACATCTGTGCGTTCTTGTGTTGGTTGCCAGGCTGCCATGTGTGCCCTACCTTTGCTAGCCTGTTGTGACGATTTTCGCACGGTTTTTCATTAATTGACTAGGCAACTCTCCTCGACATTCTTAATGAATCGGGTCCTAAGGGACCGCATTTCAAAAAACTAGACTGGTTTATTTTGCCTCAAATAATCTTATTTCTCATCTCAAAGATCAGTATGTAATTGACATGACATAGATATTGTTACTGGCAACTTGAAGTTGATGCAACGTTGTCTCCTTTTTTTCAGAAACAACATTTTCTCCTCGGTTTTCTTAGTTCCGGCATCGATGTTCCTCCGTGTTGTGTTTAAACCCACTCAGACATCTCGGCTTTGCTAGCTACTGGGGTCGAGCCCAATTACTCGTCTCATACGTCTAGATTTAGATACCAGCTTTTAAATTTTGCAGTCAGAGTGGCCCTACATGGCGATATATACCACATTCATTGGTCTCAGTAGGGCCTTTATAAATCGTCGGTTGGTCTCGGTTGTCAATACACGATTTGGCCGTAAAGGGTTAGCTTAGGAGCGTGGTTCATCTATTGCTAGTTTGCCAGACTTACAATTGTTCACGGTGTACTTACGTAGCGTCAAGGGTGTAGTGGGATTGGGAGGTATGGGAACGTAGGTGTGCGGGGCAACAAACTAATCCACACGGAGTGCACTGCTGCATTGCTGCAGACCTACGTCAGACCAATCAATGGGTGAAGAACAACAAGAGCGACGGAGTGTGCATGCATCGTGCTATCGCAATCAGATTCGGTGAAATTATCTTCAAACCCCAACGCCTTGCTCTTGATCTGAATCGGGATTCAAGTTCTCTGGCGCTTGGTAGGAATTCAGTGGTCCACTTGCCGAACTTTGAACAACCATGGAAAACGAAGTCGTTGGCTGATCTGGTCGGCATGCAGCAACTTGTTATGTGTGTCACTGCTGCTGGGCAGGTCGGAATGCATTAAGTATCACATGGATGTTTACTGGGACAAATTTCCCTAGAAACTAGTTTTAGACCCAAGTTTTCATTTCATTTGGTAGAATTGAAATGAAAATAGATTCCTGCAAGGATTTTATTTGGTGGGATTTGGATTCCAAGTTCAATTTTTTTGGTCTTGTTGTTTTGTGGAAGTGTGAGATCAAATGCATACCATATGCTGTTGAGCCGCTATTTTGAATTGTAACCATAAATAATCGACATGCACATTTCAATCGGTACATTCAACACATTTACAATAAAAAAATGTTCATAAACCTAAAAATGGTTGTCCACTTTTTCAATAATCAAGATAAAATAAAATCTTCGACAAAACTAGCTTCACACCTTTAAATATGACAAATATAATAAAAAGTACACAAAATGAAGAGTAGTGCTAGAGAATGGGGAACAGACGCATCTCATGTGACCTGGTAAGAAGAGAACAACAAAATATCGCCACACATATGAATATTTACACCGGCATCAACCCACCAATCCGTAGACTGATAAACTGACAATACGGTAAATGAATTACCGTATTGAGATGCCCCATTATCATTCTTGCTCATAATCGTGTTGACAGACTTGGGGTCCTTTCTTGGTTTCTGGTACTTGTTCGGGCACTTCTTGGTCCACTGTTCCTCAAAACCACAAGTAAACCAAATATCTTTCTTCTTGTCCTTCTTGTCCTTTTTGAAGGTCTTCTTACCCTTCTTGTTGATGTCGGTAGTCTGTTGGAGCCCGTTCTTTCCTTTAAGTTGTGGAAGTTTTTTGTACCATTTGGCGACAGAAGCTCCTTGAACCCTTTTACCCTGAGTCATTTGATTGGAGTCTGCTTGACACTCAGATGACTAATGACATCCTCTACCGAGAATTCAGGTCTCTGACGTTTCGGAGTGGTAGGAAAACTCCTCCAGGGAGGAGGAAGTTCAGCAAGTATGCAACTCGTGACAAACTTGCTCGATAACTCATACTTATGAAGCTCGAGCTCCTTAACAATGCACTATATCTCATGAGTCTAGTCCAATGCAGGGCGGTCCTCAACCATTGTGTGATCATGGAACTGCTCCACGACATATATCTCACTTTCAGCATCGGTTGCATCGAATTTTGCTTCGAGCGCATTCCACAAGTCCTGGGCAACCCGCAAAGTAAATATGTGTCAACTAGTTTTTCTCGGATCACACTCAGAATAGCTCCAACAAAGATGATAGTTGACTCCCTGAACGCATTCTTCAATACAGAAGTAATCATTCCTCCAAAAGTGACACTAACGACCCAGAACAACTTCAAAGTTGTGAGTCACAAAATAGTTTTGGTCTACCAATGCTTAAAGTATGTTCCTGTAAACAGGGCTAGTTTTAGTATAGTGGCAAAGCCATTAATCGAAAATTGCCAAAAAGTATTAGGTTTTTGAATTGTTGAGTATATTAGGAAATTAAATTAATCCAGAAATAAGTCATGAACATGGTATTGACAATATTGAACAAATACTCATATTTGATCTTGTAAGCACGTACTAGACATATAGCAGAAACATCTATGTAAATAGCTAGTATGGCTAACACGAAAATAAACAAGAGCGGGATAAACGAGTTATACCCTCCAGTCGGCCAGGTCGAAGCCGTGGCGCCGGCGGCCACAACAGTCTCCTCGGTGGCCATCTTCTAGGCAACGAGCTTTTCGTCTTCGGTGGACATATTGATGACTAAGGCAATGTAGCCGTAGACGACGTAGTGGACAAAGACGAATAGCGGCGAGCATTCGTGTAGATGACGCTTCCCAAATACTTAATCGCCCTTCTCTTAGTGCAGGATCACAAAGGCTTGGGTCCTGGAGGCCTACTCTGTCGTATAGCTGTGCATACGGTGGACGGGGTGGGATTGCTGAAAGCAGCAACAACCAGAGGAGCAATGATAGGAGGTGTGTGCCTGGAGGCAAATGTGATCTGATCTGCTTGGCAGTTAGGGTTACCGATGCCTCCAATGTATAGGCGCAGTCGGGGTAGGGAGACCTGGGCTGGACAGACGTCCAATTATGCAACAGCCTGTGATCAGACATCTCAGATTTGTGGCATGTCCTCTAATGACTCATAACTAATGATCAATTAATAATCTGTTCTTGACCGGCAAAAATTAAGTGCAAACATGACATAGGTCTAACATCGGCCCGGCTCAATCACGAAACATGATGCGCACGCAAGGTGAAGGAGCAGCGTGCGGGGATCACTCATCTACTCAAGCTTGAGTAGCATGTGAAAGAGGATCACTGTCGGGGTAATTGACCACGAGTACCCCAAAACGGGAAGACTATATTTCAAGACATCAGGGCTAGCAAAAGCCCCTCAGCCCAACTGCTCAGGCCGCACCAGACGGCCCCCTGTCTGATTGCCCGGGCCGACTCATCACCCGGCCTACTCCTCCGGCCGACTACTCCAGCCAGCCTGTTGCGCGGAGTCGGCCGCTGCACCGACCCGACACCGACGGGACGGCTGTACCTGAGCACTATTTACGTGTCACCTCATGTCATCATGTATATTGTCACTTGTCCCTGGACGCTATTTATGAAGTGACCCAGAAGATAAGTATGACACCCCACCATGCCCCCTTGCTCCCATGCCACCGCATAGCTTACATGCTAAGCTAGTCATGCCTATATAAAACACACATCCATCCATCCACCACACACTCTCACGTAAGAGCACTCACCGAAGCACACACTCCCACGGCCATACATGGCCAAGCTCATGTGCCATACTAGCTAGCTAGTTCTCATTGTTACTGATATCAGATATAGCTCCAGGAGGACTTTGTACCGCCCGATGTACACCTCACATATATACTCAGACATGCATGAGTAGGGGTATTATCTCTCCGGAGAGCCTTAAACATGGGTAAACCAGCGCGTGCTACTCGCATACCCGTCTCCGGATATTCCGGCAGTAGTCTTGCCCTCACACTCAAGCCACCCTGTGGCATCTGTCGTCTCGCCCCTCCCCCCCCTCACCCCCCCCCCACCGTAAGAATACCACGACTGTTGGCGCCCACCGTGGGGCCTGCTGCTGATTGTTTCGCAGTCCGGGCGGGGCCATCTTCGTCTCCACCGTCGCGGCGTCGCGCCGTCTCTCCGATAGCGGTCGGGGGCTCGACATCGACATGCCCTCGGAGTGGCCGCGAGGGGCGGCACGCCCTCGTCGTCGGCCTCACCCTCTTCGCCACCACCGCAACGCCGGCCGTCCGTCCGCACACATGCCGTGCGTGGGGCCTCATTTCGGTCAGCCGTGTCCATCCACGCGCCGCTCGTGTCTACTCCCCTCCACGCCGCGCTTTGCTTTGGCCGGAATAGGTGTTCTCTACTTCATATATCATCTATGCTAGCTAGCTAGATGCGAGTCAAGCAATGGTCAACGCATGGCCATACACAAGTCAAACATATCCCGCACACTAGCCATACATTGCCTCGCTTTGCTCCAGCGGGCAACCCCTGCCTCCTCCTACTTCGGCCATCTCGCCTGGTGTCCATGTACTAAAGTAGGGGTACCTTAGTATCCCGAACTTGTGCACGGGCAGTCGCAGCATCCCGCGGCAAGGCTTGCCGGGCGACCGCCAAGATTCTCCGTGGTTCCTTTGGAGCCATTCAAGAACAAAGTATCCGAACCAAGGAGACAAAGCCCCGGCAAGAGGAGCTTGCCGGGAAGGAGACAAGACCCCGGCAAGAGGAGCTTGCCGGGAAGGCCAATCTAGGCTCGGTGAGCGACAAGCTCCAGAAGCGACAAAACAACGAACGTGGCAAGGCTCTTGCCACGGCAAGCTTTCACTCTATACCTGCGCTCCAGCGCATCCACCAACGTGTCGTCCTGGGACCCTTCCGGGTGTACGTGGCGAAAAGCTGTGCAGCCAGAGGTACACGGTGGCAAGCGGCGCTGACAAGGTTGCCGTCGTGGCAAGCGATGGCGCCCCTAGCAGTCCCTTTCTGCACCGTCTAGGCGACACAGACAAGCATTTAATGCCTTTCTCCCCTGCCGTCAGGGTTAGGTATGATAACACTGTTGTAGGCGGCGGTGCCAACCGCAGTGCCTTTTCCATTTTTGCCCTTCTCTACGTTGCCACCTGTCGGTGACCCCTTTAGCGTATAAAAGGAGGCCCATATGCAACATAGGGGGGGGGGGTCGGACAATCATTCTCACGCTCGGTCTGGCTAGTTGCTGGTGTGTACTGTAGCAATCAGCGCTCTCGAGCAGGAATCCAATACAATCACAAGCAGGAGTAGGGTTTTACGCATCCGTGCGGCCCGAACCTGGGTAAACCGATCGTGTTGCTCGTGCGCTTCGCCTCGATCTGCTCTTCGTGCACTCTCCGCCCCCCTGCTGAACCGAAAGGGGCCTCGGTCCGCCGTGGTCCCATAGGTGTCCGTGGGATCAGCACCCCCGACATCTTTGGCGCGCCAGGTAGGGGGCGTCGAGGCTGTGTGAATCTGATCCGGCGTTCGCACGAGCCGAATCTTCATCATCTTCATCAACATGCCGCCGAAGAAGAAGACTTCAGAGGCAGCTGCTCCGTCTACGCCGAGCCCACCACCGCAAGAGCGAACGGCTGGTGGAGTAGACGCCGGTGGGAGAACGGGCGCCGACGAGGAGGCTCATGGTGCTGCCAGGTCCAAGGACAAGACCGCGCTGCACATCGGCGGCGCAGTCGGCTCCCACAACGACCGAGGGCACTCCAAGACCTCGGCGTCCGTACATGCACCGCGCCCATCTCAGGAGGCGCGGGACCAGCAGCGTCATGGTACTCACGGTACCATACGTTTGCTAGGCCAAGATCAAGCTGGCGGATCCCGGAGTGCTCAAGACCAGCATGCACGCCAACGTGCTAGCGCGAGCGGGGCACGGTCGCCTGGACGAGATACTGGTCCTTCTAACGTAGTTAGAAGTCCGAGCATATCCCGTTCATCGCGCCGTTCGCCGCCGCCGCCCGCCACTCCGGCAGAAGCTTTGGCACGAGCTCAACTGCTCCTAGATTACCCTCCAGCGCCAGAGAAGATCAATGACTAGAGGGCCACTATCTAGAGCCTCATCGGCTTCGCCAACGGCGACAACCCACGGCAGCCGAGCGCATCGCAGCCGCGGCAAGTCAGTCAGGCGCGAGCCGGTGGCGACAAGACCGGGGAGGGTGCAACCACTGTGCACTCTCCGCCTCGAAGGCCAAGATCGCCGACTCGTCGGATCCACCTCGACAGCGACTCCACCGTGTCATCGGATCCGCGAGCTCATCGCGATCAGCGCCAAGTTCTCCACGAACGACAGCAAGAAGACGCTCGTACTCGCATCAAGCGCCGAAGAGAAGCGCAGCGTCAATCAGACCTGCGCGCTAGGCCCTCTGTTGACATGCATGCGCCCGGAGAACCAAGCGACTTGCCGTACGCGGTAGGTTGCCCTGTGTTTACCCGTGAGCTGCGGCAAGTCCAGTGGCCCAGCCAGAAGCATTTCAAGCCAGACGTACCGGAGAAGTACGACGGCAAGTCGCACCCATCGGAGTTCCTCAGCATCTACACCATTGCTGTGCAAGCTGCCGGGGGGCGAGACGACAAGGTCCTTGCCAACTACTTCCCGCTGGTGCTCAAGCCCGAAGTCAGGTCCTGGCTCATGCACTTACCGGACAACTCCATATCCTCTTGGGCGAACCTTTGCCATCAGTTTGTCGGCGCCTTTACAGGCGGCCACAAACCTCATGGCCAAGAGAGTGACCATCACCTGCTCGCCCAGAAGGAAGGAGAGCCCCTGCGCAAGTATATCCAGAGATTCAGCCGTGTACAGCGCAACATCCCAGATATCCACCCTGCCACGGTTATTAGCGCGTTCCATCAGAACATGCGTAATCGCAGGATGCGGGAGGAGATGGCGATGAGCAGGATCAGAGACGTCAGTGAGCTATATGCCCTGGCCGACAAGTGCGCACACGCTGAGGAAGGGAGGAAGCTCCCCGGAGAGACTACAGGAGCAGGAGGATCTGACAGTGAGGATGCCGCCCCGGCAAAGAAAAACCGGCGGCGCAACAGGAAGAAGAAGGGCAAAGAGGTGCTATTCGTTTTGCAGTCCGGCAACGACGGTGGCGCCAAGCAAGCCAAAGTTGGTAGCTCCGGCAAGGAGGTCGCCGCGTGCACCAACTGCCAGGCTGTGGCAGCTGCCGACAAGCAGGACGGCACCGACAAGCAGTATTGCAAGATCCACCGCACCAAGGGCCATGACCTCCAGAGCTGCAAGAAAGTCGAGCAGCTTGTCCAGCAACAAAAAGCTGAGTATGAGCGTCGCGACAAGGAGAGGGCCCAAGGAGGCGGTGGAGAAGCCGGCAAGAAACACGCCGGCCGGGGAGGACGCCGCGACAAGGCCAAGCAGCGGCAAGGAGACAGACCTCCCCGCGGCCGGGACAAGGATGAAGACGAAGACGACGACGAAGACATGGATGATGTCGAGAACAGTGAGCAGGAGTTTCAGAAAGCTACAGAAGTCTTGTGTGTTGACGGCGGTGCTTCTCTGCATACTTCCCACCGCCAACTCAAGCAATGGGCGCGGGAAGTCAATGCGGCAGAACCACCTGTCGAATCGCGCAAACTTCTAAAATGGTCCAGCACGCCTATCATCTTTGACATTGAGGACCACCCTGATCGCACGACTGCGGTCGGGTGCTTGCCGTTGTTGGTTTCGCCAACAATCCGCAACCTCAAAGTCACTAAGATGCTAGTTGATGGCGGGGCCGGCTTGAATCTGATCTCCTCCGCTGTGCTCCAGAAACTCCAGATCCCTAACAGCGAGCTCGAAGAGACCGGCACATTCCAAGGAATTAACCTGGGAAGGAGCAAGCCGAAAGGGAAAGTCACGTTGCTAGTAACATTTGGCAGCGAGCTGAATTTCAGGACTGAGAGGGTCACTTTTGACGTTGCTGATTTTCCATTGCCTTACAATGGAATACTCGGTCGTCCAGCACTCGCCAAGTTCATGACAGCCTCTCACTACGCATACAACATGCTCAAGATGCCAGGCCCGATAAGCGTCATCTCTGTCCCTGGCGACAAGAAAGACGCTCTTATCTGCGCCGACAAGATCTACCGGGAAGCAGCAGCTGCAACAGATCGCAAGACACTTGCCGCTGAATCTCCCGGGGGGAAGAAGAAGACCAAGTCCGGCAAGAGCTCTGATGCCCACTCCGGCAAGCGCCTCCTCGGAGTGCTGCGCTGCCATCGAGGAAGCACCATCGAGCTCCACCGGCAAGTGTAAGAAGGCAATGGCAGCTCCACCACATACCAAGAAGGTGTCCGCCAAGGAGGACGGCACTGGTGGTACCTTCACCATCAGTGCCACGCTTGACCCTAAATAGGAAAGCACGCTCATTGCTTTCCTGCGGGCGAACGTCGACGTGTTTGCGTGGCAACCGTCCGACATCCCCGGTGTTCCCAGGAAAGTAATTGAGCACCATCTTGCCATTTGTCCTCATGCGCGGCCCGTCAAGCAGAAAGTCAGGAAGCAAGCAGTGGAGCGCCAAGAATTCATAGCAGAAGAAATCAAGAAATTGGAAGCAGCAGGCCTTGTCAGAGGAGTGCTCCATCCCACGTGGCTGGCCAATCCTGTAGTCATGCGCAAGGCGAATGGAAAATGGAGGCTTTGTATTGACTTTACTGATGTTAATAAAGCTTGTCCCAAAGACCCATTTCCCTTGCCGCACATTGACCAGATTGTTGACTCCACAGCCGGATGTGATTTGCTTTCATTTCTTGACGCATATTCAGGATACCATTAGATCTTCATGGCAGAAGAGGATGAGGAGAAAACAGCATTCATTACTCCATGTGGCACGTACTGTTTCATACGGATGCCTTTCGGTTTAAAGAATGCTGGTTCAACATTTGCCAGAGTAGTCCATGTCGCTTTGAAGCCACAGATACACAGAAATGTAGAAGCTTACATGGATGACATAGTGGTCAAAAGCAAGGACAGGGCAACTCTAATTCAAGATTTAGACGAGACCTTTGCAAATCTGCGCAAGATCAACCTCAAGCTCAACCCCGAGAAGTGTGTGTTTGGAGTGCCTTCCGGCAAGCTTCTCGGGTTCTTTGTGTCTCAGCGGGGAATTGAAGCCAATCCCGACAAGATCAAGGCCATCGAGCAGATCGAAGCACCAAAGCGCATCAAGGATGTACGAAAGCTTGCCGGTTGCATGGCTGCTCTCAGCAGTTTATCTCTCCGTCTGCTGAGCGCGCCCTGCCGTTTTTCAAAATTTTGAAAAAGGCAGGACCGATGAAATGGACTCCGGAAGCGGAGGCTGCGCTACAGGACTTGAAGAGATACCTGTCCTCCACTCCAACACTTGTCGCACCTAAACCGCAAGAGAAGTTGCTGCTGTATATAGCGGCAACCAATCAAGTGGTTAGTGCTGCGTTAGTGGCAAAGAGGGAGGCAGATGACGAGCCAACAACCGCGGCAAGCGCATCCAGCGACAAGCAGGGGGCTTCCCCGACAAGCTCTGGTCCCGACAAGGATGGATCTACACAGGCATGCGAAGAGGTGCAAAAGAGAATGGTGCAGCGCCTAGTCTACTTTGTCAGTTCCCTTCTGCAGGGGGCTAGGTCAAGGTACTCTGGTGTGCAGAAGTTGCTTTTCGGCCTCCTTATGGCCTCGAGAAAGCTGCGCCATTACTTCCAGGCACATGAGATCACAGTTGTCACTCGCTTTCCGCTGAAGAGGATACTGCAGAATCCAGAAGCGACAGGCAGGATTGTCGAGTGGGCATTGGAACTGTCAAGCTTTGGCCTCAAGTTTGAGAGTACTTCAACTATCCAAAGCAGAGCATTGGCAGAATTCATAGCAGAATGGACGCCAACACCAGACGAAGAAATTCCGGAGACGAGCATCCCCGCCAAGGAAACAAACAAAGAGTGGCTCATGTACTTTGACGGTGCCTTCTCACCGCAAGGCGCCGGTGCTGGTGTGCTGCTTGTTGCACCCACCGGAGAGCACCTCAAGTACGTAGTCCAGATGCACTTTCCCAAGGAGCAAGCGACAAACAATACTGCAAAATATGAAGGTTTGCTTCCCGGTCTCAAGATCGCGGCAGACCTTGGGATTAAGAAGCTCATTGTCAGGGGTGACTCGCAGCTTGTCGTCCGCCAAGTGAACAACAATTACCAAAGTCCTTTGATGGAAGCCTATGTTGACGAAGTGAGAAAGCTAGAAGAGCACTTTGACAGCCTGCAGATGGAGCATGTCCCGAGAGCTCAGAATGACATTGCCGATGGCCTGTCAAAGTGCGCCGCACTTAAGTTACCTGTGGAACCAGGGATCTTTGTGCTCAAGCTAACTTAGCCGTCCGTAACACCGTCAACTGGACAGAGCAAGAAGAGGAAGTTGATTTCTGGCGACTATTTTTCGACAGAGCTTCCCGAAGCCGCCGCCAAAAAGGTCCCCAGGATCAACACCAACAGTGCTGAGGAACAGTCTGCTCCGTCAAGCCCCAGGGTTTGTTCCGTTGAAGCAGACGCTCCCGACAAGTTTTGCTCCGGCAAGCTTGCCGGGGAACGTCAAGCTCCGGCAGAGCCGCAGGTTATTGCCGTAGAAGTGGATGTTCCCGCAGCAGCAGACATGCCTTTAGTCCTTATTGTCGAGCCACAAGCTCCAGCATGGGCGCAGCAGATTGTCCATTTCCTTCAGACAGGAGAACTTCCTGAAGAGCAAGAAGAAGCGGAAAGAGTAGCCCGGCAGTCTAGTATGTACCAGTTTGTCGATAACATACTGTGCAGAAGAAGACTCAACGGTGTGAAATTGAAGTGCATTCCCCGGGAAGATGGACAAAAGCTGTTGGCAGAGATACATGGAGGCATATGTGGTCACCACATTGGCGCAAGAGCACTTGTCGGCAAAATCGTTCCGGAAAGGTTTCTTCTGGCCGACAGCCCTCCAGGATGCAACTGCACAAGTAACCAAGTGTGAAGCGTGCCAGTTCCATTCCAAGCAGATACACCAGCCAGCTCAAGCTCTCCAGACGATCCCTTTATCCTGGCCATTTTCGGTCTGGGGGCTCGACATTCTCGGCCCCTTTCCCCGAGCTGTCGGGGGCTTTGAGTACTTGTACGTTGTGATCGACAAGTTCACAAAGTGGCCGGAAGTGGAACCAGTGAGGAAGGTGACAGCACAGTCAGCAGTCAAGTTCTTCAGGTCGATTGTTTGCCGTTTCGGGATCCCTAACAGGATAATCACCGACAACGGTACGCAATTTACGAGCCGCACCTTCATGCAGTACGTCCAAGAACTTAGCGCCAAGGTCTGCTTCGCTTCTGTTGCTCACCCGAGAAGCAACGGTCAAGCAGAGAGGGCAAATGCTGAAGTGCTGCGCGGGCTCAAGACCAGAACTTTCGACAGGCTGCACAGGTGCGGAAGAAACTGGATCGAGGAGCTGACGGTGGTTCTTTGGTCGATCAGGACGACGCCAAATCGAGCCACTGGCCAGACACCTTTCGCTCTAGTCTATGGAGCAGAGGCAGTTCTCAACACGGAACTCGTATACGGGTCGCCTCGAGTGCTCGCTTACGATGAGTTTGAGCAAGAGCAGCTGCGGCAAGATGACGCCCTGCTCCTTGAGGAAGACCGTCTTCAGGCTGCTGTGCGAGCTGCTCGCTACCAGCAAGCTTTGCGCCGCTACCATACCCGCAAAGTTAACGCCAGAAGTCTCGAGGAAGGCGACCTTGTTCTTCGGCGCGTTCAGTCCGCCAAGAATTCCAACAAGTTGACGCCGAAGTGGGAAGGCCCTTACCGGGTGAAACGAGTCATAGGCCTGGCGCTGTCCGCCTTGAGACCGAAGATGGCGTTCCGATGAGCAACTCCTGGAATATTGAGCATCCTCGCAAGTTTTACCCGTAGGGCGCGGTTGCCAAAACCCGTTCCGGCAACCACCTTTTGTACAAGTCTTGCCGCTGTTGCATGTAATCCTTTGTACAAAGCCGGCCGCAGACCCCGTGCATAAAGATCAAGTGCTCAGCACACCTTGTCGATTTTCATGCTTTTTATTATTTGTATGTGTTATCTGACACTTTGTGCAGCACTTACACCCGGTGAGCAACAACGAGCCATAAGGCTCCATATCTTTTTCTCCTTCTTCTTTTTTCTCTCAAGGAAAGGAAGGTTCTCCCGCGCACAAGTTTGCCGGGGGGAAGGAGAAGATACGGTATGGACCAGGCGTCGTTCAAGAAGGTTTCGCCTTGCCGGGAAGTAAACAACAGAAAAGATAAGTTTGCCAAAGTTTGAGCAATCAGATTCTTAAATTTATAGAGTTATCTTCCTTGAACGACCGTCCTTTGTATGGAAAACCTGTGCGCGGAGGAACCAAATCGTAGCTAGTTGCGCCCTTACTGTTGTTTCGAGTCCGCTCAACAACTTAAGTGAGCTGCGACTAGCTCTGCGACAAGGTTTCTTGTCGGCCGCGGCACCGCCAGCAGGCTG
Source organism: Triticum monococcum (assembly GCA_034509565.1). Taxonomy (NCBI): domain Eukaryota; kingdom Viridiplantae; phylum Streptophyta; class Magnoliopsida; order Poales; family Poaceae; genus Triticum; species Triticum monococcum. The sequence goes on along the minus strand of CM067845.1, from coordinate 588,281,142 downwards.
CTGACATTCCGCACTCAGCGCTCGCGGCAAAGGTGCCCGCGCCAGCAAGTTCCCTAAAAGCGTAGGGTAAAAACATACAAGGGAGGGAATCAAGTAAAGGAAATAACATTGCAATCATAGCACAGGATAAAGTATATTACAAAATAACTTGTCGCAGCTCTAACAGACTGTTTTTCATAACATGATTAACAGCGACAAGGAAAGAAGAAGATGGATGGCCTAGTCTACGCGGTCACCCTCGACCCTCTTGATTCCGCTCACCCTGTCCACAATAGGTGCGACAAGAGCCTTGAGCTCCTCCAGATCAGCATCTGGCGGCAAGCTTCGGAGGACGTTGGTGAGGCGGAGCCCCGGGTTGCGGAAGGCCACCTTCATCAGCACCTTCTGAAGAGCGCCCGCGCAGATCTTGCGCGACTCGTCGGCAAGCTGCTTCGGGATCCCTTCCCGGAGTCGCCGGAGTGCCGTCGCCACGCCCTTGAAGAACAAGGTGAGTTTGGCGCTGGGTTGGAGGTTCTCGTCGGATGGGTACCCGAGATCCACCATCCCCAGATGTGCCAACTCCTTGTCGATGTCGGCGGCGACGTTCACCAGACCCTCCGTCCAGTGCTCCACGTTCTCCGACAAGGTCTTCTAGGCGGCAGCAGCACTCGCCAGCAGCACCTCGCCGTCCTCGACCTCCTCCTTCAGGGCCGTCTCCTGCTCCTTGGCGCCGTCCAAAGATTTCGTCAGAGCCGCCAGCTTCACTTCGAGATCAGCGTTGGAATTCTTGGCGGCATCAAGTTCCTTGCCCTTCTCGGCGAGATGGGCCTGCAGCTCTGAGTAGCTATTGGCGTCCTTCTCCCGCTCGAGCTTGAGCGCGGCAAGCTCGTCGCCGTTCGCCTTAAGACTCGCCTCCAGCTGCACCACCTTCAGCTCCAGCTCGTTCTTGGCGGCCTCGGCAGCTGCGGCGGCGTCTTCGGCTTGTTTGAGGGCCCTGCCAACTGCCCGCTCGGGCGCGGCAAGCTCCTCCTCGTGGCTGTCGAGGTTGACCTTCCGCTGCGCCAAGTCACCCTCCTGCGAAGATAACTTCTCCGTGGCAAGACGTTGGCGCTCTTCGACGTCGGCCTTCTTGAGGAGGAAGGCCTGCTGCGCTTCGGCAAGTTGCTCCCGCTCCTTTGCCAGGGAGCTGAGAGCTTCCTGATTGGCACCCCGGAGCTCCTCTGCGCGCTTCTCGATATCAGCCCCGGCCTTCGCGACGAGCGCTTCGCGGGACTCCAGCTTGGCCTGCCGGGCGCGGTAGAGCGCCACCAGCTTCCGCAGCAGACACTCCTCTTCGGGTTCACGCTGCTCCTGCTTGGCGCGTCGACCAGTTTCAGCCCGGCGGAGGCAAGCAACTCTCCGTCAAGGCTTTCTCCTTCGACCGGCGCCCTGGAGCTTGATATCCAGGGAAGGTTGATGAAGATATCGTCACCGGCCTTCAAGTATACGCCGGGCTGGGGCTCTTCGGGGCCTGGCGCGGCGGAGGGGTCGGCGGTCGGAGCAGCGCCTGGCGCTCCTGCGGCCTCCGGGTCGTCAGTACGACCGCCGGACTCCCCGCCTGCTTCTGCGGGGGCAGCCCTGGCGGCCTCTTCGGCGGCGGGCTCGCCGGCGCCGGCTGCTTCCTCAGCGGCAACAGTCTCGTCGGTGGCGACTTCAGTCTCCATCGGCTCTCCAGCGGATGGATCTGACAGCCGGAAGGGGGAGAAGAGTTAAACAAAAATCCAAGAGAAAGATCAAGAAGATGAAGAAGCCAAGGGGAGTTTTGAAGCAAGGAAGTTACCTGTGCCAGGGTCTGCAGCTGTGGTCTCCATCGCCGGGGGATCGCTGACGCAGTCCCTTGCCGGAGATCCCTCCCTTGCCGGGGGCTCCTCCCTTGCCGGAGCCTCCTCCCTTGCCGGAGGGCTCTCCTTTGCCGGAGGACTTTCCCTTGGCACTTCGGGGGCGGCCTCCGGGCGCTCCTGTTGAGGCTGCTCTGCTCCTGCACAATTCAACAGTTGGATATCAGTTAAGCAAAGAATTTCCATGCGCGCCCGACAGCGGAAAGCAAGAGAAGATACTTACGCTGGGGGTTGCTCTGGAGAGCAGTTGCCGGGTCCGGCGAGGTTGTCTTGGGCGCGTCCCCTGCCGACGCGGTGGGCTCGTCCTCGATGACAATCACCGGGGCCTTGGCTCTCTTTGCTGCCCTCTGAGCCAGAGTCCTGAAAAGGAACAGATTCAGAGAAAGGCAAGTGAGAAACAAGACAAGACAAAAATAGAAAAAATCGAAGAACTGCAAGCACAATAAGAGAAACTTACTCTTCTTCTTCTTCCTCGTCGGAGCTGAACGCGGAGAAGTCGAAGTCTGGCTCGCGTCCGGCGCGGGAAGGTGGAGGAGTAGGCTCCCTTGGCCGCTTGGCGGGAGCGGAGGCAGCAGTCCGAGAAGACCCCGCTCCAGTTGTTGCAGCAGCGTGGGGCGCTCCCGCGGCAACAGTGCTTGCCGCGGTGGAGCATGTCGCACGGCACGGTGACTGTCGGCTCGCCTGTCGCCTCGCTGCATCCCCGGCCTTGCGGAGACGCCTTCTTGGTGGAGACGGAGGCGCTGGTGGCGGCGTGCTGTCTGAGGACGAAGTGGAAGAGGAGCCGATCCCCAACGAGCCGCTCGCATCCTCGGCAGGCCCGCTCGGTTCGGCGTCATGCCCGGCAGGCTCGCTCAGTTCGGCATCACGCCCGGCAACCTTCTTCTTGCCGGCAAGCTCTTTCTTGCCGGCAAGATCTTCTCGCTCGGCACGGTTTGCCGCCTCTGCTGCCGCTGCCTCCTCCAAGGTAAAGCCAAACTCGCCTGCCGCTGCGGCTGCCGCTGCCTCTTCCAGCCTGGTGGCGATGCGCTTCAACTCCGCCTCGGTGGTGTCACGAGTGAGGCCGTCCTTCTCGTCGGCGCGGATTGGCACTTCCACCAAGCTGTCGAAGAACTGCTGCATGACGTCGTCTTCAGGCTCCTGCCAAGTTGGCATGATCCCGTGCGAATCGCACAGCGGCATCATTGCCCTGATGCGGTCGAGCACAGAATTGTTGCATAGCGGGACGACGCCCTGCGGCAACCTGAAGACTTCTGGGTGGTCAAGATCATACTTGAAGAGCTCCTGCAGCATTGCGTTGAGCTCCAAGACAGTGAAATTATAGTTGAGCCCCGGGCGCAGCCTCATGATGTCTGCCGCGTTTTTAAACTCCCAAGCAGGCCTCCTCCGTTCTTGCAGGGGGGCGATGCGGCGGCGAAGGAAGTCGGCGCCAACGGCACCTACGGTGAGTCCAGCAAGCCTGAGGCGTTGGATCCTGGTGACGGCAATCCTCAGCCTGCTGTCTTCCGGGGCCACGTCACTCCAGTCGCTGCCGCGTACTGCTGCTGTTTGGCGCCGGGCGGTGAACGGCTGCGGGCTCTCCTCGACAATCCAGCACCAATCTGCCCTCCACTCCTCCCACTTGCCGCGGAACTCGCCCTCCAAATATGAATCGTTCTTGCCGGTCCTAGAGACCCAGGCGATTCCGCCGGACAAGGGCTCTCCTCTCTCTACCCGGAGAATGAAGAAATGGCGGAAAAGGGCTATGTTTGGGTGGACTCCGACAAAATTTTCGCAAAGGTGTGCGAAAACTGCCATGGTGAGGACAGCATTGGGAGTGAAGTCAAGGAGGCAGAGGTTATAGGTATTCATGATATCACAGAAGAACTCGGAGAAGGGCGGGCAGAGCCCGCAGTAGAAGAAGACAGCGAAAAAGGGATATCCTTGCGGAGCAGTCTTGTGAGCAGCAGCTGGGAGTACCTTGGTGCTCGGGTGAGCTCGCGTCTCCGTCGACCAGAAAAGGTAGTAGTACTCCCTCAGCTCCTTCGCGGCGAGCTTGGGGGGGGGGATGGCTTGCTCCTTCCGCAGCGCCGCAAGCCGCTGCGCCTCGGACGACTTCACGGCTTTCCCCTTGTCGGCTTTCGGAGCCATGGCGGAAGCGGTGGAGGAGGTCGACGGCGTTGGTGGTGCTGGTGGCAATGTGGGGGGCAGGGCGCTGCGCTCTGTTTGCTTTGGGAAGACGGAGGCGGGGCGGAGGTTTTCAAGATTGGAATGGAAAGGGGGCGAGTGGGCGCACTACCCCTGCTTCCCCTTGCTTATAAAGGGGGAGTGGGCGGACGTTCCGCCTTTCCAAATAAAGCAACCACCCACGATCTCTCCCACGATGCCGCGTTCGATGCGTGCTGTGCGGGGAGGGCGCGGTGGATGCGGAGTGAGCTACAGCGTAACCTAGGCCACGCGTGCCCGTGCCCTGTTTTGGGCCTGGCCCAACAGCGCTCGGCACCGTGTATGGCCCAGGCCCGGGGGCTCCTGTCGGTGTACTACAGTAGGGGTACCTTAATATCCCGAACTTGTGCACGGGCAGTCGCAGCATCCCGCGGAAAGGCTTGCCGGGCGACCGCCAAGATTCTCCGTGGTTCCTTTGGAGCCATTCAAGAACAAAGTATCTGAACCAAGGAGACAAGGCCCCGGCAAGAGGAGCTTGCCGGGAAGGAGACAAGACCCCGGAAAGGGGAGCTTGCCGGGAAGGCCAACCAAGGCTCGGTGAGTGACAAGCTCCCAGAAGCGACAAAACAACGAACGCGGCAAGGCTCTTGCCACGGCAAGCTTTCACTCTGTACCTGCGCTCCAGCGCATCCACCAACGTGTCGCCCTGGGACCCTTCCGGGCGTACGTGGCGGAAAGCTGTGCAGCCAGAGGTACACGGTGGCAAGCGGCGCTGACAAGGTTTCCGTCGTGGCAAGCGATGGCGCCCCTAGTGGTCCCTTTCTGCACCGTCTAGGCGACACAGACAAGCATTTAATGCCTTTGTCCCCTGCCGTCAGGGTTAGGTATGATAACACTGTTGTAGGCGGTGGTGCCAACCGCAGTGCCTTTTCCATTTTTGCCCTTCTCTACGTTGCCACCTGTCGGTGACCCCTTTAGCGTATAAAAGGAGGCCCATATGCAATGTAGGGGGGGTCGGACAATCATTCTCACGCTCGGTCTGGCTAATTGCTGGTGTGTACTGTAGCAATCAGCGCTCTCGAGCAGGAATCCAATACAATCACAAGCAGGAGTAGGGTTTTACGCATCCGTGCAGCCCGAACCTGGGTAAACCGATCGCGTTGCTCGTGCGCTTCGCCTCGATCTGCTCTTCGTGCACTCTCCGCCCCCTGCCGAACCGAAAGGGGCCTCGGTCCGCCATGGTCCCATAGGTGTCCGTGGGATCAGCACCCCTGACACTTGGGCCCGATAATTGTCTGTGTCGGCCGAAATTTCCGACCGTCTTTGAACTTGTTTTTGGCCCAATCCAACTTCTGAGGGCTCCCCACAGTTTGCCTATCGAACCACGCCCGAACCCTAAACAATTCATGATCCCCACTCCCCCGTGTGTGCAGCGGCGGTGAAGCTGGGCCCAGTCGCGGGCTCGCGGCTCCTCCGCTCGTCGCCGGCTGCCTCTCGGCTCGAGCGTGCCGCTCCTGCCCCGTTCGCGTCGTCCCGGCGGCCCGGCCCCTGCTGCTGACCTCTACTGGCTGCGGGATGCAGGTGAATCCAGCGGCCACTCCTCAACTCTGCAGCACATCTCCCCGTCCTTGTTTCAATCTTTGTGGAGCCGATGGTGATGTTTTACTGAAGCAAAGTTTGGTGAATATAGACGTACATATGTACTCCTTAGAGTTGTTCTACTGCTATATTTTTGCTCTGCTTGTTTTCAATTTTTTCGGCGGAATTTCTGCAAGATTTCAGTCAAATTTCATTTAAAATTCAAATAAGAGTTTTGTAATTTCATTCGAGATTTGATCGGAATTTTTGAAATGGCCGAATTTCGTCCATCTCATCCAGGGGCGAAAAAAATGCAAACCGAAAGCCAAAACACAGCACCAGCGCCGGGCCACGCCCGAGCTCCTCCGCCTCGCGCTGACTACTGCCTCCGGCAAGCGCCGCGCCGGCGAGCCCCTCCCGGCCTCCTCCTCCATCAATGGCCGGTCGAACTCCCTGCAACAACGCCGCCACCTACTGCTTCTACTGCCTTCTGTTGTGCCCTCCTGCGGCTGTTCCGACGTGTCCCTGGAGCACCAGCCCGGCGCGCCCCGAGTGCCTCCACCGGCCGCTCCCCGCGCATCGGCCCCGCCCGGCCACCCCGGTCTCTGCCTCGCCCAGCTTCGCACATGCGTCTCCACCTCATGGGCGCTGAGGCCAGCGCGCGCGTCTCCCTATCGCCGCGCCACCTCTGCTACGCCTGCGCGCGCCCCCATGATCTCGACCGCCTACGCCTGCCGGCCTCCACCCCCTGCTCTCTCGCTACACGCCTCCGCCCGCTCGTCCGCCTCGCCCGCAAGCCGGCTCCACGGCCAGGACCGTCGCCGCACGCCATGTCCGCCGGGTGCACCCGTGGCTACCTGCGCTGCCGCCGGCTACCGGCTCCCTCCCTTGTCGCCCTGGCTCTGTCCGCGCGGCCAGCTTCGCCAACGCCCGGCCGCCATCTCGCCGCACCCCTCTGCTCCGCCCTAGTCGCATCCTGGCCCCGGGTGGCCGACTCCCCGCCTGGCCGCCTTCGCCTGCGGCCCGCCTTGGCTCGGCACCCCGCCGGGTTGTGCCCCGGCTGGCTGCTCCGTGGAGATAAAAAAACGACCACCAGCCCAATGGCCGGCTGGAAGAAAAAGGATGGCCGGCTAGAAAAAAGTTGGAGCCGGCTGCTGCCAAGAAAAAAAGAAGAAAAAAGAGAGAGACGTTGTCGGCTGCCCAGTCGCCTGGAGGGTAAGTCACTGCCAAAAGAAGAGGTCGGCTGGGTCAACGCAGTGGCCAGATGAAAAAATATGCCCGGCTGCCCACCCGGCAGGATAGAAAGTAAAGGGAGTCCGACTGCCACTACAACAAATATGTCAACTAGTGACCTTCTGTCAGTGACCCTGGAAGAATTGGTCATAGATCAATGACCATTTGAGACCAATTGATCAAAAGTTGTTCGGGGGGCTCCAAACCCTAAACCATTACGACCATTTTGGTCAGAAAGATCATAATTTCCTTACATGAAATGGTCATAAAGCAGAGAGCACTAGTCCACTGCCTTATTTCTAGCTGATCATGACCAATATAGATGGTCATAACCTTGTAAATTGTGGTGGATTGGTATGACTTGGCGCCACCTCATCAGTTTTGCCTATGTGTCATGTCCATGTGTCAATTTTTGCCCTAGCAACCTATATTTCTGTCATTCCCAAAATTCCCAAAAAAACTCTCATAAATTCTTTGGGTCATATCTTCGTCAAATATGTAAAAATCCTTCCTTGCCTAGTTCTAAACTAATTCAACAATATTCATTTTCCTATTCTGTTCACAACAGCACATTATGAAGGAAGTGCTATTTATATATTCTTGATGTTGGGGAACGTAGTAATTTCAAAAAAATTCCTACGCACACGCAAGATCATGGTGATGCATAGCAACGAGGGGGAGAGTCTGATCTACGTACCCTTGTAGATCGCAACGGAAGCGTTGACACAACGTAGAGGAAGTAGTCGTACGTCTTCTTCCCGATCCGACCGATCCAAGTACCGTTACTCTGGCACCTCCGAGTTCTTAGCACACGTTCAGCTCGATGACGATCCTCGGGCTCCGATCCAGCAAAGCGTCGAGGAAGAGTTCCGTCAACACGATGGCGTGGTGACGATCTTGATGTACTACCGACGCAGGGCTTCGCCTAAGCACTACAACGGTATGATCGAGGTGGAATTTGGTGGCAGGGGGCACCGCACACGGCTAAGGAACGATCTCAATGATCAACTTGTGTGTCTAGAGGTGCCCCTGCCCCCGTAAATAAAGGTTGCCATGGGGAGGGCTGGCCGGCCAACTATGGAGGCGCAGGAGGAGTCCTACTCCTACCAGGAGTAGGACTCCCCCCCCCCCAATCCTATTCCTAATAGGACTCCCAAGTGGAAAGAGAGGGAGAGAGGTGGCCGGCCACCTCTCCTAGTCCTAATAGGACTAGGGGAGGGGGGAGGCGCGCAGCCCACCTTGGGCTGCCCCTTTCACCTTTCCACTAAGGCCCAATAAGGCCCATTTGGTTCCCGGGGGGGTTCCGGTAACCTCCCGGTACTCCGGTAAAATTCCCGATTTCACCCGGAACACTTCCGATGTCCAAACATAGGCTTCCAATATATCAATCTTTATGTCTCGACCATTTCGAGACTCCTCGTCATGTCCGTGATCACATCCGGGACTCCGAACAACCTTCGGTACATCAAAATGCGTAAACTCATAATAACCGTCATCATAACGTTAAGCGTGCGGACTCTACGGTTCGAGAACAATGTAGACATGACCGAGACATGTCTCTGGTCAATAACCAATAGCGGGACCTGGATGCCCATATTGGCTCCTACATTTTCTACAAAGATCTTTATCGGTCAGACCGCATAACAACATACGTTGTTCCCTTTGTCATCGGTATGTTACTTGCCCGAGATTCGATCGTCGGTATCCAATACCTAGTTCAATCTCGTTACCGGCAAGTCTCTTTACTCGTTCCGTAATACATCATCTCACAACTAACATCTTAGTTATAATGCTTGCAAAGCTTATGTGATGTGTATTACCGAGAGGGCCCAGAGATACCTCTCCGACAATCGGAGTGACAAACCCTAATCTCGAAATACGCCAACCCAAAATCTACCATTGGAGACACCTGTAGTACTCCTTTATAATCACCCAGTTACGTTGTGACGTTTGGTAGTACCCAAAGTGTTCCTCCGGCAAACAGGAGTTGCATAATCTCATAGTCATAGGAACATGTATAAGTCATGAAGAAAGCAATAGCAACATACTAAACGATCGGGTGCTAAGCTAATGAAATGGGTCATGTCAATCAGATCATTCAACTAATGATGTGACCTCGTTAATCAAATAACAACTCTTTGTTCATGGTTAGGAAACATAACCATCTTTGATTAACGAGCTAGTCAAGTAGAGGCATACTAGTGACACTCTGTTTGTCTATGTATTCACACATGTATTATGTTTCCGGTTAATACAATTCTAGCATGAATAATAAACATTTATCATGATATAAGGAAATAAATAATAACTTTATTATTGCCTCTAGGGCATATTTCCTTCAGTCTCCCACTTGCACTAGAGTCAATAATCTAGATTACACAGTAATGATTCTAACACCCATGGAGCCTTGGTGTTGATCATGTTTTGCTGGTGGAAGAGGCTTAGTCAACGGGTCTGCAACATTCAGATCCGTATGTATCTTGCAAATCTCTATGTCTCCCACCTGGACTAGATCCCGGATGGAGTTGAAGCGTCTCTTGATGTGTTTGGTCCTTTTGTGAAATCTGGATTCCTTTGCTAAGGCAATTGCACCAGTATTGTCACAAAAGATTTTCATTGGACCCGATGCACTAGGTATGACACCTAGATCGGATATGAACTCCTTCATCCAGACTCCTTCGTTTGCTGCTTCCGAAGCAGCTATGTACTCTGCTTCACATGTAGATCCCGCTACGACGCTTTGTTTAGAACTGCACCAACTGACAGCTCCACCGTTTAAAGTAAACACGTATCCGGTTTGCGATTTAGAATCGTCCGGATCAGTGTCAAAGCTTGCATCAACGTAACCTCTTATGGTGAGCTCTTTGTCACCTCCATATACGAGAAACATATCCTTAGTCCTTTTCAGGTATTTCAGGATGTTCTTGACCGCTGTCTAGTGATCCACTCCTGGATTACTTTGGTACCTCCCTGCTAAACTTATAGCAAGGCACACATCAGGTCTGGTACATAGCATTGCATACATGATAGAGCCTATGGCTGAAGCATAGGGAACATCTTTCATTTTCTCTCTATCTTCTGCAGTGGTCGCGCATTGAGTCTGACTCAACTTCACACCTTGTAACACAGGCAAGAACCCTTTCTTTGCTTGATCCATTTTGAACTTCTTCAAAATCTTGTCAAGGTATGTGCTTTGTGAAAGTCCAATTAAGCGTCTTGATCTATCTCTATAGATCTTTATGCCTAATATGTAAGCAGCTTCCCCGAGGTCTTTCATCGAAAAAGTTTTATTCAAGTATCCCTTTATGCTATCCAGAAATTCTATATCATTTCCAATCAGCAATATGTCATCCACATATAATATCAAAAATGCTACAGAGCTCCCACTCACTTTCTTGTAAATACAGGCTTCTCCAAAAGTCTGTATAAAGCCAAATGCTTTGGTCACACTATCAAAGCGTTTATTCCAGCTCCAAGATGCTTGCACCAGTCCATAAATGGATCGCTGGAGTTTGCACACTTTGTTAGCTCCCTTTGGATCGACAAAACCTTCCGGTTGCATCATATACAACTCTTCTTCCAGAAATCCATTCAGGAATGCAGTTTTGACATCCATCTGCCAAATTTCATAATCATAAAATGCGGCAATTGCTAACATGATTCTGACAGACTTAAGCATCGCCACGGGTGAGAAGGTCTCATCGTAGTCAACCCCTTGAACTTGTCGAAAACCTTTTGCGACAAGTCGAGCTTTATAGACAGTAATATTACCGTCAGCGTCAGTCTTTTTCTTGAAGATCCATTTATTCTCAATTTCTTGCCGATCATCGGGCAAGTCAACCAAAGTCCACACTTTGTTCTCATACATGGATCCCATCTCAGATTTCATAGCTTCAAGCCACTTTGCGGAATCTGGGCTCACCATCGCTTCTTCATAGTTCGTAGGTTCATCATGATCTAGTAGCATGACTTCCAGAATTGGATTACCGTACCACTCTGGTGCGGATCTCACTCTGGTTGATCTACGTGGTTCAGTAGTATCTTGTCCTGAAGTTTCATGATCATCATCATTAGCTTCCTCACTAATTGGTATAGGTGTCGCAGAAACAGTTTTCTGTGATGTACTATTTTCCAATAAGGGAGCAGGTACAGTTACCTCGTCAAGTTCTACTTTCCTCCCACTCACTTCTTTCGAGAGAAACTCCATCTCTAGAAATGATCCATTCTTAGCAACGAATGTCTTGCCTTCGGATCTGTGATAGAAGGTGTACCCAATAGTCTCCTTTGGGTATCCTATGAAGACACATTTCTCCGCTTTGGGTTCGAGCTTATCAGGTTGAAGCTTTTTCACATAAGCATCGCAGCCCCAAACTTTAAGAAACGACAACTTTGGTTTCTTGCCAAACCATAGTTCATAAGGCGTCGTCTCAACGGATTTTGATGGTGCCCTATTTAACGTGAATGCGGCCGTCTCTAAAGCATAACCCCAAAATGATAGCGGTAAATCAGTAAGAGACATCATAGATCGTACCATATCTAGTAAAGTACGATTACGACATTTAGACACACCATTACGCTGTGGTGTTCCGGGTGGCGTGAGTTGCGAAACTATTCCACAATTTTTCAAATGTACACCAAACTCGTAACTCAAATATTCTCCTCCACGATCAGATCGTAGAAACTTTATTTTCTTGTTACGATGATTTTCAACTTCACTCTGAAATTCTTTGAACTTTTCAAATGTTTCAGACCTGTGTTTCATTAAGTAGATATACCCATATCTGCTTAAATCATCTGTGAAGGTGAGAAAATAACGATATCCGCCACGAGCCTTAATATTCATCGGACCACATACATCGGTATGTATGATTTCCAACAAATCTGTTGCTCTCTCCATAGTACCGGAGAACGGTGTTTTAGTCATCTTGCCTATGAGGCACGGTTTGCAAGTACCAAGTGATTCATAATCAAGTGGTTCCAAAAGTCCATCATTATGGAGTTTCTTCATGCGCTTTATACCGATATGACCTAAACGGCAGTGCCACAAATAAGTTGCACTATCATTATCAACTCTGCATCTTTTGGTTTCAACATTATGAATATGTGTATCACTACTATCGAGATTCATCAAAAATAGACCACTCTTCAAAGGTGCATGACCATAAGAGATATTACTCATATAAATAGAACAACCATTATTCTCTGATTTAAATGAATAACCGTTTCGCATTAAACAAGATCCAGATATAATGTTCATGCTCAACGCTGGCACCAAATAACAATTATTTAGGTCTAATATTAATCCCGAAGGTAGATGTAGAGGTAGCGTGCCGACCGTGATCACATCGACTTTGGAACCGTTTCCCACGCGCATCGTCACCTCGTCCTTTGCTAGTGTCCGCTTATTCCGTAGTCCCTGTTTCGAGTTGCAAATATTAGCAACAGAACCAGTATCAAATACCCAGGTGCTACTTCGAGCTCTAGTAAGGTACACATCAATAACATGTATATCACATATACCTTTGTTCACCTTGCCATCCTTCTTATCCGCCAAATACTTGGGGCAGTTCCGCTTCCAGTGACCAGTCTGCTTGCAGTAGAAGCACTTAGTTTCAGGCTTAGGTCCAGACTTGGGTTTCTTCTCCTGAGCAGCAACTTGCTTGCTGTTCTTCTTGAAGTTCCCCTTCTTCTTCCCTTTGCCCTTTTTCTTGAAACTAGTGTTCTTATTGACCATCAACACTTGATGCTCCTTCTTGATTTCTACCTCCGCAGCTTTCAGCATTGCGAAGAGCTCGGGAATAGTCTTGTTCATCCCTTGCATATTATAGTTCATCACGAAGCTCTTGTAGCTTGGTGGCAGTGATTGGAGAATTCTGTCAATGACGCAATCATCTGGAAGATTAACTCCCATTTGAATCAAGTGATTATTATACCCAGACATTTTGAGTATATGCTCACTGACAGAACTGTTCTCCTCCATCTTGCAGCTATAGAACTTATCGGAGACTTCATATCTCTCAATTCAGGCATTTGCTTGAAATATCAACTTCAACTCCTGGAACATCTCATATGCTCCATGACGTTCAAAACGTCGTTGAAGTCCCGATTCTAAGCCGTAAAGCATGGCACACTGAACTATCAAGTAGTCATCAGCTTTGCTCTGCCAGATGTTCATAACATCTGGTGTTGCTCCAGCAGCAGGCCTGGCACCCAGCGGTGCTTCCAGGACGTAATTCTTCTGTGCAGCAATGAGGATAATCCTTAGGTTACGGACCCAGTCCGTGTAATTGTTACCATCATCTTTCAACTTTGCTTTCTCAAGGAACGCATTAAAATTCAACGGAACAACAGCACGAGCCATCTATCTACAATCAACATAAACAAGCAAGATACTATCAGGTACTAAGTTCATGATAAGTTTAAGTTCAGTTAATCAAATTACTTAAGAACGCCCACTTAGATAGACATCTCTCTAATCCTCTAAGTGATCACGTGATCCAAATCAACTAAACCATAACCGATCATCACGTGAGATGGAGTAGTTTTCAATGGTGAACATCGTTATGTTGATCATATCTACTATATGATTCACGCTCGACCTTTTGGTCTCTGTGTTCCGAGGCCATATCTGCATATGCTAGGCTCGTCAAGTTTAACCTGAGTATTCTGCATGTGCAAAACTGGCTTGCACCCGTTGTAGATGGACGTAGAGCTTATCACACCCGATCATCACGTGGTGTCTGGGCACGACGAACTTTGGCAACGGTGCATACTCAGGGAGAACACTTCTTGATAATTTAGTGAGAGATCATCTTATAATGCTACCGTCAATCAAAGCAAGATAAGATGCATAAAAGATAAACATCACATGCAATCAATATAAGTGATATGATATGGCCATCATCATCTTGTGCTTGTGATCTCCATCTCCGAAGCACCGTCATGATCACCATCGTCACCGGCGCGACACCTTGATCTCCATCGTAGCATTGTTGTCGTCTCGCCAATCTTATGCTTCCACGACTATCACTACCGCTTAGTAATAAAGTAAAGCATTACATCGCGATTGCATTGCATACAATAAAGCGAAAACCATATGGCTCCTGCCAGTTGCTGATAACTTGGTTACAAAACATGATCATCTCATACAATAAAATTTAGCATCATGCCTTGACCATATCACATCACATCATGCCCTGCAAAAACAAGTTAGACGTCCTCTACTTTGTTGTTGCAAGTTTTACGTGGCTGCTACGGGCTTAAGCAAGAACTCATCTCACCTACGCATCAAAACCACAACGATAGTTTGTCAAATAGACTCTGTTTTAACCTTCTCAAGGACCGGGCGTAGCCACACTCGGATCAACTAAAGTTGGAGAGACAGTCGCCCGCAAGCCATCTATGTGCAAAGCACGTCGAGGGAACCGGTCTCGCGTAAGCGTACGCGTAAGGTTGGTCCGGGTCGTCTCGTCCAACAATACCGCCGAACCAAAGTATGACATGCTGGTAGGCAGTATGACTTGTATCGCCCACAACTCACTTGTCTTCTACTCGTGCAAATAACATCAAACCATAAAACCCAGGCTCGGATGCCACTGTTGGGGAACGTAGTAATTTCAAAAAAATTCCTACGCACACGCAAGATCATGGTGATGCATAGCAACGAGGGGGAGAGTCTGATCTACGTACCCTTGTAGATCACAACGGAAGCGTTGACACAACGTAGAGGAAGTAGTCGTACGTCTTCTTCCCGATCCGACCGATCCAAGTACCGTTACTCCGGCACCTCCGAGTTCTTAGCACACGTTCAGCACGACGGCGTGGTGACGATCTTGATGTACTACCGACGCAGGGCTTCGCCTAAGCACTACAACGGTATGATCGAGGTGGAATTTGGTGGCAGGGGGCACCGCACACAGCTAAGGAACGATCTCAATGATCAACTTGTGTGTCTAGAGGTGCCCCCTGCCCCCGTATATAAAGGTTGCCAGGGGGAGGGCTGGCCGGCCAACTATGGAGGCGCAGGAGGAGTCCTACTCCCGGTAGGACTCCTCCTGCGCCTCCATAGTTGGCCGGCCAGCCCTCCCCCTGGCAACCTTTATATACCAATCCTATTCCTAATAGGACTCCCAAGTGGAAAGAGAGGGAGAGAGGTGGCCGGCCACCTCTCCTAGTCCTAATAGGACTAGGGGAGGGGGGAGGCGCGCAGCCCACCTTGGGCTGCCCCTTTCACCTTTCCACTAAGGCCCAATAAGGCCCATTTGGTTCCCGGGGGGTTCCGGTAACCTCCCGGTACTCCGGTAAAATTCCCGATTTCACCCGGAACACTTCCGATGTCCAAACATAGGCTTCCAATATATCAATCTTTATGTCTCAACCATTTCGAGACTCCTCGTCGTGTCCGTGATCACATCCGGGACTCCGAACAACCTTAGGTACATCAAATGCATAAACTCATAATAACTGTCATCGTAACGTTAAGCGTGCGGACCCTACGGTTCGAGAACAATGTAGACATGACCGAGACACGTCTCCGGTCAATAACCAATAGCGGGACCTGGATGCCCATATTGGCTCCTACATATTCTACGAAGATCTTTATCGGTCAGACCGCATAACAACATACGTTGTTCCCTTTGTCATCGGTATGTTACTTGCCCGAGATTCGATCGTCGGTATCCAATACCTAGTTCAATCTCGTTACCGGCAAGTCTCTTTACTCGTTCCGTAATACATCATCTCACAACTAACATCTTAGTTATAATGCTTGCAAGGCTTATGTGATGTGTATTACCGAGAGGGCCCAGAGATACCTCTCCGACAATCGGAGTGACAAACCCTAATCTCGAAATACGCCAACCCAACATCTACCATTGGAGACACCTGTAGTACTCCTTTATAATCTCCCAGTTACGTTGTGACATTTGGTAGTACCCAAAGTGTTCCTCTAGCAAACGGGAGTTGCATAATCTCATAGTCATAGGAACATGTATAAGTCATGAAGAAAGCAATAGCAACATACTAAACGATCGGGTGCTAAGCTAATGAAATGGGTCATGTCAATCAGGTCATTCAACTAATGATGTGACCTCGTTAATCAAATAACAACTCTTTGTTCATGGTTAGGAAACATAACCATCTTTGATTAACGAGCTAGTCAAGTAGAGGCATACTAGTGACACTCTGTTTGTCTATGTATTCACACATGTATTATGTTTCTGGTTAATACAATTCTAGCATGAATAATAAACATTTATCATGATATAAGGAAATAAATAATAACTTTATTATTGCCTCTAGGGCATATTTCCTTCACTTGATTGCCCTCGGAATTTTTGGGCACTCTTTTCTATCCAAATCTTTGCCGCGTGACAAAATTCAGCTCCATTTGCCTAGCAAATCTTCCTCGGCAAATTTCCAAAGTTTTTGTCCACCTAGAAGCATTGTGAAGGAAGTACCTTTTTTATATATCCAAATGAAATGAAATTTATACAGTTCCTTCATATGCCCAAATTATCACTCTCCTCTAAATTGCAGCTTAGTCAAATCATCTATGTGAGCCCAGGTTCAATTTATATTTTATGGCCAGATTGGCACGTTGCAAAGCAAGTGTTATCTAGACCCCTCCTATTACCCTCAAACTTTTTGGGAACTCTTCCATACCCAAATCGTTGCCACATGATAATATTTAGCTCAATTTTCCTAGTAAATCTTTCTTAGGAAATTTTCAAAGTTTCTACCTCGAGAGAAGCTTTGTGAAGTAAGTACTAGCTAGGCTTACCCAAATGATCTGAAAATTTACCAGCGCATGACCATACCTATGTTACTTACCTACACCAATTTTGAGCTCATTTCATTCATCGAATCTCTCTCACAAGTTTTTCCAAGTTTCTGTCCATAGAAGAGCATTGTGAAGGAAGTACTACTTTGGCATGTACAAATGGTATCAATTTTCTACAATGCTTTCTTATGCCCAAATAACCATCCTCCACCAAATTTCAGCTCAATCCATTCATTATTTTGAGCCCAACTTCAACATTCATATTTTTGTCCCCTGTGGTACTTTGAAAAGCAAGTACCACCTAGGATCCTCCTTTTGAGCTAAAAATTTATGAATACATTCTCCTTAGTAGATGGTCATCCTGAGCCAAAACTCATGCCCATTGGCCATGTGCATTTCCCGTACCGCTAATCAAACACTTGGCTGCTAATTCATCTTTGAGCATAGGTCAGTCTCCTTGCGAGATTCTTCTATTGTAATTTTCTTCTTAGCACCGACCTGGGGAGTGCCCAACCCACTGGACATGCCTAGGCCTCCCAGGACGCATGTCAACGCCAAGGTCACGTGGTGACCACGCGTCGGGCATGTGAGTTTACGCGCTTTGGAGTTGGGGCCCTGGGCCACATCCAAACCTCGATGTATCGCCACCAAACCATGTATTTATGATTAAATAGATACTTATGTAACTAGAAATGATTTTTAGAAAAAATAAAGAGCAAACAATAAGGTAGCTGCAGTTTAAATTTGACCCGCTTCCTGCTGAATCGGCGGAAATTTGTCTTTTTCACTAGAGGTGGACCAAAACTTTTGACACCAACCATTTTGTCAATTGTGCATTAAATATGGCCTAGTATTTTAGAAAATTGATTTGGTCCAATTTTGCAACAAATATATGGTAGGTCCTTCACAAAAAACTCATTTCGGGCACTCGGAAAATGGAAAATGATTTTTTCGTGCAAAGAAAATGAAAACTCCCTTAGGCAACATTGTTTAGAATTCCAAGATGCACCCTTGTGCACAATATGAGATCATTTGAACAAACTATGCCATGAATGTGGCCATAAGATTGATCATTTGGCTTGAAAGCCATGAATCTTCACTGATTTTCCGAACCAATCAAAACTCTTCCCATGGATCGATGACATGGCGCCCATCCATCCATCCCTATCTCCATCCCACATCCATCCATCCATCTATCTACAGAAAAAAAGAAAAAGAAAAGAAAAAGAGATACCCCGCAGCCCAAACCATAGATCAGATCCCCCATCGCACCCCTCCTCCCCGCTCCCAATCTCCCCGCCGCCGCCGCCACCTCCTCCCCGTCCCCGCCCTGTCCCACCCACCGCCGACCTCGCCATCCTCCTCACCCATCACCGCCGAACTCATCCCTCCCTCCCCTCACCATCTCTCCCTACCCTAACTCCCATCGATGCCCTCTCATCCTCTTCCCCAATTTAGATCGACCACCGTCCGCCCCCTAACCCGATTCAGATCAACCATGCCTCACCGGAGAGAGAGAGAGAGAGAGGCGTCGCCACCAGCGACTACGGCTGGCTTGCTCACCGACGCGTGCGTGCGTGCTTCGAATCCATCGATGTGCAGCGCTCCATGGGGCTGGCTGGACCGCGGCGCGCGCGTGGCTTGCCTAGGGTTGGCGGTGGCAGCGTTGCACGCCGTGTCTCCAGCCACCACGACGGCGACGGCGCGAACCTCAGAGACCGTCGTCCACCTCCCGCTGCAGGACGGGTTTGTCGTCTTCCCACGGCGCGCCCCCACCTCTCCGTCTCCCCCTAGCCCTCCGCCCTCGCCAACTCGGTCCGCTTCGCCGTCCGCAGTGGCGACCACGGCGAGGATAGCGCCCTCCCCAGCAGCAGCAGCAGCACACGATGAGCGGCGCGAGGTGGGCGGCGACGCCGGCGACCTTCACGGTGGCACAGTACGAGGAGCTGGAGCAGCAGGCGCTCATCTACAAGTACCTCATCGCCGGCGTCCCCGCCCCGCCGCAGCTTTGACTCCCTCGCCTCGTGCTTCTACCACCACCACGCCCGTACGTTCTCCTACCTCGGCAGAGTATTTCTTCTGTAATCCACACGCACGCTTTTTGAGCAATTCGCCTGTGCGATGTGCTCAGCTTGATTACTGGGGTCGAGAGATTCAGGTGTAGTCGACCCCCCTAGGTCGTCTCTTTGTTAATTGCTCCCAGTCATTTGTTAATGCTCCCCCGGATTTGGTCGTGCAAAGGTCTCATTATTCAAATCAAGAAGCCCGTGCTCTGTTCCAGATTTGCTCCTACCACCTACTCCCTCCGTCCCGAAAAACATGTCACGAGGGAAGTTTTGCCAAAAAGCCCTCCAGTTTCTCCCGACCGAACCCGCGCTCCTCGTCTTGCTCCTCCAACAGAATCCCCAGCTCCGCTGCTCCCCGCCGCCATAACTTCGCTCCCCCACGCCGTCGCAGCTGCCCTGTCCCCGCCGCCGCAGCTCCCCCGCTCCCCCGCTCCCCTGCTGCAGCTGCCTACTGCTCCACCGCCGCAGCTGCCACTCGCCTGCCTCACCAAGCTCCCCCTTCGTCATAAAAATGTTCGATTTCCCCAGCTACCGCCGCGCTCTGCTCCGGCTGTGTCGGAACCGGCGTCGGCGAGCCCGGAGGAGCTGGATCCGGACCACCAACAACAACCTCATGTCTTGCGGTCGAGCGTGGTGGCGGCGGAGCAAGGATGGATTCCGGCAAGGGCGGTGCAGACCGGCCACGGGGCTTGCTGGAGAAGGAGTTGAGGGATGGCAGCGGCAGCAAGGCCATGGAGGCAGGGTCGACGGAGTTGCGGACGGCAGAGCAGTGCCTTGGCGGCTTGGCTATAGGCGGGCGGTCGATGCGTCGTTCCCACGCAACAGAAGCAGGGGAGGCCGGCGGGGTCTTGGATGGCGACGCAGGACCTGAGGGCAGCTTGGCGCGGGCATCGGGGCCGCCGGAGTTGGCCCCTCCGGTGGTAGCGCGGGGAGGCACGGCGCGGAAGGGAGGAGGCGGGCGACGGGAGGCTGCAGGGGCGACGCGCTCGGGGAGGGAGAGTGGGGATCGGGAACGAGGGGGATGGAACTCGCGGCGGCCATTGACACCCAATGCATTGGGATGGATGCAGGAGAGGTGCGTGCGTGCTTGCTTGCTAACCACCATGGTTCTGTCTCTGCTCTTTGTCCTGTAAGTGCTGGTGTTGCTTCTTTAGATAAGTGGCATGGAAGTGCTGGTGTTGCTTCTTTGATCTGCTGTAGCCCAAGGAGCAGGAGGTCCTGGTGCTGGAGGATGCACATGGCAAGACCAATCTCAAGGGCCTCTCCAAGGTTTACTCTGCTCTAACAAATCAGCCTCTTTTCAAATTACACAGAGAATTGCAGAAAAGTTATGTTTGTTGTGTGTATCACAAATTCAGTTTTAGTTCTAGTGAAGTTTCTTGTTCTTTAGGTTTATTCTTATCAAAAACAAATTCAACTAACCAGCCTCTAGAGCATGTAGTTTCGCAATAATCTTATCTGGCACTTCTTTGGATCTGTTAATAAGCAGACACCTAAATTTTGTAAGCTTAACAATACTGGATGGTAGCTCTTTTACACCAGTTGCCCTCAAATCCAGCATCTGCAGACGTCGTACTTCAATTGAGTATCTTGAAGTTGTTCAGACATTTTGAAAAATAATGAAATGTAATGACTTAGTTCTGCTGGCCTGAGGATTATAATCAAAGACTAGCTTAACAATTGATGGAACATGTCAATTACACAACAGTTTATAGTCAGGAAAAATATGACATGGTCTTACTTTCACTAGTTCATTCAGGAGAGGCAAATGGGGTCTTCCAAAGATTGGATGACATAACTAGACAAGCATACAGATTAGCAAAGGCCTTGCTTGCCAAGAGATAATCAATCTCGGTAGGAATGCAACAAGCAAGTGATATCAAGTGATATCAACAAGCAAGTGAGCTGACCAAGCCAGCAATGAATAGTGAACATTGGTAGAGTTTTGCTTGATGTTATACTGCTGTCCCAGTTTGAAACTGAAAATTTGCAAGAGTTTTTCTTCATTTTTTTCTATTCACAGTACAAGTCCAAACCTGTATTGACAGTACATGTTCTATTTTTCTATTGTTGATCAGATCCATATTTGGATTATAAGTTAGCCCAAATTCAGTTTTAATCCAAATTATTCAAATAAATCCAAATATTTTAAATTAATTCAAATAACTAAAATCAATTCAAATAAATCCAAATAACCCAAATTAATTCAAATAATCCAAATTAATCCAGTTAATCTAAATAACCTAGATAATTCAATTAATCCAAATAACCCAAATTCCAATAAATTCCAATGAGGAGTTGATATACAAGGATTAGACAAGGCATACACAAGGAGCACTTGGTATCAACAACTACCTGACTACATGATATAAGGGCCTCTTTGTCCCCTCTTGGCTACATTCTTTTCCTTTCTCTGGCCATTTCTTCACTTCCCTTCCCTTCCCTTTAATTCCCTTCCCTTTAGACATGACATAATGGCCTCTTTGTCCCCTTTTGACACAAGATTACACAAGACATACACAAGGAGCACTTGGTATCAACAACTACCTGACTACATGACATAAGGGCCTCTTTGTCCCCTCTTGGCTACATTATTTTCCTTTCTTTGGCCATTTCTTCACTTCCCTTCCCTTCCCTTTAATTTTCTTTCTTTTCCCTTCTCTAGCCAATTCTTTCCTTTCATTTTCTTTTCCTATTGCAATTTCCATTTCTTCTATAATGGCCCTAGTATCAACAACTACCTGACTGTCGCAATATACACCGGTTATTTCCATTCCAGCATTCTAAAAGTGATCCTTGTGCAAGTGGGGCAACTTATATTGATTTCCTCCTTTGTCTTTCATAACTTCAAACATAACTGCTTCTAATGTGATAAAGCTTCTGTGCAACTTGTCGGGATCGTAGTTCTCGAATTCCTCTTCCACACCCTGTACCAGTTCCTGGATGTTTGTAGGTGATCTGCAGTCGGTTAGAGACTAGAGAGAGCTATGGAAGCAGAGGTCCAAAAAATTTAACTCAGGGCTATTTGGGGGTTGTTGTAGCAATCGGATGTCAAGATCAGTTTGTTCCACAGCTTCTCGAAAAGCTACATCATTGGGAAGGACATGAGGCTTTGCGTTATCCTGTTGGATGAATATTGTTGCTCCCTCATCATCGTCAGGCCACTTATCCTGAATTCCCGGGATAACCTTACTGATTAGATAATCTCTGCACACAGGCCTGGTTACTTTCACTGATGTCAACACTTTTGTTCCCTTTGTTCTGTTTTGACTTGTCTGCTTCGCCTCAGTCTCTTCGACAAATTCCCAAATGCCGATCTTCCCATCGAATGTTAGCTCCCCCTCATTGTTATATCGAGGCTTGGCAACAGCTGTTAGGAACATCACCTTCCCAATGCTGTGAGTGTTTGACACGATGCGCTTCGGTTCGGGTTCTCCTGGAAGTACATAGTAACTATTCTTCACTCTCGTCATGTCAAACCACTTCTCATCGATGTGAACCATATTCGTCATTGGTTTTAACATAGCACGAGAAGTTAAGATCGAATTGTCATCGACCATGGACATACAAAATTTCAATCTCGCAAGCTTGTTCTCTAGCTTGAGGTGAGGCTTCACGGTGCTTGTGATGCGGTTGAGCTCATTCAACGGGAACCTCTTATGTAGGGTCGATCGGGCCACACCTAGAGACCGTGCCAGAGATCGAATTGTTCTTTTATTCAGTGGGATTGTTGAGGTCCTCTCTAGATCCAGCTCCTTTCTCTTTCGGCCAGACCTTCCTGGCTTCTTGCTTAAGACATCTACTTCTTTGCCATCGGCAATTTGCTTTTTAGCCTGTTCCCAGATTCTTTCAACAGATTGTACACTTATGTCCAACAGGTTTGAGACTAGCAGCTTGTCGTCTGGTTGAATAGACCCATCTCTGAGCTCGATTACCAGCAAGGCAAAGTAAACAACATGCCTCTCCTTGTCTTTCAATTCTCTTCTCTTCTCTTGAAGTATCCAATTCATAACTTCATCCCCTTCTTCTTGAGCTTCATCCTCTTTCCCTTCATCTTCTTGAGGCATCCAGTTCATATCTTCATCGTCTTCCTCTTGAGGCATCAAGTTCAAATCCATAACTACATTCTCTGCCAATTGAGGTTCCTCCTCTTGAGGCATCAAATTCAAATTAATACCTTCATCGTCTTCCTCTTGAGGCATCATGTTCAAATCCATACTCCTGCTATCAATGACAAAAGATGAGTACATCATGGTACCATAACAAGGATATACACACAAAAAATGAGTAGAATGACAGGAGCGTTGCAAGCATTACAAAAATGTGAACTACTGACTAAGAGATGTTATGACTAAGAAATGAAGCTGCTCCTTTGTAACACCATTTCATTTCTTATGAAACTTCCAACTCCTGTCATTTCAGAAAGAACTCCAATCCATCATGACCAATTTTGAAGTTTATGTCATTAGTTTATCAACTTCATTTTTTATGACTAATTTTGCTTAACTTTATGTAATGCTGTTAAGTGATCTGCTACTGTTTGTGGTACAACTCCTGTTAATTTCAGAACATTGTGACCTTATTGCCATTGTGAACAGGGCAAGACCCATCTCAGGGGCCTCTCCAAGGTACACTAGTGTCAATAATAGGCTTACTCTGCTCTAACAAATGAGCCTCATTTCAAATTACATAGAGGATTGCAGAAAAGTTATACTCCTCTAACAATTCAGTTTTAGTTAAAGTGAAGTTCCTTGTTCTTTAGGTTTATTCTTATCAGAAACAAATTCAACTAACCAAATTAGTGGTTTTCTATCATTTTGGTATTGCCTAGGTGACTGGGTATATATAGTGGAAATAAACTGAAAAAGAAGAAAAACAACAATCAGTAAGATCTCAATAATACTCACGCAACAACAATCAGTAAGATTGAGACCTTCTTGCAATCTTTGTTTACAGCAGCACAAAGAGATTACTGGTGAACTTTTACACACAAAGCATGAATTTGTGTACTGTGACTATCTACCTAGCTACTGTTCTGAATCTCCTATGTACTGCTTCTTCCTTCTCCAAGATTATGACATGACAAGTGCTTAACAGATTTGGAAATACTTTGGCATGGTTGAACTGATGCTTATTTTTGTTTTTCTCTCTGCAGGAGCAGATTTCAGTTTAGTTAGATTTCAGTTCAGAAGCAGATTTTGTGTTGCAATCATCACACTTAGGAGTAGTTTGTTATTTTAAATGGTCATTTAGTTTCAGTTCAGTTAACACTTCCTTGCTTCAGTAATTAGTTCCTTATATTGTCCAACATATTTGAATTAGTTCCTGATATTGACATTAATTTTTCATGTAGGCTCAATGCTCCTGATATTAGAGCAACTTTTCATCTCTGAAACTTTTAGCCTCAAATTGCAGACCTCCTGGTGCATCCCTTGAATAACAAAACATGCAAAAGGTTGGGAGGTCTGAACTCTAGCCTATACCTTTTGTGACAAATTTAGTAATCAACTATTATTGCATTTTTGTAGAGGGCCATCTGGAAGCATCTTTACTATAGGAGTACTCTGTTTAGAACATGGAGCAAATTCAGTAAACATTTTTACAAGAATTCAGTAGATTTCTTCATTTGGATAGGAGTATTTTTCTGCTCCATTTGTCAATTGGATCAAGATGCTACCCTACTTCACCATAAGCAGAAGTATTTTTCTGCTCCATTTGTCACACACAGTTTTACATCACCATCATAAGCAGAAGTACCAATTGAAGTTTTACATCACCATCACACAGTTTTACTGTACCTTCTTCAGGGTGCAGAGTAGCAGCAACAGCAGCACGGGCAGGGTCAAGGAGCAGCAACACGGGCAGCTCAGTGGAGCAGCAGCAGCACGGGCAGGGTCAGTGGAGCAGTGGCAGCATGGGCAGGGTCAGTGGAGCAGCAACAGCATGGGCAGAGACCACCGGCGATAGGGGAGAAGCAGCCGCACAGGTGCGTCGGCAGGGGAGAAGGAGCAGCACGGGTGCGCGGGCGTGGGAGATCGACGAGGTCGCGCTGGAGATCGAGGATCACGTGCGTGAGCTCCTGGTCCACCGGATCATGGAGGCAGGCTCCGGCGACGCCGGTAGGGGATCACGACGGCGCACGCGCCGGAGCTCGAAGAGGATGCGCGGGAGGACGAGGAGGATGTGCGCGGGCTTCAGGAGGATGCGGGGGAGCTTGAGGAGGGACGCGCACGGCCTCGAGGAAGACGTAGCGGGAGATTCCGGTGACGCCCGCAGGTAATCGCAGCGGGAGGGGACCGCGGCGGCGCAGGTCTGGGCTGCGGCGGAGGAGGAGGTAACTGCCGATGGCGGCGAGAGCATGTACTTGGCAACGGCGGAGGAGCTCAGCTGGGCTCACCGGCCCCTGGCGAATCACGCAGCTGGGCGGCGCCGGCCCCTGGCGAATCACACAGCTGGGCGGAGGAAGAAGATGGGGTGGAGGGACTTGTTTTGAAACGCTTTTGAAACCACGAGGGGTTTTTTGGAAAATTACCAGTGAACTACGCCCGCGACATGTTTTTCGGGGCGGAGGGAGTACTACTACCATCTAGCATCTCCTATCTTGGTGGGTCTTTTCATTTATTTGTTTCGATTCAAGAAGCCTCATGTGGTTCGATTTGATTAGATGGCCTGCGTTAGTTGAATTTGAGTCTTTGCTTGGCCCAGGCTGAAAAAGTAGAGCAGGTGGGTTGGGTTAGTTTATTTATCCTTCCTTGTCATGGGGGTTATTCCTGCGCTAGTTGATGTGATGATATTATAATGTGCATCTCATTCAGATTAGATTGTTTTTTTCCTTTATTTAATGTTCTGTGCAAAGCTTGCTGTCAACAATGTTGTACATACATCTATCGCAACTGACGATTACATTACACAGAGCACAAGTAGAGGCTAGTTGTGGTGGTCCAAAGGCCTCCGGGCGCCGTAACACCACGCCATCCCGATGCCGACCCAGTCGCAAACGACGACCATCTATGGTATGTCATATATACCTTCAACCTGTAACAGAATTGGATCTTGTTATCAGTATGTGCGGAATGTTGTGGGTCAAGTCAATACTTATCATTGGTTGACTGTGTGCAACTCAGATGTTTGGTGTTATGCCTATGTGGCTATGCATGGCTTAGGCAGGAACTTTCATGCAATAATCACTAATCAATGGACTCTATTTGAGTTTATACGCCCAGTTTTAGCACAGCTTTAGAGTTTAGGGAGATAATGTGTATCATGCGCTGTTGATATTTGGCCACGAGGTGCAAAGATTGAACCTCTCATGGCAGATTAGTGACCGGCCTAAATGCTTATACTAGTAGTTAGGTACTTAGGCCTTGGTTGCATTATTCCTATCCATCCAGGGGGATTAAGCAAAGATGTTTTCATTATAAGTTCTTTCCTTGTAAACTTATGATGCACCCATCCTGGCTGAGAGATGCACTTATTGGTGCTGATTTGAATTGATGTTCGTGACTGTTCTACAGATGCAGTAGACTGATGTTTATTGTTGTTTTGTTAATTGTACAGAATGAGGACGCATCCAAGGTTGAGTATAGGGTATGGAACCCCTTCAGATCCAAGCTGGCTGCTGCTGTGCTCGGTGGTGTGGATAACATCTGGATTGTAAGTCCTTTTTCTGCCTCCGCTTGCATTCTGGATTGTTTGAATACCTTGTTTTGTCAAGCATGTAATTCAAACTGGAACCATTGTTGTAGTAGCTGACTTTGTGGTTCTTGGTTCAGGCTCCTGGAACACGTGTGATGTACCTCGGAGCTGCCTTTGGAACAACCGTGTCTCATGTGTCTGACATTGTTGGACCGGTGAGATCTCGTCGCTATTTCCTTTGTGTATTTCAAGTGAATGCTGCTTAATGTGAGTTGTCTTAGCAAAGTCTTGTGACTTTGCAGACTGGGTTGGTGTATGCCGTCTAGTTCTCTCACCGGACTGGTAGGGATCTTGTCAATATGGCCAAGAAGAGGATCAATGTCATCCCCATCACTGAGGATGCTAGGTGTGACGCCCCCGATTTAATCGTACACTAATCATACACGCAAACGTGTACGATCAAGATCAGGGACTCACGGGAAGATATCACAACACAACTCTACAAAAAAAATAAGTCATACAAGCATCATATTACAAGCCAGGGGCCTCAAAGGCTCGAATACAAGAGCTCCATCATAGACAAGTCAGTGGTAGCAACAATATCTGAGTACAGACATAAGTTAAACAAGTTTGCCTTAAGAAGGCTAGCACAAACTGGGATACAGATTGAAAGAGGCGCAGGCCTCCTGCCTGGGATCCTCCTAAACTACTCCTGGTCGCCGTCAGCGGGCTGCACGTAGTAGTAGGCACCTCCCGAGTAGTAGTAGTCATCATCAACGGTGGCGTCTGGCTCCTGGGCTCCAACGTCTGGTTGTAGCAATCAGGTATAGGAAAGGGGAAAAGGGGGAGAAACGCAACCGTGAGTACTCATCAAAGTACTCGCAAGCAAGGAGCTACACTACATATATATGCATTGGTATCAAATGGAATAAGGGTATCATATGTGGATTGAACTACAGAATGCCGGAATAAGAGGGGGATAACTAGTCCTTTCAAAGACTACGCTTCTGGCAGCCTCTGTCTTGCAGCATGTAGAAGAGAGAGTAGACTGAAGTTCTCCAAGTATAATCACATAGCATAATCCTAACCGATGATCCTCCCCTCATCGCCCTGTGAGAGAGCGATCACCAGTTGTATCTGGCACTTGGAAGGGTGTGTTTTATTAAGTATCTGGTTCTAGTTGTCATAAGGTCAAGGTACAACTCCAAGTCGTCCTGTTACCGAAGATCACGGCAATTCAAATAGATTAATTTCCCTGCAGGGGTGCACCACATAACCCAACACGCTCGATCCCATTTGGCCAGACACACTTTCATGGGTCATGCCCGGCCTCGGAAGATCAACACGTCGAAGCCCTACCTAGGCACAACAGAGAGGTCAGCACGCCGGTCTATATCCTATGGCGCAGGGGTCTGGGCCCATCGCCCATTACACACCTGCACGTTGCGTACGCGGCCGGAAGCAGAACTAGCCCCCTTAATACAAGAGCAGGCTTACGGTCCAATCCGGCGCGCGCCACTCAGTCGCTGACGTCACGAAGGCTTCGGCTGATACCACAACGTCGAGTGCCCATAACTGTCCCCGCGTAGATGATTAGTGCGTATAGGCCAGTAGCCAGACTCAGATCTCTCGTTAAACGTGTTGAGTATCCGCAAACACCGACCAGGGCCAGGCCCACCTCTCTCCTAGGTGGTCTCAACCTGCCCTGTCGCTCCGCCACAAAGTAACAGTCGGGGGCCATCGGGAACCCAGGCCCACCTCTACCGGGATGGAGCCACCTGCCCCTTCAGCCCCCAACTCCGAACAGTACCACAGGTAATGTAACTGTGTAAAGTATATAGTATATGCCCGTGATCACCTCCCGAAGTGATCATGGCCCAGTAGTATAGCATGGCAGACGGATAAGAGTGTAGGGCCACTGATGGAACACTAGCATCCTATACTAAGCAGTAGGATAGCAGGTAATGGTAACAACAGTAGTAGCAAGGACAAGCTATGCATCAGGATAGGAATAACGGAAAGCAGTAACATTCTACACTACTCTAATGCAAGCAGTATAGAGAAGAGTAGGCGATATCTGGTGATCAAAGAGGGGTCGTCAACACCGTAGTCGTACTGGGTAGCAGCGGCGTCGGTCTCGGTGTCTAGCGAGAGAAGAGGTGGAAGAAACAATAAATATAATGCAAACAAATGCATGACGATGCATGACATGACAAAGTGTGATGCTAGGTGTGCCCTATCGCGGCACGAGGTGGTACCGGTGAAGGGGGGAAAACATCCGGGAACGTATTCCCGGTGTTTCACGTTTTCGGACAGATGAACCGGAGGGGGAAAGTTACGAGTTCGATATGTTAGGGAGGTGTGGTGGACGAACGGGTTGCGTATCCGGAAACGTCTCGTCGTTCTAAGCAATTTTCATGTTAAAAATAATTTAATCCGAGTTACGGATTAAAAGATATGATTTTCTAAAGATTTTATTAATTTCTGGAATTTAATTAATTAATTAAATTAATTCGAAAATGGATTTATGACATCAGCATGACGTCATGCTGACGTCAGCAGTCAACGTGGGTTGACTGGTCAACCTGATCAGTGGGTCCCACAGGTCAGAGACACATGTTAATTATCCAAATATTAATTAATCTAATCAGAATTAATTAGGGGTGGGCCCCACTGTCATTGATTGATTAATTAACTAACAGTTAATTAGGTTAATCTAATTATGATTAATTAACTTAATTAATTCCTTAATTAATTATTTAATTTCATTATTATTATTTATTTAATTATTTTATTATTATTAATATTATTATTTTAAATCATTTAAAAAAACGTTCTTAGGGGTGGGCCCCGTTTGTCATGTGCACTGGGGTCCTTAGCGGGCAGGCTAACGGGCGCAGGGGCGGTGCAGGCACGCCCAAGCGGGCGCTGCAGGCTGGCAAGGTCAGTGGCCAGGACAGCCGCGGTGGTGGCTGCGAGCGGTGTGCAGAGGAGGCTGGGATGGCCGGAGCGGCGCACGAAGAGGGAAGGAGAGGTCAACAGCGGGGCGGCGGGCGACTGTAGCCGCAGGACGAAGCAGCAGGAGGCGGCGGTGGTGGCGAGCAAGGACGGGGCCCAGGCGTGGTGCGGCCGGATGGGCGAGCGCGCGCGCAGCGGGATGCAGGGGGACGGCATGGCGGGGCGCGCGCCCAGGCAGGGCAAGTCGGGGCCGCGCGGGCGTAGGACACGCACGGACGTGGAGGGCGTGGCGAGGCGCGCTCGAGCTCGGGCGCCCGTCGGCGACGTGCAATAGAGAGGGAATGAAGAGGAGAGGGAGGTCGTGGCCTCACCGACGGTCGTAGGGCAGCGGCAATGGGCTTGGGGAGGCGCCGGAGTAGCAGATCGACGGTGATGACCGGCGGGGCAGAGAACGAGGATGAGGCCGTTTTGGCGAGGTAGGGGTCCCGAGCTCGTGCTCGTGGTCGGAGAGGAGGTAGCAGACAATGGTGGTGCGGGCGGAGAGGAAGGAAGACGGGAGGGGCGGCGCCGGCGAGGTGGCGTCGTGAAGGAGGTCGGAGGCGCGGGGAGGGGGCGTCAGGGGGCATGGTCGCCCCGATCCCGATCTGGATCGGGGGAGTGGGGGAGAGAGCGAGTGGGAGGTGCGTGGTGGTAGTGGGTTAGGGTTTCCGTCAGGGTGGGGATAAGCGGAGTAGGTGGTGGCTGGCTGGGTCGGCCTGGTCGATGAAGACGAATGGGCCAAGGGGCCCAATGGGGAAATGGGGTGGCCTTTGCCCCCCTTTTTTTTTTATTCTTTTACAGTTTTGTAATTTTGTTGATCTAATAAATGAGTATTGTTAAATGTGCCACTTAGCACATAAATAGTAGGCAAGGTTTGAAGCAGCACCCGAAGTTCCAAATAATTTTGAATAGTTTAACTATTTGTTTAAGTTGAAATGGTTCAAATAATTACTTGTGATTTAGTTTTAAATAGGTTAGGGCCACTTTAAATATTAAAATGAAGCTGGCTCCTACATGACAAAAAGTTAGGGAATATTTTCAACCCATCGAACACTTTAGTTTTGACTTTTGAAAACTTTAATTGTTTTAACTTTAATTCAAATTTTTGAATTTGAATCCGTTTCGAACTAACGCAAGATTATCGATAGTAACCGAGGTGATGTGGCACCATTAGCAGAGGTTTACTGTAGCTTGATTATCCGGGCGTCACAATTCTCCTCCACTACAAGAAATCTCGCCCCGAGATTTAAGAGGGGAGTAAGGGGGAAATGCCTGGTTATGAAATTCTAACGAATCTTCTCGGTCTTGGTTGCTCTTCTCGAAGAGGTCGATCCATTACCTTGTTGTCTTCATTTCTCTGCTTCAAGTCATCATGATGAAGTCAGCATCCTTTGTTCGGGAACTCCATCGTACTTACGAAAGAATAAGGGAGTATTCTGGGAGAATGGACCTCTGCAAGGTTGACTATGTGGTAGATGACATCGGGGAAGGTGGCGGAAAGTAACTCTCGAATTGAAACTTACGAAAATATCGAGAGCAAAATAAAGAGGTGTCATGAGAAGTTTCAAGCGGGCAGGCAATCGTTCGATGCCTGAAACAGAGTGTGGAAGGGGTTCAGAGCAACGGAAATAAGTATTGTATTCATACCAGAAGTGATGATCTTTGGATGGTGGCTTGTGAATTACATATGAAGCCAAGCATGAGGAATAACTTTGGAAACAGGGGGTGTACAGGAGAGTCAGGTTTCAATCCTGGGAACTATGGGTTATGGGCCCACCATGTGGTTTTAAAAGTAGGAGGAGCGGTGACATCTTGCATGGTCATGATAGCAAGGTAGGTCAGACGGTAGCCTATCGATTATGTCGGCAACAACGTCGGTACCAAGGGCGAGGGACGAAGAGAACCATTTTCCTGCTCGTTTAACGAGGCGGGCCAATAGGCAAAGTTCTTGTCCATCGGTGGTTACTGGAATGTCATCAACAAAAGTAACAGGGTCTTACTAACAGAATTGTACACCGAGGTGTTTACATAAGCAGGAGAATATTACTGCTTAGATCATATAGATCACAAGATGGTTTAAACAAATCAATGGAAAGGAAAAGTGGTTATCAGGTTTAAACAGAACAATGGAAGGGAAAATGTGTATACACACATATTTCGGGGGCATGTCCTTCTCAAGGACAAGCGGATCATGATATCCATGACAGGATAGAAAGTAGAAAACCATTTAGTTAAGGGGGGAGGAATCTCATGATATTACCCATACAACGGTGTTAGGATAAATGATAAAGAAAAATTAGCATTGTGCTTCAAATGCTCTTATTGAAAATCAGATTACCACAGACATGCTTCGAGATAGCATTGATATGGTCTTCAAGCAAAGGTCAGACTTTGGATACAGGAAGGATCCATCAGGAACAACTTGTAGAATAAGTCTTACAATTTCCTCATGGAAGAATGGATAACCTTGCTAATAAGGAAACTATAACAGCAGGTCATCCGGCCAGGTGTGCTGGGCATGCCATCACCTTACCGGGTCATAAAAGACCAATGTTATGACTCTTGGAAAAATGTTCTAACCATCATTTCTGACCGAGTTTCAAATCTGATTGGGGTCAGGATACCTCAGACTCAGGATGCCTGAGAAGAAATGGTGCAATGCAATTTGACGAGATGCCATTGTAAGATTCTCGAGGAAATGAACTATGAAAGCGAGTTCCGAAACAAAAGCTCATCATTAAATCAAGAAGAGGATGAGGAGGTGGCTGATGGACTCAGCGATAATTCAACAAGGTATCCAAAAAGATGGATCTCCACAATTATGTGGATAAGGAGTTAACATTTGTCAGATCAAATGATATAAGGAAGTATGCTCGAGGAAAACATACACAATTAAACATTGGTTGAAAGGTGCGCCCGAAATATGGGTTGGGTTGCACGACCAATGTCAGAATGGTGATTCAATAATCAATAGTATAAGAATGAATGGCCGACCATTAACTTCAAAGAAATAGGGTTGCTAGAGGTGCAGAATCCAAACAACACCGTTCACTTGTTGGTACCCCGGTTGGAATCAACACGAGGACCAAGAAAGAATGGTGATGGTGAGAAGTATCATTATACCAAAAATTCTTAAGAGGTGGTGAAATCTCACGACATTCTTGACATAAAAGATGGTAATACTCTAAGGTAAAGAAGAACAAATGCTGGATAGCAAGGATCTCAAGGTATAACACAAAACGCGAACAAGTTTGTGTTGAACGGAAGGCAATAAAGTGGTCGATGATAACACAAATCATCAAGGGCAAGGATGGTATTTCTCATCATGAACTCAATTGATATCCTGGAAGAGCTCAAAATGCCGAAGATGATCACGACACATTTGTCGAGAGATTTCAAGATGTAATCGATCGGCAATGACATCAAGTCAAAGGAATCATGAAGCGAAAGGTTATTGGAACCAAGGGTACGACACAAACTCGAAACCAAGCTTGTTGTCCAAAGCGAAATGATATGATGAGGAAGATCACCGTAAGCTTAGCTCATCGTCAAATAATTGTACTCCGTGAAGAAGGATCGGGTTGCACCGTTAAAATTTAACATGGTAATGATATAGCCGATCAGGCTAGAAATGGCGTGATCGGGTACAAAAAACGTACTTAAGTAAGATTACTACGATTTCTTGAACCGTAGTGCGGACTTGGTTCAGTTATCGGTGTCTTTGAGTGTTTAATAACTCAGAACCCGGGGAAAATCTGAAAAAGGTGAGAAGCAATACTAGATGAAGACTCATAGGAAGCAACACAGTTCTCGAGATACCAGAGGTTAATACTCGAGGAAGATCAAAAATAGAGGTTGTGGAGATGTATCGATCAGCAAAAGACAAGTGCTTTAACTTGTCTGAGAAATGGAATCAAGGAGAAAATGTGGTCGGGACCACGATTGCAAATGATCAATACATAGATACCAGATGATTTCATATCAAGGAAATAGTTATTATTACAAGAAGCTTCTATGATAGGATCTACATCATGTCCATGGGCATGAACACAAAGTTCAAGGTCGACTCCCACTTCTTTGATGCATAACCTTTCATTCACTTCTCGCCTTCAATGAAGTTGTGGTGTTGAAATTTTATCTGTCATAACACCAGTAGAGTATGACCCATAGTAGTTTCCGGGTTCACACAGATTATAAAAAGGCACATGTCCAACGCATTGGGGCCTCATAGGAACATATACCACAAACTTCAGGAGTAATTATCATCAGCTCGAAAGTAGAGCATGGTTGACAAAGATAGAGGATACAATTTACCAAAGGCATTATGTATCGGGTAAAGAACTCATAAGAATTTTGGTTGTGAAGGACACTGTCAGATAATAACCCGGCAATGGGTATGGCGGTCCACAACAGGGCCGATGTGAGTATCAGTACTCAATCAGAGGAAGAAGGAATGCTGAGGCGTCAGATTATAGAAACAACCAACTAATTCGAAGCTTAATGCAAAGAACTTTATGATTCCCAAATTAAGGTATCAGAAGCAATCATTCTGATCGAAAATGAATAAGTTCAGTAGACTTAGAAGCACAACCGATCAAGGCATTGATTGGCCAAGAACCAGCTCATATCCAAATGACGTCTGAGCCGGCAGGATAATCCTAGGATTTGACTGATGATTTTGAACATTCACAACTTATTGAATCAATGGACTCAAAAATGATAGTGACAAACGATGCCAATAAGATTATTATGCTTACGGGATTAACCATAATGCAAGCAAGCAAGAATTTCAAGAACAAGGGGTTGTTGAGGATTTTTGAAAGATCAAATAGTATTTCGAAGGCTTATGTGAAACACCTGAACAACTGAGAAGGAGCGGATACTCGATAAGTGCAAGGAATTATCCGTATGGGTATTCTTGTTACAAAGAACCGTAAGGCAGTAAGCTCAAAGGATTCTTGGAACAACGAAGAGAAGTTCGTTGCACCTTGTAATAACTAGCTCAATGGGATCGAATGTAAGAATGGCAGGTGCATGCAGTTATCCATAAGGATATAATAGTGGTAGGGAATTTGCAAAGGCGGTGGGCACAAGTGTCTCGAGAGACCATCCTAGAGTATCTTCGAAATCTTCTGATGCAGTAGGCGATCATTTGTGATTAGGGGCTCTCCGGGAGAAAGTAGTTACGAGAACCTAGAGTTAGATTTAGTAAATCATTTAACCCGAATAGAAGAGAGATCAGAGTCCAAGAGTATAGACGAGGTAAAGATCCTAGTACCACCCAATGGTGACATGGGCCCGTAAGACGCACAGCCATGTTAGTAAAGGGCTTTGCAATGTCTAGACTCGACTTCGGCCAAGGAGTGTGGAAGGGGGATTCCTATAGGCATTCGGCTCTGATACCAACTTGTGACGCCCCCGATTTAATCATACACTAATCATACACGCAAACGTGTACGATCAAGATCAGGGACTCACGGGAAGATATCACAACACAACTCCACAAATAAAATAAGTCATACAAGCATCATATTACAAGCCAGGGGCCTCGAAGGCTCGAATACAAGAGCTCGATCATAGACGAGTCAGCGGTAGCAACAATATCTGAGTACAGACATAAGTTAAACAAGTTTGCCTTAAGAAGGCTAGCACAAACTGGGATACAGATCGAAAGAGGCGCATGCCTCCTGCCTGGGATCCTCCTAAACTACTCCTGGTCGCCGTCAGCGGGCTGCATGTAGTAGTAGGCACCTCCCGAGTAGTAGTAGTCGTCATCAACGGTGGCGTCTGGCTCCTGGGCTCCAACGTCTGGTCGCAGCAATCGGGTATAGGAAAGGGGAAAAGGGGGAGAAACGCAACCGTGAGTACTCATCCAAAGTACTCGCAAGCAAGGAGCTACACTACATATGTATGCATTGGTATCAAATGGAATAAGGGTATCATATGTGGATTGAACTGCAGAATGCCGGAATAAGAGGGGGATAGCTAGTCCTTTCGAAGACTACGCTTCTGGCAGCCTCCGTCTTGCAGCATGTAGAAGAGAGAGTAGACTGAAGTTCTCCAAGTATCATCACATAGCATAATCCTAACCGATGATCCTCCCCTCGTCACCCTGTGAGAGAGCGATCACCACTTGTATCTGGCACTTGGAAGGGTGTGTTTTATTAAGTATCCGGTTCTAGTTGTCATAAGGTCAAGGTACAACTCCAAGTCATCCTGTTACCGAAGATCACGGCTATTCGAATAGATTAACTTCCCTTCAGGGGTGCACCACATAACCCAACATGCTCGATCCCATTTCGCCGGACACACTTTCCTGGGTCATGCCCGGCCTCGGAAGATCAACACGTCGCAGCCCTACCTAGGCACAACAGAGAGGTCAGCACGCCGGTCTAAATCCTATGGCGCAGGGGTCTGGGCCCATCGCCCATTGCACACCTGCACGTTGCGTACGCGGCCGGAAGCAGAACTAGCCCCCTTAATACAAGAGCAGGCTTACGGTCCAATCCGGCGCGCGCCAATCATTCACTGACGTCACGAAGGCTTCGGCTGATACCACGACGTCGAGTGCCCATAACTGTCCCCGCGTAGATGGTTAGTGCGTATAGGCCAGTAGCCAGACTCAGATCAAATACCAAGATCTCGTTAAACGTGTTAAGTATCCGCGAACACCGACCAGGGCCAGGCCCACCTCTCACCTAGGTGGTCTCAACCCGCCCTGTCGCTCCGCCACAAAGTAACAGTCGGGGGCCGTCGGGAACCCAGGCCCACCTCTACCGGGATGGAGCCACCTGCCCCTTCAGCCCCCAACTCCGAACAGTACCACAGGTAATGTAAGTGTGTAAAGTATATAGTATATGCCCGTGATCACCTCCCGAAGTGATCACGGCCCAGTAGTATAGCATGGCAGACGGTCAAGAGTGTAGGGCCACTGATGGAACACTAGCATCCTATACTAAGCAGTAGGATAGCAGGTAATGGTAACAACAGTAGTAGCAAGGACAGGATATGCATCAGGATAGGAATAACGGAAAGTAGTAACATGCTACAGTACTCTAATGCAAGATGTATAGAGAAGAGTAGGCGATATCTGGTGATCAAAGGGGGGGCTTGCCTGGTTGCTCTGGCAAGAGAGAGGGGTCGTCAACACCGTAGTCATACTGGGTAGCAGCAGTGTCGGTCTCGGTGTCTAGCGAGAGAAGAGGGGGAAGAAACAATAAATATAATGCAAACAAATGCATGATGATGCATGACATGACAAAGTGTGATGCTTGGTGTGCCCTATCACGGTACGAGGTGGTACCGGTGAAGGGGGGAAACATCCGGGAACGTATTCCCGGTGTTTCGCGTTTTCGGACAGATGAACCAAAGGGGGAAAGTTACGAGTTCAATAGGTTAGGGAGGTGTGGCGGACGAACGGGTTGCGTATCTGGAATCGTCTCGTCGTTCTAAGCAACTTTCATGTTGAAAATAATTTAATCTGAGTTACGGATTAAAAGATATGATTTTCTAAAGATTTTATTAATTTCTGGAATTTAATTAATTATTTAAATTAATTCCAAAATAGATTTATGACATCAACATGATGTCATGCTGACGTCAGCAGTCAACGTGGGTTGACTGGTCAACCTGATCAGTGCGTCCCACAGGTCAGAGAC
Organism: Triticum monococcum; assembly: GCA_034509565.1. Lineage (NCBI taxonomy): Eukaryota > Viridiplantae > Streptophyta > Magnoliopsida > Poales > Poaceae > Triticum > Triticum monococcum. The sequence goes on along the minus strand of CM067845.1, from coordinate 588,244,196 downwards.
ACATGTTAATTATCCAAATATTAATTAATCTAATAAGAATTAATTAGGGGTGGGCCCCATTGTCATTGATTGATTAATTAACTAACAGTTAATTAGGTTAATCTAATTATGATTAATTAACTTAATTAATTCCTTAATTAATTATTATTATTTAATTATTTTATAATAATAATTATTATTATTTTAAATCATTTAAAAAACGTTCTTAGGGGCGGGCCCCGTTTGTCATGTGCACTGGGGTCCTTAGCGGGCAGGCTAACGGGCGCAGGGGCGGGCGCCAGGGGCGGTGCGGGCACACCCAAGCGGGCGCTGCAGGCCGGCAAGGTCAGTGGCCAGGACAGCCGCGGTGGTGGCTGCGTGCGGTGTGCAGAGGAGGCGGGGATGGCCGGAGCAGCGCACGGAGAGGGAAGGCGAGGTCAACAGCGGGGCGGCGGGCGGCTGCAGCCGCAGGACGAAGCAGCAGGAGGCGGCGGTGGTGGCGAGCAAGGACGGGGCCCAGGCGTGGCGCGGCCGGATGGGCGAGCGCGCGCGCAGCAGGATGCAGGGAGACGGCATGGCGGGGCGCGCGCCCAGGCAGGGCAAGTCGAAGAGGAGGTAGGGGTCCCGAGCTCGTTCTCGTGGTCGAAGAGGAGGTAGCAGACGATGGTGGTGCGGGCGGAGAGGAAGGAAGACGGGAGGGGCGGGGCCGGCGAGGTGGCGTCATGAAGGAGGTCGGAGGCGCGGGGAGAGGGCGTCAGGGGGCATGGTCGTTCCGATCCTGATCTGGATCGGGGGAGTGGGGGAGAGAGCGAGTGGGAGGTGCGTGGTGGTAGTGGGTTAGGGTTTCCGTCGGGGTGGGGATAAGGGGAGTGGGTGGTGGCTGGCTGGGCCGGCCTGGTTGATGAAGCCGAATGGGCCAAGGGGCCCAATGGGGAAAGGGGGTGGCCTTTGCCCCCTTTTTTTTATTCTTTTACAGTTTTGTAATTTTGTTGATCTAATAAATGAGTATTGTTAAAGGTGCCACTTAGCACATAAATAGTAGGCAAGGTTTGAAGCAGCACCCGAAGTTCCAAATAATTTTGAATAGTTTAACTATTTGTTTAAGTTGAAATGGTTCAAATAATTACTTGTGATTTAGTTTTAAATAGGTTAGGGCCACTTTAAATATTCAAATGAAGCTGGGTCCTACATGACAAAAAGTTAGGGAATATTTTCAACCCATCAAACACTTTAGTTTTGACTTTTGAAAACTTTAATTGTTTTAACTTTAATTCAAATTTTTGTGTAAGTGACTTGGGAAACTCAAGTTTGGCAAACTCTATTGACTAGTAGAAAAACGGTCAAATGTGAACTCTGTTACATGGCCACATTTCAATGTTTTTTAAACTTATTTGAACTCCGGACTTCTTTTGTGTTCAGTATGCAGCATTTAAAGCGACGTCATCAATATCCAACATGTTCTGACATCATTTGTTGTTTTCGGTCATTTACCTAGCTAATTGTTTAGAGAGCTAAATGATCGTGAAATTGAAAATCAGTACAAAATGAATCCTGAAAATGTTGAAACTTGGCATCGTATCATCATATCACCCGCATAGCATGCGCGAAAAAGTTGAGAGGGTCACGGCAAAAACTAGACGCACTTCGTATACAAACTGGACCTACTCTTTCCGAGTATCAGGGTTTCGGACGAGAACTCATCTGTTACATGGCCACTTCAATGTTTTTTATACTTATTTGAACTCCGTACTTCTTTTGTGTTCAGTATGCAGCATTTAAAGCGACGTCATCAATTTTCAACATGTTCTGACATCATTTGTTGTTTTTGGTCATTTACCTAATTGTTTAGAGAGCTAAATGACCGTGAAATTGAAAATCACTACAAAATGAATCCTGAAAATGTTGAAACTTGGCATGGTATCATCGTATCATCCGCATAGCATGCGCGAAAGAGTACAGAGGGTCATGGCAAAAACTGGACGCACTTCGTGTACAAACTGAACAAACTCTTTCCGAGTATCAGGGTTTCGAACTATGCAAAAATAAGTAATGCAGAAAATAAAAGAACTATACAAAAAAATTACTCAAAAATAAATAGAAGAAAATAAATAATGCAGAAAAAAACTATATAAAAAACTACTCAAAAATAAATAAATAAAAATAAGTAATGCAGAAAAGAAAAACTATATAGCAAATTTGTTGGCGCACTGCCCTGTGGGTCTACCAGACCTAGGGTGTGCAAATGCAGGCCCAGAAGGGCCAGCAGACTCACAGGGCAGCGCGCCCTAATTAATTAGGCCTAGAAGCCTGCTATATAGAGGAGTTGGAAGAGGTAGCCGCGGCTTGGTTTATAAACCAGTGCGGCTGCCCTTCGCCGGGCGAGGTGGGACTAAATTTTGGGGTGGTAGCGCAAACTCTAAATACAGCAAAAAACAACTAAATGAAAAAAGCCCACCTACTGGGCCACAGCGGCCTGCATACGACTAGAAACCCAACCTGTTGTTGGGCCAGGATGCAGGCCCGCAAGCCCAATAGGCCCCACAGGGCAGAGTAGCAGAGGTAGGCCCAGAAGGCCTGCTTTAGAGAGGAGCTCGAGACTGCAGCGGCGGCGGGGCTTATAAGCAGGTGCGAGTGCCCCTCGGCTAGCGAGGCAGGACTAAACTTTTGTGCACCGTGGGTGGCAGCGCACCCCCTTTAGTACCGGTTCGTGGCTCCAACCGGTACTAAAGGGGGGGGGCTCTATAGTACCGGTTCGTGGCACGAACCGGTACTAAAGGGGTCGTTTCCCGCCGCTTGGCCTGGGGAAAATAGGCCTTTAGTACCGGTTCGTGCCACGAACAATTACTAAAGGCCAATCCTATATATACAGCACGTACGAAAATTTCAGTTTCAACTCGCCACTTCGTCTCCAACCTCCGCCGCGCGCGCCGCTCGATCCCATCGTCGCCGTCCGTCGTCATCGTCGCTGTCACCGCAGCCGCCCGTCGTCGTCGTCGTCTCGCGCGCTGCCGCCCCGAACGCCGCCGCCGTCCGTCGTCATCGCCGCGGCCGTACGTCTCTCTCTCGCTCCCGGCTGCACACACATACACACACATACACACACACAACGGCGGCGACCCCGCCCCGTACGCCGGCGCCCCCGCTCATACGTACGGGGCGGCGGCACCGCACACACACACACATATACCACACATGCACACATCACACGCATACACACATACACACATACGTACACACATATACGTATATATACACACATGCATACACACACATACACACACATTTTTTTTTCTGTTTTTTAGAAAAGTTAATTAGATGATCGAATGTTAGATTAATGTCGAATGTTAGATGAATTAGCTAGCTAGAGAGAAAAATTGTCGAACTAGAGATTAGAACTAGCTAGTTGAATAATTAATATAACTAGTTTATTTTTAATAAGGAAATTTAGGTATATGAGATTAGAACTAGTTGAATAATTAATATAATTAACTAGTTTATTTTTAATAAGGAAATTTAGGTATATGAGATTAATTAGAACTAGTTGAATAATTAATATAACTAGTTTATTCTTAGTAAGAAAATTTAGGTATATGAGATTAGAACTAGTTGAATAATTAATATAACTAGTTTATTTTTAGTAAGAAAATTTAGGTATATGAGATTAGAACTAGTTGAATAATTAATATAACTAGTTTATTTTTAGTAAGAAAATTTAGGTATATAGAAAATTTAGGTATATAATTATTATTTGTTAATGAATTAGATAGAAAAGTTAAATATATAGTGATGTCAATTGAATATATAGTTAGATATATTAATGTCAAATGTTAGATGAATATATATATATATTTGGCTAGATATATTTGTTTAATGTTTCACCTATATGAACATAGGAAATGTTATCTGACGACGAAAAAGATTTTATTATGTGCGAACACTGTGAAGACCAGCGCGGCCTGTGAGACCAAAATTTCCTTGTTGATGGTAGGCGCTTCAACATCAAGCTGGATGAGACATTCGAAGTTGATACAGTAAGTCACTTTGTCAATTATTATTTGAATGCAAAACTTATGCTTCATTTGCTTCAACTTATAATTTTAAATTTTCACTATTATACTAGCGCATCCCCTGCCATGCAAGAATTTTTGTCTTGGATAAGATAAGTTTCAGTGCTATAGATGATATGGAGGTAAAGAGAGTTTACTTGAAGACGCAGCATGGGTATACTTTCAACGTCAAATTATATAATGGAGACACATACACCCATTTTGAATGCAAAACTTGGCAAGCACTATGCAAGGCTTATGCATTTGAGCCTGATATGGTTATCACCTTTGATATTCGTCCGGAAGATGATATTGAAGGTAATATAGACATCTGGGTCGATGTGCAAACGCCTCCAGTTCTACCATTTGGTGAGTTTTTCTCAACCATGCATGCATATGTTTATGTCTTTCGTATAGTTTATTCAAAAATAGTTGACAACTATTTTGTATTGTGAGCTTATTTCGGTTCAAGCAAACATGTTCGGCGCTTGGTAGACAGGACCTACTACTGTCCCGGGGCTCAACTAAACTGCGAGGAGATAAGTCATTATGTTTCATGGCTTGAGGATCTTAATACTGTCAAGACAAATTTTTTCCCTACACTTAGAAATGTTAGTACTCAAAACGTGCGACCAATGGTGATCGTATTGAACTACGGTCACATCTATAATCAAAAGATGGTAAGATTTTAAATATTTGTCCTTAATTTAGTGCATCTTTTGCATACATTATTTTTGAAGATAAACTTTCATTGCTTAGTATATTAATTACTATACGATGTTGTTCAACAGGGACTTCCGATGACAGTTGTGCCCCAGTGGATCGAGACAAAAGGTCGCATGTCAATGGTTAGCTTATGACCAAGATTTCCTACATTGCAAATGAGTGCATTCAGGATTTCTAAAAGCGAAGAATGCTTAATAGTGAAAGATTGGAGCAAAATTGTTAACGATCGCAGAGAAGTACTAGGGGGCAGTACGGAGAAGCGCAACCCAAGATTAGGAGACAGATTCATCTGCATGCTCCAGTATGATGAATCCGGAGAGCTATACATGTTCTATGCTATTCTACCTGAGAGGGAGCAGCAGGATCAGTAGCTACTCTTCATGCTCTTAATTAGTACTTGTCTCATGGATCCGTGTCCTGAACTTCGATGTTGGTGATGATTATGTTGAACTTGATGATATCTCTTTGCTTCTGTTACAAAGTGAATGTTTCCTCTTTAAGCTAGCCAACGTTGATGATGAATTACATAGCTAGCGGTAATGACTATGATGATTAAATAGTGGTAATTAGACGACCACGATGATTTTTAGCTAGCTAGAGTTTATTTATTTATTAATATGCGATGATGATGATGATGACGACTACAACTCATTATAACGTAAAACAATCCTAAATTAAATTGATAACACAAATTAAATTGAAAAATACAAAATAAAACAAAAACCCACAACCATTTAGTACCGGTTGGTTTTACCAACCGGTACTAAAGGGCTCCCGGCCCCCGGAGCTGGCTCGTGCCACGTGGTACCCCTTTAGCACCGGTTCGTGCTGAACCGGTACTAAAGGGGGGGCCTTTAGTGCTGGTTATGGAACCGGCACTATTATTTCGGCACTAAAGGCCCTTCCGAACCGGTGCTATTGCCCGGTTTTCTACTAGTGGAAGGTCAGTAATTTCAGTTTACGACCGCCAGCTTTTGACCTTCAGTTTTTGGTCACAAAAAGGTCGCAAATGAAAAACTATGACCTTTCAGCGGCCAATAGTGAGGGTCACAAGTTAACATATTTCTTGTACTATGCTGGTAAAAAAAAGAGGGCATCCGAGAAACAAAGCACAAGAAGAAGTGTCCGTACGGCTGTACGGGCAGACAAAAAGAAGAAGAGAAAGAACTTCAACTCCAACAAAAAGACAAAGTAGTCGCTGGGAGATCCTGCCCGACTGCTCAGCAGTCGGCCCGAATCTCGGGGGCTACACCCAGCGGGTGCGCTGACGCGCCCCCGCGAGGAAGAAGACAAAGTAGTCGCCGGGAGATCCGACCCGACTGCTCAGCAATCGGCCCGAATCTCGGGGACTACACCCAGCTGGTGCGCTGATGTGCCCCTGCAAGAAAGAAGACAAAGTAGTTGTCGGGAGATCCGATCTGACTGCTCAGCAGTCGGCCCGAATCTCGGGGGCTACACCTAGTGGGTGCGCTAGCGCGCCTCCATGGAAGATTGTAAGAAACAAAAACTAGAGACAAAAGAAGAGTTTTGTCCGGCTGCCAGCAGCCGGCAGAAGAGAATAAAGAAGAAAAAGGGCACTGCAAGACGCCTTGCCGCCTGGCCGGTCGAGCCTGACCGGCCGGGACCCCCTTTCGAGCACTCGGAGGCTTGAAGGCTACACCCAGCAGGTGCGCTGGCGCGCTCCGCGAGCGCGGAGCCGCGCCGGCTGTCTTCGGCAAACTCCGCCTCGCCTGAATAAAAATCAATGTGAGCTCCTCACCCACATATTTTTTCACCACGAAAGCACGGATAACCTCGAGCGATGCTCGGGGGGTTGTCCCAGCATTTATTACAGTTGCATCACTGTTCGCCCCGGCGCCAGCCAGAGTTGGCCCAAGGGCTGGCCGCTTGGCCTGAGACGTTAGTTCCTGTAGATGGCTTAGTATAGTGCGTGGTACCAAATGCCCACTCTTAGTCACAGACCGCGGAGTGGCTCTCCGGCTAGCAAGAGTGAATGCTGGAGACCACCCACGCGAAAAACATTGGGGAAGAAAAACGGTTCGGGCTACCCGGTCGTTTCCTTTACGAGCATCTGCTCGGTCGAATCTGCTCCCAGAGTCTGAGTACTGTACACTCCACTTCGCAGCCCACTCTCAGCCACAGACCGCAGAGCGGCTGTCCGGCAAGCGAGAGCACAAGCCAAAGAGCAGAGGGAACACGAAAAATATTAACGGGGCTCGGACGAAACCGAGTTGGCACCCTCCGCAGAAACTTGCAATGCTAAAAGCAAATATTTGATATCTGCGTGGACAAATTTGTCCTTTTGCATGATCATTTCCGTGGGGACCCCCCCCCCCCACTCCTCGCTCGGAGGCTCGGAGGCTACGTCAACACCCGCCAAAAAACCTCCGCCCAACTTCGCCAAGTTGCCCGGAGGCTCGGGGGCTACTGTCGGGGTAATTGACCACGGGTACCCCGAAGACGGCAAGACGATATTTCAAGACATCGGGGCTAGCAAAAGCCCCTCAGTCCGACTGCTCAGGCCACCCCAGATGGCCCCCTATCCGACTGCCCGGGCCGACTAATCACCCGGCCTATTACTTCGGCCGACTGCTCCAGCCGGCCTGCTGCACGGAGTCGGCCGCTGCACCGACCCGACATCGACACCGACGAGATGGCTGTACCGGAGCACTGTTCACGTGTCACCTCATGTCATCATGTATAGTGTCACTTGTCCCTGTGCACTATTTATGAAGTGACCCAGGAGACAAGCATGACACCCCACCATACCCCCTTGCTCCCATGCTACCACATAGCTTACATGCTAAGCTAGCCATGCCTATATAAGGCACACATCCATCCATCCATCCACCACACACTCTCAGCGTAAGAGCACTCACGGGAGCACACACTCCCACGGCCACACATGGCCAAGCTCATGTGCCACACTAGCTAGCTAGCTCTTATTGCTATTGATCTCGGATACAGCTCCAGGAGCACTTTGTACCGCCCGATGTACACCCCACATATATACTCAGACATGCAGGAGTGGGTATTATCTCTCCGAAGAGCCATGAACCCGTCTACTCGCATACCCGTCCCCGGATTCTCCGGCAGCAGTCTTGCCCTCACACTCAATCCACCCTGTGGCATTTGTCGTCTCACCCCCCCCCCCCCCTCCCACTTAACAAGTGGAATCTTAGCTAAGTGGTAGACCCTTCTTCACCATTGATCTGCGTTCCAATGGGGTTTGAGAATTCTCTATCATCGTTATGTTGCTTCATATATGAAGGGAAATCGAAGAAGAGGGTCATGATGTCATTGAAGGATGTAGTACCCCATGCAAGCTCGATGCTGATAATCAAGGTGTATGGGCTGCGTAGACTAAGACCCAATGCGTGCACATGCATGGAGTCTGGGTTGTCATGAAAGGTAACGAGGCGGTCAACAAGACAATGGACCTCCATAGCCTAACATGTGCATGTTGTAGTTTTTATGACCTTATGAGAGAAAAATACAATAAAGGAAGCTTGAGATGCTCAAAAGGTGTGTATACATGCTTAAGGAGTTGGTCGAGAGGATGTCCATGAAAGTATGTGAATGTGTCGGTTGTTATGTATTGGATATAACAACCATGCTCTCCTTGACACTTGTGTATATGGGCCAAGCTCATGGCCCCATCAGCACAATTCTTACATGCATTATGTGACTAAATTCGAACTTTAGTTTTAGGGCTTATGATTGGATTGTGCATGGGAGTCATCTGTCGACTGTGATAGCCTAATTTGGACATTTTGTTAATGAATGGACTATTGAACATCTCACACATGTTTAAATTAGCGAGAGAAAATACACACACATGCCATTTTTCTTTCCCTTTGTTTGATCGCACATCAACAGCCGCCTTGCCAGGAGCAAACACATGTTTCTCTATGCATGGTTACACAGATAGCAGCAATTCTATATACTAGATAAATATTGGCATCAAGTGGCTCCTGTGTTGCAATGCAATGGACAAACGGAGAGTTGACCTCAGGTCTCGTGTGAATCTACCATGACTGTGACTCTTCGAATATCAACTTGGATACATATATTTCGGCCCAAAACTTTGTACATCTGTTCAGAGTTTTAAGTAATAGATAAGAAGACATACGATGACCTTGAGAAGTAGCCTGCATGTTTTGAAGATTAATTCTTGGCAACCACTATTATTTCCTTTTCCTCCAACCATTCTTCACACTTTTTAGTTGGCTGTGCCATCTCCATAAATCCCTTTGGGCATGCAAAAGATCAACTAGTAGTTGCGTGCGAAAACCACAACTTCTTTTATTAGGTAGTGTCCATAGGAATTGAAGGACAAGTCGACAAAAAAAATTAAAGAGGAGCCAGAGACCTCACATATATAGAGGACCATCACCACCAACATCTCTAATGAAATGTGCTCCAATGACTTGCATCCTCCCTGCTATCAGGGTCGTTCCTTCCGTGTGCAATACTGGGACATGGTACACCCAAATGTGATGCTAGTTTGCACCGCAGAGGTGGAGATTGGCACCAAACAATCTGGGCTTGGGAAGTGTTAGGAAGGCATGTGTACGACGGATCTAGGTATATTGCAGTAGCCTGGTTAGTTTTTCGGTATATAGTCATATTTGCACTGCTGCCCAGCCAAGATATACGCCTCTAGAGGGTTGAAGCACCGTCAGGTCACAACTACATAGTACTGCAATTACTGCACAGACTGCATTTGTCATTTGTTGCATCTCCAATTTGTTGCAAATAACCATGAGTGTAAGTTCGGCTTGGGAAAGAAACAATCACTGAGTTGCACTTGTAGTTAGCTAGTATAGCTGCCATTTATGCACTTGTAACCAGTGTGCAACAAACTCAGATCAAGCAAGGAAAATAACACAGGGCCAACACGGTCCTTTGAGGCAGTGACCATCAATCGTTATGCCCCCGTGTTGTGTTGCGTGCGTGTTTCGGTGTAGCTGAGCTTGTAGTGTAATAGGTTGCTCTCCAGTACGTGTTTGTGTACTGAGGGAAAGCCAGCTTATCTTCGCTACACACGTGTGGTTTGCATACTCGTGTGGATCACAAGCCACTACAAAAAAAAACATTTTTGACGACCATGTATGGGGTTGTTAGAAGTTAGATTGTGGTCGCTAAAGATCAATAACGACCATAATCTGATGGTTCTTTGCCGTTGTTAAAGACTCCATTGTTTAAATTAATAATGATTGCATACATTTGCTGGTCGTCATTCTTGTCACGACAGGATGGTTTGTCGTTGTCAATCTTGAGGCAATAACGGTCACAATTGTACTATTGACGACCATTTTTTCATCACTAATAATTTGTCCATAGTTGATTGAAGTATCATTAAAGACCACTTTATATTAGTAATTATCATTCTCTTTACCATTTTGATATCCTTCAATGACCACCTGTAGAATCGTGAACAACCACTTTATATACACAGCGAGTATTAAAATCCACATTAATTTAGAAACAAAAGAATGTGAATAATGAAAGGATTATAGCCTCCCTTATCAACAAAAATAAGGTAAATTAACAAAAATGTAAACATACTATTACGGAATTAAAACACTGTTTAGGAAATTTGAGTAAAAAAAGCACACCTTAAGCACTCATCTCATGACCAATTCACATGCTCGTATGTAACTGAAAAATGAGACAACTACAAATGATAATTATTCATGGCTTATGGTGTCTCATCGGAATATGTCTTTTTTTTCGAAGATTGAAAAAAAGACAACTACAAATGAGACAATGATGATCTCCCTCGATTGAAGAGATCATGAGATATTGTCTCCCTCGTATGTAACCAAATGGGCCTTTTTCGAAAAAAAAAGACATATTCCGAGGGGTTTTTTGAAAAAAAAAGCACACATTAAGCACTCATCGACATTGTCTCATTTGTAATTAAACATCATCGGCCACACGGCTCGCTAAAGAGTTTACTACTCCACACTTTCCTCTCTAGGATTTGGCTCTTTGGTACTCTCTCTCGGTTCAGCTGCAGCACGATGCACTGTTCCTTCTTTTTTTAAAAAAAATCGCTGACGAGACTCACCAGAGGCAGTGGGGCATGTGAGACGACAAAGCGACCTGCAGGATCCAGCTCCCCTGGCTAACGGTGTGTGCTGTTGGGTCACTCATATGTGGGCCAGGTTCCAGCGAGCCCATATGTCATTGCCTCATTGGTCGAGCTGCACCCTGATGAGGATCCTCTTCCCAGCCACAGTGTGTGATATGACCAGAAAGGGGTGGACTCCCACGGACTAGCATGAAAAACCTAGGAAGTGGACTAAGAGCACTCGGCGACTCCACCCACCAAAATTGCATCTGTCGCTGTGCTGTCTTGGGATGTGTGCAACTTTCGTGTAAAATAGTTTTGTCTGCCAATACACGTCCATAGCGTATGCGTTAACAATATGTACCTGTCCGTCAGCATTAACTGTAAATGCATAGGGGCCAATAAGAGTACTGTACAGTTCGGCTGCCTAATCAATTCGACCTTCCTGCATCAGGGTGGACACGGTCCGGGCCAGTCCGGTCCCTGACCGAGCCGCCGTTTGGACCGGCCGGCGGCGGTCCCCTTTTCCTGCACCGGACCGGCGGAGGTAAAGCTCGGGCCGGACCGAGAGGACCGCCCATGGCGGCGGCGGCGGCAGCGACGTGGTGACCACGGCAGCGGCGACAGACGACTCCGGCGAGCTCCTGGACACGATGAAGACAACTGCATGGTCGAGATCGGCGACGGTTCACACATGGCAGAGACGAGACGCGGTGGCGCCGGCCAGGGCGCATCTGTTAGCCGCTTATGTTTGTTCCTGCAGATTTTCCGTTACATGCAAGTATTTTAGCGCGTGCATGAGCCCATGATTTCGTGTGTGGTGGCCTTGCCGTGAATAGTGGATCAATTTTGACGTGGAGATAGTCGTGGGATGACGCCTTAATTAACGGATCGAACCTCGTTTCTTTTGTGGTTTCTGTTATTTGTTCGACGGAATAAAAGGAAAGGAAAACACCCACAATTTTCTGTGTGCGAGCCTTGCTGTTTCTGCCATCCCAGCGTTCCTTGCCCGCTACCCTGCATCGTCGCTAGGATCGTTTTAGTATCGTGCCATCCTACGATCCGATTAAAGCAACGGGCTGCGCTAACAACCTAAGACCAACTGACCAAGTCACAAACTGAAGAAAATTCTAACTGACGAAGCTGAACTTTTAACAATACAATTACGCTTACGCCTGACGAAACTGAATGTTTGACAACAACTTTTAACTGACACCGCGGTCACCGCGGGAACGACATACGGTGTGCGTACGTGTGTGCCGCCGCTTGCCGTGTGTGCCTGTGCAGATGCCGACTACGTGCTGGGTCATCCATCCCATCACCTCGCCTCCATGGACGTGGAGCCACTCGTTGAACGGGCTGTTCTCGGCGAACTAGAACACCATGTATGTGTAGCCACCGTGCATGCAGTGATGCAGAGATCGAACAGGCAAACGAGGCTCGACTGTTTAAAGAGAGCCAGAATGCTCACCTCGACGCAGCGCCCACGTCGCCGGCGGCAGTTCTCGGTCGGACCGAGCGGCTCGGTTAAAATGCGGACCGGACCGAGGTGCTGAGTGGGCCTACTTTTCCAATCCGGACCGACCAAGTTTGCCAGCGAGGCCGGACCGTTCGGTCCAGTCCTGTGCGGGCCACGAGCGGGCCAAAAAGCCCGCTCGCTGCGTCCACCCCGACTCCTGCACATACCTTCACTAGTTACGCCCGACCCCAGGAAGGTGAATCCTAAACAGCGCTCTAAGCGCCCGTTATAGTGTTATCGGTACAGGGCGCACACCCCCGCTCGGCAATGGGCCAGCCCATTTGTCATGTTATTCCTTTTTGTAAACTGCTGCAAAAATGACGCTGGTGTGGGTTTCGAACTCACGCAGCCAAGTTTATGTACAAGACACACTAACCACCCCAGCCAACCTTCCTTACGTGCTAGCAAACAAGTTTGTACCTCTTTTAATTCTTTTTTTCCATTTTTTCCTTTCTTTTCGTTCTTTTCGTTTTATTTTTTCTTTTTTCCAATTCGATGCAACAACTTCATCGGATTTTATGAACTTTTTTCTAAATTTGATGAACTTTTTTCAAAATAGATGAACATTGTTCTAATTGGATAAACATTTTCCAAAATCGGTGAACTTTTTTCAAATTTGATCAACTTTTTTTGAAGTCGATGAACCTTTTTCAAAATTCCTTGCATTTGTTTTCAAATTCGATGAACCTTATTTTTAAATTCGTGGACTTTTTTTAAAATTTATGAAAAAAATTCAAAATAAATTATTCTTTTTTCAAATTCGATGAACTTTTTGTAAATCGATGAACTTTTTTTTAAAATTCGTGAACTATTTTTTAAGTTTGTCAACATTTCTTCAAAACCGATGAACTGTTTTTCAATTCGATGAACTTTTGTTCAAAATCGATGAACTCTTTTTCAAAACAGATGGATTTTCTTTCAAATTGATGAACTTTTTTCAAAATCAATGAACTTTTTTCAAAACCCATGAACTTTTGTTCAAAATCAATGAACTCTTTTCAAAACCTATGAACTCATTTTTCGAAACGATGAACTCTTTTCAAAATCGATGAACTCTTTTTATTTCTTTCAAAATGGATGGAATTTTTTCAAAATCGATGCTATAATCAATGAACTTTTAGATAAATTTATGAAATTTTCTTAAAATCGATGATCTTGTTTTCAAATTTACCTTTTCTTTTTTCAAAAAGATTTATATTGGCTTTACTAAGGAAACGTTAACTAGGATGGTTTTTCTAGGAGTGTATAGAAGAACTAGTTTGGTGTAGTGGTTATAGCATCAAGCCACGAATGATCTTGTGCTAGGTTCGAATCCCACTGTTCCCATATTTTCAGTTCGGATTTGTTTTTTTCTTCTTCATGTCTGCTTTGTTCACTTGGTTCGTGGGCCGGCCCGCTACGCGTCGCTAGCGAGCGCCGGTACAGCTAGCCGGCGCCTGAAGCGCTGGTTAGGAGCTCCCCCCCAGGAAGACTCCATTGCTAGATCTGAGGAGAGGGAAGAAAGCTCTCGCCCTAGACTACTGTTCTTCTTCCACCCTAGTCTACTATCCCGTGTGTTTGATCAGCCAAGAAATCATATTTGCATACAAGTTCGAGCAGTGGTGAATCTTGGAGAACAGAGATGATTCCGTCGCCAGATCCGCAGCTAGATCCGGGAAACGGCTTCCATGGAAGCTAAACTATCATGTTTTTAAAGAAAATCATTCATTTTCTTACCGCACAACCTGTTCACCCCGAAAATTCTTTAAACTGCTTTTCAGTTGGAAGATCAGATAGCAGACGAGTGCGCAGCTGGCTTAGCAGTCACGGAAATGCACGCTCTATCTACAGTAGCGGAAGCGGACGAGGTCGATTCATCTAATGCAAGCACGGAGCATCACATTCGAACTATACTAGATGGAGAACTTGCATCGAAATAAAGAACACCCAATCTTATAGAGGTCGAAAGGGAGAACAGCGGCTGGGTCAGACAGTTAGTAATTCTTTGTTATGACCAATTATATACTTTGTGTGTACAATATGACAGCTTGATTTCCTAATAAATAGTTAGGGATCTAGGATTTGGTATAATTTTGCTTAATAGAAGGCTCTGGTTTGTTCTTAGTATAAGTATTTGTTCTGAAACAGCTCTGTTATGAATATTATTTAGACCATGTGTATTTTTCTATTTCCTAAAATTAGCACAAGTGTGATGTAATTATTAGATTTACAGTCATAGGCACGGTGCGATGCCAGACAGAATTAGTGCTATGGAGTTGGAGAGTTGAGATGGGAGTGGTGATATGGGTGTTTGTTCTAGGTGGAGAGTGAATGGGGTGTTTATAAGGCAGGATAGGAAGCCTGTGTGGTTGTTGTGTGGTAAAGTGGTGGACTGCTAGCTGGTCGCCGTGGTGGGACATACTACATTGAATTTGCCTGTAATTTCTGCAGGCATTTAGTTTTTGCATGGTGGTTAGGCTGGTTGTAATGAAGAATATCATATGCTAGTATCATGCATATGATACTAGTGTATGATACTACATTTGTAATGCATAGTATCATATGTTGGTATCATAGAGGACTACATTTATTGCCATGCATGACACAAAGTAGCACATCATTTAATATGATACGGTATCATGATACTCAACCGTCTCTTTCTTCATTTAATTCCATCATCAAAATTGCTTAGTTGGCATGCATGATACTACTTATGATACTCACATTACGGGCAGCTTCTGAGCTTCGGTCTCGATGCATGCATGTTGTGCACAGGACAAACGGAGATAATTAAGGTTGTGTGATAAAGTTTGTTACGTCGGTAGTAAGTTATTTGTGTAAACATGAAGGACGGGACTTTAAGTTGACCTTTAAGGAAAGCCAAATTGTGGAACAACTTCAGTCGAAAAAAAAATTGTGGAACAACTTCGTCGGAAAATATGAGTACAGTCCATTTGTAATTAATAATCTGAGGGAAGTGTAGCATGGGCAACAGAGTCAGGCAAACTTGTGGAAAAAAAATTTACATAAAAATTTGATAAAGTGGAAATGATGTTAATATTGCAAACGAGTCGATTTGGTACATAAAATATTAAAAAAATATTACATGGTAATTGGAAGTCCGTCTCACGGGGGGCAGACACTGCTTTAACGAAGAAACAAAGGACATGATCGAATTGAAATTACGACTAAATGATTAGTCGATAGATTGTCTGCAAGACGAAGGAGGAAACTAGATAACTACGACATGCTTGGGCAGTTTCAAGCGACCTTGCAGCAGATGAACATCACTGGAAACTGAATGAATAACAGAAGAGTGATGATGCAGCGGTGGGACTTGTGGTCTTCGCGAGATGGGACAGTGAAGAGCCTTGGCCACTTGGCGCGTATGACATTGATGTGGTTGTCCTCCCATTTGCACAAGTTGCATTTAACTAAACAAAACAGCAAAAAACAAGACGAATGAGGAAGGAAATCATATGATATGCAATGAAAACAACGAAAACAGATTTGGACATAAACACTCGTGTTCGCAACAGTAAAAGTTCTTCCCTGGCTTGATTTTGGTGCGAGAAACCCACCACTAAACCATCCTGTTGTTGCAAAACGAGCATATTATGAGGGGGAGGGGAGGCTCCTCATCGAGTGGAAGAAGGCAGGACGAAGAGCTTGACATGGGCTGTGTTGAGCTTGACCTGGTTACCAGAACCATCTATCTATGAGGTGAATGAAACGAATGGATATGGGAGATGTGAGGAAGATGAACTTAAATATGAGCATGACCAGGGAGGAAGATGACTGTTGCGTGTGAATTGCCTAAGAGCCGTTGCCGGAGCGGGTGCATTTCAGAGGTTGGTAGTTGGGCAGATGGTGGTTGGGGAGATGGTGCATGAGGCCGGCTCCACCACTTTGGGCAGAAGTTTCTGCCATCAGGACATAAACGCGTCAGCTTTAGTACGGACATATGCAGCAGGGCATGCTGAATACGTGAGAGAGAATGGGTGAATACAAAACAGCTAATATAGTGATTGTGGATCCTGAGGAGAATTTATGAAACAGATTTCAGGATGGGGAGTCGCCGAGTGCTCCTATGCAATTTTGAAGAACCTATACCTACTTTGTACTAGTGTTTACATAGACACGACAACTCCTCATAATGTCACTTAAGATAACAAGCAGGGCTCGTGTTGCTACGAAGTGCACATATCACGAGGCAAACCGATCATCCAGATATAATGTATCGTGGAGCTCGGCCTGATAAAGAACTTTGCCTCGGAGAGCCGCATCGACAACGAAGGGCCGTCGTGCTCGAGTCAGATCGTCATTCCTCCGGTCTATCCAACATCCTTTTTCACGGCAAGCATGGAGCCCTGCATCAGCAAGTACAGTGTCATAGCGCTGCCGCTCGCGGCGGCCATAGGCAGCAGCCGGAGCTCTGGCCTCCGTGTGAACATTCTTCGGTGTGCTTCTGCAGGAGCAGCTCATGGGCAGACTGCCGGAATGAGCATGGTGCCGCTGACCATGGAACTGACTGAACAGGAGGTTACCCGATTTCACAAAATTTCTCATCGCCGGTGGGATTACATTGTCGGCGAGAGTAGCTGGAGTTGCAAGGGCGGTTGGGGTTTCATTATGTCGTGCACTGAGGCGGCGGACGGAAGACGGCTCTGATGTGGATGGGAGCCGAGCGTCTCCCTACTTTGCAGAGAATGCACTCTAAATTTAATTGAATGAGGCAAAGGTTTGAGAGACAAAAGTCATTTTTATGCATTGGTGATTTCGGGGATCTGCTAGCTGATACTTAATTGCCTAAAAATTATGTCCTCAAATTTAACTTTTAAGGCATCTGCTAGAGATGCTCTAACAAGATCAGCTTAAGTTCCACGAACTGAAAACATGGTGCATACATTTTGAGATACCAGATATTTTCCACATGTGTGAATTCCTTCACCGGGATTTCGTTTCAATAATTTTTAGCACTTTTTTTTTAGTTTTTACCAATAGGGGAGAGGATACATATTTTTATGCCTTCAGCCATATCTCGGATGGATGTGTTTTCTACTTGCCATCATTTTCTTAGTTCACCAATCTTGTGGGTGTCAGCACACTTTACAAAGAACATCAACATTTGTTTGCCTATAACAGATTTTTTTTTTTACCTTCAGATGTCATTTTAATAGTTTTTGGTGTCATGACAAAATTCCTTTTTTATTGATTATTATATTGGTGTTAATATGTACCATTTTATTTCCTCGAACAATTTTTAAGTAATACACATGATAATTATCTTGAGAGAAACATCAGAATGGGGAACAGTTTTGTCCAAGATGTCCTATTGAACTGGACCACCTTTCGGCATAAAAACCTTAGCAAACTAATAGTGTCACTGTAGAACAAGATTTCCTTATATTATCTTGGAAGTGGAGTAGTTTTTATAAAAAATACAACCTCCCTAAACGACCATGTAGCAAAACTTGTTATTTCGTGACAAAGATGAGACGGTTCAACTTTTTTTGAGTTGCAATATTGGTGCTTGTGTGAGCGCCGGCAAAATTTTGGAAGTTGCAGCTAGTTCGTACACACATGGAGGCTAGTTGCATACAGCATATTGAGTTGTGCCTCTTGGCCGTGTGTTCGATCCATGGAAAAGTTAACAAGTCGTATCTTCTTCACCATTGATCTCTGACACAATGGAGTTGGGTCATTCTTTATCATCGTTATGTTGCTTTACGTATGGAAGGAAATTGAAGAAGAGGGTCATGTCGGCATTGAAGGAAGTACTACTCCATGCTTGATGATGATAATTAAGGTGTATGGGCTGTGGAGATGAAGATCCCATGCGTGTGCACGGTGTTTGGGCGGTCGTAATAGGTAACGAGGCGGTCAACAAGACAATGGACCGCCATAACCTAACTTGTAGCTGGTGTCGTTGTTATGGCCATATAAGAGAAAAATACAATATAAGAAAGCTCTAGATGATCTAAACGAGATGTAACCATGGTCCTTGATGACCATGCTAAGAAGGTGTGTATCCAGGCACTTAGGAGATTTGATCTTTAATTTAGGGCTTACGCTTGGATTAACTGGGAGTTCTGTGCCCACGGTAATAGCCTATTTGGACTCTCCTTTTTAGCCGCAAACCTAGAACAATAGTTCTATGGGAAATTTTCATTAATATAGCAGTATGTTAGAAGGGGGGAGGACCAAAAGAAAAAGACATTGATCTCCAATTAACCAAGTCCTGCTCTAGGTATGACATCCATAATTCAGAGGTTATTATTTATCCAATGAGCAAATTGTGCTGGATACTTCTCCTTTATTTCGAATTGGAGGAACTTAAGATCAGCTTCGGAGGCAAATCTCTAGTTCTGAATTAATGGTTGAGTGGCTCTGAATACTTTGCCATTTCTTTGAACCATATATTCCAGCATCCTAGCATAGTTATCTCCAAAGAAAAAGGCTTAGGCAGTTCTTCTATCGAAAACTGAGTGTCTTCATAAACAGAGAAGCCTGTTTTTTTCCTAGGGATCAAAGTTTTCCAACAGTGATGTAACAATCCCAAAGTAAGTGCGCAAGTGTTTCTTCCGCTTTTTCATTACAATTTGGGTGGTAGGGATCATCTAGTTGCATTCCTTTTCTTTTCAACATAGCTCTGGTATTAACCCTTGAGTGTGCCACCATCCAGAAGAAAATTTTATGTTTAAGCTCAGCCTATTTGGACATTTTATCAATGAATGGATGAACAATTCACACCTGTTCCATGAGCAAGAGAAAATACACACATGCCTTTTCCGTTTCCTTTTGTTTGACTGCACGTCAACAGCCGCCTTGTCAGGAGCAAACACCAAGGTTACCCGCATGCCTTTTGTCTATTCATGGTTACATTGATAGTGCCATTTCTTTACACTAGATAGATATTGGCATCAAGTTACTCCCATTTTGCCATGTCATGCACAAACGAAGAGTGTGGCCTCATGTGTCGTGTATCAACCACGATTTTGATTGTGACTACTCTTCCAATGTCAACTTGAATACTTAGGTTTTGACCCAAAAAGTAGTGCATTTGTTCAGACTTTTAAGTCGTAGATAAGAAGAGATATGATGAGCTTGAGAAGCAGTCCACACGTTCTGAAGATTAATTGTTGGTAGCCACCATTAGTTCTTTTCCTCCGACCATTCTTCACACTTTTTAGCTGGCTATATGCCATCTCCATAAAACCCTTTGGGCAAAAGAGCAACTAGTGGTTGTGTGCCGAAACCACAACTTCTTTTATTCGGTAGGGGCCGTAGGAATTGATGGACAATTCGACACACACTAAAAAGAGGAGTGAGAAACCTCGCATATATAGAGGTCCATCGCCACCTAACATCTCTTATAAAATGTCCTCCAAAGTCTTGCCACCTCCCTGCTCTCAGTGTTGTTCCTTCTGTATGCATCACTAGGGCATAGTGCACCAAACGTGGTGCCATTGCCAGCTTGCATATCACAGGTGGAGAATGGCAGCTAACAATCTAGGCTTGGGAGGCACTAGGAAGACATGTATACCATGTATCCGGCTATATCACGGTAGCCTGGTTAGTTTCATGATATATAGTCATATTTGCACTGCTCCCAAGGCTGAAGATATGCCTCTAGAGGGTTCAGGCACCAGCGGGTTACTACTACGTTGTACAGCAATTAATGCGTTGACTGCATTTGTCCTTTGTTGCATCGCCAACTTGCTGAGAATAACCACGAGTCAAACTCTACGTCTGGGTTGGACAAGAATCAATCACTGACTTCTAATTGTAGTTAGCTAGTATAGCTGCTATTTACACTCGTGTAACCCGCGGGTAACAAACTTAGCTCAAGCAAGGAAAATAACACGGGAGAGACATGGTCCTGTGACTCCGTGTTGTGTTGCGTTGTGTTGTGTCGTGTTGTGTTGCATCCGTGTTTTGCCATGTTGTGCCAACACAGATCGATCTGGCTACCTTGTAGTAACTGGCTGTCCCATACGTGCTTGCGTACTGGTGGAAAGGCAGCGTATTTTCACTACAAACGTGTAGTTTTCATACAGACTTGGCTGGATCACAATCCACTACAAGAAAAACCGTTTTTAAAGATGGTATATTTTTTTCAAAAAGGGGGTCATCCCGGCCTCTGCATCAGAATGATGCATACGGCCATCTTATTAAGTAGATAAGGTTGTAACAAGGTCTCAAAGTCTCCAACCAAAACAAAAGCTCACTCAGAGCCAAATAGGCTAGAAATACAAACTAACCAAATCAGGGATGCCACAACCGCCTGGCTAAAGCGAGATAGGCACTGGTAGAAAAAGAGGCTTCCATACGCCCCCATTAGTCCCCAAAACAACCGAACCGCGATCAAAGGGGTCTTTAGTCGCGGTTCGGGAGAAGACCCGCGACCAACTACCTGGGCCCAGCGCGCTCGGTCGACAGCTGGCGGACGGGAGGGGCTTTAGTCCCGGTTGGCGTGGCCAACCGGGACTAAAGGTCCCAGAAGGCCTTTAGTCGCGGTTGGCCAGGCCAACCGGGACTAAAGCCCATCCAGCTGGCGGACGGGAGGGGCTTTAGTCCCGGTTGGCCTGGCCAACCGCGACTAAAGGCCCATCCCTATATATACTCGGCTCACTTCACAATTTTCAGAAGGTGGTGGTGGGGTGGTGGTGGGTTTGCTTTTGGTTTCTCCTATGCACACAAGGTGTTTGATGAAATGCCCGAGAGCCTGAAACAAGCCACACTTGAGCTTTCTCATTTATTTTTCCTCCGCGATCGCGGTTAGCAACTCGAACCTTTCATGTGTCATTGATAAAATACGCATGTGTGTAGTTCATTGTTTAATTTGTATTATTTCTAGCTAGTTAGTTTAACAAATGCATGATGGTTAATTATATACTTTATATAATAATAATGCAGATGAATCGGCAATGGATGTACGGTTTCCGACTCTCCGGCGAGTTCACTACGGGTTTGAAAGATTTCCTCGTAGTGTTAAATGCGAACAAGCAGCAAGGTTTTATTATCTGTCCATGTGCTGTCTGTAAGAATGAGAAGGGTTACTCCTCCTCAAGAAGAGTTCACATGGACCTGCTTAAGCATGGTTTCATGCCAAGCTATTATTGTTGGACCAAGCATGGAGAAAGAGGGGTTAGAATGGAAGAAGATGAAGAAGGGGATGATATCGATGACAACTATCGTGATCTTTTCGGTGATACTTTCATGGAGGATGATGCTGAAGGTGGGGAAGGGTTAGGTGAAGGTGAAGAAGAGGCACATGATGAGCCCGCTGATGATCTTGGTCGGACCATTGCTGATGCACGGAGACGCTGCGAAACTGACAAGGAGAGGGAGAATTTGGATCGCATGTTAGAGGATCACAAAAAGTCGTTGTATCCAGGATGCGATAATAGTCTGAAAAAGCTGGGCTGCACACTGGATTTGCTAAAATGGAAGGCACAGGAAGGTGTAGGTGACTCATCATTTGAAAATTTGCTGAAAATATTGAAGAGTATGTTGCCGAAGAATAATGAGTTGCCCGCCAGTACGTACGAAGCAAAGAAGGTTGTCTGCCCTCTAGGTTTAGAGGTTCAGAAGATACATGCATGCATTAATGACTGCATCCTCTACCGCGGTGAATACGAGAATTTGAATGAATGCCCTGTATGCACTGCATTGCGTTATAAGATCAGAGGCGATGACCCTGGTGACGATGTTGAGGGCGAGAAACCCAGGATGAGGGTTCCCGCCAAGGTGATGTGGTATGCTCCTATAATACCACGGGTGAAACGTCTGTTCATGAACGAAAAGCATGCCAAGTTGTTGCGATGGCACAAAGAGGACCATTCGTCCTTGCCAAAGATGTCGCTCAGGTTTTTTATTTAAAGGACATGAGTAGCAAACCGAGGAAACGGAAAGATAAGAAAACGATCAGTACATCATGCGATGATCCAAAGCGTCACATTGTTCTTTCAGGGAAAAGAAACATCGTGGGAGTGGAGGACAAGACAGACATGTCAGAAGATTATAATATGTTTGGTGAAATTCCGCCCTTCAAAGTGAACACTGACCCAAGCATTAAGTTAAATGATGAGGATGCTCCATGGATACGGCACAATCGTAAGCAAGCAGGGACGTACAAGGGAAGAATTGATGTGTAATAATTTATTGTACCAAACTTTGTATTTGGTCGATGAACTGAATGATGTATCAAACCTTTTGTCAAACCTTCAAGGGATTTTAAAATGAATTAGTTTTATTTTTCTAATTTTTTTGATATATAATTGTATTTTTAAGATTTTAAAATGTCAGAAGATTTTAAAAAAGGAAAAAGGAAGAAAGGAAGAAAAAAAAGAAGAAAAACAAGAAAAAGGAAGAAACAAACAGAAGAAAAAAACAGAAGAAAAAAGGAAGAAAAAAACAGAAGAAAAACAAGAATTTAAAATGAATTAGTTTTATTTTTCTGATTTTTTTATATATAATTGTATTTTTAAGATTTTAAAATGAATTAGAAACAAAATAATATAAGCTTTAATAAAATAAATAAGTTTTTTGTTGTAAGTAGAAACAAAACAAAATAAATAAAACAAAAATGAAAACAAAAAAAGGCAAAAAAAAGAATATGCCACCTACTGGGCCACCACGGCCTGAATACGACTAGAAACCCATTAATGGGCCAGGATTCAGGCCCGCAGAAGGCCCAGTAGGCCCACAGGCTCATAGTAACAGAATAGGCCCGTAAGCCTGCATTCAAGAGGAGCTCGAAGTGGTGAGCGCAGCCGCGCTTATAAACCACTGTCGAAGCCTCTCGGCTAGCGAGGTGGGACTAAACATCCCACCGCATCGCGCCAGTTCAGCACAGACCCTTTAGTCCCGGCTGTGGAGGCGGACCGCGACTAAAGGGTACCCTTTAGTCGCGGTTGTTGTCCCCAACCGCGACTAAAGGGTCTTTCTGCGCGGGAAAGGAAGCGGCGCCAAAACCCTTTAGTCCCGGTTGGGGAGGGGGACCGCGACTAAAGGGTACCTTTAGTCGCGGTCCTCCTCCCCAACCGCGACTAAAGGTGCGTCTATATATACTGCACTTAGCAGTTCTGCCGCGGCATTCTCCTCCTGTCTCGACGCCGAAGCGCTGCCCCAACGCCGATCGACGCCGAAGCGCTGCCGAAGCCGACGCCGACGCCGACGCCGAAGCCCTGCGCGCCGCCGCCCCCGTCCCCAGTGAGCGCCGCCTCCGCCCGTGCCGCCCTCCGCCCGCCGCCCGCCGCCCTGCCTGCCGCCCGCCGCCCGCCGCCCTGCCTGCCGCCCGCCGCCCGCCGCCCTGCCGCCTGCCGCCTGCCGCCCTCCGCCCGCCGCCCGCCGCCCTGCCTGCCGTCCTCCGCCTCCCCAGAAGAAAAAACAAAAAAAAGGAGGAAGAAGAAAAGAAAGAAGAAAAAAAGGAAGAAGAAAAAACAAGAAAGAAAAAGGAAGAAGAAAAAACTGAAAACCAAATAAAAACCAAATAAAAACCAAAAGAAAGAAGAAAGAAAAAGGAAGAAGAAAAAAAGAAGAAGAAAGGAAGAAGAAAGGAAGAAGAAGAAAGAAAGTAAAAAGAAAAAGGAAAGAAGAAGAAAGAAAGAATAGAAAGGAAGAAGAAGAAAGGAAGAAGAAGAAAGAAAGAAGAAGAAAGAAAGAAGAAGAAAGAAAGAAAAAAGAAAAAGGAAGAAGAAGAAAGAAAGAAGAAGAAAGAAAGAAGAAGAAGAAAGAAAGAAAAAAGAAAAAGGAAGAAGAAGAAAGAAAGAAGAAAGGAAGAAGAAGAAAGAAAGAAGAAGAAAGGAAAAAGGAAGAAGAAGAAAGGAAGAAGAAGAAAGAGGAAGAAGAAAGGAAGAAGAAGAAAAAAAGAATTTTTACTTAAAGAATCTTATTTTTTAATTCCTCCTCCTCTATGTCCCCTTAATCTTATTTTTTAATTCCTTTATACTTAAAGAATTTTTACTACATGCAGGAGTGACATATGGCGGACGACAGAACCGAGCCGCTTAGGGATCCGGAGGCTGAACGTTATTTAATGGACATCATCAACAACGAGATTCCTTATGTGCCGGGCTCAGAATATGAGCAACAAGAGGATGTAGTCTCTTCTTATATGAACCTTGACGGTGACGATGATCGAGAAGGTGAAGGAACGGACATTGTCGACGGAGGTCAACCGTCAACAACCGACGATCTCCAATTGCAAGTAGCAACCACCTCCGGCGAGGTATATATATATACATTGAGAGCCTCTCGTGATACAAACTTACTGAAATGTGAATACATATGTATTAACGCGCGCGACTCTCTTTCTTTTTTTAGCCCTCCGGATCGAGTACGACAAAGCAGCGTGGCAAATCCAAGGCGATGAAAACAGGAGAAACATATGCCATTGAGTCTGTCAGTGAAACCGGCAAGCCCCTACAGCACACCTCAAAGTTTGTCAACCAATGCGGAGTCGTTGTTAGAGACAACGTCCCGATCACCTTCCAGGAATGGAAAGAGCCAAAGAAGGCACGTCTTGGTTTCAGTTTTGTCGACAAGAGAACGAAAAAGGATTGCTGGAGAAAGCTTATAGAACATTTCATTCTACCTCCGGAATACAACAAAGTCGATGAATTCGGTAACGAGGTTCCGGGTGGACGTCAGAGGAGGAGGCTAGTTAAAGAGTTCGCTCTTCAGAAGATGGCCGATGCATTCCGGAACTTCAAGAAAAATTTAACCCGTGACTATGTCAACAAGGGCAAGACTCCGGATTTCAATGGACAATATGAGAAACTGAAAGATGATTGGCCAGAATTTGTGAGGCAAAAGCAATCGGACCATTTCAAGGAAATATCGAAAAAAATAAGGATAATGCGGCTAAGAAAAAGTACCATCATATTATGGGGCCAGGAGGATACCGCCTTGCGGACCCTAGGTGGCAGAAGATGGAGGAGGACCTGAGGGTGCGAGGAATCCCTCTAGGTATAGAGGGATGGGACCCAAGGGCCAAAAGCTGGTGGTACGGGCATGGGGGATCGCTAGACCCGGAGACAGGGGTGTGTGTTCACCGGCATCGACGCTTTGCTCCGACCCAAGCCCTTATTGACGCAATGACCCAAGCTCAAGCGGGCTTGATCAAGTTCAACAGAGAGAAAGACGCACTGACTTTAGCCCTCGGGAATGATGAACACGGAGGACGTGTACGAGGCAAAGGCAAAGTTTCGTGGAAAGTAGGGTTTTCCCAGGACAATGACCCGTACGGTTACAGAAGCCGTAAGAGAAAGACGGACCGGGATGCAGATCTTATGACGAAGTTTGCATCGGAACTCCATGAGTTGAAGCAGACCGTGCATGAACTATTGAAAGAAAAATCGGCTGCAGGGCCGCATGAAGATCATGAAGCGGATTGCGGAAGCCAGCAGCGGAGAAGCAGCGTGGCTTCCACGGATGCCCCGCCTGGTGCTAGTGCACCGATGATCGAGATTCATGCACCGGAGCCTCACTACCCCGTGGATGATGTAAAGAAGATGAAAGACTGTGGTCTGCATTATCCCGTGGGGAACGTTTCCACGAAGGTAGCTAGCGGCAGTGCTTTACCCTGTAAACCTGGAGCACTCCACCACAACAACCCCATTCCATATGGCTATGCTTGTGTCACGGTGGAAGACATAGTCCAAGGGTTTGAGGACCTGGAGATTGACAAACCTACACCCGAAGGGGATAGCAGACTTGGAGATGTCAAGCGCCAGTACATTCTATGGAAAAAGAAGTACATAGTGTTTCCAGACGAGGCGCCAAGGCTAGCAAGTCCACCCCCCTCCGATGGTGGTGGTGGTGGTGGCGGTGGTGGTGGTCGTGGTGGTTCACCTACACCTCCTTCACGCCATTCGACGCCGTCCCCCGATCCACAACCTCCGGCGGGTACGACGCCCCCCAATCCTCCTTCGGCGGGTACGACGCCCCCCAATCCACCTCCGGCGGGTACGAAGCCCCCCAATCCTCCTCCGGCGGGTACGACGCCCCCCAATCCACCTCCGGCGAAGAAGCAGAAGCAGGCGGACAGCAAGGAAACCCGCTCCTGGACTATTAACCCGGACCCTTATGTACCTAAGACCACAAGGGTACCGGAGCCATCGCTGAAGCCTCTCCTCCCAAGGCCTGGGGAACTTAGTGAAGCTGACCTCACATTGGCCGCGTCTACTGATTATGAGAAATGGAAGGCGGATATGAAGGCGAAAAAAGTGCCTGAGCCCAAGCAAGTATTCACTGAGAAGCAAAAGAAGTGGGCTAAGGATTTTTTGACGACACCGTCCCAAGCCGAGCTGAATATGCCTGACGACTATGGACATGAACTTCGTAGGCAAGCAAAAATATTGAAGGAGGAAGAAAGTAAAAAAAGCGGGAAACAAGTTGACCAGCTCGGGATGCAGAAGAAACAATCGATCCCCCCGCTCATAGTGAAAGCCGGTCCGGAAGAGGACCCCGAGATCATAGCAGCTGCGGCAGCACTTGGATTGACTGTAGCGGCTGCCATGAAACAAGCGTCCGAGATGGGTTTGACTGTTCGTGCCTTCTTAGGCCTTGAGGAGGCGCCTGTAGGTGAGATAGCATTCCAATATGTGCGGAAGGGGCCTCTCGTCGAGCCTGAGAAGGAAAATAGTCTACCAACACAAATGCGAAATCTGCTACGTTGGTACAAGCAATTCATAACATGGGCCGACAAAGAATATGTTTATGCGGATGTTACACATGAGCATCACATCAAACGGTACTCTGTAGAAGTTCATATGAGTGAATTATTCCAGCTGTTCAATCTGCGCGCCCTCGACAAATCTATGCTGAGTTGCTACGTTCTGTAAGTGATTTATTTCTACCTCATCTCGTTCTTCATTGCCTGCACTATATATATATATTGTCCTAACTATATTGTTGCGTACGCTATTATGCAGATTGAAGATTTGGGAATGCAAAATAAGAAACATCCATGATGTTGGGTTCATTGACCCACATATCGTTAATGGACATGTGTTAGAACATCACCACAAAGACATGGAGAAAGACCTGTACAAGTTTCTTAGAAAGCATCAACTCAAAAGTCATATTCTATTTCCTTACCATTTTGGGTGAGTGTTTCTCTCTTGTGCCCATTCTATTTTGTTTACTCCATGCATGGTATGTCTAATCGATGAGTTATGCATGACTGTGCATATAACGTGTCCGCAGGTTCCACTGGATTCTGCTAAATATTGAACTTCACACCTCCACAGTTCTAATCATGGACTCTAAGGATTCGGATCCAAAGCGTTGGGCCGACATGAGAAAAATGCTGCAAAAGTAATTATTTTCAATCATTTGAGCTCTATATCGATCGGTCTCTTCATTTCCTAATATCAACTAACTAATAAATCCCTTATTCATTTAATTTTCTTTGCCCTGTAGGGTTTGGAGACGGTTCTCAGAAGAAACTGTCGGTGAATTCAAACATGAGCTAGATTTCAGAAAGTTAGTTAATGTGGATCAGCAGCCATCGGGGACCGATCTATGTGGATACTATGTTTGTGAGAACATCCGGAGACAAACCACTGAGCGGAAGGCATCGGCTAGTGTGCGGAACGCGATGGATAACTTGCGGAGGAGGCTTAGTCCAGAAGCTCGCTTCCGACCAATTCAAGAAGAATTAGCAGGATTTTTCATGAGGGAAGTCATCAATCCTAAAGGACAACACTATACCGAGGATGAAGAAATTTATATGCATACCCGAGATTGAAACTTGTTCGAAGTTGTATATGGTCATCCATCCTAATTATGTATGGAAACTTGTTCGAAGTTGTATATGGTCACCCAAGATTGAATATATATTATATATTCCTCTTGAATTCTTCTTGTTTGAAATTTCATATGCATGTATATAGTAGCGTAGAATATGTGTACTGAAACTTCATCAAAAATAAAATAAAACACAAAATAAAATATAAAACAAATAAAACACTACAAATTAAAAAGAAACCAGGTTTAGGGGGGCTAAAACCCTAAACCTGCGGAGGAGGCCTTTAGTCCCGGTTGGCCACGAGAGCCGGGACTAAAGGTCCTCGGCCCCGACGGACCACGGGCGCCCACGTGGCGGGCCTTTGGTCCCGGTCAGCCACAAGAACCGGGACTAAAGACTTTTGTCGCGGTCCGTAAGAGCCGCGGCTAAGGGGGGGGGGGTCTTTAGTCGCGCTTATTTAGTCCCGGTTGCACAGCCGGGACTAAAGGCTGTTGCGAACCGGAACTAAAGGGCTTTTTTCTACCAGTGAGGTAAACTAATTGCCTATCCAATTACATGACCGTCATCCAAACAGGTTGAAGATATCCCGAGCTACCATCTCCCAGCGGATAGACCCAGTAACCAAATGCTTCCTGGCCTCCATCGGAGTGAGTAGCGACCACGAACGGATTAATGCAGTGGCTCGGAAGATAACCTGCACAAAATGAGATCGTGATGTTCTATTAAAAACCAAATCATTTCTGCAATTCCAAATAGTCCACAGCAAAGCGCATACTCCCACACGAATATGTCTTGCTAAGTCAGGCTCAATCCCATTAAGCCATGTCCCAAATAACATGTTAACAGAATTCGGTGGAGTAATATTGAAACCAATGTGGACGGTACGCCAAAGAACTTTGTCCAGCGGGCAATCAAGAAACAGGTGTTTAATTGTCTCATCCCGATCACAGAAACTACACCTAGTAGATCCTGTCCAATTACGCTTTGTCAGGTTGTCCTTAGTTAAAATGACTTGTTTGTGGACAAACCACATGAACACTTTTATTTTCAAAGGAATTTTGACAGCCCAAACATGCTTGGAGGTACGAATGAAGCTCGAATTGATAACATTAATATACATTGATTTAACTGTGAATACTCCAGACCTAGTTAGCTTCCAGCGTAATTCTTCAGGTTGCTGGGAAAACTGAACCTCCATCAGCCTCCTAACTAGACGGAGCCATTCTTCCTAATGATTGCCTGCTAGCGACCGTCTAAACTGAATATTAAGGGGGATAGATTGAAATATCATTGCAACGAACACCTCACGACGTTGAACAATACAATATAAAGACGGGTATTGAATGGCCAAGGGTGTCTCTCCGAGCCAAGTATCCTCCCAGAACCATGTACTAGCACCGTTGCCAATAATAAACTTTGCCCTATTAAACAAGGATTGTTTGACTTTCATGAGTCCTTTCCAGAAAGGCAAGTCAGTCGGCCTAACTGTCACTTGTGACAAAGTTTTGGTCTGAAGGTACTTGCTACGAAGTATTTGTGCCCACGTGGCATCAGTCTCATGGGATAGCTTCCACAGCCACTTACAAAGAAGGCATCTGTTCTTAACTTCGAGATTCTCAATACCAAGCCCCCCTTGGTCTTTCGGTCTACATATGATATCCCATTTATAGTCGGTACTTTCTTTTTAGTTCATCACCCTGCCAGAAGAAACGCGATCGATAAAAGTCCATTCTTTTCCTAACTCCAACTGAGACTTCAAAGAACGATAAAAGAAACATAGGCATACTCGTGAGCACCGAATTAATCAAAATTAGTCGGCCTCCGTATGACATGAGCTTGCCCTTCCAGCAACTCAGTTTCTTTTCAAATCGGTCTTCGATGCACTTCCATTCTCGATTTGTCAGCTTACGGTGGTGGATTGGTATACCTAGGTAAGAAAAAGGTAACGACCCCAAATCACACCCAAACAATTGCCTATAAGCCTCTTGTTCTTACTTGGCTCTACCAAAGCAGAACAACTCACTCTTGTGAAAGTTAATCTTAAGCCCGGTCAATTGTTCGAAAAGGCATAACACCAGCTTCATATTTCTCGCCTTGGCCAAATCATGCTCCATAAAGATGATTGTATCATCAACGTGCTGAAGAATGGATACACCTCCATCAACAAGATGAGGTACTAAGCCACCTACTTGACCATTCTCCTTAGCCCTTCCTATCATAAGTGCTAACATATCAACCACAATGTTAAACATGATAGGGGACATCGGATCTCCTTGTCTTAGGCCTTTATGTGTCTGGAAGTAATGACCAATATCGCCATTCACCTTAATTCCAACACTTCCTTTTTGCGTAAACGATCTAACCTGGCGGCGCCAGGATTCATCGAAACCTTTCATACACAATGCCTGTTGGAGGAATGGCAATTTGACTTTATCGTACGCTTTCTCGAAATCCACCTTAAAAACTACTCCATCTAGTTTTTTAGAATGGATTTCATGGAGCGTTTCATGAAGGACAACCACCCCTTCAAGGATGTTTCTATCCGGCATGAAAGCAGTTTGGGACTGTTGCACCACAGAATGCGCAATCTGTGTAAGCCTATTAGTCCCGACCTTGGTGAAGATTTTGAAACTAACATTAAGAAGGCAGATCAACCTGAACTGCTCTATTCTCACAACATCCGTTTTCTTAGGAAGCAATGTGATAGTTCCAAAATTCAAGTGAAATAAATGAAGCTGTCCAGAGAACAGATCATGAAACATAGGTAACAAATCCCCCTTAATAATGTGCCAACACTTTTTGTAAAACTCAGCCGGGAAACCATCCGGTCCGGGAGATGGTATATGGAGTTATTAAAAGTTAGATTGTGGCCGCTGAAGAAAAATGACCACCACAATCAGATGGTTCTTAGCCGTTTTTATAGACTCCATTGTTTAAAGTAATAATGATTGCATACATTTTCCTGCCGCAACTCTTGTAATGACGGGATGGTTTGTCGTTGTCAATCTTGAGGCAATAACAACCATAATTATACTATTCAAGACCACTCTTTTCTTTGCTATTTTTTTCCATGGTTGACCGAAGCATCATTAGCGACCACTTAGTAATGAGTAGTCTCTTTGCCATTCGATTAACCTTAGGCGACCACTATATTTATAACTTCAGTTCAACCACCTGTAGAATCGTTAACAACCACTTTATACATACAGCATCCAACATTTGAATATAAAAATCCACATTAATTTAGAAGCAAAAGAATATGAATAATGAAAGGATCATAGCCCTTTTATCAGTATAAATCAGGAAAATTAATAAAAATTAAACATACTATTATGGAACTAAAATACCATTTAAGAAGTTTTTTCAGACAACCATTTAAGAAAATTGAGTCAAAAGCACAGCTTAAGCACTCCTCACATGACCAACGTACTTGCTCATATCTAACTGAAACACAAGACAACTGCAAAAGATAATATTTATTAATCTTCAATGAGGGAGACTATGTTTGTTCGAATGAACTTCATCGGCGATTAAAGTGCTCCTTCATGCTTCTTTATAATACAGTGGACCATCAGTCCTACAAAACATTGAGTAATTTATACAAGTCATTCCATGTAAATAATTTGACACAAAATGTAATAGCATATCAGTGTATGAGAACCTTTCAAGAGGACTGTTACTTAGAGGTCTACCAGAAATAAGAAGATCAATTTCCGACACTTCTTGCACCACACCATTCAGCTTTTCTTCGAGTACCTGTTTCTCTTGCTCAGAAGCTTCCATGTGGAATATAGCACTGAATAAGTACTTCTTGCACCACACCATTCAGCTTTTCTTTGAGTATTTGTTTCCCTTGCACATATAGTTCCAAGTGTGAATATAATTCCCTTGACCATGGAACCAGCTGAAGCTGTTGTGCCGGATTTCGTGAGATTCCTCGCGGCCAATGGGATTCCGGCGTCGGCTTTGGTTGCCGAAGGTGTGCGGTGGTGCGGGGTTCCATTTTCTTGGTCGTCGGGGCAGCGGCCGACAGGCGGCGCAGGTTCCAGCAGGGGCGGCGGATTGGAGCCGAGTGTCATCCTACTTTTGCTGAGAAAGCACTCCATTGGACTAAATTTAAGGGAATGAGACAAAGTTTTGAAAGATAAAAGTCAAAATAAATGTGCGTTAATTATTTAGGGGGTCTGGTAGGTGATGCTTAATTTTCTAAAACAAAAAATTTCTCCTTAAAGTTGTTTGAGTCATCTGCTAGAAGAGATACTCTAACAAGATCAGATCTAGTTTCAGGAACTGAAAACATGGTGCAAAGATTTTGAGATACTAGGTATTTTCCACAGGTGTTAACTTCTTCACTTGAATTGTGTCTAAGTAATTTTTAATTTTTACCAACAGGTTTGAGGATACATGTTTATATGTCTCCATCCATATCTTGGATGGAAGTGCTTTTTACTTGCCCTCATTTTCTTCGGTTTTACACTTGTGGGTGTTAGCACACTTTTCAAAGAACATTCACATTTTTTTTGCTTATAAGTGGTTTTCTTAATCCTATTTCAGTAGTTTTTGGTGTCAGGACAAAATAAAAAAATCCCTTTATTATATGGGTGTTAATAGTAATACACACATTATATGCCCTCAAACAGTATTTAAGTACAATACACATGATACGTTATCTTGAGTGAAACATCGGAATGGGGAACAATTTTATCCAACAAGTTCTCTTGAACTCGATCACCTTTCGGCACAAACACATCTTAGCAAACTAAAAGCATCACTCAAGAACAAGATTTGCATACACTATCTTGGAAGTGAAGTAGTTTTTACAAATGAAAATCTCATTAAACGATCGTGTAGCAAAACATGTTATTTCGTGACAAAGATGAGACGATTCAACTCTTTTTTTCAGTTGCGATACTGCTTTCATGGCCCAGTCTAGTAATGAATCCAATGTAAGTGTCATTTGAAAAAACTCAACTTTCTATATGGTTTGAAACTTAAGGCTACTATCGCGACTAACATGGATATAGTTTCTAGAAACATAGCTCACCAACTTTCTAACAGAGCTATCAGTATGTAGTACTACTTAGCATTTGTTTTCTTGTCAGGTTGACCCGTACAGTTGGATATGAGCACATGTCGCCCTTGTTCGTGCGGATTAGCATTCCAGCTTAGCTTGATGCGGTTAATTGTTTGGCTTCACTACAACAGGATCAACCCAGTCTTTCTTATACTAGATGTTCAATTGTTTGTTACTGTAGCATCATGTTTGAGCACGTGTGGGACTGGGAGGTTGAGGAATCGGGATGCGCGAGGCAGCAAACTAATCCACACGAGGAATGGCAGCCTGGCTTGCTGCCGAGATACAGGATCGAGCAGGTCAAGAGTAGCTTGAATGATGCAACCAGCTAGCATCACAACGACATCTTATTGAGCGGAAATAGGAACAAGCAATCCACACTTTCTGTTATGAGATTCCACAAGAGGGGTTCTTGTGTTCTTGTGTTCTACCATTAAATTTAACTTGTTTGTATTTATTTTGTAAGGAAGCAGTAATCAGCTTATGCTACCGTCTAAGAGAGCGTTCAACTCAGAAATTACACTACCATTTGACAACAACGCCGAAAAGGAAAATAGTACACATGTAATGTTTGTTTTGTCCACATTTGTTTGGTATCAACCAAGAGACAGCGTACTGCCATGATACGTATTAGAAAGCAAAAGCAAAAAATAGCTTTTTAAGCATAAGAGAATCAACATAACATGCCATTTATCCTGTGCCTGTTACAAAATTCTGCATATATGAAAAATATTGCACATTTATTACAAAAATGTTGCATAACCTGCCATTTATCATGTGCCTGGTACATACGACATGATACAGTTGAAATCAATGGGTCACTACTCCCCTGCCAATCAAACATTTTACTTGACTTTGGCAAACTCTTTCTTATAAACACGGCGCAGCACATTTGCTTTAACCATTTTCATTACGTATCAAACAAAGGGCCACGCATGATATGCATATCAAAAGTAAGAGACAAGAGTTACCTTTTAAAACATTTGGGAAATCAACATGACAATTCTGCCAGTGTAATCATACTGTGTTACATGCTACAAAAATATTGTGCAGGTATGAAAATACTGCACCTAACATATTTTCTGTTTGGGGAGAATCTGCACCTAACATCAAACACGAATGCAAAAAGAGATAATGAAAATACTGCACCTAACAGTACTAAAAAGAAAACAGAGCAAGCCTACTTATAGTTGAGATCAATGGTACCCACCCACCCCCACCCCCTTCAAACTAACCTCCTGAACTCATTCACTGATGTAGAGTGTAGATAATCATAAGAAGAGCTGTCCTCCATGGGCCCACACTGTTCTTATCTTAGAGCAAAATGATCTTCACATTTAGGGAACCTTCATTGATAATAGGATAAGAATTGGTCACACCTAAGCATTTTCATTTATCCGCAGCAGCGCGAGGCCTGGAATTTCATGAATGGGCGACTTTTTCTTCTTTATCTTATCAAACATCATCGCTTGGGTCATTAGAATTAGCCCTACGATAGAAGTAGAGGTCTGGAGGACACATCTTGCAACCCGGCATGGATTGACCACACCGGCATCAACAAGGTCTTCGAACTTGTCGGTCATCACATTGTACCCAACTCGCCACTCACTTTCAAGAATCTTCTCTGCGACAGTTGAACCATCTGTGCCAGCATTACGAGCTATCGTCATAGGTGGGACAAGGAGTGCCTGGAACAACATTTCAAAAATTTCAGAGTTAGGATCAAATGCAATTGATACCTGTAATTTGCATATGTAAAAAATAAGTTACGAATGCTCTAATGAATGGGCATTTTGAACAAATGCTTCTTTACACTCCTGAGTCGTTATGGGATGTTTAGGTTTATGGTCATTTTACAAACCATACTGCCGATAAGATATAAAAGTAATGGATAACCTACCTTCCCAGCTGATCCAGCTGATCAACCCAGTCTTTCTTATACTAGATGTTCAATTGTCTGTTACTTATGTAGAATCATGTTTGAGCATGTGTGGGAATGGGAAGTAGAGGGAATCGGGATGCGCAGGGTGCCGAACTAATCCGGACGAGGAATGGCGTTCTTGCTTGCTGCTCATATACAGCATTGAGCAGCTCAGGAGTATCTTGAACGATGCAACCAGCTAGCATCACAGGGTTATAAGATTGATCGGAAGTGGAAACAAGCAATCCACACTTTCTGTTATGAGATTCTACAAAGAGGGTTCCTATTTTGTCCTTAGTACTGTTCTTCAATCGGTATCAGATGATGTGCTACATTAGTAGCTCGCTCCCTTAAATTTAACTTGTTTCTATTTTTTTAATAAGTAGTAATCATCTTACGCTACCGTCTGAGAGGCTGTTCAACGCGGAAATTACACTCCCATTTGACATCACCGCCAAAACAGAACAGTACACATGTAGTGTGTTCATTTCACATTTGTTACGTATCAACCAAGAGGCAACACACTGCCATGCATGAAACTTATTAGAAAGTAAAAGCAAAAAATAACTTGATAACCATAAGCAAATCAACATAACATGCCAGTTATCCTGTGCTTGTTCCAAAATCCAGCATATAGGAAAAATATTGCACATCGCACCAATACAAACTTGTACAGACGACATGATACAGTTGAAATCAATGGGTCCAAACTCCCTGCCCAACTACCCCTACCAACCAAACATTTTACTTGACTTCAGCAAACTCTTGCTTATAAACATGGAGCAGCGCATTTGATTTTACCAATTTCATTATGTATCAAACAAAGGGCCACACATGATGAGCGTATCAGACACGAGTTAGCATCTTAAACATTTGGGCCAGTGTAATCATACTATGTTACATGCTACTCCCTCTGTTCCTAAATACAAAGCCTTTTTAGAAATTTCTATAGGAACTACATACGGATGTATATAGACTTATCTTAGAGTGTAGATTCACTCATTTTGCTCCGTATGTAGTTTATATTGGTATCTCTAAAAAGACTTATATTTAGAAACGGAGGGAGTACAAAAATATAGTGCAGGGAAAATAATGCACCTAACATATTTTCTGTTTGGGCGGAATCTGCACCTACATCTAATACCATTACAATGAGAGATAATGAAAATGCTGCACCTAACAGTACTAAAAAGAAAAAGAACCCCACAAAATAAACAATGCTAAAAAGAAAACATTGCAAGCTTGATTATAGTTGATATCAATGGTACCCATTCACCACTGTAGACAATCGTGAGAAGAGATGTACCCACCCCCACACCCTTCAGACTAACCTCTTTTTTTTTGAAAAGGGGTGATTCCCCGGCCTCTGCATTAGAAAAATGCATACGGCCCTCTTATTAGCCAAAAAGTAGTGTCAACATGGTTCCAAAAGTCTCAAAAATAAAAGCACAAACAGCTCACACAGAGCCAAAGAGGGGCTAGAAACACCAACTAGCCGAGAAAAGACGCCACAACCGACTGGCTAAAAAAAGATAGGAGATCAAGCTATCCTATTACATGACCGCCATCCAAACCGGTTGCAAATATCCCGAGCTACCATCTCCCATCGGAAAGACCCAGTAACCAAATGCTCCCTGGCCTCCGTCTGGGTGAGTAGCGACCACGAACGGATCAGTGCCGTAGTTCGGAATATGACCTGCAAAAAATGTATACATGATATTCTGTTAAAAACCAAATCATTTCTGCAAGTCCAGCTAGTCCACAGCAAAGCACAAACTCCAACCCGAATATGTCTCGCTAAGTTAGGCTCAATCCCATTAAGCCATGTCCCAAATAACGCATAAACAGAATTCGAAGGAGTGATACTAAAAGCAATGTTGATCGTCTGCCAAAGTACCATGGCTAACGGGCAATCAAGAAAGAGATGTTTGATAGTCTCATCCCGATCACAGAAACTACATCTAGTAGGTTCTGTCCAATTACGCTTCAAAAGATTGTCCTTCGTTAAAATAACTTGTTTATGGACAAACCACATAAACACTTTTATTTTCAAAGGAACTTTGACATCCCAAACATGCTTGGACGTAGGGATGGAGTATGAGTTAATAACATCAATATACATTGATTTAACCGTAAATACTCCAGATTTAGTCAGTTTCCAGCGTAATTCATCGGGTTGTTGTGTAAGCTGGACTTCCATCAGTCTCCTAACTAGATGGAGCCATTGTTCCCAACGATTGCCCGCTAGCGTTTGTCTGAACTGAATATTAAGGGGGATCGATTGAAAGACCGACGCAACGAACACCTCACGTCGTTGTACAATACGATATAACGACGGATATTGGATGGCCAAGGGTGTCTCGCCGAGCCAAGTATCCTCCCAGAAACATGTACTCGTGCCGTTTCCAATGACAAACTTCGTCCTATTAAACAAAGACTGTTTGACTTTCATCAAGCCTTTCCAGAAAGGCGAATCGGTCGGCCTAACAGTGACCTGGGACAAAGTTTTTGTCTAGAGGTACTTGTTGCGAAGGATTTGAGCCCACATAGCGTCATTCTCCAATGAGAGCTTCCACAGCCACTTGCTAAGAAGGCATTTATTCTTAACTTCTAGATTCTCAATACCTAGACCTCCTTGGTCTTTCGGTCTACAGATGATGTCCCATTTAGCAAGCCGATATTTTCTTTTAAGCTCATCACCCTGCCAAAAGAAGCGCGATCGATAGAAGTCCAGTCTCTTCCTAACCCCAACTGGGACCTCAAACAACGATAGGAGAAACATTGGCATACTCGTGAGAACCGAGTTAATCAGGATTAATCGGCCTCCGTATGACATGAGCTTACCTTTCCAACAACTCATTTTTTTCTCAAACCGATCCTCGATGCACTTCCACTCTCTGTTAGTCAGCCTACGATGGTGGATTGGAATCCCCAGATAAGAGAAGGGTAACTCGGCCAACTCACACCCAAACAATTGCCGATAAGCCTCCTGTTCATCTTTGGCCCTACCAAAGCAGAACAGCTCGCTCTTATGAAAGTTAATCTTTAACCCGGTCAATTGTTCAAATAGGCATAGCACCAGCTTCATATTTCTCGCCTTGGCCAAGTCATGCTCCATAAAGATGATTGTATCATCAGCGTACTAAAGGATTGATACTCTTTCATCAATTAGATGAGGTACCAATCCCCCTACTTAACCATTTTCCTTAGCCCTTCCTATCAAAATTGCTAACATGTCCACCACAATGTTGAACAAGATAGGGGACATCGGATCTCCTTGTCTTAGGCCTTTATGTGTCTGAAAGTGATGACCTATGTCATCATTAACTTTAATTCACACACTACCATTTTGCGTAAATGATTCAACCTGTCGGCGCCAGGCTTCGTCAAAACCTTTCATACACAATGACTGTTGGAGGAATGACCATTTGACCTTATCGTACGCTTTCTCGAAATCCACCTTAAAAATTACTCCATCTAATTTTTTGGAATGGATTTCATGGAGCGTTTCATGCAGGACGACCACCCCTTCAAGGATATTTCTGTCCGGCATGAAAGCAGTTTGAGACTGCTGCATCATAGAATGCGCAATCTGTGTGAGTCTGTTTGTCCCGACCTTGGTGAAAATTTTGAAACTAACATTAAGGAGGCAAATCGGCCTGAATTGCTCAATCCTCACCGCGTCCGTCTTCTTGGGAAGCAGTGTGATAGTCCCAAAATTCAGACTAACCTCCTGAGCCCATTCACTGCTGTAGACAATCGGGAGAAGAGCTATCCTTTACCGCCGACTCTGTTCTTAGCTTAGAGTAAAGTGAATGTCATATTAATGGAACCTTCTTTAATAACAGGATAAGAATTGCTCAGACCTAGGCATTTTGATTTATCTGCAGTGGCGGAAGGCCTGGAATTTCAGGAATGGATGACTTTTTCTTCTTTATCTTATTTTTAGAGGAAAGGTATCAGCCCGACTTTATAAATAAAGCCACCATGCAGCATACACCATTGGACAGTACCCAACACATTAGAGTAGCGACAACACAAAGAGTTTAGAGAAGACAGGAAGTACATGGCTCCCAGGCCAACAAGACGGCACACATGCTGAGGGACTAGATGAAAGAGCACGACAAAAGGGACTACCAACTTCCTCTAGCAGCATGCCTGATGCTATGAAAGGGAGGTAGCTGTAGCCGAACCTTGGAAGTCATCATGTCAAAAGCATCATGATCGGCCTACTTAGTCAATAATCTCCACTGCTACAAGAATAGGCAAGATTTAAGTAAGCAATCAGTAGGGTTAACAGGAAAACTATGCTCAATAGTGAAATTGTTCCTAGTATTCCACAACGTCTAGCAAATTGCCGTGAAGCACACCCAGAACATTCGTTTGGAAACCCCAACCAGGCCAGAGGCGAGGTTCCTAAGATCAGAGAAGGAAGATGGGCTCGAAGACACGTGGATCCAGGACCTAATACAGCACTAGACAAGCTTTGCTAGAACACAGTTAATGAAGATGTGATTTGTGTCCTCCAGCTCACCAAGCGATGCACAACAGTCGGACCCAGGTCCATTACGTTTACGAATTTGATCAGCCCTAGGCAACCGCCCTCCGTAGGCTTGCCACAAAAAGATATTGACCTCGAGAGGAATTCGGGCCCGCCAAATCAGCTTAAACTTAGTAGTAGGGGTCCCAGAGACAAGCTTAGCATATAAAGACTTAACAGAGAAACACCCGGAGGCAGAGTGGGGCTAAACCACCGAATGCTCCCCCTCCGAGAGCATGGGAATACAAGCAACGTTAACAAGCCGCTGTCAATCATCCAACTCTTAATGAGATAGAGAACGCCGGAGGGCTAGGTCCAAGTTATTACCAGAGAGCTCAAAGATGGAGATCTCCGGATGCGGGCAATAGGACCGGAAAGGAAACAACTAGGGGAGAAGCACTGCACCACCAGACAAGCTAAAAGTGAGTGAACTTGTTGTTACGAACGACAAATTTAACATGAGATTGAAACAACAAGCAAACTTTGACAAGGTCTTCCCAAATCTGAGATCTCCCCGAGGAGGAAGCAAACATGGGGCTAGAATTAGGGTAATATTTGGCTTTGAGGATATTAAGCCATAGCGGGTTCTCCGCGCTAGTCATGATCTTCCACCACCATTTGATGATAACACATTTGTTTATGATCGCGATATTAATAATGCCCAACCCCCCAAGGTTCTTGCGTCTACAAATCTGTTTCCATTTAACCAGCCTATATTTGCGTTTGTTATCCGCCGCATTCCAATTGAAGGCACCCCTATGCTTATCAAACCCCACGTGCGTGCCACCCGAGAGAAGGTAAAAGCCCATGAAGAACATGGGAAGGGAGGAGAGGCAAGCACTAATAAGGGCAACCTTGCATGCCTGGGTGTTATATCTGCCCCACCAAGGCATAACTCAGTTGCCCACTTTCATTACCACTGGAGCAAAATCTCTAGCAAGCAGCTTCTTCGGAGAAATAGGGAGTCCCAGGTATTTGAAGGGAAAAGAGCCCAAAGAGCAGTTGAGAAGTTGAGAGACCCGTAAGGCCTCGGCCTCCGACAACCCGGTGACAATCACTTATCTTTTAGCAAAGTTGATCTTAAGCCTCGACAAGGCTTCAAAGCACAACAACAGAAACTTAAGGTGGGCGAGACAATCGTCGTTAAGTTCAACCATGATAATAGTGTCGTCCGCATATTGAAGATAGATAATGCCCTCAGGAACAAGATGAGAGCTAACAGGGGAAATATGCCAGCCGAGGCCACCCTCGACAGGATACGAGATAAAGCATCAACGACGAAATTAAACAAAAGAGGGGATACCGGGTCCCCTTGTCTTAGCCCCCTGCCGTTTGGGAAAAAATTGATGACCCTGCCATTAACCGAGACCGCAGTGTGACCACCCGTCACCAACTACATAATCATGTGAATCTATGCCCCATAAAAGCCCATGGCCACCAGGACCTGACGCGGAGAATTCCAACTGACCTAGTCATAAGCCTTCTCAAAATCAAGCTTAAGGATCACCACCTTGGTGCCTCACACCCGAAGATCATGAACTATTTCGTGACGACACAGGATACCATCGAGAATGAATATCCCTTTGACAAAAGTAGATTGGAAAGGACTAAGGATCCGATGAGCGACGGGGGAAAGGCACATGGCGAAGCCTTTGGTAGGGAATTTCGCAAAGTTGTTGATGAGAGCGATAGGCTAAAATTGTGAGATGATATCCGCACCCTTGACTTTAGGAATGAGGGTGATGACAGCGTAGTTCAACCGAGAGATAACAAACGCCCCCAAACAGAAGCCTTGAATTATAGGACAGATGAGGTTACGCAATTGGGGCCAAAATTTTCTAAAGAAAGGAATGGAGAAGCCATCAGGGCCCAATGCTGAATTAGGGTTGGCCGAGCGGATGATCTCATAAATCTCTTCGTCGGAGAGGGGTGAGCAAAGCTTCATTCTCCTCACTAGTAATCTTCCACTTCTTTATCTTATCAAGCATCATTGCTTGGGACATTAGAATTAGCCCTGCGATAGAAGCAGAGTTCTGGAGCACGCATCTTGCAACCCGGCACGGATCAACCGCGCCTGCCTTAACAAGGTCTTTGAACTTGTACCCAACTCACCACTTGCTTTCAAGAATATTCTCTATGACAGCTGAACCATCTGCACCAGCATTGCTTGCTATCGTCATAGCAAGGACAAGGAGTGCCTGGAACAACATTTCACAAATTTCAGAGTTAGGGTGATATGCAATAGATACATGTAATTTGGATAAGTACAGAAGTGTTACGAATGCTCTAATGAGTGTTTGATCCCTGGGAATGTTTACATGGGTATGGTAGCTAAGTGGTAGAGCCTTCTTCACCATCGATCTGCACCACGGTGCGGTTGGGGGATTCTCTGTCTTCATTATGTTGCTTCAGATATGGAGGGAAATTGAAGAAGAGGGTCATGTCTACACTGAAGGATGTAGTACCCCATGCTTGATGATGATAATTAATTAAGGTGCATGGGAACGGTGGATGAAGAGCCCCATGCCTGAGCATGTAGTTTGGGCGGTTGTGATAGGCAACAAGGCAGTCAATGAGACAATGGGCAACCATATCCTAAGTTGTGCCTGATGTTGTTTTTATGAGCATTTCAGAGAGAAAATACAACAAATGAGGCTTGAGATGCTCTAAACACGATGAACCTTGGTCCTTGATAATCATGCTAAGAAAATGCATATACACGCTCTAAGGAGGTGGTCAAGAGGATGAGGATGAAAGTATCTGAATGTGTTAGTGGGTAGGGCTCTATTTGCCTCGTGTATATGGACCGAGCTCACGGACACATCAAGACAATTCTTTGTTGCAACATGCATTCTATGGCTAGATTCCATCTTTAATTTTAGGGCTTATGCTTGGATTACCTGGCAATCCACCACACACGGTCATGGCCTATTTGGACATTTTATCAATGAAAGGATCAAAGGACTATTGAGCAACTCACACCTGCTCAAATGAGTGAGAGAAAATACACACATGCCTTTTTTGTTCTTTTCCCTTTGTTTGACCGCACATCAATAGCAAACTTGCCCGGAGCAAACACCCGCTTCTTTATGCATGGTTACACATATAATGCCATTTCTTTATACTAGATAGATATTGGCATCATGTAGGTCCCGTTTTTCCATGTCATGGACAAACGGAGAGGTGGCCTCGGGCCTAGTGAATCAACCACGACTGTGACTCTTCCAGCATCAACTTGGATACTTCTATTTTTGACGCATAACTTTGTACATCCCTTCGGAATTTAAAGACATACGATGAGCATGATTAAATTGTTCGCAACAACTATTAGTTGCTTTTCCTCCAACCATTCTCCACACTTTTTAGCTGGCGGCATGCAAAAGAACAACTAGTGGTTGCACGCCAAAACCA
This sequence comes from Triticum monococcum, assembly GCA_034509565.1. Taxonomy (NCBI): domain Eukaryota; kingdom Viridiplantae; phylum Streptophyta; class Magnoliopsida; order Poales; family Poaceae; genus Triticum; species Triticum monococcum. Next base: position 588,201,162 of record CM067845.1, on the reverse strand, counting down.
CAACCTCTTTCCTTAGGTAGGGTCCATATGAATTGATGGACAACTCGACACACAAAAAAGAGGAGTAACAAAACCTCACATGTATAGAGGTCCATAGCCACCAACATCTCTTATGAAGTGTGCTCCAATGTCTTGCCACCTCGCCGCTCTCAATGTTGTTCCTCGCGTGTGCAGCACTGGGGCATCATGCACGAAACAAGATGCTAGCTTGCATCACAGTGGTGGACAATGGCAATTGATAACAATCTAGGCTTGTGAAGCGTTAGGAAGACAACATTGCAAATATGGTGGATCCGGCTATATGGCTCTGGCCTGATTAGTTTCTAGGTATATAGTCATTGCACTGCAGCCCTGACTGAAGAATGAAGATACGCCTCTATAGAGGGTTCAAGCATCAGTGTAATTACTGCACTGTACAGATTGCATTCGTCAATTGTTGCATCAACAATTTGTCTAAAATAACCACGAGTCTATGTCCGGATTGGAAAAGAATAGTCACTCAGTTGTACTTTTAGTTAGCTAGTATAGCTGCTATTTACAGTCGTGTAACCCATGGGTATGAAACTCAGATCAATCAAGTAAAATAACAAAGGACTGACAGGGTCCTTTGACCATCATATCGCTGTGCAGGCCCCCGGGTTGTGTCGCGTGCCTGTTTCACCAAGTTGTGCCAAGACAGATCGATCTGACTAGCTTGTACTAGAAAGCTCTCCTGTACAATCTTGTGTACTGGTGGAAACGCAGTGTGTGTTCGCTACATAGTTTTCACTTTCAGTGACATTTCAGTGAAATTCACTGAATTTCAATAGACACTGAAATATTACGTTTCAGCCAAAATATTTCAGCCATTTCAGTACAACACAAGAATTCAAATATTTTTCAAAATTTTATTTGAATTCAAGTCAATATTTTGGTCATTTGGCTTCGGTTGGTGCTGAATTTTGCTGAAACTAAAATTGAAAACCATCGCTACACGTGTAGTTTGCATACAGACTCAGCCGGATGACAAGCTAGTACAAGAAAAATCATTTTTAACGGATGCCAGTTTGCATCGCGGAGGTGGAGAATGGCACCTAACAGTATATGCTTGGGAAACGTTAGGAGACATGTATATGAGAAAAAGGTTTCCCCCGCTTTGTATTATAAAGCAAACATCCGATACAATCAACGATAGATGCCGGGGCGAAAGCAACACAACCACGCCCGAAAAGAAAAGAAAGAGAAAAAAAGAAAAGAAACAAATGCCGATAACGGTGGCTCGACAAAGACGGCGGAGCCTCGCGACCGCTGCTTCCACCGGAAATCGTCCCCCAAGCTCCGAGACTCCGAAGCGCCGGTACCAATCAACACCCCCAAGAAGGGACGCGGCAATGACGAAGCTGCTGCCAAGGGTTTCCCTCGGTACACGCCGAGGAAAAAGGAAGGGTAGCCCCGACGCCCTCCAGGAAGGTCCGATGGCACCCTCAAGCGCCACCACGTCGGTGTCGGCCAAGCCAACAGGGATTTCTCCCGATCCCATCCTCCACCTCAGGCACTCCGGTGCTCGCAACAAACCGACCACCATCCTGTGCACACGGACACGAAGCTTCCCACGCTGTCTCACCACGGCACCACGAAGGTGGCCTGCACAACGAGGAAGAGGAGCCGGGACTAGGGCAACAACACCGTCAGCATACTGGAGGGCCCCACCTCCACTGTCCACGACGGTAGCCGACCGGACGCCAAAGCGGGAGCCTGCCGGGCCCGTGGCCCCACAGGCCCGGCCGGGCCCTCAGAGGCCCGGACAACTCCCGCCTCCGCGCCGCAGCTGGCATGACGTCGGCGTCGCTGCCCCCCGTCCGAGCTGCTCCACCACCTCACCACACAGACGACGGCGAAGCCACGCCGGGGGCCGGCCCGCTAGGACCCAGATGGGGCCTGCGGGCCCCGATCTGGGCCGGGGGCGCGCCACCGGCCAACCAGCGCCACCACGCTGTCTCGCCGCCAAGGGGTCGCGCCACCACTGAGCGAGCCGCCGGCCACCACGCCGGGACGCCGGGCCTTCATCAGGCTGAGGGGCACCGCCGCCGTCCCCATGCCCTAGGCAAGGAGCCGCGCGCGCGGGGACAGGCAGGCCCCACCGCCGCCAACACCACCCGGCCAGCGTCGGGGGTGCCCGTCGGCGGCAGCAGGGAGGAAAGGAGCGACGAGGACGGCCGAAGGGGAGGCAGGGCTCGCGCCGCCCCGGCCACCTATCGGGGAGGCGGTGCGGAGCGGATCCGGGGGAAGGGGGGAGGAGGGAGGGGGCGGGGGCGGGGGCGGCCGGCGACCGGCAGCGGTGGCGGGGCCTAGGACGGCCGGCGGCCTCTGGGAGAGGGAGGGAGGAACCCTAGGTCGGGGGGTGCGAGTGAGATTCCAGAAGACATGTATATGATGGCTCCATCCATATACAGTAGCCCGTTCAGTTTCTCGATATATAGTCATATCTGCACTACTGCACTTGTTGTAGAGACGCCTCTATAGAGAGTTCAAACACCAGTATTTTACAACTACATTGTACTGTAATTACTGCACAGACTGGATTTGTCAATTGTTGCATCTGCAATTTGTCGGAAATAAACCACGAGTCTAAATCCGGGTTGGGCAAGAATCAATCATTGAGTTCTACTTGTAGTTAGCTAGTATAGCATATGTTTACACTTGTGTAACCCATGGGTAACAAGCTCAGATCAAGCAAGGAAAATAACACAGAACTGACACGGTCCTGTGATCATCAAATCCAAGACAGATCGATCTGGTTAGCTTGTACTCCCTCCATCCAAAAATAAGTGACTCAACTTTGCACTAACTTTATAAAATTAGTATAAAGTCGAGTCACTTATTTGGGGATGGAGGGAGTACTCGATAGCCTCCGGTACGTGCTTGTGTACAGGTGGAAAGGCAGCTTATTTTCACTACACACATGTAGTTTGCATACAGACTCGGCGGGATCACAAGCCGCTACAAGAAAAACCGTTTTTAATGGTGGTATATGGAGTTATTAAAAGTTAGGTTGTGGTCGCTAAACATCAATAATGACCACAATCTAGTGGTTGTTAGCCGTTGTTATAGACTCCATTGTTTAATAATGATTGCATATTTTGCCCGTCCTTATTCTTGTAAAGATTGGATGGTGTGTCATCGTCAATCGTGAGGCAATAAGAACCATAATGGTCACGGCCACCTTTTTCATCATAAATAAATTTTCCATGGTTGACCGAAGTATCATTAACGTCCTCTTTATATTAGTAACGACCATTCTCTGTACCATTTTGATATCCTTCAACGACCATTACATTTACTATAAATTCAATTCAACCACCTATAGAATCGTTAACAACCACTTTATGCAGCATCAAACATTTGAATATTAACAACCTCATTAATTTAGAGACCAAAGAATCTGAATAATGAAAGGATCATAGCCTCCTTTATCAATTAAAATCAGGTAAAGTAACAAAATTCAAACTTAATATTATAGAACTGAAATATCATTTCAGATATTTGAGTCAAAAGCACACCTTAAAAGCACTCTTTACACGACCAATGTACTTGGTCATATCTAGTTGGAAAACGAGATAACTACAAATGATAATATTTATTAATCTTCAATGGAGGGAGGCTATCATTGTTCAAATGAATATCATTCTCCATTGGCGATAACAATGCCACCTCATGCTTCAATATAATACGGTGGACCATCGGTCCTACAAAACATTGAGTAATTTTCAAAAGTCAAATTTTGTATGCGGTAATGATTTAGGGGATCTTGTAGCTGATGCTTAATTCACTAAAACGAAATCTTTGTCCTCAAATTTAGCTATTGACGCATCTGCTAGAGATGCTCCAAAAAGATCAACTCCAGTTTCACGAACTGAGAATATGGTGCATATATTTTGAGATACTAGATATTTCTGTAGGTTTGAATTTTTTCACTGGGATTTCATTTCAATAACCTTTACTGAAAAAGGCTTCCGTCCCACTTTATATATAAAGCAACACAGCCAAACCAATACATGGTGATGATAAAGAACCTCTTACAAAGCAGATCAAAGGAAAATGCAAGAAAATTGGAGAGGCCACTCACTCCAAGATTCCGCCGGAGAGGGGCCCCTGCCCTCCCGCTCCGGATCGTGGAGCCCGGACCTGCCTGTGGAAAACGCGGACCTGAAAGGAACCAACGAGGACCCATGTAAAACATATGAGGTAAGTGAATCCGCCTATGCTAGATTTGACGGAGCTCTAAGATAAGATCTGAGAATGTCCGCCTATGACAGCGTGGCGCACTAGAGGTAACCTGGGCTAAACGACGACGACCTCAAGAGGGAGATGACACACCGTGCCGCCGCCGTTGAAACCGATGGACTGGTCAAGGGTTTTCACCCGAAGCCCTGGCTCCTCGAGAGGAACCTCAACGACGCCACACAATGCGGGGAGGAGAGTGGGAGGGGAGGAGCCCCCCCCCCCCCCCCCCCCCACCCTTCGCTCGCGGGAGGGGGAGGGGTGCTCAACTTTTCGTTTCAATAACCTTTAGCAATTTTCTAAACGTTTACAAACAAGTGTGAGCATACATGTTTTTATGTCTTCAGCTATATCTCGGATGGAAGTGTTTTTTTTTTACTTTGCCATCATTTTTTTAGTTGTCACCAATCTTGTGGGTGTTAGCACACTTTCCAGAGAATATCGACATTTATTTGCCTGTAACAGATTATTTTATCTTCAGATGTCATTTTATTTGTTTTGGGGTGTTAGGACAAAAAATATTTTTCCTATTGATTTATTATATGGGTGTTCATATACACATTTTATGTCCTTGAACAGCTTTTAAATAATACACACAACACATCATCCTGAGAGCAACATCAGAATGGGAAACAGCTTTGTCAAACAAGTCCTCTTGAACTAAACCACCTTTCGGCAGAAACATCTTAGCAAACTATAAGTGCCACGCAAGTATATTATCTTGGAAGGGGGGTATTTTTACAAAATACAGTCTCATTAAACGACCATGTAGCAAAACATGTTGTTTTGTGATAAAGATGAGATGAGTCAACTTTTATTTTGGTTCCAGTATCGCTATCATGGCCCAGTATAGTAATAAATCCGATGCAAGTGTCATTTCAACAAACTCGGTTTTTTGTATGGTTTGAAACTTAAGGCTACTATCGCGACTAACATGGACATAGTTTCTAGAAACACAGCTCACCAACATTCTAACAGCGCTCTCAGTATGCACTAAAGTATCACTACTCGCCATTTGTTTTTCTTGTCAGGGTGACCTATACTCTTGGATATGAGCACATGGACTTGTCCAAAGAGGAGGGCCTTGATAAATCTTCCATTTTTTTGGTCGACGCATACTCTTGGGACATCGGCACATGCCGCCCTTCTTCGTGCGGATTAGATTTCCAGCTTAGCTTGATGCAGTTAATTGTCTGGCTTCACTACACACTAGAGGATCAACCCAATCTTTCTTATACTGGATGTTCAATTGTCCGTTACTATGCAGCATCACGTTTGAGCATGTACGTGTGGGACTGGGAGGTCGAGGGAATCGGGATGCGCAGGGCAGCAAAGTAATACGCACGAGGAACAGCGTTGAGAAGGTCAGAAGTAGCTTGAACGGTGCAACCAGCTAGCATTACAGGATTATCAGATTGATCGGAAGTAGGAACAAGCAATCCACACTTTCTGTTATGAGATTCCACAAGGAGGATTATGTTTTGTACTTGGTGCTCATCAACTGTCATAAGATAATGTGCTACTTTAGTAGCTTGCGCCCTTAAATTTAACTTGTTTCTATTTTTTTAGTAGGTAAGTGTAGTAATCAGATTATGCTACCGTCTGAGATCGTTCAGTGCGGACATTACACTACCATTTGACATCAATACCGAAACAGAAAACAGTACACATGTAGTGTTCGTTTAGTTCACATTTGTTAGGTATCAAACAAGAGGCAACACACTGCCATGAAACATATTAGAAAGTAAAAGCAAAAAAATAGCTTCTTAAGCATAAGGAAATCAACATAACATGCCAGTTATCCTGTGCTTGTTACAAAATTCTAAATATATGAAAAATATTGCACATGACAGTGAAACCACTACAAAGTGGTACAGACGACATGATACAGTTGAAATCAATGGGTCCAAACTCCCTACCCAACTGCCCCTACCAATCGAACATTTTACTTGAATTTGGCAAACTCTTGCTTATGGCCCTGTTTGGTTCGGCTATGGATTTCTAAAAGTAGCTGTGAAAAATCTGCTGTGGAAAAACAGCCGTGAAAAATCTGATGTGAAAAGGATGTAGGTCATTTCGTAAACCAGCTGATACAACTTTTTTAGATTTTGACCCACAGCAGAATCAGATTTTGGAAAGCACGTCCTGGGCCGCTTACGTTTTTGGTTCAGATTTTAGCAGCGGATTTCTGAAATCGGATTCTGCCGGGTTCGCTCTTTGGTTCAGATTCTGCCGTGCGGCAACGAAATCCATTGATAAAAGCTGAACCAAACAGGGCCTATAAACACTAAAACACGGAGCGAAATCCATTGATAAAAGCTGAACCAAACAGGGCCTATAAACACTAAAACACGGAGCGACGCATTTGATTTTACCACTCTCATTATGTATCAAACAAAGGGACACACATGATGAGCACATTAGACAAGAGTTAGCTTCTTAAACATTTGGGAAATCAACATGAAGTTCCACCAGTGTAATCATACTATTTTTACATGCCACAAAAAATATTGTGCAGGTATGAAAATACTGCACCTAACATATTTTCTGTTTGGGCAGAATCTGCACCTAACATCTAACACCATTACAAAGAGGGATAATGAAAATGCTGCACCTAACAGTACTAAAAAGAAAAAGAAAAATGAACACCACAAAAAAAAAAGAAACAGTACTAAAAGGAAAACAGAGCAAGCCTACTTATAATTGATATCAATGGTACCACCCACCCCCACCCCGTTCAGACTAACCTCCTGCACCCATTCACTCCTGTAGGCAGCTGTCCTTTACCGCCGGCTCTGTTCTTAGCTTAGAGTAAAATGATCTTCGCCTTCATGGAACCTTCTTTGATAACAGGATAAGAATTGCTCAGATCTAAGCATTTTGATTTATCTGCAACGGCGGGAGGCCTGGAATTTCAGGAATGGGTGACTTTTTCTTCTTTATCTTATCAAACATCATTGCTTGGGTCATTAGAATTAGCCCTGCAATAGAAGCAGAGTTCTGGAGCACGCATCTTGCAACCCGGCACGGATCAACCACACCAGCCTCAACAAGGTCTTCGAACTTGTCAGTCATCGCATTGTACCCAACTCGCCACTCGCTTTCAAGAATCTTCTCTACGACAGCTGAACCATCTGCACCAGCATTGCGAGCTATCGTCATAGCAGGGACAAGGAGTGCCTGGAACAGCATTTCACAAATTTCAGAGTTAGGATGATATGCAATAGATACATGTAATTTGCATAAGTACAAAAGTGTTACAAATGCTCTAATTGGTGAGCACTTTGAACAAAAACTTCTTTACGCTCGTCAGTAACCATAACTGACTAGCAAATTATATACTCCCTTTGATTCATATTAATTGTCGCTGAAAGGGATGTATCTAGAATTCTAGACGTATTTCAATGCGAGATACATCTGTTTGAGCGACAACTAATATGGATCGGAGGGAGTATCTTAGATATAATGTTTAGGTTCGCAAAAGTAGCCATCTTACACAAAATCAGCGGCGAAGGCAATAATTGGGCAACCATATTGCAGAGAAGATATAAGAGTAACTGCATGGATAACCTCCCTTCCCCACAGTATTCGCACTAAAGATACAAGAGTAAATGCAAGGATGACCTACCTTCCCCACAATATTTACACCAATCTTCTCTTCCGGGTCATCCACGAGATCCATGATACTGGGAATATGCTTTGACAGTTCAACATATGTTACACCACCACCAGGTGTGATGCCTTCGCTGATGGCTGCAAAAGTTGCATTCTTCGCATCCTCCACTCTCAGCTTTCTGTCCTCAAGTTCAGCTTCAGTGGCTGCCCCTACCTGAATAATACCCAAAACTCCTCAAATGCTCACAAAGAGAGAAACAGGGGAGAAATTTAATACCAGAATGACAATGATTTCTACGTTATGGAATTCTGTATCCTGAAACTCTATGTAATGATTGCAGCAAGCTAAAAAAACATCATTCAGTAGGAAGAACTATTGGAATGTAGGTGGTCTAGTGATTGACTCACACACCTTGATAACTGCTACACCTCTGGAGAGTTTAGCAATTCTTGCAGAAAACCTTTCTTTTAGATAGGTACTTGTTGTCTCCTCTAGATCTTTCTTTAGTTGCATAATTCTAGCCTCAATCTCTGGTCTCATAGAGGGATGTGCAATTATAGTTGTAGATTCACTCGTGATAGTGATCTTTTGAGCCATACCCAGCTGATCAGATGTAATTGCTTGAAGACCCCAACCAAGGTCACTAACAAAGAAATCTGCACCTGCTCAATTGAAGAAAAAATACTTAGGCTGTAGTCAGGCACAAATATAACTAGATAATTTCCAAGCAATGCACCGTGCAAATGCAAAATTAAAGTATAGTCCTTATGGAGCCACACACCATAAATGTAAGTTATAAAGAAGATACGAATAAATACAAGAAAAGGCTCATCTTATAATTCATTAGAGGGGAAAAGCAACTGATAAAAATGTATGAAAAGAGCTTTTGGGAACAAAAAATACCAAATTCAGTATAGATATCGCAAACCATAAAGACAAAAATCTGAACTTCAATGGATAGAATAACACTAGCAGCATAGAGCTTCAACGGATGGAGCTTAGCAATAGTAAATCTACAAGTTTACCTGTCATAATGGCAATATCTTGCAGAATAGCCTTCTTTTCATCTCCCAAACCAGGACACTTGACAACCGCAACATTCAGCAAACCATTCAGTTTGTTAAGAACCAGAGTCGAGTACACCGAATGTGAAATGTCCTCGGCAATAATCAACAAAGGGACACTCAACTGTGTGGTCTTCTCAAGCAAAGGAAGTATCTCTTGGATTTCATTCACCCGTTGATCAGTTAAAAGCACTCTAGCATTTTCAAATTCAACAATTGCTTTGTCTGGATTTGTGATGAAATGAGGTGAGGTGTAACCCTTGTCTATCTGCAGGGATCAGACAGAGAATCATTAAATAATTATCTCTTCTGAGCTTGCCGCTCTATATTTGTTTTCTCAAGTAACAAAAAATCATTAACAGAGGGTTAAACTTTTTGGAGTGTTAATTTGTTTCAAATTATCAAATGACATGGCCTCTGTTTATGTATTGAGATGATGCCATGCTTTGTTGGAAAATCGAAAAACATATAATATAGTTACAATTCTTAGGGGAGTGGGGCTTTATGACCACATAAATGTACCTTCATTCCTTCCTGCACCTCAACTGAAGTATATATGGAAGATGATGACTCGATTTTGATTATACCATCAGGACCTATCTTCTCCAATGCGTCGGCAATGAGATTGCCAACATATTCATCATTGCCAGCTGATATTGATGCTACAGCTGAAAATAAAATTTAAAGATTTACCAAGATGACTAATATGACTGTGTTCAACATTTCAAATGAATGTGTGCGTATTTCATTCCACAATTACAGAAAATGCACAGAAATAAAAAATAAAACATGACGGTGTGCATCGCTTTATTACTTCGAATTTGTAAGGTGCAGTTCCATTTCAATATACAGAACATACACCGTTTTTGCTTAGTTATGATAATCTGCTGGGCAGATATCAGACGAAGTCCAGTAGTTGCTTCTCCATCCTTATTCTTTGGTGTTTTTCCATCCATGATTTGGGACTTCCCAGGAGACAAAGATTACCTTTTATGTCCTCCTTTGTACTCACAGGGATAGATTTTGTCTTCAAGATCCCAAGCAGTTCAAGAACAGCTTTGTCAATGCCCTTTCTTAAAGCAACTGGGTTGGCACCGTTGGCAACCGCCAATAAGCCAAGGCTGATGATTTCTCGGGCCAAAATAATCGCTGTCGTGGTTCCATCCCCAACAGTACTGTTTGTCTTGGTTGCTATCTGTTTGACATGTTTGCAATAAATAAGCAGTTATATTAAGAAATTTATGATTGTAAAAACATTGAACACTGCACCTCTTGAAGTAGCATGGCCCCTGCATGCTCAAGTGAATTTGGAAGTTCTATAGCCTTGGCAATTGTGACACCATCATTGATTACTTTAGGAACATCATCTTGATCAATAACAACATTCCTCCCTGCAGCAAACCTTTATGTTCTCAGCAATCAGTAGCACTACAAGACAATAAAACAAATTGTTCAGGCATATATGATCCCAACAACATGAACAACATCTATATCAATGAACAAATGGTAGCAAGGAAGAGCAAGCAGGCAGAGGGCATAATTTGGTGATCCTATATCTCAGGAACAGTGTGTTCAGTTCATTTGCAATATCCACTAGTACGCTGGATTAGAGGCTAAAATCTTCATGAAATATACTCCCTCCGTCCCATAATGTAAGACGCTTTTTGACGCTAGTGTAGTGTTGAAAAACCTCTTACATTATGGGACGGAGGGAGTATATACTATAAAAAGAGCACAAACGATCCATTGGAAGCTTTAGAATTTTAAAAAATTCACTATCAAATTCGTAAGAACATTACAGTTGCAAGATGGCAGTTACAATACTGACGCAACAGTTTATGATTAGGAGTTTGGACTATCTCTTCAAAGTGCAGAAGTAGGGAGTGCATGACAAATGTTTATACAAAACCGGAGAACAATTACACAAGTAGACTAAATTGTGCCAAAAGAAAAAGGCTCCCGACACAAACTGAATGTTCAAACATCTTGTGCGGATTACCAAAGATAACAACCAATTTACGGCTCCACAGCAACATTGACAGAAAAAGTTTCCACCTTCGTATCAGTTACCAATAAAAAGGGGGAAAAGAATCCATCCGTAGCAACTTGGCCACCTCACTATATTTCAGGACTATACACCACAGCAAACATTATCCAGAAGTAATACTACAGCAAAAAAATTACGATTACAGTGATATATCTGACCAAGAAGGAAGCAAGCAAAAAACACACCTTTGGGACCGAGAGTGACGGAGACGGCATCAGCCAGCTTGTGGATGCCGGCGGCGAGCCCGCGGCGGCAAGCGTCACCGGAGGATATGACCTTGACGTCCGCCCGCACCGCCATGCGGCGGCGGCAGACCATCGCCGGCCTGTGTAGCCGGCACGGCCATCTGGGTAGCGGCGGCCAGGAGGAGGATGAGGAGCAAGGGGGCGCGGCGAAGGAGGCTGTTGTAAGAGGCATGGTGGTGGCGGTGGGAGCAAGAATTTAGTGCCCCGGCGTCGAGGAGAGTGCTCCGGCCGCCGGACAGGGTGGGAGGAGCCCAGGTGCGCGGCGGCGGCTTGGGGACGAAAGAAGGCGTCGCCTCGGGGGAAGAGGTGGGGCCTTCTCCGCGCCTCCACCGGGGCCGGCTGCGACGGGGCCTGGCACCGAGGGGAGGCGGCGCCGGCGCTCGTGAAGTGGGTGGGGAGAAGTGGATTGGGGCGACCGCGCGCGGTGCGCGTTGAACCTCGTCGCAGCAACCGGCGGGAGTCCAGATGGTCGGAAACAAGAGGAATGGCGAGACGGCCGTGGGGGGCGGCGGGCGGAGGAGGGGGAGGCGACCGAGTGGAGCTCCGGGGGATGCCGGCGGCGGAGTGGTCAGTGGAGAAGAGTGGGCGACGGACAGATATGGGTTTTTTTGAGGTTTAGGGGATTTCCACCAATTCGATTGCTGAGGGAAAAAATAAATAATTTAGGCTGGTGGTGGGCCTTGGGCCACAACAAGCAGCCATAGGCAAATACGACGAATGGGGCCTGTAACTGAGCCATTTTTCAGTTGGGCCTGACCATTTTCGATCTATAAATTTTTGGCGGAGTTTTTTAATATTTTGCTTGTCACATGAAAAATTGGTAGTTGGACATGAAGAAGGGGTACATCAATCCATGTGTAGAAGAAGAATTTGAGTTACCACCCCCTATCCACATGTGGTACAAAGACGGTGCTTTGCAATAAAGTACGATGTATATATATCATCGTGTATATAAGATGGGAGACCAAGCAGTCCGATTTTGTATAAACTCGGTGTCGATAGTCCGACCGCTTGCTCGGTCGATTTGTAGATAATATGAATGTGTTTAAGGTGTATATGTCCACACCAAGTGGAATACGTCGTTCGAGTTGGATTATGAGGTCTCGGGAAATCAAATGTCTTTGCAAAGTCATTTTCCTACCGGGCAACGAGAAATGCAAGTCCTCTTGCCATCATGGCTAAAAGTAGCAAGAAAACTCGTTGAATCTTCACTTCTCTCCAGAGATTAATTTCTTTTCATGGTGTATATTAATTTTGTGCCCACGTGATAGATTCAAGGTTCATTCTCTTACATTAAGCATGTTAAATGTACCGTATACACTGGATCTATACACTACACTCCCTATTTTTTTTCTATGCTTCTAACTTTCGAGTTCAATTAATTCATCATTTATTTGAGATGGTACACGACTATATCTTTAATTAGGATATACATGCTCGACTATGTACACCTAATATGCATTGGCATTGATCATTGCCATCTTTCAATGAAGATTATTAAAACTAAAGTAATATGGGATTGGTTTCAACCAACTTGGAGAGAAAAATTGTAAGGTCGAACCACATGTCTACCATAGTTTGAGAGAAGAATAAAAAAATGTACATTCAAACCATTAGTGTAACCGTGTAACTAACAACTAACATGGAAAACTGAACATACAACGGACGCTCGTGATTACGATTTTAGTGCCAAAAAATACACCCTCAAGCCTAAGTAGTCGCATGTGACACGAGATGATTCTATAAACATGGGACCTTGTTGGTGAGAGTTGAGCTCCCATTTTAGAAGCACAGTTGTGGTACCATGGTGTTGGAGTTACCGCAGGCATTACATATGAGTCATGTTGGGCAATACATTGTTCTATTCACAACCCACGAGGCAACACAAGGCTCGAAGAAAAGGAAGTAAGACTCACAACGAACATGTGCCTTACTAGTATGCCCGGTTGCCCGACCACCAGAATGCAGTGGTGCAGTTTGGGTCATAGTTAGGCTAGTCATAGTGGTGAGTAACTTAGACTAGTAACACACATATGTTACTAGTCTAGTAACACACATATGTTACTAGTCTATGCTACTACTCATAAGTGTATATACGCAAATACCGATAGTTAGACTGCTCGCTTCCTTCGATTTTGCAGATTATATGCATGTGTTTAAGGTGTATATGTCCACACCAAGTGGAATACGTAGTTTGAGTAGGATTACGAGGTCTAGGGAAATCAGATGTCTTTGCAAAGTCATTTTCGCACTGGATAACAAGAAAATCAAGTCCTTTTGCCATCATGGCTAAAAGTAGGATGTGAAACCGCAGCATCTAGACTTCTCATTGTAGACTAATATTTTTCATCGTGTATATTTATTGTGTGCCCTCTTGATATATTCAGAGTTCAGTCTCTTACATTAAGAATGTCAAATGTACGGTTACACTGGATCTCTACACTACACTCCCTTGATTTTATATAATTCTAACTTCCGAGTTAAAAGTAATTGATCATTTATTTGAGATGGCACACAACCATATCTTTAATTAGGATATACATGCTAGACTGTGTACACCTAAGTTGCATTATATTGCTTGGCATTGATCATTGGCATGTTTCAATGAAGATCATTTTTAAATTAATTGATCATTTGGCGGCGTTTTCGATTATCTTTCTTGTTACAAAAAAGAGTCAAATACACTGGTGGTATATCCAGTTGCATAGGATGGTCATTTTGGTGCCCAAAATTGAAAAATACATAAAACTAGTGCTCAAACTTGCCTGGCGGTGCAAATACAGTGTAAAATCCGTTTGTAAACGTAGTCGGCGCCCGGCGTGCCACCATGTCACCTGGCCCACTGTCACTGACTGGGGCATCGCATTTTTGTGAAAGAAACCCCTGAATTAGTTCCAAAAAATATGTAAATTATGATAGCAGTAATATAAATAAGTTAGAATATTCATGTGTAGTACTTAATATACCTAGTAATGAAATAAGTTACTTTAGAAAATGATCACGTAATTTCAGGAACTATTCATGTAGTACTATTTTTAAAATATTCATATAAAGAAAATAATAGAATGATTTATAAAAATATTCGTATAAAAAGTTTTCATGTATCTAAAAATATATATTAACGAAAATTTGAATTTTTAATATGTAAATAAATGTTCATATAATTTTAGAAATGCTCATGCTTTCAATCAAATATATTTATGTACAGTATGTGTTGATGCTTTAAGACAATATTTTTTTCTTTTAAACGAAAATAATATTAAAAAATTGCATGGAAAAAATAAGTACGAGCCTTGTGTGACAGCATAGTAGTTCCTCGAATAATTTATATTATTGTAGTGGTATGAATATTTTATAAAATAATAATTTGCATTTTTTTATGTCTAAAGAAGAGGAAATATCTAACATATCGAAAATGGGCCGCACTGACTATGTCCATTTATGCCCCACGAGGGTGCTAAGTTATACGACATTAAGCTCGATATTGTTGCAACACGAAATGTTCTCTAGCGTACTGGCTAGCGCAGTTGGCAGGAGTGTAGAAGTTCACTGACATGTGGGACCCCATGTTATAGAGATGGATAGTGCTTTTCTGGGAATGTTTTATACCAATTTAGTATTAATTCTTGGCGGTTTTCACAAAAATGCGATGATCTAGTCGTAGCAGTGGGCCAGGTGCCATGCTGGCATGTCATGTAGGTGCCAGCTTCGTCTACAAACGGATTTTGCACCGTATTTGCGCTGTGAGACAAGTTTGAGCACTAGTTTCATGTATTTTTTAACTTTAGGCACCAAAGTGGTCATCCTATGCATTTTGATGTACCACCAGTGTTTTTGCCTCTACAAAGAGCATATGGTACAAAGACAGTGCTTGCAATAAAGTACGATATATCATCATGCATATAAGACGAGAGACCAAGCAGCCCGATTTTGTATAAACCACAGTGTCGATATAGTCCGACTACTCGCTCAGTCGATCTTGTTGATAAAATATGCATATGTTTAAGGTGTATATGTCCACACCAAGCGAAATGGGCAGTTTGAGTAGGATTATGAGGACTTGGGAAATCAAATGTGTTTGCAAAATCATTTTTCAGACTGGATTACAGAAAATACAAGTCATTTTGCCATCATGGCAAAGTGGTTGTTTGGATAGGGAGGGTTAGTGATGGGATTATAGAAAACGTGTTTTAGCTCATTTTTAGGAAAACCAGTTTTACTATTCTTTTTATGAAAAACATGTTTACAGGAAAGTTTGTTTGGATAGAAAATTAATAAAGTAGGTCCTTAGAGTTTTTTGTTCGGATAGCAAACATTAGAGCATCTATAGCCGCATATACCTAATCATACCCATCAAGCGTCCGCGAACACGCCCGCATCTGCGGATAGTGCCTGGGTGAAATTTGTGTTTCCACAACCATGTCCCTCCCTTTTTTGGCATATATATATATATGTCTGGTCACATGCATGTATGCTGCCGAAGAAATCCTTCATCACCTTCTCGCGAAAAAAAACCCTTCATTGCTTCTCTACTGCTGGTAATCACACCATATTCCAGTCACTTAGTTTTTAGGGAGCCTCATGCATTTAAAGAAAGTTAAGATATAGCTTACAAGTTGAACGAACCTAAACTAACACACATGACCAAATATATCTTCAATTAAGAAGGAGAAAAGAGTTAGGTAATCAAGCACATGTGCGATTGATTACATGGCTAGCCCTCTATCTTCTCTATATAAATCTCCCAGCCCGACATGACGTTTGATTGATTACATGGATACCTGTAAGAAGTAGAACGCACTAACCATGAAATAGGTAGACTCCCGGTAGTGAAGCTCTCCTGTAATCTACAAACACTCACAAGCATTTTCGTTATTCCATGGGAAATTTGCGGGATTTAAACTCAACGAGGGCTGAGTGGTATACCTTAAGGTTGGTCGTAATGGGAGTATCATAAGTAGTATCATGCATGTTAACTAAGGAAATTTGTTGAGGTGGCATTGAATTAAATGAAGAAAGGGAGGGTTGAGTATTATATCATGATACCGTATTATATTAAATGTTGTGCTACTATGTGCTATACATGGCAATAAATGAAGTCATCCATGATACTATGCAGTACGGATGTAGTATCATATACTAATATCATATGCATGGTATACTAGTATATGATACTCTCTTTACGGTCAACCTAACTATAGGACTGTGAGGTATTGGGAAAGAAGCTAGTTCAGGGTCAAATTTAGTGACTGATGTTGAAGTCAACATCTAGCTTTAAAGGCAGTTTAGTTAGCTTGTCTTGCCTGGCATGGAGCCTCCATCAGAGCTGCCTGGTTCTTCTTGTTGAGGCTCTAGACCAAAAAGTGCTAGTCCGAGAAGGTGAACTGTTCCAAATTTCCAGACACAGGCCAGGTATCCAAAACTCATAGGCATGGTGCCCAAGGCACAGTGAAGAGTAATATACACTAGTGTCATGCATATAACACTACTCTATATTACTACCTTCCCACTCCCTTCTTTTCGGTTTATAGGGCTTATCTTAAAATTTTAGTTTTCTCATTTATAAGTCTCAATTTGGTTGTTCCCCATCACATGTTCAGATTTCAAGGTGCAATAAATCATTGCATGCAAGTATTAAGAGAAAATCGACCAATGCATATACTTTATGCATGCATGCATTGCAATTAAATGCATTGGTAAACAAAAAATTTGAGGAAAACAAGCGCATTAATTGAGTGGTTTTGCAAACTACTCCCTCCTTTTCGGTATATAGGGTTTATTTCAACTTTACTGTTTTTCCAATTTAAAGGGCTCATCTCCATATCATCTTTAGTTTTCGAGGCACATTAAATCTTTGCATGCAAGAATTAAAAAAGAACACGGCAATGCATGTAATGTTCCTACTGATCTAGTAGCCAAGCATGCATGCACTGCAATTAATCCAAATTAATGCATGAGTTTAATTTGAGTAGTTTTGTAAAGTACGAGATACATTCCTTCACTCACAAAATGCCTTGGTTGATGAGATTTCAGATTTGAGCCCTATAAATCAGAAAGTAGGGAGTACAAAAATTGTTCCGCCACTCACCATTTATCTTGGTTGGTGAGATTTTTGAATTGAGCCGTATAAACCGGAAAGGAGATACTACCTCCATCTCGGTGAATAAGTCATTCGCGTAGTTCTAGATTGACAATTTAACTATCTAAATATGTATTATATGTGACAAAAAATATATATTTAAAAACTACATCCATGTAGAAATATAATAATATTCTTTTCATGACATATAACATATATTTAATTCCTCAAATCGATGACCTAAAACTACGCGAATGACTTATTCACCGAGACGAAGGTGGTGGTAGTAGATAAATAACACCCCCCCCCCTCCCGTCTTTCAGACAAGATTGGCTCTATTTTCAACTACATGATAGATTTGTTTTCTTATTTTTCCGCATGCGTTTTTGGCTTTTTAGATGGGTTTTTCGACTTTTCGGTTTTCCATCGGTTTTTCTTAGCTTTTCAACATAAAAAATGCAAAAAAATTGGCACAAAAATCGCGTTTTTTCATGAGAAACACGGTTTTACTTTCGCGAGAAGTGTGCCTCTCGGAAACAATCTCTTTTTTTTCTTTTGTAAGAAGCATGGTTTTGCTTTCGTGAGAGGCGTGGTTTTGCTTCCGCAAGTGGCATGGTTGTGCCTCTCGGAAACGAAAAAGCGTGTTTTCTCTCTTTTTTTCCGTGAGAGACACGGTTTTGCTTCCGCGAGAGGCATGGCCGTGCCTCTCGGAAACGAAAAAAAAAACGTTTTCTCTTCTTCTTTTTCATAAGAGGCATGGCCATGCCTCTTGGAAACGACTTCCGAAAAAGAAAAAAAGTGCTCCCGATGGGTTTTTTCGTGAAAAAACCTATCAATATATGATCTAGTTTTGAAGCTCTCGACGCAAGAAATCCAACGGTGAGAATAGTACGAAATTTGGACGCATGGTTTAAGAGATAGAAAGTTTTGAATAAACGATCCACGAAAAAAAAGAAAACTCACAGGTTGCGACAAGTGGGGCACATGCAGCTCGCCACTTGTCACAACCTGGGAGGTGGGAGTGATCTTTAAAAGGAGTATTCCTCAATAGTGCTTTCATATTTTCGATTATATATTCTTGGAAGAGTTTTCATATATCTTTCTTGTCACACAAAAAAACCCAAATAATAAGCGACACACGTGTGCCACAAAGACATTCGGTCCAAACGCCGTAATCATCATTGGATCAATTAGCATGATTTTGGAACAAAACCAGCGCCCACACGTGTGACACCTAAGGGTTAGTGCCACACTTTTCATACGCATCCATCTCTATCTCTATCTCTACTACCTAAGGCCCTTCTCAGTGCTCCATGGTGGACAGGTGCTAAGCATGCCATATAAGTAAAAAAATGACATAGCCACTAGTGGAAAAAGTGATAGCCACAACTTTCGTTGGTGGCGCGGCAATTTACATTCGCGCCAGCACTATTTTTTTCAAATAGTGCTGGCGTGGGCCAAATCCGCACACCAGCTTTACAAGTATAGTGCTGGTGTTGCTTGTTTTGTAAACGCCACAAATCTATTGGCCTATATACACTCACCGTTTGGAAACCATTGATGACGTTGGCTTTCTTTGCACACCATATTTGTTTTGTTAGTGCTGGCGTTCTTTTCTTTGCACGCCAGAAACACTTTTCCCATTTGATCAAGTGTTTTAAGTATATAATTATATTATGCTTTTTTCGTCATCATTATTTTTACAATTTTTATCATTTTAGGAATTTTATTTTTTACCACCAATTCAAATTTTGAGTCTTTTATTTTGTCAAGTCTTTCATTAATTTTAGTCTTTTTTTTATTTGGCATGTGATTAGCTATGACGTTGCCATTTTATCCAATGCCAGCAATAACCTATTCGAGTCAACTTAGTAAAATACCTAAGTCCACTGCTCGCTCTCATTTCAGACCCCACCCGGCCCGGTCATAGACACAACTCCCCCTGGACCAAAGCTGCGCCGCCCCGCCGCCGCCCCCGTCCCCATCCCGCCCCCGCCCCATCGCCGCCCCTCGCCGGCACCAAGGTTAGATCCACTCCTCCGTTTGCGGACACACCAAACGGTCAAAAATTGTAGTGATAATCGTCCGATTGCTATTGTGCCTCCCCTTCGTTGGCGGATCTGAGCTAGTTTAGTAGAAATTTATAGAATGTCTTACGTATATTCTTCAAAGTTATCATTTTAGTTTTCTTTACACAATTCTGTATAGGTTGACTGGTATATGTAAATCAAATAGCTTTGCATGCAGAAGTTATTCTTATATATGATAGTATGTGTATGTATAGAAGTTATCTTATTTATCAAAATAGATTCATAATTTTATCTATTCTACTTAATTAAAAAAATCATGTCTTTCCAACACATGCACCATTCACTAAAAAAATATCTGATTTTGGTTTGATACAGCTCACACCAAGTATTTGATAATGAAACTTTACAAATCATATCTTTCCAACAAATGAACTATTTTACATTGCATATTATCTTGATCGTATATATACGCGATGTGTTTGTAGGTCATGGCCAATTCTGGGGGAAATGACGATCTAAAGGGGGAGATTAAAGAGCTACACAAGGATGCTGTTCGGCTCGTTCCGGAGACTAATCATCTTAGGGACGAGAGGGATAAGCTCGTCGAGGATCAGGATAAACTAAAGGAGGATATGAGACGCCTCAGGGGTGAGAGGATTGACATGAAAATGGACATAGATCATTTCAGAAGAGAAGGGGAGGCGGATAGAAAGAAGTTGATCCAGCTGGGCATACTCCTTGCTAAAGATTAGTTTTTTACGTAGCTAGCTAGCTCATATTATTAGTTAACGATGATCGAGTAACTAGAGTACTTGAGTGAACTTTTGTGAAGTTTAATATCAACTTGTTGAGTTCATGAGCCTCTTTTATGTAATGATTATCTATTAAGTAAGTACCTAGTGTTGATGAGTATATTGTGTTCATTAGTATCAATTAAGTAAGTAGCTAGTGTTGATGAGTAATTTTTTTATTATCAAAAAAACCATTTGCTGGTGTTGGACGAGCAGGCACGCCAGAGTTATGCTGAATTTAGTGCTGGCGCTGGATTGATGATACACTAGCACAATGTAGGATACTGTTGACGTGTCCTCCAACGCCACCATTACATTTTAGCAATGGCGCCATATTAGTGGCGTCGTGTATCTGCGTCAGCAAGGTTGTTTTTGGCACGCCATAGCTAGGCTTTTCTCCACTAGTGGGCACAACATTTAATGAGGGGAGAGAACACTTTGGTGACCTTAGGAAGAACCAATGCCAAGCGCGAGAATCTACGCAAACCACTTAAATAAAACAAGTTGACCAATGCATGAAAGACTTTAGGTGCTAACTCATTAAATAAAGTGTGCTTAGGCTGGCCATAGTGGGGGTAACATAAGCAGCATCATGTACTTGGCTCGTAAACATGCTTATGTGGTAGACAATTAAAGAAGAGAGAGAGGGTTATAATAACATACTCCCTCCTTTCCGGTTTATAGGGCTCAATTCAAAAATCTCACTAACCAAGGTGAATGGTGAGTGGTGGAATACTTTTTGTAGTTTGAAAAAGCACCCAATTAACGCTCTTGTTTTCGTCAAAAAATTATGTTTACCAATGCATTAATTGCAATACATGCATGCATAAAGTACTTGCATTGGTCAATTTCCTCTTAATACTTGTATGCAATGATTTAATGCACCTTGGAATCTAAACTTGTGATGGGGAACAACCAAATTGAGTCTTATAAAATGGAAAAACTAAAATTTCGAGATAAGCCCTATAAATTGGAAAGGAGGAAGTAGGTAGATACCGTATCATAATTAATGTTATGCTACTATGTGTCATGCATGACAATAAATGAGAGAACATATAATACTAATGTATGATACTATGCACTATAGGTATAGTATCATACACTAGTATCATATGCATGATACTAGTGTATGATACTTCCCACTATGACCAGCCTTAGCAACAACAACTTAGGCTGATCATAGTGGGGAGTATCATATACTAGTATCATGCATATGGTACTAGTGTATAATACTACATCTATAGTGCATAGTATCATATTTCAGTATCATAGGTGGTCTCATTTATTATCATGCATGACACATAATAGCATCACATTTATTATGCTACGGTATCTACCTATGTTACTATAACCATCTTGTTGGGGAACGTTGCAGAAAACAAAAATTTTCCTACGGTTTCACCAAGATCCATCTATGAGTTCATCTAGCAACGAGTGATTGGATGCATCTACGTACCTTGTAGATCGCGAGCGGAAGCGTTTAAAGAACGGGGATGAGGGAGATGTACTCGACGTGATCCAAATCACCGGAGATCCTAGCGCCGAACGGACGGCACCTCCGCGTTCAACACACGTACGGTCAGCGTAACGTCTCCTCCTTCTTGATCCAGCAAGGGGGAAGGAGAGGTTGAGGAAGATGGCTCTAGCAGCAGCACGATGGCGTGGTGGTGGTGGTGGAGCTGCAGTACACCGGCAGGGCTTCGCCAAGCTCTATGGAGGAGGAGGAGGTGTTGGAGAGGGAGAGGGAGGCACCAAAGGCGTAGGTGAGAGGTCCTCCACCCCCCCACTATATATAGGGGGCCTAGGGGGGCCGCCGGCCCTAGGAGATGCTCCTAGGGGGCCGGCGGCCAAGGGGTGGGGGGCTTGCCCCCCAAGCAAGGGGGCGCCCCCTTTAGGGTTTCCCCACCCTAGGCGCATGGGCCCTAGGGGAAAGTGGCACCCCAGCCCACTTTGGGCTGGGTCCCTTCCCACTTCAGCCCATGGGGCCCTCCGGGATAGGTGGCCCCATCCGGTGGACCCCCGAGACCCTTCCGGTGGTCCCGGTACAATACCGGTGACCCCGAAACTTGTCCCGATGGCCGAAATAGCACTTCCTATATATAATTCTTTACCTCCGGACCATTCCGAAACTCCTCGTGACGTCCGGGATCTCATCCGGGTCTCCGAACAACATTCGGGTTATTGCATATACATATCCCTACAACCCTAGCGTCACCGAACCTTAAGTGTGTAGACCCTACGGGTTCGGGAGACATGTAGACATGACCGAGATTGCTCTCCGGTCAATAACCAACAGCGGGATCTGGATACCCATGTTGGCTCCCACATGCTCCTCGATGATCTCATCGGATGAACCACGATGTCGAGGATTCAAGAAACCCCGTATACAATTCCCTTTGTCAATCGGTACGTTACTTGCCCGAGATTCGATCGTCGGTATCCCAATACCTCGTTCAATCTCGTTGCCGGCAAGTCACTTTACTCGTACCGTAATGCATGATCCTTTGACCAGACACTTGGTCACTTTGAGCTCATAATGATGATGCATTACCGAGTGGGCCCAGTGATACCTCTCCGTCATATGGAGTGACAAATCCCAGTCTTGATCCGTGTCAACCCAACAGACACTTTCGGAGATACCCATAGTATACCTTTATAGTCACCCAGTTACGTTGTGACGTTTGGTACACCCAAAGCACTCCTACGGCATCCGGGAGTTACACGATCTCATGGTCTAAGGAAAGGATACTTGACATTGGAAAAACTCTAGCAAACGAACTATACGATCTTGTGCTATGTTTAGGATTGGGTCTTGTCCATCACATCATTCTCCTAATGATGTGATCTCGTTATCAATGACATTCAATGTCCATAGTCAGGAAGCCATGACTATCTGTTGATCAACGAGCTAGTCAACTAGAGGCTTACTAGGGACATGTTGGTGTCCATTATTCACACATGTATTACGATTTCCGGATAAGACAATTATAGCATGAATAAAAGACAATTATCATGAACAAGGAAATATAATAATAATACTTTTATTATTGCCTCTAGGGCATATTTCCAACAGTCTCCCACTTACACTATAGTCAATAATCTAGTTACATTGTTATGAATCGAACACCCATGGAATTCTGGTGTTGATCATGTTTTGCTCTAGGGAGAGTTTAGTCAACGGATCTGCTACATTCAGGTCCGTATGTACTTTACAAATATCTATGTGTGACGCCCGGACAATTAGGCTACAGTAAACCTCTGCTAATGATGCCACGTCACCCCGATTACTGTTGCTAATCTCGCGTTAGGTCGAAACCAGTTCGAATTCAAATTCAAAATCAAGCAAACGATAAAAGTTTTCAAATATTAAAACTAAAATGTTCACAGTGAGCCAAATAATGCATAGGTAATTATGGTGGAGAAACCACACTTTTATAAAATGTTTAAATACTCTTAAATGAATAAAAGAGTAGCAGAAACAATTATTTTAATGCTTTAACAATAATAAACATTTTCAAAACTAAATTGTTATAAGTATTAAACTATTGTGGCAGTGGCATAATTTGTAAAATCCTATTTAGGTGCCACTTTGGTAATTTGCTAAAACTAAAGTAAAAGGAAACTAAAAGAAAGCAAACTATAAAAAAAACAGAAAACTAAACTAAAAAAAAGGAAATAGAAGAACCCCCCCACTGGGCCACGGCCCAGCTGGCCTCTGGACCCACTAGGCCGGTCCAGTCGGCCCAGCCGCCGCCCGACCTAACCCTAGATGACCGACGCCCCCACTCCCCTCGTTCCCCACTTCCCCCCACTCGTTTCCTCGCACGCCCCCCTCTCCTTCCTCGATCTGGATCGGGGGGCAACGACCCCGACCCCGATCCCGCATCGCCCCGCTCGTCCCTCGACACCGCCGCTCGCCCTGCGCCCGCCCGATGTCGTCCATCGTCGCCCGGAGCCCGCGTCGACCGCGCCAAGCCGCCTCCTCGCCGGAGATGGACGGATCCTAGAGGCCCCGTCGCGGATCCGGCCTACCCTCGCCTTGCTCCCCTCGCCGGAGTCCCCTCGTCGACCGGTGCCCGCCTCCGCCACCACTGTCGTGCCGGTGCCTCGCCGTCTCGGTCGCGTCCACCGCGGCTCCCCGCGGCCCCGGCGAGCACGCTCGCGCCTGTGGGCTGCCACCTCCGCCCCGCAGCTTCTCCGTCGTCCCCGTCGCCGGCCATCCTCGAGCTCGCTGCCAAATGCCCTACAGCAGCAACGTGAGGACCTCTGTCGCCTTCCCTCCCCCTACGCCCTACTTCGCCGTAGGGTGCCAACGCCGACGCGCCCGAGCTCGTGCTCCCCCGCTCGGCCTCGCCCACTCCTCCCGACCGCGCCGCCCTCGCACGCCGCCCCTAACCGCTTCGGCCCTGCCTCGCCGCCTCCGCCGCGCTTGTCGCCGTCCCCTGCCCGGCGCCACTCCGGCCTCCTCACGGCCCGTCGCGTCGCTGCTCCGGCCGCGGCCACGAGCCACGCGCCGGCCCCCCTGCTTCCCCCCTCTTGCTGGCCGCATCGGGCGCCGACGCCCACGCCTTCCCGGTCCGGCGCTATGGACGCTGTCGCGCCCGCCGGCCACGCCCTGCCGTGGCCCGCCTCCCCCTCGCCTGCAGCCGGCGCCCAGCCCGCCTCGCCGGCGCTGGCGCGCGCGCCTGCGGCGGCCGCCCAAGTTCGCCGTTAACGGGTGGCGCCCGCGGCTTGCACCCAGCGCCGGCAAGGCCCCCCCCCTAGGCCAATGACGTGTGGGGCCTAGCCCCCACAGAATGTTCCTGTTAAAAAAACAAGATAAAAATATATTAATAATATTAAAATTAATTAATTAATTAATTTAATTAACTCTAATTAAGTTAACTAATTATGTTTAATTAACCTAATGACTAATTAACCTAGTGAACTACTGATAATTAACTAAATAGTGAATGACAGGTGGGTCCCACTTGACCCACACAGTAGGTTGACCGGGTCAACGGTCAACGTTGACTGCTGACGTCATGCTGACGTCAGCATACACTATTCTGGATAATGCTAGAGTAAATAGTTAAATAATTCTAAAAATGATTAAATCTTTTAAAATTAATATAAGATAAACCGTAGCTCAGATGGGAAAACTTTGTGCATGAAAGTTGCTCAGAACGGCGAGACGAATCCGGATATGCAACCCGTTCGTCCGCCACGCATCCCTAGCATAGCAAACACGCAACTTTCCCCCTGCGGCTACTCTGCCCGAAAACGCGAAACACCGGGGATACTTTTCCGGATGTTTTCCCCCTTCACCGGTACCACCTCGTAACGCGTTAGGGCACATCTAGCATCACGCCTTGTCATGTTATGCATTTGTTTTCATTATATTTATTGTTTCTTCCCCCTCTTCTCTCGCTAGACACCGAGACCGACGCCGCTGCTACCCCGTACGACTACGGTGTTGACGACCCCTCTCTCTTGCCAGAGCAACTAGGCAAGCCCCCCCCCTTTGATCACCAGATATCGCCTACTCTTGTCTATACTGCTTGCATTAGAGTAGTGTAGCATGTTACTGCTTTCAGTTAATCCTATACTGCTGCATAGCCTGTCCTTGCTACTACTGTTGTTACCTTTACCTGCTACCCTATTGCTTAGTATAGGATGCTAGTGTTCCATCAGTGGCCCTACACTCTTGTCCGTCTGCCATGCTATACTACTGGGCCGTGATCACTTTGGGAGGTGATCACGGGCATATACTATATACTTTACACTGTTACATTACCGGTGATACTGTTTGGAGATGGGGGCTGAAGGGGCAGGTGGCTCCATCCCGGTAGAGGTGGGCCTGGGTTCCCGACGGCCCCCAACTGTTACTTTGTGGCAGAGCGACAGGGGCAGGTTGAGACCACCTAGGAGAGAGGTGGGCCTGGCCCTGGTCGGCGTTCGTGGATACTTAACACGCTTAACGAGATCTGAGTCTGGCCATTTGGTCTATACGCACTAACCATCTACGTGGGAGTAGTTATGGGTATCCCGGCGTCGTGGTATCAGCCGAAGCCTTCGCGACGTCAACGACGGAGCGGCGCACGCCGGATTGGACTGGAACGCCATTAGGCTAGGTCTGCTTTTGGCCGCGTACGCAACGTGCAGGTGTGCTAAGGGCGATGGGCCCAGACCCCTGTGCGCATAGGTTTAGACCGGCGTGCTGACCTCTCTGTTGTGCCTAGGTGGGGCTGCGACGTGTTGATCTTCTGAGGCCGGGCATGACCCAGGAAAGTGTGTCTGGCCAAATGGGATCGAGCGTGTTGGGGAATGTGGTGCACCCCTGCAGGGAAGTTTATCTATTTGAATAGCCGTGTCCCTCGGTAAAAGGACGACCCGGAGTTGTACCTTGACCTTATGACAACTAGAACTGGATACTTAATAAAACACACCCTTCCAAGTGCCAGATACAACCGGTGATCGCTCTCTCATAGGGCGACGAGGGGAGGATCATCGGTTAGGATCATGCTATGCGATGCTACTTGGAGGACTTCAGTCTATTCTCTTCTACATGCTACAAGACGGGGGCTGCCAGAAGCGTAGTCTTCGAAAGGATTAGCTATCCCCCTCTTGTTCTGGCTTTCTGCAGTTCAGTCCACCGATATGGTCCTTTACACATTTACCCATGCATATGTAGTGTACCTCCTTGCTTGCGAGTACTTTGGATGATTACTCACGGTTGCTTTCTCCCTCTTTTCCCCCTATCCCTTCTATCTGGTTGTCGCAACCAGATGTTGGAGCCCAGGATCCAGACGCCACCGTTGACGACGACTCCTACTACATCGGAGGTGCCTACTACTACGTGCTGCCCACTGACGATGACCAAGAGTAGTTAGGAGGATCCCAGCCAGGAGGCCTGCGCCTCTTTCGATCTGTATCCCAGTTTGTGCTAGCCTTCTTAAGGCAAACTTCTTTAACTTATGTCTCTACTCAGATATTGTTGCTTCCGCTGACTCGTCTATGATCGAGCTCTTGTATTCGAGCCCTCGAGGCCCCTGGCTTGTAATATGATGCTTGTATGACTTATTTTATTTGTAGAGTTGTGTTGTGATATCTTCCCGTGAGTCCCTGATCTTGATCGTACACGTTTGCGTGTATGATTAGTGTACGATTAAATCGGGGGCGTCACAAGTTGGTATCAGAGCCAACTGCCTGTAGGAATCCCCCTTCCACACTCCTTGGCCGAAGTTGAGTCTAGACATTACAAAACTTTTACTAACATAGCTGTGTGCCTTACGGGCCCACGTCGCCATTGGGTGGTATTAGGATCTTTTACTCCTCGTCTATACTCTGGGACTCTGATCTCTCTTCTATTCGGGTTAAATGAATTTTGCTAAATCTAACATTAGGATCTCGTTATCACTTTCTCCCGGAGAGCCTTTCATTACAGATGATTGACTGCTTCAACAGAAGATTCTGATAATACTCTCCGATGTTCTCCCGAAACTTTGTGCCATTGCTTTTTCAATTTCCTACCACCGAAAAATCCATATGGATAAATACTTACACTTATCATTCTTACTTTTATTCCCAGTTGGTATTGTTATTACAAGATACCCCGAAATACTCGTCGTTGTTTCGATAATCCTTTGAGCTTACTACCTTGTTGTTCTTTGTCACCTGAATACCCCTGCGGATAATTCTCGCACTTATCAAGTATCCGCTCATTCCCCAGTTATTCATGTGTTTCACAATGGTCTTCGAAATACTATTCGATCTTCCAAAAATCCTTAGCAGCTTATTGCTCTGCAATACTTGTCTGCTTGCATGATGGATGCTATCCATATGTCTGGCAATATTCGTTAGTAACCTTAGGCACCGTCATTTTGATCCTTTTGATTCAACATGAGTGCGAATGCACGCAATCATCAGTTGACCCTTTTAAATTATCTTTCCGGCTCAGACGTCATTTTAAGCATGAGCTGGTTCTCAACCAATCCAATTGCCGTCGATTGTACCACTAAGGCTATTCAACCTATCCATCCCTAATCAGAACATTGCTTCTGATCCCTTGATTTGAAAATCATAATTCCTTTGCATTTGAGCTCTGGATTAGTCAGTTGTTTCTATAATCCAATGCTTGCATTGTTACTTCCTCTGGTTGTGTGCTGATGCTCACATCGGCTCTGTTACGGACCGGCAGATCCTTTAATGGATTTTATCCGACACCGTCCTTCATATTCATTAAACTTATGAGCCTTTCATCGGATACATAATGCCTTTGGTAAATTGTACCCACTGCTTTGACAACCATGCTCTACTTTCGAGCTTGTGTTTGTTACTCCTGAAAGTTTGTGGTATATGTTTCCACGATGCCCCGATGGGTTGAACCTATGCCTTCCTTAATATGTGAACTCGAAAGTTTTCACGAGTCATAGTCGTCTGGTATTTTGCCAGATAATTCAACCCTACAACTTCTTTGAAAAAGAGAAGTGAATGAAAGGTTATACACTGAAGAAGTGGGAGTCGACCTTGAACTTGTGTTCATGCCCATGGACACGATGTATATCCTATCATGGAAGCTTCTTGTAATAATAACTATCCCCTTGATATAATATCATTTGGTATCTGTGAATTGATCCTTGCAATCGTGGTTCCGACCATATGTTCTTCTTTGATCCCATTTCTCGGGCAAGTTTAAGCGCTTGTCTTCTGTAGAGCAATACCCCAGTCCAACCTCTACTTTGATCCATCGTCGAGTATTACCCCCTCTGGTATCTCGAGATTATCACAGAACTGCATAACTTCTTATGAGTTCTTCTTCAAGTATTATTTCTCACTGATTCCAAAATTTTCCCCAGATTCTGAGTTGTTAGACACTCAAGGACACCGATAGTGAATTGAGTCTGTACTCCAATTCAATAACTATAAGTATTTTTCATTGCTTACGAGTTTAATAATCCTTCAAGTCATTCCTAGCCCGGTTGGCTATATCATTATCGTGCTAAATTTTAACCGTGCTACCTAGTCCAGATTCCTGGGTGCACCCTTCTGTCATTGTTCAGTTGTCTATGTTTCCCTCGAGCATACATGATTATATCATTTGATCCGACAAATGTTATCTTCTTGTTCACATAATTGTGGAAATCCATATTTTTAGTAAAACTCGAGGAATTGCCGTTGAGTCCATCAGCCACACCCTCGTCATTTCCTTGGTTTAATAATGAACTCTTGTTTCAGAACTCGCTTCCATAGTTCATTTCCCGAGGATTCTACAATGTCATCTCGTCAATTTGTGTCGCACCTTTTTCTTCTCAGGCATCCTGAGTCTGAGGTATCCTGACACCAATCAGATCTGAATCTTGCTCAGATATGATGGTTGGAATATATTTTCAAGAGTTATAACATTGGTCTTTATATGACCCGTAAGGTGATGTCATGCCTAGCACACCTGGCCGGAGGCTCTATTGTTATAGTTTTCCCTTTTAGCAAGCTTAGCAAATCTTCCATGAGGAAATCATAAGACTTATTTTATAAGTTGCTCTTGATGGACCCTTTGTGTATCCAAAGTCTGATCTTTACCCATTGACCATGTCAATGCTATCTCGAAGCATGTCGATGGTACTCCAACTCTTCAATAAGTACATTTGAAGCACAATGCCAAATTTTCTTTGTCATTTATCCTAACACTGTTGTATGGGTAGTGTCATGAAATTTCACTCCCCTTACCTAAATGGTTTTCTACTTTCTATCCTATCATGGATATCATGCTTTGCTTATCCTTGGGAAGGATATACCCCTAAAATATGTGTTTAAACACATTTTCCTTTCCATTGTTCGGATTAAATCTGATAACCACTTTTTTCCTTTCCATTGATTTGTTTAAACCCCTTATTGTGATTTGTATGATATAAGCAGTAATATTCCCTACTTATGTAAACACCTCGGTGTACAACTTTCTCAGTAAGACCCTGTTACTATTATTGATGACATTCCGGTAACCACCGATGGACGAGAACTTTGCCTAATGGTCCGCCTCGTTCAACGAGCAGGAAAATGGTTCTCTTCATCCCTCGCCCTTGGTACCACTGTTGTTGCCGACATAACTGACAGGCTATCCTCTGACCTGCCTTGCTTACATGATCGTGCAAGATGTCAGCCCCCTTTCTACTTTGAACCACATGGTGGGCCCATAACCCACAGTTCTATAGGATCGAAACCTGACTCTCCTATACACCCTGTTGCCAAATTTATTCCTAGAGCTTGACTTCGAATGTAATTTGCGAGCCACCTTCCTAGTGATCAATTCTGGTATCGGACACAATACTTTTTCCCATTGCTCTGAACCCCCTTTCACATTTCGTAATCAGGCAACGAACGATTGCCTATGCGCTTGAAACTTCTATTGTGCACCTTCTTACTTTGCTCTCGATAATTTCTTAAGTTTCAAATCGAGGGTTGCTTCCCGCCACCTTCACTGATGTTATCTACCACACAAGCAACATTGTAGCGGTTCGTTCTTCCGAAGTTACCCCTTATCCTTCGTACGTACGATGAAGACTCCGAAGAAAAGATGATGACTTCATCATGACGACCTGAAGCAGAGAAATCAAGACATCAACGTTATGGATCGACCTCTTCGAGAAGAGCAACCAAGACCGAGAGGGTTCGTTAGAATTTCGTAACCAAATCGCTTCCCCGTCACTTCCCCTCTTAAATCTCGGGACGAGATTTCTTGTAGTGGAGGAGAATTGTGACGCCCGGATAATTAGGCTACAGTAAACCTCTGCTAATGATGCCACGTCACCCCGATTACTGTTGCTAATCTCGCGTTAGGTCGAAACCAGTTCGAATTCAAATTCAAAATCAAGAAAACGATAAAAGTTTTCAAATATTAAAACTAAAATGTTCAGAGTGAGCCAAATAATGCATAGGTAATTATGGTGGAGAAACCACACTTTTATAAAATGTTTAAATACTCTTAAATGAATAAAAGAGTAGCAGAAACAATTATTTTAATGCTTTAACAATAATAAACATTTTCAAAACTAAATTGTTATAAGTATTAAACTATTGTGGCAGTGGCATAATTTGTAAAATCCTATTTAGGTGCCACTTTGGTAATTTGCTAAAACTAAAGTAAAAGGAAACTAAAAGTAAGCAAACTATAAAAAAACAGAAAACAAAACTAAAAAAAAGGAAATAGAAGAACCCCCCCACTGGGCCACGGCCCAGCTGGCCTCTGGACCCACTAGGCCGGTCCAGTCGGCCCAGCCGCCGCCCGACCTAACCCTAGACGACCGACGCCCCCACTCCCCTCGTTCCCCACTTCCCCCCACTCGTTTCCCCGCACGCCCCCCTCTCCTTCCTCGATCTGGATCGGGGGGGCAACGACCCCGACCCCGATCCCGCATCGCCCCGCTCGTCCCTCGACACCGCCGCTCGCCCTGCGCCCGCCCGATGTCGTCCATCGTCGCCCGGAGCCCGCGTCGACCGCGCCAAGCCGCCTCCTCGCCAGAGATGGACGGATCCTAGAGGCCCCGTCGCGGATCCGGCCTACCCTCGCCTTGCTCCCCTCGCCGGAGTCCCCTCGTCGACCGGTGCCCGCCTCCGCCAGCACTGTCGTGCCGGTGCCTCGCCGTCTCGGTCGCGTCCACCGCGGCTCCCCGCAGCCCCGGCGAGCACGCTCGCACCTGTGGGCTGCCACCTTCGCCCCGCAGCTTCTCCGTCATCCCCGTCGCCGGCCATCCTCGAGCTCGCTGCCAAATGCCCTACAGCAGCAACGTGAGGACCTCTGTCGCCTTCCCTCCCCCCTACGCCCTACTTCGCCGTAGGGTGCCAACGCCGACGCGCCCGAGCTCATGCTCCCCCGCTCGGCCTCGCCCACTCCTCCCGACCGCGCCGCCCTCGCACGCCGCCCCTAACCGCTTCGGCCCTACCTCGCCGCCTCCGCCGCGCTTGTCGCCGTCCCCTGCCCGGCGCCACTCCGGCCTCCTCACCGCCCGTCGCGTCGCTGCTCCGGCCGCGGCCACGAGCCACGCGCCGGCCCCCCTGCTTTCCCCCTCTCTCGCTGGCCGCATCGGGCGCTGACGCCCGCGCCTTCCCGGTCCGGCGCTATGGACGCTGTCGCGCCCGCCGGCCACGCCCTGCCGTGGCCCGCCTCCCCCTCGCCTGCAGCCGGCGCCCAGCCTGCCTCGCCGGCGCTGGCGCGTGCGCCTGCGGCGGCCGCCCGAGTTCGCCGTTAACGGGTGGCGCCCGCGGCTTGCACCCAGCGCCCGCAAGGCGCCCCGGGGCCAATGACGTGTGGGGCCTAGCCCCCACAGAACGTTCCTGTTAAAAAAACGAGATAAAAATATATTAATAATATTATAATTAATTAATTAATTTAATTAACTCTAATTAAGTTAACTAATTATGTTTAATTAACCTAATGACTAATTAACCTAGCGAACTACTGATAATTAACTAAACAGTGAATGACAGGTGGGTCCCACTTGACCCACACAGTAGGTTGACCGGGTCAACGGTCAACGTTGACTGCTGACGTCATGCTGACGTCAGCATACACTATTCTGGATAATGTTAGAGTAAATAGTTAAATAATTCTAAAAATGATTAAATCTTTTAAAATTAATATAAGATAAACCGTAGCTCAGATGGGAAAACTTTGTGCATGAAAGTTGCTCAGAACGGCGAGACGAATCCGGAAACGCAACCCGTTCGTCCGCCACGCATCCCTAGCATAGAAAACACGCAACTTTTCCCCTGCGGCTACTCTGCCCGAAAACGCGAAACACCGGGGATACTTTTCCGGATGTTTTCCCCCTTCACCGGTACCACCTCGTAACGCGTTAGGGCACATCTAGCATCACGCCTTGTCATGTTATGCATTTGTTTGCATTATATTTATTGTTTCTTCCCCCTCTTCTCTCGCTAGACACCGAGACCGACGCCGCTGCTACCCCGTACGACTACGGTGTTGACGACCCCTCTCTCTTGCCAGAGCAACCAGGCAAGCCCCCCCTTTGATCACCAGATATCGCCTACTCTTCTCTATACTGCTTGCATTAGAGTAGTGTAGCATGTTACTGCTTTAAGTTAATCCTATACTGCTGCATAGCATGTCCTTGCTACTACTGTTGTTACCTTTACCTGCTACCCTACTGCTTAGTATAGGATGCTAGTGTTCCATCAGTGGCCCTACACTCTTGTCCGTCTGCCATGCTATACTACTGGGCCGTGATCACTTTGGGAGGTGATCACGGGCATATACTATATACTTTACACTGTTACATTACCGGTGATACTGTTTGGAGATGGGGGCTGAAGGGGCAGGTGGCTCCATCCCGGTAGAGGTGGGCCTGGGTTCCCGACGGCCCCCAACTGTTACTTTGTGGCGGAGCGACAGGGGCAGGTGGAGACCACCTAGGAGAGAGGTGGGCCTGGCCCTGGTCGGCGTACGCGGATACTTAACACGCTTAACGAGATCTGAGTATTTGATCTGAGTCTGGCCATTTGGTCTATACGCACTAACCATCTACGTGGGAGTAGTTATGGGTATCCCGGCGTCATGGTATCAGCCGAAGCCTTCGTGACGTCAACGACGGAGCGGCGCACGCCGGATTGGACTGGAACGGCATTAGGCTAGGTCTGCTTCCGGCCGCGTACGCAATGTGTAGGTGTGCTAAGGGCGATGGGCCCAGACCCCTGTGCGCATAGGTTTAGACCGGCGTGCTGACCTCTCTGTTGTGCCTAGGTGGGGCTGCGATGTGTTGATCTTCCGAGGCCGGGCATGACCCAGGAAAGTGTGTCCGGCCAAATGGGATCGAGCGTGTTGGGGAATGTGGTGCACCCCTGCAGGGAAGTTTATCTATTCGAATAGCCGTGTCCCTCGGTAAAAGGACGACCCAGAGTTGTACCTTGACCTTATGACAACTAGAACTGGATACTTAATAAAACACACCCTTCCAAGTGCCAGATACAACCGGTGATCGCTCTCTCACAGGGCGACGAGGGGAGGATCATCGGTTAGGATTATGCTATGCGATGCTACTTGGAGGACTTCAGTCTATTCTCTTCTACATGCTGCAAGACGGGGGCTGCCAGAAGCGTAGTCTTCGAAAGGATTAGCTATCCCCCTCTTGTTCTGGCTTTCTGCAGTTCAGTCCACCGATATGGTCCTTTACACATTTACCCATGCATATGTAGTGTAGCTCCTTGCTTGTGAGTACTTTGGATGAGTACTCACGGTTGCTTTCTCCCTCTTTTCCCCCTATCCCTTCTATCTAGTTGTCGCAACCAGATGTTGGAGCCCAGGATCCAGACGCCACCGTTGACGACGACTCCTACTACATCGGAGGTGCCTACTACTACGTGCTGCCCGCTGACGACGACCAGGAGTAGTTAGGAGGATCCCAGGCAGGAGGCATGCGCCTCTTTCGATCTGTATCCCAGTTTGTGCTAGCCTTCTTAAGGCAAACTTGTTTAACTTATGTCTCTACTCAGATATTGTTGCTTCCGCTGACTCGTCTATGATCGAGCTCTTGTATTCGAGCCCTCGAGGCCCCTGGCTTGTAATATGATGCTTGTATGACTTATTTTATTTGTAGAGTTGTGTTGTGATATCTTCCCGTGAGTCCCTGATCTTGATCGTACACGTTTGCGTGTATGATTAGTGTACGATTAAATCGGGGGCGTCACACTATGTCTCCATCTTGAACACTTTCACGAATGGAGTTGAAGCGACGCTTGATGTGCCTGGTCTTCTTGTGAAACCTGGGCTCCTTGGCAAGAGCAATAGCTCCAGTGTTGTCACAGAAGAGTTTGATTGGCCCCGACGCATTGGGTATGACTCCTAGGTCGGTGATGAACTCCTTTACCCAAATTGTTTCATGTGCTGCCTCCGAGGCTGCCATGTACTCCGCTTCACATGTAGATCCCGCCACGACGCTCTGCTTGCAACTGCACCACCTTACAGCCCCACCATTCAAAATATACACGTATCCGGTTTGTGACTTAGAGTCATCCAGATCTGTGTCGAAGCTAGCGTCGACGTAACCCTTTACGACGAGCTCTTCGTCACCTCCATAAACGAGAAACATTTCCTTAGTCCTTTTCAGGTACTACAGGATATTCTTGACCGCTGTCCAGTGTTCCTTGCCGGGATTACTTTGGTACCTTCCTACCAAACTTACGGCAAGGTTTACATCAGGTCTGGTACACGGCATGGCATACATAATAGAACCTATGGCTGATGCATAGGGGATGACACTCATCTCTTCTATATCTTCTGGCGTGGTCGGACATTGAGCTGAGCTCAATTTCACACCTTGTAACACAGGCAAGAACCCCTTCTTAGACTGATCCATATTGAATTTCTTCAATATCTTATCAAGGTATGTGCTTTGTGAAAGACCTATGAGGCGTCTTGATCTATCTCTATAGATCTTGATGCCTAATATATATGCAGCTTCTCCAAGGTCCTTCATTGAAAAACTCTTATTCAAGTAGGCCTTAATGCTGTCCAAGAGCTCTATATCATTTCCCATCAAAAGTATGTCATCTACATATAATATGAGAAATGCTACAGAGCTCCCACTCACTTTCTTGTAAACGCAGGCTTCTCCATAAGTCTGCGTAAACCCAAACGCTTTGATCATCTCATCAAAGCGAATGTTCCAACTCCGAGATGCTTGCACCAGCCCATAAATCGAGCGTTGGAGCTTGCACACCTTGTCAACATTCTTATGATCGACAAAACCTTCTGGCTGCATCATATACAATTCTTCCTTAAGGAAACCATTAAGGAATGCCGTTTTGACGTCCATTTGCTATATCTCATAATCATAGAATGCGGCAATTGCTAACATGATTCGGACGGACTTTAGCTTCGCTACCGGTGAAAAAGTCTCATCGTAGTCAACCCCTTGAACTTGTCGATAACCCTTAGAGACAAGCCGAGCTTTATAGATGGTCACATTACCATCCGCGTCTGTCTTCTTCTTAACGATCCATTTATTTTCTATGGCTCGCCTCTCAACGGGCAAGTCAGTCAAAGTCCATACTTCGTTTCATACATGGATCCTATCTCGGATTTCATGGCTTCTAGCCATTTGTCGGAATCCGGGTCCGCCATCGCTTCTTCATAGTTCGAAGGTATGACTTCCAAGACAGGGTTGCCGTACCACTCTGGTGCGGAACGTGTCCTTGTGGACCTACGAAGTTCAGTAGCAACTTGATCTGAAGTTTCATGATCATCATCATTAACTTCCTCTCTAGTCGGTGCAGGCACCTCAGGAACATTTTCTTGAGTTGCGCCATTTTCCGGTTCAAGAGGTAATACTTCATCAAGTTCTACTTTCCTCCCACTTACTTCTTTCGAGAGAAACTCTTTCTCTAGAAAGGATCCATTCTTGGCAACAAAGATCTTGCCTTCGGATCTGAGGTAGAAGGTATACCCAATAGTTTATTTAGGGTATCCTGACGCATTTTTCCGACTTGGGTTCGAGCTTTTTAGGTTGAAGTTTCTTGACATAAGCATCGCATCCCCAAACTTTTAGAAATGACAGCTTAGGTTTCTTCCCAAACCATAATTCATACGGTGTCGTCTCAACGGATTTTGACGGAGCCCTATTTAAAGTGAATGCGGCAGTCTCTAAAGCATAGCCCCAAAAAGATAGCGGTAAATCGGTAAGAGACATCATAGATCGCACCATATCTAATAGAGTGCGATTACGACGTTCGAACACACCATTACGCTGAGGTGTACCAGGCGGCGTGAGTTGTGAAACTATTCCACATTTTCTTAAGTGTGTGCCAAATTCGTGACTCAAGTATTCTCCTCCACGATCTGATCGCAAAAACTTGATTTTTCTGTCACGTTGATTCTCAACCTCACTCTGAAATTCCTTGAACTTTTCAAAGGTTTCAGACTTGTGTTTCATTAAGTAGACATACCCATATCTACTCAAGTCATCAGTGAGGGTGAGAACATAACGATAGCCACCGCGAGCCTCAACGCTCATTGGACCGCACACATCAGTATGTATGATTTCCAATAAGTTGGTTGCTCGCTCCATTGTTCCTGAGAATGGAGTCTTGGTCATTTTACCCATGAGGCATGCTTCACACGTGTCAAATGATTCATAATCAAGAGACTCTAAAAGTCCATCTACATGGAGCTTCTTCATGCGTTTGACACCTATGTGACCAAGGCGGCAGTGCCACAAGTATGTGGGACTATCATTATCAACCATACATCTTTTGGTATTCACACTATGAACATGTGTAGCATTATGCTCGAGATTCATTAAGAATAAACCATTCACCATCGGAGCAGGACCATAAAACACATCTCTCATATAAATAGAACAACCATTATTCTCGGATTTAAATGAGTAGCCATCTTGAATTAAACGAGATCCCGATACAATGTTCATGCTCAAAGCTGGCACTAAATAACAATTATTGAGGTTTAAAACTAACCCCGTAGGTAAATGTAGAGGTAGCGTGCCGACGGCGATCACATCGACCTTCGAACCATTCCCGACGCGCATCGTCACCTCGTCCTTCGCCAGTCTCCGCTTATTCCGCAGCTCCTGCTTTGAGTTACAAATGTGAGCAACTGCACCGGTATCAAATACCCAGGAGCTACTACGAGTACTGGTAAGGTACACATCAATTACATGTATATCACATATACCTTTTGTTTCGCCGGCCTTCTTGTCCGCTAAGTATTTGGGGCAGTTCCGCTTCCAGTGACCACTTCCCTTGCAATAAAAGCACTCAGTCTCAGGCTTGGGTCCATTCTTTGGCTTCTTCCCGGTATCTTGCTTACCGGGCGCAGCAACTCCCTTGCCGTCCTTCTTGAAGTTCTTCTTATCCTTGCCTTTCTTGAACTTAGTGGTTTTATTCACCATCAACACTTGATGTTCCTTTTTGACTTCTACCTCTGCTGATTTCAGCATTGCAAATAATTCAGGAATGGTCTTTTCCATCCCCTGCATATTGAAGTTCATCACAAAGCTCTTGTAGCTTGGTGGAAGCGACTGAAGGATTCTGTCAATGACTGCGTCATCCGGGAGATTAACTCCCAGCTGAGTCAAGCGGTTATGTAACCCAGACATTGTGAGTATGTGCTCACTGACAAAACTATTTTCCTCCATCTTACAGCTGAAAAACTTGTCAGAGACTTCATATCTCTCGACCCGGGCATGAGCTTGGAAAACCATTTTCAGCTCTTCGAACATCTCATATGCTCCGTGTCTCTCAAAACGTTTTTGCAGCCCCGGTTCTAAGCTGTAAAGCATGCCGCACTGAACGAGGGAGTAATCATCAGCACGTGTCTGCCAAGCGTTCATAACGTCTTGGTTCAGTGGGACGGGTGCGTCACCTAGCGGTGCTTGTAGGACATAATCTTTCTTGGCAGCTATGAGGATGATCCTCAGGTTCCGGACCCAGTCCGTATAGTTGCTGCCATCGTCTTTCAGCTTGGTTTTCTCTAGGAACGCGTTGAAGTTGAGGACAACGTTGGCCATTTGATCTACAAGACATATTGTAAAGATTTTAGACTAAGTTCATGATAATTAAGTTCATCTAATCAAATTATTCAATGAACTCCCACTCAGATAGACATCCCTCTAGTCATCTAAGTATAACATGATCCGAGTTAACTAGGCCGTGTCCGATCATCACGTGAGACGAACTAGTCAACGTCGGTGAACATCATCATGTTGATCGTATCTTCTATACGACTCATGCTCGACCTTTCGGTCTTCTGTGTTCCGAGGCCATGTCTGTACATGCTAGGCTCGTCAAGTCAACCTAAGTGTTTGCATGTGTAAATCTGTCTTACACCCGTTGTATGTGAACGTTGGAATCTATCACACCCGATCATCACGTGGTGCTTCGAAACAACGAACTGTCGCAATGGTGCACAGTTAGGGGGAACACTTTCTTGAAATTATTATGAGGGATCATTTTATTTACTACCGTCGTTCTAAGTAAACAAGATGTACAAAACATGATAAACATCACATGCAATCAAATAATAATAGTGACATGATATGGCCAATATCACATAGCTCCTTTGATCTCCATCTTGGGGCTCCATGATCATCTTGTCACCGGCATGACACCATGATCTCCATCATCATGATCTCCATCATCGTGTCTCCATGAAGTTGCTCGCCAACTATTACTTCTACGACTATGGCCAACACGTTTAGCAATAAAGTAAAGTAATTTACATGGCGTTTCTCAATGACACGCAGGTCATACAAAAAATAAAGACAACTCCTATGGCTCCTTCCGGTTGTCATACTCATCGACATACAAGTCGTGATTCCTATTACAAGAACATGATCTCATACATCACATATATATCATTCATCATTCATTACAACTTTGGCCATATCACATCACAGAACACTTGCTGCAAAAACAAGTTAGACGTCCTCTAATTGTTGTTGCAAGTTTTACGTGGCTGCAATAGGGTTCTAGCAAGAACGTTTTCTTACCTACGTGAAAGCCACAACGTGATTTGTCAACTTCTATTTACCCTTCATAAGGACCTTTTTCATCAAATCCTCTCCAACTAAAGTGGGAGAGACAGACACCCGCCAGCCACCTTATGCAACTAGTGCATGTTAGTCGGTGGAACCGGTCTCACGTAAGCGTACGTGTAAGGTTGGTTCGGGCCGCTTCATCCCACAATACCGCTGAAGCAAGATAAGACTAGTAGCGGCAAGAAAGTTGACAACATCTACGCCCACAACAAATTGTGTTCTACTCGTGCAAAGAGAACTACGCATAAACCTGGCTCTGATACCACTGTTGGGGAACGTTGCAGAAAACAAAAATTTTCCTACGGTTTCACCAAGATCCATCTATGAGTTCATCTAGCAACGAGTGATTGGATGCATCTACGTACCTTGTAGATCGCGAGCGGAAGCGTTTAAAGAACGGGGATGAGGGAGTCGTACTCAACGTGATCCAAATCACCGGAGATCCTAGCGCCGAACGGACGGCACCTCCGCGTTCAACACACGTACGATCAGCGTAACGTCTCCTCCTTCTTGATCCAGCAAGGGGGAAGGAGAGGTTGAGGAAGATGGCTCCAGCAGCAGCACGACGGCATGGTGGTGGTGGAGCTGCAATACACCGGCAGGGCTTCGCCAAGCTCTATGGAGGAGGAGGAGGTGTTGGAGAGGGAGAAGGAGGCACCAAAGGCGTAGGTGAGAGGTCCTCCATCCCCCCACTATATATAGGGGGCCTAGGGGGGCGCCGGCCCTAGGAGATGCAATCTCCTAGGGGGGCGGCGGCCAAGGGGTGGGGGGCTTGCTCCCCAAGCAAGGGGGCGCCCCCCTTTAGGGTTTCCCCACCCTAGGCGCATGGGCCCTAGGGGAAAGTGGTGCCCCAACCCATTTTGGGCTGGGTCCCTTCCCACTTCAGCCCATGGGGCCCTCCGGGATAGGTGGCCCCACCCGATGGACCCCCGGGACCCTTCCGGTGGTCCCGGTACAATACCGGTGACCCCGAAACTTGTCCCGATGGCCGAAATAGCACTTCCTATATATAATTCTTTACCTCCGTACCATTCCGAAACTCCTCGTGACTTCCGGGATCTCATCCGGGACTCCCAACAACATTCGGGTTACTGCATATACATATCCCTACAACCCTAGCGTCACCGAACCTTAAGTGTGTAGACCCTACGGGTTCGGGAGACATGTAGACATGACCGAAATTGCTCTCCGGTCAATAACCAACAGCGGGATCTGGACACCCATGTTAGCTCCCACATGCTCCTCGATGATCTCATCAGATGAACCACGATGTCGAGGATTCAAGCAACCCCGTATACAATTCCCTTTGTCAATTGGTACGTTACTTGCCCGAGATTCGATCGTCGGTATTCCAATACCTCGTTCAATCTCGTTGCCGGCAAGTCACTTTACTCGTACCATAATGCATGATCCCGTGACCAGACACTTGGTCACTTTGAGCTCATAATGATGATGCATTACCGAGTGGGCCCAGTGATACCTCTCCGTCATACGGAGTGACAAATCCCAGTCTTGATCCGTGTCAACTCAACAGACACTTTCGGAGATACCCGTAGTATACCTTTATAGTCACCCAATTACGTTGTGACGTTTGGTACACCTAAAGCACTCCTACGGCATCCGGGAGTTACACGGTCTCATGGTCTAAGGAAAGGATACTTGACATTGGAAAAACTCCAGCAAACGAACTATACGATCTTGTGCTATGTTTAGGATTGGGTCTTGTCCATCACATCATTCTCCTAATGATGTGATCTCGTTATCAATGACATCCAATGTCCATAGTCAGGAAACCATGACTATCTGTTGATCAACGAGCTAGTCAACTAGAGGCTTACTAGGGACATGTTGGTGTCCATTATTCACACATGTATTACGATTTCCGGATAACACATTATAGCATGAATAAAAGAGAATTATCATGAACAAGGAAATATAATAATAATGCTTTTATTATTGCCTCTAGGGCATATTTCCAACACATCTCTCTCTATCTTCTTTAATTGTCTGCCACATAAGCATGTTTGCGAGTCCCAAGTGCATGATACTACTTATGTTACCCCCACTATGGACAGCCTTAAGCACCTATACATTGGGAGATGAGTTGCTAAGGTATTGATACACTTAGCACCTCATCTAAGCACCTTTGCATTGGAAGAGGTCTAAAAGAACCATAAGGTTTCGTTTCCCCTCTTACGTCGTTAGTTTCGTCGGTCGATCCGATGGCCCGAGGTCACCGATGTGGGGACCCAAGGATTCGTTGCCGCAGCTACTTCGTGGACGACGCCAATGGGGGCTTTGGCGAGAGCTCCTGGCCTTCCGCCGCCGCGATACGTCTCCAACATATCTATAATTTTTGATTGTTCCATGCTATTATATTATCTATCTTGGATGTTTTATATGCATTTATATGCTATTTTATATGATTTTTGGGACTAACCTATTAACCTAGAGCCCAGTGCCAGTTTCTATTTTTTTTCCTTGTTTTTGAGTTTCATAGAAAAGGAATATCAAACGGAGTCCAAATGACCCAAAAATTTATGGTGATTTTTTATGAACCAGAAGAAGCCTCCAAAGCAAAAGAGTTGGGGCCAGAAGAGCCACGCGGCCTCCACAAGGGTGGAGGGTGCCCCCTACCCCCCTAGGGGCGCCCTCTGGTCTTGTGGGCTCCTTGTGGACCCCCCTGACATGTTCTCGACGCCAAAAATCCGCATAAATATAGAAACCCCCAGAAATAAAGCTAGATCGGGAGTTCCGCCGCTGTAAGCCTCTATAGCCACGAAAAACCAATCTAGGCCCTCTCTGGCACCCTGACGGAGGGGGCCATCATCATCGGAGGCCATGGAGGAGGATCCCGGAGGGGGCCATCATTGCCATGGAGGCCAAGGACCAGAGGGAGAAACTCTCCCCATCTAGGGGGGAGGCCATGGAGGAGGAAGCACAAGGGGGAGAACCTCTCCCCCTCTCTCTCGGTGGAGCCGGAGAGTGCCATCGAGGGAACCATCACCGTAGTGATCGTCTTCATAAACATCACCATCTTCATCACCATCCTCATCTCTTTTACGCGGTCTACTCTCCCGCACCCCGCTGTAATTCCCTACTTGAACATGGTGCTTTATGACACATATTATGATCCAATGATGTGTTTCCATCCTATGATGTTTTGAGTAGATTTCCTTTTATCTTTTGGGTTGATCGATGATCTAGATTGGTTTGAGTTGTATGTTTTATTTTGGCGCTGTCCTACGGTGTCTTCCGTGCCGCGCACACGTGAAATATTCCCGCTGCAGGGTGTTGCAATACATTCATGATTCTTTTATAGTGGGTTGCTAGAGTGACAGAAGCTTAAACCCAAGTAAGGGGGTTGTTGTGTATGGGATAAAGGGGACTTGATACTTTAATGCTATGGTTGGGTTTTACCTTAATGATCATTACTAGTTGCGGATGCTTGCTAGAGTTCCAATCATAAGTGCATATGATCCAAGAAGAGAAATTATGTTAGCTTATGCCTCTCCCTCATATGAAATTGCAATAATGATTACTGATCTTGTTAACAATTGCCTAGGACAATTCCGCACACCGACCCATCATTATTCCACACTCGCTATTTATAATTTATAATATATAGTAATATATTCTAACTTTATGTGAACATCACCTACTTTTATATTTTAGTTCTCCGATATCATGCAAAGTTATCTTCTTCATAACCACAACGTAGTTTTATTTCTCGTTTCTAGTTGGAAGCAAACGTTCGGTGTACGTAGAGTCGTATTAGTGGCAGATAGGACTTGAGAGAATATTGATCTTACCTTTAGCTCCTTATGGGTTCGACACTCCATACTTATCACTTCCACCTTTGGAAATTGCTATGATGATTCCTTGCACATGAGGATTATCAAGATCTTTTCTGGCGCTGTTGCCGGGGAGCTATAGCATGGGGTTCATATTCTTGTGTATGCTTGTTTACTTTCTTTACTAAGTAGATTTTGTTTTTCCTTTTTGTTTTTGTTTAGTTGTGGGCGAAACAAACATTTTTTAAAATAATGAAAATACAAAAAAATTACTTGCCTCTTATGCCTATTTTTTAAAAAAAGAAGTGATTGGAAGGTTATGCATTGGAGAAGTGAGGGTCGACCTTGAACACTTGTGGTCATGCTCATGGAAACAATGTAGAATTTTTCATGGAAGTTTCTCAAAAATAAGTATCCCCTTGTATATATTCATTATATTATAAAATAATGTGCCAAGGCTTGGCTTTAGAATGTTTAAATTGCTTCATTGGTGTGTGCAGCAGATAAACAGAAACTTTGGCTGTAGTGTTTGAATTTACATTTTTTACTATACTGTGATAAAATCTTGAATTTTTTTACACAATACTGATATGAATTTTTTTTGATTTTATTAATTTTTCAGAATTTTTGAAGTTACAGAAGTATACGAAAGTTCCATATTGCTATAGACTGTCCTGTTCTTAACAGATTCTGTTTTTCTATGTGTTGTTCACTTATTTTGATGAATCTATGGGTAGTATCAGGGGGTATGAACCATGGTGAAGTTGGAATACAGTAGATATAATGCTAATATGGAATTGAAATGAGTTTACAACAATACCTAAAGGTAGTAATTTGCTTTATTATACTAACAAATCTCACAAAGTTTTTGTTAAGTTTTGTATGGATTGAAGTGTTCGAAGAACGAGGAGTCACCGATATGAGAAGAATAAGGAGAAGCAAGAGTTCAAGCTTGGGGATGCCCAAG
Organism: Triticum monococcum; assembly: GCA_034509565.1. Taxonomy (NCBI): domain Eukaryota; kingdom Viridiplantae; phylum Streptophyta; class Magnoliopsida; order Poales; family Poaceae; genus Triticum; species Triticum monococcum. The sequence continues at coordinate 588,156,728 of CM067845.1, read as the reverse complement.
GCACCCCAGTAAATATTTCAAGGATATATACTCAAGCATCTAAGCTTGGGGATGCCCCGGTTGGCATCCCATCTTTGTTCTTCAACAATTATCTGACCTCGGTTTTTGTTTTGTTCACATGATATGTGTCTTTTGAGTTTATTTTTCCTTTCTTTTTCTTTATGCTCCATGCCAGTGTGATATAGCCTTTCATTGATTTGTAGGCTCACGCTGAAATCCAAATAGCTTAAGGAATGTATATCTGCCTTGCCTCTCTCCTAGGGTACAATGGACAATGAAATTTCGAGCACTTAGAAACCGAGAATAGAGCAATGAATAGCTAATAGTGCCAAAATAAGAGTAAATAAAAAAAGAGATGATTCCCCATTGTATACTAAATCAATCTCTGTCGCAAAATCAAAATCTAAGATTAATAATAATCTATCAAGCAATATTGACACATATTGAGTATTTTAGACTACAAATGTACATGTAGATTGGGTTTACTAGCTTCTCAACATAAGAAAGCGCATCAACTTGGAAGAATATTGTATATGCAACATATGAGTACATCTGACTTGTGGTTCATCAAGAGAAGGTATAGACAAAGATAATAACACCTGAATAAATTAGTACTATTTCAAATTGAGATCTTTTCAAACATAGCCAAACAATTAAGAGGTGGCAATCATTAATTTCAAACTACCGAATGACATGGCAGTTGTTCTCAAAGCAACCACACTTTCATCACTATACAAAGCAAATTTTAGGAATCTTACTATGAAATGATGAAGAGTCTAAGAAAAGATCTATACTGACAGCAAAAAATCCAAAGAAACAATATTCATTTTAAAACACAATATTAGTAAAAGTACAAATTTCAAAACAAATTTGTAGCGATCCAAGTGCCAGTTCTCTAGGAAAAAGAATCTTCATTATATCCTTTGTTATTTGGTAACATATTCAACTCCATGTACTTGTTCATGATCCTTGGCTCCTACTAAGGTGGACTAACATATCATCAATTAGTACACAGCTAGGATCAGAAATGACAAGTAGGATAATCTACACCCGCCCATGCATTACGAATAGCCAAACACATTACTCCCACTTGAAGGCCATATCGCACCGTGCAAGTCACCATATATCCACAGCTGGCCCGCAATATACCCAGGCAACGATGATATTCAATGAGATCATCACCTCCCAAGGGCGTAGCTAATAGAGCTACTAAATGATTCGAGCCACATGGGGTAGCCTAGGGTAAAGCTACGGTAGCTGCATGCCACCATGGAACAACATCGGGTACATGGCATGCTTTTTCCTATCAACTACATTATGAATTCCTCTTGCATAAATGAGTTCACCAGGAGTATATATATTGAGTTGTGTGGATTGTTCAAAATGAAGGAACAATTTTTCCTGTTCCTACATGGAGCTGAAGCATCATTCTAAAATATCAAGGAACACATTCAGGGGGATACAACATGTAGACATCTATCTGCAGCAAATATGGGGCTGACTTTACTCAATGCCACCTAGGATAGCAAAAGGCTAGTAGACACCCAAAAAGGGGGGATGATGTACCTCAGTTCGTGGCTTTTACATTTGTACATACAAGTGAGCATGGAAAAGCACCAGTACAAAAGCTATATTTTGCTAGACTCACAGATAGATGACCGAAGCAGCTTAAAGCACCATGTGCTGAGAGGAACACAGATAATGATAGCAAACTAACGGTACATGTCTAATTATGTGGTTTCCTCCATTTACACTATAAAACATATTGTCACTGTCAGAACCTAACAATGCTTGAGGCATGTAGAATATTTCCTCCATGTTAACTGAGACTCAAATACCTGATAATTAAATTATGTTAGTCCTATTCTTCCGAAAAAATGATCAAAATGGTTTAGAGGAAAAGGTGCAACAAAAGCAGAAATTTGGTCAACTTGATTAACAAAGTTGTATTGGCATTTATATACAACCACAACTCTATTAGTCAAGTGCAATAATTTTTGTTGAAGAACAATACAGAACATAGAGGAGCCAATGCATAGTCATCTGCATGGTGAAATTTGACCTCACTGGCAACTGTACAGTTTGGAAATTGAAGCCAATACATGCACGAAGTCCCCTGTGAGACGATGCCAAAGAATATCCAAAGTGGGAGATGGAAGATCGGGTAGAGTAGCACTACCTCAGCTTCCTACGCATTTTTTCTTGACGTAGATCAAGGGGAAACGTTTTATTCGATATTGCTCTCCTCGGCGTCATCGAGCCATTATTGTCGCCTCATGACATCACGATGGAGAGGTGCGTCATGTTCCTCTTCATGAGAGTAAACTGCACCACAGACAACAAAACATTACCATGGAATGATACCAAAATATGAATCAAGTAATCTTACGTCCTAAATACATGGATGTCAAAAACGAAGAGATGAAGGATGGCATTCCACTTGAATTATTTAACTGGCTTACAGATTGGAGAGCACCTCATGCATAATCTATTAGTAGAGCACTTGTATGAGTAACAAAACAAAGAATAACATCTAAAGAGAAAAATGAACAGATCAACTATTTGTTCAGAGCTAATGAACACGATCTATCACACCACGATTATGCCTAGGTATCGAACACCAGCAAGGAGGTAAATACCCTAAGCCAGTGGGGAGGCGCCACGGCAAACCACCGGGACACTGGCACCGTCGTCGGGGGCGGTCCGGGCTTGAACAGGTCTACAGGCTCGACCACCCGCGTGGAAGGCGTTTAGGGTTTAGGGTTCCTCATCCAGCACAGCGGGTTTGTCCAGCGTGACGACATTAGATACGGAAGGGCATCACAGAGTCGAGGAGAAGGGGCTCGAGCTTCAAGGGCCTGCCAGCCGGTATTGGTGGTGTACCTATGATCCGCCATAGGTTGTAGTCGTCAGAGATGAAGGTCAAGATTGGGAAAGGGAACACCGTGACTCTAGGTTGGGGTGGCGGCGCACCAGACGGACAGGTCGAGGAGAGGAAGAGAGTTGAAATGAGAGGGGCGAGGGAGGGAGGTGCTCATGGGCTTCATGAGGCTGAATCATCCAGAAACTGCCCCAGTTAACCAGAGGCCAGTAGGCCACGGAAATTTCCACGTGAGTAGCAGCCCCTTAGGATAGGAGGCCCAGTTAGCGAGAGCGCATCATAAGCAATGATTGGACGGCCAAAAAGATCCTAGAGGGACGATCTGAGGCCAACTCCAGCGCGCGACCCCATCCTGTCCGGATGCGTCCGTTTGAGAAAAAACGGACAAATAAGACGGCCCAGCGCGCGGGCACAAATGGACTTTTGTCCGTTTCTGTCCGCTTTTGACCCATCCCCAGCCCAAGTTTGCGCCGGTTTTGGGTGAAATGGACAGCGCGCGGACGGGCGGTACGCGCGCACTTGTCCTTCCCTGGCCCGCCCGTCGGTGGCACAATGCAAAACCCCCGTGCCCCATTTGGCGCCATTCCCCCCAAACCCTCCCACGTCCCCCCCCCCTCCCCACACTCCTCCGTCCATGGCCGATGCCCCGCCAATTTCGATGGCCTGACCGTCGACCCGCCCGGAAAGGTGAAGAAGAAGGCAGCCAAGGGTCCAAGGAGGAGCTCGCCAAGATGGACGCGGAATCGGCGAAGAGAAGAAACCGGAGGGCGGCCGTCAAGGGCAAGACCGCCGCAGCCAAGTTTGCCGCCGAGCGCGATGCGGTGGAGGCCACGCGGCGTAAGGCCAAGGTTGATGAGAAGGAGGCCATCGTCAACAAAGCGCACACCCTCCTCATGCTTGGCCTTTGCCGTCCGGCAAGTTTCTCTGGTGCGGCCGTCGGCCTGGCGAACACAGGTTCGTCAATCGCTAGGCCTCAGCACTACCGTCACCGATGTCACAGACCATGCCTATGTCGCCCGGCTTTCCCCCGCCAAGGCACGATGGCCAGACCCATTTTTCGTGGTCGCTGAACGTTGGTGTGATCGCGCCGTCCACCCCGTGTCCCCCGGCCGTCATCGACCTCAACATCATGCCGGGGTCCAACAGCGGCAGCCGACCGTCCCTCAAGATGCAAAGAAAGCAAGCACGACCACCGTTTATGGTCACCATGCCATCACTCCGCGTCCTGTTCGACGAAATGCCAATACCAATGCCAACGGTCGACGACCCCTTCTACAACCAGTTCATGGAGAATGTGATCTACGAGGGTGGGCATGGCGGTGCCTACAATCCCGACGAGACCCAAAGTCAGGATGTCCGGGCCCAGTATGTTGCCGATGAAGAGGCCCACGACCATGGTGACTCGTGGAATGAAGATGATGAAATCTATTGCAAAGGTGATGGTGATGAAGAAGAAGGCATTGATATTGATATTGGGGGCGAGCTATTGTTCATCGATGAGCTCACCCAAAGAGCGGAAGCACAAAAGAGGAAGAAGAGCATTCACACGGTTTCATATTCACAAGACGAGGACAAGTTGATTAGCCAATGTTGGATGGAGATTAGCCAAGATCCGAGGACCGGCACACAACAAAAAGGGCCTTGTTTTTTGGACGAGAGTCCACAAAACATTCCATGAAAGAAAGATGTTTGAGCCCTACCAAATTATGAGCGACCGCAACATCACCTCGATTCAAAAGAGGTGGTTGTTCATCCAACAAGAGTGCAACAAGTATTGTACCGCACTTGAGAGCGTTGAAGCACGGCCCATGAGTGGTCTCGGCATTGGGGACATGGTATGCTCTCCTCATCCTAGTTCTTTCGTTGCTAAGGCCATGAGACATCGGCCTTGTATTTGTTTGCATGTTCAATGGTTGTTGATCATGTAGTTTAGGCATTTCAATCTTTGGAAGCATTCAAGGCCTGACACAATGACTAGCCATTCACTCTTACGCATTGTTGGACGATAATCAACAATTGCCCTAAGTTCAAGGATCAATACCGTGAACTTCAAAGGAAGAGAGGCAAGAAGACGGCCGCGTTAGCCAGAGTGGAGATGGTGAGGCGTTGAAGAGGCCGAGGGGCAAGACTAACTCCAAGGTGGACGACATATGTGATGCGTCATCCATGGCCTTGCATGAAACTTTGCATGGCATGATGTCTCAAAAGGATGTGAGGGACAAGAAGAAGCGACAAAGCAAGGACGAGCAAATTAAGCAATACCTAGAGCTTCAAAGGAAGAAGCTTGAGATGGAGGAGGCGGACAAGAAGAGGAAGATTGACATGGAGGAGGCATCCTGGCAAAGGCAGCGCAACATCAAAGCCGCCAATGTCACGGCCAGGCAGAGACAGCTCGACATCGACGCCACCAATGCCGCAACCAAAGCAAAGGAGGTGGCCCTTGCGATCATCAGTGTGGACTTGACCAAGATGAGCGAGAAGACATGAGCTGGTTCGGGGCCAGGCAGAAGGAGATGTTCGACGCCGACGGCCTAAACTAGGTCGTCTGATCGGCCATGGTCGTTCTTTTTTGAAGGCTGGCATGGGTGCCGGGCGCTGGCTATGTGCCGGCAAGATTTTTTTTAGAAAAGGAGGATGATCCCCGGCCTCTGCATCTGGGAGATGCATACGGCCACTTTATTGGTTATTCTTGAGGACCTTACAAAGTATTACAACAATAAGCCTGAATCCACCATCTTGGCAACACATGCCACTACTCCTATCCAAAATGATGAAGGGGTGCTAGCTGGGCCACTACCCAAACCACTCACCTAAGCCTAACATCAAAAAGCCGGAAACCGAAACATATCCGGAAGCCCCAGCCGAGCCACATACCGGGTCTGGGGCACAATCCGGTCAGACGCACTCGTGTGTCGTCGCCACCATCTTCCGCAGGTCCATCTTCAGATCATATTGAGGCTTCTACATTGTGTGGCCACTCTGCCATCGACGTCACCATGACGCCAGACAGCAACCTCCGCCTGCGCGAGTCCATCTCCGCGTATCGGGCGGCGAGCCTCCACAGCGCCATGCCGCCGATCCTCGCCGCCATGAATGAGTGAGATGAAGTACCGCTCCACCACGGCATGTACAGGGTGAGGAAGGGCGAGGTCCCCATCGGAGACACGGCCGGAAGGGCCGCCACCAGGAACCAGACAAGCTCGCAATACACGCCCAGCATCCCCATGCCCAAGTCGGCGCCTTCAAGAAGGTGACGGCGCTGTGGCGCCGCCGCCGCTTAGCCACCGGGGCTAGGGTTTTCACCCGGGCGCAGGGGAAGGGGGGAGGCAGGGGATGTTTAGCCTCGGCGCCGCCACCAAGGAGGGAATGGCGTCCGGGACGCCATCGACGCTGTGGCCGCCACCGGCGGCCAAGGGTTTCCCCCGGCCAAGCACCCTGCCGCCACCTCCGAGCCAGCCATGACATCCGCAGGCGCGAGTACGCCGGAGATCCAGGCCGACCGGAGGTCATGCATCACAAGCGGACCAGGATCGCCTCCGATCTGACGCGGGGAGCCCGGGGCCTCCATGCGCCAAGACCTGCGCCCACCGGGACCTCGCTGCCCATGCCGGCAAGATATACATTCATTTTGGAGGCTGGCTGTGTTGCTGGCGACAAAACTATTTATTTTGGAGGATGGCCATGTTGCCGGCCACTGGCTCTGTTGCCGGTGAGGACGTGTAGGCCGCTGGCTGTGTTGCGGCAAGGACGTGTAGGACGCTGGCTCTGTTGCCGGCGTGAACTAGGGCCGCTGGCCTGAACTAGGGCGTGGTATTTCGAAAGTTGATGTTTGAAAATGGAGGCGGACAAGATGGGGCTAATGGATGCATCCACATGTTGAACGCACGGCCACCACATCCCAGGACAGGTCCAGACACGATCCCATTGCCCTACCCAAATGGATAGAATTCAAAAAAAATGAACGTCTGTTTAGAGTCGTGCGCTGGAGTTGGCCCGACGGCCAAAATCGTTAGTGGCGTGAGAAGGCTCGAAAGAGGTGCAGTTTCACTGTCCTAAATGTGTGGTACTTGTCAGGGTCCGATGGTAGTTGGATATTAAGAAGAGGTACTTCATACCATGTGCAGAGGAAGAATTCGACGTACCACGTCCTCTCCATATGGGGTACAAAGACGGTGCTTGCAATAAAGTACAGAGGGAGTATATCGTGTATATAAGACGACAGAGGCCAAGCCGACTAATTTTGTATAAACGCAATGTCGATTGTCCGACCACCCACTAGGCCGATTTTTGTAGATATGCATGTCTTTAAGGTGTATTGTGTCCAGACCAAGTGGAATGCCTAGTTTGATAGGATTATGAGGTCTCCGGAAATATGCTGTCTTTACAAAGTCGTTTCCCCACTTCACAGGAAATACAAGTCCTTTGCCATCATGGCTAAAAGGAGCATGTCGTTGCGCTGCACCTTCACGTTTCTCCCTCCGTAGCATAGACTATATTTTTTTCATCGTGTATATTAATTTTGTGCCCACTTGATTGATTTAGAGTACAGTCTCTTACATTCAGCATGTCAGATGTATGGTTTGCACCGGATCTCTAAACTGCACTCCCTTTATTTCTATACTCCTAAATGTTGAGTTTGATTAGTTAGTAATTTATTTGAGACGGTACATGACTGTATGTTTAATTACTCCCTCCGATCCATATTAATTGTGGTAGCTTTAGTACAAGGTTGTACTAAAATTGTACGAAAACTGCAACAGCTAATATTGATCGGAGGGAGTAGGATATACATGCTCGACTCTAAATTGCATTACATTGCTTGACAATGATCACCCCCATGTTTGAATGGAGATGATTCAAAAGAAAACACCATGGTATTGATTTCAATCAACACGGAGGAAAAAATTGTAATGTCAAAGCACATGGCCATAGTTGGAGAGAAGAAACAACAATGTGCAATCAATCGATAAGTATAACTGACAACTAAAAATGAAAATGACCATATAATAAACACACATGATTATGATTTGGTGCCATAAAATATACCTCAAGCCTGCGTGATCACATGTCTCGCGAGATTTTTCTATAGATAAACATCAGACCTTGTTGATGAAAGGTGCGCTCTGATGTCTCAATCGCAGTTGCGATATTGTGGTGGTGGAGTCACCATGGACATTGCATCTTAATCATGCTTGGGCAATACATTGTTATTTGCACAAACAACAATAGAGGCAACATAAAGCTCAGATGAAAGGTGAGCCCAATCATCAGACCACCGGAATGTGGTTGTGCTATGTGGGTCACTGATTAGTGATTCACCAACTCAATTGGAGTGCCATTGCGGGGACTATATATACGCAGATTCACCACAACAAGGATGTTCATGACAAGTCTTTGTTGGGAATACAACTCATCTGCTTCACTTGTAAGCTTAGCACATAATCATTGAGTATATACATACTAATGGCATGGGGAGAAATCATATTGAAGGTGATGTATGTGTTGTTTTCGGTTCCGAGCGAGCACCATCCTCGGTCATGACATAGTGCTTGGATTCGCCGGCGCCATGGCAGGGTCTAAAAGTCTATCTTATTCAATATCAACCTGGATGTCTAAATTTTTTACTCAACTCTCTAGGATATTCATGCATTTCGGCCACATCTTCCAAATTGAAAAAACAGAACTGACTTGCCTCTTAACAAGGATTATGCATACTAATATGTTATAAACTGTGACCATCGTACCCTGCAATAAGTTGTGGTCATATTATGATTATTGGAAATCCCCGCAAATTCAGTTTTGCAAAATGAACAGCACTCATAGCAAGCACTTGTCATCTGTCGGGCCTTCTTTTTTCTAGTAAAGAAAACGGTGTACAACTGAGGCTGCATGCTTTTCCAACTGTACAATTGAACATGGTTGCACTTTTAATGTGGTTAGTGCATATGGGAGTGCACGTAGACATACGCAACTCTCGGGATACGCCAAACTGGGCTAGCACATGACATGCCCGTAGTCCAATCAATGATGGGGTCAACTTCCGACGTTTAATCACATGGCCAGCTTTCAGTACAAGTAAATATATATCACCACCAAGGGCGCCAAAGCTTGTTCGTGCAGTACAAAGAAGACGACAACAATATATATCACCATGGGCACAAAGCTCGTTTGCACAATGATATACGTGCAAGGTCTGCCCCTAATCATTGAGTAAATGGTATAGGACTGTGAGGTTTCGGGAAAGATGTTGCAGCTAGTTGGCCCCGTCTAGGTTAACCGCGGGAAGTTACGGCGTAGGCCCTGAGACACTGATTTGCTTCTTGATGATCGGCTAGTGACAGAAGCTCATGTCATGAACCAAAGCCTGCTAGTACAAGCAGCGGCTGATGATTTTCTTGGTAGACACTCTCATCCGGGGTGACTTGGTTGTTTGCCAGATGCACATGGAGATGCCGTTTTTTCTAGGTGAAGAGCACACATGGTTAATAATCATTTTCGGAAGGGGATTATATACGTACATGTAAATATAACAGCTAGGGGCACCTAAAGCTGAGTCGGTGAATAGTTCCTGTACTACTTGGACACAACCAAGTACAGAACCACGATACATCGACCAGGCATCGTGTTCGTACGTAACTCTGCCTTCAAATAGAACAACCTGTGCTTAGTACATAAAGAAACATAAAAGCTAATTCGATGATGCCAATGCCCGTTATGCGCTGTAACTTCGGGGAAAGTGTTTAGACCATGTGTTCATGCTGCAGTTGGTGTGTCACCAGTGGTGCAAGTGTACGTGCAAAAAAAAAATATCATCTCTCTGTTATTGTTTGTGGATATTCTAAGATTCACCTTTGTGATTTACTTATTAGAAGCGAAGCACATTACGATAAAGGGTTTCCCTCATTTTATATTATAAAGCAAACACCTGATAAATCCAGCTCGCTGGGGCCGCAGCACAGAAAAGCCCAAAAGAAAAACAACAAGAAGAAAGAGAAATAAATGCCGACACCGGCAGATCAACGAAGAAAAGACGATCGGCAACCGCTGCACCCTCCGCAGAAGTACCACCACGCTACCAGCATCCCGAAGCGCCGCGCACCAAGCAACACCTTCAAGAAGGAAAGCGACGATGCTGCCGCTGTTGCCCGAACAAGTTCTAGGGTTTCCCCTGTACGCGAGGGATAGTGGGGAAGGGATATACCCGATGCCCATCAGGAAGGTCCGACGGCGCACCCGCAGGCGTCATCGCATCGGTGCCGACAAGCCGACATGGATTTCTCCTGATCCACAACCACCACCACCACTCCAGACACTTCATAGTGCACCATCCACATAGCCGCCCACCAGCACGTGCCACCACGGTTACCGGACCACCCTTGCCGTCTCTCTGGAGCTGCCAACACTAGGCCTGGAGAGGGAAAGGAGACAATGGCCACGAGAGCGGGCACTACTCGACCGGTGGGAGGGAACAACCTCCATCGCAAGAGTGAAGCCGACCGGACGCGGCGACGAGGACTTGCCGGGCCCTACGGCCCGTCCCGACCCATGTGGACCCGGATAGTCCTTGTCACCGCGCTGCAACACGCCGACCAACGAAGTACTCGTCGCCCATAGACCGCCGCCGCCTCGCCACTACCACAAGGAAGCAACGCCGCCGAGCACCGTGCCACCGGCCCGACCCAACCCAGTTGGGGCCCAAGCAGGCCCAGATCTGGGCTCGACGGGCGCCGCCAGCCAACAGCGCCACCGTGCCGCCCTACGACCAACAGCCGCGCCGCCGCGTTGAGGGCCACCGCGGCATGCAACATCGCCGCTGCCTTGCCACACCACCGCCGGCCACAACCGCCCGAGGAGGGGGGTCAGCGCGCGGGGAAGTACTAGCCCGCTGCCGTCGGCAGTACCACGCGGGCAAGGCCCAGCGGCGGGAGGAGGGAGGGCGAGGGAGGCGCTGGACGAGGAATGAGGCGAAGCCCCCGGTTGCCTTGCTTGGGGACACTACTAGGAAAACATTACCAGTAGCATGAGTTTTTTGCATACCAGTAGTGTGGGTTCCCGCGCTACTGCTACGGTGCTACAACTATTTTTTTGCAGTAGCACGTGTTTTACCCCACGCTACTGGTAATCAGACGTACCAGTAGCGCCTGTGCCCTACGCTACTAGTAGTTCACACCAGCGCTACTACTAGTTCACACCAGCGCTACTACTAATGATCATTGCCTAGATATTCTCATAACTAAGCGCTTTTCTATCAATTGCTCGGCAGTAATTTGTTCACTCACCGTAATACATGCTATCTTAAGAGAAGCCACTAGTGAAACCTATGCCCTCCGACTCTCTTTCTTATTATATTGCATCTCTTTTATTTACATCGCATCTCGATTACTATTTTACAATCTTTACTTTCTAATTTATACAACAAAAATACCAAAAATATTTACTTTACTATCTTTATCAGATCTCACTTTTGCGAGTGACCGTGAAGGGATTGACAACCCCTTTATCGCGTTGGTTGCAAGGTTCTTAATTGTTTGTGCAGGTAGTAGGTGACTTGTTCGTTGTCTCCTACTGGATTGATACCTTGGTTCTTAAAAACTGAGGGAAATACTTATGCTACTTTGCTGCATCACCCTTTCCTCTTCAAGGGAAAACCAACGCATGCTCAAGAGGTAGCACTCCCCATGCCGCCGCCCACGGCCGGAGCAGCGGCCACGCCCGGCAGCTGCCCTACCCGCGTTTCCCGTCGAGCTCCAAGTGCCGGAGCCGCCGGGCACGCACCACCGGAGCCAAGCGCAGCTGGCCGGTCCCCAACGCCAGATCGGGCCGGATCCGGCAAGAGACTGGCCACACGCCACCTCACGGGACGGGAGCATCGCAGCCGCCCCGCCGCGCGTGGAACGAATGGAGCCGGAGTGCCGCCACCAGCAGGCCACCCCGCCGCCCCACGAGACTGTGGCCGCGCCGATGGACCCCGTGGACGTCCAGCGCCGCCACTCGAAGGGGCCGCCCGGCGCCGGCGCCCACAAGCGGAGGGGGAAGAAGGGCCCCGCCGCCGGCGAGCTACGTCGGGCAAAGGGGGGAGGGGAGGGAAGCAGGGCGAGGGACGCGGCGACTGAAGATCCCCCCAGGCGCGTGCGGACGCGCCGCAGGAGGGGAGGGGAGGAGGGGGGAGGGAGCAGGCTCAAGTCAGTTTTGCGACAAGCCAGAGGGATACACATATATTTAATCTAGTTGCTTATATTTGAGGCGGTCATGCTTGGAGTGAAATGAATGAAGGGAACTTTATTCTAGATGAGACCCAAATAGATGATTTGCGTCAAGTCACGGCGGAAGAGAATGATATTCTGAAGGCACCTTTCTCTGAAGAGGAGATGCAAGCTGTGGTGTTCCAAATGCAGCTTAATAAAGCTCTAGGTCCTAATGGTTTTCTTGCTGAGTTCAAGAACTTTTGGATGTAATCAAGACTGACCTAACGGATTACCACTAATCGAAGTGATAAAGGCTTGCCATTAATGGCTACAGGATTGTCAACAAGGTGTGTTTGCACATGAGTTCTGCAAGCAGGCCCCATTTAGGCTTTGCTTCGTGTGCTTGGAATAGCACTCTGCTCTTACCCCTCCGGGTCTTGATTTGTTGAAACAGTTTGGATGTTGTGGTTTCATGCTGGTAATGGCAACAAGGTGTGGTTTTTTTCACTTACAAAACTCCAAGAGAACGAGGGCATCTACGGATGGAGTCGGACAAGTGTTGGCACTGCAGGACGTCATACACACCAACTACTGCGGTCGCACGTACGGTGATGTGCGACTAACACATATAATAGCGAGTGAGCTAGCTGTGTGTGCCTTCGGATGCATGTGGGCTAGTAGTCACTTCCATCGGTTCGATAGGATAGTCTATTGGTCCAAAACTTAGATTCACAAAACGAAACTACAAATTTAATTTGTAACCATTTCACAGAAGTACAGTGCAGTTTCAGAAACCAAATGGTGTACTTTTATGATATTTTTAAGTTTTGAGGAAGGTTATTTCTAGCGTGACATTTGCAACCTTGTCATCCTTACCTATTTTGATCTCGAGCGTCGGCTTCTGTTCAAACATTTCACTGTTCATTGCAAGTGGTCTGTAGAGAAATATAAGAGCGTTTAGATCACTAAAACAATAATTTAAATGCTCTTATATTTCATTACAGAGAGGGTAATAAGTAGGGCTGTTAGTCCACAAATTGAGAAAATAATAGAAATTTAAAATATAATGTCTAGTATGTAGGCGTTGTATTCTGGCTAATGAAACTGAGCTGGCAAACCAAGTATCACTGTGATAAAGCAATATCAACACTCGCATCATGTCACCTAATCAAATAATAACAAAGATCGAAGGTCATGTTAATGAGAAGGGATAAATCTATCTTTTTGAAAAGAAAGGCTATACTTACAACTAATTAGGATTAAATCGGGCAAGAACTAGCAACTCAATCCCAATGACTCGGAGGTGTGTTGGATTAGAGGTTGACATTGGGGTTCTATTCTCTGTTGGTGAGAACCGTCAACATCCGCATGACCGTTTCCTTGCTGAATGTGTTCACTCAAAGTTCTACTTTGAGGGTGTTAGCACAATGTTTAGTTCGGCAACCAACATTGACATGCGGAGCGCGATTCATGTTGAAGGCGTTGTTTTGGAGTATTGCGCCCTGTAGGTCCACGTCACTCAACCAGTGGATTGTACATATGGTGCAAGGACACACGGTTTGCAGTACGATTGTGAAGATGCTGCCACGTGGCAGCTGGCTTTGGGTTTTCTTTCCTTTTTTATGCTGAATTGTTAGTTGTTGATATTTGCCATTTTTTTAATATGAAATATTTTATAACTGTGTGCATCAGTAGATGAAGTGGTGTGAGCTTATCCGCATTATTAAGGAATATATTTATATAATTAGGCATTTATCTCTTTAACAAATATGGTGCCAGCAATGCAAACATGTACTTGTAGTCACTAATCAGCGCCATACTACCATATCAACCACAGTTCATAAACACGCTTCACCATATATATAGAAACTCTATTAATAACCTAGGGTGAAGAATAATAATTCTTCACCCCAGCCATCCGACCGAGCCAGCCAGAATCATATTTCTCTGCTTCGATTCCCCTCTGTAATCTTTCTCACTCCCCGAGGTAATTTTAGGTTATCCCTTCACATGCCCGGTTACTTTTTTTTCTTTTAGAAAACGTGCACGACCTCTGAAAAGAAAAAGGGCACGCAATATTTTTAGCTAGTCGTGGGGATTACTACTACTCAGCCCACTTTCCTGTTTGCCTATAATCACGGCGATGCGAGAGGTTGATTTTCAACGGCAAATACTGTGCGGTGAGCGGCGACTGCTTGAGGGTGTGGTGGTCGACGAGCAGGCGGGGCCGTGGTGCTCGGCGCCGCGGAGAGCGGCGGCAGGCTTTGGGGTCGGGCGGCGCTGCGGTGGATATCGTGGCGGGTGACCTCGGCGTCATTGGGCGGTGTGGATGGCTCGGCAAGTTGGTCGGGGATTGTTCTCTTAACCGCGTTGTGCATGGCCTCTCATCACGGCTGACGGAGACAAGGGTTCGGTGGTGCAGGAGACAACGGATCTGTGAGTACATTCTTGCAGCTTTCCCTGGGTATAAAAAAGATTGGGACTTGAAGCGTGCTCAGCTTAGACCAATTTACATTTTGCCATGAATTTGTTTGTTACGGGCTGGGATACGAGGGATTTTTACTATCTAATTCTTCTATGCATGATTTTCTAATTCTTTTTAATATGTGATGTCGTTGTGTATTGCCGGGGGTGCGCCCATTGGTCGGCGGCAGCGTTGAGGCCAGCAGGGACGTAGGAGGCTTCGCGACTGGTGGCGGCTTCGTCGGTCAACATCCAGGCCTTGCGAGAGTCTTCGTGTCATGGTGTTTGGCCTACGCCATGGCCGGTGTCCTGGGCGGTGTTGAGCATCGTCCATTGCAATTTCCCTACCTGGGTGCAACTAGTAGCCCTAACATCCAGATGACCCTCAGGTGCCTCAAAAGGTTATGGTTACCTTTTTATTCTCATGACTTTAAGAGGAATCTCACTTGTTCCTTTCTTGAATGTATAACTGTTTGAGCCAATTCTTTGATACAGTGTGTCAGACTAGGATAAGTTACGGTGATTGTATGATTGATCTACCTGCAGTTGTGAAATGATCCGATTTAGTTTAGTTGCAAGAGCTCGTCTTAGGAAAACAATTAGCCAACTTAGCTCAAAGAAATTTAAAGGAGGTTAATCAGAAACTGATTTGTGTCATAGTATTCTGAAAAGCAACCTGCAGCCTGTTATTGCAAATGGCAAGAAGAGTAGGTATTTATTGCTTTTACTAATAGTCTTGTTTCCTTTTGGAGTAGGTTACTACTTTATTATGTCGTTAGTTTTTTTTTGGGGGGGGGGGGGGGGGGGGTTCAAGCGAATCATTGTTTTCGAATTCATAATGTCCATTTGATTTTCATGGAATGGAAAGTGTCTGTCTCAAGTGCTAACCTGATAGAATAAACCACTGGGCAGAATCCAGTTTTGTGTTTGAGCCCTTGGAGTCTAATTTCTACAATACTTCAACACATATTTGTTGGAAAACAGTTTTGTGTTCTTTAATCCACTTTGTACGTTGCCCACTAGCTATTATAATGAATCAGAAGGAGCTGATAAATTACAGATTTTCAGTGTTGTTTCTGTTTATGCCGTAGCCGGGTGTGTGGCATGAGGTGATCTCAAGCCTAATTTATTCTACCTGAATCTAGTGAACTTCGTTTTTACTTAAGGTTGTGTTACAGTTTTCATCTGGGGTTATTTGTTTCAGAAATAAAAAGGTTCTATCATCAGATTGCAGCCACCAAGGTAAATCTTTACCTTCACTCAAGTAGAAAAGAAATGATGAGAGAAGCCAGACAACCTTATGAAGAAAGCAAATGAAAACAAAAGATAGAGAGAAGCTGCATTTATTCCCAAGGGTTAAGTTTACCTTCTACATACTTATCTGTACGGGTCTCCTTCTCTTGTACGGTATTAGTTAGTACTGGTTATTACCGAACACTTGTTATTTTTGTTTCAGGAGAACACTTCAAGTCCATCTGATTCCTTTTTTTCGTGCGGAAGTATATCTGATTTTGTCATGCCTTTCAATGGGGATAATGAGGTTGCTGATATGGCCACATCTTCAGAGGTACATGATTTCTGTTGTTTTACGCTTTACTAAAAATAACATATCCGGCCATTTTAACTTAGAATGGGGCTAGAAAGCTTCTGCTATATTAGGATGGTCATCCCATCATTGTGAATCTACTCTGTTGTAGAAAGAAGGAAATCAAAAAGGGTAAAACACAATAAAATGAGAAAAACAAGCTACACACTGCAAGCATCGAAGAATCACACCCCAAGGATACGCATGAATCATCTCAGCCCGATGCAATTAACTGTGATCTAAATGTGCAATGTCATTGAATTGCTAATAAGGAGTATACTGTTTTGTTAGCTTTTGAGTTAGGAAAGCCACTGCCAACAAGGCCGATCATATCTTCGATTAGATCGAAAATTAAACATTGCAGTGGCCTGATCTTGCTAAACTTGAATCGGTCTAATAAAAATCTGGATTTTCACTTTTGATCTGCATTTTGTCGACGGTCTCTATAAGGAAAGGTTCAGAACTTTCTCAAGGTGCAGAACTGAATACTTGCGGTACCTGCTTGCATCTAGCAAAATTTGCTAGATGCAGGGTCAGGTTTGCTTTTTCCAATGCATGGTGCATTTGTAGCTCTTTGTCACATCTATGATGGCACTGCATACACCTATAGTACACTAACCTTTCTAAGCTTAGATTTTCACATTTTTAAATTTTGCTCAAGGTGAATGTTGAATGAATTTGTACGGTATGCTAGATTTCTTACATGGTTGGTTGGGAACTTTACGTTGATAGATACTGACCCTCACGCAGCCTGTCAATATTCAAGCATGCTGCAAATTCGAGTTGGTATATTTCAATTGCCTCTACATGTTTGTTGTACTTCTGAGAACTGAAAATATTCTGTTTTACAGGTATCTGTTCAAGTGGTTGACAGCTAATATATGAGGGATAGAGAGTAACATTTTTGTATTTAGGATGGGTAGGAGTAATGTTAAATTGAAATTTCAGAACTTCTTTTGCAAATGAACAGTAGCAAAATTCAGGTTTTGGCGAGAAGAAAAGTGAGCCTAAAGGCTATACAGTGCAATTTAACAAGATACTATGCTGCTTCCGGCCCATGGATTAGAATGCTTTAATCTCTATAGTCCTGGAGAGATTGCTGAACAGATGAAGTTGATGGGATATCTCTGGTCGCCTGCAAATAAGCTAATTGAAGATCAAGCTCGGCAGTACTCAGTTTTCAAGTTTGGTGGTACTCAGATTTCAAGTTCGGCAACACCCAGTTTTGTAATAGTGATTGTTGAATGTTTCATGCCGCTGATTACTTAGTGCTATGTGGCGTTCAATTATGTCAGGACAAATTTTATTTGTAATCGTAAGGATGGATTTTGTTACGTGCCATATTTCCCAGAACCAGTACATGGTATCTATCTATTATATTAGACAACTTTCTTATTTCGTGGTTACTAAAAATGCCCTTGTGTACAAGATGAATTAATGGTCTTATGTTAACCAAAAATGCTGGTACAGAACTGAGATAGTGATGGCATATGTTAGTTAAATCAGTGGCCCGATTTCATTTTTGCTAGACCCGGTGTATACTCGGTCCAATATAAATAGTAACAGATCTAGCTACTCATTGCCTAAGATTACATAAAATGCTCCAGATTAAAACTTATTCAATAAGATTACGGCAACATTGGTTAATTTCTTTACTGGCACGTTGATGGGCCATATAGGCTGCACACATGCACGAAGTAATTTACTAGCATGCAGGAGATAATATTACGGTCTTTTGCTTTACGGAATAGAAGTTCTCTTTTCAGTTTCAGCCTGTAATTTTACCTCTCAGGAACATCTTTCTTACATTTTCAAATGGCCATGAGAGATGGACTGGGGTGAGGAATAAGAATTTCTCACCCAGGGTGACGAATAGCGTGACCCTACCATAAGTTTTGTCTTATTTCCGACGCAAAAAGAGACCGTAAGAAAATATATAATCCTCGTAAAAAATATTTTATATTATGTAAAATTACAAACGTAAAAACATAGTCTAAAATACGCATAAACTGCAAATTTTCTTGTCTTGTGACCTATATTTTTATTTTCTTATGTCAAATTTTACGTAGTGAATCAATAGGAATGTAACTATTTGGATTCCAAACGTAATTTAATTATAAAATGATCGTAAGATTACTTCGGGTGAAGAATAATTTATCGGACGCCTGTGCTTCTTTGTCCAGCCAGAAGGACAAACCAAGAGTTTTCAATAGGAGAGAATACAACCACGATGTAGCTATCCACTTCTCTACTGGCCAGCTCACACAAGAGTACCCAACTCTTAACACACATTTTTGCCAAAGGTGAATTTGTTGGGAGAGAAGACATCATCATGTCTCCTCGGTCCATGATGATGGTTTTAAAGCACAACACAACAACAAATAGCAATTCTGCTACCAGATGCGGCAGTTGCACACCACGATCTTCTAGGGACAAAATCGTCCGGTTTAGGGCAAGATCCAACCAGGCATCACATGTGCTGCCCGCGAGCCTATAGAGTCACGTCTCCGCACGTAGTCGACCACCATGGCCATGCCATCAGAGTGCCTTCCCTACCCCCAGTGCTGGTACTCATCGCCACCAAGCACCCACCTGGTTGCGCCATCGCACCGTGGTGGTGCCATCAGTTTAGGAGGGACAAAACTCTCGGCTTCGCTGTGACGAAGGTCTCGCTGCTGCCACAACCATGTAGTCACTGCCTGGTGGAGGCAAGTGAGAAATGTGGTAGAGGGAGAGGATATTGCTGCGACTACAGTTCACCTCCCGACCCACTGCTGAGGCCTGAGGATGACAAAGTGGCACAACAAGATTTTCGGACTGAGTAGTTAGTGACTTAGTTTTGGCCCGAGTTGATCCTAATTTGTTTTAAACTCTGTAATTAACCTGAATTTCTATCTTCATCACTTTGCCTCCCCAAAATATGGACATGGCTTCATTAAGGCATGCGAGGAGCTCGTGCATTTCGTGGCAATGAAGCAACCATGTACTTGAACACTCTTGTGCCCTATTAAAAACTATGATTAATAAACTTTTCTGGAAACGTACAAATATCATGATGTTTTTCAATACCCGTTGTTGGGGCTAGCTCATGCGGAAGGATCAACACCACAAAACTATATATTAGAGCATGTGCACCTAGGCCCTCTCTATCTAGCCATCCATTTCCTGCTTTAAAATTCATGCAAATACATTTCTCTTTTTTGTTTCTCCTATATAGAACATATCTTGAAGTTAAAAACTATGCAACGTGGCAAAGCTTTCTAAGTAGAATCTAGAATAAATCTTTCAGTTTTTTTTGTTAAATATAAATATACAAAATATGGGTTGTAGAAGTGTACGCATCAGCTAATTCACCAAAAAGCTCAACCTGATGGGGAAAGGTGGGCTATGCATTATACGTCAACACTACCCCCTAACATGTGACTTCCTTAGGTCTAAACATGAAAATGAGTTGCAATTTAATTGTGCCAGCCTATTTTTAAACTCAAAACATCTTGGCTCTGATACCATGTAAACGGAGAGAGCGGAAGTGAAAGATAGAGAGGGAAAGGGAAATATACCAGGGTCGGAAACCATATGAGAGGTGGCTCCGGAGTCCATAATCCAGTCACCGGCGTTGGAAGATGATGACCCAGCAGTGTTGTTTAGCGCAGCCACCAGCGCTGAGAAGTCCCATGTCGGAGCACCATGGCCGTATGGCGTTGCAGGAGGCCATGTCATAGCTGCTGCTGGTGGATTACTATCAAAAGCCTGACCGTGAATGGGTGCTAGAGTAGTAGTGTACGCGTGCTGTGGTGAGGAGAAGCAGGGTGAGACCCGAGGAGGCCTGGTCCACCAGCGACCCGAGTAGGCATGGATCCATGCATCTGCCGTGTTTGGCTGGTGAAGGGATTGAAGCACACCCAGGGCCCGACCGGGAAGGCACGCCCGTCGCTTGCATGGCGGTCGTTACCGCCGCCAGCAGAGTAGTGATAACCGTAGCCGTTCTTCTTCTTCGGCTGGAAGCGGCCACCTTGGTTGTGGTTGTTGCTAGAAGCTCAAGCCTATAGGAAAGGTAGGCTATGCATTTATACGTCAACACAGGTGTGTGTTTATTGTGCTTGCAACCCCGTCATGCTCCATTTTAAACTAATAAAATGCATCATTTGTCGGAAAAAAACTAATGTTTTCATTTTTACCTATAAAAATAGTGTTTTTTGTACTAGTGATAGAAACTTCTAAAAATAAGCGTGTTTAAGAAGCTTAACCAGTCATGGAACTTCCTTTCATAACGACTTTAGACTCGAAAGCACTCAGACATGTTAGGAAACAGTAGCGAATGAATTGCATGCTGCTGTTTTACTTCATCTATGGCAATCCTGTAGCTAGTAATGCCAATCGTTTATCCTTTGTTTAGGATAACTAGCACAAGGACCCGTGCGTTGCTACGGGGCATACAAAGTTTAGTTGTTATCTAGTGGTTTGACATTTTGTGAAAGTAAAAAAGGACATGTGTTACAGCAAAAACAGAATAAATAAGCTACATTGTCGCCCAAAAAATAATTTACCAATCAAACAATCTGTATTATCTAGTGGTTCAAAATGAATGGTGTCAAAGATACACATCAAGCTACATTGTCGACTAATTGAATTTGCAAATAATGGCAGCTCAATACTCACGTGACATGCTCCCAACTGCAAAGAGAAGATTCTATTTTAGCTTGTTACACGAAATTTACTTTTTTCTTGAAGAACTATTGCCTATAAATCAAATAAGAATGATAAATTTTAGCACACTGCAATGGTTCATATTTTTCAATTTAAGATGAAGGATATGAAAGAGAAAACAATGACCATACTAAAGGCCTGTTCGGAGGGACTCCACTCCACAACTCCACTCCTAGAGCTGGTGGAGCAGCAGTTAAAAAATGCGGAGTTGGGAAAGAGGTGCCTCGCAGCTCCTCAGATTTCATGGAGCCGAAGGATTACCAAACGACTCCTAAGGCTACGAGGAAAGGCATAGGCAGCATAGCACACAGTTATATGAAACAACATGCCTTTAGACATTTCCAAATATACAAAACATAAGGTACAAAATTCTTTTAGATAGACTGATATGACTCAAAAATACAATGGTCGATGAGAGGGCAAAAAGGCCACATGATTTTCGTTTGTATATCAATGCCAGCTAAGAATAATAAAAATTGTAATTAAAGACATAAACAACGGAAAAAAAATGTTAAGAGCATTTGACTTGCACTTTGACTCCATTTTTTGCTGGTGCATGTCCTCATGAACACATTTGCTTTACTAACCCCCCTATAAACTTTTTGTAAACTTTCAACTGGATGTCGGTGCTACCGAAATACCCGCTCCATTGAAGGCTCAACTTCAACCAGCTCCATTGTAGGAATAGAAGATTTGTAGTTTTCGACTCGTACTTTAACAAGATCATATATATGGTGATCATAAGTCCTTCCAAAAAAAGTTTGTTGGCCCTCTACTTTGAGCGAGAACCATACAGTCCTACTGCAAACACACAAAAAAGTAGCGGTTGAAGTAATGCAGAATAATATTCTCTAGTTTAATATAGAAAAGGAAAAATGAAAAGATCATTATAACAACCATGGAAAAGGTTTATAAGTCCTATATTGGTGCTCATAAAGTCATTATCTAGCTCACAAAGTCATTATCTAGCTCAGAAAGTCATTTTACTTTTGAGAGCATCATCGATTTAATCTTTATTTTCTCAAGTAGATAACAATTCCTTGTTTTCACCACCTACAGAATAGGAAATGTGAATAAAAGGCTGTAGCAAGATTTAAGGGAGAAGAACAACGGGGAAGTTTAACCCCCACTCTCAAATGGTCTGACGTTGTCGTTATTCTTAGCGTACTTCACGGAATGATCACGCTTCAGGTGAAAAAGATCTGATAGCATGGAGTTCAAAATTGCGCTAGTCTTTGTACCATGGAGAATAAGCGTCTTCTTGCCATTCTCAACCTGGAATAAACATTAGAGCAACAATCTTATGTGGGAGATAGGGAAAAGCACATTCATACTATTTCTAGTTTCTCGACATGGAAGGTTTGAAAGCAACCGTCTTTTCCAATAACAACTAAATTAAGATTTACAGGTGGTTATTTGTACAAATCATGAACTCTGTGCCAGAAAATCTGGCCCTTTTGTGTGTGACTCAGTTTCTATAAAAAAAATACAATGTAGCACACATTACTGGAAGTAATATAATATGGGAAATTGCTGAAAGATGTCGCTATGTCAGTTTATGCTTGGCCAGTTTCACAAGACAATAATGCTGAGATACTACCTATAAAAATACCTATATTTTCTTGTGTCCATAACAATAATGACTTGATGCTAGACAGGGTTAGTATTCTTATGGCATTGTAAACTGAAGGCGAAATAGCAACAGCTAAAGAAAGGGACCGAAGAAATGAGAAGCTTACAAGCTTGGGGGTGTGCTTGAGGAGCTCAAACCTGGCAAGCATGGTCATGGGAACCATAATGCCACCATCTTGATCCTCCAGCAACCTAGGGATGAGGTCTCTGGCAAAGGGTTCATAACTCTAACCAAACTTGAAAAATCACGAATGGATGCTCGTGTTCGCTGTCAAACTTGAAAAATCAGATAGACCATGTAAGCATGATCTTGGCTGGGCTCTTGAGATCACATAGACCATGTAAACATTATGTAGAGTCGAGCTTACACGAAAAATGAAATAAGGTGACACATCATGGTCAATCAATTTTCTGATCTCCCCCTAATGAGATACAGCTTGCGTAGAAGTCAAATCAATAAATTTTACTATTGTTGGGAAGTCCAAAAACGAATCTCACATGTATTGAATAGCAAAAACAACAGTGGGTAGCATACTACTGGTCCATGATTAGCAATTCTTTTGACACAAGCAAAGTAGCACCAATATAATTAAAAACAAATGAACATGCACTCAATAACCAAGAATGATAAAAAGGATGAAACATGCACCTCTACAGATCAGTTGAAAAAAAAATACCCTGTTACTCATGATCACTGATTAAAATTGCGGGAGAAAGGATTTAGCGGCAGCCAAATTTTCAAGGAAATTGTAGCCTAAGTCGGCGCAATCTACCACAATATCCTGTGATTTTGTACTGCATGAAAATCATGTGGCGATTGCGGACAAATCGATCTCATGATTAGTATAATATCATAACAGTTGGAACTTGCGAACACTTCAAAAACAAAGGAGAATGAAATCGTGGTTGTGGACTGATTTCTTTTGGTAGTGCCTGATGTAGATATTTACTCGTTCTCACTGACATTTTTACTGGCAATTCCACAAGGCAAATCTATGCCTTTTTTCATAGCAATGAACTCTAGAACCTTGACCATCAAAGAGAAGATAAATTTTTCATCAAATTTTCTATCACTGTAATGAGAAGATAAGCATCCATAAAGTAATTAACAAACCGAATCTGAATGTACCTCATCAATGAAGGTGGCTGAAGTGTGGCGTTCACAACCTCGAGGCTTGAGGAATCAGAGAAGTCAGAAGCCTGATATGTATAATATATGTAGGCATGTCTTCTTTTTACTTCATGAGCCTCTCATCTACTTTCCAGTAGGTAAATTTTTGTAAGCACACTTATCTTATTACTTGAGAATCCTTGCTTCTTTCCAAATTTATTGAGAAAAATCACCCCAGTGGTAATTTTGAAGTTGATGAGTGCCTTAGGATACTAAAAGCTGCAGCTGAAAGCTCGAGTTCAGATTCTGTTGATAGTGGAGGAAGAACATGAGGTACGTAATGAAACTGCTGCTGAAAATAAATCAAGGAACCCCAAACTTGAAATGGAAGGCGGGTGCTCGGCCTCACCGCGCTCTGCCATGGCGTGCAGGCAGCCGACTGGCTGACGCCACCACACACAACGCCTACCAGTCCCAGTTGAGCGCCCGGAACTCCAGCCACAGCACCGCCGCGCGTCCAGGCTTCAGCGGCCGCGCGTGTTCCCCGTCGACCGTATCCGAGATCGAAGGGAGCGTTGGAAGATGTGGTGGCGACGGCTGCGAGAGTTGGGGATCGTGGGAACGGGTGGTGGTGGGGCTGCCGGTAGGTTGCGAAATCGGTGGGAGCAGCGATCTGGACGGGGGAGGATGTCACCTAAACTCCATTGATCCCCTTTTACTTTGCTCCGAGGTGTCCCAGTTGTAGACGAATTGTAAGACCTGTGTGCCGTGTGCGTGCGGAGAACGCGGCGTGGGCCGGCCCAAAGCAGTGATGTGCCGAACTACAGAAATTTTGACAACGGGTGAAACTACATACGGTTCCCCGAATTAGTACCATCTCGCGTATATATTTTAAATTCAAACTGAAAGTGTAAATTCATAGGAAGAAGCGTATTGTGGCGGTGAACCCACGGAGTCAATCCATGCTTTATTATTACCTAGCACAAATGCCCGTGCGATGCAACGGGAGAGAATACTGATGTGTACTCAAATTCAGTAAGAAAATTACTCGTGCGTTGCAACGGAAATACATTGTTAATTTTTTGTCACGGCAGCGAAATGAGCAAGGAAGAAAACATGGAAGATTATGTTTGTTTTGACCTCGCCGCATCCTGGTTGGCACTCTTCTTGCTCTATATCACGTACAACAACCTGACAACACCTGAGATCCTAATAATTTCAAATAACGATAATGACTTTTCAACCTCAATGAACATGTATATACCTAAGTTTAGGCGCAACAAGAATGTACCAAATTGAACCATGCAGGTCATACGTCATCTATAACAATAATCAATTTAAATGCACCTATGCAAATTCCTTTATCAACCAGAGCAACCAGATAACAAAACTTATAAAAATAGGAAGATGCACGTTATTATCTAATTCATTGAGAAGAATTGTACAGCATGGGACTACAGTATAGACACAAAATCAGAAAAAATAATAATAGAATACATTAGTGAATTGACGTTTTGTGGTAGCGTAACTTTGGATAGAGGATCTTTGAAGCTCGGCAAGGATCAACGGCAACGGCGGGGGATCGATCACTGGTGACTTAGAAATAGGCCCTATACCTTAAAAAATCATTTTGAAACCCATGAAAGATACCGCTGAACAAAAAAACACTCATGAACGAAAATAAAATAAAATTTCGGGATAATAACATTTTTTTATTGTGAAACTACCAGATGACATCTTACTAAAGGCCATGACCACGCGAGAAGTTCAAGTTTTAAGAATTACCTGAACTCTGGTTTGAGGATGAGAAATAACATGTTGTTTCGCATACTAAGTACAATAATTCTGTTGTGGTGAAATAATTCTCAAGTAAAAAAAAGAACAATAATTCCGTTGTGGTGAAATTAATAATAAAGATATATTGTGCAATTGGGAGGAGATGACGAAGATAACAACATTTTGACATTGTATATTTTACAGTTTGACTACGTAGGAAAATATCCCTTTGAGCTCTTTGAACTGCCTCCAGAGAAAAATCAAGCTTAGTTGATGTGCTTAACTTTCAGGTTAGTGTGGTTATTACAAATAAGGCAACTACTCCCTATGTAAACTAATATAAGAGTGTTTAGATAACTAAAATAGTAATCTAAATGCTCTTATATTAATTTATGGAGGGGGTACTTAAGTAGGATACTCTTTGATTTTCCCACTATATATAGCCGAATTAATAATGGAAAAGGTTTACTTTCAGCCAAATGATTTCTTACACCCTTAAACCGGCTCCTATGTGCGGCACATGTCCATTGAAAGGCCACCCACTACTCCAATAGCCTTGTCTCCTCGCGATCCCTCTTCTCCACTCGTTTTCTCTCTTTTTTTCCCTTTCTTCCTTGTTCGTAACTGCCACAGGAGAGGCCGTCAATCCCATGGCAAGCACCACCAACCACCACAACTGGGAACTGAGAGCCACCGCCACCACCGCCGCATGGATGCTACCCTGCCCCATGAGCTACCCTGCAGCTGCAAATCCTGCCATGCTCGTAGCTGCCATTGATTCAAGCTAGAGAGGATGACATCGTCGAGAACCACAACAGGACTGTGTCGCGGCATCCACTGGAGGCTGTGTGCTGTCGATAGTGGGCTTTGCATCGAAGCATCCATCAACGCCGCCGTGTGTTGTCGTTGTTGCATCAGAGCATCCGTCATTGTCGTCGCACGCGGCGTCACAGCATCCATCGGAGCCGCCGCGTGCTGTCGATAGCGGGCACTGCATCGAAGCATCTATTGGCGCCGCCATTTGTTGTCGTTCTTAAATCGGTGCATCCCCCATTGCCTTCACATGCGGCGTCGCAGCATCCGCCGGCACGGATGCTGCCATGGAGCTCGCCATGCACGTTGCTGTAGTGGAGCATCGATGGGGCCGCTGGAGCTACAATGACGCGCCGCGACGCCGTTGAACGCTCCGCTGGGTTGCAATGAAGCGCAACCAGAGTTGCATTGAATCGTCGCCGGAGCTGCATTGAAGCACCACAGGTGCATTGAAGCTTCACCGGAGTTGCATTGAAGCGTCGTCGGCGTTGTCGGTGCTGCCATGGGAGCTGGTGCGTGCTGCGAAGCATCCACGGACGGGGTGGGGGTGGCGCAGCTGCAAAGTCACATACATGGAGGCACCAGCGGCGAGGACATGGTCGGCGTCGCTCAGACTTTTCATAGCATGAGTCCCGCTGCGTGACGAGAGATGGAACAGATAGTGTCTAGGTTCGTGTCTCGTCGGAGCTGTGCTCGTCGGGATTGCAACATCCACTGCTGTGTGCTTGCCGGCGATGGTGCCGCGGCCGAGGCATTGCTGTTGCAACCTCATTTTGTGCAGAAGGTCATGTGGTGTCATTACAAGGTACGTTGTGTGTAGACGCATGGAAAGGGAAGGAAGACTGGCTACATCACATGAATTGGATGACCACACGCGCTTGAATCGTACGGCTGGCTAGCCGGATAATTTCCTAATCATCTGGCTGATCGGTAGCAGCAGCCATTAATAATAAAATAGTCTTTGCATGAAGCAGAACTATAAAACTCCTTAATACAATGGATTAGATAGATCATATATATTTACTATGCTCGCACTTACTGTTGGCGCCGCCTCTTTGCAGCGCCGCTCTTCTTCTAGCTCTCACAAACACACACATGGTGATAAACTCTACACACGCACGCACACACACACACACACATGCACCAAAATGGCTTTGCCAAGACAAACTTCCTTGATGCCCACCGTGGCTACATTGTGTATCCAGCCCTCACGGCTCTCATTTCCATTCATCTCAAAGTAGTATATATACACAAGGTTTAGGCACTTCTGTCATGCACTTCATCACCACTAGAGCCACTACCCCACTAGTTTCTCCATGATCCACATGACTCTGCATGCAGCTAACTAACTTGACTCAGCTCGGCTACTACCTCCACCAAGCAAATTCTATGCACCTAACTAACCACACTGCATGCATGCTGACTACTCGGCCAGTACCTATGACCCAGCCAACTAAACACACGCATGTATCCATCTGATGCATGCAGGTAGCTAACTCACGCGAGCACGGACTCATGCCGGCATACACACCCGTGCTCACCACGGACCAGACCTAGCGCGCCGACGCCGGTCACCACCACATGGGCACAGACATGGCTTATTGCCAACACTTACAAGGCCTACACTGTAGAAAATTGCGTGCTGTTGGAAGCATCGAACATGGACATACTTACCACTGCAGCCGGAAGATTAGTTCAGAGGAGCTGCCCTCAAGCAGTCCGGGCGATGCAAGAGAAAAAAAATGAAAACACAACGGATAGCGATTTGTTGGACGACATCACATCACATGCAAATATATCTTTAGCTATCTGTTATCTGTTGCTTTCTTTTACATCTTTACCCGTTGATTCTCGCAGTCGTGTGTATATAAGTTAATGGAATTTGGTGTAAACAAGCGATGTGGGATTATTAGTTAGATTGTGTATCCTAATATTTTGAACGAACATAAGATAGCTTAGTTGGTACTTGGTAGCTCCTTTGTGGTTGGGACATGAGGTTGTGAGTTCAATTCCCGCATGAAGCAATTATTTTTTCTTGCCTTAAGCCCATGCCTGCCGGCCCATGAGTAATCCCGTGGCCCAAATGATGTACGTAAGGTGGGGCCTTTTCTGGATGGGCTGTTTCGCTTTACCGATGCCGAACGATTTGAATGAAAATTGACGCTTTAGTACCGCGTATATGTTTTAAATTGAAACTAAAAGCGTAATTTCAGGATAAGAAAGCGTATTGTAACGGTGAACCCACGGAGTCAATCTGTGCTTTATTATTAGGGAGGGATAGAGGGATAGACTAGCACATATGCCCGTGCGTTGCAACGGATGAAACATAATGTTTAGAAAACAGAAAAGTAATTTATTACCACTCAAATGTTACAACAGGTGTTCAGTTGGCGATGGAATTGGGTATTGAAAAACTTTGTCTCAAGATAAACAATCAAGGTGGGGCACCTGCTTTCGAATCAAGAGATCAAGACCGTTCGAGGTTTAGCCCTCTTATAGAAGAGATCAAGGAGTTGCTTGCTGGTGTGAATGAGCACAGGGTGATTTGGTCGAGGCGACCGGCGAACAAAGCGACTGGTATTTTTGTGAGCGAAGACTGTGTTAATAAGTTATGAAAAACTTGGTTTAATGTATCCTCATTTTTTATCCATGACGTATTTTGGGCCAACATGAGATAGCTTAGTTGGTAGCGCCTTTGTGGTTGGGACATGAGGTCGTGAGTTCAATTCCGGCGTGAGGCAATTATTTTTTCTTGTCTTAAGCCCATGCCTGCCGGTCCATGAGTAATCCTGTGGCCCAAATGATGTACGTAAGGTGGGGCCTTTTCTGGATGGGCTGTTTCGTTCGCTTTCTCGATGCTGAACGATTTGAATGAAATTGACGCTTTAGTACCACCTCGCGTATATGTTTTAAATTAAAACTAAAAACGTAATTTCAAGATAAAGAAGCGTATTGTGATGGTGAACCCACGGAGTCAATCCGTGCTTTATTATTAGGGAGGGATAGAGGGATAGACTAGCACATATGCCCGTGCGTTGTAACGGGTGAAACATAATGTTTAAAAAACAGAAAAGTAATTTATTACCACTCAAATGTTACAACAGGTGTTCAGTTGGCGATGGAATTGGGTATTGAAAAACTTTGTCTCAAGACAAACAATCAAGGTGGGGCACCTGCTTTCGAATCAAGAGGTCAAGACCGTTCGAGGTTTAGCCCTCTTATAGAAGAGATCAAGGAGTTGCTTGCTGGTGTGAATGAGCACCGGGTGATCTGGTCGAGGCGACCGGCGAACAAAGCGACTGATATTCTTGTGAGGGAAGACTGTGTTAATAAGTTATGAAAAACTTGGTTTAATGTATCCCCATTTTTTATCCATGACGTATTTTAAACGAAATGGTCGTGAACTAAAGAATAAATAAAGTAGCAATTACCCTAAAAATAGTAAAACAAAATTAAAGTACGAACAAGAATTCATCCATGAAATGTTACGAATTAAGAAAGTTTGAATTACTTGAATTGAGGGTCTTCGTCAAAAGGAATGATTCAAGCCAATGCTTAACAACACTTTATATGAGCATCGGGATCAAAAGGCTAATCTGGGCTAATATTTGGTGCATACCTCATCTTGAGTACATCCACACTATATCATCGGTTCACTTTTGTGGTAACACAAAAATATATTAATAGTCTTATTAAATTACATTGGAACTGTGTTACAGTCACTCACTAAATCCATTTATTTGCGTCTGTTGTAACAAACAAACCAACAAATTTACCGTCAGAAAAACATCATAAGCAAGCACTATGCAACACGATCTTCCTCTCTCTTTTTCATCTGCAAAGTACTCAATATAGTGCGTCTCTGGTTCAGCTCCAATAGTAGTCGCACTAACACCGAAGATCATCATAAAATTAAAAAAAAATCACCACAACTCTATCTTCTCACTCTGATCTCTCTCTCTCTCAACCCCATTGATCCATCTTATAAGCAGCATCAAACAACCTGTTACATCTCATCTCATCGAACAACTGCATAGTACAAAAGAATATCATCCCATCTCTCTCCGTGTCTCCATCTGACTACACCGGAGCTGCACGAACAGCTATTTGTCACAAAAATCTGTATCTCTCTCATCTCTCTCCCCGTCCCGAGCCCGTCTCCAGCATCGCGCCATGCCGCGCCGCTCCTGCCATGCTCCAGCGCCGTGCTGCAATAGGAAAGCAATTATATTTTACACTAAAAATCTTTGATTTCTTTCCACCACACACGTGCCTATCATATCCTCTGGTTCCTATGCTCCTGTAACCACCGATTCTCTCTCTCTCTCTCTCTCTCTCTTCTCATTAGTTTTGCTTAAGTATCCAAGAAAATTAGAGCACAAGAGCAGCAGTAGCAGCTCCGTATGATGGCTGATGCGGTGGCGCTGAACTCCACGGGCCACGGTGCAGCTGGAGCTAGGACCGACGGGTCGCTCAGCGAGTCATGGTGCAAATTGCAGCCCACGGGAGGACCAGCGCACGCACGGCTGGGCGCGGGCAGGCACAAGCAGAGCATGCATGGCCACCGGCGCACAGCACACACGGCCACCGGCTTCCCCGCAACGAACAACCTTGTCCAAGAGGTCCACAACCTTGAGATCTCCTTCCCCGTGCAAGGACTCGGCCGAATTCACCCTGAAGCCCTCGCCATCATCCTTCAACTCCAAGTCCGAGTATCGTCGTTCGTCGTCGATTACCTTGCCGTTGCTGCTTCCCCGGCCTCACCGACCTCGCCGTCGGGTTCATCGTGAGTCCCCGTAGCTTTAACCTTTGTTTCCCCCTCTGATTAGGATCTGTAGCTAACGCCATGGTTACTGCCACCTCGCCATGGCTGGTCCTCTCCGTCCGGACCGAGCTTTGACGCCGCATGTCTGATCCCTAAAAACAGGAGCGCGAAGTTGCTCGGTCCGGTCCAGTCTAGACCATCGGCGGCCGGTCCGGAGGACGCGTCTTCATGCCGCAAAATATTGGCGAGAAAAGGCAAAAGGGGCACCGGTAGATGTGGTTCGCAGTTGACGATGGACATCGCAAATGCGACATGCTCATGGCCAGAGGGAGATGCGTGCCCGTGTGCCGGAACGACGCGTCCCGTTGCTGTCGAAGAAGATGCGGTGGCGCGCATGCGGGCCTGACGGTGGCGCGCAGGAGCAAGCGGCAACGGGCGCTCGAGTAGCCGGGGCAGCAGTGCAGTCGAGAGAGGTGCTGAGACGGTCGGGAAGAAGGGGGCCATCACGCACGGCGCTCTCGGCTCAGACCTCTGCTAGGAAGGAGGGGTACCGACGTTTGATAAAATTTACACCGGGATCGATCTCAGCGTATGCATCCTCGTCCGCTTCTCCTCTACTCCCCTCTTCTGGGAACCGATATTTATTGGAGGGTAGCAAAGGCGGCGAGGAAGGTGAAGTTTGACTCCAACTCATGTTCCACGGTATCGTCACTTACCAAAGAGGCTGGGTGATGCCACGGGCGATGGCCAGCCGTGTGCGTGCGGCACCCAGGGTCCAGACGAACGAAATTTAGTACCACCTCACGTATATGTTTTAAATTCGAATTGAAAGCGTAAATTCACGGAAAGAAGCGTATTGTGCCGGTGAACCCACGGAGTCAATCTGTGCTTTATAGGGAAAGATTAGGGAAAGATTTGATCTTCTTGACATTTTAGCCTGACATGCAGCAGCAAGTTTAATTACCTTTTCCTAAATTGAGCATGTTTCTTAGTTTTTTCCTAGAACAGAAAAATGAGACTGAAAGGCTAAAATTGTGATATCTTGGTGCAAGACCGTACTTCACTCGACCCCATTTTACTTTCTCCAAGCATGCCTAGCTCGAAAACAGTCGCCTGGATTATTCTGATGGATGCACTCCGGCCTGGGTGTATGCATCACAGTCACGCATAGGCTGGGACAATAGAAAAAACTCTAGCCAGTTTTGCTGTAACCCCCACTGCAGGTACACAATATTGAATCTAGCTGTGTTTGAAGCAGTCACGCTTTGAGCAACATCGACCAATACAAGAGCTGAACAACATGGCTAGCTCATCCAGTCTTGCGGACTATGTGGGCATGCAATGGCCCGGTTGGCAGTGCATGCTTGTATCTTGATACCTTCTAGCGTGATGCGGTTTGTCATGAATGACTATGAGGGCCTTGTTCACCACTCTGCGTGAAGCTCCGACAAGATGTGAGCGGATGAGGATAGCACAATGTGCATGTTGCAGGAAGTGTAGCAGGAACATTCCCAATACCTCATATTCCTAGCTATGTAGGTGTAGACCTCGTGCTGGCGGGGATGTTGGGAAAAGGATAGATCTAAGTGGGCTGCACTAACTTTTTACGTTACACACATGATGCATATGTGCCCCCTGCAGGATTTATATACAGTGATCGGGAGATATGTATGCAACTGATTGATACGGTAGTATATATGTAGCAGAGTAAAAGTGCATGCTTGTTTACTTATGGTGCAGTAATGTTGAGGTATGTGGGAATGAATCTATCTTTATTATGAAACAAAGGCAAAAGATTTGCTTTGTCCATTAATTGTAGTCTTAGAGAGCAGTGACATATACAGGTTTAAAGAAAAATATATTACTAGTTACAAACGGAGAGCTACTTTCCTAGCATGATTTTCCTCAAGTATTACACACCCGTGAGTGCCCAAAGACTGGTCTCACACTTTATTTTAGGCAATAGGAAGGGTATTGCCGCCAATGTCTTTCGGAAGACCCACAAAATTCTCTCCATTGATATGACCCAAGAGGTAAGCATAGCGATAGATGCCATCGTTCCATGATTGACTGTGTTGTTGCGTCCAGTCTCCTACTGAAAGGCATGTTATTCTTTGGTTTGATTGGTAGAAATGGCTCTTTAGTGACATTTCATTTTCTGGGACCTACTAAACCTATGCCCCCTATGTGTGCCAATTAGAATATGAACGCACCAACGCCTCTTAAATTACATCAGACCTATAGGACCGATTGATCCAGCAATATGATAATGCTTTGTGTGTATCTGCATTTCCCTTATTGAAAATCTTTTTTCTCGGCCTATCGCTTCTCCTCTCCCGTACCATGTATCCTATATGACTGCATCTACTTTCTCTCCGGGGAAAACCCTTTTTCGTCACTATAAATTCATTGTCCGTGGATACCAAGTGAGGTTTTGTCTTGCCGCCACATTCGTCGTGGCGGCATCCAAAGAAGCAGAGTTGGGGTGCATTGGCCATGGGAAATCCCTTTTCTTTGCAGCCTTGAGACTAGCTATAGTCACCCAACCCGGTTCAGTTAACCTGGGTCCATGGTTGTCGCTTTCAGTGGTGTCATTTTGATGAAATTTCATCAATTTCAGTAGATACTGAAATAATTGTGTTTCGGTCAAATAATTTCTGCTATTTCAGGAGTACACACAAATTCAAATACTATGTTCTATATTTTTTTAATTTTGTTTTTAAAATTGCTTGGATCTTAGTCAAATTTAATTGGAAATTTCGGTCCTTTAGCCGAAATGCAAACCGAAACCAACAATTATATTAGTCTGATATGTATCAAGAAGTTTAATTAATGTTCCATAAATTAAACACATCCCTCAAAAAAATTTAGAGGACAAAGCACGTATGTCTCTAAGATCGAAGCATGGCCTTGAGGCTGCCCGTAGATGCTCCGACTGGGTCATATTGATGATTGAGGCGGTGTTCGTTGGGCTGGGGTGTTGGACAACCATATCAAAAGGTGAGGATGTAAAATCTCTATGAGATGAGGGGTCGTACATCAACCCATACAAGAGTGATCGATCAATCTCAGCCTAGATTTGACGAGTTGTTACTATTCGCATCCCTTTCTGAAATTGACTCTAAGACTACGATGCCATTCAGTGTGATGCTTAGACTAGATGATGTGAGCAAATTGAGATAGCAGTGTGTCCCAGATGAGGTTCCTGTAGCAGGAACATTCGTAATACCTCAGAATATCCTAGGTATGTAGGTGTAGACCTCGTGTTGGCCGGGATGTTGAGGAATGGGAATCCAACCCTGCATACCATGTCCTAGACTAGTCAGCATTAATTCTTAAAGGTAAACACATGGTGCGTGTGATGACATATAAACATATGCACTGATATATAGTAGTATGTAGCGGTATACAAGTACTCCCTCCTTTTCTAAATATAAGATTTTTTTAGATATTTCAATACAGACTACATACGGGTGTATACAGACATACTTTGGAATGTAGATTCACTCATTTTACTCCGTATGTAATCTCTGTTGAAATCTCTACAAAGTTATATATTTAGGAATGGACGTAGTACATGTTTGCATTGATTGCACCATACAAATTGAGCATTTCCAATTTGTGTTTCTTGCAGGAATAAGTTTCCATACTTATATTACTCACTCTGATCCAAAACAAGTGTCGTGGTTTAAGTTCAGACTGAACGAAAACCACGACACTTATTTTGGATCAGAGGGAGTAATATTTTTCTTCAAAAGGAGGATAACCACCGACCTCTTTATCTATTGATTTCCACAATTAATATTCGTCCCCTCTATGCTCCGCCGACTAGCCCGTGGACTCGCCTCCCTTCTTCTAGCTGATTCGACGGCGGACGACTGAGAGGGGGAGTCACGGTCACGGTGGCTCGGTCTGGCTAGTAGTTTTGGTTAAGCTATTTTTAGTCCTTGGAGGGGCGGCGTGGGTCCAGTTGGCAGCAATTCGTCTTTGATGTGGTCGTCTGGACTCTGATCCTACTCGAGCTCGTACGTAGGGACGGTGTTTATGCAGCTCTGGTATAGATTCCTACCATCTTATTGAGGCAACGACGTTAGAGTTTCTTACTGTGCATGGAAGACAGTAAGTTTTAGTGGAAAGTGCTTCAGATCAATGGGGACGACTACAGTTATTGGGCACCTGTCCTTAGGGAGACATGCAGAAAGACTTTCCGAATGTCATCGGCAAGATCATGACAGACTCAGGTAAGGTACTCATGGCGACTGCTCATCGGTTACCCGTATTGGCGGAACTAATGGTCATTTGGTTGTTAACGGACCTTGATGTATTTTTTATTATAAACAAGGCCAAAAAATAATACCGAAAAATTTGACATGGGGTGTTACGACCCACCTTTTCAAGCATACGGTCTTTGTGTATTTCTATGCCAATCGCTGGATCGAAACATTGGCATACATGGTGACGATGGTGTATCATACACAAATGTTTCCTTTATTACACCGCATGATCTAGAAAGCAAATAGACTCTAGCCATAGGCTAGTCAAGTACATAGTCTTATAATAAGCAAACATAGTTCATAACAAGCGAAAATGAAAGAAAGTCTAAGGTAGACATCTTCATAAGCTCCATCAACACCACAGAGAAGCATGTCGAGTGGAGGCACAAAACACTACATAAGTCACTCCTCGTAGTGATCACCTGCAACATGATACACATTGCAACCACTAGGGTCAGTACTTGGAATGTATTGGCAAGTCCACAGTTCATTGGAATCTTTTTCACCTACATGCAGTTTAGCTGGTGGGTTTCAAGGCTCTTTGCAGAAAATATAGTTTTGACCTATTATTTCAGTATAGTGGTCTACTCTAGTAGTTGGACGACATACCGCATCACACAGTAACACTGGGTGGATCATATCACGCGATCACCCAAATGCAATTTGAGTATGTGGACTCGTGCCTCACATGGTTGCCCTAAGCTTTTCTCCAGAGACCCTAGTAACCCCAGTCCTCTGAGATCAGCTCCACACCCCCCGTTGGTTCAACTCATTGATTTTATTAGAGAAGAGGTGATGAGATCAAGCTGACAATTCTCAGATGAGTTGCTCAAGATATCCGTAACCGGGGACATGGCTAATGATGATCAGTTTTATACACTTCCCAGAGGTTTGTGCACTTTACCCGTGATTCCCGATCACACCCTTGTTCCACTGAACTTTATTTGTGAAGTAGCTAGGTAGATCAAGACACAACTTTGTGAAGTGGTAGCCCTCTCAGAAATGGTAGACCCAGTCCAACCTACACACCAACATCTGCTGGTCTACCCAGGAGGGTTCCCCGAACCTACTTGGTCTAGACAAAGCCCATGCAAATTACATCATGGTTACACACGGAAGCCACTCAACATTGAACTCGTACAATCCCTTTGATACCTGGGTGGCATTCCCCACCAAGACCACAGTCCGATAACCCAACCAAAACTAGTACCCAGATCGATTCATTAATTAAGTGGTAATTAAATAATCAACCATAAGGTTGTATGGTGGAATAATAATTGATTTTTTCTAATCCACGTTATAACAGCTAAGCATTTACTCGATGGTTACAAGGTCAGGGTAAGTTTGGACCTAAGTTGTCAACTACCGGGTTGTACACAATTTAGCATCATAAACTCACACACCTAACATGGCAAAACTACAATGCAAGTAAAATACTACTCCCTCCTTCCATCTATATGGGCTTAATGCGTTTTTCGAGGCTAGCTTTGACCAAATATTAGAGCAATAATATATGACATGCAACTTACACAAAGCACACCGTTAAATTCGTGTGTGAAAGGAGCTTTCAATGATATAATTTTCACATTGTGCATGTCATGTACTATTAATCTCGTCAATAGTCCAAGGCGGTCTTAAAAACGCATTAGGCCCCATATAGATGGAAGGAGGGAGTAGGTAACATGATCAAAGTGGAACTTTCCTTAGTTGTTGTTGACACTGGTGCACTCCTCACAGTCATAGAGATAGCACTCCTCATAATCTAGCGTTGACAAAAGATACAACACATAGCAATCATAAGCACTCAATTCATGCAAAGGAAAAACTTGCATGAATGCAAAAGCACAATTCACAAATCACAATTGTTGGGTTGCTGGGTTTAGTTTCATTCAACTTGTTCTTCCCAATTTATGTGTAGGGTTTAGTTGATATTTGACTTCATTACAATATTCAAATAGGGTTAATTAATTTGTTTCCAAATACTAATAGGTTCAAGTTGGCAATCCTAGTTCAACATTTTTGAACCCTAAATGATCTGACCATCATTTGTTAATGTATTTAAATTTGAATTTGAGATTTGACTTGCACTATTTGAATTATTTGGCCTAGGTTTGTGTTTTGAATTTGAAGTTCACTTCTAGACCATCATGTTTCCAATGTTTAATTAAATGACCCTAATAATTATCTTATTATAAGCTAACTAGGGTTCATCACTTTTAATATTAAACTTCAATTAATTGAAATTATTTCCAAATATTTTATTTAATGTTCTAACATGTCTCAATTAAGCCTATAATTTATATCTATTGAATTTGGTTTGTTCCAAACTTTATTTCATTAAGTAAATTCAAATAGATGTGAGAGTAGGGTTTCCAAGTTTCTGTCTAGAAACAATTTTGATTATTACTGGCATGGAAGTCCGCAATGTGTCTTTTGTCACCATGATGGGACAATAAAATATTTATTTTTCAAATGCAAATCGGCTCATTCTATATGGTCAATCATCCAAATAGCTTTTGTCTTCTATCCTCCTTGTAGTGTTGCCAATGTATTTGGCAATTGCCTACATGAGATTTATCACAGGTTTAGAACTCTTCTCAAGGTGGGAGTGCTTGCCGTTATTTGGTCACTTTGACTATGTAGAAATGGTAAGGTTTATAATGATAAAAGTAACTCTCTTATGGAGGTTATCCACATGTGTACCAGGACTCTTTGTTTATGGTCCTGTCTACAACGGATGGAGAATCGAGACCTGTTTACGGAGATATATACACGATTGGAGGAAACGGCGATGGATACTTTTACCCAACATGGATGGCTGCGCAATCTTAGGATTGGCTCCCCTCCGCTTAATTTAGGCATTATACGGACTCTGTATGTGTCTTTGTATTTCACCTTTTATTTTTTTGTTTGAGTGACAGGACATTGTTTGGCTATGTGCATCTTAGTTATGAAAAGGCCGGGTGTAATGCTTAAATCTTTGAAGTTATAAAGCACCCCTTATTGAAAAAGAAAAACTCCTGCTCACAAAAGCAATCTGTGAAAGGTGCAAGATTCAAGTCTTCTGCCTAGCTGAAGAGGAAACTGATGCTGAAGAGCTAAAGACTGATGTCAAAAAGTTCTTGTACGATCTTAGGATGCATGCCGAGGTCGTTGTGACTATGAAGTCGTGGGAATCTTACGTGGAGCGCTGTAGCAGTAGTGCTCAGCTAGATGATTCCCAGGAGGCATACACAAGTGCGCAGCGAAGGATCAGTGCATACCTTTCTGAGATGAAGGAAACCACAGAAAGAGAAGGACGGCCGCAGATGGTGGATGGGAAGCAAGCTCTTGTGATGAGCAAATAAAAACTCGATGGATTCCTCTACACAATGTTGAAGTTGAAGTCCCTGATACCCAGGCACTCCAGGATGGCAGCTATTGTGCTAGTGAACCTCCCTCCTCCACCGCTGAATCCCCTTGCATACTTCTACATGGAGTACATGGATCTGCATGAGGAGAACGTCCCATGCATGTCCATAGTTTTTTTTAGGGTGCACATGTCAATAGTTAGGGGATATATACAGAAGAGATGTTGTCACATTTTTTTACTTGATAGAATTAATATACAGTCAGAACTCCATTCCATTGTGCAATCGGAGCATAATGGATACACAGATTTTTGCAGATTAGGCCGCTCAAGTAGGAAAACCCTCACCTCCACGGCCACCTTAGGTGACATGCACTGCGTTGTTATTGGCATACTAGGTACGCAAGCAACGGTGTCTTTGTTTTTTTCCTGGACACACAACAAATGAATACTTGGCCATTACAAATTTTGTAGCCCTGTTCGACAGTTCTACAAACACAAGTACGTACTTTCCCCGCAAAGAAGAACACAATACGTACTTCCCTTTTTTCACTAGAAAAAATAGTAGCGATAGTGATCCTGCTTGTGTTATTTTCCATGATCTGTATCCATATGTCTAGTTTTCACTGAATGATTGCCGCAATCCACACTAGCTAGTTTGCATGCAATACTCGGTGTACCTGCCGTTGAAGTAACTTTTGATATATTACACCGCTGAATACAAGGTTTTTCGGTTGCTCTCGTCTCTGGTGATGGAGGCTCCAACGGCTCCTGTACTGGTTGGCGATCAGGGAGGCGACCAGGGTGGCGACGGTGCGCGCGGCGCGGGCGAGGCGGCGTGGTCGCTGGTCAAGGCGGGCGCGGCGCCGGCGCGCTCCGTGCCCAGCGAGGGGCAGCCGGGCGCCACGACGCGCGCTGGTGGGTGGTCCGGCAGCCGCTTCTGGGCCCTTGCGGGGGAGGCCTCCGACGATGAAGACGAAGCATACGACGGCGGGGCAGGGGCGGCGTGCGGCCCGTCCCTGTGCTCGGTTGGCGATTTTGTGGCCAGGGCGGAGGAGCTTGGGGGCTCGCTCCAGGCTGGCCGGCAGAGGGCGTTCGCGCCAGGTGGGCGCGGGCCTCGTCGGCATGGATCTCAGGCGGGGGCGGCGCGGCATGTCGCCCGGAGGCGGACCCCGCGGGAGGGGCTCGCTTTCCTTGCGGTTCCGGCCGTGGAGGAGGGTCTCCTACTTCAGGAGGCTGCGCAGGGCCCAGGGGCGGCTGCTGCGCCGGCGGTGACGGTGCTTGCAGCGCCGGTGTCGGGGGGATCGCCTGGCTCTAGGGTTGGAGATCCAGAGCTGGGGGATCGACCCGGTGGGCTGGGGGCCAGTTGGGCCTGGGGACCTGCGTGGATGCGCGGTTAGTTCCGGCCTCTGGACCGGCCCAAGTGGTGGAGGCAGACCTGGTAGGGCTGCGACAGGGGAGCCCAGTCCCTCTAGGCAGGCAGCCCGGCCCGCTCGGCCCTGGTCCAGCTGACGAGTTGTTACTATTCGCATCCCTTTCTGAAATTGACTCTAAGACTACGATGCCATTCAGTGTGATGCTTAGACTAGATGATGTGAGCAAATTGAGATAGCAGTGTGTCCCAGATGAGGTTCCTGTAGCAGGAACATTCGTAATACCTCAGAATATCCTAGGTATGTAGGTGTAGACCTCGTGTTGGCCGGGATGTTGAGGAATGGGAATCCAACCCTGCATACCATGTCCTAGACTAGTCAGCATTAATTCTTAAAGGTAAACACATGGTGCGTGTGATGACATATAAACATATGCACTGATATATAGTAGTATGTAGCGGTATACAAGTACTCCCTCCTTTTCTAAATATAAGATTTTTTTAGATATTTCAATACAGACTACATACGGGTGTATACAGACATACTTTGGAATGTAGATTCACTCATTTTACTCCGTATGTAATCTCTGTTGAAATCTCTACAAAGTTATATATTTAGGAATGGACGTAGTACATGTTTGCATTGATTGCACCATACAAATTGAGCATTTCCAATTTGTGTTTCTTGCAGGAATAAGTTTCCATACTTATATTACTCACTCTGATCCAAAACAAGTGTCGTGGTTTAAGTTCAGACTGAACGAAAACCACGACACTTATTTTGGATCAGAGGGAGTAATATTTTTCTTCAAAAGGAGGATAACCACCGACCTCTTTATCTATTGATTTCCACAATTAATATTCGTCCCCTCTATGCTCCGCCGACTAGCCCGTGGACTCGCCTCCCTTCTTCTAGCTGATTCGACGGCGGACGACTGAGAGGGGGAGTCACGGTCACGGTGGCTCGGTCTGGCTAGTAGTTTTGGTTAAGCTATTTTTAGTCCTTGGAGGGGCGGCGTGGGTCCAGTTGGCAGCAATTCGTCTTTGATGTGGTCGTCTGGACTCTGATCCTACTCGAGCTCGTACGTAGGGACGGTGTTTATGCAGCTCTGGTATAGATTCCTACCATCTTATTGAGGCAACGACGTTAGAGTTTCTTACTGTGCATGGAAGACAGTAAGTTTTAGTGGAAAGTGCTTCAGATCAATGGGGACGACTACAGTTATTGGGCACCTGTCCTTAGGGAGACATGCAGAAAGACTTTCCGAATGTCATCGGCAAGATCATGACAGACTCAGGTAAGGTACTCATGGCGACTGCTCATCGGTTACCCGTATTGGCGGAACTAATGGTCATTTGGTTGTTAACGGACCTTGATGTATTTTTTATTATAAACAAGGC
Source organism: Triticum monococcum (assembly GCA_034509565.1). Lineage (NCBI taxonomy): Eukaryota > Viridiplantae > Streptophyta > Magnoliopsida > Poales > Poaceae > Triticum > Triticum monococcum. Next base: position 588,115,414 of record CM067845.1, on the reverse strand, counting down.
CAAAAAATAATACCGAAAAATTTGACATGGGGTGTTACGACCCACCTTTTCAAGCATACGGTCTTTGTGTATTTCTATGCCAATCGCTGGATCGAAACATTGGCATACATGGTGACGATGGTGTATCATACACAAATGTTTCCTTTATTACACCGCATGATCTAGAAAGCAAATAGACTCTAGCCATAGGCTAGTCAAGTACATAGTCTTATAATAAGCAAACATAGTTCATAACAAGCGAAAATGAAAGAAAGTCTAAGGTAGACATCTTCATAAGCTCCATCAACACCACAGAGAAGCATGTCGAGTGGAGGCACAAAACACTACATAAGTCACTCCTCGTAGTGATCACCTGCAACATGATACACATTGCAACCACTAGGGTCAGTACTTGGAATGTATTGGCAAGTCCACAGTTCATTGGAATCTTTTTCACCTACATGCAGTTTAGCTGGTGGGTTTCAAGGCTCTTTGCAGAAAATATAGTTTTGACCTATTATTTCAGTATAGTGGTCTACTCTAGTAGTTGGACGACATACCGCATCACACAGTAACACTGGGTGGATCATATCACGCGATCACCCAAATGCAATTTGAGTATGTGGACTCGTGCCTCACATGGTTGCCCTAAGCTTTTCTCCAGAGACCCTAGTAACCCCAGTCCTCTGAGATCAGCTCCACACCCCCCGTTGGTTCAACTCATTGATTTTATTAGAGAAGAGGTGATGAGATCAAGCTGACAATTCTCAGATGAGTTGCTCAAGATATCCGTAACCGGGGACATGGCTAATGATGATCAGTTTTATACACTTCCCAGAGGTTTGTGCACTTTACCCGTGATTCCCGATCACACCCTTGTTCCACTGAACTTTATTTGTGAAGTAGCTAGGTAGATCAAGACACAACTTTGTGAAGTGGTAGCCCTCTCAGAAATGGTAGACCCAGTCCAACCTACACACCAACATCTGCTGGTCTACCCAGGAGGGTTCCCCGAACCTACTTGGTCTAGACAAAGCCCATGCAAATTACATCATGGTTACACACGGAAGCCACTCAACATTGAACTCGTACAATCCCTTTGATACCTGGGTGGCATTCCCCACCAAGACCACAGTCCGATAACCCAACCAAAACTAGTACCCAGATCGATTCATTAATTAAGTGGTAATTAAATAATCAACCATAAGGTTGTATGGTGGAATAATAATTGATTTTTTCTAATCCACGTTATAACAGCTAAGCATTTACTCGATGGTTACAAGGTCAGGGTAAGTTTGGACCTAAGTTGTCAACTACCGGGTTGTACACAATTTAGCATCATAAACTCACACACCTAACATGGCAAAACTACAATGCAAGTAAAATACTACTCCCTCCTTCCATCTATATGGGCTTAATGCGTTTTTCGAGGCTAGCTTTGACCAAATATTAGAGCAATAATATATGACATGCAACTTACACAAAGCACACCGTTAAATTCGTGTGTGAAAGGAGCTTTCAATGATATAATTTTCACATTGTGCATGTCATGTACTATTAATCTCGTCAATAGTCCAAGGCGGTCTTAAAAACGCATTAGGCCCCATATAGATGGAAGGAGGGAGTAGGTAACATGATCAAAGTGGAACTTTCCTTAGTTGTTGTTGACACTGGTGCACTCCTCACAGTCATAGAGATAGCACTCCTCATAATCTAGCGTTGACAAAAGATACAACACATAGCAATCATAAGCACTCAATTCATGCAAAGGAAAAACTTGCATGAATGCAAAAGCACAATTCACAAATCACAATTGTTGGGTTGCTGGGTTTAGTTTCATTCAACTTGTTCTTCCCAATTTATGTGTAGGGTTTAGTTGATATTTGACTTCATTACAATATTCAAATAGGGTTAATTAATTTGTTTCCAAATACTAATAGGTTCAAGTTGGCAATCCTAGTTCAACATTTTTGAACCCTAAATGATCTGACCATCATTTGTTAATGTATTTAAATTTGAATTTGAGATTTGACTTGCACTATTTGAATTATTTGGCCTAGGTTTGTGTTTTGAATTTGAAGTTCACTTCTAGACCATCATGTTTCCAATGTTTAATTAAATGACCCTAATAATTATCTTATTATAAGCTAACTAGGGTTCATCACTTTTAATATTAAACTTCAATTAATTGAAATTATTTCCAAATATTTTATTTAATGTTCTAACATGTCTCAATTAAGCCTATAATTTATATCTATTGAATTTGGTTTGTTCCAAACTTTATTTCATTAAGTAAATTCAAATAGATGTGAGAGTAGGGTTTCCAAGTTTCTGTCTAGAAACAATTTTGATTATTACTGGCATGGAAGTCCGCAATGTGTCTTTTGTCACCATGATGGGACAATAAAATATTTATTTTTCAAATGCAAATCGGCTCATTCTATATGGTCAATCATCCAAATAGCTTTTGTCTTCTATCCTCCTTGTAGTGTTGCCAATGTATTTGGCAATTGCCTACATGAGATTTATCACAGGTTTAGAACTCTTCTCAAGGTGGGAGTGCTTGCCGTTATTTGGTCACTTTGACTATGTAGAAATGGTAAGGTTTATAATGATAAAAGTAACTCTCTTATGGAGGTTATCCACATGTGTACCAGGACTCTTTGTTTATGGTCCTGTCTACAACGGATGGAGAATCGAGACCTGTTTACGGAGATATATACACGATTGGAGGAAACGGCGATGGATACTTTTACCCAACATGGATGGCTGCGCAATCTTAGGATTGGCTCCCCTCCGCTTAATTTAGGCATTATACGGACTCTGTATGTGTCTTTGTATTTCACCTTTTATTTTTTTGTTTGAGTGACAGGACATTGTTTGGCTATGTGCATCTTAGTTATGAAAAGGCCGGGTGTAATGCTTAAATCTTTGAAGTTATAAAGCACCCCTTATTGAAAAAGAAAAACTCCTGCTCACAAAAGCAATCTGTGAAAGGTGCAAGATTCAAGTCTTCTGCCTAGCTGAAGAGGAAACTGATGCTGAAGAGCTAAAGACTGATGTCAAAAAGTTCTTGTACGATCTTAGGATGCATGCCGAGGTCGTTGTGACTATGAAGTCGTGGGAATCTTACGTGGAGCGCTGTAGCAGTAGTGCTCAGCTAGATGATTCCCAGGAGGCATACACAAGTGCGCAGCGAAGGATCAGTGCATACCTTTCTGAGATGAAGGAAACCACAGAAAGAGAAGGACGGCCGCAGATGGTGGATGGGAAGCAAGCTCTTGTGATGAGCAAATAAAAACTCGATGGATTCCTCTACACAATGTTGAAGTTGAAGTCCCTGATACCCAGGCACTCCAGGATGGCAGCTATTGTGCTAGTGAACCTCCCTCCTCCACCGCTGAATCCCCTTGCATACTTCTACATGGAGTACATGGATCTGCATGAGGAGAACGTCCCATGCATGTCCATAGTTTTTTTTAGGGTGCACATGTCAATAGTTAGGGGATATATACAGAAGAGATGTTGTCACATTTTTTTACTTGATAGAATTAATATACAGTCAGAACTCCATTCCATTGTGCAATCGGAGCATAATGGATACACAGATTTTTGCAGATTAGGCCGCTCAAGTAGGAAAACCCTCACCTCCACGGCCACCTTAGGTGACATGCACTGCGTTGTTATTGGCATACTAGGTACGCAAGCAACGGTGTCTTTGTTTTTTTCCTGGACACACAACAAATGAATACTTGGCCATTACAAATTTTGTAGCCCTGTTCGACAGTTCTACAAACACAAGTACGTACTTTCCCCGCAAAGAAGAACACAATACGTACTTCCCTTTTTTCACTAGAAAAAATAGTAGCGATAGTGATCCTGCTTGTGTTATTTTCCATGATCTGTATCCATATGTCTAGTTTTCACTGAATGATTGCCGCAATCCACACTAGCTAGTTTGCATGCAATACTCGGTGTACCTGCCGTTGAAGTAACTTTTGATATATTACACCGCTGAATACAAGGTTTTTCGGTTGCTCTCGTCTCTGGTGATGGAGGCTCCAACGGCTCCTGTACTGGTTGGCGATCAGGGAGGCGACCAGGGTGGCGACGGTGCGCGCGGCGCGGGCGAGGCGGCGTGGTCGCTGGTCAAGGCGGGCGCGGCGCCGGCGCGCTCCGTGCCCAGCGAGGGGCAGCCGGGCGCCACGACGCGCGCTGGTGGGTGGTCCGGCAGCCGCTTCTGGGCCCTTGCGGGGGAGGCCTCCGACGATGAAGACGAAGCATACGACGGCGGGGCAGGGGCGGCGTGCGGCCCGTCCCTGTGCTCGGTTGGCGATTTTGTGGCCAGGGCGGAGGAGCTTGGGGGCTCGCTCCAGGCTGGCCGGCAGAGGGCGTTCGCGCCAGGTGGGCGCGGGCCTCGTCGGCATGGATCTCAGGCGGGGGCGGCGCGGCATGTCGCCCGGAGGCGGACCCCGCGGGAGGGGCTCGCTTTCCTTGCGGTTCCGGCCGTGGAGGAGGGTCTCCTACTTCAGGAGGCTGCGCAGGGCCCAGGGGCGGCTGCTGCGCCGGCGGTGACGGTGCTTGCAGCGCCGGTGTCGGGGGGATCGCCTGGCTCTAGGGTTGGAGATCCAGAGCTGGGGGATCGACCCGGTGGGCTGGGGGCCAGTTGGGCCTGGGGACCTGCGTGGATGCGCGGTTAGTTCCGGCCTCTGGACCGGCCCAAGTGGTGGAGGCAGACCTGGTAGGGCTGCGACAGGGGAGCCCAGTCCCTCTAGGCAGGCAGCCCGGCCCGCTCGGCCCTGGTCCAGCGGAGAGGGTATATAAATCGATCTGGGTGCCTGGTCTTCTTGTGAAACCTGGGCTCCTTGGCAAGAGCAATAGCTCCAGTGTTGTCACAGAAGAGTTTGATTGGCCCCGACGCATTGGGTATGACTCCTAGGTCGGTGATGAACTCCTTTACCCAAATTGTTTCATGTGCTGCCTCCGAGGCTGCCATGTACTCCGCTTCACATGTAGATCCCGCCACGACGCTCTGCTTGCAACTGCACCACCTTACAGCCCCACCATTCAAAATATACACGTATCCGGTTTGTGACTTAGAGTCATCCAGATCTGTGTCGAAGCTAGCGTCGACGTAACCCTTTACGACGAGCTCTTCGTCACCTCCATAAACGAGAAACATTTCCTTAGTCCTTTTCAGGTACTACAGGATATTCTTGACCGCTGTCCAGTGTTCCTTGCCGGGATTACTTTGGTACCTTCCTACCAAACTTACGGCAAGGTTTACATCAGGTCTGGTACACGGCATGGCATACATAATAGAACCTATGGCTGATGCATAGGGGATGACACTCATCTCTTCTATATCTTCTGGCGTGGTCGGACATTGAGCTGAGCTCAATTTCACACCTTGTAACACAGGCAAGAACCCCTTCTTAGACTGATCCATATTGAATTTCTTCAATATCTTATCAAGGTATGTGCTTTGTGAAAGACCTATGAGGCGTCTTGATCTATCTCTATAGATCTTGATGCCTAATATATATGCAGCTTCTCCAAGGTCCTTCATTGAAAAACTCTTATTCAAGTAGGCCTTAATGCTGTCCAAGAGCTCTATATCATTTCCCATCAAAAGTATGTCATCTACATATAATATGAGAAATGCTACAGAGCTCCCACTCACTTTCTTGTAAACGCAGGCTTCTCCATAAGTCTGCGTAAACCCAAACGCTTTGATCATCTCATCAAAGCGAATGTTCCAACTCCGAGATGCTTGCACCAGCCCATAAATCGAGCGTTGGAGCTTGCACACCTTGTCAGCATTCTTATGATCGACAAAACCTTCTGGCTGCATCATATACAATTCTTCCTTAAGGAAACCATTAAGGAATGCCGTTTTGACGTCCATTTGCTATATCTCATAATCATAGAATGCGGCAATTGCTAACATGATTCGGACGGACTTTAGCTTCGCTACCGGTGAAAAAGTCTCATCGTAGTCAACCCCTTGAACTTGTCGATAACCCTTAGAGACAAGCCGAGCTTTATAGATGGTCACATTACCATCCGCGTCTGTCTTCTTCTTAACGATCCATTTATTTTCTATGGCTCGCCTCTCAACGGGCAAGTCAGTCAAAGTCCATACTTCGTTTCATACATGGATCCTATCTCGGATTTCATGGCTTCTAGCCATTTGTCGGAATCCGGGTCCGCCATCGCTTCTTCATAGTTCGAAGGTATGACTTCCAAGACAGGGTTGCCGTACCACTCTGGTGCGGAACGTGTCCTTGTGGACCTACGAAGTTCAGTAGCAACTTGATCTGAAGTTTCATGATCATCATCATTAACTTCCTCTCTAGTCGGTGCAGGCACCTCAGGAACATTTTCTTGAGTTGCGCCATTTTCCGGTTCAAGAGGTAATACTTCATCAAGTTCTACTTTCCTCCCACTTACTTCTTTCGAGAGAAACTCTTTCTCTAGAAAGGATCCATTCTTGGCAACAAAGATCTTGCCTTCGGATCTGAGGTAGAAGGTATACCCAATAGTTTATTTAGGGTATCCTGACGCATTTTTCCGACTTGGGTTCGAGCTTTTTAGGTTGAAGTTTCTTGACATAAGCATCGCATCCCCAAACTTTTAGAAATGACAGCTTAGGTTTCTTCCCAAACCATAATTCATACGGTGTCGTCTCAACGGATTTTGACGGAGCCCTATTTAAAGTGAATGCGGCAGTCTCTAAAGCATAGCCCCAAAAAGATAGCGGTAAATCGGTAAGAGACATCATAGATCGCACCATATCTAATAGAGTGCGATTACGACGTTCGAACACACCATTACGCTGAGGTGTACCAGGCGGCGTGAGTTGTGAAACTATTCCACATTTTCTTAAGTGTGTGCCAAATTCGTGACTCAAGTATTCTCCTCCACGATCTGATCGCAAAAACTTGATTTTTCTGTCACGTTGATTCTCAACCTCACTCTGAAATTCCTTGAACTTTTCAAAGGTTTCAGACTTGTGTTTCATTAAGTAGACATACCCATATCTACTCAAGTCATCAGTGAGGGTGAGAACATAACGATAGCCACCGCGAGCCTCAACGCTCATTGGACCGCACACATCAGTATGTATGATTTCCAATAAGTTGGTTGCTCGCTCCATTGTTCCTGAGAATGGAGTCTTGGTCATTTTACCCATGAGGCATGCTTCACACGTGTCAAATGATTCATAATCAAGAGACTCTAAAAGTCCATCTACATGGAGCTTCTTCATGCGTTTGACACCTATGTGACCAAGGCGGCAGTGCCACAAGTATGTGGGACTATCATTATCAACCATACATCTTTTGGTATTCACACTATGAACATGTGTAGCATTATGCTCGAGATTCATTAAGAATAAACCATTCACCATCGGAGCAGGACCATAAAACACATCTCTCATATAAATAGAACAACCATTATTCTCGGATTTAAATGAGTAGCCATCTTGAATTAAACGAGATCCCGATACAATGTTCATGCTCAAAGCTGGCACTAAATAACAATTATTGAGGTTTAAAACTAACCCCGTAGGTAAATGTAGAGGTAGCGTGCCGACGGCGATCACATCGACCTTCGAACCATTCCCGACGCGCATCGTCACCTCGTCCTTCGCCAGTCTCCGCTTATTCCGCAGCTCCTGCTTTGAGTTACAAATGTGAGCAACTGCACCGGTATCAAATACCCAGGAGCTACTACGAGTACTGGTAAGGTACACATCAATTACATGTATATCACATATACCTTTTGTTTCGCCGGCCTTCTTGTCCGCTAAGTATTTGGGGCAGTTCCGCTTCCAGTGACCACTTCCCTTGCAATAAAAGCACTCAGTCTCAGGCTTGGGTCCATTCTTTGGCTTCTTCCCGGTATCTTGCTTACCGGGCGCAGCAACTCCCTTGCCGTCCTTCTTGAAGTTCTTCTTACCCTTGCCTTTCTTGAACTTAGTGGTTTTATTCACCATCAACACTTGATGTTCCTTTTTGACTTCTACCTCTGCTGATTTCAGCATTGCAAATAATTCAGGAATGGTCTTTTCCATCCCCTGCATATTGAAGTTCATCACAAAGCTCTTGTAGCTTGGTGGAAGCGACTGAAGGATTCTGTCAATGACTGCGTCATCCGGGAGATTAACTCCCAGCTGAGTCAAGCGGTTATGTAACCCAGACATTGTGAGTATGTGCTCACTGACAAAACTATTTTCCTCCATCTTACAGCTGAAAAACTTGTCAGAGACTTCATATCTCTCGACCCGGGCATGAGCTTGGAAAACCATTTTCAGCTCTTCGAACATCTCATATGCTCCGTGTCTCTCAAAACGTTTTTGCAGCCCCGGTTCTAAGCTGTAAAGCATGCCGCACTGAACGAGGGAGTAATCATCAGCACGTGTCTGCCAAGCGTTCATAACGTCTTGGTTCAGTGGGACGGGTGCGTCACCTAGCGGTGCTTGTAGGACATAATCTTTCTTGGCAGCTATGAGGATGATCCTCAGGTTCCGGACCCAGTCCGTATAGTTGCTGCCATCGTCTTTCAGCTTGGTTTTCTCTAGGAACGCGTTGAAGTTGAGGACAACGTTGGCCATTTGATCTACAAGACATATTGTAAAGATTTTAGACTAAGTTCATGATAATTAAGTTCATCTAATCAAATTATTCAATGAACTCCCACTCAGATAGACATCCCTCTAGTCATCTAAGTATAACATGATCCGAGTTAACTAGGCCGTGTCCGATCATCACGTGAGACGAACTAGTCAACGTCGGTGAACATCATCATGTTGATCGTATCTTCTATACGACTCATGCTCGACCTTTCGGTCTTCTGTGTTCCGAGGCCATGTCTGTACATGCTAGGCTCGTCAAGTCAACCTAAGTGTTTGCATGTGTAAATCTGTCTTACACCCGTTGTATGTGAACGTTGGAATCTATCACACCCGATCATCACGTGGTGCTTCGAAACAACGAACTGTCGCAATGGTGCACAGTTAGGGGGAACACTTTCTTGAAATTATTATGAGGGATCATTTTATTTACTACCGTCGTTCTAAGTAAACAAGATGTACAAAACATGATAAACATCACATGCAATCAAATAATAATAGTGACATGATATGGCCAATATCACATAGCTCCTTTGATCTCCATCTTGGGGCTCCATGATCATCTTGTCACCGGCATGACACCATGATCTCCATCATCATGATCTCCATCATCGTGTCTCCATGAAGTTGCTCGCCAACTATTACTTCTACGACTATGGCCAACACGTTTAGCAATAAAGTAAAGTAATTTACATGGCGTTTCTCAATGACACGCAGGTCATACAAAAAATAAAGACAACTCCTATGGCTCCTTCCGGTTGTCATACTCATCGACATACAAGTCGTGATTCCTATTACAAGAACATGATCTCATACATCACATATATATCATTCATCATTCATTACAACTTTGGCCATATCACATCACAGAACACTTGCTGCAAAAACAAGTTAGACGTCCTCTAATTGTTGTTGCAAGTTTTACGTGGCTGCAATAGGGTTCTAGCAAGAACGTTTTCTTACCTACGTGAAAGCCACAACGTGATTTGTCAACTTCTATTTACCCTTCATAAGGACCTTTTTCATCAAATCCTCTCCAACTAAAGTGGGAGAGACAGACACCCGCCAGCCACCTTATGCAACTAGTGCATGTTAGTCGGTGGAACCGGTCTCACGTAAGCGTACGTGTAAGGTTGGTTCGGGCCGCTTCATCCCACAATACCGCTGAAGCAAGATAAGACTAGTAGCGGCAAGAAAGTTGACAACATCTACGCCCACAACAAATTGTGTTCTACTCGTGCAAAGAGAACTACGCATAAACCTGGCTCTGATACCACTGTTGGGGAACGTTGCAGAAAACAAAAATTTTCCTACGGTTTCACCAAGATCCATCTATGAGTTCATCTAGCAACGAGTGATTGGATGCATCTACGTACCTTGTAGATCGCGAGCGGAAGCGTTTAAAGAACGGGGATGAGGGAGTCGTACTCAACGTGATCCAAATCACCGGAGATCCTAGCGCCGAACGGACGGCACCTCCGCGTTCAACACACGTACGATCAGCGTAACGTCTCCTCCTTCTTGATCCAGCAAGGGGGAAGGAGAGGTTGAGGAAGATGGCTCCAGCAGCAGCACGACGGCATGGTGGTGGTGGAGCTGCAATACACCGGCAGGGCTTCGCCAAGCTCTATGGAGGAGGAGGAGGTGTTGGAGAGGGAGAAGGAGGCACCAAAGGCGTAGGTGAGAGGTCCTCCATCCCCCCACTATATATAGGGGGCCTAGGGGGGCGCCGGCCCTAGGAGATGCAATCTCCTAGGGGGGCGGCGGCCAAGGGGTGGGGGGCTTGCTCCCCAAGCAAGGGGGCGCCCCCCTTTAGGGTTTCCCCACCCTAGGCGCATGGGCCCTAGGGGAAAGTGGCGCCCCAACCCATTTTGGGCTGGGTCCCTTCCCACTTCAGCCCATGGGGCCCTCCGGGATAGGTGGCCCCACCCGATGGACCCCCGGGACCCTTCCGGTGGTCCCGGTACAATACCGGTGACCCCGAAACTTGTCCCGATGGCCGAAATAGCACTTCCTATATATAATTCTTTACCTCCGTACCATTCCGAAACTCCTCGTGACTTCCGGGATCTCATCCGGGACTCCCAACAACATTCGGGTTACTGCATATACATATCCCTACAACCCTAGCGTCACCGAACCTTAAGTGTGTAGACCCTACGGGTTCGGGAGACATGTAGACATGACCGAAATTGCTCTCCGGTCAATAACCAACAGCGGGATCTGGACACCCATGTTAGCTCCCACATGCTCCTCGATGATCTCATCAGATGAACCACGATGTCGAGGATTCAAGCAACCCCGTATACAATTCCCTTTGTCAATTGGTACGTTACTTGCCCGAGATTCGATCGTCGGTATTCCAATACCTCGTTCAATCTCGTTGCCGGCAAGTCACTTTACTCGTACCATAATGCATGATCCCGTGACCAGACACTTGGTCACTTTGAGCTCATAATGATGATGCATTACCGAGTGGGCCCAGTGATACCTCTCCGTCATACGGAGTGACAAATCCCAGTCTTGATCCGTGTCAACTCAACAGACACTTTCGGAGATACCCGTAGTATACCTTTATAGTCACCCAATTACGTTGTGACGTTTGGTACACCTAAAGCACTCCTACGGCATCCGGGAGTTACACGGTCTCATGGTCTAAGGAAAGGATACTTGACATTGGAAAAACTCCAGCAAACGAACTATACGATCTTGTGCTATGTTTAGGATTGGGTCTTGTCCATCACATCATTCTCCTAATGATGTGATCTCGTTATCAATGACATCCAATGTCCATAGTCAGGAAACCATGACTATCTGTTGATCAACGAGCTAGTCAACTAGAGGCTTACTAGGGACATGTTGGTGTCCATTATTCACACATGTATTACGATTTCCGGATAACACATTATAGCATGAATAAAAGAGAATTATCATGAACAAGGAAATATAATAATAATGCTTTTATTATTGCCTCTAGGGCATATTTCCAACACATCTCTCTCTATCTTCTTTAATTGTCTGCCACATAAGCATGTTTGCGAGTCCCAAGTGCATGATACTACTTATGTTACCCCCACTATGGACAGCCTTAAGCACCTATACATTGGGAGATGAGTTGCTAAGGTATTGATACACTTAGCACCTCATCTAAGCACCTTTGCATTGGAAGAGGTCTAAAAGAACCATAAGGTTTCGTTTCCCCTCTTACGTCGTTAGTTTCGTCGGTCGATCCGATGGCCCGAGGTCACCGATGTGGGGACCCAAGGATTCGTTGCCGCAGCTACTTCGTGGACGACGCCAATGGGGGCTTTGGCGAGAGCTCCTGGCCTTCCGCCGCCGCGATACGTCTCCAACATATCTATAATTTTTGATTGTTCCATGCTATTATATTATCTATCTTGGATGTTTTATATGCATTTATATGCTATTTTATATGATTTTTGGGACTAACCTATTAACCTAGAGCCCAGTGCCAGTTTCTATTTTTTTTCCTTGTTTTTGAGTTTCATAGAAAAGGAATATCAAACGGAGTCCAAATGACCCAAAAATTTATGGTGATTTTTTATGAACCAGAAGAAGCCTCCAAAGCAAAAGAGTTGGGGCCAGAAGAGCCACGCGGCCTCCACAAGGGTGGAGGGTGCCCCCTACCCCCCTAGGGGCGCCCTCTGGTCTTGTGGGCTCCTTGTGGACCCCCCTGACATGTTCTCGACGCCAAAAATCCGCATAAATATAGAAACCCCCAGAAATAAAGCTAGATCGGGAGTTCCGCCGCTGTAAGCCTCTATAGCCACGAAAAACCAATCTAGGCCCTCTCTGGCACCCTGACGGAGGGGGCCATCATCATCGGAGGCCATGGAGGAGGATCCCGGAGGGGGCCATCATTGCCATGGAGGCCAAGGACCAGAGGGAGAAACTCTCCCCATCTAGGGGGGAGGCCATGGAGGAGGAAGCACAAGGGGGAGAACCTCTCCCCCTCTCTCTCGGTGGAACCGGAGAGTGCCATCGAGGGAACCATCACCGTAGTGATCGTCTTCATAAACATCACCATCTTCATCACCATCCTCATCTCTTTTACGCGGTCTACTCTCCCGCACCCCGCTGTAATTCCCTACTTGAACATGGTGCTTTATGACACATATTATGATCCAATGATGTGTTTCCATCCTATGATGTTTTGAGTAGATTTCCTTTATCTTTTGGGTTGATCGATGATCTAGATTGGTTTGAGTTGTATGTTTTATTTTGGCGCTGTCCTACGGTGTCTTCCGTGCCGCGCACACGTGAAATATTCCCGCTGCAGGGTGTTGCAATACATTCATGATTCTTTTATAGTGGGTTGCTAGAGTGACAGAAGCTTAAACCCAAGTAAGGGGGTTGTTGTGTATGGGATAAAGGGGACTTGATACTTTAATGCTATGGTTGGGTTTTACCTTAATGATCATTACTAGTTGCGGATGCTTGCTAGAGTTCCAATCATAAGTGCATATGATCCAAGAAGAGAAATTATGTTAGCTTATGCCTCTCCCTCATATGAAATTGCAATAATGATTACTGATCTTGTTAACAATTGCCTAGGACAATTCCGCACACCGACCCATCATTATTCCACACTCGCTATTTATAATTTATAATATATAGTAATATATTCTAACTTTATGTGAACATCACCTACTTTTATATTTTAGTTCTCCGATATCATGCAAAGTTATCTTCTTCATAACCACAACGTAGTTTTATTTCTCGTTTCTAGTTGGAAGCAAACGTTCGGTGTACGTAGAGTCGTATTAGTGGCAGATAGGACTTGAGAGAATATTGATCTTACCTTTAGCTCCTTATGGGTTCGACACTCCATACTTATCACTTCCACCTTTGGAAATTGCTATGATGATTCCTTGCACATGAGGATTATCAAGATCTTTTCTGGCGCTGTTGCCGGGGAGCTATAGCATGGGGTTCATATTCTTGTGTATGCTTGTTTACTTTCTTTACTAAGTAGATTTTGTTTTTCCTTTTTGTTTTTGTTTAGTTGTGGGCGAAACAAACATTTTTTAAAATAATGAAAATACAAAAAAATTACTTGCCTCTTATGCCTATTTTTTAAAAAAAGAAGTGATTGGAAGGTTATGCATTGGAGAAGTGAGGGTCGACCTTGAACACTTGTGGTCATGCTCATGGAAACAATGTAGAATTTTTCATGGAAGTTTCTCAAAAATAAGTACCCCCTTGTATATATTCATTATATTATAAAATAATGTGCCAAGGCTTGGCTTTAGAATGTTTAAATTGCTTCATTGGTGTGTGCAGCAGATAAACAGAAACTTTGGCTGTAGTGTTTGAATTTACATTTTTTACTATACTGTGATAAAATCTTGAATTTTTTTACACAATACTGATATGAATTTTTTTTGATTTTATTAATTTTTCAGAATTTTTGAAGTTACAGAAGTATACGAAAGTTCCATATTGCTATAGACTGTCCTGTTCTTAACAGATTCTGTTTTTCTATGTGTTGTTCACTTATTTTGATGAATCTATGGGTAGTATCAGGGGGTATGAACCATGGTGAAGTTGGAATACAGTAGATATAATGCTAATATGGAATTGAAATGAGTTTACAACAATACCTAAAGGTAGTAATTTGCTTTATTATACTAACAAATCTCACAAAGTTTTTGTTAAGTTTTGTATGGATTGAAGTGTTCGAAGAACGAGGAGTCACCGATATGAGAAGAATAAGGAGAAGCAAGAGTTCAAGCTTGGGGATGCCCAAGGCACCCCAGTAAATATTTCAAGGATATATACTCAAGCATCTAAGCTTGGGGATGCCCCGGTTGGCATCCCATCTTTGTTCTTCAACAATTATCTGACCTCGGTTTTTGTTTTGTTCACATGATATGTGTCTTTTGAGTTTATTTTTCCTTTCTTTTTCTTTATGCTCCATGCCAGTGTGATATAGCCTTTCATTGATTTGTAGGCTCACGCTGAAATCCAAATAGCTTAAGGAATGTATATCTGCCTTGCCTCTCTCCTAGGGTACAATGGACAATGAAATTTCGAGCACTTAGAAACCGAGAATAGAGCAATGAATAGCTAATAGTGCCAAAATAAGAGTAAATAAAAAAAGAGATGATTCCCCATTGTATACTAAATCAATCTCTGTCGCAAAATCAAAATCTAAGATTAATAATAATCTATCAAGCAATATTGACACATATTGAGTATTTTAGACTACAAATGTACATGTAGATTGGGTTTACTAGCTTCTCAACATAAGAAAGCGCATCAACTTGGAAGAATATTGTATATGCAACATATGAGTACATCTGACTTGTGGTTCATCAAGAGAAGGTATAGACAAAGATAATAACACCTGAATAAATTAGTACTATTTCAAATTGAGATCTTTTCAAACATAGCCAAACAATTAAGAGGTGGCAATCATTAATTTCAAACTACCGAATGACATGGCAGTTGTTCTCAAAGCAACCACACTTTCATCACTATACAAAGCAAATTTTAGGAATCTTACTATGAAATGATGAAGAGTCTAAGAAAAGATCTATACTGACAGCAAAAAATCCAAAGAAACAATATTCATTTTAAAACACAATATTAGTAAAAGTACAAATTTCAAAACAAATTTGTAGCGATCCAAGTGCCAGTTCTCTAGGAAAAAGAATCTTCATTATATCCTTTGTTATTTGGTAACATATTCAACTCCATGTACTTGTTCATGATCCTTGGCTCCTACTAAGGTGGACTAACATATCATCAATTAGTACACAGCTAGGATCAGAAATGACAAGTAGGATAATCTACACCCGCCCATGCATTACGAATAGCCAAACACATTACTCCCACTTGAAGGCCATATCGCACCGTGCAAGTCACCATATATCCACAGCTGGCCCGCAATATACCCAGGCAACGATGATATTCAATGAGATCATCACCTCCCAAGGGCGTAGCTAATAGAGCTACTAAATGATTCGAGCCACATGGGGTAGCCTAGGGTAAAGCTACGGTAGCTGCATGCCACCATGGAACAACATCGGGTACATGGCATGCTTTTTCCTATCAACTACATTATGAATTCCTCTTGCATAAATGAGTTCACCAGGAGTATATATATTGAGTTGTGTGGATTGTTCAAAATGAAGGAACAATTTTTCCTGTTCCTACATGGAGCTGAAGCATCATTCTAAAATATCAAGGAACACATTCAGGGGGATACAACATGTAGACATCTATCTGCAGCAAATATGGGGCTGACTTTACTCAATGCCACCTAGGATAGCAAAAGGCTAGTAGACACCCAAAAAGGGGGGATGATGTACCTCAGTTCGTGGCTTTTACATTTGTACATACAAGTGAGCATGGAAAAGCACCAGTACAAAAGCTATATTTTGCTAGACTCACAGATAGATGACCGAAGCAGCTTAAAGCACCATGTGCTGAGAGGAACACAGATAATGATAGCAAACTAACGGTACATGTCTAATTATGTGGTTTCCTCCATTTACACTATAAAACATATTGTCACTGTCAGAACCTAACAATGCTTGAGGCATGTAGAATATTTCCTCCATGTTAACTGAGACTCAAATACCTGATAATTAAATTATGTTAGTCCTATTCTTCCGAAAAAATGATCAAAATGGTTTAGAGGAAAAGGTGCAACAAAAGCAGAAATTTGGTCAACTTGATTAACAAAGTTGTATTGGCATTTATATACAACCACAACTCTATTAGTCAAGTGCAATAATTTTTGTTGAAGAACAATACAGAACATAGAGGAGCCAATGCATAGTCATCTGCATGGTGAAATTTGACCTCACTGGCAACTGTACAGTTTGGAAATTGAAGCCAATACATGCACGAAGTCCCCTGTGAGACGATGCCAAAGAATATCCAAAGTGGGAGATGGAAGATCGGGTAGAGTAGCACTACCTCAGCTTCCTACGCATTTTTTCTTGACGTAGATCAAGGGGAAACGTTTTATTCGATATTGCTCTCCTCGGCGTCATCGAGCCATTATTGTCGCCTCATGACATCACGATGGAGAGGTGCGTCATGTTCCTCTTCATGAGAGTAAACTGCACCACAGACAACAAAACATTACCATGGAATGATACCAAAATATGAATCAAGTAATCTTACGTCCTAAATACATGGATGTCAAAAACGAAGAGATGAAGGATGGCATTCCACTTGAATTATTTAACTGGCTTACAGATTGGAGAGCACCTCATGCATAATCTATTAGTAGAGCACTTGTATGAGTAACAAAACAAAGAATAACATCTAAAGAGAAAAATGAACAGATCAACTATTTGTTCAGAGCTAATGAACACGATCTATCACACCACGATTATGCCTAGGTATCGAACACCAGCAAGGAGGTAAATACCCTAAGCCAGTGGGGAGGCGCCACGGCAAACCACCGGGACACTGGCACCGTCGTCGGGGGCGGTCCGGGCTTGAACAGGTCTACAGGCTCGACCACCCGCGTGGAAGGCGTTTAGGGTTTAGGGTTCCTCATCCAGCACAGCGGGTTTGTCCAGCGTGACGACATTAGATACGGAAGGGCATCACAGAGTCGAGGAGAAGGGGCTCGAGCTTCAAGGGCCTGCCAGCCGGTATTGGTGGTGTACCTATGATCCGCCATAGGTTGTAGTCGTCAGAGATGAAGGTCAAGATTGGGAAAGGGAACACCGTGACTCTAGGTTGGGGTGGCGGCGCACCAGACGGACAGGTCGAGGAGAGGAAGAGAGTTGAAATGAGAGGGGCGAGGGAGGGAGGTGCTCATGGGCTTCATGAGGCTGAATCATCCAGAAACTGCCCCAGTTAACCAGAGGCCAGTAGGCCACGGAAATTTCCACGTGAGTAGCAGCCCCTTAGGATAGGAGGCCCAGTTAGCGAGAGCGCATCATAAGCAATGATTGGACGGCCAAAAAGATCCTAGAGGGACGATCTGAGGCCAACTCCAGCGCGCGACCCCATCCTGTCCGGATGCGTCCGTTTGAGAAAAAACGGACAAATAAGACGGCCCAGCGCGCGGGCACAAATGGACTTTTGTCCGTTTCTGTCCGCTTTTGACCCATCCCCAGCCCAAGTTTGCGCCGGTTTTGGGTGAAATGGACAGCGCGCGGACGGGCGGTACGCGCGCACTTGTCCTTCCCTGGCCCGCCCGTCGGTGGCACAATGCAAAACCCCCGTGCCCCATTTGGCGCCATTCCCCCCAAACCCTCCCACGTCCCCCCCCCCCTCCCCACACTCCTCCGTCCATGGCCGATGCCCCGCCAATTTCGATGGCCTGACCGTCGACCCGCCCGGAAAGGTGAAGAAGAAGGCAGCCAAGGGTCCAAGGAGGAGCTCGCCAAGATGGACGCGGAATCGGCGAAGAGAAGAAACCGGAGGGCGGCCGTCAAGGGCAAGACCGCCGCAGCCAAGTTTGCCGCCGAGCGCGATGCGGTGGAGGCCACGCGGCGTAAGGCCAAGGTTGATGAGAAGGAGGCCATCGTCAACAAAGCGCACACCCTCCTCATGCTTGGCCTTTGCCGTCCGGCAAGTTTCTCTGGTGCGGCCGTCGGCCTGGCGAACACAGGTTCGTCAATCGCTAGGCCTCAGCACTACCGTCACCGATGTCACAGACCATGCCTATGTCGCCCGGCTTTCCCCCGCCAAGGCACGATGGCCAGACCCATTTTTCGTGGTCGCTGAACGTTGGTGTGATCGCGCCGTCCACCCCGTGTCCCCCGGCCGTCATCGACCTCAACATCATGCCGGGGTCCAACAGCGGCAGCCGACCGTCCCTCAAGATGCAAAGAAAGCAAGCACGACCACCGTTTATGGTCACCATGCCATCACTCCGCGTCCTGTTCGACGAAATGCCAATACCAATGCCAACGGTCGACGACCCCTTCTACAACCAGTTCATGGAGAATGTGATCTACGAGGGTGGGCATGGCGGTGCCTACAATCCCGACGAGACCCAAAGTCAGGATGTCCGGGCCCAGTATGTTGCCGATGAAGAGGCCCACGACCATGGTGACTCGTGGAATGAAGATGATGAAATCTATTGCAAAGGTGATGGTGATGAAGAAGAAGGCATTGATATTGATATTGGGGGCGAGCTATTGTTCATCGATGAGCTCACCCAAAGAGCGGAAGCACAAAAGAGGAAGAAGAGCATTCACACGGTTTCATATTCACAAGACGAGGACAAGTTGATTAGCCAATGTTGGATGGAGATTAGCCAAGATCCGAGGACCGGCACACAACAAAAAGGGCCTTGTTTTTTGGACGAGAGTCCACAAAACATTCCATGAAAGAAAGATGTTTGAGCCCTACCAAATTATGAGCGACCGCAACATCACCTCGATTCAAAAGAGGTGGTTGTTCATCCAACAAGAGTGCAACAAGTATTGTACCGCACTTGAGAGCGTTGAAGCACGGCCCATGAGTGGTCTCGGCATTGGGGACATGGTATGCTCTCCTCATCCTAGTTCTTTCGTTGCTAAGGCCATGAGACATCGGCCTTGTATTTGTTTGCATGTTCAATGGTTGTTGATCATGTAGTTTAGGCATTTCAATCTTTGGAAGCATTCAAGGCCTGACACAATGACTAGCCATTCACTCTTACGCATTGTTGGACGATAATCAACAATTGCCCTAAGTTCAAGGATCAATACCGTGAACTTCAAAGGAAGAGAGGCAAGAAGACGGCCGCGTTAGCCAGAGTGGAGATGGTGAGGCGTTGAAGAGGCCGAGGGGCAAGACTAACTCCAAGGTGGACGACATATGTGATGCGTCATCCATGGCCTTGCATGAAACTTTGCATGGCATGATGTCTCAAAAGGATGTGAGGGACAAGAAGAAGCGACAAAGCAAGGACGAGCAAATTAAGCAATACCTAGAGCTTCAAAGGAAGAAGCTTGAGATGGAGGAGGCGGACAAGAAGAGGAAGATTGACATGGAGGAGGCATCCTGGCAAAGGCAGCGCAACATCAAAGCCGCCAATGTCACGGCCAGGCAGAGACAGCTCGACATCGACGCCACCAATGCCGCAACCAAAGCAAAGGAGGTGGCCCTTGCGATCATCAGTGTGGACTTGACCAAGATGAGCGAGAAGACATGAGCTGGTTCGGGGCCAGGCAGAAGGAGATGTTCGACGCCGACGGCCTAAACTAGGTCGTCTGATCGGCCATGGTCGTTCTTTTTTGAAGGCTGGCATGGGTGCCGGGCGCTGGCTGTGTGCCGGCAAGATTTTTTTTAGAAAAGGAGGATGATCCCCGGCCTCTGCATCTGGGAGATGCATACGGCCACTTTATTGGTTATTCTTGAGGACCTTACAAAGTATTACAACAATAAGCCTGAATCCACCATCTTGGCAACACATGCCACTACTCCTATCCAAAATGATGAAGGGGTGCTAGCTGGGCCACTACCCAAACCACTCACCTAAGCCTAACATCAAAAAGCCGGAAACCGAAACATATCCGGAAGCCCCAGCCGAGCCACATACCGGGTCTGGGGCACAATCCGGTCAGACGCACTCGTGTGTCGTCGCCACCATCTTCCGCAGGTCCATCTTCAGATCATATTGAGGCTTCTACATTGTGTGGCCACTCTGCCATCGACGTCACCATGACGCCAGACAGCAACCTCCGCCTGCGCGAGTCCATCTCCGCGTATCGGGCGGCGAGCCTCCACAGCGCCATGCCGCCGATCCTCGCCGCCATGAATGAGTGAGATGAAGTACCGCTCCACCACGGCATGTACAGGGTGAGGAAGGGCGAGGTCCCCATCGGAGACACGGCCGGAAGGGCCGCCACCAGGAACCAGACAAGCTCGCAATACACGCCCAGCATCCCCATGCCCAAGTCGGCGCCTTCAAGAAGGTGACGGCGCTGTGGCGCCGCCGCCGCTTAGCCACCGGGGCTAGGGTTTTCACCCGGGCGCAGGGGAAGGGGGGAGGCAGGGGATGTTTAGCCTCGGCGCCGCCACCAAGGAGGGAATGGCGTCCGGGACGCCATCGACGCTGTGGCCGCCACCGGCGGCCAAGGGTTTCCCCCGGCCAAGCACCCTGCCGCCACCTCCGAGCCAGCCATGACATCCGCAGGCGCGAGTACGCCGGAGATCCAGGCCGACCGGAGGTCATGCATCACAAGCGGACCAGGATCGCCTCCGATCTGACGCGGGGAGCCCGGGGCCTCCATGCGCCAAGACCTGCGCCCACCGGGACCTCGCTGCCCATGCCGGCAAGATATACATTCATTTTGGAGGCTGGCTGTGTTGCTGGCGACAAAACTATTTATTTTGGAGGATGGCCATGTTGCCGGCCACTGGCTCTGTTGCCGGTGAGGACGTGTAGGCCGCTGGCTGTGTTGCGGCAAGGACGTGTAGGACGCTGGCTCTGTTGCCGGCGTGAACTAGGGCCGCTGGCCTGAACTAGGGCGTGGTATTTCGAAAGTTGATGTTTGAAAATGGAGGCGGACAAGATGGGGCTAATGGATGCATCCACATGTTGAACGCACGGCCACCACATCCCAGGACAGGTCCAGACACGATCCCATTGCCCTACCCAAATGGATAGAATTCAAAAAAAATGAACGTCTGTTTAGAGTCGTGCGCTGGAGTTGGCCCGACGGCCAAAATCGTTAGTGGCGTGAGAAGGCTCGAAAGAGGTGCAGTTTCACTGTCCTAAATGTGTGGTACTTGTCAGGGTCCGATGGTAGTTGGATATTAAGAAGAGGTACTTCATACCATGTGCAGAGGAAGAATTCGACGTACCACGTCCTCTCCATATGGGGTACAAAGACGGTGCTTGCAATAAAGTACAGAGGGAGTATATCGTGTATATAAGACGACAGAGGCCAAGCCGACTAATTTTGTATAAACGCAATGTCGATTGTCCGACCACCCACTAGGCCGATTTTTGTAGATATGCATGTCTTTAAGGTGTATTGTGTCCAGACCAAGTGGAATGCCTAGTTTGATAGGATTATGAGGTCTCCGGAAATATGCTGTCTTTACAAAGTCGTTTCCCCACTTCACAGGAAATACAAGTCCTTTGCCATCATGGCTAAAAGGAGCATGTCGTTGCGCTGCACCTTCACGTTTCTCCCTCCGTAGCATAGACTATATTTTTTTCATCGTGTATATTAATTTTGTGCCCACTTGATTGATTTAGAGTACAGTCTCTTACATTCAGCATGTCAGATGTATGGTTTGCACCGGATCTCTAAACTGCACTCCCTTTATTTCTATACTCCTAAATGTTGAGTTTGATTAGTTAGTAATTTATTTGAGACGGTACATGACTGTATGTTTAATTACTCCCTCCGATCCATATTAATTGTGGTAGCTTTAGTACAAGGTTGTACTAAAATTGTACGAAAACTGCAACAGCTAATATTGATCGGAGGGAGTAGGATATACATGCTCGACTCTAAATTGCATTACATTGCTTGACAATGATCACCCCCATGTTTGAATGGAGATGATTCAAAAGAAAACACCATGGTATTGATTTCAATCAACACGGAGGAAAAAATTGTAATGTCAAAGCACATGGCCATAGTTGGAGAGAAGAAACAACAATGTGCAATCAATCGATAAGTATAACTGACAACTAAAAATGAAAATGACCATATAATAAACACACATGATTATGATTTGGTGCCATAAAATATACCTCAAGCCTGCGTGATCACATGTCTCGCGAGATTTTTCTATAGATAAACATCAGACCTTGTTGATGAAAGGTGCGCTCTGATGTCTCAATCGCAGTTGCGATATTGTGGTGGTGGAGTCACCATGGACATTGCATCTTAATCATGCTTGGGCAATACATTGTTATTTGCACAAACAACAATAGAGGCAACATAAAGCTCAGATGAAAGGTGAGCCCAATCATCAGACCACCGGAATGTGGTTGTGCTATGTGGGTCACTGATTAGTGATTCACCAACTCAATTGGAGTGCCATTGCGGGGACTATATATACGCAGATTCACCACAACAAGGATGTTCATGACAAGTCTTTGTTGGGAATACAACTCATCTGCTTCACTTGTAAGCTTAGCACATAATCATTGAGTATATACATACTAATGGCATGGGGAGAAATCATATTGAAGGTGATGTATGTGTTGTTTTCGGTTCCGAGCGAGCACCATCCTCGGTCATGACATAGTGCTTGGATTCGCCGGCGCCATGGCAGGGTCTAAAAGTCTATCTTATTCAATATCAACCTGGATGTCTAAATTTTTTACTCAACTCTCTAGGATATTCATGCATTTCGGCCACATCTTCCAAATTGAAAAAACAGAACTGACTTGCCTCTTAACAAGGATTATGCATACTAATATGTTATAAACTGTGACCATCGTACCCTGCAATAAGTTGTGGTCATATTATGATTATTGGAAATCCCCGCAAATTCAGTTTTGCAAAATGAACAGCACTCATAGCAAGCACTTGTCATCTGTCGGGCCTTCTTTTTTCTAGTAAAGAAAACGGTGTACAACTGAGGCTGCATGCTTTTCCAACTGTACAATTGAACATGGTTGCACTTTTAATGTGGTTAGTGCATATGGGAGTGCACGTAGACATACGCAACTCTCGGGATACGCCAAACTGGGCTAGCACATGACATGCCCGTAGTCCAATCAATGATGGGGTCAACTTCCGACGTTTAATCACATGGCCAGCTTTCAGTACAAGTAAATATATATCACCACCAAGGGCGCCAAAGCTTGTTCGTGCAGTACAAAGAAGACGACAACAATATATATCACCATGGGCACAAAGCTCGTTTGCACAATGATATACGTGCAAGGTCTGCCCCTAATCATTGAGTAAATGGTATAGGACTGTGAGGTTTCGGGAAAGATGTTGCAGCTAGTTGGCCCCGTCTAGGTTAACCGCGGGAAGTTACGGCGTAGGCCCTGAGACACTGATTTGCTTCTTGATGATCGGCTAGTGACAGAAGCTCATGTCATGAACCAAAGCCTGCTAGTACAAGCAGCGGCTGATGATTTTCTTGGTAGACACTCTCATCCGGGGTGACTTGGTTGTTTGCCAGATGCACATGGAGATGCCGTTTTTTCTAGGTGAAGAGCACACATGGTTAATAATCATTTTCGGAAGGGGATTATATACGTACATGTAAATATAACAGCTAGGGGCACCTAAAGCTGAGTCGGTGAATAGTTCCTGTACTACTTGGACACAACCAAGTACAGAACCACGATACATCGACCAGGCATCGTGTTCGTACGTAACTCTGCCTTCAAATAGAACAACCTGTGCTTAGTACATAAAGAAACATAAAAGCTAATTCGATGATGCCAATGCCCGTTATGCGCTGTAACTTCGGGGAAAGTGTTTAGACCATGTGTTCATGCTGCAGTTGGTGTGTCACCAGTGGTGCAAGTGTACGTGCAAAAAAAAAATATCATCTCTCTGTTATTGTTTGTGGATATTCTAAGATTCACCTTTGTGATTTACTTATTAGAAGCGAAGCACATTACGATAAAGGGTTTCCCTCATTTTATATTATAAAGCAAACACCTGATAAATCCAGCTCGCTGGGGCCGCAGCACAGAAAAGCCCAAAAGAAAAACAACAAGAAGAAAGAGAAATAAATGCCGACACCGGCAGATCAACGAAGAAAAGACGATCGGCAACCGCTGCACCCTCCGCAGAAGTACCACCACGCTACCAGCATCCCGAAGCGCCGCGCACCAAGCAACACCTTCAAGAAGGAAAGCGACGATGCTGCCGCTGTTGCCCGAACAAGTTCTAGGGTTTCCCCTGTACGCGAGGGATAGTGGGGAAGGGATATACCCGATGCCCATCAGGAAGGTCCGACGGCGCACCCGCAGGCGTCATCGCATCGGTGCCGACAAGCCGACATGGATTTCTCCTGATCCACAACCACCACCACCACTCCAGACACTTCATAGTGCACCATCCACATAGCCGCCCACCAGCACGTGCCACCACGGTTACCGGACCACCCTTGCCGTCTCTCTGGAGCTGCCAACACTAGGCCTGGAGAGGGAAAGGAGACAATGGCCACGAGAGCGGGCACTACTCGACCGGTGGGAGGGAACAACCTCCATCGCAAGAGTGAAGCCGACCGGACGCGGCGACGAGGACTTGCCGGGCCCTACGGCCCGTCCCGACCCATGTGGACCCGGATAGTCCTTGTCACCGCGCTGCAACACGCCGACCAACGAAGTACTCGTCGCCCATAGACCGCCGCCGCCTCGCCACTACCACAAGGAAGCAACGCCGCCGAGCACCGTGCCACCGGCCCGACCCAACCCAGTTGGGGCCCAAGCAGGCCCAGATCTGGGCTCGACGGGCGCCGCCAGCCAACAGCGCCACCGTGCCGCCCTACGACCAACAGCCGCGCCGCCGCGTTGAGGGCCACCGCGGCATGCAACATCGCCGCTGCCTTGCCACACCACCGCCGGCCACAACCGCCCGAGGAGGGGGGTCAGCGCGCGGGGAAGTACTAGCCCGCTGCCGTCGGCAGTACCACGCGGGCAAGGCCCAGCGGCGGGAGGAGGGAGGGCGAGGGAGGCGCTGGACGAGGAATGAGGCGAAGCCCCCGGTTGCCTTGCTTGGGGACACTACTAGGAAAACATTACCAGTAGCATGAGTTTTTTGCATACCAGTAGTGTGGGTTCCCGCGCTACTGCTACGGTGCTACAACTATTTTTTTGCAGTAGCACGTGTTTTACCCCACGCTACTGGTAATCAGACGTACCAGTAGCGCCTGTGCCCTACGCTACTAGTAGTTCACACCAGCGCTACTACTAGTTCACACCAGCGCTACTACTAATGATCATTGCCTAGATATTCTCATAACTAAGCGCTTTTCTATCAATTGCTCGGCAGTAATTTGTTCACTCACCGTAATACATGCTATCTTAAGAGAAGCCACTAGTGAAACCTATGCCCTCCGACTCTCTTTCTTATTATATTGCATCTCTTTTATTTACATCGCATCTCGATTACTATTTTACAATCTTTACTTTCTAATTTATACAACAAAAATACCAAAAATATTTACTTTACTATCTTTATCAGATCTCACTTTTGCGAGTGACCGTGAAGGGATTGACAACCCCTTTATCGCGTTGGTTGCAAGGTTCTTAATTGTTTGTGCAGGTAGTAGGTGACTTGTTCGTTGTCTCCTACTGGATTGATACCTTGGTTCTTAAAAACTGAGGGAAATACTTATGCTACTTTGCTGCATCACCCTTTCCTCTTCAAGGGAAAACCAACGCATGCTCAAGAGGTAGCACTCCCCATGCCGCCGCCCACGGCCGGAGCAGCGGCCACGCCCGGCAGCTGCCCTACCCGCGTTTCCCGTCGAGCTCCAAGTGCCGGAGCCGCCGGGCACGCACCACCGGAGCCAAGCGCAGCTGGCCGGTCCCCAACGCCAGATCGGGCCGGATCCGGCAAGAGACTGGCCACACGCCACCTCACGGGACGGGAGCATCGCAGCCGCCCCGCCGCGCGTGGAACGAATGGAGCCGGAGTGCCGCCACCAGCAGGCCACCCCGCCGCCCCACGAGACTGTGGCCGCGCCGATGGACCCCGTGGACGTCCAGCGCCGCCACTCGAAGGGGCCGCCCGGCGCCGGCGCCCACAAGCGGAGGGGGAAGAAGGGCCCCGCCGCCGGCGAGCTACGTCGGGCAAAGGGGGGAGGGGAGGGAAGCAGGGCGAGGGACGCGGCGACTGAAGATCCCCCCAGGCGCGTGCGGACGCGCCGCAGGAGGGGAGGGGAGGAGGGGGGAGGGAGCAGGCTCAAGTCAGTTTTGCGACAAGCCAGAGGGATACACATATATTTAATCTAGTTGCTTATATTTGAGGCGGTCATGCTTGGAGTGAAATGAATGAAGGGAACTTTATTCTAGATGAGACCCAAATAGATGATTTGCGTCAAGTCACGGCGGAAGAGAATGATATTCTGAAGGCACCTTTCTCTGAAGAGGAGATGCAAGCTGTGGTGTTCCAAATGCAGCTTAATAAAGC
This sequence comes from Triticum monococcum, assembly GCA_034509565.1. NCBI lineage: Eukaryota > Viridiplantae > Streptophyta > Magnoliopsida > Poales > Poaceae > Triticum > Triticum monococcum. Next base: position 588,088,741 of record CM067845.1, on the reverse strand, counting down.
TCTAGGTCCTAATGGTTTTCTTGCTGAGTTCAAGAACTTTTGGATGTAATCAAGACTGACCTAACGGATTACCACTAATCGAAGTGATAAAGGCTTGCCATTAATGGCTACAGGATTGTCAACAAGGTGTGTTTGCACATGAGTTCTGCAAGCAGGCCCCATTTAGGCTTTGCTTCGTGTGCTTGGAATAGCACTCTGCTCTTACCCCTCCGGGTCTTGATTTGTTGAAACAGTTTGGATGTTGTGGTTTCATGCTGGTAATGGCAACAAGGTGTGGTTTTTTTCACTTACAAAACTCCAAGAGAACGAGGGCATCTACGGATGGAGTCGGACAAGTGTTGGCACTGCAGGACGTCATACACACCAACTACTGCGGTCGCACGTACGGTGATGTGCGACTAACACATATAATAGCGAGTGAGCTAGCTGTGTGTGCCTTCGGATGCATGTGGGCTAGTAGTCACTTCCATCGGTTCGATAGGATAGTCTATTGGTCCAAAACTTAGATTCACAAAACGAAACTACAAATTTAATTTGTAACCATTTCACAGAAGTACAGTGCAGTTTCAGAAACCAAATGGTGTACTTTTATGATATTTTTAAGTTTTGAGGAAGGTTATTTCTAGCGTGACATTTGCAACCTTGTCATCCTTACCTATTTTGATCTCGAGCGTCGGCTTCTGTTCAAACATTTCACTGTTCATTGCAAGTGGTCTGTAGAGAAATATAAGAGCGTTTAGATCACTAAAACAATAATTTAAATGCTCTTATATTTCATTACAGAGAGGGTAATAAGTAGGGCTGTTAGTCCACAAATTGAGAAAATAATAGAAATTTAAAATATAATGTCTAGTATGTAGGCGTTGTATTCTGGCTAATGAAACTGAGCTGGCAAACCAAGTATCACTGTGATAAAGCAATATCAACACTCGCATCATGTCACCTAATCAAATAATAACAAAGATCGAAGGTCATGTTAATGAGAAGGGATAAATCTATCTTTTTGAAAAGAAAGGCTATACTTACAACTAATTAGGATTAAATCGGGCAAGAACTAGCAACTCAATCCCAATGACTCGGAGGTGTGTTGGATTAGAGGTTGACATTGGGGTTCTATTCTCTGTTGGTGAGAACCGTCAACATCCGCATGACCGTTTCCTTGCTGAATGTGTTCACTCAAAGTTCTACTTTGAGGGTGTTAGCACAATGTTTAGTTCGGCAACCAACATTGACATGCGGAGCGCGATTCATGTTGAAGGCGTTGTTTTGGAGTATTGCGCCCTGTAGGTCCACGTCACTCAACCAGTGGATTGTACATATGGTGCAAGGACACACGGTTTGCAGTACGATTGTGAAGATGCTGCCACGTGGCAGCTGGCTTTGGGTTTTCTTTCCTTTTTTATGCTGAATTGTTAGTTGTTGATATTTGCCATTTTTTTAATATGAAATATTTTATAACTGTGTGCATCAGTAGATGAAGTGGTGTGAGCTTATCCGCATTATTAAGGAATATATTTATATAATTAGGCATTTATCTCTTTAACAAATATGGTGCCAGCAATGCAAACATGTACTTGTAGTCACTAATCAGCGCCATACTACCATATCAACCACAGTTCATAAACACGCTTCACCATATATATAGAAACTCTATTAATAACCTAGGGTGAAGAATAATAATTCTTCACCCCAGCCATCCGACCGAGCCAGCCAGAATCATATTTCTCTGCTTCGATTCCCCTCTGTAATCTTTCTCACTCCCCGAGGTAATTTTAGGTTATCCCTTCACATGCCCGGTTACTTTTTTTTCTTTTAGAAAACGTGCACGACCTCTGAAAAGAAAAAGGGCACGCAATATTTTTAGCTAGTCGTGGGGATTACTACTACTCAGCCCACTTTCCTGTTTGCCTATAATCACGGCGATGCGAGAGGTTGATTTTCAACGGCAAATACTGTGCGGTGAGCGGCGACTGCTTGAGGGTGTGGTGGTCGACGAGCAGGCGGGGCCGTGGTGCTCGGCGCCGCGGAGAGCGGCGGCAGGCTTTGGGGTCGGGCGGCGCTGCGGTGGATATCGTGGCGGGTGACCTCGGCGTCATTGGGCGGTGTGGATGGCTCGGCAAGTTGGTCGGGGATTGTTCTCTTAACCGCGTTGTGCATGGCCTCTCATCACGGCTGACGGAGACAAGGGTTCGGTGGTGCAGGAGACAACGGATCTGTGAGTACATTCTTGCAGCTTTCCCTGGGTATAAAAAAGATTGGGACTTGAAGCGTGCTCAGCTTAGACCAATTTACATTTTGCCATGAATTTGTTTGTTACGGGCTGGGATACGAGGGATTTTTACTATCTAATTCTTCTATGCATGATTTTCTAATTCTTTTTAATATGTGATGTCGTTGTGTATTGCCGGGGGTGCGCCCATTGGTCGGCGGCAGCGTTGAGGCCAGCAGGGACGTAGGAGGCTTCGCGACTGGTGGCGGCTTCGTCGGTCAACATCCAGGCCTTGCGAGAGTCTTCGTGTCATGGTGTTTGGCCTACGCCATGGCCGGTGTCCTGGGCGGTGTTGAGCATCGTCCATTGCAATTTCCCTACCTGGGTGCAACTAGTAGCCCTAACATCCAGATGACCCTCAGGTGCCTCAAAAGGTTATGGTTACCTTTTTATTCTCATGACTTTAAGAGGAATCTCACTTGTTCCTTTCTTGAATGTATAACTGTTTGAGCCAATTCTTTGATACAGTGTGTCAGACTAGGATAAGTTACGGTGATTGTATGATTGATCTACCTGCAGTTGTGAAATGATCCGATTTAGTTTAGTTGCAAGAGCTCGTCTTAGGAAAACAATTAGCCAACTTAGCTCAAAGAAATTTAAAGGAGGTTAATCAGAAACTGATTTGTGTCATAGTATTCTGAAAAGCAACCTGCAGCCTGTTATTGCAAATGGCAAGAAGAGTAGGTATTTATTGCTTTTACTAATAGTCTTGTTTCCTTTTGGAGTAGGTTACTACTTTATTATGTCGTTAGTTTTTTTTTTGGGGGGGGGGGGGGGGGGGGTTCAAGCGAATCATTGTTTTCGAATTCATAATGTCCATTTGATTTTCATGGAATGGAAAGTGTCTGTCTCAAGTGCTAACCTGATAGAATAAACCACTGGGCAGAATCCAGTTTTGTGTTTGAGCCCTTGGAGTCTAATTTCTACAATACTTCAACACATATTTGTTGGAAAACAGTTTTGTGTTCTTTAATCCACTTTGTACGTTGCCCACTAGCTATTATAATGAATCAGAAGGAGCTGATAAATTACAGATTTTCAGTGTTGTTTCTGTTTATGCCGTAGCCGGGTGTGTGGCATGAGGTGATCTCAAGCCTAATTTATTCTACCTGAATCTAGTGAACTTCGTTTTTACTTAAGGTTGTGTTACAGTTTTCATCTGGGGTTATTTGTTTCAGAAATAAAAAGGTTCTATCATCAGATTGCAGCCACCAAGGTAAATCTTTACCTTCACTCAAGTAGAAAAGAAATGATGAGAGAAGCCAGACAACCTTATGAAGAAAGCAAATGAAAACAAAAGATAGAGAGAAGCTGCATTTATTCCCAAGGGTTAAGTTTACCTTCTACATACTTATCTGTACGGGTCTCCTTCTCTTGTACGGTATTAGTTAGTACTGGTTATTACCGAACACTTGTTATTTTTGTTTCAGGAGAACACTTCAAGTCCATCTGATTCCTTTTTTTCGTGCGGAAGTATATCTGATTTTGTCATGCCTTTCAATGGGGATAATGAGGTTGCTGATATGGCCACATCTTCAGAGGTACATGATTTCTGTTGTTTTACGCTTTACTAAAAATAACATATCCGGCCATTTTAACTTAGAATGGGGCTAGAAAGCTTCTGCTATATTAGGATGGTCATCCCATCATTGTGAATCTACTCTGTTGTAGAAAGAAGGAAATCAAAAAGGGTAAAACACAATAAAATGAGAAAAACAAGCTACACACTGCAAGCATCGAAGAATCACACCCCAAGGATACGCATGAATCATCTCAGCCCGATGCAATTAACTGTGATCTAAATGTGCAATGTCATTGAATTGCTAATAAGGAGTATACTGTTTTGTTAGCTTTTGAGTTAGGAAAGCCACTGCCAACAAGGCCGATCATATCTTCGATTAGATCGAAAATTAAACATTGCAGTGGCCTGATCTTGCTAAACTTGAATCGGTCTAATAAAAATCTGGATTTTCACTTTTGATCTGCATTTTGTCGACGGTCTCTATAAGGAAAGGTTCAGAACTTTCTCAAGGTGCAGAACTGAATACTTGCGGTACCTGCTTGCATCTAGCAAAATTTGCTAGATGCAGGGTCAGGTTTGCTTTTTCCAATGCATGGTGCATTTGTAGCTCTTTGTCACATCTATGATGGCACTGCATACACCTATAGTACACTAACCTTTCTAAGCTTAGATTTTCACATTTTTAAATTTTGCTCAAGGTGAATGTTGAATGAATTTGTACGGTATGCTAGATTTCTTACATGGTTGGTTGGGAACTTTACGTTGATAGATACTGACCCTCACGCAGCCTGTCAATATTCAAGCATGCTGCAAATTCGAGTTGGTATATTTCAATTGCCTCTACATGTTTGTTGTACTTCTGAGAACTGAAAATATTCTGTTTTACAGGTATCTGTTCAAGTGGTTGACAGCTAATATATGAGGGATAGAGAGTAACATTTTTGTATTTAGGATGGGTAGGAGTAATGTTAAATTGAAATTTCAGAACTTCTTTTGCAAATGAACAGTAGCAAAATTCAGGTTTTGGCGAGAAGAAAAGTGAGCCTAAAGGCTATACAGTGCAATTTAACAAGATACTATGCTGCTTCCGGCCCATGGATTAGAATGCTTTAATCTCTATAGTCCTGGAGAGATTGCTGAACAGATGAAGTTGATGGGATATCTCTGGTCGCCTGCAAATAAGCTAATTGAAGATCAAGCTCGGCAGTACTCAGTTTTCAAGTTTGGTGGTACTCAGATTTCAAGTTCGGCAACACCCAGTTTTGTAATAGTGATTGTTGAATGTTTCATGCCGCTGATTACTTAGTGCTATGTGGCGTTCAATTATGTCAGGACAAATTTTATTTGTAATCGTAAGGATGGATTTTGTTACGTGCCATATTTCCCAGAACCAGTACATGGTATCTATCTATTATATTAGACAACTTTCTTATTTCGTGGTTACTAAAAATGCCCTTGTGTACAAGATGAATTAATGGTCTTATGTTAACCAAAAATGCTGGTACAGAACTGAGATAGTGATGGCATATGTTAGTTAAATCAGTGGCCCGATTTCATTTTTGCTAGACCCGGTGTATACTCGGTCCAATATAAATAGTAACAGATCTAGCTACTCATTGCCTAAGATTACATAAAATGCTCCAGATTAAAACTTATTCAATAAGATTACGGCAACATTGGTTAATTTCTTTACTGGCACGTTGATGGGCCATATAGGCTGCACACATGCACGAAGTAATTTACTAGCATGCAGGAGATAATATTACGGTCTTTTGCTTTACGGAATAGAAGTTCTCTTTTCAGTTTCAGCCTGTAATTTTACCTCTCAGGAACATCTTTCTTACATTTTCAAATGGCCATGAGAGATGGACTGGGGTGAGGAATAAGAATTTCTCACCCAGGGTGACGAATAGCGTGACCCTACCATAAGTTTTGTCTTATTTCCGACGCAAAAAGAGACCGTAAGAAAATATATAATCCTCGTAAAAAATATTTTATATTATGTAAAATTACAAACGTAAAAACATAGTCTAAAATACGCATAAACTGCAAATTTTCTTGTCTTGTGACCTATATTTTTATTTTCTTATGTCAAATTTTACGTAGTGAATCAATAGGAATGTAACTATTTGGATTCCAAACGTAATTTAATTATAAAATGATCGTAAGATTACTTCGGGTGAAGAATAATTTATCGGACGCCTGTGCTTCTTTGTCCAGCCAGAAGGACAAACCAAGAGTTTTCAATAGGAGAGAATACAACCACGATGTAGCTATCCACTTCTCTACTGGCCAGCTCACACAAGAGTACCCAACTCTTAACACACATTTTTGCCAAAGGTGAATTTGTTGGGAGAGAAGACATCATCATGTCTCCTCGGTCCATGATGATGGTTTTAAAGCACAACACAACAACAAATAGCAATTCTGCTACCAGATGCGGCAGTTGCACACCACGATCTTCTAGGGACAAAATCGTCCGGTTTAGGGCAAGATCCAACCAGGCATCACATGTGCTGCCCGCGAGCCTATAGAGTCACGTCTCCGCACGTAGTCGACCACCATGGCCATGCCATCAGAGTGCCTTCCCTACCCCCAGTGCTGGTACTCATCGCCACCAAGCACCCACCTGGTTGCGCCATCGCACCGTGGTGGTGCCATCAGTTTAGGAGGGACAAAACTCTCGGCTTCGCTGTGACGAAGGTCTCGCTGCTGCCACAACCATGTAGTCACTGCCTGGTGGAGGCAAGTGAGAAATGTGGTAGAGGGAGAGGATATTGCTGCGACTACAGTTCACCTCCCGACCCACTGCTGAGGCCTGAGGATGACAAAGTGGCACAACAAGATTTTCGGACTGAGTAGTTAGTGACTTAGTTTTGGCCCGAGTTGATCCTAATTTGTTTTAAACTCTGTAATTAACCTGAATTTCTATCTTCATCACTTTGCCTCCCCAAAATATGGACATGGCTTCATTAAGGCATGCGAGGAGCTCGTGCATTTCGTGGCAATGAAGCAACCATGTACTTGAACACTCTTGTGCCCTATTAAAAACTATGATTAATAAACTTTTCTGGAAACGTACAAATATCATGATGTTTTTCAATACCCGTTGTTGGGGCTAGCTCATGCGGAAGGATCAACACCACAAAACTATATATTAGAGCATGTGCACCTAGGCCCTCTCTATCTAGCCATCCATTTCCTGCTTTAAAATTCATGCAAATACATTTCTCTTTTTTGTTTCTCCTATATAGAACATATCTTGAAGTTAAAAACTATGCAACGTGGCAAAGCTTTCTAAGTAGAATCTAGAATAAATCTTTCAGTTTTTTTTGTTAAATATAAATATACAAAATATGGGTTGTAGAAGTGTACGCATCAGCTAATTCACCAAAAAGCTCAACCTGATGGGGAAAGGTGGGCTATGCATTATACGTCAACACTACCCCCTAACATGTGACTTCCTTAGGTCTAAACATGAAAATGAGTTGCAATTTAATTGTGCCAGCCTATTTTTAAACTCAAAACATCTTGGCTCTGATACCATGTAAACGGAGAGAGCGGAAGTGAAAGATAGAGAGGGAAAGGGAAATATACCAGGGTCGGAAACCATATGAGAGGTGGCTCCGGAGTCCATAATCCAGTCACCGGCGTTGGAAGATGATGACCCAGCAGTGTTGTTTAGCGCAGCCACCAGCGCTGAGAAGTCCCATGTCGGAGCACCATGGCCGTATGGCGTTGCAGGAGGCCATGTCATAGCTGCTGCTGGTGGATTACTATCAAAAGCCTGACCGTGAATGGGTGCTAGAGTAGTAGTGTACGCGTGCTGTGGTGAGGAGAAGCAGGGTGAGACCCGAGGAGGCCTGGTCCACCAGCGACCCGAGTAGGCATGGATCCATGCATCTGCCGTGTTTGGCTGGTGAAGGGATTGAAGCACACCCAGGGCCCGACCGGGAAGGCACGCCCGTCGCTTGCATGGCGGTCGTTACCGCCGCCAGCAGAGTAGTGATAACCGTAGCCGTTCTTCTTCTTCGGCTGGAAGCGGCCACCTTGGTTGTGGTTGTTGCTAGAAGCTCAAGCCTATAGGAAAGGTAGGCTATGCATTTATACGTCAACACAGGTGTGTGTTTATTGTGCTTGCAACCCCGTCATGCTCCATTTTAAACTAATAAAATGCATCATTTGTCGGAAAAAAACTAATGTTTTCATTTTTACCTATAAAAATAGTGTTTTTTGTACTAGTGATAGAAACTTCTAAAAATAAGCGTGTTTAAGAAGCTTAACCAGTCATGGAACTTCCTTTCATAACGACTTTAGACTCGAAAGCACTCAGACATGTTAGGAAACAGTAGCGAATGAATTGCATGCTGCTGTTTTACTTCATCTATGGCAATCCTGTAGCTAGTAATGCCAATCGTTTATCCTTTGTTTAGGATAACTAGCACAAGGACCCGTGCGTTGCTACGGGGCATACAAAGTTTAGTTGTTATCTAGTGGTTTGACATTTTGTGAAAGTAAAAAAGGACATGTGTTACAGCAAAAACAGAATAAATAAGCTACATTGTCGCCCAAAAAATAATTTACCAATCAAACAATCTGTATTATCTAGTGGTTCAAAATGAATGGTGTCAAAGATACACATCAAGCTACATTGTCGACTAATTGAATTTGCAAATAATGGCAGCTCAATACTCACGTGACATGCTCCCAACTGCAAAGAGAAGATTCTATTTTAGCTTGTTACACGAAATTTACTTTTTTCTTGAAGAACTATTGCCTATAAATCAAATAAGAATGATAAATTTTAGCACACTGCAATGGTTCATATTTTTCAATTTAAGATGAAGGATATGAAAGAGAAAACAATGACCATACTAAAGGCCTGTTCGGAGGGACTCCACTCCACAACTCCACTCCTAGAGCTGGTGGAGCAGCAGTTAAAAAATGCGGAGTTGGGAAAGAGGTGCCTCGCAGCTCCTCAGATTTCATGGAGCCGAAGGATTACCAAACGACTCCTAAGGCTACGAGGAAAGGCATAGGCAGCATAGCACACAGTTATATGAAACAACATGCCTTTAGACATTTCCAAATATACAAAACATAAGGTACAAAATTCTTTTAGATAGACTGATATGACTCAAAAATACAATGGTCGATGAGAGGGCAAAAAGGCCACATGATTTTCGTTTGTATATCAATGCCAGCTAAGAATAATAAAAATTGTAATTAAAGACATAAACAACGGAAAAAAAATGTTAAGAGCATTTGACTTGCACTTTGACTCCATTTTTTGCTGGTGCATGTCCTCATGAACACATTTGCTTTACTAACCCCCCTATAAACTTTTTGTAAACTTTCAACTGGATGTCGGTGCTACCGAAATACCCGCTCCATTGAAGGCTCAACTTCAACCAGCTCCATTGTAGGAATAGAAGATTTGTAGTTTTCGACTCGTACTTTAACAAGATCATATATATGGTGATCATAAGTCCTTCCAAAAAAAGTTTGTTGGCCCTCTACTTTGAGCGAGAACCATACAGTCCTACTGCAAACACACAAAAAAGTAGCGGTTGAAGTAATGCAGAATAATATTCTCTAGTTTAATATAGAAAAGGAAAAATGAAAAGATCATTATAACAACCATGGAAAAGGTTTATAAGTCCTATATTGGTGCTCATAAAGTCATTATCTAGCTCACAAAGTCATTATCTAGCTCAGAAAGTCATTTTACTTTTGAGAGCATCATCGATTTAATCTTTATTTTCTCAAGTAGATAACAATTCCTTGTTTTCACCACCTACAGAATAGGAAATGTGAATAAAAGGCTGTAGCAAGATTTAAGGGAGAAGAACAACGGGGAAGTTTAACCCCCACTCTCAAATGGTCTGACGTTGTCGTTATTCTTAGCGTACTTCACGGAATGATCACGCTTCAGGTGAAAAAGATCTGATAGCATGGAGTTCAAAATTGCGCTAGTCTTTGTACCATGGAGAATAAGCGTCTTCTTGCCATTCTCAACCTGGAATAAACATTAGAGCAACAATCTTATGTGGGAGATAGGGAAAAGCACATTCATACTATTTCTAGTTTCTCGACATGGAAGGTTTGAAAGCAACCGTCTTTTCCAATAACAACTAAATTAAGATTTACAGGTGGTTATTTGTACAAATCATGAACTCTGTGCCAGAAAATCTGGCCCTTTTGTGTGTGACTCAGTTTCTATAAAAAAAATACAATGTAGCACACATTACTGGAAGTAATATAATATGGGAAATTGCTGAAAGATGTCGCTATGTCAGTTTATGCTTGGCCAGTTTCACAAGACAATAATGCTGAGATACTACCTATAAAAATACCTATATTTTCTTGTGTCCATAACAATAATGACTTGATGCTAGACAGGGTTAGTATTCTTATGGCATTGTAAACTGAAGGCGAAATAGCAACAGCTAAAGAAAGGGACCGAAGAAATGAGAAGCTTACAAGCTTGGGGGTGTGCTTGAGGAGCTCAAACCTGGCAAGCATGGTCATGGGAACCATAATGCCACCATCTTGATCCTCCAGCAACCTAGGGATGAGGTCTCTGGCAAAGGGTTCATAACTCTAACCAAACTTGAAAAATCACGAATGGATGCTCGTGTTCGCTGTCAAACTTGAAAAATCAGATAGACCATGTAAGCATGATCTTGGCTGGGCTCTTGAGATCACATAGACCATGTAAACATTATGTAGAGTCGAGCTTACACGAAAAATGAAATAAGGTGACACATCATGGTCAATCAATTTTCTGATCTCCCCCTAATGAGATACAGCTTGCGTAGAAGTCAAATCAATAAATTTTACTATTGTTGGGAAGTCCAAAAACGAATCTCACATGTATTGAATAGCAAAAACAACAGTGGGTAGCATACTACTGGTCCATGATTAGCAATTCTTTTGACACAAGCAAAGTAGCACCAATATAATTAAAAACAAATGAACATGCACTCAATAACCAAGAATGATAAAAAGGATGAAACATGCACCTCTACAGATCAGTTGAAAAAAAAATACCCTGTTACTCATGATCACTGATTAAAATTGCGGGAGAAAGGATTTAGCGGCAGCCAAATTTTCAAGGAAATTGTAGCCTAAGTCGGCGCAATCTACCACAATATCCTGTGATTTTGTACTGCATGAAAATCATGTGGCGATTGCGGACAAATCGATCTCATGATTAGTATAATATCATAACAGTTGGAACTTGCGAACACTTCAAAAACAAAGGAGAATGAAATCATGGTTGTGGACCGATTTCTTTTGGTAGTGCCTGATGTAGATATTTACTCGTTCTCACTGACATTTTTACTGGCAATTCCACAAGGCAAATCTATGCCTTTTTTCATAGCAATGAACTCTAGAACCTTGACCATCAAAGAGAAGATAAATTTTTCATCAAATTTTCTATCACTGTAATGAGAAGATAAGCATCCATAAAGTAATTAACAAACCGAATCTGAATGTACCTCATCAATGAAGGTGGCTGAAGTGTGGCGTTCACAACCTCGAGGCTTGAGGAATCAGAGAAGTCAGAAGCCTGATATGTATAATATATGTAGGCATGTCTTCTTTTTACTTCATGAGCCTCTCATCTACTTTCCAGTAGGTAAATTTTTGTAAGCACACTTATCTTATTACTTGAGAATCCTTGCTTCTTTCCAAATTTATTGAGAAAAATTACCCCAGTGGTAATTTTGAAGTTGATGAGTGCCTTAGGATACTAAAAGCTGCAGCTGAAAGCTCGAGTTCAGATTCTGTTGATAGTGGAGGAAGAACATGAGGTACGTAATGAAACTGCTGCTGAAAATAAATCAAGGAACCCCAAACTTGAAATGGAAGGCGGGTGCTCGGCCTCACCGCGCTCTGCCATGGCGTGCAGGCAGCCGACTGGCTGACGCCACCACACACAACGCCTACCAGTCCCAGTTGAGCGCCCGGAACTCCAGCCACAGCACCGCCGCGCGTCCAGGCTTCAGCGGCCGCGCGTGTTCCCCGTCGACCGTATCCGAGATCGAAGGGAGCGTTGGAAGATGTGGTGGCGACGGCTGCGAGAGTTGGGGATCGTGGGAACGGGTGGTGGTGGGGCTGCCGGTAGGTTGCGAAATCGGTGGGAGCAGCGATCTGGACGGGGGAGGATGTCACCTAAACTCCATTGATCCCCTTTTACTTTGCTCCGAGGTGTCCCAGTTGTAGACGAATTGTAAGACCTGTGTGCCGTGTGCGTGCGGAGAACGCGGCGTGGGCCGGCCCAAAGCAGTGATGTGCCGAACTACAGAAATTTTGACAACGGGTGAAACTACATACGGTTCCCCGAATTAGTACCATCTCGCGTATATATTTTAAATTCAAACTGAAAGTGTAAATTCATAGGAAGAAGCGTATTGTGGCGGTGAACCCACGGAGTCAATCCATGCTTTATTATTACCTAGCACAAATGCCCGTGCGATGCAACGGGAGAGAATACTGATGTGTACTCAAATTCAGTAAGAAAATTACTCGTGCGTTGCAACGGAAATACATTGTTAATTTTTTGTCACGGCAGCGAAATGAGCAAGGAAGAAAACATGGAAGATTATGTTTGTTTTGACCTCGCCGCATCCTGGTTGGCACTCTTCTTGCTCTATATCACGTACAACAACCTGACAACACCTGAGATCCTAATAATTTCAAATAACGATAATGACTTTTCAACCTCAATGAACATGTATATACCTAAGTTTAGGCGCAACAAGAATGTACCAAATTGAACCATGCAGGTCATACGTCATCTATAACAATAATCAATTTAAATGCACCTATGCAAATTCCTTTATCAACCAGAGCAACCAGATAACAAAACTTATAAAAATAGGAAGATGCACGTTATTATCTAATTCATTGAGAAGAATTGTACAGCATGGGACTACAGTATAGACACAAAATCAGAAAAAATAATAATAGAATACATTAGTGAATTGACGTTTTGTGGTAGCGTAACTTTGGATAGAGGATCTTTGAAGCTCGGCAAGGATCAACGGCAACGGCGGGGGATCGATCACTGGTGACTTAGAAATAGGCCCTATACCTTAAAAAATCATTTTGAAACCCATGAAAGATACCGCTGAACAAAAAAACACTCATGAACGAAAATAAAATAAAATTTCGGGATAATAACATTTTTTTATTGTGAAACTACCAGATGACATCTTACTAAAGGCCATGACCACGCGAGAAGTTCAAGTTTTAAGAATTACCTGAACTCTGGTTTGAGGATGAGAAATAACATGTTGTTTCGCATACTAAGTACAATAATTCTGTTGTGGTGAAATAATTCTCAAGTAAAAAAAAGAACAATAATTCCGTTGTGGTGAAATTAATAATAAAGATATATTGTGCAATTGGGAGGAGATGACGAAGATAACAACATTTTGACATTGTATATTTTACAGTTTGACTACGTAGGAAAATATCCCTTTGAGCTCTTTGAACTGCCTCCAGAGAAAAATCAAGCTTAGTTGATGTGCTTAACTTTCAGGTTAGTGTGGTTATTACAAATAAGGCAACTACTCCCTATGTAAACTAATATAAGAGTGTTTAGATAACTAAAATAGTAATCTAAATGCTCTTATATTAATTTATGGAGGGGGTACTTAAGTAGGATACTCTTTGATTTTCCCACTATATATAGCCGAATTAATAATGGAAAAGGTTTACTTTCAGCCAAATGATTTCTTACACCCTTAAACCGGCTCCTATGTGCGGCACATGTCCATTGAAAGGCCACCCACTACTCCAATAGCCTTGTCTCCTCGCGATCCCTCTTCTCCACTCGTTTTCTCTCTTTTTTTCCCTTTCTTCCTTGTTCGTAACTGCCACAGGAGAGGCCGTCAATCCCATGGCAAGCACCACCAACCACCACAACTGGGAACTGAGAGCCACCGCCACCACCGCCGCATGGATGCTACCCTGCCCCATGAGCTACCCTGCAGCTGCAAATCCTGCCATGCTCGTAGCTGCCATTGATTCAAGCTAGAGAGGATGACATCGTCGAGAACCACAACAGGACTGTGTCGCGGCATCCACTGGAGGCTGTGTGCTGTCGATAGTGGGCTTTGCATCGAAGCATCCATCAACGCCGCCGTGTGTTGTCGTTGTTGCATCAGAGCATCCGTCATTGTCGTCGCACGCGGCGTCACAGCATCCATCGGAGCCGCCGCGTGCTGTCGATAGCGGGCACTGCATCGAAGCATCTATTGGCGCCGCCATTTGTTGTCGTTCTTAAATCGGTGCATCCCCCATTGCCTTCACATGCGGCGTCGCAGCATCCGCCGGCACGGATGCTGCCATGGAGCTCGCCATGCACGTTGCTGTAGTGGAGCATCGATGGGGCCGCTGGAGCTACAATGACGCGCCGCGACGCCGTTGAACGCTCCGCTGGGTTGCAATGAAGCGCAACCAGAGTTGCATTGAATCGTCGCCGGAGCTGCATTGAAGCACCACAGGTGCATTGAAGCTTCACCGGAGTTGCATTGAAGCGTCGTCGGCGTTGTCGGTGCTGCCATGGGAGCTGGTGCGTGCTGCGAAGCATCCACGGACGGGGTGGGGGTGGCGCAGCTGCAAAGTCACATACATGGAGGCACCAGCGGCGAGGACATGGTCGGCGTCGCTCAGACTTTTCATAGCATGAGTCCCGCTGCGTGACGAGAGATGGAACAGATAGTGTCTAGGTTCGTGTCTCGTCGGAGCTGTGCTCGTCGGGATTGCAACATCCACTGCTGTGTGCTTGCCGGCGATGGTGCCGCGGCCGAGGCATTGCTGTTGCAACCTCATTTTGTGCAGAAGGTCATGTGGTGTCATTACAAGGTACGTTGTGTGTAGACGCATGGAAAGGGAAGGAAGACTGGCTACATCACATGAATTGGATGACCACACGCGCTTGAATCGTACGGCTGGCTAGCCGGATAATTTCCTAATCATCTGGCTGATCGGTAGCAGCAGCCATTAATAATAAAATAGTCTTTGCATGAAGCAGAACTATAAAACTCCTTAATACAATGGATTAGATAGATCATATATATTTACTATGCTCGCACTTACTGTTGGCGCCGCCTCTTTGCAGCGCCGCTCTTCTTCTAGCTCTCACAAACACACACATGGTGATAAACTCTACACACGCACGCACACACACACACACACATGCACCAAAATGGCTTTGCCAAGACAAACTTCCTTGATGCCCACCGTGGCTACATTGTGTATCCAGCCCTCACGGCTCTCATTTCCATTCATCTCAAAGTAGTATATATACACAAGGTTTAGGCACTTCTGTCATGCACTTCATCACCACTAGAGCCACTACCCCACTAGTTTCTCCATGATCCACATGACTCTGCATGCAGCTAACTAACTTGACTCAGCTCGGCTACTACCTCCACCAAGCAAATTCTATGC
Organism: Triticum monococcum; assembly: GCA_034509565.1. NCBI lineage: Eukaryota > Viridiplantae > Streptophyta > Magnoliopsida > Poales > Poaceae > Triticum > Triticum monococcum. The sequence goes on along the minus strand of CM067845.1, from coordinate 588,073,481 downwards.
ACCTAACTAACCACACTGCATGCATGCTGACTACTCGGCCAGTACCTATGACCCAGCCAACTAAACACACGCATGTATCCATCTGATGCATGCAGGTAGCTAACTCACGCGAGCACGGACTCATGCCGGCATACACACCCGTGCTCACCACGGACCAGACCTAGCGCGCCGACGCCGGTCACCACCACATGGGCACAGACATGGCTTATTGCCAACACTTACAAGGCCTACACTGTAGAAAATTGCGTGCTGTTGGAAGCATCGAACATGGACATACTTACCACTGCAGCCGGAAGATTAGTTCAGAGGAGCTGCCCTCAAGCAGTCCGGGCGATGCAAGAGAAAAAAAATGAAAACACAACGGATAGCGATTTGTTGGACGACATCACATCACATGCAAATATATCTTTAGCTATCTGTTATCTGTTGCTTTCTTTTACATCTTTACCCGTTGATTCTCGCAGTCGTGTGTATATAAGTTAATGGAATTTGGTGTAAACAAGCGATGTGGGATTATTAGTTAGATTGTGTATCCTAATATTTTGAACGAACATAAGATAGCTTAGTTGGTACTTGGTAGCTCCTTTGTGGTTGGGACATGAGGTTGTGAGTTCAATTCCCGCATGAAGCAATTATTTTTTCTTGCCTTAAGCCCATGCCTGCCGGCCCATGAGTAATCCCGTGGCCCAAATGATGTACGTAAGGTGGGGCCTTTTCTGGATGGGCTGTTTCGCTTTACCGATGCCGAACGATTTGAATGAAAATTGACGCTTTAGTACCGCGTATATGTTTTAAATTGAAACTAAAAGCGTAATTTCAGGATAAGAAAGCGTATTGTAACGGTGAACCCACGGAGTCAATCTGTGCTTTATTATTAGGGAGGGATAGAGGGATAGACTAGCACATATGCCCGTGCGTTGCAACGGATGAAACATAATGTTTAGAAAACAGAAAAGTAATTTATTACCACTCAAATGTTACAACAGGTGTTCAGTTGGCGATGGAATTGGGTATTGAAAAACTTTGTCTCAAGATAAACAATCAAGGTGGGGCACCTGCTTTCGAATCAAGAGATCAAGACCGTTCGAGGTTTAGCCCTCTTATAGAAGAGATCAAGGAGTTGCTTGCTGGTGTGAATGAGCACAGGGTGATTTGGTCGAGGCGACCGGCGAACAAAGCGACTGGTATTTTTGTGAGCGAAGACTGTGTTAATAAGTTATGAAAAACTTGGTTTAATGTATCCTCATTTTTTATCCATGACGTATTTTGGGCCAACATGAGATAGCTTAGTTGGTAGCGCCTTTGTGGTTGGGACATGAGGTCGTGAGTTCAATTCCGGCGTGAGGCAATTATTTTTTCTTGTCTTAAGCCCATGCCTGCCGGTCCATGAGTAATCCTGTGGCCCAAATGATGTACGTAAGGTGGGGCCTTTTCTGGATGGGCTGTTTCGTTCGCTTTCTCGATGCTGAACGATTTGAATGAAATTGACGCTTTAGTACCACCTCGCGTATATGTTTTAAATTAAAACTAAAAACGTAATTTCAAGATAAAGAAGCGTATTGTGATGGTGAACCCACGGAGTCAATCCGTGCTTTATTATTAGGGAGGGATAGAGGGATAGACTAGCACATATGCCCGTGCGTTGTAACGGGTGAAACATAATGTTTAAAAAACAGAAAAGTAATTTATTACCACTCAAATGTTACAACAGGTGTTCAGTTGGCGATGGAATTGGGTATTGAAAAACTTTGTCTCAAGACAAACAATCAAGGTGGGGCACCTGCTTTCGAATCAAGAGGTCAAGACCGTTCGAGGTTTAGCCCTCTTATAGAAGAGATCAAGGAGTTGCTTGCTGGTGTGAATGAGCACCGGGTGATCTGGTCGAGGCGACCGGCGAACAAAGCGACTGATATTCTTGTGAGGGAAGACTGTGTTAATAAGTTATGAAAAACTTGGTTTAATGTATCCCCATTTTTTATCCATGACGTATTTTAAACGAAATGGTCGTGAACTAAAGAATAAATAAAGTAGCAATTACCCTAAAAATAGTAAAACAAAATTAAAGTACGAACAAGAATTCATCCATGAAATGTTACGAATTAAGAAAGTTTGAATTACTTGAATTGAGGGTCTTCGTCAAAAGGAATGATTCAAGCCAATGCTTAACAACACTTTATATGAGCATCGGGATCAAAAGGCTAATCTGGGCTAATATTTGGTGCATACCTCATCTTGAGTACATCCACACTATATCATCGGTTCACTTTTGTGGTAACACAAAAATATATTAATAGTCTTATTAAATTACATTGGAACTGTGTTACAGTCACTCACTAAATCCATTTATTTGCGTCTGTTGTAACAAACAAACCAACAAATTTACCGTCAGAAAAACATCATAAGCAAGCACTATGCAACACGATCTTCCTCTCTCTTTTTCATCTGCAAAGTACTCAATATAGTGCGTCTCTGGTTCAGCTCCAATAGTAGTCGCACTAACACCGAAGATCATCATAAAATTAAAAAAAAATCACCACAACTCTATCTTCTCACTCTGATCTCTCTCTCTCTCAACCCCATTGATCCATCTTATAAGCAGCATCAAACAACCTGTTACATCTCATCTCATCGAACAACTGCATAGTACAAAAGAATATCATCCCATCTCTCTCCGTGTCTCCATCTGACTACACCGGAGCTGCACGAACAGCTATTTGTCACAAAAATCTGTATCTCTCTCATCTCTCTCCCCGTCCCGAGCCCGTCTCCAGCATCGCGCCATGCCGCGCCGCTCCTGCCATGCTCCAGCGCCGTGCTGCAATAGGAAAGCAATTATATTTTACACTAAAAATCTTTGATTTCTTTCCACCACACACGTGCCTATCATATCCTCTGGTTCCTATGCTCCTGTAACCACCGATTCTCTCTCTCTCTCTCTCTCTCTCTTCTCATTAGTTTTGCTTAAGTATCCAAGAAAATTAGAGCACAAGAGCAGCAGTAGCAGCTCCGTATGATGGCTGATGCGGTGGCGCTGAACTCCACGGGCCACGGTGCAGCTGGAGCTAGGACCGACGGGTCGCTCAGCGAGTCATGGTGCAAATTGCAGCCCACGGGAGGACCAGCGCACGCACGGCTGGGCGCGGGCAGGCACAAGCAGAGCATGCATGGCCACCGGCGCACAGCACACACGGCCACCGGCTTCCCCGCAACGAACAACCTTGTCCAAGAGGTCCACAACCTTGAGATCTCCTTCCCCGTGCAAGGACTCGGCCGAATTCACCCTGAAGCCCTCGCCATCATCCTTCAACTCCAAGTCCGAGTATCGTCGTTCGTCGTCGATTACCTTGCCGTTGCTGCTTCCCCGGCCTCACCGACCTCGCCGTCGGGTTCATCGTGAGTCCCCGTAGCTTTAACCTTTGTTTCCCCCTCTGATTAGGATCTGTAGCTAACGCCATGGTTACTGCCACCTCGCCATGGCTGGTCCTCTCCGTCCGGACCGAGCTTTGACGCCGCATGTCTGATCCCTAAAAACAGGAGCGCGAAGTTGCTCGGTCCGGTCCAGTCTAGACCATCGGCGGCCGGTCCGGAGGACGCGTCTTCATGCCGCAAAATATTGGCGAGAAAAGGCAAAAGGGGCACCGGTAGATGTGGTTCGCAGTTGACGATGGACATCGCAAATGCGACATGCTCATGGCCAGAGGGAGATGCGTGCCCGTGTGCCGGAACGACGCGTCCCGTTGCTGTCGAAGAAGATGCGGTGGCGCGCATGCGGGCCTGACGGTGGCGCGCAGGAGCAAGCGGCAACGGGCGCTCGAGTAGCCGGGGCAGCAGTGCAGTCGAGAGAGGTGCTGAGACGGTCGGGAAGAAGGGGGCCATCACGCACGGCGCTCTCGGCTCAGACCTCTGCTAGGAAGGAGGGGTACCGACGTTTGATAAAATTTACACCGGGATCGATCTCAGCGTATGCATCCTCGTCCGCTTCTCCTCTACTCCCCTCTTCTGGGAACCGATATTTATTGGAGGGTAGCAAAGGCGGCGAGGAAGGTGAAGTTTGACTCCAACTCATGTTCCACGGTATCGTCACTTACCAAAGAGGCTGGGTGATGCCACGGGCGATGGCCAGCCGTGTGCGTGCGGCACCCAGGGTCCAGACGAACGAAATTTAGTACCACCTCACGTATATGTTTTAAATTCGAATTGAAAGCGTAAATTCACGGAAAGAAGCGTATTGTGCCGGTGAACCCACGGAGTCAATCTGTGCTTTATAGGGAAAGATTAGGGAAAGATTTGATCTTCTTGACATTTTAGCCTGACATGCAGCAGCAAGTTTAATTACCTTTTCCTAAATTGAGCATGTTTCTTAGTTTTTTCCTAGAACAGAAAAATGAGACTGAAAGGCTAAAATTGTGATATCTTGGTGCAAGACCGTACTTCACTCGACCCCATTTTACTTTCTCCAAGCATGCCTAGCTCGAAAACAGTCGCCTGGATTATTCTGATGGATGCACTCCGGCCTGGGTGTATGCATCACAGTCACGCATAGGCTGGGACAATAGAAAAAACTCTAGCCAGTTTTGCTGTAACCCCCACTGCAGGTACACAATATTGAATCTAGCTGTGTTTGAAGCAGTCACGCTTTGAGCAACATCGACCAATACAAGAGCTGAACAACATGGCTAGCTCATCCAGTCTTGCGGACTATGTGGGCATGCAATGGCCCGGTTGGCAGTGCATGCTTGTATCTTGATACCTTCTAGCGTGATGCGGTTTGTCATGAATGACTATGAGGGCCTTGTTCACCACTCTGCGTGAAGCTCCGACAAGATGTGAGCGGATGAGGATAGCACAATGTGCATGTTGCAGGAAGTGTAGCAGGAACATTCCCAATACCTCATATTCCTAGCTATGTAGGTGTAGACCTCGTGCTGGCGGGGATGTTGGGAAAAGGATAGATCTAAGTGGGCTGCACTAACTTTTTACGTTACACACATGATGCATATGTGCCCCCTGCAGGATTTATATACAGTGATCGGGAGATATGTATGCAACTGATTGATACGGTAGTATATATGTAGCAGAGTAAAAGTGCATGCTTGTTTACTTATGGTGCAGTAATGTTGAGGTATGTGGGAATGAATCTATCTTTATTATGAAACAAAGGCAAAAGATTTGCTTTGTCCATTAATTGTAGTCTTAGAGAGCAGTGACATATACAGGTTTAAAGAAAAATATATTACTAGTTACAAACGGAGAGCTACTTTCCTAGCATGATTTTCCTCAAGTATTACACACCCGTGAGTGCCCAAAGACTGGTCTCACACTTTATTTTAGGCAATAGGAAGGGTATTGCCGCCAATGTCTTTCGGAAGACCCACAAAATTCTCTCCATTGATATGACCCAAGAGGTAAGCATAGCGATAGATGCCATCGTTCCATGATTGACTGTGTTGTTGCGTCCAGTCTCCTACTGAAAGGCATGTTATTCTTTGGTTTGATTGGTAGAAATGGCTCTTTAGTGACATTTCATTTTCTGGGACCTACTAAACCTATGCCCCCTATGTGTGCCAATTAGAATATGAACGCACCAACGCCTCTTAAATTACATCAGACCTATAGGACCGATTGATCCAGCAATATGATAATGCTTTGTGTGTATCTGCATTTCCCTTATTGAAAATCTTTTTTCTCGGCCTATCGCTTCTCCTCTCCCGTACCATGTATCCTATATGACTGCATCTACTTTCTCTCCGGGGAAAACCCTTTTTCGTCACTATAAATTCATTGTCCGTGGATACCAAGTGAGGTTTTGTCTTGCCGCCACATTCGTCGTGGCGGCATCCAAAGAAGCAGAGTTGGGGTGCATTGGCCATGGGAAATCCCTTTTCTTTGCAGCCTTGAGACTAGCTATAGTCACCCAACCCGGTTCAGTTAACCTGGGTCCATGGTTGTCGCTTTCAGTGGTGTCATTTTGATGAAATTTCATCAATTTCAGTAGATACTGAAATAATTGTGTTTCGGTCAAATAATTTCTGCTATTTCAGGAGTACACACAAATTCAAATACTATGTTCTATATTTTTTTAATTTTGTTTTTAAAATTGCTTGGATCTTAGTCAAATTTAATTGGAAATTTCGGTCCTTTAGCCGAAATGCAAACCGAAACCAACAATTATATTAGTCTGATATGTATCAAGAAGTTTAATTAATGTTCCATAAATTAAACACATCCCTCAAAAAAATTTAGAGGACAAAGCACGTATGTCTCTAAGATCGAAGCATGGCCTTGAGGCTGCCCGTAGATGCTCCGACTGGGTCATATTGATGATTGAGGCGGTGTTCGTTGGGCTGGGGTGTTGGACAACCATATCAAAAGGTGAGGATGTAAAATCTCTATGAGATGAGGGGTCGTACATCAACCCATACAAGAGTGATCGATCAATCTCAGCCTAGATTTGACGAGTTGTTACTATTCGCATCCCTTTCTGAAATTGACTCTAAGACTACGATGCCATTCAGTGTGATGCTTAGACTAGATGATGTGAGCAAATTGAGATAGCAGTGTGTCCCAGATGAGGTTCCTGTAGCAGGAACATTCGTAATACCTCAGAATATCCTAGGTATGTAGGTGTAGACCTCGTGTTGGCCGGGATGTTGAGGAATGGGAATCCAACCCTGCATACCATGTCCTAGACTAGTCAGCATTAATTCTTAAAGGTAAACACATGGTGCGTGTGATGACATATAAACATATGCACTGATATATAGTAGTATGTAGCGGTATACAAGTACTCCCTCCTTTTCTAAATATAAGATTTTTTTAGATATTTCAATACAGACTACATACGGGTGTATACAGACATACTTTGGAATGTAGATTCACTCATTTTACTCCGTATGTAATCTCTGTTGAAATCTCTACAAAGTTATATATTTAGGAATGGACGTAGTACATGTTTGCATTGATTGCACCATACAAATTGAGCATTTCCAATTTGTGTTTCTTGCAGGAATAAGTTTCCATACTTATATTACTCACTCTGATCCAAAACAAGTGTCGTGGTTTAAGTTCAGACTGAACGAAAACCACGACACTTATTTTGGATCAGAGGGAGTAATATTTTTCTTCAAAAGGAGGATAACCACCGACCTCTTTATCTATTGATTTCCACAATTAATATTCGTCCCCTCTATGCTCCGCCGACTAGCCCGTGGACTCGCCTCCCTTCTTCTAGCTGATTCGACGACGGACGACTGAGAGGGGGAGTCACGGTCACGGTGGCTCGGTCTGGCTAGTAGTTTTGGTTAAGCTATTTTTAGTCCTTGGAGGGGCGGCGTGGGTCCAGTTGGCAGCAATTCGTCTTTGATGTGGTCGTCTGGACTCTGATCCTACTCGAGCTCGTACGTAGGGACGGTGTTTATGCAGCTCTGGTATAGATTCCTACCATCTTATTGAGGCAACGACGTTAGAGTTTCTTACTGTGCATGGAAGACAGTAAGTTTTAGTGGAAAGTGCTTCAGATCAATGGGGACGACTACAGTTATTGGGCACCTGTCCTTAGGGAGACATGCAGAAAGACTTTCCGAATGTCATCGGCAAGATCATGACAGACTCAGGTAAGGTACTCATGGCGACTGCTCATCGGTTACCCGTATTGGCGGAACTAATGGTCATTTGGTTGTTAACGGACCTTGATGTATTTTTTATTATAAACAAGGCCAAAAAATAATACCGAAAAATTTGACATGGGGTGTTACGACCCACCTTTTCAAGCATACGGTCTTTGTGTATTTCTATGCCAATCGCTGGATCGAAACATTGGCATACATGGTGACGATGGTGTATCATACACAAATGTTTCCTTTATTACACCGCATGATCTAGAAAGCAAATAGACTCTAGCCATAGGCTAGTCAAGTACATAGTCTTATAATAAGCAAACATAGTTCATAACAAGCGAAAATGAAAGAAAGTCTAAGGTAGACATCTTCATAAGCTCCATCAACACCACAGAGAAGCATGTCGAGTGGAGGCACAAAACACTACATAAGTCACTCCTCGTAGTGATCACCTGCAACATGATACACATTGCAACCACTAGGGTCAGTACTTGGAATGTATTGGCAAGTCCACAGTTCATTGGAATCTTTTTCACCTACATGCAGTTTAGCTGGTGGGTTTCAAGGCTCTTTGCAGAAAATATAGTTTTGACCTATTATTTCAGTATAGTGGTCTACTCTAGTAGTTGGACGACATACCGCATCACACAGTAACACTGGGTGGATCATATCACGCGATCACCCAAATGCAATTTGAGTATGTGGACTCGTGCCTCACATGGTTGCCCTAAGCTTTTCTCCAGAGACCCTAGTAACCCCAGTCCTCTGAGATCAGCTCCACACCCCCCGTTGGTTCAACTCATTGATTTTATTAGAGAAGAGGTGATGAGATCAAGCTGACAATTCTCAGATGAGTTGCTCAAGATATCCGTAACCGGGGACATGGCTAATGATGATCAGTTTTATACACTTCCCAGAGGTTTGTGCACTTTACCCGTGATTCCCGATCACACCCTTGTTCCACTGAACTTTATTTGTGAAGTAGCTAGGTAGATCAAGACACAACTTTGTGAAGTGGTAGCCCTCTCAGAAATGGTAGACCCAGTCCAACCTACACACCAACATCTGCTGGTCTACCCAGGAGGGTTCCCCGAACCTACTTGGTCTAGACAAAGCCCATGCAAATTACATCATGGTTACACACGGAAGCCACTCAACATTGAACTCGTACAATCCCTTTGATACCTGGGTGGCATTCCCCACCAAGACCACAGTCCGATAACCCAACCAAAACTAGTACCCAGATCGATTCATTAATTAAGTGGTAATTAAATAATCAACCATAAGGTTGTATGGTGGAATAATAATTGATTTTTTCTAATCCACGTTATAACAGCTAAGCATTTACTCGATGGTTACAAGGTCAGGGTAAGTTTGGACCTAAGTTGTCAACTACCGGGTTGTACACAATTTAGCATCATAAACTCACACACCTAACATGGCAAAACTACAATGCAAGTAAAATACTACTCCCTCCTTCCATCTATATGGGCTTAATGCGTTTTTCGAGGCTAGCTTTGACCAAATATTAGAGCAATAATATATGACATGCAACTTACACAAAGCACACCGTTAAATTCGTGTGTGAAAGGAGCTTTCAATGATATAATTTTCACATTGTGCATGTCATGTACTATTAATCTCGTCAATAGTCCAAGGCGGTCTTAAAAACGCATTAGGCCCCATATAGATGGAAGGAGGGAGTAGGTAACATGATCAAAGTGGAACTTTCCTTAGTTGTTGTTGACACTGGTGCACTCCTCACAGTCATAGAGATAGCACTCCTCATAATCTAGCGTTGACAAAAGATACAACACATAGCAATCATAAGCACTCAATTCATGCAAAGGAAAAACTTGCATGAATGCAAAAGCACAATTCACAAATCACAATTGTTGGGTTGCTGGGTTTAGTTTCATTCAACTTGTTCTTCCCAATTTATGTGTAGGGTTTAGTTGATATTTGACTTCATTACAATATTCAAATAGGGTTAATTAATTTGTTTCCAAATACTAATAGGTTCAAGTTGGCAATCCTAGTTCAACATTTTTGAACCCTAAATGATCTGACCATCATTTGTTAATGTATTTAAATTTGAATTTGAGATTTGACTTGCACTATTTGAATTATTTGGCCTAGGTTTGTGTTTTGAATTTGAAGTTCACTTCTAGACCATCATGTTTCCAATGTTTAATTAAATGACCCTAATAATTATCTTATTATAAGCTAACTAGGGTTCATCACTTTTAATATTAAACTTCAATTAATTGAAATTATTTCCAAATATTTTATTTAATGTTCTAACATGTCTCAATTAAGCCTATAATTTATATCTATTGAATTTGGTTTGTTCCAAACTTTATTTCATTAAGTAAATTCAAATAGATGTGAGAGTAGGGTTTCCAAGTTTCTGTCTAGAAACAATTTTGATTATTACTGGCATGGAAGTCCGCAATGTGTCTTTTGTCACCATGATGGGACAATAAAATATTTATTTTTCAAATGCAAATCGGCTCATTCTATATGGTCAATCATCCAAATAGCTTTTGTCTTCTATCCTCCTTGTAGTGTTGCCAATGTATTTGGCAATTGCCTACATGAGATTTATCACAGGTTTAGAACTCTTCTCAAGGTGGGAGTGCTTGCCGTTATTTGGTCACTTTGACTATGTAGAAATGGTAAGGTTTATAATGATAAAAGTAACTCTCTTATGGAGGTTATCCACATGTGTACCAGGACTCTTTGTTTATGGTCCTGTCTACAACGGATGGAGAATCGAGACCTGTTTACGGAGATATATACACGATTGGAGGAAACGGCGATGGATACTTTTACCCAACATGGATGGCTGCGCAATCTTAGGATTGGCTCCCCTCCGCTTAATTTAGGCATTATACGGACTCTGTATGTGTCTTTGTATTTCACCTTTTATTTTTTTGTTTGAGTGACAGGACATTGTTTGGCTATGTGCATCTTAGTTATGAAAAGGCCGGGTGTAATGCTTAAATCTTTGAAGTTATAAAGCACCCCTTATTGAAAAAGAAAAACTCCTGCTCACAAAAGCAATCTGTGAAAGGTGCAAGATTCAAGTCTTCTGCCTAGCTGAAGAGGAAACTGATGCTGAAGAGCTAAAGACTGATGTCAAAAAGTTCTTGTACGATCTTAGGATGCATGCCGAGGTCGTTGTGACTATGAAGTCGTGGGAATCTTACGTGGAGCGCTGTAGCAGTAGTGCTCAGCTAGATGATTCCCAGGAGGCATACACAAGTGCGCAGCGAAGGATCAGTGCATACCTTTCTGAGATGAAGGAAACCACAGAAAGAGAAGGACGGCCGCAGATGGTGGATGGGAAGCAAGCTCTTGTGATGAGCAAATAAAAACTCGATGGATTCCTCTACACAATGTTGAAGTTGAAGTCCCTGATACCCAGGCACTCCAGGATGGCAGCTATTGTGCTAGTGAACCTCCCTCCTCCACCGCTGAATCCCCTTGCATACTTCTACATGGAGTACATGGATCTGCATGAGGAGAACGTCCCATGCATGTCCATAGTTTTTTTTAGGGTGCACATGTCAATAGTTAGGGGATATATACAGAAGAGATGTTGTCACATTTTTTTACTTGATAGAATTAATATACAGTCAGAACTCCATTCCATTGTGCAATCGGAGCATAATGGATACACAGATTTTTGCAGATTAGGCCGCTCAAGTAGGAAAACCCTCACCTCCACGGCCACCTTAGGTGACATGCACTGCGTTGTTATTGGCATACTAGGTACGCAAGCAACGGTGTCTTTGTTTTTTTCCTGGACACACAACAAATGAATACTTGGCCATTACAAATTTTGTAGCCCTGTTCGACAGTTCTACAAACACAAGTACGTACTTTCCCCGCAAAGAAGAACACAATACGTACTTCCCTTTTTTCACTAGAAAAAATAGTAGCGATAGTGATCCTGCTTGTGTTATTTTCCATGATCTGTATCCATATGTCTAGTTTTCACTGAATGATTGCCGCAATCCACACTAGCTAGTTTGCATGCAATACTCGGTGTACCTGCCGTTGAAGTAACTTTTGATATATTACACCGCTGAATACAAGGTTTTTCGGTTGCTCTCGTCTCTGGTGATGGAGGCTCCAACGGCTCCTGTACTGGTTGGCGATCAGGGAGGCGACCAGGGTGGCGACGGTGCGCGCGGCGCGGGCGAGGCGGCGTGGTCGCTGGTCAAGGCGGGCGCGGCGCCGGCGCGCTCCGTGCCCAGCGAGGGGCAGCCGGGCGCCACGACGCGCGCTGGTGGGTGGTCCGGCAGCCGCTTCTGGGCCCTTGCGGGGGAGGCCTCCGACGATGAAGACGAAGCATACGACGGCGGGGCAGGGGCGGCGTGCGGCCCGTCCCTGTGCTCGGTTGGCGATTTTGTGGCCAGGGCGGAGGAGCTTGGGGGCTCGCTCCAGGCTGGCCGGCAGAGGGCGTTCGCGCCAGGTGGGCGCGGGCCTCGTCGGCATGGATCTCAGGCGGGGGCGGCGCGGCATGTCGCCCGGAGGCGGACCCCGCGGGAGGGGCTCGCTTTCCTTGCGGTTCCGGCCGTGGAGGAGGGTCTCCTACTTCAGGAGGCTGCGCAGGGCCCAGGGGCGGCTGCTGCGCCGGCGGTGACGGTGCTTGCAGCGCCGGTGTCGGGGGGATCGCCTGGCTCTAGGGTTGGAGATCCAGAGCTGGGGGATCGACCCGGTGGGCTGGGGGCCAGTTGGGCCTGGGGACCTGCGTGGATGCGCGGTTAGTTCCGGCCTCTGGACCGGCCCAAGTGGTGGAGGCAGACCTGGTAGGGCTGCGACAGGGGAGCCCAGTCCCTCTAGGCAGGCAGCCCGGCCCGCTCGGCCCTGGTCCAGCTGACGAGTTGTTACTATTCGCATCCCTTTCTGAAATTGACTCTAAGACTACGATGCCATTCAGTGTGATGCTTAGACTAGATGATGTGAGCAAATTGAGATAGCAGTGTGTCCCAGATGAGGTTCCTGTAGCAGGAACATTCGTAATACCTCAGAATATCCTAGGTATGTAGGTGTAGACCTCGTGTTGGCCGGGATGTTGAGGAATGGGAATCCAACCCTGCATACCATGTCCTAGACTAGTCAGCATTAATTCTTAAAGGTAAACACATGGTGCGTGTGATGACATATAAACATATGCACTGATATATAGTAGTATGTAGCGGTATACAAGTACTCCCTCCTTTTCTAAATATAAGATTTTTTTAGATATTTCAATACAGACTACATACGGGTGTATACAGACATACTTTGGAATGTAGATTCACTCATTTTACTCCGTATGTAATCTCTGTTGAAATCTCTACAAAGTTATATATTTAGGAATGGACGTAGTACATGTTTGCATTGATTGCACCATACAAATTGAGCATTTCCAATTTGTGTTTCTTGCAGGAATAAGTTTCCATACTTATATTACTCACTCTGATCCAAAACAAGTGTCGTGGTTTAAGTTCAGACTGAACGAAAACCACGACACTTATTTTGGATCAGAGGGAGTAATATTTTTCTTCAAAAGGAGGATAACCACCGACCTCTTTATCTATTGATTTCCACAATTAATATTCGTCCCCTCTATGCTCCGCCGACTAGCCCGTGGACTCGCCTCCCTTCTTCTAGCTGATTCGACGACGGACGACTGAGAGGGGGAGTCACGGTCACGGTGGCTCGGTCTGGCTAGTAGTTTTGGTTAAGCTATTTTTAGTCCTTGGAGGGGCGGCGTGGGTCCAGTTGGCAGCAATTCGTCTTTGATGTGGTCGTCTGGACTCTGATCCTACTCGAGCTCGTACGTAGGGACGGTGTTTATGCAGCTCTGGTATAGATTCCTACCATCTTATTGAGGCAACGACGTTAGAGTTTCTTACTGTGCATGGAAGACAGTAAGTTTTAGTGGAAAGTGCTTCAGATCAATGGGGACGACTACAGTTATTGGGCACCTGTCCTTAGGGAGACATGCAGAAAGACTTTCCGAATGTCATCGGCAAGATCATGACAGACTCAGGTAAGGTACTCATGGCGACTGCTCATCGGTTACCCGTATTGGCGGAACTAATGGTCATTTGGTTGTTAACGGACCTTGATGTATTTTTTATTATAAACAAGGCCAAAAAATAATACCGAAAAATTTGACATGGGGTGTTACGACCCACCTTTTCAAGCATACGGTCTTTGTGTATTTCTATGCCAATCGCTGGATCGAAACATTGGCATACATGGTGACGATGGTGTATCATACACAAATGTTTCCTTTATTACACCGCATGATCTAGAAAGCAAATAGACTCTAGCCATAGGCTAGTCAAGTACATAGTCTTATAATAAGCAAACATAGTTCATAACAAGCGAAAATGAAAGAAAGTCTAAGGTAGACATCTTCATAAGCTCCATCAACACCACAGAGAAGCATGTCGAGTGGAGGCACAAAACACTACATAAGTCACTCCTCGTAGTGATCACCTGCAACATGATACACATTGCAACCACTAGGGTCAGTACTTGGAATGTATTGGCAAGTCCACAGTTCATTGGAATCTTTTTCACCTACATGCAGTTTAGCTGGTGGGTTTCAAGGCTCTTTGCAGAAAATATAGTTTTGACCTATTATTTCAGTATAGTGGTCTACTCTAGTAGTTGGACGACATACCGCATCACACAGTAACACTGGGTGGATCATATCACGCGATCACCCAAATGCAATTTGAGTATGTGGACTCGTGCCTCACATGGTTGCCCTAAGCTTTTCTCCAGAGACCCTAGTAACCCCAGTCCTCTGAGATCAGCTCCACACCCCCCGTTGGTTCAACTCATTGATTTTATTAGAGAAGAGGTGATGAGATCAAGCTGACAATTCTCAGATGAGTTGCTCAAGATATCCGTAACCGGGGACATGGCTAATGATGATCAGTTTTATACACTTCCTAGAGGTTTGTGCACTTTACCCGTGATTCCCGATCACACCCTTGTTCCACTGAACTTTATTTGTGAAGTAGCTAGGTAGATCAAGACACAACTTTGTGAAGTGGTAGCCCTCTCAGAAATGGTAGACCCAGTCCAACCTACACACCAACATCTGCTGGTCTACCCAGGAGGGTTCCCCGAACCTACTTGGTCTAGACAAAGCCCATGCAAATTACATCATGGTTACACACGGAAGCCACTCAACATTGAACTCGTACAATCCCTTTGATACCTGGGTGGCATTCCCCACCAAGACCACAGTCCGATAACCCAACCAAAACTAGTACCCAGATCGATTCATTAATTAAGTGGTAATTAAATAATCAACCATAAGGTTGTATGGTGGAATAATAATTGATTTTTTCTAATCCACGTTATAACAGCTAAGCATTTACTCGATGGTTACAAGGTCAGGGTAAGTTTGGACCTAAGTTGTCAACTACCGGGTTGTACACAATTTAGCATCATAAACTCACACACCTAACATGGCAAAACTACAATGCAAGTAAAATACTACTCCCTCCTTCCATCTATATGGGCTTAATGCGTTTTTCGAGGCTAGCTTTGACCAAATATTAGAGCAATAATATATGACATGCAACTTACACAAAGCACACCGTTAAATTCGTGTGTGAAAGGAGCTTTCAATGATATAATTTTCACATTGTGCATGTCATGTACTATTAATCTCGTCAATAGTCCAAGGCGGTCTTAAAAACGCATTAGGCCCCATATAGATGGAAGGAGGGAGTAGGTAACATGATCAAAGTGGAACTTTCCTTAGTTGTTGTTGACACTGGTGCACTCCTCACAGTCATAGAGATAGCACTCCTCATAATCTAGCGTTGACAAAAGATACAACACATAGCAATCATAAGCACTCAATTCATGCAAAGGAAAAACTTGCATGAATGCAAAAGCACAATTCACAAATCACAATTGTTGGGTTGCTGGGTTTAGTTTCATTCAACTTGTTCTTCCCAATTTATGTGTAGGGTTTAGTTGATATTTGACTTCATTACAATATTCAAATAGGGTTAATTAATTTGTTTCCAAATACTAATAGGTTCAAGTTGGCAATCCTAGTTCAACATTTTTGAACCCTAAATGATCTGACCATCATTTGTTAATGTATTTAAATTTGAATTTGAGATTTGACTTGCACTATTTGAATTATTTGGCCTAGGTTTGTGTTTTGAATTTGAAGTTCACTTCTAGACCATCATGTTTCCAATGTTTAATTAAATGACCCTAATAATTATCTTATTATAAGCTAACTAGGGTTCATCACTTTTAATATTAAACTTCAATTAATTGAAATTATTTCCAAATATTTTATTTAATGTTCTAACATGTCTCAATTAAGCCTATAATTTATATCTATTGAATTTGGTTTGTTCCAAACTTTATTTCATTAAGTAAATTCAAATAGATGTGAGAGTAGGGTTTCCAAGTTTCTGTCTAGAAACAATTTTGATTATTACTGGCATGGAAGTCCGCAATGTGTCTTTTGTCACCATGATGGGACAATAAAATATTTATTTTTCAAATGCAAATCGGCTCATTCTATATGGTCAATCATCCAAATAGCTTTTGTCTTCTATCCTCCTTGTAGTGTTGCCAATGTATTTGGCAATTGCCTACATGAGATTTATCACAGGTTTAGAACTCTTCTCAAGGTGGGAGTGCTTGCCGTTATTTGGTCACTTTGACTATGTAGAAATGGTAAGGTTTATAATGATAAAAGTAACTCTCTTATGGAGGTTATCCACATGTGTACCAGGACTCTTTGTTTATGGTCCTGTCTACAACGGATGGAGAATCGAGACCTGTTTACGGAGATATATACACGATTGGAGGAAACGGCGATGGATACTTTTACCCAACATGGATGGCTGCGCAATCTTAGGATTGGCTCCCCTCCGCTTAATTTAGGCATTATACGGACTCTGTATGTGTCTTTGTATTTCACCTTTTATTTTTTTGTTTGAGTGACAGGACATTGTTTGGCTATGTGCATCTTAGTTATGAAAAGGCCGGGTGTAATGCTTAAATCTTTGAAGTTATAAAGCACCCCTTATTGAAAAAGAAAAACTCCTGCTCACAAAAGCAATCTGTGAAAGGTGCAAGATTCAAGTCTTCTGCCTAGCTGAAGAGGAAACTGATGCTGAAGAGCTAAAGACTGATGTCAAAAAGTTCTTGTACGATCTTAGGATGCATGCCGAGGTCGTTGTGACTATGAAGTCGTGGGAATCTTACGTGGAGCGCTGTAGCAGTAGTGCTCAGCTAGATGATTCCCAGGAGGCATACACAAGTGCGCAGCGAAGGATCAGTGCATACCTTTCTGAGATGAAGGAAACCACAGAAAGAGAAGGACGGCCGCAGATGGTGGATGGGAAGCAAGCTCTTGTGATGAGCAAATAAAAACTCGATGGATTCCTCTACACAATGTTGAAGTTGAAGTCCCTGATACCCAGGCACTCCAGGATGGCAGCTATTGTGCTAGTGAACCTCCCTCCTCCACCGCTGAATCCCCTTGCATACTTCTACATGGAGTACATGGATCTGCATGAGGAGAACGTCCCATGCATGTCCATAGTTTTTTTTAGGGTGCACATGTCAATAGTTAGGGGATATATACAGAAGAGATGTTGTCACATTTTTTTACTTGATAGAATTAATATACAGTCAGAACTCCATTCCATTGTGCAATCGGAGCATAATGGATACACAGATTTTTGCAGATTAGGCCGCTCAAGTAGGAAAACCCTCACCTCCACGGCCACCTTAGGTGACATGCACTGCGTTGTTATTGGCATACTAGGTACGCAAGCAACGGTGTCTTTGTTTTTTTCCTGGACACACAACAAATGAATACTTGGCCATTACAAATTTTGTAGCCCTGTTCGACAGTTCTACAAACACAAGTACGTACTTTCCCCGCAAAGAAGAACACAATACGTACTTCCCTTTTTTCACTAGAAAAAATAGTAGCGATAGTGATCCTGCTTGTGTTATTTTCCATGATCTGTATCCATATGTCTAGTTTTCACTGAATGATTGCCGCAATCCACACTAGCTAGTTTGCATGCAATACTCGGTGTACCTGCCGTTGAAGTAACTTTTGATATATTACACCGCTGAATACAAGGTTTTTCGGTTGCTCTCGTCTCTGGTGATGGAGGCTCCAACGGCTCCTGTACTGGTTGGCGATCAGGGAGGCGACCAGGGTGGTGACGGTGCGCGCGGCGCGGGCGAGGCGGCGTGGTCGCTGGTCAAGGCGGGCGCGGCGCCGGCGCGCTCCGTGCCCAGCGAGGGGCAGCCGGGCGCCACGACGCGCGCTGGTGGGTGGTCCGGCAGCCGCTTCTGGGCCCTTGCGGGGGAGGCCTCCGACGATGAAGACGAAGCATACGACGGCGGGGCAGGGGCGGCGTGCGGCCCGTCCCTGTGCTCGGTTGGCGATTTTGTGGCCAGGGCGGAGGAGCTTGGGGGCTCGCTCCAGGCTGGCCGGCAGAGGGCGTTCGCGCCAGGTGGGCGCGGGCCTCGTCGGCATGGATCTCAGGCGGGGGCGGCGCGGCATGTCGCCCGGAGGCGGACCCCGCGGGAGGGGCTCGCTTTCCTTGCGGTTCCGGCCGTGGAGGAGGGTCTCCTACTTCAGGAGGCTGCGCAGGGCCCAGGGGCGGCTGCTGCGCCGGCGGTGACGGTGCTTGCAGCGCCGGTGTCGGGGGGATCGCCTGGCTCTAGGGTTGGAGATCCAGAGCTGGGGGATCGACCCGGTGGGCTGGGGGCCAGTTGGGCCTGGGGACCTGCGTGGATGCGCGGTTAGTTCCGGCCTCTGGACCGGCCCAAGTGGTGGAGGCAGACCTGGTAGGGCTGCGACAGGGGAGCCCAGTCCCTCTAGGCAGGCAGCCCGGCCCGCTCGGCCCTGGTCCAGCGGAGAGGGTATATAAATCGATCTGGGTGCCTGGTCTTCTTGTGAAACCTGGGCTCCTTGGCAAGAGCAATAGCTCCAGTGTTGTCACAGAAGAGTTTGATTGGCCCCGACGCATTGGGTATGACTCCTAGGTCGGTGATGAACTCCTTTACCCAAATTGTTTCATGTGCTGCCTCCGAGGCTGCCATGTACTCCGCTTCACATGTAGATCCCGCCACGACGCTCTGCTTGCAACTGCACCACCTTACAGCCCCACCATTCAAAATATACACGTATCCGGTTTGTGACTTAGAGTCATCCAGATCTGTGTCGAAGCTAGCGTCGACGTAACCCTTTACGACGAGCTCTTCGTCACCTCCATAAACGAGAAACATTTCCTTAGTCCTTTTCAGGTACTACAGGATATTCTTGACCGCTGTCCAGTGTTCCTTGCCGGGATTACTTTGGTACCTTCCTACCAAACTTACGGCAAGGTTTACATCAGGTCTGGTACACGGCATGGCATACATAATAGAACCTATGGCTGATGCATAGGGGATGACACTCATCTCTTCTATATCTTCTGGCGTGGTCGGACATTGAGCTGAGCTCAATTTCACACCTTGTAACACAGGCAAGAACCCCTTCTTAGACTGATCCATATTGAATTTCTTCAATATCTTATCAAGGTATGTGCTTTGTGAAAGACCTATGAGGCGTCTTGATCTATCTCTATAGATCTTGATGCCTAATATATATGCAGCTTCTCCAAGGTCCTTCATTGAAAAACTCTTATTCAAGTAGGCCTTAATGCTGTCCAAGAGCTCTATATCATTTCCCATCAAAAGTATGTCATCTACATATAATATGAGAAATGCTACAGAGCTCCCACTCACTTTCTTGTAAACGCAGGCTTCTCCATAAGTCTGCGTAAACCCAAACGCTTTGATCATCTCATCAAAGCGAATGTTCCAACTCCGAGATGCTTGCACCAGCCCATAAATCGAGCGTTGGAGCTTGCACACCTTGTCAGCATTCTTATGATCGACAAAACCTTCTGGCTGCATCATATACAATTCTTCCTTAAGGAAACCATTAAGGAATGCCGTTTTGACGTCCATTTGCTATATCTCATAATCATAGAATGCGGCAATTGCTAACATGATTCGGACGGACTTTAGCTTCGCTACCGGTGAAAAAGTCTCATCGTAGTCAACCCCTTGAACTTGTCGATAACCCTTAGAGACAAGCCGAGCTTTATAGATGGTCACATTACCATCCGCGTCTGTCTTCTTCTTAACGATCCATTTATTTTCTATGGCTCGCCTCTCAACGGGCAAGTCAGTCAAAGTCCATACTTCGTTTCATACATGGATCCTATCTCGGATTTCATGGCTTCTAGCCATTTGTCGGAATCCGGGTCCGCCATCGCTTCTTCATAGTTCGAAGGTATGACTTCCAAGACAGGGTTGCCGTACCACTCTGGTGCGGAACGTGTCCTTGTGGACCTACGAAGTTCAGTAGCAACTTGATCTGAAGTTTCATGATCATCATCATTAACTTCCTCTCTAGTCGGTGCAGGCACCTCAGGAACATTTTCTTGAGTTGCGCCATTTTCCGGTTCAAGAGGTAATACTTCATCAAGTTCTACTTTCCTCCCACTTACTTCTTTCGAGAGAAACTCTTTCTCTAGAAAGGATCCATTCTTGGCAACAAAGATCTTGCCTTCGGATCTGAGGTAGAAGGTATACCCAATAGTTTATTTAGGGTATCCTGACGCATTTTTCCGACTTGGGTTCGAGCTTTTTAGGTTGAAGTTTCTTGACATAAGCATCGCATCCCCAAACTTTTAGAAATGACAGCTTAGGTTTCTTCCCAAACCATAATTCATACGGTGTCGTCTCAACGGATTTTGACGGAGCCCTATTTAAAGTGAATGCGGCAGTCTCTAAAGCATAGCCCCAAAAAGATAGCGGTAAATCGGTAAGAGACATCATAGATCGCACCATATCTAATAGAGTGCGATTACGACGTTCGAACACACCATTACGCTGAGGTGTACCAGGCGGCGTGAGTTGTGAAACTATTCCACATTTTCTTAAGTGTGTGCCAAATTCGTGACTCAAGTATTCTCCTCCACGATCTGATCGCAAAAACTTGATTTTTCTGTCACGTTGATTCTCAACCTCACTCTGAAATTCCTTGAACTTTTCAAAGGTTTCAGACTTGTGTTTCATTAAGTAGACATACCCATATCTACTCAAGTCATCAGTGAGGGTGAGAACATAACGATAGCCACCGCGAGCCTCAACGCTCATTGGACCGCACACATCAGTATGTATGATTTCCAATAAGTTGGTTGCTCGCTCCATTGTTCCTGAGAATGGAGTCTTGGTCATTTTACCCATGAGGCATGCTTCACACGTGTCAAATGATTCATAATCAAGAGACTCTAAAAGTCCATCTACATGGAGCTTCTTCATGCGTTTGACACCTATGTGACCAAGGCGGCAGTGCCACAAGTATGTGGGACTATCATTATCAACCATACATCTTTTGGTATTCACACTATGAACATGTGTAGCATTATGCTCGAGATTCATTAAGAATAAACCATTCACCATCGGAGCAGGACCATAAAACACATCTCTCATATAAATAGAACAACCATTATTCTCGGATTTAAATGAGTAGCCATCTTGAATTAAACGAGATCCCGATACAATGTTCATGCTCAAAGCTGGCACTAAATAACAATTATTGAGGTTTAAAACTAACCCCGTAGGTAAATGTAGAGGTAGCGTGCCGACGGCGATCACATCGACCTTCGAACCATTCCCGACGCGCATCGTCACCTCGTCCTTCGCCAGTCTCCGCTTATTCCGCAGCTCCTGCTTTGAGTTACAAATGTGAGCAACTGCACCGGTATCAAATACCCAGGAGCTACTACGAGTACTGGTAAGGTACACATCAATTACATGTATATCACATATACCTTTTGTTTCGCCGGCCTTCTTGTCCGCTAAGTATTTGGGGCAGTTCCGCTTCCAGTGACCACTTCCCTTGCAATAAAAGCACTCAGTCTCAGGCTTGGGTCCATTCTTTGGCTTCTTCCCGGTATCTTGCTTACCGGGCGCAGCAACTCCCTTGCCGTCCTTCTTGAAGTTCTTCTTACCCTTGCCTTTCTTGAACTTAGTGGTTTTATTCACCATCAACACTTGATGTTCCTTTTTGACTTCTACCTCTGCTGATTTCAGCATTGCAAATAATTCAGGAATGGTCTTTTCCATCCCCTGCATATTGAAGTTCATCACAAAGCTCTTGTAGCTTGGTGGAAGCGACTGAAGGATTCTGTCAATGACTGCGTCATCCGGGAGATTAACTCCCAGCTGAGTCAAGCGGTTATGTAACCCAGACATTGTGAGTATGTGCTCACTGACAAAACTATTTTCCTCCATCTTACAGCTGAAAAACTTGTCAGAGACTTCATATCTCTCGACCCGGGCATGAGCTTGGAAAACCATTTTCAGCTCTTCGAACATCTCATATGCTCCGTGTCTCTCAAAACGTTTTTGCAGCCCCGGTTCTAAGCTGTAAAGCATGCCGCACTGAACGAGGGAGTAATCATCAGCACGTGTCTGCCAAGCGTTCATAACGTCTTGGTTCAGTGGGACGGGTGCGTCACCTAGCGGTGCTTGTAGGACATAATCTTTCTTGGCAGCTATGAGGATGATCCTCAGGTTCCGGACCCAGTCCGTATAGTTGCTGCCATCGTCTTTCAGCTTGGTTTTCTCTAGGAACGCGTTGAAGTTGAGGACAACGTTGGCCATTTGATCTACAAGACATATTGTAAAGATTTTAGACTAAGTTCATGATAATTAAGTTCATCTAATCAAATTATTCAATGAACTCCCACTCAGATAGACATCCCTCTAGTCATCTAAGTATAACATGATCCGAGTTAACTAGGCCGTGTCCGATCATCACGTGAGACGAACTAGTCAACGTCGGTGAACATCATCATGTTGATCGTATCTTCTATACGACTCATGCTCGACCTTTCGGTCTTCTGTGTTCCGAGGCCATGTCTGTACATGCTAGGCTCGTCAAGTCAACCTAAGTGTTTGCATGTGTAAATCTGTCTTACACCCGTTGTATGTGAACGTTGGAATCTATCACACCCGATCATCACGTGGTGCTTCGAAACAACGAACTGTCGCAATGGTGCACAGTTAGGGGGAACACTTTCTTGAAATTATTATGAGGGATCATTTTATTTACTACCGTCGTTCTAAGTAAACAAGATGTACAAAACATGATAAACATCACATGCAATCAAATAATAATAGTGACATGATATGGCCAATATCACATAGCTCCTTTGATCTCCATCTTGGGGCTCCATGATCATCTTGTCACCGGCATGACACCATGATCTCCATCATCATGATCTCCATCATCGTGTCTCCATGAAGTTGCTCGCCAACTATTACTTCTACGACTATGGCCAACACGTTTAGCAATAAAGTAAAGTAATTTACATGGCGTTTCTCAATGACACGCAGGTCATACAAAAAATAAAGACAACTCCTATGGCTCCTTCCGGTTGTCATACTCATCGACATACAAGTCGTGATTCCTATTACAAGAACATGATCTCATACATCACATATATATCATTCATCATTCATTACAACTTTGGCCATATCACATCACAGAACACTTGCTGCAAAAACAAGTTAGACGTCCTCTAATTGTTGTTGCAAGTTTTACGTGGCTGCAATAGGGTTCTAGCAAGAACGTTTTCTTACCTACGTGAAAGCCACAACGTGATTTGTCAACTTCTATTTACCCTTCATAAGGACCTTTTTCATCAAATCCTCTCCAACTAAAGTGGGAGAGACAGACACCCGCCAGCCACCTTATGCAACTAGTGCATGTTAGTCGGTGGAACCGGTCTCACGTAAGCGTACGTGTAAGGTTGGTTCGGGCCGCTTCATCCCACAATACCGCTGAAGCAAGATAAGACTAGTAGCGGCAAGAAAGTTGACAACATCTACGCCCACAACAAATTGTGTTCTACTCGTGCAAAGAGAACTACGCATAAACCTGGCTCTGATACCACTGTTGGGGAACGTTGCAGAAAACAAAAATTTTCCTACGGTTTCACCAAGATCCATCTATGAGTTCATCTAGCAACGAGTGATTGGATGCATCTACGTACCTTGTAGATCGCGAGCGGAAGCGTTTAAAGAACGGGGATGAGGGAGTCGTACTCAACGTGATCCAAATCACCGGAGATCCTAGCGCCGAACGGACGGCACCTCCGCGTTCAACACACGTACGATCAGCGTAACGTCTCCTCCTTCTTGATCCAGCAAGGGGGAAGGAGAGGTTGAGGAAGATGGCTCCAGCAGCAGCACGACGGCATGGTGGTGGTGGAGCTGCAATACACCGGCAGGGCTTCGCCAAGCTCTATGGAGGAGGAGGAGGTGTTGGAGAGGGAGAAGGAGGCACCAAAGGCGTAGGTGAGAGGTCCTCCATCCCCCCACTATATATAGGGGGCCTAGGGGGGCGCCGGCCCTAGGAGATGCAATCTCCTAGGGGGGCGGCGGCCAAGGGGTGGGGGGCTTGCTCCCCAAGCAAGGGGGCGCCCCCCTTTAGGGTTTCCCCACCCTAGGCGCATGGGCCCTAGGGGAAAGTGGCGCCCCAACCCATTTTGGGCTGGGTCCCTTCCCACTTCAGCCCATGGGGCCCTCCGGGATAGGTGGCCCCACCCGATGGACCCCCGGGACCCTTCCGGTGGTCCCGGTACAATACCGGTGACCCCGAAACTTGTCCCGATGGCCGAAATAGCACTTCCTATATATAATTCTTTACCTCCGTACCATTCCGAAACTCCTCGTGACTTCCGGGATCTCATCCGGGACTCCCAACAACATTCGGGTTACTGCATATACATATCCCTACA
Organism: Triticum monococcum; assembly: GCA_034509565.1. Taxonomy (NCBI): domain Eukaryota; kingdom Viridiplantae; phylum Streptophyta; class Magnoliopsida; order Poales; family Poaceae; genus Triticum; species Triticum monococcum. Next base: position 588,048,976 of record CM067845.1, on the reverse strand, counting down.
ACCCTAGCGTCACCGAACCTTAAGTGTGTAGACCCTACGGGTTCGGGAGACATGTAGACATGACCGAAATTGCTCTCCGGTCAATAACCAACAGCGGGATCTGGACACCCATGTTAGCTCCCACATGCTCCTCGATGATCTCATCAGATGAACCACGATGTCGAGGATTCAAGCAACCCCGTATACAATTCCCTTTGTCAATTGGTACGTTACTTGCCCGAGATTCGATCGTCGGTATTCCAATACCTCGTTCAATCTCGTTGCCGGCAAGTCACTTTACTCGTACCATAATGCATGATCCCGTGACCAGACACTTGGTCACTTTGAGCTCATAATGATGATGCATTACCGAGTGGGCCCAGTGATACCTCTCCGTCATACGGAGTGACAAATCCCAGTCTTGATCCGTGTCAACTCAACAGACACTTTCGGAGATACCCGTAGTATACCTTTATAGTCACCCAATTACGTTGTGACGTTTGGTACACCTAAAGCACTCCTACGGCATCCGGGAGTTACACGGTCTCATGGTCTAAGGAAAGGATACTTGACATTGGAAAAACTCCAGCAAACGAACTATACGATCTTGTGCTATGTTTAGGATTGGGTCTTGTCCATCACATCATTCTCCTAATGATGTGATCTCGTTATCAATGACATCCAATGTCCATAGTCAGGAAACCATGACTATCTGTTGATCAACGAGCTAGTCAACTAGAGGCTTACTAGGGACATGTTGGTGTCCATTATTCACACATGTATTACGATTTCCGGATAACACATTATAGCATGAATAAAAGAGAATTATCATGAACAAGGAAATATAATAATAATGCTTTTATTATTGCCTCTAGGCCATATTTCCAACACATCTCTCTCTATCTTCTTTAATTGTCTGCCACATAAGCATGTTTGCGAGTCCCAAGTGCATGATACTACTTATGTTACCCCCACTATGGACAGCCTTAAGCACCTATACATTGGGAGATGAGTTGCTAAGGTATTGATACACTTAGCACCTCATCTAAGCACCTTTGCATTGGAAGAGGTCTAAAAGAACCATAAGGTTTCGTTTCCCCTCTTACGTCGTTAGTTTCGTCGGTCGATCCGATGGCCCGAGGTCACCGATGTGGGGACCCAAGGATTCGTTGCCGCAGCTACTTCGTGGACGACGCCAATGGGGGCTTTGGCGAGAGCTCCTGGCCTTCCGCCGCCGCGATACGTCTCCAACATATCTATAATTTTTGATTGTTCCATGCTATTATATTATCTATCTTGGATGTTTTATATGCATTTATATGCTATTTTATATGATTTTTGGGACTAACCTATTAACCTAGAGCCCAGTGCCAGTTTCTATTTTTTTTCCTTGTTTTTGAGTTTCATAGAAAAGGAATATCAAACGGAGTCCAAATGACCCAAAAATTTATGGTGATTTTTTATGAACCAGAAGAAGCCTCCAAAGCAAAAGAGTTGGGGCCAGAAGAGCCACGCGGCCTCCACAAGGGTGGAGGGTGCCCCCTACCCCCCTAGGGGCGCCCTCTGGTCTTGTGGGCTCCTTGTGGACCCCCCTGACATGTTCTCGACGCCAAAAATCCGCATAAATATAGAAACCCCCAGAAATAAAGCTAGATCGGGAGTTCCGCCGCTGTAAGCCTCTATAGCCACGAAAAACCAATCTAGGCCCTCTCTGGCACCCTGACGGAGGGGGCCATCATCATCGGAGGCCATGGAGGAGGATCCCGGAGGGGGCCATCATTGCCATGGAGGCCAAGGACCAGAGGGAGAAACTCTCCCCATCTAGGGGGGAGGCCATGGAGGAGGAAGCACAAGGGGGAGAACCTCTCCCCCTCTCTCTCGGTGGAGCCGGAGAGTGCCATCGAGGGAACCATCACCGTAGTGATCGTCTTCATAAACATCACCATCTTCATCACCATCCTCATCTCTTTTACGCGGTCTACTCTCCCGCACCCCGCTGTAATTCCCTACTTGAACATGGTGCTTTATGACACATATTATGATCCAATGATGTGTTTCCATCCTATGATGTTTTGAGTAGATTTCCTTTATCTTTTGGGTTGATCGATGATCTAGATTGGTTTGAGTTGTATGTTTTATTTTGGCGCTGTCCTACGGTGTCTTCCGTGCCGCGCACACGTGAAATATTCCCGCTGCAGGGTGTTGCAATACATTCATGATTCTTTTATAGTGGGTTGCTAGAGTGACAGAAGCTTAAACCCAAGTAAGGGGGTTGTTGTGTATGGGATAAAGGGGACTTGATACTTTAATGCTATGGTTGGGTTTTACCTTAATGATCATTACTAGTTGCGGATGCTTGCTAGAGTTCCAATCATAAGTGCATATGATCCAAGAAGAGAAATTATGTTAGCTTATGCCTCTCCCTCATATGAAATTGCAATAATGATTACTGATCTTGTTAACAATTGCCTAGGACAATTCCGCACACCGACCCATCATTATTCCACACTCGCTATTTATAATTTATAATATATAGTAATATATTCTAACTTTATGTGAACATCACCTACTTTTATATTTTAGTTCTCCGATATCATGCAAAGTTATCTTCTTCATAACCACAACGTAGTTTTATTTCTCGTTTCTAGTTGGAAGCAAACGTTCGGTGTACGTAGAGTCGTATTAGTGGAAGATAGGACTTGAGAGAATATTGATCTTACCTTTAGCTCCTTATGGGTTCGACACTCCATACTTATCACTTCCACCTTTGGAAATTGCTATGATGATTCCTTGCACATGAGGATTATCAAGATCTTTTCTGGCGCTGTTGCCGGGGAGCTATAGCATGGGGTTCATATTCTTGTGTATGCTTGTTTACTTTCTTTACTAAGTAGATTTTGTTTTTCCTTTTTGTTTTTGTTTAGTTGTGGGCGAAACAAACATTTTTTAAAATAATGAAAATACAAAAAAATTACTTGCCTCTTATGCCTATTTTTTAAAAAAAGAAGTGATTGGAAGGTTATGCATTGGAGAAGTGAGGGTCGACCTTGAACACTTGTGGTCATGCTCATGGAAACAATGTAGAATTTTTCATGGAAGTTTCTCAAAAATAAGTATCCCCTTGTATATATTCATTATATTATAAAATAATGTGCCAAGGCTTGGCTTTAGAATGTTTAAATTGCTTCATTGGTGTGTGCAGCAGATAAACAGAAACTTTGGCTGTAGTGTTTGAATTTACATTTTTTACTATACTGTGATAAAATCTTGAATTTTTTTACACAATACTGATATGAATTTTTTTTGATTTTATTAATTTTTCAGAATTTTTGAAGTTACAGAAGTATACGAAAGTTCCATATTGCTATAGACTGTCCTGTTCTTAACAGATTCTGTTTTTCTATGTGTTGTTCACTTATTTTGATGAATCTATGGGTAGTATCAGGGGGTATGAACCATGGTGAAGTTGGAATACAGTAGATATAATGCTAATATGGAATTGAAATGAGTTTACAACAATACCTAAAGGTAGTAATTTGCTTTATTATACTAACAAATCTCACAAAGTTTTTGTTAAGTTTTGTATGGATTGAAGTGTTCGAAGAACGAGGAGTCACCGATATGAGAAGAATAAGGAGAAGCAAGAGTTCAAGCTTGGGGATGCCCAAGGCACCCCAGTAAATATTTCAAGGATATATACTCAAGCATCTAAGCTTGGGGATGCCCCGGTTGGCATCCCATCTTTGTTCTTCAACAATTATCTGACCTCGGTTTTTGTTTTGTTCACATGATATGTGTCTTTTGAGTTTATTTTTCCTTTCTTTTTCTTTATGCTCCATGCCAGTGTGATATAGCCTTTCATTGATTTGTAGGCTCACGCTGAAATCCAAATAGCTTAAGGAATGTATATCTGCCTTGCCTCTCTCCTAGGGTACAATGGACAATGAAATTTCGAGCACTTAGAAACCGAGAATAGAGCAATGAATAGCTAATAGTGCCAAAATAAGAGTAAATAAAAAAAGAGATGATTCCCCATTGTATACTAAATCAATCTCTGTCGCAAAATCAAAATCTAAGATTAATAATAATCTATCAAGCAATATTGACACATATTGAGTATTTTAGACTACAAATGTACATGTAGATTGGGTTTACTAGCTTCTCAACATAAGAAAGCGCATCAACTTGGAAGAATATTGTATATGCAACATATGAGTACATCTGACTTGTGGTTCATCAAGAGAAGGTATAGACAAAGATAATAACACCTGAATAAATTAGTACTATTTCAAATTGAGATCTTTTCAAACATAGCCAAACAATTAAGAGGTGGCAATCATTAATTTCAAACTACCGAATGACATGGCAGTTGTTCTCAAAGCAACCACACTTTCATCACTATACAAAGCAAATTTTAGGAATCTTACTATGAAATGATGAAGAGTCTAAGAAAAGATCTATACTGACAGCAAAAAATCCAAAGAAACAATATTCATTTTAAAACACAATATTAGTAAAAGTACAAATTTCAAAACAAATTTGTAGCGATCCAAGTGCCAGTTCTCTAGGAAAAAGAATCTTCATTATATCCTTTGTTATTTGGTAACATATTCAACTCCATGTACTTGTTCATGATCCTTGGCTCCTACTAAGGTGGACTAACATATCATCAATTAGTACACAGCTAGGATCAGAAATGACAAGTAGGATAATCTACACCCGCCCATGCATTACGAATAGCCAAACACATTACTCCCACTTGAAGGCCATATCGCACCGTGCAAGTCACCATATATCCACAGCTGGCCCGCAATATACCCAGGCAACGATGATATTCAATGAGATCATCACCTCCCAAGGGCGTAGCTAATAGAGCTACTAAATGATTCGAGCCACATGGGGTAGCCTAGGGTAAAGCTACGGTAGCTGCATGCCACCATGGAACAACATCGGGTACATGGCATGCTTTTTCCTATCAACTACATTATGAATTCCTCTTGCATAAATGAGTTCACCAGGAGTATATATATTGAGTTGTGTGGATTGTTCAAAATGAAGGAACAATTTTTCCTGTTCCTACATGGAGCTGAAGCATCATTCTAAAATATCAAGGAACACATTCAGGGGGATACAACATGTAGACATCTATCTGCAGCAAATATGGGGCTGACTTTACTCAATGCCACCTAGGATAGCAAAAGGCTAGTAGACACCCAAAAAGGGGGGATGATGTACCTCAGTTCGTGGCTTTTACATTTGTACATACAAGTGAGCATGGAAAAGCACCAGTACAAAAGCTATATTTTGCTAGACTCACAGATAGATGACCGAAGCAGCTTAAAGCACCATGTGCTGAGAGGAACACAGATAATGATAGCAAACTAACGGTACATGTCTAATTATGTGGTTTCCTCCATTTACACTATAAAACATATTGTCACTGTCAGAACCTAACAATGCTTGAGGCATGTAGAATATTTCCTCCATGTTAACTGAGACTCAAATACCTGATAATTAAATTATGTTAGTCCTATTCTTCCGAAAAAATGATCAAAATGGTTTAGAGGAAAAGGTGCAACAAAAGCAGAAATTTGGTCAACTTGATTAACAAAGTTGTATTGGCATTTATATACAACCACAACTCTATTAGTCAAGTGCAATAATTTTTGTTGAAGAACAATACAGAACATAGAGGAGCCAATGCATAGTCATCTGCATGGTGAAATTTGACCTCACTGGCAACTGTACAGTTTGGAAATTGAAGCCAATACATGCACGAAGTCCCCTGTGAGACGATGCCAAAGAATATCCAAAGTGGGAGATGGAAGATCGGGTAGAGTAGCACTACCTCAGCTTCCTACGCATTTTTTCTTGACGTAGATCAAGGGGAAACGTTTTATTCGATATTGCTCTGCTCGGCGTCATCGAGCCATTATTGTCGCCTCATGACATCACGATGGAGAGGTGCGTCATGTTCCTCTTCATGAGAGTAAACTGCACCACAGACAACAAAACATTACCATGGAATGATACCAAAATATGAATCAAGTAATCTTACGTCCTAAATACATGGATGTCAAAAACGAAGAGATGAAGGATGGCATTCCACTTGAATTATTTAACTGGCTTACAGATTGGAGAGCACCTCATGCATAATCTATTAGTAGAGCACTTGTATGAGTAACAAAACAAAGAATAACATCTAAAGAGAAAAATGAACAGATCAACTATTTGTTCAGAGCTAATGAACACGATCTATCACACCACGATTATGCCTAGGTATCGAACACCAGCAAGGAGGTAAATACCCTAAGCCAGTGGGGAGGCGCCACGGCAAACCACCGGGACACTGGCACCGTCGTCGGGGGCGGTCCGGGCTTGAACAGGTCTACAGGCTCGACCACCCGCGTGGAAGGCGTTTAGGGTTTAGGGTTCCTCATCCAGCACAGCGGGTTTGTCCAGCGTGACGACATTAGATACGGAAGGGCATCACAGAGTCGAGGAGAAGGGGCTCGAGCTTCAAGGGCCTGCCAGCCGGTATTGGTGGTGTACCTATGATCCGCCATAGGTTGTAGTCGTCAGAGATGAAGGTCAAGATTGGGAAAGGGAACACCGTGACTCTAGGTTGGGGTGGCGGCGCACCAGACGGACAGGTCGAGGAGAGGAAGAGAGTTGAAATGAGAGGGGCGAGGGAGGGAGGTGCTCATGGGCTTCATGAGGCTGAATCATCCAGAAACTGCCCCAGTTAACCAGAGGCCAGTAGGCCACGGAAATTTCCACGTGAGTAGCAGCCCCTTAGGATAGGAGGCCCAGTTAGCGAGAGCGCATCATAAGCAATGATTGGACGGCCAAAAAGATCCTAGAGGGACGATCTGAGGCCAACTCCAGCGCGCGACCCCATCCTGTCCGGATGCGTCCGTTTGAGAAAAAACGGACAAATAAGACGGCCCAGCGCGCGGGCACAAATGGACTTTTGTCCGTTTCTGTCCGCTTTTGACCCATCCCCAGCCCAAGTTTGCGCCGGTTTTGGGTGAAATGGACAGCGCGCGGACGGGCGGTACGCGCGCACTTGTCCTTCCCTGGCCCGCCCGTCGGTGGCACAATGCAAAACCCCCGTGCCCCATTTGGCGCCATTCCCCCCAAACCCTCCCACGTCCCCCCCCCCCTCCCCACACTCCTCCGTCCATGGCCGATGCCCCGCCAATTTCGATGGCCTGACCGTCGACCCGCCCGGAAAGGTGAAGAAGAAGGCAGCCAAGGGTCCAAGGAGGAGCTCGCCAAGATGGACGCGGAATCGGCGAAGAGAAGAAACCGGAGGGCGGCCGTCAAGGGCAAGACCGCCGCAGCCAAGTTTGCCGCCGAGCGCGATGCGGTGGAGGCCACGCGGCGTAAGGCCAAGGTTGATGAGAAGGAGGCCATCGTCAACAAAGCGCACACCCTCCTCATGCTTGGCCTTTGCCGTCCGGCAAGTTTCTCTGGTGCGGCCGTCGGCCTGGCGAACACAGGTTCGTCAATCGCTAGGCCTCAGCACTACCGTCACCGATGTCACAGACCATGCCTATGTCGCCCGGCTTTCCCCCGCCAAGGCACGATGGCCAGACCCATTTTTCGTGGTCGCTGAACGTTGGTGTGATCGCGCCGTCCACCCCGTGTCCCCCGGCCGTCATCGACCTCAACATCATGCCGGGGTCCAACAGCGGCAGCCGACCGTCCCTCAAGATGCAAAGAAAGCAAGCACGACCACCGTTTATGGTCACCATGCCATCACTCCGCGTCCTGTTCGACGAAATGCCAATACCAATGCCAACGGTCGACGACCCCTTCTACAACCAGTTCATGGAGAATGTGATCTACGAGGGTGGGCATGGCGGTGCCTACAATCCCGACGAGACCCAAAGTCAGGATGTCCGGGCCCAGTATGTTGCCGATGAAGAGGCCCACGACCATGGTGACTCGTGGAATGAAGATGATGAAATCTATTGCAAAGGTGATGGTGATGAAGAAGAAGGCATTGATATTGATATTGGGGGCGAGCTATTGTTCATCGATGAGCTCACCCAAAGAGCGGAAGCACAAAAGAGGAAGAAGAGCATTCACACGGTTTCATATTCACAAGACGAGGACAAGTTGATTAGCCAATGTTGGATGGAGATTAGCCAAGATCCGAGGACCGGCACACAACAAAAAGGGCCTTGTTTTTTGGACGAGAGTCCACAAAACATTCCATGAAAGAAAGATGTTTGAGCCCTACCAAATTATGAGCGACCGCAACATCACCTCGATTCAAAAGAGGTGGTTGTTCATCCAACAAGAGTGCAACAAGTATTGTACCGCACTTGAGAGCGTTGAAGCACGGCCCATGAGTGGTCTCGGCATTGGGGACATGGTATGCTCTCCTCATCCTAGTTCTTTCGTTGCTAAGGCCATGAGACATCGGCCTTGTATTTGTTTGCATGTTCAATGGTTGTTGATCATGTAGTTTAGGCATTTCAATCTTTGGAAGCATTCAAGGCCTGACACAATGACTAGCCATTCACTCTTACGCATTGTTGGACGATAATCAACAATTGCCCTAAGTTCAAGGATCAATACCGTGAACTTCAAAGGAAGAGAGGCAAGAAGACGGCCGCGTTAGCCAGAGTGGAGATGGTGAGGCGTTGAAGAGGCCGAGGGGCAAGACTAACTCCAAGGTGGACGACATATGTGATGCGTCATCCATGGCCTTGCATGAAACTTTGCATGGCATGATGTCTCAAAAGGATGTGAGGGACAAGAAGAAGCGACAAAGCAAGGACGAGCAAATTAAGCAATACCTAGAGCTTCAAAGGAAGAAGCTTGAGATGGAGGAGGCGGACAAGAAGAGGAAGATTGACATGGAGGAGGCATCCTGGCAAAGGCAGCGCAACATCAAAGCCGCCAATGTCACGGCCAGGCAGAGACAGCTCGACATCGACGCCACCAATGCCGCAACCAAAGCAAAGGAGGTGGCCCTTGCGATCATCAGTGTGGACTTGACCAAGATGAGCGAGAAGACATGAGCTGGTTCGGGGCCAGGCAGAAGGAGATGTTCGACGCCGACGGCCTAAACTAGGTCGTCTGATCGGCCATGGTCGTTCTTTTTTGAAGGCTGGCATGGGTGCCGGGCGCTGGCTGTGTGCCGGCAAGATTTTTTTTAGAAAAGGAGGATGATCCCCGGCCTCTGCATCTGGGAGATGCATACGGCCACTTTATTGGTTATTCTTGAGGACCTTACAAAGTATTACAACAATAAGCCTGAATCCACCATCTTGGCAACACATGCCACTACTCCTATCCAAAATGATGAAGGGGTGCTAGCTGGGCCACTACCCAAACCACTCACCTAAGCCTAACATCAAAAAGCCGGAAACCGAAACATATCCGGAAGCCCCAGCCGAGCCACATACCGGGTCTGGGGCACAATCCGGTCAGACGCACTCGTGTGTCGTCGCCACCATCTTCCGCAGGTCCATCTTCAGATCATATTGAGGCTTCTACATTGTGTGGCCACTCTGCCATCGACGTCACCATGACGCCAGACAGCAACCTCCGCCTGCGCGAGTCCATCTCCGCGTATCGGGCGGCGAGCCTCCACAGCGCCATGCCGCCGATCCTCGCCGCCATGAATGAGTGAGATGAAGTACCGCTCCACCACGACATGTACAGGGTGAGGAAGGGCGAGGTCCCCATCGGAGACACGGCCGGAAGGGCCGCCACCAGGAACCAGACAAGCTCGCAATACACGCCCAGCATCCCCATGCCCAAGTCGGCGCCTTCAAGAAGGTGACGGCGCTGTGGCGCCGCCGCCGCTTAGCCACCGGGGCTAGGGTTTTCACCCGGGCGCAGGGGAAGGGGGGAGGCAGGGGATGTTTAGCCTCGGCGCCGCCACCAAGGAGGGAATGGCGTCCGGGACGCCATCGACGCTGTGGCCGCCACCGGCGGCCAAGGGTTTCCCCCGGCCAAGCACCCTGCCGCCACCTCCGAGCCAGCCATGACATCCGCAGGCGCGAGTACGCCGGAGATCCAGGCCGACCGGAGGTCATGCATCACAAGCGGACCAGGATCGCCTCCGATCTGACGCGGGGAGCCCGGGGCCTCCATGCGCCAAGACCTGCGCCCACCGGGACCTCGCTGCCCATGCCGGCAAGATATACATTCATTTTGGAGGCTGGCTGTGTTGCTGGCGACAAAACTATTTATTTTGGAGGATGGCCATGTTGCCGGCCACTGGCTCTGTTGCCGGTGAGGACGTGTAGGCCGCTGGCTGTGTTGCGGCAAGGACGTGTAGGACGCTGGCTCTGTTGCCGGCGTGAACTAGGGCCGCTGGCCTGAACTAGGGCGTGGTATTTCGAAAGTTGATGTTTGAAAATGGAGGCGGACAAGATGGGGCTAATGGATGCATCCACATGTTGAACGCACGGCCACCACATCCCAGGACAGGTCCAGACACGATCCCATTGCCCTACCCAAATGGATAGAATTCAAAAAAAATGAACGTCTGTTTAGAGTCGTGCGCTGGAGTTGGCCCGACGGCCAAAATCGTTAGTGGCGTGAGAAGGCTCGAAAGAGGTGCAGTTTCACTGTCCTAAATGTGTGGTACTTGTCAGGGTCCGATGGTAGTTGGATATTAAGAAGAGGTACTTCATACCATGTGCAGAGGAAGAATTCGACGTACCACGTCCTCTCCATATGGGGTACAAAGACGGTGCTTGCAATAAAGTACAGAGGGAGTATATCGTGTATATAAGACGACAGAGGCCAAGCCGACTAATTTTGTATAAACGCAATGTCGATTGTCCGACCACCCACTAGGCCGATTTTTGTAGATATGCATGTCTTTAAGGTGTATTGTGTCCAGACCAAGTGGAATGCCTAGTTTGATAGGATTATGAGGTCTCCGGAAATATGCTGTCTTTACAAAGTCGTTTCCCCACTTCACAGGAAATACAAGTCCTTTGCCATCATGGCTAAAAGGAGCATGTCGTTGCGCTGCACCTTCACGTTTCTCCCTCCGTAGCATAGACTATATTTTTTTCATCGTGTATATTAATTTTGTGCCCACTTGATTGATTTAGAGTACAGTCTCTTACATTCAGCATGTCAGATGTATGGTTTGCACCGGATCTCTAAACTGCACTCCCTTTATTTCTATACTCCTAAATGTTGAGTTTGATTAGTTAGTAATTTATTTGAGACGGTACATGACTGTATGTTTAATTACTCCCTCCGATCCATATTAATTGTGGTAGCTTTAGTACAAGGTTGTACTAAAATTGTACGAAAACTGCAACAGCTAATATTGATCGGAGGGAGTAGGATATACATGCTCGACTCTAAATTGCATTACATTGCTTGACAATGATCACCCCCATGTTTGAATGGAGATGATTCAAAAGAAAACACCATGGTATTGATTTCAATCAACACGGAGGAAAAAATTGTAATGTCAAAGCACATGGCCATAGTTGGAGAGAAGAAACAACAATGTGCAATCAATCGATAAGTATAACTGACAACTAAAAATGAAAATGACCATATAATAAACACACATGATTATGATTTGGTGCCATAAAATATACCTCAAGCCTGCGTGATCACATGTCTCGCGAGATTTTTCTATAGATAAACATCAGACCTTGTTGATGAAAGGTGCGCTCTGATGTCTCAATCGCAGTTGCGATATTGTGGTGGTGGAGTCACCATGGACATTGCATCTTAATCATGCTTGGGCAATACATTGTTATTTGCACAAACAACAATAGAGGCAACATAAAGCTCAGATGAAAGGTGAGCCCAATCATCAGACCACCGGAATGTGGTTGTGCTATGTGGGTCACTGATTAGTGATTCACCAACTCAATTGGAGTGCCATTGCGGGGACTATATATACGCAGATTCACCACAACAAGGATGTTCATGACAAGTCTTTGTTGGGAATACAACTCATCTGCTTCACTTGTAAGCTTAGCACATAATCATTGAGTATATACATACTAATGGCATGGGGAGAAATCATATTGAAGGTGATGTATGTGTTGTTTTCGGTTCCGAGCGAGCACCATCCTCGGTCATGACATAGTGCTTGGATTCGCCGGCGCCATGGCAGGGTCTAAAAGTCTATCTTATTCAATATCAACCTGGATGTCTAAATTTTTTACTCAACTCTCTAGGATATTCATGCATTTCGGCCACATCTTCCAAATTGAAAAAACAGAACTGACTTGCCTCTTAACAAGGATTATGCATACTAATATGTTATAAACTGTGACCATCGTACCCTGCAATAAGTTGTGGTCATATTATGATTATTGGAAATCCCCGCAAATTCAGTTTTGCAAAATGAACAGCACTCATAGCAAGCACTTGTCATCTGTCGGGCCTTCTTTTTTCTAGTAAAGAAAACGGTGTACAACTGAGGCTGCATGCTTTTCCAACTGTACAATTGAACATGGTTGCACTTTTAATGTGGTTAGTGCATATGGGAGTGCACGTAGACATACGCAACTCTCGGGATACGCCAAACTGGGCTAGCACATGACATGCCCGTAGTCCAATCAATGATGGGGTCAACTTCCGACGTTTAATCACATGGCCAGCTTTCAGTACAAGTAAATATATATCACCACCAAGGGCGCCAAAGCTTGTTCGTGCAGTACAAAGAAGACGACAACAATATATATCACCATGGGCACAAAGCTCGTTTGCACAATGATATACGTGCAAGGTCTGCCCCTAATCATTGAGTAAATGGTATAGGACTGTGAGGTTTCGGGAAAGATGTTGCAGCTAGTTGGCCCCGTCTAGGTTAACCGCGGGAAGTTACGGCGTAGGCCCTGAGACACTGATTTGCTTCTTGATGATCGGCTAGTGACAGAAGCTCATGTCATGAACCAAAGCCTGCTAGTACAAGCAGCGGCTGATGATTTTCTTGGTAGACACTCTCATCCGGGGTGACTTGGTTGTTTGCCAGATGCACATGGAGATGCCGTTTTTTCTAGGTGAAGAGCACACATGGTTAATAATCATTTTCGGAAGGGGATTATATACGTACATGTAAATATAACAGCTAGGGGCACCTAAAGCTGAGTCGGTGAATAGTTCCTGTACTACTTGGACACAACCAAGTACAGAACCACGATACATCGACCAGGCATCGTGTTCGTACGTAACTCTGCCTTCAAATAGAACAACCTGTGCTTAGTACATAAAGAAACATAAAAGCTAATTCGATGATGCCAATGCCCGTTATGCGCTGTAACTTCGGGGAAAGTGTTTAGACCATGTGTTCATGCTGCAGTTGGTGTGTCACCAGTGGTGCAAGTGTACGTGCAAAAAAAAAATATCATCTCTCTGTTATTGTTTGTGGATATTCTAAGATTCACCTTTGTGATTTACTTATTAGAAGCGAAGCACATTACGATAAAGGGTTTCCCTCATTTTATATTATAAAGCAAACACCTGATAAATCCAGCTCGCTGGGGCCGCAGCACAGAAAAGCCCAAAAGAAAAACAACAAGAAGAAAGAGAAATAAATGCCGACACCGGCAGATCAACGAAGAAAAGACGATCGGCAACCGCTGCACCCTCCGCAGAAGTACCACCACGCTACCAGCATCCCGAAGCGCCGCGCACCAAGCAACACCTTCAAGAAGGAAAGCGACGATGCTGCCGCTGTTGCCCGAACAAGTTCTAGGGTTTCCCCTGTACGCGAGGGATAGTGGGGAAGGGATATACCCGATGCCCATCAGGAAGGTCCGACGGCGCACCCGCAGGCGTCATCGCATCGGTGCCGACAAGCCGACATGGATTTCTCCTGATCCACAACCACCACCACCACTCCAGACACTTCATAGTGCACCATCCACATAGCCGCCCACCAGCACGTGCCACCACGGTTACCGGACCACCCTTGCCGTCTCTCTGGAGCTGCCAACACTAGGCCTGGAGAGGGAAAGGAGACAATGGCCACGAGAGCGGGCACTACTCGACCGGTGGGAGGGAACAACCTCCATCGCAAGAGTGAAGCCGACCGGACGCGGCGACGAGGACTTGCCGGGCCCTACGGCCCGTCCCGACCCATGTGGACCCGGATAGTCCTTGTCACCGCGCTGCAACACGCCGACCAACGAAGTACTCGTCGCCCATAGACCGCCGCCGCCTCGCCACTACCACAAGGAAGCAACGCCGCCGAGCACCGTGCCACCGGCCCGACCCAACCCAGTTGGGGCCCAAGCAGGCCCAGATCTGGGCTCGACGGGCGCCGCCAGCCAACAGCGCCACCGTGCCGCCCTACGACCAACAGCCGCGCCGCCGCGTTGAGGGCCACCGCGGCATGCAACATCGCCGCTGCCTTGCCACACCACCGCCGGCCACAACCGCCCGAGGAGGGGGGTCAGCGCGCGGGGAAGTACTAGCCCGCTGCCGTCGGCAGTACCACGCGGGCAAGGCCCAGCGGCGGGAGGAGGGAGGGCGAGGGAGGCGCTGGACGAGGAATGAGGCGAAGCCCCCGGTTGCCTTGCTTGGGGACACTACTAGGAAAACATTACCAGTAGCATGAGTTTTTTGCATACCAGTAGTGTGGGTTCCCGCGCTACTGCTACGGTGCTACAACTATTTTTTTGCAGTAGCACGTGTTTTACCCCACGCTACTGGTAATCAGACGTACCAGTAGCGCCTGTGCCCTACGCTACTAGTAGTTCACACCAGCGCTACTACTAGTTCACACCAGCGCTACTACTAATGATCATTGCCTAGATATTCTCATAACTAAGCGCTTTTCTATCAATTGCTCGGCAGTAATTTGTTCACTCACCGTAATACATGCTATCTTAAGAGAAGCCACTAGTGAAACCTATGCCCTCCGACTCTCTTTCTTATTATATTGCATCTCTTTTATTTACATCGCATCTCGATTACTATTTTACAATCTTTACTTTCTAATTTATACAACAAAAATACCAAAAATATTTACTTTACTATCTTTATCAGATCTCACTTTTGCGAGTGACCGTGAAGGGATTGACAACCCCTTTATCGCGTTGGTTGCAAGGTTCTTAATTGTTTGTGCAGGTAGTAGGTGACTTGTTCGTTGTCTCCTACTGGATTGATACCTTGGTTCTTAAAAACTGAGGGAAATACTTATGCTACTTTGCTGCATCACCCTTTCCTCTTCAAGGGAAAACCAACGCATGCTCAAGAGGTAGCACTCCCCATGCCGCCGCCCACGGCCGGAGCAGCGGCCACGCCCGGCAGCTGCCCTACCCGCGTTTCCCGTCGAGCTCCAAGTGCCGGAGCCGCCGGGCACGCACCACCGGAGCCAAGCGCAGCTGGCCGGTCCCCAACGCCAGATCGGGCCGGATCCGGCAAGAGACTGGCCACACGCCACCTCACGGGACGGGAGCATCGCAGCCGCCCCGCCGCGCGTGGAACGAATGGAGCCGGAGTGCCGCCACCAGCAGGCCACCCCGCCGCCCCACGAGACTGTGGCCGCGCCGATGGACCCCGTGGACGTCCAGCGCCGCCACTCGAAGGGGCCGCCCGGCGCCGGCGCCCACAAGCGGAGGGGGAAGAAGGGCCCCGCCGCCGGCGAGCTACGTCGGGCAAAGGGGGGAGGGGAGGGAAGCAGGGCGAGGGACGCGGCGACTGAAGATCCCCCCAGGCGCGTGCGGACGCGCCGCAGGAGGGGAGGGGAGGAGGGGGGAGGGAGCAGGCTCAAGTCAGTTTTGCGACAAGCCAGAGGGATACACATATATTTAATCTAGTTGCTTATATTTGAGGCGGTCATGCTTGGAGTGAAATGAATGAAGGGAACTTTATTCTAGATGAGACCCAAATAGATGATTTGCGTCAAGTCACGGCGGAAGAGAATGATATTCTGAAGGCACCTTTCTCTGAAGAGGAGATGCAAGCTGTGGTGTTCCAAATGCAGCTTAATAAAGCTCTAGGTCCTAATGGTTTTCTTGCTGAGTTCAAGAACTTTTGGATGTAATCAAGACTGACCTAACGGATTACCACTAATCGAAGTGATAAAGGCTTGCCATTAATGGCTACAGGATTGTCAACAAGGTGTGTTTGCACATGAGTTCTGCAAGCAGGCCCCATTTAGGCTTTGCTTCGTGTGCTTGGAATAGCACTCTGCTCTTACCCCTCCGGGTCTTGATTTGTTGAAACAGTTTGGATGTTGTGGTTTCATGCTGGTAATGGCAACAAGGTGTGGTTTTTTTCACTTACAAAACTCCAAGAGAACGAGGGCATCTACGGATGGAGTCGGACAAGTGTTGGCACTGCAGGACGTCATACACACCAACTACTGCGGTCGCACGTACGGTGATGTGCGACTAACACATATAATAGCGAGTGAGCTAGCTGTGTGTGCCTTCGGATGCATGTGGGCTAGTAGTCACTTCCATCGGTTCGATAGGATAGTCTATTGGTCCAAAACTTAGATTCACAAAACGAAACTACAAATTTAATTTGTAACCATTTCACAGAAGTACAGTGCAGTTTCAGAAACCAAATGGTGTACTTTTATGATATTTTTAAGTTTTGAGGAAGGTTATTTCTAGCGTGACATTTGCAACCTTGTCATCCTTACCTATTTTGATCTCGAGCGTCGGCTTCTGTTCAAACATTTCACTGTTCATTGCAAGTGGTCTGTAGAGAAATATAAGAGCGTTTAGATCACTAAAACAATAATTTAAATGCTCTTATATTTCATTACAGAGAGGGTAATAAGTAGGGCTGTTAGTCCACAAATTGAGAAAATAATAGAAATTTAAAATATAATGTCTAGTATGTAGGCGTTGTATTCTGGCTAATGAAACTGAGCTGGCAAACCAAGTATCACTGTGATAAAGCAATATCAACACTCGCATCATGTCACCTAATCAAATAATAACAAAGATCGAAGGTCATGTTAATGAGAAGGGATAAATCTATCTTTTTGAAAAGAAAGGCTATACTTACAACTAATTAGGATTAAATCGGGCAAGAACTAGCAACTCAATCCCAATGACTCGGAGGTGTGTTGGATTAGAGGTTGACATTGGGGTTCTATTCTCTGTTGGTGAGAACCGTCAACATCCGCATGACCGTTTCCTTGCTGAATGTGTTCACTCAAAGTTCTACTTTGAGGGTGTTAGCACAATGTTTAGTTCGGCAACCAACATTGACATGCGGAGCGCGATTCATGTTGAAGGCGTTGTTTTGGAGTATTGCGCCCTGTAGGTCCACGTCACTCAACCAGTGGATTGTACATATGGTGCAAGGACACACGGTTTGCAGTACGATTGTGAAGATGCTGCCACGTGGCAGCTGGCTTTGGGTTTTCTTTCCTTTTTTATGCTGAATTGTTAGTTGTTGATATTTGCCATTTTTTTAATATGAAATATTTTATAACTGTGTGCATCAGTAGATGAAGTGGTGTGAGCTTATCCGCATTATTAAGGAATATATTTATATAATTAGGCATTTATCTCTTTAACAAATATGGTGCCAGCAATGCAAACATGTACTTGTAGTCACTAATCAGCGCCATACTACCATATCAACCACAGTTCATAAACACGCTTCACCATATATATAGAAACTCTATTAATAACCTAGGGTGAAGAATAATAATTCTTCACCCCAGCCATCCGACCGAGCCAGCCAGAATCATATTTCTCTGCTTCG